>CP124713.1:22052500-23527500 GCA_031232105.1 Capsicum rhomboideum | reverse complement strand
TTTGTTTTTGTATACACTATATTTAGTTGAATGTATGCATATATATGTTCTAGTCTTAGTATATTTATATATAACTTGCAAGCTTTTATTAATTATTTTCTATTATCATTGTAAGTGATGACATTGAAGATGGGAATGAAAATGATGAACTAGACCTGACATAAGAGATGATCAGATTGGCTTCATGTTACGTTGTCAAAAAATTTGATCGAATTTCAAATTTCTTTTATTTTTGAATATTGAAAACTTATATTTTGCTTTATTTGAATGGTCAAAAAATATTTGATTTTTGGTTGTAATTTATGGAATGAATAGTTTATACTCTTGATCGATTTATATTTTGGGAATATATTATGTTATACTTTAAATCATTGCAATAGCCTAATAGTACTGTTGGGTAGCCTAAATAACTCTTGCAGTAGCCAATAAATAACTGTTTCAGCAACATATAAATAACTATTTCATTAGCATATAAATAACTGTTCCATTAGCCTATAAATAACTATCACATCACCCATATAAAAACCATAGCAATAGTCAGAGTGTAACGGTCGTAATCGTCACGTTAGATCAACATAACTGTTCCAATAGATGTAACTTGTCACTGATGGATAGAAATAAACATCGTAATAGCATATACCAAACCGTCGCATAAATTTCTATTGGGATGGTTTGTAGCCATCTCAATAGATAGTCAACCGTTGCAATTCTCTTCGAACAAAAACTGTCTTGATAAGACACTGTATGGCGATGATTTTTACATAACCGTCGTGGTAGGTCTATTGTAACTTGATCAGTTGTAGGGGGTGGGTTAACCATCGCCATAGCTCTGAAGGGACGGTTGTGATGTCTATAGGGACGGTAATTGAACCGTTGCCATACACCTAATTTTCAGTAGTGAATATTATAAGTAGAATAATACTTTTATGAATTTGTCACAAAATTTAACGTTATTTTTATGACCATTATTTCAATATTATATGCATTAAGTGTGTGTATATTTATGTACATGTATGTGCGTATATTTTTGTCTTTCCCCACTCTCTTACCTCCATGCATTTCATATTACTTGGCCCTTCTTGATATGACACACTCGTTAAGAAAATTTTAATTAGAGGTGTATTTTACTAAACTAACCTTATTAATAATGCTTTGAAACTTACTACTACTACTACTACTTTATGCAGTTATTTAATACTAATGGTAGAAAAAATAATATTAAAAAATTCTCTTGATTTCATAAATTGGACAAGTAAATTAAAACAACTATTTTTAGTATAAGTGTCAATTAATATGAAATGGCGGGGGAATTCTCTATTGTTCATATAAATAAACAAGTTTTGATTGTCATTAATGGAGTATTACATAAATTATAGTTTAAAATATAAGTAATTACAATCTTTAAAAAATTACCTTAATTATTCCCAAATTAATTTTCATTAAAAGTCTTCCACTCACTTTCTCCCTCCTACATGATTGTATCTTTTTTCAGTCTTTGTAAGAGTCTCTATCTCTCATTTTAATTTGTCTATCTTTCTTTCTCAATCTTTTTGTGTTAGTATCCATTTCTTTCTTAAATCCTCTGCCAACTCATCTCCCTACCTTTTTTTCTCACTTCCGTGCCTATTTTCTACTTTAACACTTTCAATGGTGATATGCTCTTCTATTGCTAAAGAACTTAGACTAGTCTTCACCGAAGAAAATTACATCAGCCTTCTATTTTTTTGTTATGTCTTCTCTAATGTTTCATCATTTACTTTCCGTATCCTCTTAATCCCCAATCAACTTTCAATTTGGCCTATGAAGCCTTTGATTCACCTTTGATGACATCTCACGGCTGTGTTATTATCCATTTCTTTCTTAAATCCTCTGCCAACTCATCTCCCTACCTTTTTTTCTCACTTCCGTGCCTATTTTCTACTTTAACACTTTCAATGGTGATATGCTCTTCTATTGCTAAAGAACGTAGACTAGTCTTCACCGAAGAAAATTACAGCGGCCTTTTATTTTGTTATGTCTTCTCTAATGTTTCATCATTTACTTTCCGTATCCTCTTAATCCCCAATCAACTTTCAATTTGGCCTATGAAGCCTTTGATTCACCTTTGATGACATCTCACGGCTAGAATTTGTTCCTTATTGCACTGCTTATTACTCCTGAATTCCTCAAACTGTTGACTTCTCAAGGTGTTGGACTTCTGAGATTCCTACCATGAAAAAGGCATTTTAATGTCTCAATGAAGGGTTAAGGTGAGGTTTTTGGTATATTATTGTGTGGGGTGATGATATGAAACTGATGAATGATGATGCACCAGTGAAGATAATTATTTGAGAGGAATTTTTGAGTTTCGAGAAAGTATATACAATGTAACAATTTATACGAGGTGTATGTGCACCTTTGTACATGATTATATATTGCTATACAGTATATATGCAATGCTTATACATTGTATAGTGTAGATACATTATATATACAACTAGGGGTGTTCACGGTTGGGGTAAAAACTGACCAAATCGAAAATTAAACCAAACCTATTAAATAAATTAATTTTTATTTGATTTGATTTGGTTTGGTTTTACATTTTTAAAAATCAATAATATTTGGTTTGATTTTGGTTTTGTTCAAAAAAATTGAAGAAATAACCAAACTGAAATGATAAATTATATATATATTTTTATAATTATATATACATAATATACTATTTTTTATGAATAATTTTAAATATCTTACATATATTTTCATCAAAATTTATTTATAGTTTAAATATCTTGTATTAGATGTATAATGATCCTCCAGGTCATTTTCTTGATTTCTGTATATTTTTAGCATTTCGTGCCTTTCCATAGCGGTTACTAGTCATTTATGACTTGTCAGAACTGTTGGTTCGGTTTCCGGACAGTTTATTTGGGTTTTAGGCTCATTTCCCTGCTTTGAAGCTTTCGAAGTTAAGAATTTCGTCTCGGACCAAAACTCCAAGTAAACAAACTCGGATGAGAATTTCGATAGCGATGTTAGTTCCGGAACTTTGATTTTAGGCTAGGGGGACCCTTTGTTCTGGTCTCGAGGCTTTCGGATTCATTTTGGGCTATGGGGTAGATATGGTGAAAGTGGAACTATGGGTGTGGAATCCACATTGTGTCGAAACGACCTTCGTTAGAAATTTTGATGGTTTCGTTGAGTCTGAAATCTCGAATTTGCTATGGTATCATAGTTCCTTTTCACACACGGGGTTCCGAACGAATCCCTAGCACCCGATTGAAGTCCGTTGGGACTTAAGTTTTTGCTGGTTTTCCAGAATCTGGTGCAACCAACTTTTGTTCTTCGCGTTCGCGAGGTTCAGGTCCCGTTCGTGAAGTGTCAAGTTCTTGACCTTCACGATCATGAGCCTTCCATTGTGTTCACGATGAAGGGTTGACATGACCGAGCCTTTTTCTTTTATTTACGTTCGCGGCTTATAGTCTCGCGTTTGTGATAGCTCATCCCATTTTCCTTTGCATTGGTGTTCGCGAAGGGAAATTTTTGTAATCATCTCGTTCGTGACTCTTGGCCCTCACGATCGTGAAGGCCAATAGCCTGACAATATATAATTGTCCTTCCTGGATTTCTTCTTCATTTTCAAGCCCCATTTCACTATTTTAGGGCTTGGAGCATGGGAAAGTGTGGGAATTCATCCATTGAGGCTAAGGTAAGCTAAATTAACACCTCTTAATCATTTCTCATTTTTTACCCCATCAAATTCCGATCTTTTCTTTGATTAATTTCTAGAAATTAGTTTCAAATCCCTCAACTTTGCGGGCTGATTTAAGCTCTGATTTGTGCTCAAATTTTGAGCACACATTCCTTGTCCTTCGAGAACTTCATGACAGATTCAATTTTGGAATTTCATTAACGAGCCCCACGAGCCTATTTTTGACTCGATTTTAGGTTGGAAGTTTTATATTACAATATGGGTATCTTTTTGCTCGAAATAATGTGTAGGTTATGATCTTGATAGCACAACATCATTCAGAGATTGTTGATTGGAGACGAGCGGTTTGTGGACGGTTCGAGATTACGGTTTGGCTTCGAGGTAGGTTTCGGTCTACTTTTCTCTATGAGATTGTGTATTGTATAGATTGCATGCTAGGTAGAGATTGTAGGATAGGTTTATACCTAGTATATAATGATTTGACCTATTTAAGGGATTTAGAATAGAAATGTGACCCAAATCTTGGTCTAGGATACTCTTTAGGGTCATAGAATCCTATTACACTTAATTATATACTTGTTGCCCTTAGATTAACATGAATGATCCCTTGGTATAAATTGTATTGTGACACTTAGTGTATTGAGCGATATTTCCCCGATTAGACCCTTTTAGTGGCTTTATCCCCTTATTTATTGTAGTTTCTCAAATTATAATATTGTGATCCTGGTATGTTTATGTTGTTGGGCCTGATGCCATGGTTACCAGACCATTTGGGCACCAGGTTAGTATTTTATCCTTTGAAAGGACGTGGCTCTAGTTTATAGATGCGTAGGCACTTATGGTTGTATTGTTTGGATACTGGTGATGGCATGCATACTTTTAGGCGCATTTATGCTCACTTAATGGTATGATTCCAATCAAACCTTCATTTTACTAGTCTTTTCTAATAAGGTATTTGTTCCCACTTTTCACCTTTAAAATGGATTATTTTACAACGAGAATCGTACCACCTTATTTGATGAATTATGAGTATTTGAAACAAAATATGCTATTTTGGAAATTAGACCAAGGTTGATTTTGGTCCATTATTAACCCACTCTTTTACCACTACTATTTACTTCGGTCGAGGGAGATTCTGACTCTTTCCAAACTATTATGCCGATCCCGAACTCGATCTCGAGCAATGGATTTACAGATTTATACTCTTTTAGTCTCGGTTTAAGTTCGAGCACTTATTATACTTATATATATCTCTGGTACTAGACGGAGTAGATTGAGTATGATGGTTATTGGAAGTCCTGGTTTGGGACCAGGCAGTGTATATGGATATTTTGAGTCCCCTATGGGCTCCTTCATCCGTGAGCCATAGTGCCGGAGAAGGATGGTCGCCTTAGGTCCTTCCTATGTGAGCTACTGAGCTGGAGGGGGTGTATACACTTGGTACGTTATGGCACTTGATTGGTTGATGGTACTGAATCACACTTGCGTTCAATCATTCGTATGCATCGCCTATCACCAGTATAATTGTTTGGCGCTTATATCTATCGATCTTATGGGGGGGGATATATAGGTATAAACTATTATTACTGTTTGCTGTGTACTTGCTTAAACCTTCCAGGCTTATGGGAGCTCGGTTAGGTTATTGTTTGTTCAGACTAGTCGGTTACATTATTGTTGGTTATTTTAGTTAGTCCGTGGTAGGATGATTATGGGTTGGTGCCCAAGATTGTCTGTACGTTTCAGATTTCCCTTTTTCTATTACGGTAAGATGCATTATTGTTAAGTTACCTCATAATTAGTCACACTTTGGTTAGAGGCTTTGATTATGCTAGTATTAGCTTCCTTACTTGGCAATGATCCTCGAGATGTTAGGTTGGTTCCCTCAGGTTATTACCTTTGAGTTTAGTCATATATATATATATATATATATATATATCGAGGTAATAACCTGAGGGAACCAACCTAACATCTCGAGGATCGTAGCCAAGTAAGGAAGCTAATACTAGCATAATCAAAGCCTCTAACCAAAGTATAACTAATTATGAGGTAACTTAACAATAATGCATCTTACCGTAATAGAAAAAGGGAAATCTGAAACGTACAGACAATCTTGGGCACCATCCCATAATCATCCTGCCACGGACTAACCAAAATAACCAACAATAATACCGTATATCCCTCTCTTTCCTTATCTATTCATATTGTATATGTATCATTTGGCCTTTTATTTACTACTATACATCCTTCTTTCACTCTTCAGTTGTATATTGGCTAGTGATATACAGTATTGCACTTTAGTTCCTGAATACTGTTAGAGTAGGTTAGTTTATCCTTATTTCTCCATTAGCATTATTATGTTTAGTTTCTTGGGTAGCTGCCTGTATTTATATTCCTGCTTTACATGTTATTTACGCTTACATTATCTTTGGGGCTCATACGGCCGATGCCTACTGAATACCACGTGTTTGGTACTCATACTACACTTCTGCAGCCTGCAGATCGTAATATAAGTTCTCTCTATTGATGTATGCATCGTACGAAGCAACCATAGATTAGAGTTTGGGGTGAGCTCGTGATGTTTGGAGTATTCCTGTTCTCTCTCATATTGTTAGTTTGATATCTATTTTGTATTTCAGAGACAACTTTGTATATATATTGACTCTATTTTTCATTTTGTACCCCTGTTGTATTAGAATCTCTTGTACTGACGTCATCAGGTTTTGGGGTTGTAATCTATATTAGTCTCTTTATTAAATTCCTTTCCATTGTTTTTTTATTTCTATTGGTAGTCCATTACTAACTGTTCTGGATTACAGGTTGGCTTACTTACTGGTGGGTTATAGTAGGTGCCATCATGACCTGAGAAATTAGGTTGTGATAAATTGGTATTAGAGCATAGGTTCACCGGTGTTGTTGGTACAACGGCTAAGTGCCTAGTAGAGTCCTGCGGATCGGTACGGAGATGTCTGTATCCTATCTTCGAGAGGCTATGGGGTATTCTTAGGAAATTCTATTCCTTGATTCCTTGTCATGTGTTCGTACTTCTATGAACCTCTAAGTACCTCGTTTGACTCCACTCTTTTCCAGATGGATAACACGAGGTTGTCGATAGATGCGGATGGGACTTCGGCGCATGTTACCAGAGTTTCAGCTCAGCATGGACTAGGGAGTTAGAGATTCATATCAAGGATCTTCAGTGTCAGCCTAGGCTCAGACTGAGTTTGTGACCGCCTCAGCTTTTCAGGATACAGTGTTGGGGATTCCGAGTCTTTTCATGGATAATTCATAATCAGTGGTAGTGCCCGGACATCGCGTAGTTCTCATACCAGATTTGGGCTTGTTGGTGTTCAGTAGGGATCTTTATCAGTTTCAGAGTATGAGATGGGGTTTCTCGAGTGGGCCAGATATGCCCCTATGTTATTCCCTACAGAGCATGATACGTTGCGTGGATTTATCAGAGGGCTAGTTTTACCACTCTGCTTGGCATAAAAGCATTTGATAGCAGCTGGGTCCACCTTCATTCAGGCTGTCTATCATGCAAAGACTATGATTTGCCATAATTTCATGGCATTTTTGTTACCTAAAACAAGGAAAATATGCTATAACTTGGGTATGTTTGGTAGGTATGATGTGTTTTCTGTTCTATCTTGCAGGAAAATAGGTTTTGGAGGTAAAATAGAAAAGACGGGAAGAAGCATGCACTGGAATGAAGTTTTTGAATGACAAAAGAGCGGAGTTGAATTTCACAGAAGTGACCCGTCGTGACTTACGGACCGTAGGCCAAGGTCATGAGTCAACTTCTACAATTGTGCATTGATGCGTAATTCCTACGATTTGGACCCATGGTCCGTGGGTTGAGTCCACGACCTCAAGTCACGGTCCGTGGAAAGTTGCCGACTTTTTTCTCCTACATGTTTTAGGATAGGATTCGTTTTATATCTATAAATACCAATATGTTGTCCTATGTTTAGGGAGTTGTCTATTACATTGCTTTGGATTCTATTACATTATATTGAGGTTCATAAACACATTGATCTTGTAATCTCAAACATCGATTCTAGGATTTTGATTTATATTGAGATTTCAGAGTTTTATTCTTCTTGTGAATTCATAATTATGTTTTCATCATTAAATTCTTCTTTTGTTCTTGTAATCATGAGTAGGTAAATCTCTCAACTAGGATTGTGTGAACCATGAGGAATTAACAAAACGGGTTAAGTGCGAAGCAATTCTGAACCTGTGTGACTGCATGTATTGTTATTTCCTTCGTTATAATTGATCTTCTAACAGTTGCAAATGTTGGAAACTCACTTGTATTCTAAACTTGCTCGAGAGAGAGAAGTATAGATTGGGAAAAGGAAATAACAACAGAGATTTGAAGCTATCAACCTTCATCAAATAACTTGAGCCGTAACAGGGATAGTTATCTGAGATCAAGAACAAGGGTTAGTAACGCCACACTCGGAGACCTAGAGAAAATTGTGAAATTTATCTAACCAAGGTCGAGAGACGTTTAGATGAACCTATCTTGTTATATTTTGCATGCAATTCAGCGGGACAGTTTGCCAGCACAAGTACCCAGTGGAGTTAAGGAATCTTAGGGATCACAGTCCTAGTGTCTTTCTCGTATTGATTACAAATCCGACAATCAACAATTGTTACTGTTACTATTTGTTTAAAAAACCCCTATTTTTTTATTTACTCGCTAATTACTCAGACAAACACTTGATAGAAGTTCATCCTATTCCCTGTGGGATCGACCCCAACCTAGTTGGGTTCTATATTTGATATAGTGACCGCGTTATACTTTCCTGGAGGTAAAATTTAGGCGACATCAAATTTTGGTGCCGTTGTCGGGGAATACGGTTACAGAGTTGATTAATCGTGTTTATTCAAGTGTTGGTTTCGCTGAAATTGTTATTTTCCTACTATTAGTAGCGTGTACGCCGGTGTATGCCCACTAGGAGTCAAGGCAATCCCTTGATTCCATTTGATACGAAAATAGAAAGAACGCTAAGGAATAATCAAAGAATGGTGAATACTGACGGAGTTCAGGACCCCGCAGCCGGTGCAGATATTCTAACCAGCCACAAATTTATCCGGCTAGTCATGAAACTGCTGAGCGAATCACTGCTTTATTAACGGCTGAGGAGAATGCGAGACAAGCAACTCTTATACCAGAAGATAAAGATCATCGAGCAATGTAAGAGGCAACACAACATCTTGCTGCACTTGAAGAGAGACAAAGAAGACCAAGGGTGCAACAACCCCTACAAATACCATACGTACCGGTTTATAATGATCCCGAAGAAGAGGATGTGGCCTATTTGGAGTCGGTTGAGACTGGTTCCATTATTCCACTAGAGTTAACTAAAGGAGCTAAATTCGACATTACAAGTGCTATGATCCACCTGTTGAACTTAAAAGGGGTGTTTATTGGCCTTTCGACTGATGATGCGAACAAATATGTGATGATTTTTTTGGGGATATGCACCTCATACAATCTACCAGGAGTAAGTCAAGAAGCAATTTGATTAAGGCTATTTCCATTCTCCCTTAGGAGAGAGGCGACTTTGTTGTTGGCTGAGTTACCACGAGGTTTTATCACTACTTGGCAAGAGTTGAGGAATCAGTTTCTGGAATAATTTTTTCCACCTTCCTAAATGTTGCAACTAAAGGATGAGCTATATACTTTCAGACAACTACATTCTGAGGCACTTTACGAGACTTGGCTAAGGTTCAAGAAGAAGTTGCAAAATGTTCCAAACCATAGGATGAATGGTTGAAATTTAGTTGAGATCTTCTACAGAGTATTAAACGCTAATACCAAGGTTGTAGCAGATACTATCACTGGTGGAGCATTTATGAGTCTGAGATGGGAACAAAATACTATCACTGGTGGAGCATTTATGAGTGTGAGATGGGAACAAGCTTCAGAGATTTTAGATCATATTACTAAAACCAACCGAGGTTAGCACACTCGAGAAGCAGACCGACTAGTAGGAACTTATGCCATTGGAGCATCAGCAGAGCAAAGAGTGTTAGATGACACTGTAGCTCAAGAAGTAGCGCAACTGAGAACTGACATCAGATTACTTGCTAATAAAATCGCAGCAGAAGGAATGAAAAATATTAATGTAGTAGGTGCACAAGGCAAAGAACCTAGGTATGAGGATTCAGATTCTGAGGAAGAAGCTAAGCATTTGGATAGAGAAGTAGTGGGTTTCTGAGCTAAGGGCTAAGGGTCTAATCAAGAAAATTGAAACTCGAGGAAAGAAAATCAAGGTCAAAACTACTACGGTGATAATTACAACAAGTCGAGGTATAGAGATTGAGACAGAGATCGAGATGGTGATTGGGTAAAAAATTGACTACAAACATAAGAGTGGCCTTTATGTTCCACCAAGGAATCATGATACCGAGTCTGGAAACTTAAGGATAGAAACCCTACTTACAAAACTCGTTAAGAAAGAGTCAAGAAAACAGTCTAAAACAGATTAAGGCAGACCTTTCAGGGATAAGCCAAAAAGTTGAGTCTCATGCGACCTCCATCAAAAAACTGGAACAGTAATTCGGGTAGATGTTTATGACATTAAATCAGCATCAACAAGGTAAACTTCTGAGCAACACCATCCAGAACCCCAAAAATGATGCTCACTGTATGGCTATCACAACGAGAAGTGGGAAGACTCTAATTGAACCACCCAAAAAATTTGAGGGTGTTCATGCTACACCGAAAGAGCAAAAAATGCCACGAAAAAGGTAAATGAAGCTCTAAAGAAGTATGTTCCATTCCCAAAACTTCTTCCACCTTTCCCTCAACATCTAAAGAAAAAGGTGGATGAAGATAAAATTGTTAGTGGTGAGATCATGAAAGAAGTTGAAGAGCCTCAGACTGATGAAAACAAGGTGAATACTGAAAACGAGAAAGAAACTGAAGCCCCACAAATGCTAACTCCCATTTCTAAGCCTCCACCTCCATTCCTTCAGTGCTTGAACAAAAAGAAGGAGGATGGAAATTTTTATAAGTTCATGTCCATATTAAACCAACTTTCTATAAATATTCCATTGGTGGAGGCACTGGAACAAATACCGAGATATGAAAAGTTTATGAAAGAGACAAAGAAGAGAACAATTTGTTATGAGTCTGTTGGTGATTTGCACCATTATAGTGAAATTGAATCTCGTTCTCTTGTACAAAAAAAGATGATCCCGGTGCCTTCACAGTTCCATGCAAAATTGGATCAATTAACTTTGCCAGAGCTTTGTGTGACCTAGGTGCGAGCATTAACTTGATGCCGCTGGCAGTATTCGAGAAATTAGGCTTGGAAAGCCCCGAACCAACAAAGATGTTATTATTGATGGCGGATCATACGATCAAGAAGCCTGTGGGCATATTATATGTTGTTTTAGTCAAGGTTAAAAACTTTATCTTTCCTGCTGACTTTGTTGTCTTGGACTGTAAGGTCGATTTTGAGATGCCTATAATTGAGACCATTTTTAGCCACCGGCAGAGCATTGATGGATATGGAGCGGGGTGAGCTAAAATTCAGGCTAAATAATAAGGAAGTCACGTTCAATGTTTGCAGAATTATGAAGCAGCCAAAGGACATGAGGGTGGTTCCAGAAATAAATAGTTCAGATGACCCTGGAAGCCAACCCAAGGGATATCTTGATGAAGTCTAAGTAATCAAGACACCGCGTCATGTCACAATGTTAAATCAGGCGCTGGTTGGGTGGAAACCCAAAGTATCTTGATCTTCTTACATTTTTTTTATTTTTGTTATTTTGATCGACATTAGACCCACACACCTAGGGTGCCACAGGTATGTTTCTAACTCCCTTATTTTACTTCGGTCTAATGCATTGGGGACAATGAATGCTTATTTGGTGGGGGCGGAGGTACTTCAAAGTGCTATCATAGTAGAACCGACATGTTTAGGTTATTATTTGTATTACTATGTGTTTTCATGTTTAAGTAGGAGGAAACTAGGGGAACCTTAGTGCAGTCCAGTTTTGAACAAGTTTTGAAAGGGTGATGATGCTTTATATGTGTTTAAAGGATACCCCTCCTGAATTATTTTATTTTTGGACTGTATGTGTAGTTATGATAGTTTATGACAGTTGTTAGATCTTATGGCATTAGTATTATAGGTAGAATGACTGTAGCGTAGCAATGCATGAACTGGATAGGTAGTAGTCGATAGTGTAACCCTGTGCTATGTATGCGTGAGGTCATTACCGAGTTCACCTTATGTGTGCAATCCAGAACTTACGCGGTTAGTCTTACCTAGGTTATAGGATAGTGGTTAGAAAATGATCATAAGCCATTTTTGAATAAGTCCACTTTTAGCCTAACTGCACGAACAAATGAAATAAGTATCCCTTGATCCCGAGTTTGAGCCTTAATTGACCTTTTTCTTTCATTAGCCTATTCACCTTACCATTTTGACTTACAATGAACCTGTCTTGGCCCTGGTCTCTCCTTGGACATTGTGTACCTCAACTCAGGTAAATTTTCTAAGTTGAGGGTGGCTATCATAGGGGTACGTAGCTTGATATGGGTATAAAAAAGGGGTTAGTAAAAGAAAGGAGAACAGAGTTGGGTGTGAAGAAGAAACAAAAAAAGTGAAAAAAATAGAGTTTGCAAAAAGAAAAAAAGAGGAAAAAAAGAGAAAAAATATTGAAATCGTAAAGAAAATTACACTCAAAATCTAAAAATAAATGAAGGAGAATAAGAGATAATACAATGAGTATGGTTGGAAAGTGGAGCCAAAAATAATGCAAGGTCAAGGAGGGTTGAGTTACCGTATCCATATGTACCACACCTGTCCCCTAGCCTACATTACAAGCTGATGAAAGTCCTATAGTGATCCTAGTCCAACTTTCGAAAAACTAAGGCATATAAAATAAGGGCAAGCCTATGGTATTTCACGCACACTGTTTGAACTTCTTTGTGAGAGAGAGTGTTTTGATCCAGTCCCTATGTTGATATTCATTAGTATACTGTGAGTGTATGGGACTTTTTTGCTGTGAGAGTACAGGGGTTGCATTGTTAGCTGCTATTTTTTCGGATAACGCATTTGCATTTATTCTTAGTTGTTTGTCCATAATCTGATTCCATCACTTGATCCCTTCTGTGTCATGAGAATATGTTGCACGTATACACACAGTTTTTTTTTTTTTTTTTTTTTGTAAATAGGAGGGGGTAAAAAAGTTTTAGTGCAAAAAGCAATGAGTCGACTACCAAAGATCTCGTAGGTTCTCTTAGTTATGCAACGAATGTGTTTGTTTTGTTTTGTTTGCCTGAGGACATGCAAATGTTCTAAGTTGAGGGTGATGATGTGCCATGATTTCATGGCATTTTCAGTGCCTAAAAAAAGGAAAATATGCAATAACTTGGGTGTGTTTGGTAGGTATGATGTGTTTTCTATTCTATTTTATAGGAAAATAGGTTTTGGAAGCAAAATGGAGAAGACGGGAAGAAGCATGAACTGGAATGAAGTTTTTGAAGATAAAAGAGTGGAGTTAAATTGCACAGAAGTGGCCCACGGTCATGACTCATAGACCGTATGTGGACCTACGGACCCTAGGTCAAGGTCGTGAGTCAACTTCTGCAATTGTGCATTAATGCCTGATTTTTACGATCTGGACCCATAATTCGTGGGTTCAGTCCACGACCTCAAGTCACGATCCGTGGAAAGTTGCCGAATTTTTTCTCCTATATATTTTAGGATAGGACTCATTTTGTATCTATAAATACCCCTATGTTGTCCTATGTTTAGGGAGTTGTCTATTAAATTGTTTTGAGGTTCATAAATACATTGATCTTGTAATCTCAAACATCAATTCTAGGGTTTTGATTTATATTGAGATTTTAGAGTTTTATTCTTCTTGTGAATTCATAATTATGTTTTCATCCTTGAATTCTTCTTGTGTTCTTGCAATCATGAGTAGCTAAATCTCTCAACTAGGGTTATGTAAACCCTGATGAATTAATAAAATAAATTAAGTGCGAAGCAATTCTGAACCAGTGTGACTGCATGTATTGTTATTTCCTTCATTATAATTGATCTTCTAACGGTTACAAATGTTAGAAACTCGCTTGTATTGTAAACTTTCTCGAGAGAGAAGTAGAGATTGGGAAAAAGGAATAACAACAGAGATTTAAAGCTATCAACCTTCATCTAATAACTTGAGCCGTAACAGGGATAGTCATCTGAGATCAAGAACAAGGGTTAGTAGCGCGACATTTAGAGATCGAGAGGAGAAGAGTGAAATTCATCTAACCAAGGTCGAGAGACGTTTAGATGAACCTATCATGTTAGATTTTGCATGCAATACAGCGGGACAGTTTGCTAGCACAAGTACCCGGTGAAGTTAAGGAATCTTGGGGATCACAGTCCTAGTGCCTTCTCATATTGATCACAAATCTAACAATCAACAATTGTTACTGTTACTTTTTGTTTATAAAGCCCCTTTTTTTTTTACTTACTTGCCAATTACTCAGACAAACACTCAATAGAAGTCCATCCTATTCCCTGTGGGATCCACCCCAACCTAGTTGGGTTCTATATTTGGTACAGTAAACATGTTATACTTTTCTGGAGGTATAATTTGGGTGAAATTAGACTACAGAGAGGGCATGTGTTGATACATATAGAGGTGACGATAAGAGGCCATGCCAGCAGTTCAGTGTTAGTGGTATACTGTCCAAAGGTATGGATCCTCCCAGCAAATATCAATATCTCTTGCAGCCTATCAGGTCCATACAGGTAGCACCTTAGGTTATGGGTGATTCTCATATAATTTGTGGTAGTCACATTGGATAGAGTTTTGGTCATACATCACGGAGTATTCGTTCTAGGTTTTCATATTGTGGCGGCCATTTTGGGTTAGTAGGTACAGTGCTTTAGAGAGTCCCAGGGACATACTTTGATTGTGGTGAAATTGGTCATTGGTCTAGGGAGTTCCCCAGGCATGAGTTGGTCAACCAGTTGTGGTCAACTCATGTTTTTCGTCAGGTTATAGCTTCAGGGGTTTGTTACGACTATAGAGAGATCGTCTATTAATCCAGAAAGTGTCCCCGACATGGGATTATTGAGTGGTCAGTGCAGCCAGATCAGCCTCTTAGTGTTGTGGTACCTTCGGCTAGAGACGATGTCCTTAGTATTTCAGCTGATCATTCAGATGCTCAGTTCGATTTAGATGCGTTTAGATTCGTACTTCTTCGGGCATGTCAGGGACTATGACTTTGGATTCCATTAGATAGGTGAGCTTTTGTTTTTCTATCCTTTCACTTATACTTGGATTGAGTTAGGGTTTTCATACCATCGGGATTCATATGCCTTAATATTACTAGATTGATTGTTGTAAGCCTTTGTATAGATTTATGCATATATGACTAGCCTCATAGATGATTTGTTTTAGTAGTGGATTGAGTGGTTTGGTGTGATAATGTCCTTGGGGTGTAGCATTTGGGTTAAAGTCCCTTTCGTTTGGTGTTTTGGCCTTGTTGTGATCTTAGAGTGGTACTAGTTGTGTTTCTCATTTTGTGCCACCTTCACCTTATACTAGTGATTCTATTGTTACTGTTGTTACTTTTGGTATTGTTTAAACTTTGATTGATTTTTTGATTGATAGACGACTAGACTAGCGTTATCTAGCTAGTATCTTCTTCCTTGTGATTCTTCTTTGTTTGGCTTACACAACTACCTTAGTTGGTCGGTTTTCTTTTTTCGTTAGCAAGGTTGGTTGTTGAGCGAAGTGTGAAAGTGAAGAAAGGTTTGGCCTTCTATAGTTTTGGTTGTGATTTGGCATTGACGATCTTTTTCTATATCGCGCTCCTATTGTTAATGATTTTGAGAGTTGTTGTTCTGATTTGTTTGGTTTATTTCCCGATGTTAGTCTTAATATTGGTGTTGGTGTTGAGTTGGGTACTCTATTTTTCTGTGATGTGGTTCGTGTTCCAATTAGGTTAAGGTCAGCTTACAAAGGGTGAATTCAGAAACTCTTCAGTTCGGTATTTGTTTGACCTAGCATGACTTCATAGAATGCTTTACTTAGTGATATAAGTTTGTACATCAGTTGTCGGTAGCCAAAACGGGTGCCTTTTTGGGAGTGAGTATTCGTTGCCATTGATCGAGTATTGGTTTAACCAGATTCAGGCTAAGATCGCATTTTTTGAGTTGCTTAAGTTTTGGCTACCATTGGTACTCCTTGCAGCCTTGGTGAGTCTTAGTTATGCCCTCAGTGGATGTGGATTTGATTGCTCGTATCTTTAGCATGTGGTTTGCCTCACCTGTGGTTATGTTCTTCAGCAACCTTTCAGTTCAACCCTTGCGGGAATCGTCGGATATATGCTTGAGTTCTAATAGTAAGATTGATTTGGGTATTTGACCTTAGGGAAAACTTGTTGGCTTGATTTTTGATTTTTGACCCTTTTGGATGACGGATTGGGAGTTGTGATAGATTTTGGTATGTGGATGCTTACTCATCAACAAGATTGGTTTGGATAGTTGAGATTGAGTAGCTCAACTTTGGTGCTGAGGTTATAGCTATGGATTGAATAACTTGGTTGCAACCCATTTTGAGAGTCATCCGGACTAGTTAGTGGCTTTACAAAGATCGCAGACATTAATCATCACCGTTTGGATATTCAGGTAAACCTTATGGAGAATTGTTCATATGTTAGTCCATGTAGATTTTTGATGGGTCAGTTTTAGTCTTTCGAGGTTAATGTGATGTGAGTATGTAGCAGGACTCAAAAGATGCTAGAGAGATTTTGTACAGTTCAAAGTTGACTTCAGGTTTGGAAAGACAAGAGAATATTAGATTTGGAATTTCGAGTTGGTCGTATGGTTCATGTCTTGGTATGACCCTTCCCTGGTTTAGTTGTCGCTTGGTTGTGCTTGTTTTAATGTGATGTCACTGTACTGTGGTTTGGGTTGGTATGCTTTAGTTATGCTCGGTTCAATTGGAGGTCAGTTGGTTGTTGAGAATGAGTTTTGGTTGTTTGTGAAGTGAAGTAAGAATGTGAAGGAAAAAGGGATACCTTTAGCAAAATTCCTTGGAGGCATTGTTTTGCCTTAGAGGTTTTTTGGGGAGTCTTGCTCAGGGCATACGGGCCCAGTACCTCATCCTTTCGAGCTTTTGAGCTCTTTCTATCCATTTATTTTTACGAACGAAAGTCCTTTTAATAGTGGATATTGTAATGACCCTCCAGGTCATTTTCTTGATCTTCATGCATTTTTAATATTTTGTGCCTTTCCATTGTGGCTACAGGTCATTTATAACTTGTCGGAACTGTCGGTTTGGTTTTCAAATAGTTCTTTTGGGTTTTAGGCTCATTTCCCTGCTTTGGGGCTTCGCAGTTAAGGAATTAGTCTCGGACCAAAACTCCTAGTAAACAAACTCGGATGAGAATTCCAACAGCGTCATTAGCTCTAGAACGTTGATTTTAGGCTAGGGGGACCCTTGGTCCGGGTCCCGATGCTTCCAGACTCATTTTGGGCTATGGGGTAGATTTGGTGAAAATGGAACTATGGGTGTGGGATCCATATTGTGTCGAAACAACCTCCGTTGGAAACTTTGATGGTTCCGTTGAGTTTGGAAATTTGAATTTGGTATGGTAGCATAGTTCATTTGCACGCACGGAGTTCCGAATGAATCGCGAGCACCCGATCAAAGTCCGTTGGGACTTAAGTTTTTGTGAGTTTTCCAGCATCTAGTGCAACCAACTTTTTTTCTTCGTGTTTGCGAGGTTCAGGTCGCATTTTTGAAGCATCAAGTTCTTGACCTTTGCAATCATGAGCCTTCCATCGTGTTCTCAATGAAGGGTCGACCTGACCCAACCCTTTTCTTCTATTCACGTTCACGACCCATAGTCTCGCATTCGCGATAGCTCATCCTATTTGCCTTCACATTTACATCCTCTTTCTCGGGTTCGTGAAGGGAAATTTTGGTAATCATGCTCGCAACTCTTGGCCTTCGCGATCGTGAAGGCTAATGACCTGGTAGTATATACTTGTCCTCCCCCGATTTCTTCTTCATTTTCAAGCCCTATTTCACCATTTTAGGGCTTGAAGCATGGGAAAGTGTGGAAAGTCATCTATTGAGACTAAGGTAAGCTAAAATAACACCACTTGATCATTTCTCATTGTTTTTCCCCATCAAATTCCGATCTTTTCTTTGATTAATTCCTGGAAATTAGTTTTGAATCCCTCAACTTTGCGGGCTGATTTAAGCCCTGATTTGTGCTCAAATTTTGAGCACATATTCCTTGTCCTTCGAGGAACCTCGTGAAGGACTCAATTTTAGAATTTCATCAGCGGGCCCCATGGTCTTATTTTTTACCCGATTTTAGGTCTGAAGTTTTATATTGCAATATGGGTATCTTTTTTCTCATAATAACGTGTAGGTTATGATTTTGGTAGCGTAACGTCATTCAGAGATTGTGGAGTGGATACGAGTGGTTTATGAATGGTTCGAGATTATGGTTCGGCTTTAAGGTAGGCTCCGGTTTACTTTTCTCTATGAGATTATGTATTGTATATATTGCATGCTAGGTAGGGATTGTAGGATAGGTTTATACCTAGTATATAATGACTTTACCTATTTAAGGGATTTAGAATAGAAACGTGACCCAAATCTGAGTCTAGGATACCTTTGAGGGTCTTAGAATCCTATTACACCTAGTTATATACTTGTTGCCCTTAGATTAACATGAATGATCTCTTGGTATAAATTGTATTGCGACACTTAGTGTATTGAGCGATATTCCTTGATTAGATCCTTTTAGTGGCTTTATGCCCTTATTTTTCTCAAATTTTAATATTGTTATCCTGGTATGTTTATGTTGTTGGGCCCGAGGCCGTGGTTACGAGACCAGTTGGACACCAGGTTAGTCTTCTATCCTTTGAAAAGACGTGGCTCTCGTTTATAGATGCGTAGGCACTTATGGTTGTATTGTTTGGATACTGGTGATGGCATGCATACTTTTAGGTGCATTTTATGCTCACTTAGTGGTACGATTCCAACAAACCTTGATTTTACTACTGTTTTCTAATAAGGGATTTGTTTCCACTTTTCACCTTTAAAATGGATTATTTTACAATGGAAATCGTACCACGTTATTTGACTACTTATGAGTATTTGAAAAAAAATGCTATTTTAGAAATTAAACCAAGGTTGATTCTGGTCCATTATTAACCCACTCTTTTACCATTACTTTTTACTTTGGTCGAGGGAGATTCTGACCCTTTCCACACTATTATGTTGATTTAGTCTCAAACTCAATCTTGGGCAAAGGATTTACAGATTTATACTCTTTTAGTCTCGATTCAAGTCTGTACACTTATTAATGCTGTTATTACTTAGTATTCATATGGCGAAGGCATATTTTTTTTTTTCTCTCAAATAAAAACCTCATTGGCACCAAGCGTGAGGGAAAGCTAGACGTTTGGTAATTTCTCCTCCGACCAGAATAAAAGATCCCATTGAAGCTGCTAGTCCATGCATACTGTATGGACATCATACTTATATATCTCTCTGGTACTAGATAGAGTATATTGATTATGATGGTTACTGGAAGTCCTGGTTCGGGACCAGACAGTGTATATGGATATCCCAAGTCCCTTATGGGCCCCTCCGTCCGTGAGCCACAATGTCGGAGAAAGATGGTGGTCGTAGGTCCTGCCTTTGCCAGCTATTGAGTTGGAGGAGGTGTATACATTTGGTACATTATGGCACTTGATTGGTTGATCGTACTGGATCACACTTGCATTCATTTATTCATATGCATCGCCTATCACCAGTATAATTGGTTGGCGCTTATATCTATCAGTCTTATAGGGGGCTGTATAGGTATAATCTATGGTTATTATTTGTTGAGTACTTGCTTGAACCTTCTGGGCTTATGGGGGCTCGGTTAGGTTATTGTTTGTCCGGACTAGCCAGTTACATTATTGTTAGTTATTATGGTTAGTTCGTGGCAGGATAATTATGGGATAGTACCCGAGATTGTCGGTAAACTTTTGATTTCCCTTTTTCTATTACGGTAAGATGCATTATTATTAAGTTACCTCATGATTATTCATGCTTTGGTTAGAGTCTTTGATTATGCTAGTATTAGCTCCCTTACTTGGCTATGATCCTCGAGATGTTAGGTTGGTTCCCTCAGGTCATTATCTTTGTGTTTAGTCATATATATATATATATATATATGTATGTATGTATATATGGTATTACCGTATATCCCTCTCTTTTTTCTTATCTATTCACATTGTATATACATCCTTTAGCCTTGTATTACTGTTATATACCCTTCTTTCACTCTTCAGTTGTATATTGGCTAATGATATATGCTACTGCACTTTAGTTCCAGAATACTGTTAGAGTAGGATAGTTTATCCTTTTTGCTCTATTAGCATTGTTATGTTAATTTATTGGATAGCTGTCTGTAGTTATATTCCTGCTTTACATGTTATTTATTCTTGCATTATCTTTGGGGCTCAGTCATTCAATGCCTACTGAGTGGTTTCGCCCACAGTCAGTGGGGCATCCTGGAGCAGATCGTTCAGCTTTGAGAGATTATGCTTGGGATTTTTGACTATCAGGTTCGAGGGTCATTTGGACCAGTTGTAGCTTTGGCTAGAGATTGCAGGCTTTGGTCATCTCCATTTGTGTATCTAGGTAACACCTTATGGGCTTATTCTTATGCTTTCCATCATAGATTTTTAGTAGATCAGCTTTAGTCTTTCGAGGACAGTGTGATAGGTTTGTGCTGACAGGACTCAGATGATATTTTGTATGGTTCGGAGTAGATAACAGGTTTGGAAAGGCAAAAGAAGGTTAGATTTGGGAATTGGAGTGGTTGCATGATTCAAGCCTTAGATTGCCTTTAGCTTGGTTGAGTTTTAGCTTAGATGTGCTTGTATCGGTGTGTTGGGGTTTGGATTTGCGTGCATCAGTTTTTCTCGGTTCAGTTGGAGGCCAGTTGGTTGCTGAGGATGAGTTTTGGCTTTTTGGAAAGTAAAGTAAGGAAGTTGGTTGAAAAAGGGATACCTATAGTAAAATCCCTTGGAAGCATTGTGTCTGCTTAGATGTTATCTGGGGAGAAATGCTCGAGGCATGCGGGCTCAGTACCTCATCCTTTCGAGCTTTCGGGCTCTTTCTATTCATTGACTTTCGCGAATGAAAGTTCTTTTAGTAGTGGATATTGTAATGATCCTCCAGGTCATTTTCTTAATTTTTGAGTGTTTTCGACAGTTCGATTCTTCCCAGAACAGCTACAGGTTATTTATGACTTTTTGGAACTATCGGTTCGATTTTTGGACTGTTCGTTTAGGTTTATTTCCCTGTTTTGGAGCTTTTATTATTAAGGAATTGGTCTCAAATCAAAACTCCTAGTAAACGACCTCAGATGGAAATTCTGACAGTGTCATCTTCTCCAGAATGTTGATTTTAGGCTGGGGGCCCTCGTTTCAGGTCCCGAGACTTTCGAACTTATTTTGGGCTATTGGATAGATTTAATAAAAAATAGAACTATAGGTGTGGGACCCACATTTAATCAAAATAATCTCAGATGAAAGTTTTGATGGTTTCGTTGAGTCCAAAATGTAGAATTTGGTATGGTAGCATAGTTTGTTTGCGCGCTCGGGATTCCAAATGGATCCCGAACCCTCGGTCAGAGTCCTTGAGGACTTAAGCAATTGTTGGTTTTCCAGCATCTGGTGCAGCCACCTTTTGCTCTTCTCATTGGCGAGGCTAGGTCTGCGTTCGCTAAGGGTCAAGTTCTTGACCTTCACGATCGAGAGCCTCACCTCTCGAGTTTGCGATACGGGTCAGCCCTGACCCGATCAACTCCCTTCTTCACTATCGCGGCTGGTTGTCCTCATTCGCGATAGCTTGATTCCTTTACCTTCGTTTTCTCAAGACTTTGGCCGCATTCGCGAAAGTCAATATCCTCGTTCATCGCGTTCGCGACCCTTGGCCTCCGCGATTGCGAAGGCCAGATGCCTGGGCAGTATATATATTTCTTCCCAATTTCTTCATCATTTTTGAGCTTCCTCTCACCATTGTTGGATCTTGGAGCGTGGGAAATATTGGGAGATCGTCCATTGAGGCTAAGGTAAGCTAATCCAACTCATCTTGATCATTTCCATTGTTTTCCCGTCAAAATTCCATCCGTTTCCTTGTAAATTTCTAGAAACTAGGTCTTAAATTCCTAATCTTATGGGGCTGATTTGAGCCCCGATTGGTGTCCCATTTGTGCTCAACTTTTGAGCACACATTCCTTGTCCTTCGAGGGACCTCGTGACAGATTCAATTTTTGGATTTTGTTTGCAGGCCCCGCGGGCCCATTCTTGACCGAAATTTTGACCCGAGATTTTATATAGCAATATGGGTCTCGTTTTGCTCATATTGACGTATAGATGATTGTTTTGATAGCAAGCGACATTTAGGCCTCGTGGAGCAAGGTCGATCGAATTGTGGGTGATTCAAAACTTGGGGTTCGGCTTCGAGGTAGGCTTCGGTCTCTTTTTCTCTATGAGATGGTGTTATGTATAGATTGCACACTAGGTAGGGATTGTAGGATGTTATTATGACCAGTGCATCATGACTTAGCCTATTTAGCGAATGTGGGGTAGAAATGTGACCCGAACCTTAGCATAAGGATCCTTTAGTATAAGATTTACCATTTTACATAGTGAATTGGACGGTATTTCCCCAATTACATCCCTTAGTGACTTTACGCCCTCATTTACCATAGTTTCCAGAGTTATGAGGCGTTATTATGTTGTTGGGTTCGAGGCCATGGTTACGATGCCAGTTGGACTCTAGGTGAGTATTCTATCCTTGAGAGGATATGATTCTAATTTATAGACGCTTAGGCGCTTTTAGTGGTATTTTTTGGATATTGGTGATGGCATACATACTTTTAGGCGCATTCATACTCACTTAGTAGTACTCCAACCAAAATCTTGATTTTTCTACTATTTTCTAAAAAGGGAATTATTCCCACTTTTCACTTTTAAAATGGATTCTTTTACAATGGGAATTGTACCACCTTATTTATTGGACTATGAACTTTTGGAACTAAAAGTGATGTTTTGGAAATTAGACGGAGATTAAATTCAGGTCAATGGTTTACCCACTCTTTTACCACTACTATTTACTTTGGTCGATGGAGATTCCGACCCTTTCTATATTATTATGATGATTTAGTCCCGAACTTGATCTCGGGCAATGGCTTATAGATGTACACCATTTTAGTCAAGGTTCGAGTTCTTGCACTTATTATACAATGTACATTCTTTTAGTTACAGTTCGAGTCCGTGTACTTATTATACAATGTACAGTCTTTTAGTCAAGGTTCGAGTCTGTGCACTTATTATATTTATACATCTCTCCGGTACTAAATGAAGTAGATTGATCTTGATGGTTACTAGAAGTCCTGGTTCGGGATCAGGCAGTATATATAGATTTCCCGAGTCCCCTAGGGGCCCCTTCGTCCGTGAGCTACAGTGCCAAAAAAGGATGGTCGCCGTAGGTCCTGCCTTTGCGAGCTACTGAGCTGGAGGAGGTGTATACACTTATTATGTTATGGCACTTGTATTGGACATGGTATTTTCGATTTATGCTGCATTTCATTCATTCATATGCATTGCCTATCACCTGTATAATTGTTTGGCATCTGTTTCTATCAGTCTTATGGGGAGCCGTGTAGGTACAGGTTATGATTGTTGTTTATTGAGTGCTTCCGTGAACCTTCCGAGCTTATGGGGGCCCGATTAGGTAGTGTTTGTCCAGACTAGCTGATTACTTTACTGTTGGCCATTATGGTTAGTTCGTGGCAGAATGGTTATGGACTGTTACCCAAGGTTGTCATTACGTTTCTTGTTACCTTTCTTTATCATGATAGAATATGTTATTGGTAGGTTGTCTCATATTTAGTCACCCTTTGGTTGGAGGCCCTAATCATGGTAGTATTAGCTCCCTTACTTGGCTATGGACCTCGAGATATTAGGCTGACTCCCTCAGGTATTCACCTTTGAGTTAGTCCTATATGTATGTATGTGTATATATATATATATATATATATATATATATATATATATATATATGACATTACCGTATATCCCTCTCTTTCTTGTCCACTCAAATTGTATATGTATTTTTTGGCCTTGTATACTACTATATATACTTCTTGCACTCTTCGTTGGTATATTGACTAGTAATATACGGTAATGTACTTCAGCTCCTGAGCACTGTTAGAATAAAGTAGTTTACCCTTATTGCTTCATTAGCCTCATTATGCTTAGCTTTCCTGGATAGTTTCCTGTAGTTATATTCATACCTTACATGTTATTTATGCTTGCATTATTTCTGGAGCTCAGTTGGCCGATGCCTACTGAGTACCATGTGTTTGGTACTCATACTACACTTCTGCAGCTTGCAGATCATAGTACCAGTTATCGTCGTTGATGTGTGCATAGTGTGGAGAAGTTATGGATCAGAGACTTAGGGTGAGCTCCTGACGCTCGGAGTTGCTCCTACTCTCTCTCTTGTTGTTAGACTGATCTCTATGTTGTATTCAGAGACATCTTTGTATATATATATATCTATATTTATCCTGTATTTCACTTGTACTCCTGATGTACAAGAAGCTCTTGTATTGGCTCCACCAGGTTTTGGGATTATATTAGCCTTTTTATTATATTTATTCCACAGTTTCCTCTTTTCTCTTGGTAGTCCGTTACTAGTCGTTTGGGACTACAGGTTGGCTTACCTTCTGGTGGGTTAGAGTAGGTACCATCATGACTTGAGAAATCAGGTTGTGACAAGAGATTTGGGGTGAGCTCCTGAAGTTCGGAGTATTCCTGTTCTCCCTCATATTGTTAGTTTGATCTCTATTTTGTATTTCAGAGATAGCTTTGTATATATATTGACTCTGTTTTCCATTTTGTACTCCTGTTGTATTAGAAACTCTTGTACTGACTTCACTAGGTCTTGGGGTTGTAATCTATATTAGTCTCTTTATTAAATTCCTTTCCGTTGTTTTCTGCATTTCTATTGGTAGTCCGTTACTAACTATTTCGGACTACGGATTCACTTACTTACTGGGTTATAGTAGGTGTCATCATGACCTGAGAAACCGGGTTGTAAAAATAAATTAGCTTGTTGCATGTCTACGTAACTCTCCCAAAATAAATAAAGAAAAATTACATAGATATCCTTTATTTAAAAAATATTTACCATTTATAGCAATAATTTTTTTTTCCGGATATAACAATTATAATACATTTATATTGCATGCATAATTCACTTTTAATACATAGTGCAGATTTCTTACCTAACAAGCATAATACATTTAGAATACTTATAATACACATATTGCATACATAATTCACTTTAAATACATAGTGCATTTGCTATAAATGATAATAAATAAAAAATATATTTAGAAAGTAGTAGTTATTTATTAAAAGGTAATCAACTAAGTCATTAATCCAATAAATAACCTTATTGATTAATAAAAGGGAAAGTACATTCATGCCTCATAAGAGCAAACTATTTACAACTAAATGTCTCCTTACATAAAATGTTCTCCTAACTAATTACATAAAATGTCCCCTTCCCTTGTAGCTTTAGTTATTTATCTTCCTTTTAACTCTTTTCCTTTTTATTTCTCTACAACTTTTCTTTTTTTCTCATTTCCTTTTTTTTAATGCTTCTTTGTTCATTTAATTTATTCGTAAAATTATTTTATTCTTTATTTCTTTTTTACACCATAATTTAATTTACACTCAATTTTTATTTTATATACTACTTTTCTTCTTCTTTTTTTTTTTTTTTTTCCTTTTTCTCGTTTATTTCTTTATCCATTTATTTTTTTCTCTACTTCTTTTTTTTTCCTTACTTTTATTTTTCTATTTTTTTCCTTTATTGGTTCCTTTTATTTTTGCATAATTATTTTTTATTTTGTTTTTGTTTTTCAGTTTCTTTATTTCTTGTTCCTCTCCTTTTTTTTGTTTATTTCTTTATTTTTTTTAATTATTTGTCATAAAATTCTTTATTTTTTCACCACAAATAATTTCATATTTTCTGTCTTTTTTATTTTATTTATTTTTTCTTTTGCAATTTTTTTTATTCTTTTTTTTTTTTTTTGTAATTTTATTTGATTCTCTCTCCTTTTTTTTTTCATTTGTTGCAATATGTAATGCCATTTAACAGGATCTCTGAGGCGGACGGTAGTCCGTGCGGCCAGATAGATCTAGCTAAAGTAGCACCTTTATACTAAGGAGTATAAAACTCAAAATATATAGGAATTGTTATATAGATAATGACTGTATGGGTGGCGATGCTATTACCTGAGCATGGGACCTACATATTCTTAATGAGCCCATGTGTCTGGAGGTTCTAATCGGTAAATGGTTGCCCTTTTTCTTCATTTCAACGGGCTAGTCGACCGGCTTACCCGACGTAGTCACTAAGACAAAGCCACTAAGAATAGTATCAAATCTGACTGTATCACCATCTCAGAACCAAGTCAAAACATAGACAAAAATTTCTTAATATTTTGATAAAGCCAGATCTAAGGCTAAAGTGCAAGAGAAGCTAGATATTCAACATAGATGAGATGTTTATCCGGACATAGTCACGGCAGTAAGAAAGGAGAGATGAGGGGTGTCACTTGTTAGACCCGGCGGCAAGGGTCAATGCCCGAAGGCAATGGCTAAAAGGCCGTATAAGCAAGGCCAAGTATTGGTGCCCAAAATATGGACCTATTCTGATTTTTATTACTCATAAAATTAAAAAATACAAACTGATTACAATGAAAAATCTAGAGAGAAGGAAGAGAGAAAAGAAAACTAGAGAGAGAGGGGGTTGTAAAACCTTGCCCTATGAATCCTAAAAACAAGCGTATAAATATAAAAGAAAAGAATCTTTACATAGTAAAATGGGTCCCATGAATAGTAATCTAAACAGTGAATTACTGTTTAAATAGTGAATCTACTGTAGAGTGGGTCCTTTGCACAGTGAATTTACTATAGCGGCGTCTCCATTTGAGGTTATGTCTATCAGACCTTCTTTTTGCCGTGTTTTTTATCCATTTCTTTCATATTTTGGATAAAAGCTTCGGTATTTTCTATTTCCTTTTCTGAGAGTATCACCTCAGATTCAGGGGGTTGCGCATTTGTAAGATCATCTTCATTATTGCTTCCGCTATGCATGGAAGAATCTGAATCAAACTGTTGGAGTGAATGAAGTAAATTACGCTTCATTTCTTCCAGATAATTGTGAATCATTTCTTCTTTGTTTCCTTCTTGAAACATAATCTTACAAGCAATCTGCTTAAGTGACGGGTCATTCATTTTACCCTGTTCCATGGCTACTTCATATTCATGAATTTTAGATGCAATCTGATCTAATAATGGTTGTCCATAGAGGTTTTGAGTTTTGTCATCATATTTCATTAGTCTGTCCCAAAAATTATTAGAAAATGTTCGGTATAGACAAGGAATCTGTTCTTCTGTGAATCCAAATTCGGGAACCCATCTATGAATCCATGGGATAGAGAATTTCAGAAAGAAATATATCTAATCAATTTTTTCGAGGTAGGGAAAATGATCTTCCCGATATAAATTGTTTAAATCTGGAGACTCTTCCATTTTTGATATAAAGTAAAAAATAGTTCTGGTAAAATCTTTACTGTAGGCCCATGATAAGACCACCAATTTTAAAACCAATTTGGAATATGAGTTTCACAAACCTTGGGACAAATTTTTATGAACCAAATATGTTTTTGTTTAGTATTGTTATAATAAAGGACTTGTGAAAAAGCTTTAACATAGTCCCAGTATGTAACATTCATCGATGTATTATTGAATCTAATCTGCCTCTCGCGCATTGTAGTAATGCCCCAGTCTTCAACAGATATCATCCGTTTAATAATAATCTTTGAATAACTATATTCAGGTTGTCCTTTAGGGAAATGCTGAATCTCATCACTACCTGTTTCAGTTAAAATAGCTTGGTAATAAGATCGAGTCTTATAAGACTCACCAGGGAAATATAATCCCTGAATTAAATACCTTTGGAAAATCTCCCAAGAGTTATGTTTCCACAATATCTCGGAATTTTCTACAAGAAATATCATTTCTTGTTTTGGTACCTTTTCATTGGGTCGAAGATCATCGATACCCTCTTTAGTGACTGAAGCAAAAGAATCTTTTTGCTTTTGAGAGGCTAAAAAAGCCTGCATTTGTTCATATAATGGATGATCTTCTGGAATATCTTCCAGATGTATTGCATTTTTGTAGGATGATTCTCCTTGAGATATTTTGGAGTTTATCAAACTCTTCTTTCCTATCTGTATCACAGGGGATGATGTCGAGGATCCTTGACTATAAGTCGATTCTTGAGAACTAGAAGGCGAAGAGGGGAATCTCCCTCGGCCTCTTCCATGATCGTGAATCCCACGGCCTCAGACTATATTGATCCATTGATCAGCCATCCTGTAAATATTCACGAGACAAGAAGTCAGGCAGAGAATTATCAAATCCCTTTTTATATTGAATTTCAAAGTCAAATGGAGCCAATTGGGCTTGCCACCTAGCAAATATCATTTTGGAGGCATCATGTTTAAAATCTTTGTTAAACATATATTTAACAGACTGGGCATCAGTTTTAATAAAAAAAATTTGATTGTATAAATCATCTTGAAATTTTAATACACATTTCACAATGGTTAACATTTCGTGAACCACAGTAGCGTATTTCTTCTGGGCTTCAGTCCATTTTCCTGAATGAAATCGAATGAGATATTCACACTTATCATTCGGATTTATCTGTTTTAGTATACCACCGAAACTTGTATTAGAAGTATCAGTCTCAATAATTTTTTGCCAAGCAGGATTAGCAAGAGTTAAAACAGGTAAAGCCTTAACTCGTTTTTTAACTTGTTAAACAATGGCGGTATGTTTGGCCAACCATGGTTCTCTAGAATTCTTTTTAAGCCGATCATATAAAAGGGCTAAATCTCGAGAAAGATTTTTATAAAATGGGGCAATATAATTTAAATTGCCTAAAAATCTTTGTAACTGAGTCTTGTCAGTAATCACATCAGGAAATTTATCAGCAAAATTAATGGCTCGCTGAATGGAGATAATCTTCCTTTGACAATAGTGTGTCCGAGAAATCGGACTTCTGTCTGGAAGAGACTCATTTTAAGTTTAGAAATAACCAAACCATTTTGAATCTTAAAAATGTCAAGACTTTTAATATGTATTTCCAATGTTTTAGAAAATACTAAAATATCATCAATATAAACAATAATAAAATCCATATAGGGATTAAAAATATCATTCATGATTTTCTGAAATTCAGAAGGTGCATTTTTCAATCCGAATGGCATTATATTCCATTCATATTGTCCAAATGGGACATTAAAAGCAGTTCTATATGTATGCTCTTTGGAAATCTGTATTTGCCAATATCCTGATTTTAAATCAAATTTTGAGAAAATATTGGCATCATATAATCTAGAAAGTAAATCTCTTTTATTTGGCATCGGGTACCGAATCCATTTTAAAAACTTATTCAAAGGTTTATAATTAATGACCAGTCTGGGCACACCTCTTTCTTTTTCTGCTGCATTGTTTACATAAAAAGCAGTGCAAGACCAAGGAGATTTAGAGGGCTTAATCAAACCCTTTTGCAACAAATTGTCAATTTCCTTTTTGCAAAATTCAACTAACTTTGCGTTCATTTGGCAGGGTCTGGATTTATTAGGAATATTATCTTTAGAAAAGTCATCCTCATAAGTAAGAGTAACAATATGCTTTTTTCTGTTCCAAAAAGCACTGGGATGGTTGGTACAAACATCAATTGCAAGCTGTTCAGAAATTAATTTAATTTTTTCTTGAACTTTAGGAGATTACAATGTATCATGAATAGTCATGCTAAATATTTCTAATTGTAAAGAATCAACATGCTTTTGCTTCATATTAATTAAAGCATTAATATCTTTTGTTACTGGATCTGTAACAAATGTATAGCTAATTTGTTTATTATCATAAACAACACGAAATCCCTTAGCATCTATATGAGTAAAAGGATAAATGGCATTAATAAAAGGAGTTCCAAGTATAATTGGAGGATAAAACTGATTTTTTACTAAGAAGAAAAAGTGAGGAATGCAGACTTTATCTTGGCAAATATGCACATTAGGTAATTTATACTCTATATCAAGAGCATGTCCAGATGCAGACTTAACCATATGAGTAGTTTTTTGAAATTATTTAGAAGGTACTAATCCTTCTTGGATGCAACTGACATCAGCACCACTGTCAATCATCGCAATATTTTTGACATAAAAATGATTATCTATTAAAATAGTACAATTAATATACCATCTATGAGCAGTTACTATCTGCATCATGCCTAAAAACATATCAGTTTTTGGGTCTGCGGAGGACGAAGCAACTAAATCAGAAGCTTCAAGAACCTCATCTGGTTGTTCTTGCAAAAATTTTCCTTTACCACGTGAATCACTGGTAATAAGAGAATTAAAATTTTCAATTTGAGTAATCCGATGGTCAGAAATCATTTGATTTTGTTTCAGGAGTTTAATTTCTCCTTTCAAATTTTCAATTTTGATTTTTAAATCGGAAAAAGAAGTATCTCTAGAAGGAGTATGTTTTTTCAGAAGTCGTTGTTGGACTTCAGATAGGGAATAAGGATTAGAATACTTAAAATCAGTCATTAGACTGGGGTTTTTTAGCAGAAATATTATCGGAATTAGTATCAGCTGCTAAATTAATGATTTTTTCGCGAAGCTTACTATCAGTAACTTCCTTTAAGAGTTCAATCACATTTTTAGAAGTAATTGTTTGAACATTCAAATCTTGAAATTGAGATTGAAGTTGGTAAAAAATATCATTTTCACAAACACAAATATCGCCTGTGCATGTAGTACAAGCAAAAGTATTTTCGACTTGATTATCAGAAAAATCAAGCAAATCAACTTCTTATTCTTCAAAATCTGAAGGTTCATTTTCATAATCTATGTCAGAACCAGAAGTATATAGCATACCATAAATTTTTGCATGCAAATCGTTGTCTAGTTCTAAAGCTTTAAGCTTTTCTAACTTATAGTTGGGGGCTATATGGCCGAAATTTCCACATCGATAGCACTTAATTTTTGCTAAATCACGCTTAGACCGATTTTTGATAAATCTAGTAGATTTACGACGAGCTCTTCTAGCCTCACGATCCTCTTTGGATTTATATATATATATATATATATATATATATATATATATCTTTTTCTTATAAGAGTAAGAACCATCAGGGTTAGTAGACTTAATGAATCTAGACTTTTTCTTTCTATGAGGCATGTCGGGTTGAGGCATGCCGAATTGAGCACAGAAATCTCCTAATTGAGATCTTTCTTTCAACTTTTCCATTTTAAGATGATGACTTAATTTAATATCATTACACAAGTTTAATCCTTCTTGTGTACATACTCCTATCAGGTTGCCATAAGTATAATTTGTATATGGAATTTCACTATGATTTCCTCGAAGAGTTCGGCGGACTCTTTCAGCAAATAAAGGGGGAAGGCCATCTACAAATTTAGCTTTCCAATGTTCACTATGATCTTCAACGGGTAATTCTAAGACCCGACTTAAAAAGGTGTCTTTATACCACCTGAATTCGCCTAAATTGCGGCATCTCAATCCATTAAGAAGTGTTCTAACGGACTCATAATTACTGGTAAATCTACCACTGAAATGTTCAAGAATAGTCATAACCAAAGTATAGATGACATCTTCTCTACCTGGTTTTAACGGGTGTCCTAAATTATCGACACTGGCTTCCATATTGACTGCATTAATAATGGTAGTTTTATCTGTTAAGGACATATAATTATTCCACCATCCACGAAGTTGACCAGTAAATCCTGCAATAATCATCTTACAGATAACCTTATCGGAATTCTTAGGACTACCATCCTCATTCTTAAGGGTAGTTGCCTTCACAATAGTGGCGTACATCATCATTCGATGTACTTGGATAGTCATTTGCCTATCAGTCAGACCATCTGTATTCCATTCATAAATCTCATGACACTAAAAGAGGTATTAATCTGATTCCAATCGCATTCTTCTATAAGAACATCTTGAGGTATAGGCCTAGGGTAATATGTAGCCTTCATCCTAGGTTTACTAGCAAAATTCGAATGCTTAGTAGCATGACGAAGCTTATTAAATTCAGACATAATACTATCATGAGGATTAGAAGAATGTTCTAGCTCATTAATAAATTGAGTAGATAAATCCATAGGCTTAATGTTTAAAGCAGCAAACTTTTTCTCTAGCAAATCTTCTAGAGCATCAAAAGTTTTAATAGTAAATTCCGAAATCTCGGGAGGTCTTTGAATAGAACTAGTAACAATACGAGGAACATGAGGAGTGCTGGAAGTACTAGCTGCAGTCGCTTCAGCTTTGTCACTCGTGTTCTTCGAATTAGTACTAAGATCATCAAGTTTCTTCAAAACTTTATCTAATTTGACATTATCATTTAATTTAACAGTGTTCAAAAAGCAAACATAAGTGATTAATTCATCAAGTTTTTTATCAAGAGAAACAATCTGTTCTCCTAAAACCTTAACATACAAACCCAAATAATTATTTTGAGCAATAAGGTTATTGATTTCAGCAATAGTGACTTTTCCAACATCATTATCAATAAATTTTTGAAAAGCATTAAATGTAAGGCATGTATTATTAGGCATAACAAAAGAAGATTGAGGAGGGAACACTGATTTTATAATGGTTCCGTTGCTATCTTTGTATGTTCGTTCAATAACCTTTACATATAAAGGCAGATAAGTGGTTATAAACCAAGGAACAAAATAAATAATATGATTATGTAATGCACAAGTTTCATAAAACTCTTGAGAAATATTATGTTGATCGTCACGGCTATAAGCGGTGAAAAACCATGTTCTAAACTTGTTCCATTTTTGATCAAAAAATTCTTTTTGAATATGTTGTCGTGCCAGGGAACCTGGACTAAAATCAATAAGTTGTGGAATCATTAAATATGATTGGGGTCAAAATCCATTTCGGATGCAGAAGGAATATCCTTATCAGAACTATTGTCACATGCCTGAACTATATTAGTTCGAGGATCTATTTTTAATTTTGTAACTGGACTAGATGTCGACGGAATAGTATGTAAAGAAGCAAGTTTATTAACTCGAGCTGGGCCGTATGTAGGCTCAACTGTAGCTATCAAAGAAGGCATAGAAGTTAATCTACTTCGACTACTAGAGAAGGACTGTCTGTTATATACAGAAGTCTTATCTTCAAATTGAATACAAATTTGACCATCTTCAGTTTGAGAAATATGCGAATATTCATCATTTGTGACTTTATCAGCCAACTGTTGTTGAGGAATAATGGAATCTAAAACCCAAGTAGTAGGAAAATTAATTTCTTCCCATCGAATAGGTCCACGAGTAGTAATTTTTGATTTTAAAAAATTAGTTTCAAACAAAATCGTTTGATTAGATGTATCAAATAATTTACATCTAGGATTTAAAGATGTTAAAAATTTATAATATATGAGATAGGATAAACAAATAAGTTCAGATCCAGGTGCATAATTATAACCATGAGTCTTAATATTTAATGTTAGTGCATCTAAAATATTCACATCAGTCAAAGATAATTGTAAATTTGGCTGAGTATTAAAATAAACTGGACCATAGACCACAGTGGATTCTATCGATCCCATTAAAGATCGTCGGAAATTCAAATTTCTTGCATCACGTAGTGCTGCCAGAAATGTTTTCGGTAACCCTTTAAGGGTTAAAGACTTGAATGCAATCTGAACCATGTCAATATGCATAAAATTATATTTATGCTTATAAATATCAATATCTCGTTTATTCAATAATTGAATAGTCTATTCAGAAGAATTTAATGCAAGAGATTTCTCAGTTGTTTTAATTAACTGAGTAGTAGATAGGCGGTTAAATAAACCATAATCATAAATTATTTTTATCTTTACTTCAGGAATAGTCCATCGGTTTAATAAATCAAGATTTTGAGGTACATCTACCTCTTGAAGTCTGTCGTTTTTAGTATGGGATTCTTCCATGTCCATTTTTAATAGTCATCTATGTTGAATACTTCACTTCTATTACAAATTAGCCTTAAATATCATGGCTCTGATACCATTTACATATATACATTCAATATATACTACTTTAAAGAATATACATACTTTAAAGAATATTCATATATATTATACATTCAATATATACTACTTTAAAGAATATACATACATATATACATTCAATATATACTACTTTAAAGAATATATATACTTTAAAGAATATTCATACATATTATACATTCAATATATACTACTTTAAAGAATATATATACATATATACATTCAATATATACTACTTTAAAGAATATACATACATATATACATTCAATAAATACTACTTTAAAGCATATTCATACATATTATACATTCAATATATACTACTTTAAAGAATATACATACATATATACATTCAATTTATACTACTACTTAATATATATATATATATATATATATATATATATATATATATATATATTCATTATACTACTAATTAAAAAAATATATATACAATATATTCAACAACATAAATTACTATTTAAAAGAATATGCATACAATATTCAACAACATATACTTCTTAAAAGAATAATACTTCAATATATTTTAGTATTGACATATACTATTTAAAAGTTAAACTTATATAGAATTTTTATATGTCAACACTTGTTTAAGTAATATTTGCTAATATTATTTTTCAATATATATATTTTTTAAGTTTAAGTAAACTTTGATAATAATATATTAAACGTATTGAATTCATACAAGATATTCAATTTAAATTTTAAATGGAAAAATATGTAAAGAGTAAATGAACTTAATATTTGATTGATTGCAAAATGTTTCAAAACTTACAAGTTACAAGGTTGCAATTACATTTAACTAATTTCACAAAGTTAAATTGAAAAATGAAAATTCAATTGATTAATTGTAAATTCTACAATTTTTTCATCATTTTTTCCAATTCACCCCTGTTAACATTAACGGGAATTGGTTGTGGATTGTCAAAATCAATGGCACCAAAGCCATGCATTGGACTTGATTGTGCTGAATTCTCTCTTGAAGTCATTATTTCTTCAAGATCTTCTTCGTCTTTCGACTCCACGAACATTCCTTGATTTCTTCGTTCTGCTCTAATCCAGTCTCTAAGGCAAGCTAAAACATTCATGGCATTGCCTCCCAATGAGTGTCGGTTGTCTCCAATCTGTTGCCGTCCTTGACTAAAAGCGCTCTCTGATGCAACGGTTGACATTGGAACATTCAATATATCTCTGTAGGCTGCATAAGATAATACTTAAACTCTTCCCGACTTACGGTTCTTTGCGATGAAGACTGCAATCTATTCCAAACAAATTAATTAGAAACACAAGAAGCAGACATATTATGTGCCTGTCTTTTAGAAGATGATGGTTCCTCAGAAGGATGGGGAGCAGGGGTCGGTGTAATGTCTGACGGAGAAGCATTGTCAAGTAAATTAGCATAATGATTGTATAATTTGTTCATGTAACTATTCGCATCAGACATAGCCGTAAACAAAGAAGGTTCTTCATTAGCTTTTACTTCTAAAGCAGAATAAATAAGAGAAGTAAATTCGGACATAGTATTATATTTCATACATGGATTTATTACAGCACCAACTAAGTAAATAGGGGGAAGCGGAAAAAAATATTTTTTAAATTTATCAATCATTGCATCAATAGCATCTTTGTAACCTGGTTTAGACTTATACTCGTTAAGCAATGAAGAAATGTCGGCTAAATAAGCTAAAATATTACAAACAGTAGGATAATAAGCACCAGAAAATTCAACCGTAGCTAGATAAAATTTTTGCAAAAAATTAACAATATCATCAATTTTAGCCCAATCTGAATTTTGCAACATACTATTGGGAAAAACACTAGCAAATTGGTTAAAAGTCATAGTAATATGAACTTTATAAATATTGCAAGTATTTAAGAAATCATACGTAGAATTCCATCTAACATCTATTTCTTCAGGCATTAATCTCGGTCTAAGTCCATTTTCCTTACATTTTCTTTTAAATTCGGTAAGTCTAATTTTTCTATTATTTCCTTAAATAAAGCCAACTGCAAGTCTAACTTTTTCAATAGCAGGCTCAAAAAAAGCAAGACCATCTTTTACAATTAAATTATATATATGGCAAGCACACTTAACATGAAATATTTCGGGTAACGGTGGAGAAAGTTCAGTTTTTAACAAGTCAATAGCAGCGTTGTTGTTAGATGCATTATCAAAAGATATACATAAAACTTTACGGTCAATACCATAATATCTTGCAACTTTTGTAATAGATTCAGAAATAAATTTCCCAGTGTGTCTACGGTCTTCATCATACAAAAATGCTAAAATACATTTTTGTATAACAAAATTACTATCTACCCAATGACAAGTAATTGTTAAATAATCATTTTTATTAATAGCACGACCAAGATCAGAAGTTAAAGCAACTCTACATGAAAGATTTTTTAATAATGCAGATAAATAGTAAACATATTGTGCATGGAGTCTAAGAATATCGGACCGACAAGTACTTCTAGGAATACCCTCAAACATAGGATTATAAATTGCCTGAATATAATGAATAAAAGCTTCAGAAGAAGCAAAAGAGAAAGACAAACAACCCACAACTATCATTTTGGCTAATTCTTCATGATCCTTCATTTTATTATAATCCTTAACTAATTTACCGGTTTTTGGGTTCAATCTAGTTTGACTTGGGCCCCCAACTGTCCCACCACCAGTTACCTGAGCTAGCTCTATTGGGTGTTTCTCCTTCAAATGTCTCGTCAACTGACCCGTACCTCCTTTATTACCCCCGATTATGCTCGTATTTTGACTGACAAAAATCACATTCAACCTGAGTGGTTCCTTCTATTCGAGTATAAAAATTTCACACAATACTAATTTTTTTACGAGATCTTACAGGCCGGGGAGGAAGATTAACCGATTCAGATTGAACATTAACATTACCAGATTCGGGTGTAACATCAACATCATCATCATTTTCATCTACATCAACAGAGTCTAGTTCATTCTCTTCTTCTGTACCATAATTTTCTTAGGCCTCTAAATAATTCATATCGTGAGTACCTACACCTATTTCATTCTCAAAGGGTTCGCTAATTGGTACTGAAGGCACACGAGTATATCGAGTATTTGAACTACCTCCACCGAAACCAATTTGTTTCTTACTACCACTACCACTACCACTTCTGGGATAAAAAATTTCTAACACTTTTACCGACTTTCCTTAATTTATCCATATTACAAATTAAACTAACAATTATTCAAAAAACACAAAAACAAATCAAATAAATATTCAACAAATAATACACTAATTAAAAATTAAAAGTAAGAGATGGAACGATAATACCAAATTTCTGAAGTATTCGAAAGTTGATCAATTGAGTACTTTTGGAAACTTCCATGTAGTATTTGTAATTGCAAAATAATAAAATATAATAGAACACTTTATGAGATAATTTTAGCAAATTTTGAGAGAGAATGAGATTGTAAGAATTTTTTTTTGAAATGACATGTATTTATAGGAAAAAAAAATTTGATTTTTTTTTTTTTTTTTTAAATAGCCTAAAAGGTTGTTATGACCATTGGGCCAACGACATTATAGCCGTTGGGCCTCAACAGTCCAAAACAGCCCAGCAGGCCCCGCCCCATTAAAATTTTTTTTTAAAAATAAAAAAATTATTAACCGGGCAGGTCTGGTCCGGTGCACCGGTGGACCCGATCCGGTTTTCTAACTGGGTCGGTCTACCGGTCTCGTTCCCTTGACCGGCCCAGCCCCCTAAAACCCCCCTAGCCCACTACCTATACCGGTTTCGGTTCCGGTCCAGTCTCCTACTGGGCCGGTCTAACTGGGCCAGAATCGGGTCAACCCGGCCCAGTTGTCGGGTTTAGGACAAATTTTGTATTTAAAAAAAAATTAAAATCATGGTTTTTCTTGAGAATTTGAGATTTCATCTCATGATTTGAGAATATGAGATGTAATCGCATGTCCAAACACTACCTTAGTATGTGCTTAGATATAAGCTTCCATACATATACACTCATAATTTATCATAGTTCAAATCTAATCACACACATTTAATTAGTTCAAATCTAACTCGAATTTATGAAGTGTTACAAAAATCAAGGAACGTTATGGGGTTCAAAATTTTTTTAGTTATCAAAACGAAGAAAAAATTATGGTGTTCAAATCTATAAGCTCAAAATTAAGAAAAGTATCATAAAGTTCAAAACTTTGTAAGTTTTTACGTATTTTGAGTAGAATTATTTTTATCCGAATTTTATTTCACATTAAAGTGTGATTATTTTCCTATTACTTTTCAAATAGTGGGTAAAAACTCATATGAGGCCAAAAATTGACATCCCACCTTTTTTTTTACGGATGTTTAGGTGAATTCGTATGTAAATTAGGAAGAAGTACAACCACAAGGTCTCTTTTAGATTCTTTCTTTCATCTATGTTTTCTTTTCTTTTTAATTTTCTAGGAATCGTGAATTTCTAGAAATATACTTCTTCGAAAATTTAATTACTATACTATATTGTTGCATCTTTGGTTGTGGACCATTTTATTAGCTATATCCTATCCTATCAATTGGCTTCATTTGTCAAAGGAAGTCACTTGTAGGATGTTAACATTAATGTCGTAACTTGTAAATAATATAACAAGTGTTTAGCGTAAACTAGGGTAGTTAAAATTGAATGTATTCTCTTTTTAAGTACTTCTAATAGTTGTAATACCCACAGCTAAATGAAGGGGTCTAAGCACTCTAGCTCAAAGAGTTAGGTAGTTCGAAGAGTTAGATAGTGAATGGATAGGAAGATAAAAGAGAGGGGGGAAAAAAAAAAATCCCATACAAAATAGAAGAATCACATATAAACATGTCTGAATGATGATTTGAAATTATGACTTCATGTCCAAACGCAAGCTTAGTAGGCATGTACGTGGATTTCTGTTGTTTATCACATTTGAATTTCTGATTTAAATCTCTTTCTTTTTGGTTATTCTTCTTAATACGAGTATGAATGAGATGATAGGGAATAGGGTATGCCTGGTTAGTAACACTTTAGTTTGCCAGCCATGGCCTTCAATTTTTGGATTGTAACATTTTCTTTCATTAGAAATCTTAGTATCAACTAGTAAATTAATGGATTAGTTTGTTAAATGTATTTGATTAGACTCTAATTAATGCGAGGTCCATAGCTCCATTTATAAGTTCTACAACATGTAGGGATCCGGCTCCTCTCCATTTCCTTTCTTTCCATTTTCTCCAAGTTCCGGCTCCATTTCCTTCCTCTCCAGTTTTCCCAAGTTCCTACTTGGATGGAAGCCACATGTCATAATTAAGAATTAAAGATTGAGATTTAATTACTTAAATTAAGGTCCTAACCATGATTAGGATAACAAATTATTTATTTATTTATTACTTTTTAAAATTTGTCAATCCCACAATTCTAGCCAAAAAATATCCCATTAGTTTATTTAGAAATTTACTATTTTCCATTTTTTACTAGTTTTTTTTTTTTTTTTTGGAACAATATATATATTTGTCATGTACGAATTCTTCTTTATTTTTTCCCTAGTTCTTCATTACATCCCCATCAAACGTTTTACAAACGGTCATATGCTTAGTGAAAACAGTTAGAACAAACTAAATAAAACGTACGATGCTAAAAAAAAAAAATCAATATATATGATGCTAAAAATAAAAAGAATATTTGCAAATTTTAAATTAAACAAATTAACAACATATTCTCGTAACAAAAAAAAAAACTGTTAAAAGAAGAGCTCTAATAAAATGGAAAACAATGAATTTTTGAAATAAAATTATGAGATACTTTTTTGCTAGAATTATGAAATTGACAAAAATTTTTTTAAAAAATAAATAAATAATTTTTTATTCTAATCATGATTAGGACCTTGATTTAGATAATTAAATTTCAACCTTTAATTCTTAATTATGACATGTGGCTTCCATCCAAGTAAAAACTTAGAGAAAATGAAAAGGGAGGAAATGGAGAGTAGCCAGATCTCAACGCATGTAGTATCTATATATGATACCCTGTAGGAGGATCACAATTTTGATAAATTTGTAGTAGTAATTAAAGAAGTTAGGTACAGATCCCTTTTTTTTTCTCTCTTTGGTGTCATTAAAGAATTTATTCGGATTGTAAAAGCAATTTTCATTGTAGATAAAGGCTTTCATCAAAATATTATATTAGCAAAATATTAACTAAAACTTTAATCTACTCAAAAATATTTTTGTCAGTATAGCTGTTCTTTTATAGAATGTAAATCCTTCTTGTTGCTATTAGATCTTCGGCCACTTCATGAATATTCCATATGATCTTATAGGTGACATATATATATTTTTTTTATGATCTATGGTTATGTACCATGCACGTTTTTGTATCCATTTATTTTGTGGCAGTTCATAGAATTCTTAAGAGAAAAGAGAAGAAAAGAAATGGTGAAAAGTCATTTTCACAGATTTTTGAACAAAAAACATCCTGAGGATATTAAGATATTGTCGAAAATCTCGAATGATAAGTATAGTTCACTCAAATAATCTAATATTATATGAAAAGGATATGCGTTTGGTCATAGAAATCAAAAAGGTAGGCAACTATGTATATTAAATAATATAATATTATATATTAATAAAATTTTAATGTATACTTACTTATCAAATAATTATTTAATATAATATACCAATTGTATATTACTATATGATAAGGATATTAAGTAGGCGTTTGGTCATGTAATGTTTACCAGTTATTTATCCAAGTGTGAATTATTATCCAAATATTCCATGCTAACAATAAAACATAAATTATACACCTAGCGTGTAAAGCCACCATTATTAGAGAGAAAGTACCGATAAAATCATCATTTTTGACAAAATCATTCTTATAAAAGAGATGAAAAATAAATATCAATGGTTGATCATTAATGATATCGTTGGGCTATAATATTTTTATTAACGTGATTATTCCTCTAGCTTTTTAGGGGCTCTGTTAAGAGATGTGGTTATTTAAATGCCATATTTTATTAATTACTTAATGCTGCTAGGATTTTGTAAAATCTTTTTAAATGTTGCTTACTTATGTTTTCTTCCCTAAATTTGTAAAAGAAAAAGTTTAGGGAAAAATTTGAAAACATAAGAATATATGCAATGGGTCAAAAGTGAGATGGAAAAAAACGAGGAAATGCTTTGAGGTGTTTTTCAAAATTTTAAAATCAATTTTAAGTTCTATTTGATTTAATAATCAAACATTGATTTTTACATAAAATAATTTTTTTTAAAAAAAGTAATTCTCATGGCCAAATGAGTCCTAAATGATTATAAGGTCAAGAAAAATGAATCTCTAAAGAAGATGTTGTCATATTTTGTCCTGGCTTATTTTAAGGAGGGAGATAATGTCAAACATTTATTAAGAACAAATAAAAAAGGATAAAAAGACACAGTTGAAAGGATGAAAAACAAAATAAAAAAGAATTGTGTTATGTAATTAAAATTAGTGCTAAAGTAAATCACAAGAAACAAAGAGATAAAGGGAGAATTATTAATTATATTACTTTTCTCTCTCTTGTACATCTGTAATGTAACTTGATGAAACAAGGGCTATTTATAAGCCAAACATACACAACCACTTGGGTAAAGAGGTAACAAAATTGCATCTGTCTACTTAGTCACCAAGTTGGTAAAGTAACCTACACATAGGTTTGCTTGTCACCAAGTTGGAAAAGTAACTTAGCAAATAAGTTTGCTACTATGCATAAGCTACATGGTCATCCAATATTTCTTGCGACTAGTTCTTGTCCTCCAAGTAATACAAAATGGCCATACATATAACTACTATATTTTACAACACTCCCCTTTGGATGTTCATTAATAGATAATGTATCTCGCTAAAATCTTACTAGGAAAATCCAATGAAAAAAAGTCTAGTGAAGGAAAAAGAGTACAAACATCTTGTAATACTCCTTTAGTGTTGCCTCATTAAAAACCTTACTAGGAAAATTTGATCGGGAGAAAATCTTGGTTAAGGGAAAAATAGTACAACGCGTATTTTACTCCCCCCGATGAAAACTTTATTTGATATCTCAGAGACGACGCATTCGATCTTATATCTCATCTTCTCAAACATTGATGTTGGCAATGCCTTAGTGACCAGATCCACCAATTTGTCAGTTGATCGAATTTATTGAACATTTGTTTTACCTTTCTTCTCAAGATCACGAGTGAAAATTTTTTTTGGTGAAATATGTATTGTTCCGTCTTTCTTAATGTATCCTCCTTTCAGCCGAGCTATACTTGTAATATTGTATTCATACATTATAGTTGAAATGTCACTTTTCAAAGAAAACCACACATTTTCTGAATATGTTAAGTCATTGATCTCAACCAAACACACTCTTAACTTGCTTCATGGATGGCTATTATTTCTACATGATTTGAAGTAGTGGCAACAATTATTTGCTTCATTGAATGTCAAGATATAGTTGTGCCTCAAATAGGCCGTTGAGATCGAGCTTTATGTGGATCAGATAAATATTCTGCATCTGCATAACCAATCATTTTTGAATTGGATTTATTAGAATAAAATAATCTCATGTCAATAGTTCCTCGAAGATATATGCTTAACACAATTCCAATGTCTTCTCGTTTGGGAGGAGTTGAATCTAGCCAATACACTTACAAGAAGCTCTTCATTCTTTTTCTTTTCAATGTATGTTGATTGATGGACAAATATTTCATTTGTCAAATGCTCCGAGTACATATTCAGTAATACGCATTGCTAGCTGCTTCATTAAAATTTTTTTTTAGAAAAACCCAGTAGGACAAAACCTTGACTAAGGAAAAAAAAGTACAACACGTATTATACTTGCACAAATTAAAACATCACTTTATTCTGGTAAATGATGCTCCCCAATACATAAATGCACCAACTGCAATAAAATATGGTACTTACCAACCATTTTCATGAGATTAAAATTGATCTTTTTTCATGTTAAGTGATCTTATAATCATTGGAGTATTCAATGGAGTCGCTTTATAAACTTTTAAATCCTTCAAGGATTTTCATATAACCTTTATCATCTAGATAGACATGATAACAATTCATCATACGTATTCAAGCATTTCAGTATTGCCGTACTGAAACAAACCTCATTGCATCCATCATAGGAGAGCACATCTTCATATAATAATGCCAGAAATTTTACGAAACACCTTTATGCCTAATGCATAAGCCGTACTACATATCTTATGGTTTTACTTTTAGCACAATAACTTATTTGTACCCCACTGACATTATACCCTGGTCTTTGGATAAGTTCAAAATATCACTTTTTCAAGTGAATGAAGTACTTGAATTACGTATTTGTTATTTGGTCAATAATTTATATGTCCACACTTTTTGACAGATTTGAATTCAAGATCCTTGATACCATATATAATGTTGAGCGCTATATTATATAAAGATATCATTAACGGTCGTTTGATATCGGTTCCAATACAACATAACTTACCAAGATCTCTTCATATGCATCATTTTTAGGTACATATCTGAACCTTTGTCAAGATTTTATAAAGTGTTATATCATTGTGCTCTTTCAAAGCACTCACTCAGTATCATGACCATTTTACTCATTTTCTCCTCTTCTTCTTCAAGGAGTTTTACCTTTTAAAACTGATTGGTCTATCACGCTTTAGGCATGTCATAGACTCTGTCCTTTAAGGACTTCTCATTAGAGCATTTACAACTGAATTATAATAATGGGTCAGCAAATACATTTGGCAATTAGTTTGCAATATTTTTGCAGATGAATTATCTCTTAAACTTTGAGTTCACCATTTTTTTTCGAGGATCTAGATAATTCATTCCATGCATAATTTTCAGTTGTTAATCATCTCTTCTCCTAATATTAGGAAATATAATTTTTACCTCCAACTTTATTTGGAGACCTATCTTTGTGCGTTGTGGTGCAACAATTGCATCATAGCCGCACATTCAAATTTTCTGATGAGATTTATTTGGCTCCTGACCCTGAACCAATTATGATAGGGGAACCTTGTTGGCTTGATGCATACAAATGCTGCTACATTTTAAATGGAACTTCTCATACCAAATTTCTTTTGGGAGATTTGTTCTCAGAACTGGCTATCGAAATGAGCCAAGAAAGAAAGAAAGTGACGAAAATAAGCCACTGATTTAAGGAGCAACCAAAATAGGCTACCCGAAATTATTTGTTCTGTTTTACGATATTTGTTTAACGTCTCCGTTAATTGTCAGGAACAGTAAAAATTCATAGAAAACGGAGTTAAAATCTTCGAGTTATAACCCGGAAGTAATAACTCCGGTTTATTAAAAAAAAAATTAAAACGAAACTAAATGTTTCGGGTTATATAAACTAAAAAATGAAATTGGAAACCGGAAGTATTTATTCCATTTTAGTTTAATTACAAGTGTTTTATTCATGTCCCGGAACAAAAAAACTCCATGTGTCACTGTTTTCTCTTCTCTCTTTCATAAGCTCCACCACAGAACACAAAACTCCATTTTTCAATTATTATTTTTCTACAAGCTGCGGTCCCCTCGCCGAAAACAATCTTGTTCGTCGAAGTTCGAAGATCGACGAACCTTGTTAGTCTCGCATCTACGAACCTTAAGATCCGTTGTTGTTGGAATTCACTTTTTAGGATTTTTTTTTAATTTTTCTTTCATTAAATATTTTTCTATTCCGATTTTAGAATTCCGTTGTATGTATTTGCCACCCATTAATTTAATCACCTTGTTAGATGCTTGTTCCTCCGAATTGGTTAAAATAAATTGAATTTCGTTTTTGAGTTGAATTCAAATTTCACTCCTTTTTTTTTGGTTTTTCCGTAAGATTTAGACTAACCAATTCTTTATCTGTGTTTTCCCTGGTTGTAATTAAACTAAAATGGAATAAATACTTCCGGTTTCCAATTTAAATTTTTAGTTTATATAACCCGGAACATTTAGTTCTGTTTTAATATTTTTTTTATAAACCGGAGTTATTACTTCCGGGTTATAACTCAGAGGTTTTAACTCCATTTTCTATGAATTTTTACTGTTTCTGCCAGTTAACGGAGACGTTAAACAAATATCGTAAAACGGAATAAATAATTCCAGGTAGCCTATTTTGGTTGCTCCTTAAATCAGTAGCTTATTTTCGTAACTTTCTTTCTTCCTTGGGTCATTTCGGTCGCCAGTTCATCAAATCTCATAACCAATAATTTAGCTATAATTTGAGGCATACAATTTCTGCTAAATCAACTAGTTATCAACATAATCTTAGTTTGGAACCATGCTCGTAATTTAACAATTCGAGCAAACAATCTTGCAAAAATTAAATTGTAAGTTGATAGAAAAACACATGTGATCATTTTATAGAGTCGCCTATTAAACTATATAATGTAATCGGTTCACATGGAAAGTGAACATGCCCATATTCACCTTTTTATACGTTTCAAAAATTTAGGTATACAACTCCAACCTTAGCTGGTACAATAATCAATTTATTATGACAACAAGTAGCACAAGAGAATTCCTGAAGATCTTTCTATTTCTTCAATATATATCCATATGAATTCTCATATTTTTTCATCACAGTTGTACCGGAATGGTCAACCATCATGTCAACTGATATTTATTTCAATAAACTTTCAGTTTACTATCGCATATGATTCCGTCATCATACTCATATTTATGTATTACAAATAGGAGAAAAAAGAGGAATAACCTTTTACAGAAATATTTATAACCTGCTTCGATTGTAGTAATATGAAGATATTAAATCTTCTCAGAATTTATAGTCTCAATCTGATTCATTTTTTATCAATACTTTTGAAACTTAATAATTTTCTTTTGAGACTTACTACAATCCCAATATTATGAATAATGTCATTCCTCCGGGTAATAACACGTAGCTCTTTTGGAGCTCTCAATTAATTTTGTGTACTACCCACATATTTCACACACCATTCTTATGGTGAACAAAATCATATAATTACTATCATTATCATTAAAACATTATATAGGCAAGACTTGTTTCTTTACTTTTATCCTTTGATAGTTCATAATAAATATACCACAGTATTTATGGCATACTGAAAGTATGTGATCAATGACCATTTATGTTAAATAATTTTTTCTTATTTTTCTCAAAACTCCTGTAGAGGTGAGATGTGACATTTATCCAACAATGTATGAGCATGTTCTTATTTACAATTTTTATCACATCTTGACACATTCACTTTCAAGGATGGCTGGGCATCAATGATGCTTATCACAAGTCTCATTCTCTTAAAGGAATGAAATATAATCATATGTACGTGCTTCATAAATTTTCATTTGAAGCTCATTGTCATGTGTTGAAATTTACCACATTTACATGACACACCTCAACATCACTTTGAAAGATCAAGTGCATCACCACTTTATATCTCTTTATTTTGATTGAGGCTTTATAAAACTTATCAAATTAGGTCGCACGATAACTATGTGCCTAATAAATTTCAAATCAAATTAATGGTAATTATTGCCTTCACCTTTTGAAGAATCATTTTGAGAACCCATAATGTTCTCCCTTTATAATTACCAGACTGTTATCCTTTGTCACGCCTAAATTCATTCAAATGGCCATGATGGTAATTTTGTCATCTTTCAGACTTATCATATGTTGCTACCATATTTACTTCACAAAATGAAGCATATTTAATTGGAAGGGATTCACAATTTATCAAGAGCACATCAATTTGCTCAATCATTATTATATTATCAACATAGTGCATTGGGACTTGAACCGAATCCCTTACCTATTGTCACGCCTCAAATTCCATTGGAGCGGACATGACACCCGAAGCCATTAAGGCCCGAGAGAACCAATCTATACATTCCTATACTTATCGTCAATGGAATAACATTCAGTCACACATGGACATGAAGTATCTATAATGGAAACCAAAGTGAAGACATTCATATGAACAAGAGACTTGGCCTTTAGGGCCACATCGTCAAAAAGATAAGACATTCCTTCCTTTAACTAACTGCACAACGTCTACAAAGCCTCTAACAGATACATAACCAAACCTATAGTCTTTATATAACTGTTATACAGTACTAAAACCAATATATACATATGACTCGAAAAGCCCCGAAGCAACCTGGAGCTCACCAACAATCCGCAGAAAATCCAAGTTCTACTGTGGAGGCCTACTAGCACTTGTGCCTGCAGAAAGTAAGGTAAGTCCCCCAAGGGATGTTAGTACAAAGAATGTACTGAGTATGTAAGGCCATGAGTAATTACATGATATAGAAGAATGTCAATGAAATCAAGTACAAGTGAATAGACAACATAGATAAAACCACTGTACTATACACCTGTGGAATCGTGTACAATTACATTCATTACTTTCCTTTTACGTTCATTCGTCAATATCATTCCTCTAATATCAATCATATACCTTCATTCATATAATATACCCGGGCCCTACTGATCAGTGGGAAATAACATAATAATCGGGATCGACCCATTCTAGGCTTTCCTTTTTGCCCCTGAAATACCACCCGTAATATTGAGATCGACCCATACAAGTGTTCCTTTCACCCCATGAGATACCACCAATTACATTGGGATCAACCTATGCAGGTGTTTCTTTCACCCCATGAGATACCACCCACGAATATGACTAATTATGCATTACTTCATTCTTTAGCTATAAGAGTGATACATTGTTGGTTACAACATTATGGGAACTTTAGAACATAACATTATTGAAACTTTGGAAAAATGTTCAATGAATAAGAGACAAGTGAATAACAAGTACTACCAACTCAGAAATGAGATATTCTAAAAAGTTGGGGAAAATGAGATACTGTACAACCTTTTGAAATAGAAACAAGTGCAATGACAATGTGGGCAATAGATGCTGCAGAAGAGTGTGGATAAGAATAACCTTACATACCTTATCTTCCCAACACGTAACTAAAATGATTCAGCTCCTTCCTTATGTGTTACTCTACAACACAAGTATATAATGGAGCGAACATTAACGGCTAACTACATTACAAGTTCACAAGACGGTAATTAGGTGCTTAACGAAAAGTAAAAACCATCCAACCTCCAAAACAAATGGTTCATCACTCCCCCCTTCATTATACTACTAAATAACATTATTCCACCACATTACACTATAACTTATTGCTTTAGCAAAACACCACCACCAAAACAGTCCACACACCACCAAAACAGTCCACATATCAACGTAGACATCACAAATCGATAGGATTTTCCACCAATTTTCTACTTTACATTTTCGCCTCCATACAAAATCCACATAATTATTCCATCAAGTCAAATAAATAAATTCCACAAAAATCTACCAAAATCAGTCCACACAGTTTCAGATTTCACTTTAACATAACAAGAAAGTATTCTCTTTTCACTACGCCAAACGTTCCATATACAAACACGTATAAACATTTCCATCAATCCATACACAAGGGGAATGAATTAGAGACATAAACACACATTAATATAATGAAATTTCATCCATATAGTTCAATTCCTTCAAGACCTTAAGTCCCTTTTCAAGTTTAAACCACAAAAAGGCAAATCCTTTAGCCGAAAGCACCGGTGGACTGCCACTTACAAAGTGGATTGCCTTATGCTTTTTAAACATAACCAAAATGTTTTCCACAACCTCTTATACATATAATATATTAAACCATAAGAGTAAACACTTACCAAGGCTTGCAAAGTGGCGGATACAAAAATCCTTAAGGAAGCTTAGGGTGGCTAGGGTTTCTTTGAGAGAGAAATGTGTTGTGTTGAAAATCTGATTTTTTCTAAGTGTATTTGTGTGGAAATGAGCTGATTTTTCAGCTTAAATACTCCGCTTTCCACATCCCCTTTATGGCCAAGTTTAGCCATATTATTGGTCAAGAAAAGCCAAATTATTGGTGTGTTGACTCGGTCCATTTATAAATGGATCATTACCCATTTGGGCCCATTCTTATTTATTAAATTTGGGCCTCAATTGAGTCCAAAAACATGCCTCTAAATTCAGCCCAACAAATTTAATACATGATTCTTACTACCTTTAATTTAAATGCTTCCATCGATGCTAAGGTCATTGCATGAGTTTGGAAATGTACGGGGTGTTACATCCTTCCCCCCTTAGAAACATTCGTCCTCGTATGTTAAGAACAGTGATCAATCCAAACAAATGTAAGTCTAAAGACATGCTTCATATTATCACATACTTATAATGTTCATATATACTTACTTGTTATTGCTCCAATTCAGCGTCTTGGACCTTCTTTTCGGTTTGAAATAAATACGGGTACTTAGATTTCATCATTTCTTCGGCTTCCCATGTGATTTCTTCTACTTGTTGATTCCTCCAAAGTACTTTTTACGGAAGCTACATCTTTATTCCTTAACCTCTTGACTTATCGATCCATAATAGCAATAGGTACCTCCTCGTATATGAGATCTTCCGTAACTTGCACATTTTCAATGGGAGTAATATGAGATGGATCTCCTATACATTTGCGAAGCATCGAAACATGGAACACTGGATGAACTGCGGAGAGTTCTTGGGGTAGTGCTAATTCATACGCCACTTGACCAAATCTTCAGATAATCTTATAAACCCTATATAACGTGGACTCAACCCCTTTCATTGGTGATACCTTCAAGAAAACCCAATCACCTATAGCAAATTCTAGCCCCCTTCTTCTAACATCGGCATATGACTTGTGTCTACTTTGGGCTTTTTGTAACCGCTGTTGTATCACCTTAACTTTTTCCATAGCTTGATGAACAAAATATGGTCCAAATAAGGTAGTTTCACCCGCTTCAAACCATTCGATAGGTGATCTGCACTTCCGCCCATATAAAGCCTCGTAAGGAGTCATCTTGATACTTGAATGATAGCTATTATTGTAGGCAAATTCGACAAGAGGTAAATGATCATCCCAATTGCTTTAAAGTCCAATGCGCATGCTCGTAACATATCTTCAAGTTTTTGGATAGTACGTTCTGCCTGCCCATCTGTTTGGGGGTGAAAAGCTGTACTTAAATTCACTTGGGTTCCCAAACTTTACTGGAAAGACTTCCAAAAATGTGCAGTAAATTGATCTCCCCTATCGGATATAATAGATATAGGAATTCTATGTAGCCAAACTATCTCTTTGATATATAATCTCGCATAATCTTCTGCTGTATAAGTGGTCTTGACAGGTAAAAAGTGTGCTGATTTGGTAAGCCTGTCGACGATCACCCATATGGAATTAAATTTTCAAAGTGTGTGAGGAAAACCTGTGATGAAATCCATATTGATCATGTCCCACTTCCAAACTGGAAGATTTATACATTGCATATAACCTCCAGGCTTCTGATGCTCTACTTTTACTTATTGACAATTTGGGCAATGAGTTACAAATTCTGCAATGTTTTTCTTCATGTTACCCCACCAATACATCATTGGTCGTACATTATGGTCGCCCCCGGATGAATGGAATACCGTGAATAATGTGCCTCTGTCATAATTCGTTCTCTTAGCCCATCTGCATCGGGTACACACAACCTGCTTTGGCACTGAAGTACTCCCTCTTGTGTAAGATCAAAGGCCTTTGTCAGACCCTATTGTACATTTTCCTTCAGTTGCACTAAAATAGGATCTGTATACTATTTTTCCTTCACTTCAGCTATGAATGAAGATTCTGCCGCATTCTGCACTAGAAGTCCTTCATCTAGAGTTTCAAGAAGATGAACCCCCAAGCTGGCTAGTTGATGTAGATCCTTGACTATACCTTGCTTTTCCGTAAGCTGGCCATTAATACTTCCTATTGCCTTATGGCTTAATACATCAGCTACCACATTTGCTTTTCCCGGATGGAATAAGATATCAACATTATAATCTTTTAAGAGTTCCAGCCACCTTCGCCGCCTCAGATTTAGGTCCTTCTGCTTAAAGATATATTGCAAACTTTTGTGATCAGTATAGATATCAACATGAACCCCATACAAATAATGGCGCTATATCTTCAAAGCAAATATCATGACTGCTAACTTAAGATCATGTGTGGGATAATTCTTCTCATGTGGACGTAATTATCTTGAAGCATATGCTATTACTTTACCGTGCTGCATCAATACACATCCTAAGCCGACTCTCGAAGCATCACAATATACTGCATACCCTTCTGTGCCTTCCAGAAGTACCAATACAGGTGTAGAAGTTAATTTATTTTTCAGCTCTTGGAAACTCCTTTCGCACGCATTATTCCATTGAAATTTAGTTGCCTTGTGCGTTAGCTCTGTCAAAAGTGCAGAAACGGAAGAAAACCCTTCAACAAATCTTCTGTAATAACCGGCCAACCCAAGGAAGCTATAAATTTTTGTAGGCGTCGTAGGCCTTGGACAATTCTTCACAGCTTCTATTTTCTGGGTATCAACCCATATTCCTTCATCCGATACAATATGACCTAAGAATGCTACAGATTTTAACCAAAACTCACATTTAGAGAACTTGGCATATAACTTACGGTCACAAAGAATCTGTAACACTTGTCGTAAGTGATTAGCGTGGTCCTCTTCTGATCTTGAATAAACCTGAATATCATCTATAAACACCATCACGAACACATCCAAAAATGGCTTGAACACCCTATTCATCAAATCCATAAAAATAGTTGGTTCATTTGTTAGTCCAAATGACATAACTAAAAATTCATAATGGCCATACCGTGTTCGGAAAGCTATCTTGGGTATATCTTTTTATCTAACCCTGACTTGATGGTAACCCGACCTCAACTCAATCTTTGAAAAACATTTGGCACCCTACAACTGATCAAACAAATCATCAATTCTGGGAGGGGATATTTGTTCTTGATTGTTACCATGTTCAATTACCGATAATCAATGCACATTCTCAGCGTGCCATCTTTCTTCCGTACAAATAACACTGGTGTACCCCACTGGGACATACTAGGCCTTATGAATCCCTTATCCAACAGGTCTTTTAATTGCTCCTTCAATTCTCGCAATTCTACTGAGCCATTCTATACGGAGGAATAGAGATAGGCTGAGTGCCTAGAATCACATCAATACCAAACTCTACTTCCCGTTCAGGAGGCAAACCTGGAAGATCTTCAAGAAATACATCAAGAAATTCATTTACCACCGGAACTGATTGAGGAGTGGGTGGTTTCACATCAGTATCATGCACTCTTACTAAGTGGCATATGTATCCCTTGGATATCATTTTCCTTACTTTAAGATAGGAAATAAATTTTCCTCTCGGTGCCCCCACATTACCCTTCCATTCAAGAACATCCTTTTGTGGAAAATGAAATTGTACCCTCTTAGCTCGGCAATCTACCACGGCATAACAAGAAGCTAGACAATACATTCCTATTATAACATCAAAATCTATCATTTCCAGCTCAACAAGATCGGCCAATGTATCATGACCACAAACAGTGACTATGCAATCACGATAAACTCTCTTCGCTATAATAGGTTCACCAACTGGTGTGATACTTCAAATGACTTGACTAGTAGTTCCGACGTTCTTTTCAATTTTTCAGCAATCAAAGGAGTAACATACGATAATGTAGAACCCGAATCAATCAATGCATACACATTATGTAAAAATATGGGCAATATACCTGTAACTACATCAGGAGATGCCTCCAAATTCTGCCGGTCCGCTAGGGCATAGATGCGATTCTGGGTTCCGCTGGAACTAGCTGCTCCTCTAGCACCTCTACCACATCTAATAGGCTACACTCCTCTTCCTAGGGAAGGCACTAATGATGATGATGGAACAGTGGATCCCGCAGGTCGTACCACACTTCCCAAGCCTCTTCGTGGGTATTCCCTTATTATGTGCCCCGTCATACCATATCAATAACAAACATTCGTCCCAAGCCGACATTCACCTATATGAAACCTTCCACAATGCGGACACGGCTGGCGAGGAAACCCTACTGTCTGTGAACCACGAATCCCACTACTTTGCCCAGCTTGATTGCCTCTAAACCCCCAGAATTGAGATTGAGTGCCTGTCGTGGAATAAGAAAATGGTGGTCTAGGCGGTCTATTAAAAATCCTAGGCCTAAACTCTCCTTGGGAATCCATATACTATCCCGTAGATCTAGCCCTCTTCGACAACCCTTCTTCAAATCCTTGTGTTCTTCTCCGTTGCCTTTGATCTTCCATCTTTTGTGCAAAAGCCTGTATTCTAGCTATGTCCATATCCCTGTTCAATACAACAATAGTACAATCTCGGAAAAAATATGGCTCCAGTCTATCCACATACCAATGAACTCTATCGGTCATCGTAGCTATCACATTTGGAGCATACCTGGCCAAAGAGTTAAACCGAAGGCTGTACTCTCTGACGCTCATATTACCTTGCCGCAGATGTAAGAACTGGTCTGCACGAGCCTCTTGGACCTCATAAGAAAGATAATGATCAAGGAAGGCCATTTTAAATTCTTCCCAACCAGCTGTGAGTGCACCAACACCCCTCGATCATTTCCAATCCTCATACCATAATATAGCCTCGCCTTTCAATCTATAAGCGGCAAGCTCGACTGTTTCCACACCAGCTACGTGCATGACATCCAAGGCCCTTTGGATTTGATCTATAAAATCCTGTGGGTCTTCATTAGGATCTGACCCAGTGAATGTAGGAGGATCTAATTTCAGGAAATCCTGTGTCCTTCGACTAGATGCCCTAGCTACACCATCATCACTTGTCGTTGTACCAGCTCGTCCTTGACTCTAGGCAGCAACTATCTGAGTCAAGATTTGCACCGCGTTCCTCAAATCCTGCTCAGTAGCATTTACAGGTGGTTCTGCAGGTACTTCTCTCCTACTTGACTCTTTTGGAACGAAAGGAGTGGAGGAAGCCCGCAATACAAATTCATTCTCAGCGTTACCTTGATTAGCTTGATCAAGTGGTGGTCTACTGGTTCCTTCTCCAGCAATCCTGTCTATCCTCTTACTTTTACCCCTTCCTCTTCTTACCATCGGTATTTTGCTATAATACAAGAAAATAATTTCAATGGTCAGATGTGATTCCACCTACAACTTTAGCTTTATTGCACGATCTAAGAAATGAAGAAAAGAAACAACCCCTAAATGTCCCGTAGCCTCCTACTTATAAATGTGGTGCACAACACATCCATAAGCAAGACTCTACTCAGACACGACTTTGTTTACACCCTAGGACGACCCGCTCTGATACCACTTTTGTCACGCCCCGTTGGAATTCGAGGCATGACACCTATATGTTTAGCCATATTTGGTGGGATTTTGTCACAATTCAACAAATCAAATCGTGAGGGTACCTACTCTAATCCACCTAGATAGGAGAACCCTTGCCACCCATTTCAAAATACATGCGAAAGTTATAAGAAATTCCATTAAGGATTTTAAAATCTGATAAATGATACAATCTTTTACAACAAAATTATAAATGAAAACACTTTCCATGAGGACCTAGTCTAGACAATGTACAAGAGCTTTTAATATTGTAAAAGACAAAACAAAAAGACACAGCTCCCACCGTAGGAATAAAATGAGTAGAAGCTGTTGGAGATCACTATCCACGTCACTTGAGAAACATCACCTGATCCTGCAACCAGACTATATCCCAAAAAGAGTATAATAAGAATAGTATCAGTACAACCACATGAACTGATAGGTATCATCGGCCGACCAGAATTGGATCACGTAAACACAATATAGTAATCATAGAAAGAAAGCATGATAACTTATATAACAATTTAATTCACATCACTTTCATCCACTTATGTTGCCTAAGAGTATTTCCATCCTTATTCTCACTGACTTAGTTGTGTCTAATTTATTACTAGTAGTCAATATGTACCATTGTCATTCCCCTTATACCATTCATACTTAATCTCACTAATCATACATCACCCTTCACATTAAATGACATCCATTATAACTCTCACTTGTTTAACCCTAATAGTTATTATATGTCAATCTGTTCCAGTTACACCTCAATTAACCTCAGTAATAAATAAGTACAAATAACCATAGCCTTGTAAACAAGTACAACCATGAACAATTAATAATTACGCCACCTATGTTACCATTTAGCCTTTCACAAAAACACCAAAGAATTCAGTCAAGTGTAAGTCAATATAGATAATATACCAAGTCAAGATCATAACTACCAACAATAGACCCAGTCAACAAACCATGACTAACCACAATAAGCCAAGTCAACAAAACCATGACTCACAACAATTACTTACACCTTGTATTAAATACACCAGTAAGTAAACAATAACAGAATATATGACATTCTTTTATATTCTTAGCCCGGACCACTCAAGGATCCAATATAATCAACAACAATAACAATAGAATAACAATAGTCACAAAACCCGGTCCACTCAAGGAACCGTCACACTCACCAATACCTTGTACACACATGCTACGGGTCTTATGGTCACCCACTAGCCATGACCTGTAGGGGACGAGCTCTTGTCTATGTACCAAAAATTTCAGAAATCTAGTGTTTGTCAACCTTATATCAACCAATTCCGTGAAGATGTTCAAATACCAGAACATTCCATAATTATAAATATAAATTTCGTAAAGATGTCCAAATACCTGTACATCTCATAATAATAATTATAAAATTCCATGAATATGTCCAAATATTGATGCATCCCACAATAGCAACAGATATCAAAACAATTACATCCACAATGAGAATAAGCAATCATGCTTGTACAGTCAACAAGCCTTTAATATAAACTCATTATTTGTGATTAACACTTAGGATATCATTCAAAAATTTACTTTCTTGAATATGTATTGCAACAAGTAGACAACAGCCCAAGAACTTGGTCAAACTCAAGTTAATCATTTCATGTAAACAACAATTATTCTTTAACATACGAAATCACAAGTATTCCCGAAGGCCAGCCAACAACTTATAATTCAGGCTGGCCTTATTAAGTAATATTCAAAAAATTCAAGTATTCATTTTAGGAGTGCACATTCAACCAAATGAAGTCTAAACTTTATTTCAACAATCATAAATTCATTCACTAATCCAATCCTCCTTTATTTTCGTCGAGACATGTGATTTTGATATTATCTAGCAACCCTTATATTCAAGTCATCACTAGGTTCAAGATCCTACTCCATTAGCCAATCATTCAACCATTTAATTCTATTCAACTTATAATCTAGCTTTTAGTCGTACACCTTTACACATCTTACTTCCTAACCCTTAGTCTAACTTGACTTTGGCTCTTAAATTATGATATTGCATTTCCCTCATAGAAACAATACTCCTAATAATATTACAGCAGGATATCACACATTCAAGACATGCCCAACCTTAGTTTCACCCTTTTTATGGTATTTACACTGAATCACTAGATTATAAGCGCACACAATCTCCGAATCATCATCCATGTTCACATAATTCATATTACTATCCATCATGGAGTCATACAAACACAAAATGCCCATCAAGAATTCATACATTATGATAAAAACATACAATAAGGTCTTTATTATATTAAGCCATATTTTATCCATCCAAACTCCTTGCCCGAAGGACTAAACATGATTTCTTCCATCAAATCTATATTACAAATACAATTTCTAACCACAATCTACTACTCATAAACCAAAACCTACCTGGGCCCAAGATGCTGCAACAAGCAGGCTATATCATGGATGATCTTCCTTTCTCTTCACGTTTTTGAATGCTAAATCATCTAATAAACAACAACTATAATAGTAATTAATCAACTACTCTTCAAACAATTACTTTGAAAATTTAAACCCACTAGTTCTATCCTTCAATCTACTTAGAATCTCTATACTTCAAAATGGTTAGATCAATTTCTAGTCCCAAGGACATATCTATCAACACTAACTCAAATTTAAGGAATTTCAACCTGTTAATTCAGTTTTAACCAAAAAATTTCCACCTAGATTAACTTTTAACACCACCATGATCAATCTAATGTTATTCTATGGATTTCAGATCAAACGAGTGTTAGATTGATGGAAAAACATACCTTGAAGTAGGAAATCACTAGAAAACTGAGGAAATTGCCTCTCTATGGCCAGGGAATGATAATTTTGAGTTCTGGAATTGAAACTCATAAAAGTAGGCTTATCTACTATCTTCATCCTACTATAGCAGCTCCACTATAGTACCCTAATCCTTCTACAACAACCTCAACTTTTTAGCACAGACAGTTTTCAGTAAAATGATCATAATGTCTTACTTAGGAAGCGAATTAACAAACTGTTGGTGGTGTTGGAAAGAAGTCTCATAGATCTTTAATATGATGTATTTGGAACCATAACTTTTTATATTCAATAAGGACTGATCATTTGAAGTTGACCTTGGTTTAAACTTGGCTCGAAACTCAATTAGTAAGGACACTACCAACTTAACTTTGTGCTAGGGATATCGCATGAACTTAATTCATATCTAAGGCACTACCATACTAAATAATTGATCCTAAAACCTATGATGAAATATATTCTCATTCCTTTAGCACAGATATATCTAGTAAAGACGAAATGGATCGTTACATCAGATACTAATTTACTATTCGTTTGTCCCCGAATGGACATTGGGTGAAGAGAAGCACGAGGTCGGAATTAGAAAGACACCACTTCTAGAGTTTTTTATGCTGCTCCTTACTTACCCACTCGCTATCATTTATCAACTAAACCACATTTTATACTGGCCTCTCTATCAAGGCGTTTCAAGACAAAAAGATGTGGAACCGAGCATTTACACATGAATTAGTTATTTCTCCCACAGTGGTCTAAGAATTAAACCTTGGGAGTTCATAATGAGATAACGTCTAAACTCAGAGAATAGGTGTGAAGTTGATGAATAATGGTGCATGGTCATCATTGAATGATAATCAAGTAAAAGAACTTGTATAAATTATATAAACCCCTATGTGTGTCATAAAATAGAAGTTTGACCCGATTGATTATGTGTATGCTCCTTTGGTTATCGGTTGCTTAGTCCCTGTACATAATTATTGTTAAGGAGTTGTTGTTTGGTAAAGTTTGGTATAATAAGCTGTCAACTTGTCCTTGTAACGTGTTGTAGATGATGTAGTAATAACTAGTAATTGTTATAAAAGGATTGTTGGGCATGGATTTGCTTGATATATTGCACTTGTAATTGTACTTTGTTTGATATTGTAAGATGATTGATGTTGCACGCATGGTCCATATTTTCAATTGGTGAACTAAGGGGGTATAAGACTGGGGACTTTGGAATAAGGGTGGCATAATACTTTGCTTGGGATAAGGGTGATATGACACATAGTTACCTTCTGTGATTGATACATGGACAGAGCTCATCCCCTACAGGTCATAGATAATGGGCAACCATAAGTCCCATACCACGTGTGTACACTTGATTGGAGAATTTGACGGATCATTGTACAGTTCGATGATTGACATTATATTTGGATTCTTGTGTTTTTTGATTATTTGACATTATATTTGGATCCATGTGTGGTCTGATTATTTAACATTATATTTGAATTTTTGTGTTGTCTGATTATTGACATTATAGTTAGATCCTTATGTGGTCCGGTTATTTGACATTATATTTGGATTCATGTATGATCTGTTTATTTGACATTATATTTGGATTCTTGTGTGATCCAATTATTTGACATTATATTTGGTCCTCCTGTGGTCCAATTATTTAGCATCATATTTGGGTTTATTGAGTGAACCATTTATTGATATTATATTTGAGTTCTCTGTGTTGACCCACCTTTGATGTTGATATGATAATGAAGGCCTAATGAATAAATTGAAGTAGTCTAGTTAGAAATAACTTACCTTTTTTATTACTGGTGATTGAGAATAATTCACCTAATTTAGTGACTTGACTAACTTGTAATTGTCTAGATGTGATAATATGACAAAGAAATGGTTGATGCCCTAAAAGAGCAAGTTTAATCGGTTATGCTTATCTGGTGTCAATGATACAGGGTGAAATGTTTGACATCTAAGAGACTGCTTTTACGTTAGGTGATATTAATTAAGAATTGGCTTGAATACATGTTTAGTAAGGGAATGTGAAGATGAGGAAAGTTCTTGGTTAGTGATCGGATGTATACTTTATCTGGTTGTTGAGGTTGTGTGCACCCATATATTAATATAGGCTGATGACCTCAAAATTGGTGTATGCACGTGGAAAATTGATAAATTATTAATAAATTTTGTATCATGAACCTAGTGGCTATTACTAAAATGTGATAAGAATGGGATAGGTCCTTGTAGTTAACTTAAATAGGTTGAGTTGCAGGGTTTATGTTGAAGTTGAGAGTGATAATACGGAAGATGAAATCAAAGGAGTTCAATTGTTTTTATTCACATGTATGATTGATCTTGAATTTCTATATTATGTTTATGTGATTTAACCTTGATTGGCCAATGATGCCTAATAGTACATGTGTTTGTACTGATACTACTCTTGTTATACCCTCTTCAGGGTATAGTCTGGTTTCAGGATCAATTGATGTTTCTTATATGATGCGGATAGTGACCTCCAACAACTTCTACTCATTTTATCCTTATGGTGGAAGCTGAGTCTTGTATTTTGTCCCTTTTTCCTTAGTAACTCTTGTACATGTCTAAACTAGCTCTTAGGTAAAGGTTGTATTTTCATTGTATCATCTCAAAGGTTGTGTTATTTTGAGAAAATATTTAATGATTAATGAAATTACTTATTTGGCTTCCGTATAGTTTGGTTGGGTGATACATCGTTCTTCTATCTAGGTAGATTAGATTAGGTGCCCGCACGATCCCCGTAATTTGGGTTGTGACACATAATAGTACTCGTCAAGTTATAATGTAACAAACCAAACTTCTATCAATGGACCATCCAACCTTGAATGTATGTCTCATGTAGTGATGTAATAGTCAAAAGCTAATCAAATTGATTCGAGTATATTGAATACGTTCATATTACGAGGTAATATACTCATGGAATAATGTAACAAATCAATTAAGTCCTATATATTAATAGTCTGTCTTGAAATATACATGTCTCGTATAGTGATACTAGTCAAAAGTTAATTAACCAATAGTCCATCAAGTGTGTGTGTATATATATATATATATCGTGTAGTAATGGTAGTCAAAATCTAACTAAATCTATTCGAGTATATTGAGTACGTTGATATTATGTGATCGAGGTAATAATATACTCGTGGATTAATAATGTCACGACCCAACTAACCAGTCATAAAGGCACCTAGTTTAATCCACCTAGATAGGAGAACCCTTATCACCCAATTAAGAATCACGGAAGTCATAATGAAATATCATAAAACTCTTAACAACACTGTAAAAACTTATTACAAACTCCTTTATAAATACATGAAAGAAAGCATCCTTCCCCAAGTACCTAGTCTAGATAATGTACAAGAGCTACTAATAAGTAAATAACAACACAAAGGACACAAATCCCACCATAGGAATGAAATGAGTAGAAGCTGTTGGAGATCACTATCCACGTCACCTGAGAAACATCAATTGATCCTGCAACCAGACTATACCCAAAAAAGGGTATAACAAGTAACTATCAGTACAAACAATACGCACTAATAGACATCATCGGCCGACTGAGGTTAAAGTACATAACATATGATACAAAAATTCAAGATATCATGTACATATAATATGACAATTTAACTATCATCACTTAATATGAGTAGCTTCCATTTTCCCCTTAATATACCAGCCTTTAGATCTCCAGACTAGGCTAAATATGAGAGCACACCACTTCATTAAGGACTAAATAATAATAACCATGGAGAATCCCAACCCTTATACACATTCAATAACCTCAAACATTATCATGTTTCTTGAAAATACCTACCTGTAGAGGCACCCATGCATCATAGGAACACATAACCATCTAATAACAAATCAACAACACCTTTACGTTACTTTATTTCTATTAATATCAACAAATCAAATAGGTATAATTCATTACAGAAATCCACCAAAACAACACCTGACCAATGATAACAACCAATAATCAGGAAGTATGCGTTATGACAGAAAATTCATCAAGTCAAGAACATGACTAATAACAATAGACCAAGTCAACAGTTCATGACTAACCACAATAAGTTCCAACTTGCCTCAATTGTTCTTTAAATAGACATTAATAAAAGTTATACCTTCTAATTATGCCAATAGCCCACACAAGGATCTAATATAACACCAATCATATTCACCGATCCACTCAAGGAACCAAATATAAATAAGTCAACAAACAAACCTGATCTACTCTGTAATAACCCAATTTATTTTAATGAAGGGTTGATTGGTAATTTTAACCAATTATAATTATTAATCAAGAGAATTTAAAAGGAGTGGGCCACACCCATGTTGCAACCCAGCTATACACGCAAGTGCACGTGATCATTCAAGTAATATAATGGCTCCTTTAAAAGAGACGGATATTGAATCCAAGGGACTTTTGTCAACAGAAGTCAATTTTAGACGTCAAAGAATAATTAAAAACTAGTGTTACGAAAAGGACAAGGGATTTGTTACTAAAAATTAAATGATTTCGGAATATAAACTACTATTTTTGCTACGGTAACTTCAGTTTTTACAACTATGATATAAAAGTCAATAAAAAGTAAATCAGGGTCAAGGCAATCAAAATATCATCTCTAGAATATGAATATCACTAGTTTAAGTAAGTTGAGTCATTTATCTTGGTTATTGATCATGAGGTTAATATTATGATTATATTCGTCTCCAAACTATAACCTTTTTGAAATTGAGGAAACCTAACTACATCATTGAGCGGGGATAGATTTAACCAACTCTAACGCCATTAAGCTATCTTCTCGTATTTGAACAAGTGCCGTAAATTAGGTACCTCTCGGTCTTAACCGCATATCAATATCTTAGAATCTCTTCCTCGAGTAAAGATCGCGCTCTTTATATTTCCCATTCTGTCTCTCAGTTTCTCTCTCGAGCTCACCTCAAGAAAAGTGATTTATTCCAATGGTGATCAAGCATTAAAATAGTATAGACAAGAATATAAGAATAACCATAAATTGATAAATTTCAGCAAAACCAATAATATTCAACTCACAAGATTCATGTTCGCAGCCTCAACCCCAAGAATGAAGGATTTTAGCCACTCATAACTTGAATTAACATCCTACTTTGATAAAAATTCATAAAAATAAATAAAATATGAAAAGAAGAATTAACCCTAAATTGGATGTTCCAAATTGCCAAGAAAGTAGTCCAACCCAGATGGAATTTTGATACAATAACCCAAGAGCCCTATTTATAGACTAGAATTCAGAGTCAACAATTGCCAAAAAGTGGCCCGGCACTCTACCTAACGCGCCAGACACTTAGCCAAATTTCTGCCTCCAAAAATTTGGGCAATAGGGCCTGGCACGCCCCTTGGCGCACCCCTCTGCTATCCATCCAAACAAAATATTGGCCCAAAGCGGCCCGGTACGCTAGTTGGCTCGCCAAACACTTAAACTCCGATTTTCTTCCTTTCTTCGTGGATTCGGGTGGATTCTTCAAGTTCAAATCTTCGGCTTGTCTCTTATCTTTATGATCCTTTGCTTGTAAATCCTTCAAGCCTCAATTTCCACTCCAAAAATTCTCCAATTTATCACAAATTCCACCTACAAAGGTCTAATCATATTTATTAGCACAATTTCAAATATTCCATCAAAACGATACAAAATACGCAGTTATTGCTCTCAAAACTAAGGTAAACATGGGTCGAAGACGGCAATAGGGCGTATAATAGATTGACCCACTCCCTTGTTCAGTTTTTCACGACTTAGTAATGGAAGTATAGGGATTTTAGTTCCATTACTTTTGGAAGAGAAAAACAAATTGAACGAGTGATTTTGGGGATGTCTTGCTGTGTAGAAAAAAGGGAAATAGCATATTGATGACTTCATAATCAGGTATTAAGATTCCCTTATCTCTTTGGTAGTGTAAGTTGTGTGTTGTTGTCAAGAGGTTTATTCATAATGGTACAATAAATACTCAATGGTAGGATGGTGATTTGGAAGGAATAGAAAATATCGAATTAGAAGTTGCTGCAATAGAACCAAAATTATATTCTACCTAGACATTGCTACCTTTGACTAAGAAGCCCATAATCATGATGAGTAATGATTGGTTAATAATAAGAGGCCTTATGATTATTGTAATGATGATGGAATGTTGAATTAATTTTAAGTAGTAATGGTCCTGTTGGCATGAATTTCAGTACAATAAGGATGAAGAAAAATCAAAGAAACTATAAAGCCCTATTTCAACCATCTTTCCTCTATTTAGGAAATTTCTTTTCATACTTCTAGTATCATATTTGGATATTGGTGTTGGAATATAATTATCATTAATTCACGGTTCAAGGAATGAGACATTAAGATTTAGCTGTATATTTTAAAGTTTGGAATATTGAGACTTGATCCTGACTAGTATAACTGATATAGTTAATTAATATTTTGTATAGATTGAACTCATCGGGGACTGTTTAAGTGGTGTTCCATGAGTTACAAGGTTGTAAAAATTGTCATTAGCGAGGTAAGTGAGACTTTAAGTTTTAATGCTTGCTTTCAAACCTTGTTTATAAACACTGTATTTTTCTGCCTAGTCCATGTGTTGGGACAAGCGTGTGCTTGGAAAAATCGGTGGTCTTTGATCAATCCTGGGTACATATTTTGTGCAGTATACTAAGAATCATTTAATGGTAATATGTGAGGTGACATTGGGGGGCGTTGGATATCTTTTCTTTGCTGTCGTGATAGAGTGACTAGGGGCATACATAGCTGTTGTAATATGTTAGGGGCATACTTATGCTGTCGTAATATATTATGGCCTTGTACATGCTGCCGTAGTACACTTTTGAGGCATTATATATGTTTTTGTAGACTTGTCGGGGTGCTAGGCTGATCACCTTCACTGCTGTTTATGACAAGCCGTGAGAGTTTGTTGAGTAGAGATACATAGTGGCTTTTTTAACCTTCATTTGGAACTTATTGAGCATTATATTAAAAGAGATATTTTGTGCATATTATTTATGTAGTTTTTGTGCCTTGTATTTTCTAACACTTGTTCCAGGGGTATTAAAGTAGCGGGTCAAGGATCTTATTGGGTTATATTTATATATAGCTCACTCCTTATTTGCATGTCTGCAGATACTGCTGAGAGAGGTGAGACTAGTGGTTGGCGATCCATTTGTGAGGATTCTGTTGCTGAGGTGAGCCTTTGCATCATTCGTGGAGGCTGTCATTTTAGTTCTAGATATTTTTAGATTATATTTCTTTCCATTGGGTTTGCATGCCCATAAGTTGAACTCATGTAACTCTATTTTGATGCTCCATGGTCTTAGTGTGGGATTTGGTCTAGCGATTTATTATTTAAATGATTGTTTATTTTCACAATCGATATACGATATTGGGTTGGATAATTACTTTGTTTTAATGGATGTTTTGTGCATTTGGAGTTGCACATGTGTTATCTCAGTGCTTATACGAATTGTGAGTGTATGGAAGATTGGTTCTCCCAGCCGGTGGTGTTAGCGGGTGCTAGTCACGTCTAGGGGGTATTTTGGGACGTGTCAAAGTTGGCATCAGAGCCAGGTTTTAGGTCCCGGATCATGGAGAAGTGTTTAGTAGAGTCTTGTTCATGGGTATATAGGCTCTCATACTTATGATCTTGAGGCTACTGAACATCTAAGAAGTTTTCCCTTTTTCATTTATTGTTTGTGCGTTGAGTCGAATCAAGTCCAACCTTTGAATATTGTTTCGCAGAAGGTTAAGAGACGTGGTTCTTCCTCTGCTAGTAGATCTAATACACCTGTTGGACGTGGTGTTGTATATGATACTTCTTGGTCTAGTGGTTGAGTTGGGTCTCATCCGACTATGACTCGGTCTAGGGCACAAACCAGTTCTCAGCCTAGAGTTGGGAATGGGGGTCAGCTTCGAATTGTTGTTTCAGAGCAAGTGCAGGAACATGTTGATCGGGATGCTCTAGCGGCAATACTAGCTATTATACCTACTGTTGCATTGCCTTTAGACGCAGTGATGAGATTTTTGAATGTACTAGAGGTATTGGTGCCTAATCAGGGTGGAGTTCCAATTCCTCAAGATACTCCATAAATTCAGATGCAAGCTCAGTCGAATGTTGTGGCTACTCAGGCACTTCATCCAGTTGATCATTCGGTTGCAGCTATAGGGCAACCCAAGGATCTTAAGAATTTCATGGATCTTAAGCCACCAGAGTTTGATGCCACACCAGATACTTTTGAGGCTTAAAAATTTATTGATCACTATGAGAAGATATTGACTACTTTAGGATTGAAGGAGACTCGTGGTATGGAATTTACCGCTTTTCTATTCTCAGTGTCTCTTGAGGCATGGTGGACTTCCATTTTGAGAGGCAGACAAGTAGGGCTACCACCGATCACTTAGGTAGAGTTTTCAGTAATGTTTAGAGATAGATTTATTCCTTTTTGAGCAAATAGGATGATATGAGGTGCTAGTTTAATGACCTGCGACAAGGATCTATGACAGTTACTGAGTATGAAGCTACGTTCATTAAATTATCTAGGTATGTTCCATTTTTGGTTGCAAACCCGAGGGTGAAAGTGAGGCAATTTATGGATGGACTTGAGTCTCATTATTGTGGTCCTGTGATACGGGATGTGTGAAATAGATCCTATGCTGATGTAGTTGACACTACGCTCTGTTCTGAGTTTTATTTTGAGATGGAAAGGGTTGATCGACAAAATAAAAAGACATGTAACTCAGGTGGGTTTAGTGGTGCTCCATATGGGAGCAAGAGTGGTTTTCATTATGGACAGTCTAGGCCTACACAGTCAGAGTCAGTGGGGCAATCTTCAAGAAATAGTTATCCAGCTAGACAGGATAAGTAGCATATGCAAAGGAAGGATAATGATTCCTTTCAATCTGGACATCTAAAATATTCTAATTATGGTAAAAATCATAGTAGTCGATGCTTTGGAGTTGGTGGTCCTTGTTATGCTTGTGGTGAAAGATGACATATTGCTAAGTTTTATCCTAAGGGAGATTCTGGTTCCAGCCAAGCTACTACACGGGTGTAGAGAAATGGTATAGGTACTCATGCTCATCCATCTCGGACCGCTCCACGTAGTGCTCGCGGACAGGATCGACAGGATGCTTAGACAACGGATGGACTACCAAGATTCTTCGCAATAACTATACAGGACATAGAGGAACCTAATGCAGTAGACACGGGTATTATACTATTAATATTCATGAAGCATATTCTCTTATTGATCTTGGTTATACGTATTCGTATGTATCGCCATATTTTGCTTTATTCTTAGAGAGAAGGGTTAAAACTCTTATTGTGCCATATATGGCTATATCCCTAGTAGGGGAGACCTTATCAGTGGATATAGCTTAGAGAGATTGTGTGATATTTGTTTAGGGCAAGGGCACCATAGTTAGTCTACTTGTGTTGCTAATGTCTGACTTTGATATGATTAAGAGTATGGATTGGTTGGCAACATTTTCTGATTTGGTTGATCGTAATGCTAAACTTATACATTTTGATTTTCCTGGAGAACCCTCTTTAGTGTGGAAAGTCATGACTCTAGTGACTCAAGTGAAGATAATATCTTATATAAAGGCATGTCGAATGTTTAATCATGGGTGTTTGGGTTTTTATTGCTATCGCTCATTATACACGGGCGGAGAATGTTGTTGTTGGTAGTGTTTCTATAGTTCGAGAAGTTGTTGATTTATTTCTAGATTATTGCCTGAGCTACTTAGGTTGTCCATAGTTTATGTTGTGTTTCACATGTTCATGCGAGTTAGATATCTTCACTTATTTAGCACGTCTTATATGATTCTAGACCCGTTCAAGGACGAACATTATTTTAAGTGGGGGAGAATGTAATAACCTAATTTATTTTAATGAAGGGTTAATTGATAATTTTAACCAATTATAATTATTAATTAAGATAATTTAAAAGGAGTGGGCCACACCACTCCCTTGTGCAGTGTTTCATGACTTAGTAACGGAAGTAGTAGAATATTAGGGCTTTTATTTTCATTATTTTTGGAAGAAAAAAAAATTGAACGAGTGATTTTGGGGAGCACTGGCTAGGCAGAAAAAAAAAGAGAACTAGCAGATTGACGACTTCATATTTAGGTATTAAGACTCCCTTATCTCTTTGGCAGTGTAGTGTAAAGAAATTTACGTAGTTGTGTGTTGTTGTCAAGAGGTGTATTCATAATGGTACAACAAATACTCAATGGTAGGATGGTGACTTGGTAGTAATAGAAAATATTGAATTAGAAGTTGCTGCAATAGAACCCAAATTATATTATGCCTATGCGTACTAAAAAGCCCATAATCATGGTGAGTAATGATTGGTTACTAATAAGAGGGCTTATGATTATTGTAATGATGATGTAATATTGAATTAATTTTAAGTAGTAATGTTAGTGTTGCCATGAATTTCAGTACAGTAAGGATGAAGGAGAAATCACAGAAACTATGAAGCCTCTATTTTGGTCATCTTTCCTCTGTTTTAGAAAAATCCTTTTCATACTATTAGTATCATATTTGGATATTGGTATTGGAATATAATTATCATTAATTCATGGTTCAAGGTGTGAGACATTAAGATTTAGCTCTACGTTTTAAAGTTAGGAATATGGAGACTTGATCCCGACTAGCATAATTGATATAGTTAATTAACATTTTGTATAGATTGAACTCATCGGGGACTATTTGAGTGGCGTTCCACGCGTTACAAGGTTGGAGAATTTGTCATTAGCGAGGTAAGTGAGACTTTAAGCTTTGGTACTTGCTTTTCAAACTTTCTTTATAAGCAATGTATTTTTCTGCCTAGTCCATGTGTTGAGGCAAACGTGTGCTTGGCAGAATCCAATGCCCCAAAATGTTAATTAGGTTGGATAATTACTTCATTTTAATTGCTATTTTATGCATTTGGAGTTGCACATGTGTTATATCGGTGCTTATAGAAATTGTGAGAGTATGGAAGATTGATTCTCCCGATAGGTGGTGTTAGCGGGTGCTAGTCACATCTAGGGGGTACTTTGTGACGTGACACACTCAAGGAACCAAATATAAATAAATTAATAAATAAACCCAGTAAACTAAAGGAATCAATTATAAATAAGTCAACAAAAAAAACCCCGATCCACTCGTGTCATGACTCAAATCATAGATTGTGCAGGCACCTGCCTAAATCTGCCCTAGATAGGAGAACCCTTATCACCCAATCATTCATTTAATCCGGAAGATAAAAATACAACCCTTATTAAATCAAACCATTCTTTTAACTCATAAATAACTCTTATTTCAATACTTTGGTAGGGAAAAGTAATACGGAAAATAATAAACAGTGAATCCCTAGAACCTAATCTAAACCGATACAAAAGCACTAGACAAGGAATAGGAAACTCCAAGACATAGCATCTATGTTGGATTGAGAGGACGGGAGCTGTTGCAGAGTGATCATCATCACTTCTATATAAACCCCAACTGACCTACACCATGTCTATACCCCCAAATGGAAGTATAGTAAGTGTAGCATAAGTATAATCACACATATTGGTAGGTATCATCGACCGACTAGGGCTAGAAACAAATAACAATAATAGAAAATAAGAAGAATCATGACATCAAGTATGGTTCCGATTACTAACCCCCATTTATGCCCTTGGCATCTCTGTGACCTATCTGTTATTTAAAATTTCTGTGTATCTTCATCCTTTGACAAGTCATTCTTCCTTATTACCTCTAAGTCCTATCATATCTTTTCAATTCTAACCCTAGGATTCTACTTCTAACCCTTTAGATCGTCCTATAGACTTCACCATATCAATGCTCTAAAATACTAAGCCGGGTAACTCGACTCCTCATCACTTATAAAGTATAATATAGCTAATGACAACCAAGCACAACCGCGGGACTCCAATTTAGGTAGAACACAAGGTTATAATTATACCTTCACACTAAGTCAAACACATCCACAAATTCAGGCACAACATATAAGTAATAATGTACATCCGAATGCATATGATGAATGTATATATATTATATGCACGCATCATCTCATCATCACCTCCTCATATATCATCATCATCATCAACATCATTAATAACATAATCACATCATCATCATTATCTCAATATCAATGTAATCACATAATCCTTATCATCATTATGATCTTAATGTCATCATCATTAACACCGTTACCAACATAATCTCATAATCATCATCATGATCTCAATATCATCATCATTGATATATATGAATATGCAAATGCAGTCAAAATCACAAATAGTGCCCAACGGCAATTACAAAATACTCAATTTACACATGCGTCCAGAGTCAAGCAAGTCTAGTTACTACAAATAAACCATTCACACCATGTCAGGATGTTAATCTACACCTAAGATCATACTCCCACTGGCTAGGGATACATTCTAAAGAACTCATAGGATGCCTACGTTGACAACACTGACAGACATCCCCTACCGACACACACGCATACCCTTAGGTTATGACAATCCTAAGTTACTAAACGAGGTCTTATCAATCGTACACCTTCGGTATTTTAATGATTTTTATCAAATTTCCTTTCACCTATATGGAGATTATCCTTGGGCTACCATCCAATACATCTTCTCTATTAAGTAAGCTCTCCTCTGACTCTTTATCTCTATTCATTCCCTTGATTTACTCTAACCCCACACTTACGCCCTCTTATTATTCCCCAATTCCAATTCATAGAGTTTTTTTGAGCCTTATAAGTAATCTATCTTGACCCTAATTTACTCCTATCTCATTTTACGGTCGCAGTTACTCTCCCCGATACTTATTTTAATCTTTGAAAAAATTATTAATACAAGTCACGAAGGGTTGTTGCATCTGCTCAAAACAATAACAATTCATCAAATATTTAAAGCCTAAACTAGTTATTAACATTCTGTCTATCCAAACACCATGTATGAAGGCCTAAGGTGTCACGCCCCGTATCCCAACGGGGTGGACTGGCACCCGAAGCCGATATGGCCCGAGAGAACCGATCTTTACTCATGCCCAATCATATGCATACCATAAGAATCATCACCACCACGAAAAGATATAAAATGATAAGAGCGCAAATCATGGAGCATTATATATATACATATAAGAAACCTGGCCGTTAGGGCCATCAAGTCAAGGTGGACAGAAACCTGGCCGTTAGGGCCATCAAGTCAAGGTGGACATACATATCTTACATTACATACCCACATGTGTCTACAAAAGCCTCTAACAGAAGTACATACATAATCATCTTAAATTCGGGACAAGTCCCCGCTTTACACAACATTACAGTACCAAAACAAATGTACATATAAGACCCGGAAAGCCCCGAACCAACTGAAGCTCACCAAATATCGGCAAAAGATCCGCAACCTACTGTGGAGGTTTACTAGCACCTGTGCCTACAACAAGCAAGGTAAGTCCCACAAGGGACGTCAGTATGAAGAATGTACTGAGTATGTAAGGCCATAAGAAACTATATGATACATCAAAACTTCAATGGAATCAAATATAGTAAAGAACCAATATGGATAAGTCATCACTCTATATGTATGTAAATATGTACATTAGATGGATTACTTCTTTTACTCTTACGCTGGTTCGTTCTTTCATCACTCACTTCTTCATTTACTACTCATCCTTCCATCCTTACAATGCCCGGGCCCCAAGCTGATCAATGGGTATTCAATAGTTTTCGGGATCGACCCAAGCTAGGATTTTCTTTTTCCCCTGGGATACCACCCGTAATAGAGGGATTGACCCACGCTAGGTGTTCCTTGCACCCCTGGGATACCACCTGAGATATTGGGATCGACCCATGATAGGTATTAACCCCTGGGATACCACCCAAGAATAGAGACTTCATTACCTCGCTTCCTCAATCTTAGAAATAGTTCATTCGATGATTATATCATTATTGGAAACACATAGATGCTTACTTTATGCCTTTATGCTCATTAGATTGATACTTTTGAAGTTGTAACATTATTGGAAGCTTTGGAACATAACATTATCAGAATTTGGAACCATGTCCATAATTATGTGATACATGAATGACAATAAATCAAGAATAAGGTATATATGATTAACAATAGATGATAGCATGAAATGAGATGACTTAGGACTTTTCGAAAATGAGTAAGTACAATAACAAGGTGTACACTATATGCTGCAGAAGAATACGGAAAGAGTAACCTTACATATCATGTATGAATATACAAGCCTAGATATGAATACAATAGTCCAACTCCTTCCTTACGTCTTACTCTACAACACAAATACATAACGGAGCTTACATTATCAACTAGTTACCATATAAGTGTACAAAACGACAATGAGCTATATGACTGCCGTATAATGTCATTTCACCCTTTACAATAACATAACATGCCCAACATTGACCAAATATCACAATTCAATAGCATTTCGTACCAAGTTTGTTCTTTATATTTCTTCATCAACACAACGTCACAAATACAAATCACCTCAATACTCCTCACAACAACATATTGGCCAAAATCTCATCACTTATGCTTATAGAAAAATAACAAGTTTAGGATCATAATCACACCATACATGTTGATATCTCATCTATACCATACTCCTTCATCAAAACCACAAGTCATTTTTCAAGTTTAATTAACAAGAATGGCACATCTTTAGCAAAAAGTAAAAGTTCACTATTCAACACTTGCCAACATATACATCATGATCTACACCATCTCTCATGTATATAATATATTAAATCACAAGAATAAAAACTTACCAAAGCTTGAGAAATGATGATCTTGCCCAAAAGATGACTTAGGGTTTGAAGAGCCAAAAGAGAATTGTCTTGATAATTCTAGAAATGTGATGTGTGTCTCTTGGAATAAAAATCTGATTTTGGGGCCTTTATATAGTGCTCAAGTCATCCTTAGCCATTTCCTTGAATTAAATGCAATATTGGCTTGGTCAAATGGAAGAATGGTTCACTTTTCTCGTGGGCCTATGCATTTTGGCTTTATTTTGGGCCTCAAATTGGGCCCAATAACCCATGTCATCTTAACCCACCAAATGTAATGTATAATTCACCATATATCTCATGTTCAAATAATTCCATAAATGTCTCGATAACATTCACTTACGAGATTCCCCTTCGTGGCCTCAATCGTAAAACTAGAAATTCTAGTCGCTCATAGCTTACTTGAACATAATTTGTTAAAACACTTGTGTCGAAGAAATAACCCCAACTCGGATGCTAAACGCGCTTAATAATAGTCCTACTATGATGGAGTAATGATACCATGAATTAAAGGTCTTATACGCATCATAATAGCCGAAGAAAAATTTTGGCGAAACCCCCCCCCCCCAGCACACCGCTTGGCGCGCCCCTTTGCTGCCTGTGGGCTGAAAATTTCTGCCTAGAGCGGCCTGGTACACTGCCTGGCGCGCCCCATGGCTGCCTGTGCCAAAAAACATTTGGCCATAAGTGGCCCGGCACGCCCCTGGGCGCGCCCCACACCCAAAATTTGATTTTTTTTCGTTCTTCGACTTTTCTTTGTGGATTTGGTTAAATCCTTCAAGTTCAAGTCTTTTGCTTACCTCCTAACCTTAATAACCATTGCTTGGAAGTCCTCCAAGCCTCATTTTTCACCCCAAAATTGCTCCACGAAGTCACAAACACCTCCGTCTAAGGTCTAATCACACATATTAGGCCCACTATCCAAGGTTTCATCGATGACACTATAAAACACATACTCATGGCATCTCGACACCTAAGTACACATTGTGCAAAGTCGTCAAGTAGGGTCGGGAAGGTACGGGGTGTTACATAAGGCATGAAAGCTCTCGACATTACTATCTTTATTACATGCATCTAACCCAAGTCTACTATACATTAAACCATAACCTACCTCATAGATGAATTACACTGCTACTGAGAGGAGGGAGTTGTCACACACACGCCAGACTCCTTCCCACTACAAATTATCGTCGGGTATGCCTCAAAATTACCTCCATGAAGTGTGGCCTTCAAAACCTCATAACTCTAGGTGTCGGGTTTATTCTGGGTGCTTTTTGAGAAAGGGAATGACCTAAAGAGGCTAGAATAAAAAGAGGGTTTAAAAAAAAATTCGGTCTGGCTATTGCCCAAGTACCACTGTAGTGGTAAGTAGTAGGTCGGCCCACTTCTTTAATTTTTTGCCCAATTTTTTTGTTTGGCCCCATTTTGCCCTGTGAAATAATTTCTCTCAGGTTCGAAAAAGGTTTCCTTGGTCGTAAAAAGTTTTCTGGATGATTTTTGACATAATGACATTTTGGGTCATTATATTAGATACAAATTTACTCACCATTCATCCCCAAACGGTTACAGAGAAGGGGTGATAGGATTCTAGGCAAGACTGAAAGTTCATGCTCACAACGGGTAGTAAGGAACGATACTTACTTCCCATAAACTCAGTTCATTGAACCGTGGTTAATTAACAACTAACTTAATGAACTTGTCCAACCTATACGCTATTTAGCCCTTCAAATTTGTTCTAACCATTACCACGTAACTATAGTACCCATAGAGGAAATTACGAGCCAAATTCTACCACAGCTAATTTAAAATATCTTGAATATTACAGAATGCCCCACACACAAAAACTCTGAATGAAATGTAATTTAATTCCATGGAACTTACCGCTTGATGTCGCCCAAAATATACCTCTAGAAAAGTATAATGCGGTCGCTGAATCAAATATAGAACCCAACTAGGTTGGGGTCGATCTCACTGGGAATAGGTCAAAGTTTATATAAAATGCTGGTTTGAGTAACTGGTAAGTAAGTAAAGGGGGGGGGGTTGTAAAGAAGTAATAAAGTAACGATTGCTGATTGTATCGAGTTTGTAGACAATAAGAGAAATACACTAGGACCGTGATCCCCAATGATTCCTTAACTCCACCGGTTACTTGTGCTAACAAAATCGTCCTGCTATGTGGCATGCAAAATCTGACAAGATATGTTCATCAAAACGTCTCTCGACCTTAGTTAGATGAATTTCACTCTTCTCCTCTCGGTCTCCGAGTGTCGCACTACTAACCCTTGTCCTGGATCTCAGATAACTATTCCCGCTAAGGCTCAAGTTATTAGATAAAGGTTGATAGCTTCAAATCTCTGTTGTTATCTCCTTTTCCCAATCTCTACCTCTCTCTCGAGCACGTCTAGAATACATGCGAGTTTCTAACGTTTGCAACCGTTAGAAAGCAATCAAAATAAAGGAAACAACAATACATGCATTCACAGCGGTTCAGAGTTGCTTTGCACTTAACCAGTTTCGTTAATTCCTCGTAGTTCACACAACCCTAGTTGATGAGTTTAGCTACTCATAATTGCAAGAACACTAGAAGAATTCGAAGATGAAAACATAGTTGCACACTCACAATAATGAAGAAGAATTGAAATCTCAAATATTAAAATAACTCAAATTAGGGTTTGTAACTACAAAACCAAGAATATGTTTATAAGCTCAAAAACAATATGAAACAACTCTCAAAACAATGTAATGAATAATTTTCACACATAGGACTATATAGGGGTATTTATAGATACAAAGCTAATCCTATCCAAATCAAAATAGGAGAACAGAGTCGGCAACTTCCACGTTATCATGACTTGGTGTCGTGGAAATTAGGCTCAATTGGACATTTTCAGAAGTTGAGTCACACCACGTGAGTGACAGTTACGCCACGTGACTGGCTAGCGTGGAAATCAGAACCTTTCTTGATCTCTAAAGTGGAGTCACACCAGCCACTCATGTCACGTGAATGGTATTCATGGCACGTGAGTGGTGTCGTGGCTCCCTCTCTGGTGCAGATTCTTGTTCTTTCATCTTTCGACACTTCGTTCTTGGGCTTGATTCGTCCTTTTTGATCATTTTGCCTTTAAAACCTATTTTCTTGCAAAGTAGGACAGAAACCACATCATACCAACCAAATACACCCAAGTTATTGCATATTTCCCTTGTTTCAAGCATCGAAAGTGCCATGTAACCATGGCGTATCAACACCCTCAACTTAGAACGTTTGCATGTCCTTAGGCGAACAAAACAAAAACACACATATACGATGCTTGATTAAGAGAAACCTAAGGGACCTATGGTAGTCGATTCATTGCCTTTGGCACAAAATTTTTTCGACCCCTCCTATTTGCAAATCAAAACCAAAGTGTGTATACAGGCAGCATATTATCATGACACAGAAGGTATCAAGTGATGGCACTAGATTACGCACAAACAACTAAGCATATATGCAAATGACATTTTTTGAACAAATAACAGCTAATAATGCAACCCATGTACTCTCACAATCAAAGAAGTCCCATGCACTCACAGTCTTCTAATAAATCTCAAATTAGGGACTCGGTCAAAACACTCACTCTCACAAAGAAGTTCAAACAGTGTACATGAAATAGCATAGGCTTGCCCTTATTTTCTATTCCATAAGTTTTCGGACAGTTGGACTAGGATCACTATAGGACTTTACTCGGCTGGTAATGTAGGCTTGGGGACGGGTATGGTACTTATGGATATGGTGACTCAACCCTCCTTGACACTACACTATTTTTGGCTCCAACTTCCAACCTTTCTCATTTTTATTCTCCCTTATTCTCCTTTCTTTTATTTTCAGATTTTGGGTGTGATTTTCTTCACTTTCAAAACAAAAATTTCTCTTCTCTCTTTTTTTTCTTTTTCTTTGCAATTTATCTTTTTTTCACTCTAATTTTTTTTTCTTCACACCCAAACCTGTTTTCTCTTTTTCTTTTATTAACCTCTTCTTCATACCCACCTCAATCTACACACCCCTATAATAGCCACCCTCAACTTAGGCGATTTTCCTGAGTTGAGGTACACAGTTTCCAAAGAGGGACCAGGGTCAAGACAGGTTCATTGTAATTAAAATAGGAAGCTGAATAGGCTAATGAAAGAAATCAGTCAATTACAGCTCAAAGTTGGGATCAAGGGATACTTATTTATTTGGTCTGACATTTAGGCTAAAAGTGTACTTATTCAAAAATGGGCTATGATCCTTTCCTAATCCCCTATCCTCAAATCCTAGGCAAGACTAACTGGGCAAGTTCTGGATCGCACACACAAAGTGAACTAAGGAATGACCTCACACACACATACCACAGGGTTGTATTATCAACTACTACCTATCCGGTTCATACAATGCTAGCTACAGTTATTTGCCTATAATCATAGTGCCATAACAAGATCCAACAACTGTCACACATAAACATGCTACACATACATACTTTAAAATAAAAAAAATTCAGGAGGGGTATCCTTAACATTGAAAAAGCATAGCATAACAATTTTTTTCTAAACTGGACTACACTACAATTCCCTTATTTTTCTCCTAATTCAACATATAAACACATAATAATATAAATAACACCCTAAACATGTCGGTTCTACTATGATAGCACACTCAGGGGAAAAGAAATACGACAACAAAACCCCCCAAGTGGTGGAACACCCCCACCCCCAACTAACAATGGTGCACTACCCTCAATGCACGGATATCAATAAAAGGACAAGCGAGTGAAGACATACTTGTGCCGCCCTAAGTGCCAAAAATGGGCCCGCCCACAGCAGGATCATCAGTCTGCTCAGTGGTAGGTGCATCCGATGGAGGTGGTGCCTGACTGGAGGATGCACCACGCTCCCTCTGCTCCTCCTCTATCTGGCTCGCATGGTACTCCATCCGGGAGGCTTTAACCGCCCTCCGAAGATCACTCTCATATGCAACATCACTATCAACCTGGTCCTTCGGACTGCGCGGCTTCTTGCTTCTATCCATCAGAGGCTCCTCGTCAGAGAATAAATCCACCTCAAATGCTGGTCGCATCGATGCCTGGGCAGGCATAGGTGGGATAATAGGAGTGCTGCTCGATGCCAATGCCCTAACCTTCTCTCTCAATGCGGCCACCTCCTGTGTCAGTTCGGTCACATCAGGACCCTGTACAGCACTCAACCGGGAGGCCATCCGTGCCTTAAAGCTATCAATCCTCCCATGCATCCCCCTCATAAATTGATCCATCGTCGCCATCATCCTGGCCTCCACCCTAGCCTCCGCAGCCTCTACAGTGGTCCTAACCCAAGGCTTAAGCTGGGATACCAACTTAGCCATCTGGGTCTTAGTGTGAGCCTGTCACTCAAACATCTCTATCTACCGATCAACCAACTACTGCAGGAAGTCCCTAGAAATAGAAACCATACCAAAGGGACGCGGTGGAGTTGTAGTAGCAGGTACTGCATCATCAATAGGGCCAGTGCCCTCAGCCGGTACATGAATAGTCTCAGGTACCCTAACCGGTATAGGAATAGGCATAAGAGTACTAATCGACTCATCTAGGGCCGCTCCTGACGACTCTGACAGTTGTGACCCTCTTGGAAGAACGGGGTAAGAATCCCGCTGCTGCATCAGACCAATATCCGTTATACGGTTCACCTCTATATAATGATCGAGGGTAGGTATCCTAGCCACACCCGCCCTGTCACATAGACTCTGGATCAAGCATGGGAATGGTATACTCATATGATCTCGAAAAGCCTACTCATGAATCTCCCGGATGATGTATCTAGCAATATAAAGCTCATAACCAGCCAAGATGCTGGCTACCACCACAACCCAGTCCAATGTAAGCGAATTGTCAACATTAGTTGGACCCAACCGATGCCGAACAACTGACCACTAGAATCTGCCTGCAAAATATAGCGTGGACTTCTTGATGTCCAGCTTACCAGTCACCCAACTAGCCGCCACCTATCCTCTTCTATGTACCCCGTAATCCATTTCAGCAGTTCTAACTTCTGATCTGCATCCTACATCTTAACCCTATCTCTGACAGTGTCCATCCGGTTATCAAAATTCAGCAGTCAAAACTGGAAGTGGACGATTTGCACCAAATAAGAAGTGGTGGATGGTCTGATCCTATATATCCACTCGGTTATCGTGAACCAAAAGGTGCGTCAATAAGGGCTGATCCCTGAACTGTTTCCCCACAGGAGTACTCAAGTCAACCGACGCAGCATAAGAGGCATAAAATTCTCGGACTAACTCTTAGCTATAATGACCAGAAGGCTGCACCATCGAACCCAATCCATACCGCTCAAAAATAGCCCAAATATCAGGGAAAGCCTTCAACTCCTCAAGTTTATATCGGGGCTTCTCCATAATGGTCCTCCTATAGACACCCCGCTCCGTCAGCTCGGTATCTCTATCATAAAATGCACGCATGCCTTGCACACACCACTGTTGAACCTCCCTACTCTGTGCGGGAGTCGGAGCACTCTAGGCACCAGTACCTGAAATAGAGGCTGTAGCCTCCGCTGCAAAGGTACCCTGACCCGTATCATCTGTAGAGCCTGATTCAGAAGCATTCTCCCCCTCTTCAGACTGGCGGGTGGACTCAGAAGACTCATCTGGAACAACTAGCACGACAGGCAGTGGGATAGGCTGAAGTGCCGCCCGAGCAGCAGCGTGAATAGTGTGGTAACTGAATCAAATATAGAACCCAACTAGGTTGGGGTCGATCCCACAGGGAATAGGTCAAAGTTTATATAGAATGCTAGTTTGAGTAACTGGTAAGTAAGTAAAAGGGGGGGGGGGTTGTGAAGAAGTAATAAAGTAACGATTGCTGATTGTATCGAGTTTGTAGACAATAAGAGAAATACACTAGGATCGTGATCCCCAATGATTCCTTAACTCCACCGGTTACTTGTGCTAACAAAACTGTCCCGCTATGTGGCATGCAAAATCTGACAAGATATGTTCATCTAAATGTCTCTCGACCTTGGTTATATGAATTTGACTCTTCTCCTCTCGCTCTCCGAGTGTCACACTACTAACCCTTGTCCTGGATCTCAGATAACTATTCCCTCTAAGGCTCAAGTTATTAGATGAAGATTGATAGCTTCAAATCTCTGTTGTTAGCTCCTTTTCCCAATCTCCACCTCTCTCTCGAGCACATCTAGAATACAGGCGAGTTTCTAACGTTTGCAACCATTAGAAAGCAATCAAAACAAAGGAAACAACAATACATGCATTCACAACAGTTCAGAGTTGGCTTTGCACTTAACCAGTTTCGTTAATTCCTCGTAGTTCACACAACCCTAGTTTATGAGTTTAGCTACTCATAATTGCAAGAACACAAGAAGAATTCAAAGCTGAAAACATAGTTGCACACTCACAATAATGAAGAAGAACTGAAATCTCAATTATCAATAAAACTCAAATTAGGGTTTGTAACTACAAAACCAAGAATATGTTTATAAGCTCAAAAACAATATGATACAGCTCTCAAAACAATGTAATGAATAATTTCCACACATAGGACTATACAGGGGTATTTATGGATACAAAGATAATCCTATCCAAATCAAAATAGGAGAACAAAGTTGGCAACTTCCACGGTATCGTGACGTGGTGTCGTGGAACCAAGTCACACCACGTAGGTTGGTGTTGTGGAAATCAGGCTCAATCGGATGTTTTCAAACGTTGAGTCACGCCAGCTAGTCACGCCATGTGAGTGACAGTCACGCCACGTGACTGGCTGGCGTGGAAATCAGAACCTTTCTTGATCTCTGAAGTGGAGTCACTCCAGCCACTCACATCACATGAGTGGTCTTCACGGCATGTGAGTGGTGTCGTGGCTCCCTCTCTGGTTTAGATTCTTGTTCTTTCATCTTCTGACACTTCGTTCTTGGGCTTGATTCTTCCTTTTTGATCATTTTGCCTTTAAAACCTGTTTTCCTGCAAAGTAGGATAGAAACCATATCATACCAACCAAATACACCCAAGTTATTGTATATTTCCCTTGTTTCAAGCATCGAAAGTGCCATGTAACCATGGCGCATCACTGCTGCAACAGTAAGTTTATCGCCGCAATAGTTCGTGGCAGTTTCAAATAGGAGAAATGAACATTTTCCCTATTTTCACTTTCCTACTCCATAATTCTCTCAATTATCTCCGTGCAATCTCTCTTCAACGTCAATTCAAGGTAAATTTCTCACTTCCACTACTCTTCCTTATGTATTTATCGTGATAGAATTGAAAATTTTAGAGTAGGAGGAAATTTCTCGGTTGTTTTTCATTGGTGCAATTTAAACTTGAGTTTTGGCTATGTCCTTGTATGAATAGGCATGCATGTTAGATTTTCTTATGTCCCCAATGCTCCTATAACATTTTGGGCATAAAATTGACGTAGTTCATGGTGAATTTTTGCCATGGAAGTGGTGGAAGGTGAAGGGTCACTTTCTTCAATGAATTTGGATGATTTGGGTTTGATTTTGGGTGTTATACACTCCCATTTTAGTATAAAAAGGTTTATGCGGACTTTACCAAGTTCAATCTATATTTAGAATTCAAAATTGAGAAAATTCAAAAACCCGCTATGGGAGGGGTGGGTGATTATTTGGGACTATGGTATCACTGCAACATTTGATTTACCACTATAGTGGTTGATTTATTACTACAGTGGCACCTGTGGCTTCCAGAACTTTGCCTTTTTTTGAGTTTTTGAATTTTCCCTCCCTCTCGTGGATTCCCGACTTGGTTTCTAACACTGAATTTCCAAATGTTGCAGGATTATCATAGAGAACCAACCCCAATACCAAATATTCCTTGATTCTGCCAGCCGCGATCATTGTGAGGACATGCGGCACAACTGGTGTTTCTTCGTGAGAGTAGTTTTGTGATAAGGGATGTAGAGGATCACTCACTGGAGTTCTACGACCAGTTGAAGGTCTTCGAGTGGGAGATGCTGACTGAGCCTCTCCTTGAGTGCAATTTGGCTCTTGTCTGGGATCTTTATGCCATTCTCCCGACCATGGATTGCATCGTGCCCCTCCCCAATATCTGCATCTAAGAAAAGATCATCCCGGTGGATGCCAACACTATTAATGATGCTTTAGAGGTCCCAAATCCTTCTAATGCTGCTTTTCTGGCCAAGGTCCAGGAGTCAGACTTGAAGTTGGCATCTAGGGTCTTAGTGCGAAGGGTCAGTCGTGGAAGATGAAGTGTTCTAGATTCAAAGAGACCAAAAGTACCTACTTTTTGGTAGAGTCTAGGGTGTGGTTGCAATTTGTTTCTAGGAGGATTTGTCCCTCGAGGAATATGATTGATGTGACTTTTCACTGGGCTATGATGGTAGCTCGTGCTCTTACGGGGGTTGAGTTGAATGTGGGAGCACAGATTATGGATGTGGCGGTACTTCTATTCTAGAAAGAGGTCTGCTAGGGATCTTTTATTTCCCTCCCTGATCACTGAGTTGTGCAAGAGGGTGGATGTGTCCAAGGAGGATCATGATACTTTGAAGGAGTGTTATGTGGCGTTCAACCCATTGAGGGGTAAAGGCACACGGGGAGAAAGCAAGAATAAGAGGAAGTTAGGGGAAGAGGGTAGAAGTTGTAGGGCCATATAGGACGAGGAGTCTGGCACTCTACCCACTCAGGCTCCCGCATCTCTGGGTGGATGGGAGCCAAATCTTACTATTGTGCGATATTATTTAGAGAGGACTCAGTTTCCTCCACTAAGAATGGCTCCTTCGATCTTGACTGACACACTGGACCTAGCCAGAGCCTATGCAGAGCTCCTAGAGGAGCCAAATGAGGAGAAGAAGAAGCGCCGCTCCTGGAACCGCATGCTGGTGAGGATGTAGAAGGTCGTGCAGGTGATGTTCAAATGTTCCTCCCTCACCAAGAATCTCCTGAAACTGACAAGGAAGTATTCCGAGGAGTTCTCATTCCATAGTAAAATGGATAAGAAGCGTTCAGACGCTTTGAATCTCGGAGATGATGCCACCAGCTAGACTCCCCCTCCCCCCTCTTTTATTTTATTATTGATTGGATTTGGGTTGCCCCGTTTGGGGTATGTAACAAAAAAATTACTCTCTTTATTTTCTCATATTTTTAGGACATTTACCATCATCGCACCTTTAATAATAATCGTTTAGCTTACTATGCATGTCGAAAGTGATTTCTAACTTTAATTATTGCGAATACAGGGTCATTTTTACAATGGACAAAAATTACAAAACAGGAAAAATCCCTAGCAGCTTACTGCCTGGGAACCACTGTAGTGGTTAATATACCGCTGCAGTGGCAAAAGTACTGCTGCATCGGTAAAATTACCATTGCAGAGGTACCTTCTAGTGGTTCCACTTTTCTACCCAGTTCCAGGTCTTTTCTCACACAATGCTATCCCACGAACACTTGTATAACTTCTAACTCTCACGTCCCATGACTTTTAAGAACTAGAATGCTTAAATTACGACTCTAACCTATTGTAAATGCAAACTAATCCCTCAACTCGATTAATTACAACATAATTTTACCTTCTTCTTATCCCTAGTACCACATCCCACACAACATTTCACATAGAAAAGCAAGGCACCTAGGTAGTTCGTTAGGATTGGGTTGGAAATTGAGGAATACTTTAAATCAGGAGAAATGAGATGTGTCTCACATTGCGGACATGAAGATACACCCCAAAATCACACACGATCCTTACGATTCTCAAGTCTTTTACAAAAAATCATACCAAATTACATATAATCAATAATCGTACTTAAGGAGTTCAACCATGACACAACAACACAATACTATAATTAATGCGGTAACAATCCACGTAGGGAATGCATGTAGCATGCTATCCTAACACAACAAAACATTTAAGGCACATGTATCTTGCTAATAAGCCTAAACGATCAACTAATGAAAGAGTTTTTGCTTACCAACTGTACTAACAACTATAGTATTCACTACGTCAAGTGTAATCCGCATATCAAATACAAGCCCTGCGCCTCTTTTTGATCTCTACAAGTTAGAATAATTCTATTCCAACCTTCCAAATGGTTCGAGAAACCAATTGGGACCAACTAATCCTAATTGCAATGGTTGAGACGCCAATTGGAATATACTAGATACCAATTAGACACAACTCAGGGAGACAATACTGAATTAGCACGATAGGAGAAAAGAAAGTGGAACTGACTTCCTAGATGCCTTATAGCTTCTTACATATTAATATGGACGTCAACACACTAATGCGCAGGACTCTACTCGACATATGCTTTTGTACTGGGAGACCAGTAACCTAGGCTCTAATACCATCTTGTCACAATCCAAATCATGGATCATGCGAGCACCTACCTAAATCTATCCTAGATAGGAGAACCCTTACCACTCAATCATTCATTTAATGCGGAAGATAAAAATACAACCCTTATTAAATCAAACCATTCTATTAACTCATAAATAACTCTTGTTTCAATACATTTGCTAGGTAAAAAGAATGCAGAAAATAATAAACAGTGAATCCCTATAACCTAATCTAAACTAGTACAAAAGCACTAGACAAGGAATAGAAAACTCCAAGACACAACATCCATATAGGATTGAGAGGACAGGAGTTGTTGCAGAGTAATCACCGTCGTTTATATAGAAACCTCAACTGACTTGCATCATGGCTATACCCCCAAATAGAAGTATAGTAAGTGTAGCATCAATACAACCACACGAACTGGTAGGTATCATCTGGCGACCAAAGTCAGAAACAGATAACAATAATAGCAAATAAGAAGAATCATGACATCAAGTATGGTTCCAGTTACTAACCCCCATTATGCCCTTAACATCTCTGTGACCTACCTGTCATTTAATATTTTTGTGTATTTTCATCCTTTGACAAGTCATTCTTCTTTTTACCTCTAAGTCCTATCATATCTTGTCAATTCTAACTCTAGGATTCTACTTGTAACAACTTAGACCGTCCTATAGACTTCATTATACCAATGCTCTAAAACACTAAGTCAGGTAACCCGAATGCTTATCACTTATAAAGTACAATATAGCTAATGACAACCAAGCACAACTGTGGAACTCCAATTTAGGTAGAACACGTGGTCATATTTATACCTTCCACAATTAGCCAAACATATCCACAAATTCAGGCACAACATATAAGTAATAATATACATCCGAATGCATATGATGAATGTATGTATGTAATATGCATGTATCATCTCACAATCACATCATCATCATTATCATCATCATGATCTCAATATCATTATCAATGTAATCACATCATCCTTATTATCATTATGATCTCAATATCATCATTATCAACACCATTATCAACATAATCACATCATCATCATCATCATGGTCTCAATACCATCTTCATCAACATGTATGAATATGCAAATGCAACCAAAATCACAAGTAGTGCCCAACGACAATTACGAAATACTTAATTTTCACATGCGCCCAAAGTCAAGCAAGTCTAGTTACTACAAATAAAACATTCACACCATTTCAAGACGTTAATCTACACCTAATCTCATACTCCCACCATTTTGGGATACATTCTAAAGAACTCATAGGATGCCCACATTGACAATACTGACAAACCTTTCCTACCAACACGCACTCATACCCTTAGGTTATTTGTTACACTTTAACTAACCGCAACACCAAGTTACTAAGTGAGGTCTTATAACTCGTATACGTTCAATATTTTAACCACTTTTATGAAATTTCCTTACAGCTATATGGAGATTATCCTTGAGCTACCATCTAGTAGATATTCTCTACTTAAGTGAGCTCTTCTCTAACTCTTTAAATCCATTAATTCCCCTAATTACTCTTGCATCATACTTACGCCCTCTTCTCATTCCCCAACTCCAATTCATGGAATTTTCTTGAGCCTCATAAGTAATCTATCTTAACCCTAATTTATTCTTATCTTATTCGATGGTCGTAGTTACTATCCTTCTATACTCATTTTAATCTTCACAAAAACTATCAATACAAGTCATCAAGGGTTGCACCATCTTAAAACAATAAAAATTCATCACATATTTAAAGCCTAAATCGGTTATTAACATTCTGTCCATCCAAATACCATGCCCGAAGGCCTAAGACATGAAAACTCCCGATATTACTATCTTTATTATATGCATGTAACCCAAGTCTACTACACGTTAAACCATAACCTACCTCATAGACGAATTATGCTGCTACTGAGAGAAGGGAGTTGTCCCGCACACCTGGCTCCTTCCCACTCCAGATTCTCTTCGGGTATACCTCAAAATTGTCCTCATGAAGCGTGGCCTTTGAAACCTCATAGCTCTAGGTGTGGGGTTTATTTTGGGTAGTTTTAGAGGAAGGGAACAACCGACGGAGGCTGGAATAAAAGAAGGATTTTAAAAATAATTAGGGTTGGATACTGCCCAAGTACCACTTCAGCGGTTGATTCACCGTTGCAATGGTAGGCAGCATACCAACCCATTCCTTTAATTTTTGGCCCAATTTTTTTGCTGGGCTCCATTTTTCCCCATAAAATAATTTCTCTCAGGTCTGAAAAAGGATTTTCTTAGTAGTAAATTTTTTTCTGGACGGTTTTTGACATAACGATGTTTTGGATCGTTACAACTCTATGAACCAAATATAAATAAATTAACAAATAAACTCGGTCCACTCAAGGAACCGTCAAACTCACGAATTCTTGTACACACATGCTAAGGATCTTATGGTCTACCACTAGCCATGACCTATGGGGGAGGAGCTCTGCTCATGTACTGTAAATTCCAGACATCTAGTGTCTACCAAACTTATATCAACCAATCTCGTGATGATGTCCATTATCGGTTCATCTCTCAATAATAATAATAAATCCCACAAAGATGTCCTTTGCCGGTTCATCCCGAAATAATAATAGTACATCTCGCAAAGATGTTCTTTAGCGGCTCATCCCTCAATAATAATAGTAAATCCCACAAATATGTCCTTTACCGACTCATCCCGTAATAATAATAGTAAATCCCTCAAAGATGTCCTTTACCAGCTCATACTGTAATAGTAATAGATATCACAATAATCACAATCACAATGAGAGTAACAACAAGCCTTTAATATAACATCATTACGTGTGATTAACACATAGGATATCATTCAATAATTTAACTTCTTTGAACATGCATTGTAACAAGTATACGAAGAAATAGTTTACGTGCACACATAAACCAAGTTGGGTTTTCAACTACATCTAACCAACACCTACTAGTTCAAGTGCAATCATCAAGTAAGTTCACAGTATCACCACTTGCACCACAACACAGTTCTTATCCAGAAATACAATGATTTCATAAGTCAACAACATTTGTGATAATCATTTAGCATGTTCAATAGCTTCTCAAGCAAAATCAAGTATTCATATTTACTAGCATACGGTGCAGCCAATGACCAAGCATTTAGTTAAATACCCTCATTTATAAATAATTAACCTTAATTCAATTCTGAATAACCATAAAATTATGACAAAGCTTTAGCATAGACTAATTCATCACCCAATTGCTCAACTATGATTACAATCCATCAATTCAACCAAATTTTCCAACCTATTCACTGCCATTCCTGCTTCACTATAATTAGTTTACATCAACACCTTCTAATTTTAGAAAACACCATAATTACAAGTTACTAGTTTTCACAATCTATAGTCCCATAATCAGACACCAACATACATACATTCTTATGAATTATCACAATTAACACATAATCTACAAAATCATCAAAGATTTACACCAAAATATTAATTAAAATAAATTAGATTCAATTTATGTTCACATATTAATTATCACCAATCATTCACCCTGCCCGCAGGCCTAAGCATGAAATCTCCCGTCAAACTATATTACAGTCATGCAATTAAACCAAGATCTACTACACGTTAAACCTAGCTTACCTGGGTGTCAAACTGCTACAACAAGTAAGCTATACCACAAATGCTCTTCCCTTTCTTCACGTTTCTGAATGCTAAATCATCTAATAAACAAGAAATTATAAGAGTAATTAATCAACTACACTTCAAACAAATACATTGGGAATTCAAACCCACTAGTTCTACCCTTATTACGGTATATAAGATTTCCCAAGGATTTTTTAATCACTAATTAGTTCTATTAAACTCAACCCAACTCCATTAATAGAATTTTAAAGCTAAAGGTCCCATATTTATTGAATTTAAGGTTCCCAACCATCAAAATTCATGTTTTGGAATAAAATATTTGTACTAGGAATTGTTAGTTTATAATCTAGGAGCAATTCTAGGTGAAAATACCCCATAAGTTTTTTCCATAATTTCATGAACCTAGGGTTCTAACCCATAATAATTTCACCATAATTCCCCATTCTAATGATTCTAGAAGAAGAACGTCTTAATCGATGTTAAAAGGGAGCAAAAATCTTACCTCAACAAAGAATTTCCATCCCATCCTTGAGAAAATCGCCCCTAGGGTTGTGGAATGAAATTTTGGAGTTTATGAACTGAAATTTGGCTAAAATAGTCGTTTATACTCCCGTCGTCCCGCTATAGCGGCCGGAGTCCCACTATAATGGCCTCAACTTTTTCAGAACGGACAGTCTTCAGTAAAACGATCATAACTTTTTACTCGGAAACTGGATTAACAAACGGTCGTGGCATTGGAAAGAAGACTCGTAGATCTTTAATTTGATGAGTATTAGGTCCCATAACTCTTTATATTCTAGGAGGATTGCTCGTTTGAAATTGACCTAGTTTAAACCTAGCCCGAAATTCAATCGGTGAGGACACTTCCAACTTAACTTTGCGCTAGGGGTATTATATGACCTTAATTCATATCTAATGCACTCACATACTAAAGAATTGATCCTACCACCTATAATGAATGAGATTCTTATACCTTTACCTCAAATATTTTCAGTTACAACGGAACGGATTGTTACAAATAATGTAACTTACCAATTAATTAAGTCCTATATATTTATATATTAATGTTTCATGTTAAATATACTCAAAAATGTGAATTAGTGACTACCAATTGTGGAAAGCCTCTCTCTCTATCTCTCTCTATTTATCTATCCATATATATATGTGTGTGTGTCTTATCTCGTGTAACGATAATAGTCAAAAACTAATTAAGCGATAATTCATCAGAGTATATGGAATGCGTTGTATAACGAGGTAATATACTCGTGTAAGTCATGTATATAATACGCATTCAAAAGCTAATTAACCAAAAATCCATCCTATTATATGGAATATGTTGATATTATAGGGTTGAGGTAATATACTCATGGGCTAATGTAACGAACCAATTAAGTCCTATATATTGATGGTCCACCTTGAAATATATATATGTCTCATGTAACAACAACAACATACCCAGTGTATTCCCACAAAGTGGAGTATGGGGAAGGTAAAGTTTACGCAGTCCATACCACTACCAGAAGAAGTAGAGAGGTTGTTTCCGATAGACCCCCGGCATATGTCTCATGTAGTGATTGTAAAAAGCTAATTAACCGATAATCCACCAAATTATATGGAATACATTGTATTACGAGGTAATTAACCAATTTAATATACATTGTATTAAATTATTTTCTATGTTATTATAAATATTATACATATCATTAAATATATTTTTTGTATTTACTTTTAAGCTTCAATATTTATTTTTTAATAAATAAATAACAACTAATAATTGACATGTTTACTAAAAATAGATATAAATTGTTGTTTAATACGATTCACATCTTTACTAAAAATAGATATCTAACTCCAAAAGATAAATATAAGTTGTAGCACAATAACATTCACATTAACAACGAATTCCAACCATAATCATAACTCCTACCACCTTCCACCCAATTCCATTAAAATATAGATACTGGTTTTCCTCCCTTCGTTTCTATTTACTTGTCAAATTTTTAAGTTGCACACTCCTTAAGAAAAGTATTAACTATAATGTTATTTGCCTAAATTACTCTTATTTTTTACTCATATTTATTTAATGCTACTCTTTTTTGCACTATATTAATATCTCTCCATATTTATTACCAAGGGTAAAAATGGAAACAAATAACTAATTATGCCTAGGTTTTGTTAAATGACAAGTATAAAGGAACATCTATTTTTAGTAAGAATGACAAGTAAATAGGAACTGAGGTAGTATATAATTATTACTCCTTTCATCTCAAAATAATTGATATATTTACTAAAATACTTGTCTCAAAATAGTTGTCAGTTTAAAAGATCAAGAGAGCATTAATTATTCTTTTTCAACTTTATCCTTAACATTAATTATTCTAGAATTTAAGAGGCACGCAAATAGATAAATATTAAAGAATTAATAAGGGATATAGTATTAGTTAAATCACACTCCTAATTAATTTTTCCTTAAGGGCATGTTTGGAAAGTCATCCTACGAATTGAATTTGGTGTAATTGAATGTAATCACACAGTTTGACCTGTTTGTTTAGCCAGGTAATTACTTGGTCAACAGGTAATTGAGTGAAATTGAAAAAGAGTAATTACACTCTTCAATTCTCAACGGAGATGTGTGAATTGCTGGTAATTGCATGGTGTAATTACAAGGTTACTTCTAAATTTCTTCCTTTTTATATTTATTTTAATTTCTTTTCATTTTAATTTCTTTTTTTATTTCTATTATTTTAAATTCTTTTATTTTTATTTTTACTGTTTAAGTTTTTAAAAATTCTTTTTTTATTTTACGTTATTTATATTTAATTTCCTTACTTTTCATTTTCCAACCTTTACTTCTTGAGATTCAATGCAATTGCTCGCATTATTTATTCTTTAATTATTTTCTTCACTTAGCATACCTACTTTAGTATTCTATTTTTTTTTTTAATTAAAGTAGAATTCATTGTTGAATGAGGTTATAGACTTAAGTTTTTCTTTTCTTTTGAATTATATTTATTTAAATCGTGTAGAAATTTGACAAAAGAGTATTATGTTAACTTTTTTAAAATTTGTGTTATATTTTCAGTTCCAATTTATTTGCTTTAGTAGTATTGACTTGTTATTTCACATTGTATGCCATTGATTTTTCAGTTAGAATTGAAATATTATCTTTTTATCAAATGTTTGAATGATTTTATGACATTATATTTATAATAATGATATTTTTTCTCGAAAATGCAATTATGAGGTTCTTAAAAATCATGTACTTTTAGTTTTATGATTAATTAAATTAAAATATACTAAATTTAAAAATATATAGCAATTATTTTTATAATATAAGTTTAAAATATACGTTTATTAATTAATATATTTTCAACAGACAATAAATATCTTAAATTCTTAATTTAATATCATTTATAAAGGCTCTTATTTGTCATATATTATTTTTTAATTTTTGATAATTAACTTTTATTATAAAATTTTAATATAACTATGTAATTACACTTGTGCAATCAAATAGTACATTTGTAATTACACTGAAATTATATTGTGGCAAACAAACATGATATAGTAATTTAATGACCTTCCCAGTTATTTTCCTCATTTTAGTGTGTTCTCAGCGTTTAGAGCTTTTCTATAACTGCCCCAAGTTATTTATGACTTGCTGGGACTAACAGTTCGGTTCCCGGACAGTTCATTTGAGAATATTATTTAGACCGAGCACGCTGTAAAATATTAAATTAAATTTGAATTTGGTAAAATGAAATAGTTATTTACCTTTCAAAAATATTTTTGAAATTTAGAAAATTCTTTAGTTATGATATATCTATACTATTTTATAATAGTTTTATAATTTATTAATAATTTAAGCGGAGATAGTGAATTTAAATATGTTAAAATAATATTTTTATTTTATAGAGGCTTTATTCAAAATAATTTTCTATTAATTACGGTATATTCAAAATGTTGTATTTATTTACCACGAACCTACACAATATCCGACTATACTCATGGCATAGACCCCATTTAAGATTAAACTAATAGGGAGGTCTATGATGGTGGCAAGAACAACACCACGTGTAAGTATGAAGCATGGCCACCACCTAATGTTTGTTTTTACACTTGCCTAACTATTAAATTTTATAATTTGTCACTAAGTTAATATGGCCGCCACCTGTAGCTTATTATGAAAAGATATATATGTATGTAACATGATATTTGGAATTCACTATTATCAGGTAGCTCTTGTGGAATTAGTAAATGGTTTCCAAATGGTTTCTCCCTTTTCTTTTCCACTAGCTCGTGAGCAATATATCAACCTAACGTTCTGTGATGATAAAAAAACAAATAAGGGAGAATTAATAGTTGCTACATCTATTTGGATCGTTCTATCTATATTCATATACATGTCCCGTAATGTTTCTTTTCTCTTCTCGATCCTGGTATCGCATTAATTCTGAATTATAATAAACCATAAGTTTTGACCAAGAAGAACGGGTAGTCTATGTTGGTGGTATCTTCAAGACAGGGAATTAAGGAAAATTAATTATCTACATCAAGTTATTCAAGCTCGGGTTCTAGTGGGAAAGTGTTTGTGGACGTGTAATCGTCGTTATTTTGCTTGGCAGCAGTTAGAGGCCTCTCAGAAGAGGAAGGCTCCTGTATAGCTGGTTCTTTTAGCAAGCTTACGGCGACGTCCAGGTAGGCTAAGTTTACCTTTGTTTACACTTAGATTGAGCTTATGTGTGATATATGTATGCTATTGTGCTGGTGTTGTGGGCTGGTATTATAAACTTGGTGGTGGTGGTTTGCTGTGATTTAGGCCTTCTAGGCCGAATAGGGCTATTTGGATATATTCCAGGCCCGTTATCCTCGTGGTACACCACAGATGACCTATTTGGGGTCGGATAGTATTGTTGTTGTTGTTGCTAGTCTGGAAATGTTATTGTTGGACCTTAGTCCAGACTTAGACAAGTATAACCAGACCTGGTTTTTGGGACTCGATAGCGGGCCCCGTTACCCTCTTGGTTGACTTGTCAGAACTTTGACATCTTTGGGTTTAGTTAAGCCCTCTATGACCTATTAGGGTTGTGACGGGATTGAGTCACCCCAATTATACCCGATTGGCCTATTTAGCCTTTTAGTCCTTGATAACACCGTATTTGATCGGGGTCGGCTAGTTTGACTTAGAACGCTAACCCTCCTTTCCATGACTTATAATGTATACCCAGAATTGTATATACATATTATTTATAATAAATAGTTGACCTAGAAGGACCCCAAGATTGACTTGTAGCATGTTGTGGGGTTAGCTTCTGACTAGTATTGACTTGGGACTAGGGTGTCCCTGTTTATCTGACATGATATGACATTTGATTCTGTTCTGGTTACTAGCTATGATGAGTTTCGATTCGAGTTCGGCTACTGATTTTGATATGATATTTTGATTATTGACTATTGGGTGTTCCGGTTCGAGTCCGACCCCGGATTGAGGTACACTATGAGCTCTGGTACTGGGTACCGTGATTATGATAATGTTGTTCTCTGAGTTTCGGTTTGAGTTCAGCTGATATGATATATATGTGGCCTATTGTTATTACCCACTGTTCCCGATTCGACTCCAGCGTCTGGCCTCTTGTTATTACCCATTGGTGCCGGTTCAAGCCCGGTGCACTCTTGTTGGTTATTGTGCTTACTGGAAACTGATACAGCTTTGAGACACTGGTGACTATGCATTTAATAGTCTTGTGTGTCCCACCGATTTATGGGGGCCAGGTTGGGTTATTTTTTTCTTCCGTGTGACTATCGGATTTATGGGGGCCTAGATAGGTTATGTTTGACTTATGTGTTTATTTAAGCATTTATTTACTAATTATTCGGTATCACATTTATTTATCTCCTGAGCATATCTTTTACTTATGTATTTATTACTTATACCTCGGACTTAGCATGCACCCTCGTATTTTAGCTTGCTTATATTACTTTGAGCTCAGTCGGCCGATGATGCCTACTGAGTACCCGTTGCCTCGGTACTCATTCTGTACTTCTGCATCTTTTTCCTCGATGCAGATCCGGGCACTAGCCGATGTTTTTGACGTGACACTCCTCTCAGCACTGACTCCAGAGCAGGGTGAGCTTACTGAAGTTCGAGGCAGATCCTACTCCATCTCTACTGTATAGTCTTTTGCACTCAAGACTGTTGTACTTGTTATATATATTTGGTTTTTGTTTTGTATTCTGGACACGTCTAGTAGTGGCTCTTGTACCGACCTCACCAAGTCTTGGGAGGGGTTCTTGTCTATATATATATTGTTATCTTCCTTCTCAGTCTCGGTATGGGTTTATTTTGGTTCTATTTGTCTTTATATTTCTAGTATGTTTATGAGTATGATTACTTCCACTTCATCTCTAGGTTTTGAGATTTTGCCCGTTAGCCTGTTGCTTGTCGCTCCAGGCTAGGGTTTGGCTTGCCTATTGGTGGGTTACGGTAGGCGCCATCATGACTCAAAAATCGGGTTGTGACAAGATTGGTATCAGAGTCTAGGTTGTACGGGTAGTGTCGGTACATGAGACAGTGTGTAGTAGAGTCTTGCGGATCGATGCAGGGACGCCTGTATCCTATCCTCAGGAGGCTATGGAGCATTCTTAGGGGAGTCTCTCATTTTCTTGACTCATGTCCGTGCGTTAAGTCTATGTTGGTTTCTGATTTTCATTTAGTTCATTCTTTACGCAGATGGTTAGGATGCATGGTGCTAGAGCTGGGGGTCGGGACCCCGAACCTGCAGCGAGGGCTCCTGTTAGGGGCCGAGGTCGACCCAGAGGTCGGGGGCAGGACAGAGCAGCAGCCCCAGGCCGAGGTCATGCTAGGGATCAGTTACCCGATCCCAAAATATTGATTTTGGGTTAGTGGCATGGGAAGTTTGGGCCTGGAGCCATTATTGTTTATTTCGACCTTTCGTTTGGAAACTAGTAAAAAAATAAGCCTTTAATGGTCCCGGGGGATAATTTGTTATAAACGACCTCTTTTTGAAAATACGATGTTGTCATTGAGTCTGAAACATCAAAAATAACCTGGTACATATATTGTTTAGTTCTATGGGGTCCCAAATGAATGTCGAGGGTCCATTCGGAGAATTTGAAAACTTTCATTTAAGCTGAACAACTGATATCTGGTGTATGACAACTTCTTCGCGAATGCGAGCCCCTGGTCACGATCACGAAGAAGGAAAAACTCTTCATCATGAATACGCTGGTGGAACCATGTTCGTGAAGTATTATCGATTCGGGTCGTGTTCTTCTCCTTTATTGCGAACACGACCGGACCATCGCGATTGCGATCGATCCAGATCAACAACCTTTGAGAACGTGAAGGTCTAGTTGCGAACGCAAAGGCCAACTTATTGGATAGGTCAATTTGAACTTCACGATCGTGAGGTGTTAACCGCCATCACAATGTCTGCATAGAACAGTATAAATACTTTATTTTCGCAATATTTCACCATATTTGGACCTTGGAGCTTCGGGAGAGGGTGATTCTTAGGGTTTCTTCACCATTTGAGCTTGGGTAAGCTCCCAACTCTTATTTCCATTAATTTTCACTGATTTTATCTTTAAAATAGCTTCGAACCTTGATTTCAAATTGGATTTTTGGGGGTTTTGTCGGCAAAGCTTTAAAATGATTTTTCTTTGATTTGGGCCTTGTTTTTTTGTGTGGGTTTTCAATTCTAGACTCCTATAATCTTGGGGAACATATTTATAAAATAAAATTTTGATTTTACCTCTTTTGTTTTCAGACCCATTTTTCAAACTAATTTTGGACTCATTTCAAATATGGTCAATATGGGTATCATTAGCTTTATTTTGATGTATAGATCATATTTTTGATAATTTTAGCTCGTGCTGAGACTATTCATAAAGGGAAGGCTCCGTATTGAAGGATTTTAGGTTGAGATTTTGACACTTCGAGTAGGTTATGGCTTAACTTTCTTCAGACTGGGTTGGGTAGTTAACGAACACGTAAAGTATGCTATGGGTTAGGGAATTAGTCATGGAAATTATATTTTGAGATTATTATTGTTATTGTGTGCACGTGTGGGGGCTTATTTGTATTTTGTTGTTGACTTTAGAGAATATATATTGTGTGTTGCCCGTGTAGGGGCTTTATTTGACATCATAGGTCTTATTTATGCATTAAATGCCATGTTTATTGTTGTGATGTCTGTGCGGTCGCTCAAATAGATATTATAGGCCTTTTTTGAGTGTTAATTGCCTTTATCATAATAGTAATACCCGAGAGAGGGGTTTTTGAAATGATATTTTGATGTCTTACATAACTATTTTTCTTGGTGGTGCCTAGTGAGGGCTTAAATCATGAATCACTAAGATATTGAGTTGATTTTTGGGCTCACTTATGCTTTATTGAATTGATCATTATCTTCATACTGATTGGTTGTAAGCACTCCATCCTTATTACATATATACACTTCATGAGATATTGATACTACTAAGAAACACTTTATAAAATCCTTGATCCATGAATAATAGTCGGAGAAGTAGATGAGACACTTTACAAAATCCTTGATCCATGAACATTAGTCAGAGAAGTAAATTAAGATATGAGAAAGTATATGGGTTGTGAACCCCCCCATGGGTCCAGTCTTGAAGTGTGGAGGCTCGGAAGGTGTATACGAAAAGCCATGCAATAACTTATTTTACCATCATTATTGCATTTCATTGCATTGTTTAAATTGTTGTGTATTTCTTTACGTGTTGTTATTATGTAGTTAGTTTCCTTTATTGGCCTTATATTTTAGAATTGTTAGTGGAGATGATGTGAGCTACTGTTTGAGAACTTTTTTGCTTGCAGATGGCGTTCTCATAATATATTTTATTTGTATTGCTTTTTTCTTTGCTCATTCTGTCTATGATACCTACTGAGTACAAATGGATCGTACTAACTCCTACTATGCGCTTTCGGTACAGATCCTAGTTTGAGTACGGTTTGCAGTATCTGATTATGTGGTGATAGTTGATCTTTGGAGTACCTGTTGAGCTCTCCATTTGGAGCCTTGTCCAACCTCTACTATCCTCATCTTGTCTTTATTAGTATTCTCAGACAGACGTTGTATTTTCAATTTTCAGACTATGTATTAGATGCTCTTTTACTTATGATATCATTTCTAGGGATTTGTGTATTTTGTTCAGTTTTCCACCATGTTAGATGTTATAGCTTGACATTGTTCTATAATTATGGGTTTTTATTTTATATTTTGTATTTTTTTTATCATTTAGGTTTTGGTTTACCTAGTTAGGCTGGGTCGAAGTAGGTGCCATTATTACCTCAACTTTAGGGTCATGACAAATTGGTATTAGAGAGCTTGGTTCACTGGTCTCATAAGGGAAAGAGCAGAATGTCTAGTAGAGTCTCGCAGATCAGTATGTAGATGTTCGTATCTATCTTCGAGAGGCTATAAGGCATTTTTAGGAAAAAAACTTTTCTAATTCAATTCCTTATCATGCAGGTTATTCATACCCAATGTTCCAAACTTGTATTCCATTCTTTTCAGTGTAGATGGTGATGAATAGGTCCAGGGATGTAAGGGATTTGAACCAGAACCCGTTGTTAGAGCCCCATTTAGGGGGCGAGGTAGAGGTCATAGCCAACCCAGAGGTAGAAGAAGGGCACGAGGAGCTGCCTCAGTGAAAGGACATGCTAGGGAAGCCTCTCCTAAGCCTGAGGTTGATTAGACTGACAACAACTATCAGACAGAGGGTGCGGGACTAGCTCAGGTTCCCCAGAGTTCAGTTAATACCCCGGTGTTATAGGATTTATTGATTCATCTGTTGGGTCGTTTGGATGGCGTTCCCCAGACAGGTGTTCCATTGGGTGTGCTAGGTATTTCTCAGACTCTGGGAGGTATTCCGACTTTAGGGCAGGCTCATACTTATGGTTTTTTGACTTTTGGGGTGCAATCATCTTCTGTGGTACCCTTTCAGGTTGGTTCACTGCCTACTAGGCTCATTGTTCCTCATATTGCTTTGAGTCTTGTGATGAATTCTAATGATCAGAAGATATTCGAGAGATTTATCTGCTTGGCTCCTCCCAAGTTTAGTGGTGTTATTGAGAATGCCTATAAGTTTTTGCTTGATTGCCAGGAGTGGTTGCATAACCTAGGATCTCTTGAGTCCCATGCTTGCATATACTACTTATCAATTGACTGACGCTACCCTACAGTGGTGGAATTCTCTTGCTTGTTGTAGGCCATTGGGTTCGCCTACTATGACATGGACTCAGTTTTCTAAGGCTTTTCTAGAGAGGTTCGTGCCTAACAGTTTGAGGAATCATATGAGAGATGAGTTTGATCACCTGAAGCAGGGCTCCATGACTATTACAAGAGTTAATAACTCAAATGGTCACTCAACTATGGACTTTTATCCCAGAAAGTCATTCAACTTTGATCTTTACCTCAAAAGTCACTCAACTATGGACTTTTATCCCAGAAAGTCACTCAACTTTGGTCTTTACTTCAAAAGTCACTTAATTATCACATTTTTACTCAGAAAATCACTCAACCTATTTAATTATTTTTTTAAAATAGAATTTGCTTATGTGAAATTTTTTTTGAAAAACAAAATTCTGAAAAATAAAAAATATCCCTTTAATGACCCTTTTATCCTTATTCCCCTAAATTAATATTTCTCCCTCCTCTTTGTCATTTTCTTCTTCTTTTCACTTTCTTCCCATTAATTTTTCCATAAATCACACATTATTATCTAGAAATTAACAATTAAAATTGTACAAATGAAATTAGTACCATATTTTATATTTGAATTTTATTTTTATTTTATCTTTAAAAAAGGAAAAAAGGAAAAAAAAAATAAAGAGGGCAAAAGAAGAGAAATAAAATAAAGTATAAAGTATAAAAAGAGGAGAAAAAAGAGAAGTGCAGGATAGTTTATTTTATTTTATTTTCTCTTCCTTTGTTCCTCTTTATTGTTTTTCCTTTTTTTCTTTTTCAAAGACAAAATAAAAATAAAATGTAAAGATAAAATATGATAGTAATTCCATTTAGTACCATTATAATTGTTAATTTTCTAGATTATAAAAATTATGGGAAGAAAGTGAGAAGGAGAAGAAAAATGAGAAAGGGGAGGGAGAGATATTAATTTAGGAGAATAAGGATAAGAAGGTCATTAAAGGATACTTTTTATTTTTCCGAATTTTATTTTTAAATAGAAATTCCACATAAATAAATTTTATTGAAAAAAATAATTAAATAGATTGAGTGATTTTCTAAGTAAAAATGTGATAGTTAAGTGACTTTTGGAGTAAAGATCAAAGTTAAGTGACTTACTAGGATAAAAGTCCATAGTTGAGTGACTTTTGGAGTAAAGACCAAAGTTGAGTGACTTTCTGAGATAAAAGTCCATAGTTGAGTGACAATTTGAGTTATTAACTCACTATTACAGAGTATGAGGCAAGTTTCATACACTATCCAGATATGCCACTGCCAGTATCTCTACCAAGTTAGAGAGGATCAAGAAGTTTGTCAAGGGGTTGACAAGTGATTATCAGTTGGCTACAGCCTAGATGGTTGTTTTAGGAGCTTCTTTTTTTACTATTGTGGATCATGCAAGGTTGATTGAGTCTATTTAGTAGCGTACTTTGGGTAGTGGTGGTGTTAAGAAGATCTACCGATAGGGTGAGTTCAATGGACATGTTTTTCGAGGTAGGAGTTTCTCCAGCAGGGGTTCTCATGGTTACCATAGTAGACCAACTCAGGCAGCTTTACAGGTTTTGGATAGTAGGTCTGTGGTTCCTATGGTTTCAAGCAACCAGAGGTCAGGTCATATGGGCAGGGGCTCTAGTTTTGGTTCGTCGGGATAAAGAGGTTGTTCTGGTCCTTCTGGGCCCCCTCAACTTAAGTCTGGTGGTAGAGCTTGTTACATATATAAAGAAATTAGTCATATAGCGAGGGATTGTCCCCGACGTGTGTATGTTCTTCCCAGTAGGGTTCTTAGCTTCAGCTTTGTCCTACTCCTACTTTTGCAGTTAAAGGTGGTTTTTAGAGTGGTAGGGGTAGTACTAGAGGTGCTCGAGGTAGATCTCGGAGAGCTCGTGATAGAGAATGTGGGGTTGCTCAGTCTAGGAATAGACGTGGTCAGTGCTATGCTATACATAGGAGATCCAAAGCAGAGCCCTCTGATGCAGTTATCACTGGTATCATCTCGGTTTGCCATCATTCATCTTCTATGTTATTTGACTTTGGGTCTATATTCTCCTATATGTCTTTATATTTTGCTACTAGTTTTGATGTTGCATATGAGTCCCTTGGTGTGTCTAATCATGTTTCTACCCCAGTAGGAGATTATTTTGTGGTAGATCGGGTGCACCGATCTTGTGTTGTGACCTTTACTGGGCGTGAGACCTGGATAGACTTAATTATCCTAGATATGGTTGATTTTGATGTTATCTTGCTTATGGATTGGTTAGCTCCCTATCATGCTATTTTGGATTGTTATACCAAAACCATGACTTTAGCTACTCTGGGTGTGCCAAGGATAGCTTGGAAGTGTACTCTTAATTTGGGTTTGAAGGGAGTTATATCATTTCTATGTGCTCGTTGCATGTTAGAAAAAGGATGTCGATCTTACTTGGATTTGATTTCTGACACTAGTGTTGCTTTATCATCTTCTTTGGATTGTGTTGGAGTTGTTTGGGAGTTTCAGGATGTGTTTCCTACAGATTTGCTTAGTATGCCTCCGGATTGTGATGTCGTGTTTTCTATTGATATTGAGCCGGGCACCAACCCCATTTCTATTCCTCCCTATAGGATGACCTCAGTAGAGTTCAAGGAATTAAAGGAGCAGTTACAGGATTTGTTGAGTAAGGGTTTCATTAGACCTAGAGTGTCTCCTTGGGGTGCCCCGATCTTGTTTGTGAAGAAAAAAATGGATCTATGTGAATGCGTATTTACTATCGGCAGTTGAACAAAGTGATTGTTAAGAATAAGTATCCTCTTCCTCGTATTGATAATTTATTTGACCAGCTTCAGGGTGCTTCGGTGTTTTCTAAGATTAACTTGAGGTTCGATTATCACCAATTGAGGATTAGAGCTTCAGATGTTCCGAAGACGGCTTTTTGAACTCGCTATGGTCATTATGAGTTTTTGGTCATGTCCTTTGGGTTGACTAATGCCCCCAACAACGTTCATGGAGTTGATAAACTGAGTATTTCGATTGTATCTTGACTCCTTTGTGATTGTATTTATAGATGACATCTTGGTTTATTCCAAGAATAAGGCTGACCATGTGAGACACTTGAGGATTGTGCTTCAGAGGTTGCGATATGAGAATTTATATGCTAAGTTCTCCAAGTGTCAGTTCTGGTTGGATTCTATCTCTTTCTAGGGTCATATAGTAACCCAGGATAGCATTCTGGTCAATCTGGCCAAGATAGCGGCGATTCATGAGTAGGCCAGACCTACTGCTCCTATCGAGATTCAGAGTTTTGTTAGTTTAGCGAGTTATTATCATCATTTTGTAGAGGGTTTCTTTTTTATTGTGGCTCCTTTGATCAAATAGACACAGAAGAAGATTGTATTTTAGTGGTCGGATGCTTGTGAGGTGAGTTTTAAAAAGCTCAAGGAGTTGTTGGTTTCGGCTCCTATCTTGACCTTGCCCAAGGAGAGTGTAGGTTTTACCATATTTTGTGATGCTTTCGGTGTCAGATTGGGTACTGTGTTGATACAGGAGGGTAAGATGATTACATATGTTTCTCGCCAATTGAAGTTTCATAAGAAGAATTACCCTATCCATGATTTGGAGTTGGCCATAGTTGTGTTTGTGTTGAAGTTGTGGCGACATTACCTATATGAAGTCCATTGTGAGATCTTCTCGGATCATCATATCCTCCAGTATTTCTTCACCCAGCGAGATCTTAATATAAGGCAGTGACGTTGGCTTGAGTTGTTTATGAATTATGATCTCACTATTCTTTATCATCCGAGCAAGGCTAATATGGTTGCAGATGCCTTGAGCCGAAAGACGATGAGTATAGGGAGTTTAGCTCATCTTTTGACTCAGAAGTGAGCTTTGGCCTTAGAGGGTCAGTCTTTGGCTAACCAGTTGGTTAGGCTAGATCTTTTGACATCCAGGCATATGTTAGCCTTTGTGGTGGCTAGAACTTCCTTGATGGAGTAGATTCAAGCTCATCGGTTTGATTATGATAGATTGGGTTGATTCATGATAGAGTATTGAGTGGCCACTACTAAAAAAGGCAAAAAAACGACGGACAAAAAAGCGACGGACTGCGTCGCTCCAGAAAACGACGGAAAAAACGACGCTGTCCGTCGTTTTTTTTAATTTATTTTAAATTTTTATTTATTTTTTATTAAAATTGACGGAAAACGTCTCAATTTTCGTCGCTTATTTTCACGGATTATTGTGTCAAACAATTAATAAATAATTTATAGTTTTTTTTTAATAAAAGCGACAGAATGCGTCGCTATTAATTTTTAAAAAAAGAAAATTAATTTTAGAAAAGCGACGTTGTCCGTCACTTTTTTAATTTAAATTTAATTTTTATTTATTTTTACAAACATCGACGGGCAGCGTTGCTATTATTTTTTAAAAAAAGAAAATTAATTTTTAGAAAAAACCACGTTGTCCGTCGCTTTTTAAATTTATTTTTAATTTTTCTTTATTTTTTACTAAAAGCGACGGACAGAGTCAGTTTCGTTAAAAATAAATTCAAAATAAGTTTATGAAAATGACATTGTCCGTCGATTTTTGATATATTTAACTTATTAATAAATAAATAATTTTTATATTTTAAAAAATTAATTCATATATATTTTTTTAAAAAAAATCGACGGACAGCGCCGATTTTGTCCGTGGCTTTTTTGGTCAACTTTTTAGTCTTCCATATAATTAGGGCAAGACTCTCTTCTCTCTCTATCTCTTTCTTTCTTTGGCAAGACTTTCTTCTCTCTCTATCTCTTTCTTTCTTTTCCTTTTCTCAAATATCCAACAAATCTCTCTCTCTCTCTCTCTCTCTCACGTTAATCTACACCGGCGTCGCCTCCGATGGACCGCAGCCGCAGCCGCCGCTGCCGACCAGCAGCAACTGCCGCCGCCGCCTACCTGCAGTTGCAGCCGACGACGACCATCACCAGCAGCAGCCAACAGCGGCTACATCCTCTCTCCGCTCCTTCTCTCACCAATGACAACAACAACAACCAAGTAAAGGTAAGTTGATTTCTCTCTATTTTCTTATATTGAAGTCCCTAAATGTAGTGTTATGATGGGATTATTTGTTGTAGAAGGCTTTGAAAGCCATAGGTTTTGTGATGATTATATGGTGTGAGAGGGACATGCGACACCTCTACTTATTTGCTTTATTGAATTTATTGAATTGTTTGACTTATAATAGAATTGAAAATTTGAACTAGTGACTTGAAAATGTTTAAATGTAGTGATTTGAAATTGTGAACTTATTTCTTGAAAATGGTTAAGTGTAGTTACTTGAAATGTGAATTAGTGACTTGAAAATGATTAAGTCTAGTTACTTGAAATGTTGATTAGTGACTTGAAAATGGTTAAGTGGAGTTACTTGAAATGTGAATTAGTGTCTTCAAAATGGTTATGGTTAGTTACTTGAAATGAGAACTTGTGACTTGAATATGGTTAAGTCTATAGTGACTTGAAATATGAATTAGTGTCTTGAAAATGGTCAAGTGTATTTACTTGAAATGTGAACTTGTGACTTGAAAATGGTTAAATATAGTGATTTGAAATTGTGAACTTGTTTCTTAAAAATGGTTAAGTGTAGTGACTTGAAATGTAAACTTGTGAATTGAAAATGGTTAAATGTAGTGACTTGACATTGTGAACTTGTTTCTTGAAAATGGTTACGTATAGTGACTTGAAATGTGAATTAGTGACTTGAAAATGGTTAAGTGTAGTGACTTGAAATTGTGAAATTGTTTCTTGAACATGGTTGAGTGTAGTGACTTAAAATGTGAACTTGTGACTTGAAAATGGTTAAATGTAGTGACTTCAAATTGTGAATTAGTGACTTGAAAATGGTTAAGTGTAGTGACTTGAAATTGTGAACTTGATTTTTGAAAATGGTTAAGTGTAGTGACTTGAAATGTGAATTAGTGAGTTGAAAATGGTTAAGTGTGGTGACTTGAAAATGGTTAAATGTAGTGAATTGAAATTGTGAACTTGTTTCTTGAAAATGGTTAAATATAGTGACTTGAAATGTGAATTAGTGACTTGAAAATGGTTAAGTGTAGTGACTTGAAATTGTGAACTTGTTTCTTGAAAATGGTTAAATATAGTGACTTGAAATGTGAATCAGTGACTTGAAAATGGTTAAGTGTAGTGACTTGAAATGTGATTTTATGACTTGAAAATGGTTAAGTGTAGACTTGAAATGTGAACTTGTGACTTGAAAATGGTTAAGTGTATTGAGTTGAAAATGGTTAAATGTAGTGAATTGAAATTGTGAACTTGTTTCTTGAAAATGGTTAAGTGTAGTGACTTGAAATGTGAACTTGTGAGTTGAAAATGGTTAAGCGTAGTGACTTGAAAATGGTTAAATGTAGTGAATTCAAATTGTGAACTTGTTTCTTGAAAATGGTTAAGTGTAGTGACTTGAAATGTGAATTAGTGAGTTGAAAATGGTTAAATGTAGTGACTTGAAATTGTGAACTTGTTTCTTGAAAATGGTTAAGTGTAGTGACTTGAAATGTGAATTAGTGAGTTGAAAATGGTTAAATGTAGTGACTTGAAATTGTGAACTTGTTTCTTGAAAATGGTTAAATATAGTGACTTGAAATGTGAATTAGTGACTTGAAAATGGTTGTGTAGTGACTTGAAATGGTTAAGTGTAGTGACTTGAAAATGGTCAAATGTAGTGAATTCAAATTGTGAACTTGTTTCTTGAAAATGGTTAAGTGTAGTGACTTGAAATTGTGAACTTGTTTTTTGAAAATTGTTAAGTGTAGTGACTTGAAATGTGCATTAGTGAGTTGAAAATGGTTAAATGTAGTGAATTGAAATTGTGAACTTGTTTCTTGAAAATGGTTAAATATAGTGACTTGAAATGTGAATTAGTGACTTGAAAATGGTTAAGTGTAGTGACTTGAAATGTGAACTTGTTTCTTGAAAATGGTTAAGTGTAGTGACTTGAAATGTGAATTAGTGACTTGAAAATGGTTAAGTATAGTGACTTGAAATGTGAACTTGTTTCTTGAAAATGGTTAAGTGTAGTCACTTGAAATGTGAATTAGTGACTTGAAAATGGTCAAGTATAGTGACTTGAAATTGTGAACTTGTTTCTTGAAAATGGTTAAGTGTAGTGACTTGAGAATGGTTAAGTGTAGTGAATTGAAATTGTGAAATTGTTTCTTGAAAATTGTTCAGCGTAGTGACTTGAAAATGATTAAATGTAGTGACTTCAAATTGTGAATTAGTGACTTGAAAATGGTTAAGTATAGTGACTTGAAATTATGAACTTGTTTTTTGAAAATGGTCAAGTGTAGTGACTAGAAAATATTAACTTGTGAATTGAATTTGTGAACTAGTGACTTAAAGTTTAGTGAATTGATGTTCTGAACTAGTGAATGGAAATGCAAATTTATAATTGAATATCTATATTTTTGTAGATGGATCATCGTTTGTGGATGTATGATATGGATTATGAAACTGGTGGGGGTTTAAAACCTCAATATCTTAATGGTGTTAGAGGTTTTATCGTTCATGCAATGTCACTAGACATGTTTCAAAAAAGTGGGTTGGTTAGGTGTCCTTGTAGTTCATGTAGATGCATGAAGTTTTTTCAACCAGATATAGTTATGACTCATCTCTATCGTAATGGATTTAAGCCAACATATTTTGTGTGGGTCGATCACGGAGAGAGAGATGGTTTGAATGGTATATTTTGTAATTTGTTGGCTGAGGATGAATATGACATGCTTGTACATGGTCGACATGCTAGGATTCAACATGCTAGAGTTCAACATAGGGTTCAACACGATAGGGTACAACATGATAATAAAGTTCATGAAATGGTCAATGATGCCTTTGGGATTGGGGATGGGATGGAACCAGAACAGAATTTAGAAGAAGCTCCCAATGAAGAAGCAAGACATTTCTTTCAACAATTTGAAGAGACTAGTCGCCCACTATGTGAAGGGAGTTGTCATTCTGCTTTGTCTGTTGCAGTTAGACTAATGTGTATAAAATCCAATTGGAATGTTTCTCAATCTACTATGGACTCTATGGTTGGTCTTTTGGGTGAACAAGTTAACCCGGAGTTGAACATACCTCAAAATTTTTATCAGGCAAAGAAATTGGTTTCTAAGTTGGGATTGTCGTATAATAGAATCCATTGTTGTATGAATGGTTGTATGTTTTTCTATAAGAATGATATTGAATTAGATAATTGTAAGTTTTGTGGACATGCTCATTATAAGCGGACTCCCGGTGGAAAGATGGTTTCGATTAAGGCAATGCACTATTTACCTCTTATACCTAGGTTAAAGAGGTTGTATGCTTCAATGAGTTCTGCCCCACATATGAGATAGCACGATGAAAATAGAAGGCCACCAGGTGTCTTGTCTCATCCATCGGATGGAGAAGCTTGGAAATATTTAGATAGAACTTATCCTGATTTTGCAAGAGAACCAAGAAATGTTAGATTGGGCTTGTGTGCAGATGGTTTCACACCATTCTCTAATTCTGGTGCACCTTATTCTTGTTGGCCTGTATTTATTACTCCATATAATCTTCCGCCTGAAATGTGCATGACAAGTCCCTACATATTCCTAAGTTGTATTATTCCTAGTCCTCCTAATCCAAAAAGTTTGATTGATGTTTATCTGCAGCCATTGATAGATGAGGTACTACAATTATGGTATGAAGGTGTAGTGACATATGATATATCAACTAAGCAGAATTTTGTTATGCATGCTAATTTAATGTGGACTATTAGCGATTTTCCTGCATATGGGATGTTGTCTGGTTGGATGATTGCCGGAAAATTAGCTTGCCCGTATTGCATGAAAAATAGTAAAGCATTCACTTTAAAGCATGGTCAAAAAAATTGTTGGTTTGATTGTCACCGTCAGTTATTTCCAATGGACCACAAGTTTAGAAAGATGAAAAATGCATTCAGAAAGAATAAGATTGAGAATGATCTGCTATCTCCATCACTATCAGGGCATCCGATTTGGGAAAGAGTATGTAATTTTCCTAAAGTTACAGATGGTCCACCTTCTAGACTTCCCGAATATGGTGTTGAACATAATTGGACCAAACAAAGCATATTTTGGGAGTTGTCGTACTGGGGGGACAATAAACTACGACATAATCTTGATCCGATGCACATTGAAAAAAATTATTTTGATAATTTGTTCAACACAGTCATGGATATTAAGGGCAAGACAAAAGACAATCCAAAAAGAATGGACATAAAGCAATATTGTAAAAGAAAAGAGTTTTGGTTGAAAGAAAAAGAAAATGGTAAGGTTTTTAAGCCCAAGGCTAGCTTTTCATTCATATTGGATAAGAAACGAGAAATATGTGAGTAGGTTAAGAATTTGAGAATGCCCGAGGGCTATGCTTCGAATTTAGGAAAATGAGCAGATATGGAAGAAGGAAAATTGATTGGTATGAAAAGTCATGATTGTCATGTTTTCCTGGAAACCTTGATTCCTATAGTATTTAGCCACCTTCCCTAGAGGATATGGAAACCAATCACAGAGATAAGTCTGTTCTTCAAAGATTTATGTTCGAGAAAGTTGTTGGAGAATAGTTTGGATAGAATGGAGCAGAATATTCCCGTCATCACCACTAAGTTGGAAAAGATCTTTCCACGTGGTTTCTTTGATGTGATGGAGCATCTTCCAATTCACCTTGTAGAAGAGGCACGTCTTGGGAGACCAGTTCAAATGAGATGGATGTATCCAGGTGAGAGGTACATTTTATTTTGATTAATGCTTTAGTTTTTAAAAAAAATTATTTAACAACCTAAGATACAATTATGCAGAAAAATTGGAGAGTGCAAACAAACTATAAAGCAAAGGGGAAAGATTGAAGGATCGATTTGTGAAGCTTATCTTGCAAAAGAAACTACTCATTTTTGTTTGGGGATGAAGTGCCATGTAAGAGAAATAGGCCCAATCACAATGATGAAGGTGATGGTGATCCTATGTTTCCTTTAATTTCAATTTTTAATCAATCGGGCAAAGGATCTAAAAATCATGATACGCGAGCCTTCACTGGTATGGAAAGAAAATCTGCTATGACACATGTTTTGCTTAATTGTCCCGATATTCAACCATATCTTGAGTAAGTGTTAATTATGTTATCGAATTACATTCATTTGGTAAGGACACTTAACTAATGAAAAATCTCAATGATGTACACTTAATAGTTTATTCATAAGGACATAGGGTAATGATGTCATATATACAAAGTTTTCTGATTGGCTGAATGAATATGTAAGTATGAGAGTTCATATGTGCATTTACTAAAATTATATGTCATTTAATAAAACTTGATATTTTGGATTAACGATATGTAGGTTTCGGATGAATATAGTACCATCGAACATTTGCAATTGGTGAGAGATGTTGTATATGGGCCTGGAAATCAAATTCATACGATGAATAAATATTGTGTGAATGGTTTCAAGTTTCAAACTGAAGAAGTTTCTAAGTATAAGAAAACTAATAACAGCGGCATCTACGTTCAACTTGATGTTGATGGTAACGGACAAATCGTTGAATATTTTGGTGTCATATAAGAGATTATTGAAGTTAGGTACCATGGTTGGAAAAAAAAGAAAATAATACTATTTCGATGCAAGTGGTTTGATCCATCACATAGAGGTATCAAGGTAAATCAGCAACATAATATAATTAGTTAAGCACACGAGGCAATATAATCGCTATGATCCCTTTATCATTGCACAAAATGCCAGGCAGGTATATTACGCTACATATCCATTGCGTAGAGATAAAACCAATGGGTGGGTGGTTATAAAGACTAAGCCTATGGGGAGAATTAAGATTGAGAATGTGTTAGCTGTGGCATACCAGAACGAAGTCGCAGTTGTTGATCAAACAGTGGATGCTGAGTTGGAAAATAATTTAGAACATCCTCAACGTATTTTAGAAGAAATTTTTGATGATGAGATCATTGCCATGAAAAATATTGATGAAGAAATAAATGATGGAAATGAATCATTCTAGGAGGAAAAATAGAACGACGAAAATGAAACAACTGAAGAGGAAGAATGGGAGAATGATGAAAATGAAACAAGCGGGGAGAAAGATTGGGAGAATATAGACTAGCATGTTAGTTTGTTTTGTTACCACTAATTATTTGTTAATACTAATGATTTTTTTATATGATTTAATGTAAACTTGCATACAAATGACATCCGGTGGTGATGGAGATCGACCTCGTACTAATAAAAGTTCGAAATCAATTGCTAAGAAGAAATCTAGGATGCCTATAGACCCTAATGATACTCCTGGTCGACTTTCATCCCAGCCATGGATGCACACTTCTTCATCAGGGCGGTCTTATGTACCCTATGGCACTGGAAATCATGTAGATTTTCATGGTCCCAGAAAGTAATCACAACCTCTACACATTTCTGCTTCACATACTATTAGGCCTACAGATAAAAGGACTTCGAGATTATCATCTGCTAGTCCATCCCCCCGCGATTCATTCCCCCAACTCTCAGGATTGAGGGTTAGAGATAGCTCTGACTCCGATGCACAGATATCTACTCCCCTATTGACTCAACATTATGTACTCCCGAGAGTAGCATCTACATCTGGATCTGTACCTCCACCTCCGCTTGTAGATGATGATACTGATGCGGGTTTGATCGGACTAGTACCTTGTGATATGGACAGGCTTGGTAGAGTGTTCATGGATCCTGATTGATCATCGTAAGTTTATTTTCTTAATTGATAAGTTTTTTTAATTTTTTTTTATCTTTATTAATTAAATCTTTATGAGTTGACATATTTATTATTTTTTTACAAGTGGTATCCCTCATCAAAATAAGTTAATAAAGTTGTAAGGGAGAGCGTTAGGAGATTTTATTCGCAACCTTGGATCAGTTGGAGGGAGATTCCAGAGAGATATGGACAAGCCATGTTTAATGAGTTTAAGGTATATTGAATTTAATTGTTATTTAGTTAACTTTAATATTAATAATTATATCATCTAATGCTGGTCAATTGATTTCAGACTATGTGTACTTGGTTACAAAAGCGCAATAAAGTCATGTCTGTTATTTTTGAAAATCATGTTGGAGCTAGGCTAAAAGGTTGGCTTGAACGTATTAGGCGTAAGGGAAATGCAAAAGAATGGATTCTTAAAGAAGTGTATGATGAAATGCGTGTTATTTAGGATTCTCCTGAATACAAGGCATTGTCTGAGAAAAATAAGTAAGCCAGAGCTAGTTTAAAAGGTGGCTCATTACACACCGGCGGTGCCAAGAGTGTCGGGACCATAATTCGGGAAATAGTAAGTAATAACCTTAGATTCTAATTTACATGTTTATATAAAGTTCATTAAATACTACTTGATTATGTTTCTTTGTTTTTTGCTTGCAGACAAAATCTTTGGGTCGCGAACCAACTCAACTTGAGGTCTTCGAACGAACACATTTAAGGAAAAAGATGAAAGAGTGAGACCCGAATGTATGGGTTGAGCCAAGGGCTGAAAATGCCAATGTAAGTTTTAAAAATTTACTTACAAAGTAGTTGTTCTTTTCTACATTCTGCTCCACCTTGCTTGGTAATAGTAAAATCTACTAACATTTCTTTCTTAATGTGCAGAATGATTATAAACGCTACTTGTCTGAGTTCGGTCCAACCGCGCTTGCACAAAAAGAAGCTACTCAAATTTGGACTGAAAAAGTGGGGGGGGGGGGGGGGGGGGGAAACAAAAGGGGGGAGTCTATGGGGTGGGCTCTCGAAATGAATTAGGACGCATCCGATCAGGATTGGAAGGTATTGGTTGCTCATGCCAGGCAGAGGCAATTGACGGTGTTCAGCTTGCTGCTATGTCGCAGCAGATTGCACAGCTTACACATGCCTTGACACAGTCTGTTGCTCAAAATGATATCACGTGTAAGACCATCGAGGAACTTCAAAAACAAATGGCTAGCATGGCTCGTCGTCATCGTCATCATTCTTCATCACCAGATTCAAGTAGCGAAGAAGACACAGAAAGTGACGAGGAGTTAGTTGGGGCTACTCCTTAGTGTTGTTGGATTCGATGCTTCTAGACACTTTTTATACATTCTTGAACCTAACTTTTAACTTTTTGAAAACCTTTACGATTGTCTAAGTATTTTAGATGTTGTTGGATTGACTGTTCAGTGTTTTGAATGTTGTTGGATTAATTGTTTAAGTGTTGTTGTCTAGTATTATGTGTCATATGCGTAATGTGTGTTGCTTGGGGCTGTACATATTAAATTGCATTTTCATTTGACAGGTGGGATGTAGTTTTCTGCATCCAAAAAATATGCAGAAAAGTGACAGACAGTGTCGCTTTTCAATTTAATTTTTAAAAAAAATATATCGACGTTGTCCGTCACTTTTTTTCTTCATTTGTTCTTCATTTGAAGAACAAAAACCGACGGACAGCGTCACATTTTCTGAAATAAATTAAAAATATTTTTTCTAAAAAATGATGTTGTCCATCACTTTTTGTTCATCATATGAAGAACAAAAAACGACAGACAACATCACATTTTCTGGAAAAAAAATTTTAAAAAAAATATTCAAAAAAACGACGTTGTCCGTCGTAAAAAAAGCAAAGTTGTTCGTCGTTTTTAAAAATCATCAAGCCTTTTTTATGACGCAAGTGACTACGTCGCTTTTCCATTGATTTTGACCAAAAAACCGACGCGGTCCGTCGCTTTTGGCCATCATTGTTTGGTCTTTTTTAGTAGTGGGAGAGGCCAAGGTAGCCTCTCTTGATTCTGATGGTGTTTTGAGGATTGGTTTCTGAATTTATGTGTTGTGGGTTGGTGGATGGGTTAGAGTGATATTAGAAGAGACTCATTATTCTAGATATTCCATTCACCCAAGAGCGGCTAAGATGTATCATGACCTAAAGCAACATTATTGGTTGGGTGGTATGAAAAAGGTATTATGGAGTTCGTGTCTAAGTGCATAAATTATCAGCAGGTGAAATATGAGCATTAGAGACTGGGTGGTACAATGCAGAAGATGCCCATTACCAAGCGGAAGTGGGAGCGAATCACCATGGATTTCATAGTTGGCCTACCCCCGACCTTAGGGAAGTTTAACTCGACTTGGGTGATTGTGGATCAATTGACCAAATTAGCAAATTTCATTCCAGTGAAGGTGAATTATAATGCAGAGAATTTGGCCAAGATCTACATTAGAGAGATTGTTCATTTGAATGGTGTACCAGTGTCCATTGTATCTAAGAGGTACCTAGTTTACCTCAGGTTTTTGGAGTACTATTCAGAGTGAGTTGGGTACTCAGCTCGATTTGAGCACATTCTTTCATCCTCTGACAGATAGTTAGTCTGAGAGGACTATTTAGGTGCTAAACGACATGCTCTAAGCATATGTCATGGACTTTGGAGGTCATTGGGACCAATACATGCCCCTAGCGGAGTTTGCCTACAACAATAGTTACCATTCCAGTATTCAAATGGCGCCTTTTGAGGCTTTGTATGGGCGGAGGTGTAGATCTCTCATGGGATGATTTGACTCATTTAAGGTGAGGCCTTGGGGTACAAATTTGTTAAGGGATTCGACAGATCGTGTGAGACTGATTCAGCAGAGTCTATTGGCTTCCCAGAGTAGGTAGAAGAGCTATGCCGACTGTAGAGCCTGCGATGTATCATTCATGAATAGAGATCGAGTTCTGTTGAAGGTTTTACCCATGAAGGGTGTAATGAGGTTTGTAAGGAAAGAGAAGCTTAGTCTGAGGTTCATTGGACCTTTCGAGATTCTTGAGAAGCATGGTGATGTGGCGTATAGGCTAGCTTTACCTCCACATATTTCAACTGTTCATCATGTATTCCACGTTTCCATATTGAAGAAATAACATTCAGATGATGCACATGTGATTTGATGGGATTCTATTGTACTAGACCATAATTTATCCTTTGAGGAAGAGCCTATTGTTATCCTAGACAAATAGACTTGGAAGTTGAGCTCTAAGTGTAATGACACAGTGAAGGTCCAGTGGAGACATCGCCCTATTGGGGAGGCTACTTGGGAGGTCGAGTTTGATATGAGATATAGATACTCCCAGGTTTTTAACGCTTCAGGTACTTTAATGTTTTTAGTTCGAGGACAAACTAGTGTTTTAGTGGTGGATAATGTCACAACCTGAAGTGTGAAATTTTCTTTTTATATGTTTTTACCATTTTGCCCTTTCCTATAGTTGTTACATATTGGTTAAAAGGTGTGGGCATGGTTGGCACGGTCCCCGATGCATTCAAAAATGATTTGGTCAACATTTTGTGTTTTGAATGCCAGATTATGATTTTGTCAGTTTGATTAGATCCAGAATGTCAATTTTGGGTTAGAGGCACTGGAAGTTTGGGCTCGGAGCCTTTATTTTTTTATTTCTATCCTTCGTTCAAAAACTAGTAAAAAATAAGCCTTTAAGGGTCTCGGAGGATAATTTATTGTAAGCGACCTCTTTTCAAAAATTTAAAGTTTTCATTAAGTCCGGAACATCAAAAATAGCCTAGAAGCATAGATGGTTTAGTTCTATGCGATCCCAAACGAATTTCGAGGGTCCGTTCAGAGAATTTGGAAACTTACATTTCAGATAAACAACTGATATCTGGTGCATGACACCTTCTTCGCTAATGCAAGCCCTTGGTCGCGATTGCGGAGAAGGAAAACACACTTCATCATGAACGCGATGGTAGGACCGCATTTGTGAAGGGTTATCGGTCCAGGTCGGGTTCTTCTCCTTCATCGCGAACGCGATCGAACCATCGTGATCGCGATGGGTCCGGATCACCAGCCTTTGTAAATGTGAAGGTATGGCTTCGAACGCAAAGGTTAACTTATTGTCCAGGTCAATATTGACCCTCGCGATCGTGAGGTGTTGACCGCAATCGCAAGGTACTATTCATAGCAAAGAATAAATATTCCATTTTCGTGATATTTCACCATTTTTGAACCTTGGAGCTTTGGGAAAAGGGTAATTCTTAGGGTTTTCTCCACTATTTGAGTTTGGTTAAGCTCTAAACTCTTATTCCCATTAATTTCCATCGATTTTATCTTTAAAATATCTTCAAAACCTTGATTTCAAATTTGATTTTTGGGGGGTTTGCCGAAAAAGCTTTAAAATGGTTTTTATTTAATTTGGGCCTCATTTTTAACTCATTTTTTGTGTGGGTTTTCAACTCTAGACTCCTATAATCTTGGGGAACATGATTCTAAAATAAAATTCTGATTTTACCCCTTTTATTTTTGGACGAATTTCAAATATGGTCAATATGGGTATCATTAGCTTCATTTTGAAACGTAGATCATATTTTTGATATTTTGCTCATATCAAGACCGTTCGTGTAACACCCTGTATACTCCCAACCCTGTGTGACGACGTTGAACAATGGTTACTTAGGTGTCGAGATGCCATGAGTAAGCAATTTGTAAATTTAGTGATGAGAAAATTGAAATTTGGCCTTATACATGTGATTAACCTTGCGTAGGAGGTGTTTTGCGATTTTCATGGAGCATTTGTGGGGTTCAAAATGAGGCTAAGAAGACATACAAACAAAGGATATTAAGGGTAATAAGTAAGTTAAAGAATAGTACTTGAAGTATCTAACCAAACCCGCCAAGAAAAGTCAAAAAACGAAATTTTCAAAATTTTTAAGGGAGGGGCGCGCCAGAGGGCGTACCACGCCGCTCTGGGATAAAATTTTTAGTCCAGAGGCAGCAAGCTGGCACGCCCTTGGGCGTGCCACGCAGGTTTTGGCCACTTTTCAAAGTTGGAAATTTTCTTAAGTCGCAAGGGTGTCCGGGGACGTAATGAGCCGATTTTTTTCATGTATCTTCTACAACCATGATCATATACATTAGATGAGTAAATTATTATATTAGTATGATAAAATTACTCGAGAACGAATTTGGCATCAAAATGATGATTTTACCCTTATGGTCAAAATAGGCCATACGTGGCTAGAATTGCTTGTTTTTGGGATTGAGGCCACAAGTATAAATCCCGTGAGTGGGAATATCATCGTAACGCGTATTAAATGATTTAAAAATGAGGAATTATTGATTTTATTGGGTTAAGTGAATTGGGCTCAAAAAGGGCCCAAAATGAGAAAAACAAAATGGGCCAAAAATGGGTCAAAAGACCCATTCTTCCATTGACTAGTAAACACACATGTGAGACTAGATAAGCATGTACACAAGGCTTATATAAAGGGGGAAAATCAGATTTTTAATTCATTAGACACATACATCACATTCTCTTATTTTCTAGAATTTTCAAGAGACCTCTTTGTGACTCTTCAAACCCTAAGCCATCTTTGGACAAGATCATCGTCTTCCAAGCTTGGTTAAGTGATTATTCTTGTACTTTAACATATTACCCTAACTTGTAATGTAGCTAGCCGTTAATGTTCGCTCCATTATGTACTTGTGTTGTAGAGTAACACATAAGGAAGGAGTTGAATCATTTTAGTCACATGTTGGGAAGATAAGGTATGTAAGGTTACTTTTTCTGCATTCTTCTGCAACATCTATTATTCACATTATCCTATCACTTGTCCTACCCTAAAGAGTTGTATAGTATCTAAATGGTTTAGAGTACCTTATTTCAGAGTTAGTAGTACTTGTTATTTACTTATCTCTTATTCATTGAACATTGTTCCAAAGTTCCAATAAAGTCTTGTTCTAAAGTTCCAAAAATGTTACAACATAATGTATCACTCTTATAGCTAAAGAATGAAGTAATGCATAATTAGTTATATCCATGGGGTGCAATGAACACCTGCATGATGACTATTCCCCGTATCACGGGATGTATCCATGGGGTGGAAGGAACACCTGCATGATGTATCCATGGGGTGCAATGAACACCTGCATGATGTCTATTCCCAATATCACGGGATGTATCCATGGGGTGAAAAGAACACCTGCGTGATGATGTTATTTTCCCACTGATCAGTTGGGCCCGGGCATTATATGATTGATGATGTACAGTAAGTAAAGTAAAGTAAAGTAAAGTAAAGGAAGCAATGAATATGGTTCAACACATATACCTCTCAGTGATTTATCTACATTGTTTACTCATTTGTACTTGATTTCATCAAAGTTCTCATATCTAATACAGTTGCTTATAGCCTTACATACTCAGTATATTCTTCTTACTGACGTCCCTTTGGGGACTTACCTTACTTGCTACAGGCACAGGTACTAGTAGGCCTCCACAGTAGGACTTGGATTTTTCTGCGGATTGTTGGTGAGCTCCAGGTTGCTTCGGGGCTTTCCGAGTCCTATGTATATGTTGGTTTTGGTATTGTATCAAAGTTGTGTAAAGCGGGGACTTGTGTCCCGTCGTTAGGATGGTTGTGTTCATGTATTTATAGAGGCTTTGTAGACGATGTGGGACAAACGAAGGATGTATGTTATGTCATGGTGGCCCTAAGGGCCAAGTTTTATATTTGTATGTGTTTATCATCACACATTTTCCATGACTTATGCCATTAGCATCTTGCATCTATTTGTGATCTTGATAATCATGGAATGACTTGCGCATGAGTTTACAGGGATAAAAATTGGTTCTCTCGAGGCCTCAACGGCTTCGGGGGCCATGTCCGCCCCAATGGGATTTGAGGCATGACAAAAGTTGTATCAGAGTTGGTCGTCCTAGGGTGTCTACAAAGTCATGTCTGAGTAGAGTCCTACTTATCGATGTGTTGTGCACCACATTTATAAGTAGGAGGCTACGAAACATTTAGGAGTTGTTTCATTTCTTCATTTCTAGATCCTGCATTAGAGCCACAGTTATAGGTGGAATCATTTCTGACTGTTGCAATTTTTTTTCTTGTATTATAGTAAGATGCCGATGACAAGAAGAGGAAGGGGTAAAAGTAAGAGGTTAGACAGAATTGCTGGAGAAGGAACTAATAGAGTCCTGCCTGAACCAGATAATCAAGGAGGTGCTGAACAGGAGTTTGCATCACAGACTTCTTCTACTCTTCCAGTTTCAGAAGAGTCAAGAGGAAGAGAAGTACCTATAGAACCACCAGTAAATACTACTGACCAGGAATTAAAGAATGCAGTACAAATGTTGACCCGAATAGTTGCTGCACAAGTTCAGGGACAAGGTGGTCCAACGACAAGTTATGATAGTGCAGCTAGAGCAGCTAGTAGATGGACACAGGATTTTCTAAAATTAGACCCTCCTACCTTTACTGGATCAGATCCGAATGAAGATCCGCAAAATTTTATAGATCAAATCCAAAGGGCTTTAGAGTTCATGCATATGTTCGGTGTGGAAATGGTCGAGCTTTTGGCATATAGATTAAAGGGTGAAGCTATATTATGGTATGAAGATTGGAAGCGGTCGCGGGACATTGATGCACTCCCAGCTGGTTGGGAAGAATTTAAAATGGCCTTCCTTGATCATTATCTTCCTTATGAGGTTCGAGAGGCTCGTGCGGATCAGTTCTTAAATCTGCGACAGGGTAACATAAGCATCAGAGAATACAGCCTCAAGTTTAACTCTTTGGCTCGGTATGCTCCGAATGTGGTAGCTACGATGACCGATAGAGTTCATCGGTATGTGGAAATACTGGAGCCATATTTGGTCCGAGATTGTACTATTGTTGCGTTGAACAAGGATATGTACATAGCTAGAATACAGGCCTTTGCGCAAAAAATGGAAGATCAGAGGCAACGGAGGAGAACACAAGGGTTTGAAGAAGGGCCGTCGAAGAGGGCTAGATCTACGGGACAGTCTATGGCGTCCCAAGGAGAGTTTAGGCCTCAGAGTTTTAATAGACTGCCTAGGCCATCATATTCGTATTCCACGGCAGGCACTTCATCTCAATTCCGAGGGTTTAGAGGTAATCAAGCTGGGCAAAGTAGTGGAAGTTGTGGTTCACAGACATCAGGGTTTTCTCAGTCGCTGTGTCAACATTGCAGACGATATCATTCAGGTGAATGTCGACTGGGAATGAATGTTTTTTATTGGTGTGGCATGATAGGGCACATGATGAAGGAATGCGCACGAAGAGGCTCGAGAAGCATGGTACGACCTGCGGGATCCACTGTGGCATCATCATCATCGGTGCCTTCCCCAGGTAAAGGAGTGCAGCCTATGGGACGTGGTAGAGGTGCTGGAGGAGCAACTAGTTCCGGTGGAACTCAAAATCGCACCTATGCTCTAACGGACCGACAGAATTCAGAGGCTTCTCCTGATGTCGTACAAGTACATTATCCATATTCTCACATAATGTGTATGCATTGATTGATCCGGGTTCTACATTATCATATGTTACTCCATTGATTGCTGAAAAATTCAAAAGAACGCCGGAATTACTAGTTAAGTCAATTGAAGTAGCTACACCGATTGGGGAATCTATTATAGCAAAGAGAGTTTATCGTGATTGTATAATCACTGTTTGTGGTTATGATACATTGGCCAATCTTGTTGAGATAGACATGATAGATTTTGATATTATCATGGGAATGGATTGGCTAGCTTCTTGTTATGCCACGGTAGATTGCCGAGCTAAGAGAGTATAATTTCATTTTCCACAAAAGGATGTTCTTGAATGGAAAGGTAATGTGGGAGCACCGAGAGGCAAATTAATTTCCTATCTTAATGCTAGGAAAATGATATCCAAGGGATATATATGCCACTTAGTGAGAGTGCATGACACTGAAGCGAAACCACCAATTCCTCAATCAGTTCCGGTGGTAAATGAATTTCTTGATGTATTTCCTGAAGATCTTCCAGGTTTACCTCCAGAACGGGAAATAGAGTTTGGCATTGCTGTGATTCCAGGCACTCAGCCTATTTCTATTCCTCCATACAGAATGGCTCCAGCAGAATTGCGAGAATTGAAGGAGCAATTAAAAGACTTACTGGACAAGGGATTTATACGGCCTAGTATGTCCCCGTGGGGTGCACCAGTATTATTTGTACAGAATAAAGATGGCACATTGTGAATGTGTATTGACTACCGGCAATTAAATAAAGTAACAATCAAGAACAAATATCCCCTTCTCCGAATTGATGATTTATTTGATCAGTTACAGGTGCTAAATGTTTTTCAAAGATTGATTTGCGATCGGGTTATCATCAGGTAAGGGTTAGAGAAGAAGATATACCCAAGACAGCTTTTTGAACACGGTATGGACATTACGAATTTTTAGTTATGTCATTTGGACTAACAAATGCACGCGCAGTTTTTATGGATTTGATGAATAGGGTGTTTAAGCCGTTTCTCGACGTGTTCGTGATGGTATTTATTGATGATATTTTGGTTTACTCAAGATCACAATAGGACCACGCTAATCACTTACGGCAAGTGTTACAGATTCTTCGCGACCGTAGGTTATACGCAAAATTCTCTAATGTGAGTTTTGGTTGAAATCCGTAACATCTTGGGTCATATTGTATCGGATGAAGGAATACGGGTTGATACCTAGAAAATAGAGGCAGTGAAAAATTGGCCAAGACCCACGACACCTACAGAGATTCGTAGTTTTCTTGATTTGGCCGGTTATTATAGAAGAGTTGTCGAAGGTTTTTCTTCTATTTCTGCACCATTGACAAAGTTAACCCACAAAGCAACTAAATTCCAGTGGAATGATGCGTGTGAAAAGAGTTTCCAAGAGCTAAAAGATAAACTCACTTCTACACCTGTGTTAGTACTCCCGGAGGGCACAGAAGGCTACGCAGTATATTGTGATACTTCAAGAGTCGGCTTAGGATGTGTATTAATGCAGCATGGTAAGGTGATAGCCTATGCTTCAAGACAATTGCGTCCACATGAGAAGAATTACCCCACACATGATCTTGAATTAGCAGCTGTAATTTTTGCTCTAAAGATATGGTGCCACTATTTGTATGGGGTTCACGTGGATATCTATATTGATCATAAAAGCTTACAGTATATTCTCAAGCAGAAGGACCTCAATTTATGACAGAGGAGATGGTTGGAATTATTGAAAGATTATGATATTGATATCTTATACCATTCGAGAAAGGCAAATGTGGTAGCCGATGCATTAAGCCGTAAAGCAAATGGAAGTTCGCGGGAAAGCAAGGGATGGCCAAGGATTTACATCAATTAGCTAGCTTGGGAGTTCGTCTTCTAGAAACTCCGGATGAAAGAATTATAGTATAGAATGCAGCAGAATCATCACTTATAGCTGAAGTAAAGGAGAAACAATATGTAGATCCTATTTTAGTGCAGCTGAAGGAAAGTGTACAACAGGGTCTGACAAAGGCCTTTGATCTTACACCAGAGGGAGTACTACAATGCCAAAGAAAGCTGTGTGTACCAGATATAGATAACTTAAGGAAGCGAATTATGACCGAGGCACATCATTCACGGTGTTCCATTCATCCGGGAGCAACCAAAATGTACCATGATCTAAAGGAGATATATTGGTGGGGGAGCATGAAAGAACATTGCAGACTTTGTGTCTTATTGTCCAAATTGCCAACAAGTCAAGGTAGAGCATCAAAACCCTGGAGGTTATATGCAGTGTATAGATCTTTCGATTTGGAAATGGGACACGATCAATATGGATTTTATCACAGGTTTACCTCGCACACTTCGAAAATTTGATTCCATATGGGTGATTGTTGATAGACTTACAAAATCAGCACACTTTTTACCTGTCAAGACCACATATACAGATGAAGATTATGCGAGGTTGTATATAAAAGAAATAGTTCAGCTACATGGAATTCCTATATCTATTATATCCGACAGAGGGGCTCAATTTACTGCTCATTTTTGGAGGTCTTTCCAGCAGAGTTTGGAAACTCAGGTAAATTTGAGTACAACTTTCCATCCTCAAACAGATGGGCCGGCAGAACGTGCCATCCAAACACTTGAAGATATGCTACGAGCGTGCACATTAGACTTTAAAGGCAATTGGGATGATCATTTACCTCTTGTTGAATTTGCCTATAACAATAGCTATCATTCAAGTATCAAGATGGCTCCTTACGAAGCGTTATATGGGAGAAAGTGTAGATCACCTATCGGATGGTTTGAAGCAGGTGAAACTGTTTTATTTGGACCGAATCTCGTTCATCAAGCTATGGAGAAAGTTAAAGTGATACAGCAGCGATTACAGATAGCTCAAAGCCGCCATAAGTCATATGCTGATGTTAGAAAAAGAGGGCTTGAATTTGCTATAGGTGAGTAGGTATTTTTAAAGGTATCACCAATGAAAAGGGTGATGAGATTTGTAAATAAAGGGAATCTAAGTCCACGTTATATACGGTCATATGAAATTATCCGAAGCTTTGGTCAAGTGGTGTATGAATTAGCATTACCCCAAGAACTCTCCGCAGTCCACCCAGTGTTTCATGTTTCGATGCTGCAAAAATGCATAGGAGATTCGTCTCAAATTACTCCCATTGAAGAGGTGCAAGTTACGGAAGATCTTACATACGAAGAAATGCCTATTGCTATTTTGGAAAGACAAATCAAAACGCTGAGGAACAAGGATGTGTCTTCCATAAAAGTTCTTTGGAGGAATCAACAAGTAGAAGAAGTTACATGGGAAGCCGAAGAAAGAATGAAAGCAAAGTACCCGTATTTGTTCCAAACTGAAGAGGAGGTCCAAGACGCCGAATTGAAGGAATAACAAGTAAGTATATATGAACATTATAAATATGTGACCATATGACGAATTTATTTAGACTTAAATTTGTTTGGGTTGATTACCACTCCTATTAACATTTGAGGACGAATGTTTCTAAGGGGGGGAAGGATGTAACACCCCGTAAATTTTCGAACGTACGCGACTAAGTGACGAAATTAATTGAACATGAAATAAAGGGTATATTATGTATGCAAAGTGTTGGACTTAATTCATCTTGGCTAATGGGCTCAAAATTGGCCCAAAATGTACAAGAAAGACATGTCCCAAAAAGGAAAAAAAATGACCCATTCATCTTTGACTTCTTAAACATATCATTAAGGGCCAAGTGTATGGCTTAATATGCCCATTAAAAGGCTATATAATGCCCCAAAAATCAGATTTTTAATCAAACATAACACCTTGCAATTTCTTGCATTTTCTAGACATTTCCAAGAGACACAAGAAACCAATTTAAACCCTAAGGCAACTACACTTGTTTTGGCAAGATCATCACCTTGTAAGTATTGGTAAGTGTTTATTCTTGTGGTTTCATATATTATATGCATGAGATATTTTATGGATTATTATGGTTATGTCTAAAAGTGTTGGTTGGTGCACTTTTGCTTATGTGATAAAAGATGTGTCATTTTGGTGACTTGAACTTGAAAGTGGACTTGTGGTCTTGAAGGAAGTGAGTTGATGGATTGAATATCAATATGTGTGATGTGGTTATGTCTCTAAATTTATTTCTCTTGGTGTGTAACTTTTGGAATTGTTGTTGTGAAATTGTGTTCGCAAGGAGTGACGTATTGAAATGAAAAGATGGTTTTGGTGATGTTTATGTGTGTTGTGAAATCATGGTTGTTTTTGGTATATTGTTGTGGAAGTTATTTATGTGACTTGATGGAATAATTATGTGGAGTTGTATTGAGGCGAAAATGTAAAGTAGAAACTTGGTGTAAAATTCTATCGGTTTGTGATGTCTACATTGATGTGTGGACTGTTTTGGTGGTGTGTGGATTGTTTTGGTGGTGTTGATTTTCTAAAGAAGTAAGTTATAGTGTAATGTGGTGGAATAATGTTATTTGGTGGTATAATGAAGGGGGGAGTGATGCATCATGTGTTTTGGAAGTTGGACGGTTCTTACTTTCTGTTAAGCACCTACTTATCGTCTTGTGAACTTGTAATGTAGCTAGCCGTTAATGTTCGCTCCATTATGTACTTGTGTTGTAGAGTAACACATAAGGAAGGAGTTGAATCATTTTAGTCACATGTTGGGAAGATAAGGTATGTAAGGTTACTTTTTCTGCATTCTTCTGCAACATCTATTATTCACATTATCCTATCACTTGTCCTACCCTAAAGAGTTGTATAGTATATAAATGGTTTAGAGTACCTTATTTCAGAGTTAGTAGTACTTGTTATTTACTTATCTCTTATTCATTGAACATTGTTCCAAAGTTCCAATAAAGTCTTGTTCTAAAGTTCCAAAAATGTTACAACATAATGTATCACTCTTATAGCTAAAGAATGAAGTAATGCATAATTAGTTATATCCATGGGGTGCAATGAACACCTGCATGATGACTATTCCCCGTATCACGGGATGTATCCATGGGGTGGAAGGAACACCTGCATGATGTATCCATGGGGTGCAATGAACACCTGCATGATGTCTATTCCCAATATCACGGGATGTATCCATGGGGTGAAAAGAACACCTGCGTGATGATGTTATTTTCCCACTGATCAGTTGGGCCCGGGCATTATATGATTGATGATGTACAGTAAGTAAAGTAAAGTAAAGGAAGCAATGAATATAGTTCAACACATATACCTCTCAGTGATTTATCTACATTGTTTACTCATTTGTACTTGATTTCATCAAAGTTCTCATATCTAATACAGTTGCTTATAGCCTTACATACTCAGTATATTCTTCTTACTGATGTCCCTTTGGGGACTTACCTTACTTGCTACAGGCACAGGTACTAGTAGGCCTCCACAGTAGGACTTGGATTTTTCTGCGGATTGTTGGTGAGCTCCAGGTTGCTTCGGGGCTTTCCGAGTCCTATGTATATGTTGGTTTTGGTATTGTATCAAAGTTGTGTAAAGCGGGGACTTGTCCCGACGTTAGGATGGTTGTGTTAATGTATTTATAGAGGCTTTGTAGACGATGTGGGATAAACGAAGGATGTATGTTATGTCATGGTGGCCCTAACGGCCAAGTTTTATATTTGTATGTGTTTATCATCACACATTTTCCATGACTTATTCCATTAGCATCTTGCATCTATTTGTGATCTTGATAATCATGGAATGACTTGCGCATGAGTTTACAGGGATAAAAATTGGTTCTCTCGAGGCCTCAACGGCTTCGGGTGCCATGTCCGCCCCAATGGGATTTGAGGCGTGACATGGTAAGACAATATTGGGATGATAAGACAACACCCAATCTTTTCCCTGACTTTAAAAAGAAGATTAAGAGGATCAAAAGGTGCTTACAGTGCGGAGCATACAAGCTTATGGGGAAATTTTCCAATAGTTGATTATCAAAGAGGAAATTGCTAGAATTAAGGGGCAACTATTTGAGAAAGATCCATCAGGAGAGAATAAAGAAGTTATGTGTAGAGCTAAAGCGAAATATACTAAATTCTTACACCTTGAAGAATGTTTCTGGCAGCAGAAAGCAGAATATGATTAGTTTGTTGATAGAGATAGGAATACCAAATTTTTTCATAGTCTAGTTAAGGCCAAAAGACAGAGACTCAAATTAGTAAAGATTCAAAATGATGAAGGGGATTGGTTAGAAAATCCAGGTGCAATTTCAGTGGAAGCAGTGCAGTTCTATCAGAAACAATTTATGCAAGAAAGGGATTCCACAGACCAGTCCTTACTAGAGCATGTTCCAGTGTTGATAAATGAGGATGAAAATACAGCTTTAGGGGCAATGCCTGACAGTGAAGAGGTAAGAAATGCAGTATTTAATCTAAATATAGACAGTACAGGGGGTCCAAATGGTTTGTCAGGTAAATTTTATCAATCTTGCTGGGACATTATAGGATCAGACATTGTCATGAAGGTGTAGTACTTTTTTGCTGGTAACTCTTTAGCCAAATCTATTACCCATAACAATTTGGTGCTCTTACCAAAGAAGGCTAATGTGCAAACCTTCTCAGATATGAGGCCAATTAGTTTGAGTAATTTTGTCAATAAGATATTTTCCAGAATCATCCATGACAGAGTAGAAGTTGTATGGCCTAAACTCATCTCTACTAATCAATCTAGTTTTGTGAAGGGTGAAAGCATCATAGAAAATGTATTGTTGACCCAAGAAATGGTTCCTGATATTGGCAAGATAGGAAACCCTGCTAATGTTGTCATAAAGCAAGAAAGGGCAAAAACTTATGATAGAGTTTCTTGGTTTTTTCTTATGAAGGTTTTAAGGAGGATGGGCTTCTCTAGTATGGTTGTAGAGCTGATGTGGAGGTTAATTACTAATAATTACTACTCAGTGCTTATTAATGTTAAACCTCATGGTTTCTTTCATTCCACCAGAGGAGTGAAATAAGGGGATCCTCTTTCCCCTGCTCTCTTTATCTTATCATCTGAAGTGCTTACTAGGGTTCTTAATGCCTTATTTAGTGATGATCAATTTGTAGGATATGGGATACCTAAATGGAGTCCAAATCTTAATCACCTTGCTTATGCTAATGATACCATCATATTTTCTTCTACTCAAGAATATTCTTTAAAGAAAATTATAGATACACTACAGGTATATGAGAAACAATCAGGCCAGAAGGTGAATAAAGAGAAGAGTTTGTTTTACTTACATCAGAATACTGTCAGGAACATCTCAAAAAAGGTGAAACAGTGTTTAGGTATGAACAAGGGTATCTTTCCTATAAAGAATTTAGGTTGTCCTTTTACTCACTCCAAGAAGAGAAAAGAACATTATGTTGAGTTGATTAAAAAGATAAAAGGAAAGTTGGAGGCTTAGAAAGGTAAGATGCTATCCTATGGTGGTAAGGAAGTTCTTATCACTAGTGTTCTGCAAAGTAACCCTATTTATATTCTTTCAACGATTTTCCCTCTTATTTGTGTTGTAAAAGAACTTCAGAGAATTTTTGCAAAGTTCTTTTAGATAAATAAGAAAATAGGAAGGAGCAAGCATTGGTCAACATAGAAGAAGGTTTGTCTGCCAAAGAAACAAGGGAGTCTAGGCTTTAGATCCATGTTTGAAGTGCCTCAGGCTATATATACAAAACTTTGGTGGAGATTCAGAACTCAAAATAATAGTTGATCCAACTTCATATGGAATAAATATTGTAACAAACAGATACTAACACTAGTGGAATGGAAAGGAGGCTCCCAACTGTGGGAACATATACTAGAGAATAGGGACAAATTGGAGCATGTCATATGGTAGGAACCTAAAGGGGGGACTACTAGCATTTGGTTTGAAAATTAGACAAATCTTGGTCCTCTATTCAAACATCTGACTAATATACATAATTGCCATGTTATGAAAATGTAAAAGAATTTCAGATTGAAGAGGGATGGAATTATGAGGAGCTGCACAAATATGTTCCAAAATATGTAATAGCACATATCAGGAATAACATGAGTGAAACTGAGTTAGTGAACCAAGGGGACAAACCGTGGTGGACAACTACAAGCACAGGTGTAACACCCCAAAAATACAAGCTAAGATTAGAATCATACTTTAAGTACATGTATAAACAACTTCATGTTTTGGTAGTATGGGTAATGATTTAGATATGTATTAAGGACAGAAGTAACTCCTAGCTCATAGCCAAGTTGAAATCTCTCTTACCAATTGATTTTGTGTGAAGAGTCTTTTTATAGTCAACTTTAAACAATCATAACTCCTAGATTTTGAAATGTTATTGAGACCAGGATCCACCAAATGAAATTCCTTTGAGTCTTCTTTCCAACGCATCCAATTTCTTATTAATCTGGTTCTGAAGCTAAGAGTTATGACCATTTTAGTGAAGAACTGTCCAGCAGTAAGATCCCACCAATCAACGTACAATCTTGGTGAGATTGCACGACCGTACAATTCCTTCGTCTGTATGAAACAGCCCCAAAAATCTGAAAGTTGACAAATATACCTCCCAACCACTAAAGGATCCCACGATCTTGGTTAGATTCTACGATCTTAGGTATGATCTTGGTTTCTAAAGTTGATTCGGCATGGACTTCCAACTACGGACCAAGGTACGATCGTGAGAAGATCCCACGAGTTGTACCATGGCTTGTCTAATGAAGTCCTGAGAAGCCTCTAATCCATCCAACAACCCACGAGCATCACCCACGATCGTGGGTGAGTTCCACAATCATGGGATGGTCCGTATGTCACATTCTGCAGCTTTTTTAGTTATGTTTTGTAAAGGGCATTCCAATCTTTTCCCGCTATTTAAACCCCTAAACTACATCGTTTAAGGTATTCCAAGGCTGGTTATTAATCCTAATATTATCCTAAGTCCCTCATTACACAAATTCAGTTGACACTTAGCATCAAACAGAGAAAAAGAGGTGATTCTTCTCCTCCAAGGCAAATTAGGGTTCTTCAATTTTAAGCTCCAAGTTCAAAGAATCCACCAAGGTTTCCATCTCCAGGTATGTGCGTTTTTATCAATGGGTTTCCTTTCGGCCATTGAGTTTCAAAGTTAACTCCATTCCTCAGTTTAATTCCTCTCTCAGAGTCTAGGGTTCATGAATATTATGAACTTCCTTATAGTTCGATTCCTTGTTATAATTAAGCCATGAATCCATATTTTCCCATGAATTTCAATATCGTTGCATGTTATAGTTATGAAATCTCAATGTATTGGTGAATTCATGATTTATTGACGAGTTATGAAATTCCTTATTACATTCAGATTATAGAGTTGTCATTTGTAGTTGTATTCTTCAGAGATAGTGGGTTATGAATACTCGATGACCTAGGATTTCATGCATATATAGTGAATACTCATTCCTCCATGATTATATGATGTAGAATGCTATTCAGATAAGTGCCTACTATTTTAGTCTCAGATATGAGTGTTATGAGCCTTTTAGTTATTCGTTCTAAATAAACTATCCAGTTATCAGTTGGTATTCAGCTGGGAGTAGTACTTAGCACCGAGTGGATGCATGGATGAAAGTTCACCCATCAGTTAGGCTAGAACCTTTAGAAGAAGTCTTTAATTCCCAGAACTACGAAGCTATCGTAGGTTCTAAAGGTTCACCCGTCAGACTAGGCTTGACACCTTAGACCTTTCGATCGTTAGTTTAGTGGATCCACATCAGTTAGTATTCTTACCCTTGGCAAGGTACACAACACCCTTTCAGCTGGGGTTGTAGATTGGATCCCGATTAGCTCAGATTAGGGTATGTTAGCTAGCGGTAGCTCCCACAGTCCACAGTTCAGATTCAGATATTTGCATGACCTTGTAATCAGTTTATTCAGCTTTTCATACTGCTACATGTTTATTACTTAGTCATTGTATCAGTTTACATATCTTAGTTTCATGTTCATTTTACCATGTTACATTTAGCATATTCAACTTATATTAGATAATGCATATCTCACATGCTCAATACATTTAAAGTACTGACCGCATACTTTCCTTTGTGATATATTATTTTATATTATAGGTTTCGATGTTCAACATCCTACTCAAGGCTAGTACAATTCAACATTATTTCAGCAACAGTGTTCCTCATCATTCGAGGACCAGTTATCAGTATTTCTTTTTGGTATTATTTGAGTTTTATACAGTTAGAGTTAGTTGGGGGCTTGTCCCACAACTTATCTTATTTAGAGGCTTTTAAAACAAACAGTTATATTTTTCAACATGTTGGTTAAGTCAGATAGTGTTAGCCTTGTTTTTTAGTGTAGGTTTATTTATGATTATATCATTTCAATTTAGCTTCCACATAATATTTCATCAGTTATTTCAGTACTCTTAGTGTCATGCCAAGTCATGGATTAGCTTAGGGTCACTTGTGACTCTAAGCACCGTGTTACGACTAGGGGGTAGTCTTGGGTTGTGATAATTTTGTTATCAGAGCCTCAGATTTAAAATGTCCTAGGGTGTATGAAATCCCCGTTAAGTTAGAGTCTTGTTCATGGGTGTGAAGAGCACCATACTTACGAGTGAGAGGCTATAAAATGTTCTAGAAAAGTTTTATTTCTTTTATGTTCAGATCGTTCGATAGATTGTGAACTCTCTTAAAGCCTTCTTCTAACTTGTGCTCAAGGTGTTTACAGAAAATGCCTCCGAGAAGAGCCAATAGAAGGAGAAAATGGAATGGAAATGGTAACAGAAATGGGAACCAGCAAACACCACTAGCTCCAGCAGACCCTTTGAATGAGCAAGTCTCTCATGTCAAGTTCAGGGCTACTTTCGTGGTGCTAGCCCATGCCATGAACACTCAAGCTAATCAGCAGGTTGTTGCCCCGATCATTCCTATCGGTAATATAGTAGCAGCTACAGTCCAGGACTTCACTCAGATGAATCCTCTTGAGTTATATGGTTCTAAGACTGAGGAAGATCCATAGGAGTTTTTGGATGATATTCAGAAGGTTACTGAGACCATGAGGGTCACTCCGGTTGAATGTGCTGATTTGGCTGCTTATTAGTTGAAAGAAGTAGTTCACACTTGGTGTAAGCAGTGGAAGGAGGATAGAGGTGCAAATGTAGGTCCGGTAGAATCGGATGAGTTTGTTGCTACTTTTCTAGACAGGTTCTTCCCACTTGAGTTAAGGGATTACAAGGTTCAGAAGCTCATCAATTTTGAAATAGGGTAACATGAGTGTGAAGGAGTATTCTTTCAAGTTTACTCAACTTTTTAAGTATGCTCCGGCAATGATTACTAATTTCAGGGCCCGTATGTGTAAGTTTGTGACATGTGTTTCTGAAGATGTGGTTAAGGAGTGTAAAATTGCAATTTTGGTCAAGGAAATAGATATCTCCAAGTTGATGGTTCATGCCCAACAGATTAAGGAAGAGAAGATTAAGAAAAGGGAGAGGGAGAACAAGAGGGCTAGAATAGGTAGCTTTAACTTTTCTCAGCAGAGGTTTGAGGATGGTAATCATTCTCAATTTCGTAAGAAATCTTCAGCTCCATCCCCATCCTCTGCTAGTGCCCCAGTGCCCAAGTTTAGATGGAACATCGGGATAGAGCACCAGGCTCTAAGTCCCAAGGTAGTGTTACTAGTGGTCATACTCACCCAGTGTGTAAGAAGTATGGAAAGAACTACCAAGGTGAGCATATGGTCGGCAGTGATAATTGTTATGGGTGTGGTAAGCTAGGTCATAGATTGAGAGAGTATCCAGCAGCTTCACAGAGGGGCAAGGATACTCGCCAGCAGAATTAGACTAACTCTTCATCAGCTCAAGCAGGTCACCTGACTCAGCAGAGTGCCTCATCTAGTGCAGTTGGCAGACAATATCAGAATAGATTTTATGCTCTTCAAACTCGACAGGATTAGGAGGGTTCTCCTGATGTAGTCATTGGTATATTGTAGGTCTTTCATATTAATGTCTATGCACTATTAGATCCCTGAGACACACTTTATTTTATGACTCTCTATATAGCAGTAGACTTCAGTGTCAGTCCAAAAATCCTCTCAGAAACTTTCTCAGTCTCTACTCCAGTTGGTCATTCAGTCATAGCTAGATGGGTGTACAAAAATTGCCCAGTCACAGTTTCTCAAAAATCACCTCAGTTGACCTTATAGAGTTAAACATGACAGATTTTGATGTCATTCTTGGCATGAATTGGCTACACTCTTGCTATGCCTCAATTGATTGTAGAAACAAATTAGTCCAGTTTCAGTTTCCAAATGATCCATTCATAGAGTGGAAGAGTAGTACCTCAATGCGTATAGGTTGGTTTGTCTCTTACCTTAAGGATAGAAAAATAATTTCCAAAAGGTGCATCTATCATCTTGTTCAGGTTAAGGATTCAAAGTCCAAGACCCCAACTCTTGATTTAGTTTCAATGGTTAATGAATTTCTAGAAATGTTTCCTAAAAATTTTCTCGGAGTTCCTCCTGAGCAAGAAATTGACTTTGGAATAGATCTCCTTCCGGATACCCAACCTATTTCAATTCCACCCTACAGAATGGCTTCAGCCAAGCTTAAGGAATTGAAGAAGCAGCTGAAAGATCTTCTAGACAAGGGTTTCATAAGGCCCAACATCTTTTCATGAGGTTCTCCAGTTCTTTTCGTGCACAAGAAAGATGGTTCTCTCAGAATGTGCATCAACTACCGTCAATTGAACAAAGTCACGATCAAGAATAAGTATCCCACTCCTGGGATTAATGACTTGTTCGACCAGCTTCAGGGTGCCAATTTCTTTTTAAATATAGACCGCAGATTCATCTATCATCATAGTAGAGTTAGATAATGTGACATTTCGAATACAGCCTTCAGAACTCAGTATGGTCACTTCAAAGTTGTTGTTATATCTTTTGCACTAACAAATGCTTCTACAGCTTTTAAGGACTTGATGAACAGGTTCGTGCAAGCAGTACTTGGATATGTTCGTCATTGTCTTTATTGATGACAGCCTCGTTTATTCTTGGAGTAAGGATAAACATGCAGACCATTTGGGGATTGTCTTACTAACTCTCAAAGCTCTCCAACTATTCACTAAGTTCAGCAAGTGTGAATTCTGGTTGAAATTAGTAGCACTCCTTGGTCATATCATTTTTTATGAGGGCATTTATGTTGATACTCAAAAGGCCAAAGCCGTTAGGAATTGGCCTAGACCCATCTCTCCATCAGATATTAGGAGTTTCTTAGGTTAAGCCGGTTACTACAGACGGTTTGTTGAAGGATTTTCTTCTATTTCTTCTCCTATGCCCAGATTGACCCAGAAAAAAGTCAAGTTTTAGTGGTCCAATTCTTGCGAGAAGATTTTTTAGTAGTTGAAAACTAGACAAACTTCTGCTCCAGTTTTGACTTCGCCAGAGGGTTCAGATGGGTTTGTGGTTTATTATGATGCTTCCATAGTTGGCCTTGGTTGAATGTTGATACAGTATGGCAGGGTTAGAACATATTCCTCTAGGCATCTCAAGCCTCATGAGAAGAATTACCCGACTCATGATCTTGAGTTGGCAGTAGTAGTTTTTTCCTTAAAGATTTGGATGAATTATCTTTTTGGGGTTCATGTAGATATGTTCATGGATCACAAGAGCCTTCAGTATGTGTTCATCTAGAAAGATCTAAATCTTCATCAAAGAAGATGGCTAGAGCTATTGAAGGACTATGATATGAGTGTCTTGTACCATCCGGGTAAGGTCAATGTTATGGATGACGCTATTAGTAGGTTGTCTATGGGAAGCGTTGCTCATATAGAGGATGAGAAGAAAGAATTAGTTCACGAGGTTCACCAGCTTACTAGACTGGGATTTCGGTTGGTTGATTCAGTCGAGGGTAATATCTTGGTTCAGAGTCTTCGTTGATAGCGAGGTGAAAAAAAAAACAAGATAGTGATCCTATTTATCTTAAGTTAAAAGAAGCGGTCCAGAGTCAAAAGGTCAAGGTTTTCTCCCAGGGGGAGGTGGTGTTCTTCGTTTTCAGGGCATACTATGTGTTTCGGATGTAGATGCATTGAGATAGTGGATGTTGATAGAAGCTCACAGTTCTCGATATTCTATTCACCCAGGATCCACTAAGATGTACCGTGATCTACGAGAAGTCTATTGGTGGAATGGCATGAAGAAGGATATTGCAAATTTGTGGCTAAGTATACAAATTGTCAGCAGGTCAAGATTGAGCACCAGAGACCTAGTAGTATGATTCACTATATCAGTATTCCTACTTGGAAGTGAAAAGTGGTGAATATGAACTTCATTAGAAGGTTGCCTCGTACTCGCTGACAATATGGTTCTATTGGGTTATTGTAGATCAAATGACTAAGTCAGCTTATTTCTTACTAGTTAATACTTCAAATTCAGTCGAGAACTATGCTAGACTCTATCTTAAGGAGTTGGTCAAATTGCATGGAGTCCCTTTGACTATCGTTTCAGATAGAGGTACTCAGTTTACCTCTCAGTTCTGGAAGACTTTTTAGAAGGGTCTTGGTACCCAAGTTCATCTCAGTACTGCGTTTCATCAGCAGACAGATGGTCTGGCAGAGTAAACCATTCAAACTTTAGAGGATATGTTCAGATCATGTGTGATTGATTTCAAAGGTAGTTGGGATGATCATTTGCCTTTGATTGAGGTTGCTTATAATAATAGCCATCACTCCAGTATTCAAATGGCCTCATTTGTACTACAACATTTTAGGCTTTTAACCACCCCTGTAAAGTGTGGCCTAAACTAGCAAAAAGTGTGGCCTTTGATAAAGGGCTATGCTTTTTGACTTTAAGCAACACTTTTGGGGGGTTAGGCTAAAAAGACATAACCTTTAACTTTAGGCCATATTTTTCAAGTGTTGACGTAGTAGCTATACTTAAAAAATGTGGTCGATGAGGTACAAAGGTCACACTTAGTAGCATCTCATTAGCAACACTTTTCATATACAATCGCCACCCATTTCAGGTGCAACCTTTGATATCTTTAGGCCACACTTTTCAAGTGAGGCTTATATATATATATATATATATATATATATACACAATTGGGGTTGAAGACTTGCACATTTTTTATAAATCATCCAATCACATTTACAAATACATTATTCTCATATATTTTGAGATCACTGCTGAGTATAAAGATCTCAATCACTAAATTAACTAATAAAATAACAAAAGAATCAAATTTATATACTTACAATGAACTTCATAACGAATATATTTATATTTCGTGAACTACATCAACTAATAAAGCAATTTGTCTCAAGGTGCATCCTAGCAATGAACCTTACAAAACCAAATATACTCATCAAGTATCAGGTACAATAAACATCACAATGGTCTAAAAGTCTTCATCAATAACTTCCAATAAATCAACTTGACTATTAGAAACCATTTTAGTTCATCACCAGAAATTTCATATTCAAAACGAAATTAGCAATTTGATATAAGCCAATTGTATGCAAATACAAATTTAAAAAAATTAAAGAATATGTGCCTTGAAAATTTAAATAGCAAACACCATTTTAAGAACAGATGTATGCTATAAATATAGTTAGGTATTCCTAACCCAAACTAGTAGAGGTACGCTATTCTAATTCTAAGTATTCGTCAGTGTTATCACTAATGCTCAATAATTAGTATTTTAAAACCAAATAACTGCTCCAAATGTGAAGGAATAGAACATACTTTCAACTAATTGTATTTTTTTTTTATTTATTGTCATCAGCACTTCCTTTGATGCTTGTGTGAAAAATATATATTAAAAAGTAGATGAAAAAATGCTTTCTGATTTTAATAAGTTATTCATGGTAAAAACACAAATATACATTCAGTCGATCATGTCCATTGTAGAAAGATAAATCTAAATTACTAGTTGATATGGTGATGTTGTTTACACATAATTGAGAATAATCAGATTTAAGAATAAGTTACTTATACAACTTGCAAACTATATATTTTGTTCTTAATAACTAACTTGTGAACTATGTATTATGCAATATGTACTAAATCAAAATATATCATGCATTCTTACTCAACCTAATTACTTTGCTTATTTTGATACACTAGATAGTGATGACCCGTTTTATCATGGGCCTAATATTGGAACAATTTTCTTAGCTACATGGCATATATAGACTTATCATTAAACAAGAATACAGAAAAAATTGTTCTTGGTGTTAGTAGTTTGAACACAAAAAACTTATGGAAGTTTCCTCCAGAGAAGTTGTTATTATACTGAATCCCCCAGAATATGCCCATCTATTTATAGACTAAGTGTAGCTCGATCCACAAGATAGGCCCACCTATTCATTTTACGTGCATCTTAGTTTCAAGGATTGACCATTTGAATAGCACTATTTTGAACAAAAACTACCCTTTAGGAAAAGATATCATGAATCCCTTCAAAGTCTCGCTAGAGCAATAAATCAACAACCTACAAGGATGAAATATGGGGCCATTGTATAAAATAAAAGGATGAAGTATAGGGTAAAGGGGTACCTGCTAAGTCCATACCAGCATTCAAAATCTGAAGACAAATTTTCATTTCAACAACTAAAGATACCAAAAGCTTGGTACCCGTGAGCTTAACCAACTATTGAAGCAAAATGAAACAGTTCTATAGTGATCCTTATAATTTACATTTAGACGAAGTTAATGAAGTTTATTTCTCAGCTGAAGCATGCTTGAAAAGGAAGTCAATATGATTTTTGGTCAAAGTACCTCCTCCAGGCTCTTGAACCAAAGAGACTTCTTTTTCAAGCTCCTCACTGTGATTCTTAGATGTTTTAGCTCACTTTGTAACACCATGAGACTTCCTCCTACAAGTGATGGAAAACATCTTATCTGTCAGTTTAAAATAATTCACTATCTGGTATCAATCAATTTAACAAACACAAACAAAATGCTAGGAAATTATTAGAAGAACCGAAACTAAGGTATATACTTGCAGAACTTACGCATATACTTCTTGTCTCCCAACTGACATAGATTCTTGGTTAATAAGAGTATAAGTAATGTAAAAAAAGGAGTATATTGATATCAACTTAGAGTAATTCCCAGGAGTACCAAAGACAAATCTTCTAAAACCAAGTTGTAGAAGCGTTCAATACATAGAAGCGTTCTAAAAAGATGAGTAAATCAATTATTGTCAAGTTTTTTCTTGATGTTCAAATCGCTTATATTTTCAAAATTACTATCATATGTTGCACTAAATTAATTGTTGAACTAAAGTCCACTTCTAATTAATTAAGAATATTCAAGTAAACCTTTATCGAGGCTATTACTAGCAAAAGAAAATCTTTACTATCTAGATTACATTAAGTTTTCTCTGTTAGAGTAACATGTCCCAACTGTTTTCCAAGATTATTCAAAGTCTTCATATTGCGCCAACATTTAAAAGTGTCTAAGATAATGTATTTTTAATTCTTGTTGTCACTGAACTTAAAAGGAAAAGGAAAAAAGCAAGTGAAGCACTTTAGAGGTTTATGGATATTCTGCTCTAGGAGCATAAACCAATAACAACAACAACATATCCAGTATATTTCCATAAAATGTGGTCTGGAGATGGTAAGTATACGCAATTTGTACCACTACCTCAGAGTCTTAAGAATATATGTTAGATTCAACAAAATAACTACAAAGCATCAGTCAACCAAAGTCAATCAAGACATTTAAAAATGATTCACAAGAAAGACTTGAACCGATAATTAAGATTGAACAGAGATGTTCCACATTATAAAGATTATATGTATAAATAAAATTCACCCTAATCCTTTATAAATGACTTACTATTGAAACTTGGGTATCTTCCTGAACTTTCTTTCCGTCTTAGTACGGGTTGCAATAAATATTTCACCCCTAATTCTTTAATGTTTCCTGGGGTCAAGTAAGCAAACTCTCTTCAGGGAATTTATGTTAATGAAGAGTCGGGATATAGACTATATTTTTTAGAAAGTTCAGACTCAAAAAAATATTTTGATTTGCATATATTGGTTCATGTTTTTAATCTGCTTCTCCCTTTCTCTCTTCTTGAGCCAGACAATTGGGAACTCTTAACAATTTTTGTTAACAACTTTTATTATATGTAGAAAATTGAAAAGTTTAACTAGCACACCGCACTCCTTTGATAATCAACCATCAAATAGACGTGTCTACTATCCGAAGACTGGTTAGAAATAAGACGTCTGTTGAATTCTTTATCCCGTATTTCATAGACTAGATTAAAATAACTTATCTCTACAATACATTTCACAGACTTGATTGAAATAACTTAGCCATTTTACTATTTTCCAAGAAAAAATTCATTATCTACGGCCGTTATAAAGAATCGTGGTTGATTTAGAGTTCAAAATTTGTAAGGAAGTGCAGAAATTTCTACACTTAAAACTTGAAAGAAAGAGAAAAAACACGGCCTGATTTCGTCGAAGGTACAGATACCTGCTGCTTAAGAAGCCCTTCACTAAAAATAAGATTCAAATCATGGCATAACTTGGGAAAAATCAGATTATTTAGGGAGCAGAACTGGATAAAATAGCACACATAGTGACAAGTTTAACAATCAAAAGAATCAAGGACCCCTGAGATTAGATTGGGTCCATTTATCAACAACCCAAATCCAAATATTTGACACCAATTTAGAAAGCATAGAAACCAAACAAAGATGAAAGCCTTTGAAGAAATAACCTTGCTCAATAGAGCTATGCTTTGAAGTTTTTGTCCTACAGAGAAACAATGAGAATTTTCAACCTTACTAGTGTGAGTTTTGCTACATACCAGTCCAGAAATAGAGGAAAGGGTATGATTAGTCGCCATAACTTAAAATCGTTGATCAAATCAATAGAAATAAAAAAAATAAACATATTAATCAAACAAATAGAACCATACATAAACGAAATGTATAGTAAAGAAAAATCTAACCTATTAGAATACAACCGGACGATTTGGGTATACAAAAGCAATTTCTGATTTTTACTCAGTGCTCTCTAATTTGGGCATATAGAAAACCATATCTATGTCTTCCTGCTAAAAGAGCTGATTTTAATGTTTTCATACAAATAAGAATTCTATATATCAAATGTCCAACCAATTGATAGACAAACAAAAGCGAACACAAATCTTATCAACAATACAAGAAAATTAAAATCCACATGCCAAATGTGGAACCCCACCAATAAACAAACACAAAAATAGAAATTAAATAAACCCAGATCTTTGTTGATTGAGTACTTTTCCAGTTATTCGAGAAAGTAACAATTAAAAAATAGTTTGTTTTCTCCACATGCAATAAGACCAGATCTTAAAGAACAGTGTGTTTTCAGTGAAACCTAGCTCTTTGCAGAGAAATATAAAATCTATTTCATAGAAATTTCTACTTGATATGTGCAAAAGTCCCTGAAATTTCAACAAAATCCTTTCGATGAAGTAAAAAAAACTTTTGAGAGAACTGAAATTAGAAGAGAGTCGGATGAGTTTGCGATTTGGAAGAGTCCGATGAGTGTGTAAGAAGAAAAGCTTAATCGAGGTGAAACTTTCAGTCTAGAGTCTAGAGAATAGAAATTTCTGTCTTTTCTATTGTTTTACTAATTAAATAGAGAGAATTATGATCTGCGAAAAGAACAGCTCTTACGAGAGTTTTCTGATGTTGGCAAAATTCACAGTGTAGAGAGTTAAATCTTTTGTATTGAGAGTTTTTTGATATAGACAAAAGTCACAGTGTAGAGAGTTAAATCTTTTGTACCCAGAGTTTTCTGATTTTCTTTTATTTCCTTTATTCAGTTAAATATGTTGGACGGAATATAACATTTTAGTGAAAATTATAGGAATATTATAAGCCACACTTGTAAAATATTGTTTTAGAATTATAAAAATAGCACATTTTAAAAGTGTAATCATAGATATAAATAAGCATTGTCAATTATATCATGATATGGCAAAACTTATAAAGTGTAGTCTATACCATTAAAGACCACACTTTATAAGTGTTTCCAATATTATTGTGGCCAAAAGCTAAAAACTAAGGCTACACTTCAAAAGCATATTCAAAAATATTTTCGGCAACACTTTACAAGTGTTGTCCAGATTTAGGGTAGCCTTAGGCATAAAATATTATAGTGTTGAAGCACTTTATAGTAGGAGGTGTACATCTTCTATTAGTTGGTTTGAGGTTGGTGAAACTACATTAATAGGGCCAGATTCAGTTCATGAGGCTATGGAGAAAATTCAGCTGATTAAAGAAAGGCTTAAAACTGCTCAGAGCCATCAGAACTCCTATGCAAATGTGAGGGGAAGGGAACTTGAGTTTGCTATTGGTGATTTAGTTTACTTGAAAGTTTCACCCATGAAAGGCGTGAAGAGATTCGATAAGAAAGGAAAACTCAGTCCCCGCTATGTTGGTCCTTATAAGACTGTGGGTCACTTTGGTAATGTAGCCTATGAGTTAGATTTGTTTACAGACTTAGCATAAGTGCATCCGATTTTTCATGTGTCTTTGTTAAAGAAATTCATTGGTGATCCGACATCGGTTGTGCCTGCCTTTAGACAACATGGGTGTGAAAGATAGTCTCTTTTACGAGGAGGTCCCAATTGAGATCCTTCACCGTCAGGTTCATAAGTTGAGGAATAAGAAGGTCGCATCAGTAAAAGTTCTTTGGAAGAACCAGTTAGTTGAGGGAGCTACTTGGGAAGCAGAGGCGGATATGATGAACATCTTGAGGTAATAGTGTCCCCTTAATTAATTCTTTCTGTTTCACATCACCTAGTTATTCTCATGTCATAGCATGCATTCATGAGTTCAGTTCAGTCCATGTTTAAGTTACAAACTCACTTATCATGCCAGTATTCAGACCTTAGAAATTCAGCACTGGGTTTGCAACTCTTTCCCCTATCTTTTCAGCTTAGTTAGTATACATTCGAGGATGAATGACCCCAAGGGGGAGATATTGCAACACCCCAAAAATCCAAGCTAAGATTAGAACCATGATTCAAGTACATATAGAACCAAACTCCATGTTTTGGTAGTATGAGTAGTGATTTATACATATATTAAGGCCACAAGTAACTCCTAGCTCATAGCCAAGTTGAAACCTCCCTTTTCGATTGATTTCGTGTGAAGAATCTTTTTATAGTTAACTTCAAACCAATATAACTCCTAGATTATGAAGTGTTTTTGATATAAAGACCCACCAAGTTAAAGGTCTTTGAGTATTTTTTCCAATGCATCTGATTGCTTATTAATCCGGTTCCAGAGCTAAGAGTTACGGTCATTTTAGTGAAGCACTATCCAGCAGTGAGATCCCACGAACCAAGGTATGATCTTGGTGAGATTGTACGACCGAACATTGCCTTCGTCTGTATGAAACAGCCCAAAAAACCTGAAATTGACAAATATACCTCCAAACCATGAAAGAATGCCAAGATCTTGGTTGGATCCCACGATCTTGGTTCCTAAAGTTGATTCGGCTTGGACTTCCAACCACGAACCAAGGTACGATTGTGGGAGGGTCACATGAGTCATACCATGGCTCGTCTGATGGAGTCCAGAGAAGCCTCCAATCTATCCAACAACACATGAGCACCACCCATGATCGTGGGATGGTCCATACGTCACGTTCGGCTGTTTTTTCAGTTACATTTTATAAGGGACATTTTATAGAAAAAGAGGCGATTCTTCTTCCTCCAAGGCAAATTAGGATTCTTAATTTCAAAAATTCACCAAGGTTTCCATCTCCAGGTATGTGGGTTTTCATCAATGGATTTCCTTTCACCTATTAAGTCCAAAATTAACTCCATTCCTCGGTTTAATTCCTCTCTCAGAGCCTAGGGTTTATGAATATTATGAACTTCCTTATAGTTCGGTTCCTTGTTATAATTAAGCCATAAATTCATGTTTTCCCATGAATTTCAATATCCTTATTTGTTATAGTTGTGCAATCTCAATGTATTGGTGAATTCGTAATTTATGGACTTGAGTTATGAAATTTCTTATTACATTCAGATTATAGAGTTGCCATTAGTAGTTGTATCGAGAGTTTTTTTATTTTATTTTATTTCCTTTATTTAGATAAATATGTTGGATGGAATATAATATTTTAATGAAAATTATACGAAAATTATAAGCCACACTTGTAAAATATTGTTTTAGAATTATAAAAATAGCACATTTTAAAAGTGTAGTCATAGATATAAATAAGCATTGTCAATTATATCATGATATGGAAACACTTATAAAGTGTAGTAAATACCATTAAATACCACACTTTATAAGTGTTGCCAATATTATTGTGGCCAAAATCTAAAAACTAAGGCTACACTTCAAAAGCATAACCAAAAATATTTTCGGTAACACTTTACAAGTGTTGTCCAGATTTAGTGTGGCCTTAGGGATAAAATATTATAGTGTTGAAGCACTTTATAGTAGGAGGTTTATATCTTCTAGTAGTTGGTTTGAGGTTGGTGAAGCTACATTAATAAGGTCAGATTCAGTTCATGAGGCTATGGAGAAAATTCAGTTGATTAGAGAAAGGCTTAAAACTGCTCAGAGCCGTCAGAAGTCCTATGCAAATGTGACGAGAAGGGAACTTGAGTTTGCTATTGGTGATTTAGTTTACTTGAAATTTTCACCCATGAAAGGGGTGAAGAGATTCGACAAGAAAGGAAAACTCAATCCCCGCTATGTTGGTCCTTATAAGATTGTGGGTCGTTTTGGTAATGTAGACTATGAGTTAGATTTGTTTACAGACTTAGCATAAGTGCATCCGATTTTTCATGTGTCTTTGTTAAAGAAATTCATTGGTGATCCGACATCGGTTATGCCTGCCTTGAGACAACATGGGTGTGAAAGATAGTCTCTTTTACGAGGAGGTCCCAATTGAGATCCTTCACCGTCAGGTTCATAAGTTGAGGAATAAGGAGGTCACATCAGTAAAAGTTCTTTGGAAAAACCAGTTAGTTGAGGGAGCTACTTGGGAAGCAGAGGCGGATATGATGAATATCTTGAGGTAATAGTGTCCCCTTAATTAATTCTTTCTGTTTCACATCACTTAGTTATTCTCATGTCATAGCATGCATTCATGAGTTCAGTTCAGTCCATGTTTAAGTTACAAACTCACTTATCATGCCAGTATTCAGATCTTAGATATTCAGCACTGGGATTGCAACTCTTTCCCCTATCTTTTCAGCTTAGTTAGTATACATTCGGGGACGAATGAGATCAAGGAGGAGATATTGCAACAACCCAAAAAATCCAAGCTAAGATTAGAACCATGTTTCAAGTACATATAGAACTAAACTTCACATTTTGGTAGTATGAGTAGTTATTTATACATGTATTAAGGCCACAAGTAACTCCTAGCTCATAGCCAAGTTGAAACCTCCCTTTTCGATTGATTTCATGTGAAGAATCTTTCTATAGTTAACTTCAAACAAGTATAACTCCTAGATTTTGAAGTATTTTTGAGATAAGACCCACCAAATGAAAGGTCTTTGAGTCTTTTTTCCAACGCATCTGATTGCTTATTAATCCGGTTCCGTAGCCAAGAGTTATGGCCATTTTAGTGAAGCACTGTCCAGCAATGAGATCCCACAAACCAAGGTACGATCTTGGTGAGATTGTACAACCGAACAATGCCGTCGTCTGTATGAAACAGCCCCAAAAACCTGAAAGTTGACAAATATACCTCCAAACCACAAAATAATGCCAAGATTTTTCTTAGATCCCACAATCTTAGGTACGATCTTGGTTCCTAAAGTTGATTCGGCTTGGACCTCCAACCACGGACCAAGGTACGATTGTGGGAGGGTCACATGAGTAGTACCGTGGATAATCTGATGGAGTCCAGAGAAGCCTCTGATCTATCCAACAACCCATGAGCACCACCCACGATCGTGGATGGGTCCCATGATTGTGGGATGGTCCATACGTCACGTTTCCCTTTTCGATTGATTTCGTGTGAAGAATCTTTCTATAGTTAACTTCAAATGAGTATATCTCCTAGGTTCTAAAGTGTTTTTGATATAAAGATCCACCAAATGAAAGGTCTTTGAATCTTTTTTCCAACGCATCTGATTGCTTATTAATCCAGTTCCGGAGCTAAGAGTTATGGCCATTTTAATGAAGTATTGTCCAGCAGTGAGATCCCACGAACCAAGGTATGATCTTGGTGAGATTGTACGACCGAACATTGCCTTCGTTTGTATGAAACAGCCCAAAAAATCTGAAATTGAAAAATATACCTCCAAACCATGAAAGAATGCTAAGATCTTGGTTAGATCCTATGATCTTAGGTACGATTTTGGTTCCTAAAGTTGATTCGGCTTGGACTTCCAACCACGAATCAAGGTACGATTGTGGGAGGGTCACATGAGTCATACCATGGCTCGTCTGATAGAGTCCAGAGAAGCCTCCAATCTATCCAACAACCCATGAGCACCACCCACAATCGTGGATGGGTCCCACAATCGTGGGATGGTCCATACGTCACATTTGGCTGTTTTTTCAGTTACATATTATAAGGGACATTTCAGTCTTTTTTCACTATTTAAACCCCTAAACTACATTATTTAAGCTATTTCAAAACTGGTTATTAGGCCTAATATTACCCTAAGACCCTCATTACTCAAATTCAATTTACACTTAGCATCAAACGTAGAAAAAAAGGCGATTCTTCTTCCTCCAAGGCAAATTAGGATTCTTAATTTCAAAAAATTCACCAAGGTTTCTATCTCTAGGTATGTGGGTTTTCATCAATGGGTTTTCTTTCACCCATTAAGTCCCAAAATTAACTACATTCCTCAGTTTAATTCCTCTCTCAGAGCCTAGGGTTCATGAATATTATGAACTTCCTTATAGTTCGGTTCCTTGTTATAATTAAGCCATAAATCCATGTTTTCTCATGAATTTCAATATCCTTAATTGTTATAGTTATGCAATCTCAATGTATTGGTGAATTCGTAATTTATGGACTTGAGTTATGAAATTTCTTATTACATTCAGATTATAGAGTTACCATTAGAAGTTGCATTTTTTAGAGATGGTGGATTATGAACACCCGATAAATTAGGATTTCATGCATATGTAGTGAATACTCATTCCTCCGTGGTTACATGATGTGTAATGCTTTTCAGATAAGTGTCTACTATTTCAATCTTAGATATCAGTGGTAAGAGCTTATCAGTTATTCATTATAAATGAACTATCTATTTATCAGTTGGTATTCAGTTGGGAGTAGTACTTAGAATCGAGCAGATGCATGGATGAAGGTTCACCCATCAGTTAGGCTAGGACCTTTAGCAAAACTACAACGCTATTGTTGGTTCTAAAGATTCATCCGTCATACCCGGCTTGACACCTTAGTCCTTTCAGACATTAGTTTAGTGGATCCATGTCAGTTATTTGTAACACCCCGTACTTTTATAACCTCACTTGATCCCTTGGGATCATATCTACATAGGTGTTGAGATGCCATGCATATGTGTTTTATAGTGTCATTGGTGAAACATTTGATATCGGACGTAACATGTGCGATTAGATCGTCGTAGGAGGTGTGTTGTGATTTCGTGGAGCATTTGGGTAAGAACTCGTATACATTCTAACCTCATTTGGTGACTTTAAGTCATGTTTACTTGATGGTTAAGATCACTAAGTAAGTGTTTTGTAGTGTTTTGATAAGGGATTGGACGATACGTAAACGTTGGATTAGTGGCCGGAAATTTCAGCAAAATGCTGAAACTTGCGCCACTACCCTGTTTCAGGGGTGTGGCGCAAGCCACCAGCCTGCATAAAATTCAGATAGGCTGCATTTCCTGCGCCACTACCCTGTTTCAGGGGGTGTGGCGCAAGGAACAAAAGTTTAGCCTTTCCGGCGTCGTTTCGTAACGCAATTCTACGACGATTTCTCGATGGTTTCTTTTGGTTCTTTGGAGTTAATTGAGCATTTTTAAAGCTTCAAACACTTCAATATACTCCTACATGATCAAATCATGAAATGTGAATAGTGATCCAAAATGTTCAATGAGGCCAAGGGTGACTAGAATTCTAATTTTTGCGATCGAAAGGACGAATGAGAATTGTTTAAAAGAATATTGTCGTGACATGATGGAATTACGTAAACATGAGATTAATGGTGAATAATACATGGAAGTTCATGTATATGTGTTATTGGGCCCAAAATGAGGCCCAAATTGGAATTTAAAGCATTGGCCCAAAGGGCAAAAAGACCCATTCTTCTCATTGGACCACATGTGATGCCAAAGGAATGTCTAAGAATGACTTGGGGTCTATATAAAGGCCCCAAGATCAGATTTTCCTTCACATAAAAACTCCCATGCCTTTTAGCTAATTATCAAATATTTTTCTCATTACCAAACCCTAAGGCAAATAACTCCTTTGGACCCTTTGGACAAGATCAACATATTCCAAGCTTTGGTAAGTGTTTATTATTATGGTTTAACATATTATATACATGGAAGATTATATATATTATGCTAGTGGTGTTGGCAAGGTGATGAATAGTATATTTTGCCTTTGGTGAAAGATGTGTCATCTTGGTAAATTGAACTTGAATTAGGCCTTGTGCCTTTGATGAAAAAGCATGGTATGGACAAAATATGAGCATGTATGGTGTTATTTTTGGTATTAAACTTGTTCTTGTCTAAAAGTGGGAATTATGGGATTTTGGCCGATATGTGTTATGAGTTGAATTAAGGTGCTTTGATGGATTATTTGTGATGTGTTATGGATAAGAAAGTGTAAAGGAGAAGTATTGTGGTGAAATGTATTGATTTTCATGTATTGGTCAATGTTGGGAATATTATGGAATTTTTGGAATAATAGTATGATCAATGGTTTTGTCAAGGGGAAATGACATGTTTAAAGCCAAACATGTAATTCATTGACATGGTATGCATTTGTAAAGTAATTGGTGGTTAATGTGAATTTCGTTATGTATTTGTAGAGTGACACATAAAGAAGGAGAGGGATTATTGTATACGCATCGAAGGTTGTATATTCGTATTGTGAATCCAAGGTATGCAAGGTTACTTTGTCCGTATCTTTCTACGGCCAATAGTGTTCACATTGACATTTCTCTAGTTCTATTCCGAAATGTACTAAGGTATCCCATATGCAATTATCTATGGTCATTGTCATATATTTCCTACTCATTGATCAATTGTGAATTTCATTTCTCATATTCATGGTTAATGTTCCGAAAGCTCAAATAAAGTTATGTTCCAATATTCCAATAGTGCCTATACTTGTGTCTCTTGTTCATGGATTATTTTCCAATGGTTCCAATGATATCATGGTGCTAGTTATGTTATATTTCTCATTGATATTTATTCACATGTCCTTCACTTATTGGTCAATGATTCAAAACTTCCAACAATGTTATGTTCCAAAGTTCCAAAGTGATGTGATGACTATCAAAGTACCAATCTCAAAGTAATGAACAAAGTAATGCAAATGTGGTCAATGATCAAGTACGGGTGGCAAGTCTAGGGGCGTAAGCCTAGCTCGACTCGATCCCGATGTATTGATTTATGGGTGTCAAGTCTAGGGGCGTAATCCTAGCTCGACTCGATCCCGATGTGGATCGAGTATTGATTTATGGGTGGCAAGTCTAGGGGCGTAAGCCTAGCTCGACTCGATCCCGATGTATTGATTTATGGGTGGCAAGTCTAGGGGCATAAGCCTAGCTCGACTCGATCCCAATATGATGTTATGATATGAAAAGACCCACTGATCAGTAGGGGCCCGGGTACATTGTTATCATTGAGCATTGAGATAAAGAAAGCAAATAAAGTAATGAAAGCAATCCACATGGTTTCCCAAAATACCAAATGGTGATTTATGCACATTGATTATTCATATGTTTTGAGTTCATTGAATTATTCATGTATTGTACAGTTTCATCTGAGCCTTGCATACTCAGTACTTATTTTGTACTGACCCCTCTCGGGGAATTTACCTTACTTGCTGCAGGTGCAGGTCCCAGTAGGCCTCCTCAGTAGATTGCCAGTGTTAGCGGTTCTTTGGTGAGCTCCAGCTCATTCGGGTCTTCTCCGAGTCAGAGTGTATATATGTTTTGGTATTGTACATAATGTGTAAAGCAGGAACTTGTCCCGACTTTTGGTTTGTTTTGGTCAATGCTCTTGTTAGAGGATTTTGTAGACCGATGTGGGTGTATCAGTGTAAAAAGACACATGTTGTTTTGACTGGATGGCCTCAACGGCCAAATTTCATATGTATGTATAAATATGTCCCATGTTTTCCCTTTATTCGTCTTTCATGTTCTGAGATGCACATGAGTGAACATAGGCAAAGGTTGGTTCTCTCGGGCCTTATCGGCTACGGGTGCCAATCACGTCTCGATGGGATTCGGGGCGTGACATTATTGTTCGTACCCTTGACAAGGTACAGAGCACTTTTCCATCTGGGATTACAGATTGAACCCCTGTTAGCTCAGATTGGGGTATGTCTGTTAATAGTAGCTCCCACAATCCACAGTTCAAATTCAGATATTTCCATGACCTTGTAATCAGTTTGTTCAGCTTATCATACCGCTACATGTTTATTACTTAGACATTGTATCAGTTTGTGTATCTCAGTTTCATGTTTAGTTTACCATGTTACATTCAGCATATTCAACTTATATTAAATAATGCATACATCACATGCTCAATACATTCAAAGTACTTATCACATAGTTTTCTTTGTGCTATATTATCTTATAATATAGGTTTCGATGTTCAGCATCCGACTCGAGGCTAGTACGATTCAACATCATTTCAGCAGCAGTATTTTGGTGAGTCCTCATCATTCAAGGACCAGTTATCAGTATTTTTTTTCTGTATTTTTTGAGTTTCAGATAGTTAGAGTTAGTTGGGGGTTTGTCCCAACAACTCATCTTATTTAGAGGCTTTTCAGACAAACAGTTAGATTTTTCAGTATGTTGGTTATGCCAGACAGTGTTAGTTTTGGCTTTCAGTGTTCGTTTTATTTATGATTATATCATTTCAGTTTAGCTTCTGCATAGTATTTTATCAATTATTTCATTATTTACAGTGCCATACCAGGCCATGGGTTAGCGTCGGTTCACTTGCGATTCCAAGCATCGTATTATGACTAGGGATAGTCTCGGGTCGTGACAACAAAAAAGTTCAGTGTGAAGAGTGCTTAAGAACTTTTGAGACAAAAAGATGATGTTTGTGAAGATATGAAGCAATTGCGGAGCAAAGAACTCCCCTTCAAATATTCTTTCTTGGCATGGAGGATTTTGAAGGGATTGGTATCTGTGGCACAACTTATGCACTGTTGGAACACTAATATTTCTTCTTTTTGCAGGTGTTGTACTACTCAAGAAATAAAATCTGTTGAGCATCTTTTTCTTAAAGGAGAAATTGCTCAATTTGTCTGGCAGTACTTCACTAATGCTACAGGTAACAATTCTCAGTCTTATCTTAAGCCAAATATTAGACAGTGGTGGAGTTGGGATGGAAATCATAGACTGAAAGAAGTGTATAAGGTGACATCTGTTTTTATACTCTAGTATTTATGGAAAACATAAAACACTGTCCTTCATGGAGGTACATATACTACTGGTAAGATTCTATGGGAGGTTACAGAGTCAATAAGGAAGTTCTTGTTTCTCAGATTCAAAGTAAATTATGAAAGAAAGAAGTGTCCTGAAATTTTGAATATGTTAAAGAATTACAGATCTTTCCTTTTTTTCAAAGTTGTAAGGTAGTTACAGCCTCCAATGCACTGGTTTTAACACAGATGGTGCATCTAGGGGCAACCCAGGCTCTAGTTTAGCTGCTTTTTGCATTAGGGACTCAGAGGGAGATTTTGTTTTTGCTTAGGGAGTTAGAATTGACAATACTACAAATATTATGGCAGAGGCTAGAGTTATTAGAGAGGGTTTAATGTATTGCAGAGATAATAACATAGCTTAAGTTATTATTGAAATAGACTCTATGGCTCTAGTTCAAATATTAAAGGGATATTGGGAGATTCCCTGGAGCATTTCAATTGAGGTGTACAACATTAAGGACATAAAGTCACAAATCAACGCAAGAATACAACACACTCTGAGATAGGAAAATACTCTTGCGGATTTTTTTGCTAACCTTATTTTTTGTTTTGCAGGTGATTTTCAATTTAACCAATTTCAGGATATATTCCAAGCAATGGAAGGAAAATTTGTGTTCTTGACAAATGGGGAGTCTCACATATTAGGAGAGCAAAAATAAATAGAAACATATGATCAAAACAGTAAACAGGAGATAGGTTTTGCTTCTAGAAAAACAGTAAGTACAGTATTAAAACTAGAACTCTACTCAAAACTAAAGAAATTTCAGACGATTCTTCCTATCTGCACTTGTGAGAATTTTGGGTGTCCACTAATAGCTAATCAAGTTTTGGGAAATCTAGTTGCTTTACTGTTCTCACGCGATTATGGGGATTCCTGTAAACCTGCAACAAAAGCACAAAAAGATATCTTTAGTGTCATATTAAAACCCTTTTTTTAGCTTTAGATCTGGTAGTGGTATTAACTTCGTATGGAGTTCAACCCACCGATTTAAAGTAAAAAGAAGGGAAAAGTATGCATTAGAGACAAGAACTTAGTTGAAATTGAGTTTTCTGATATTAGAGTATTTGGAAAGAGCGGAATCGAAGGTGAGGAAGCTGAGGAGCTTCTGTGTTAGACGTTGTGCAGCTGTGTAAAGATCGAGCTTACCAATTGAGGAACAAGTAGAGGGAGCATAGATCCATCAGAATCGTCTTACGTTGAGGCTCCAGTAGATGAAACTAGCAAGAGGATCGGAGAAGACGACGCTACAGTGACAAGCTAGATCGTTCTAGAAATGTAGCTTGGTTTTTGCTTTCTTAGTTCTTTTTTGTTAATGCTCATACAAACCTGATGTTTGTTTTTTCATTGGGCCACGTCAATTTTATGCCTGGCCATGTACAAACTTGATTTTTATTTATTAAGGAATTTTAGCTCGGTTTTTGGTTAAAAAAGAAATTGTAAGTTTTTTCGTATTTTGAGTAGAATTCTTTTTATCCGAATTTCATTTTACATTAAAGTGTGACTAATTTCCTATTACTTTTCAAATACTGGCTAAAAACTCATCGGAGGCAAGAACTGACATCCCACCTTATTTTTACGGATATTTAGGTGAATTCATATGTAAATTAGGAAGAAGTACAACCACAAGGGCTCTTTTAGATTCTTGCTTTAATCTATGTTTTCTTTTCTTTTTAATTTTCTAAGGAATCATGAATTTCTAGAAATATACTTCTTCGAAAAGTTAATTACTATACTATATATTGTCACATCTTTGGTTGTGGACCATTTCATTTACTATCCTAGCCTATTAATTGGCTTCATTTGTCAAAGGAAGTCATTTCACTTGAAGGGTACAGTTAACATTAATGTTGTAACTTGTAAATAATATAACATGTGGGTTAAGTGTAAACTTGTCAAAATTAAATGTATTCTCTTTCTTATAAGTACTACTAGTAGTGTAATATCGACAGCTTAATGAAGGGTTCTAAACAGTACTCCAGCTCAAAGAATTAGGTGTTCGAAGAGTTAGATAGTGAATGGATAGGAAGATAAAGAGAGGGGAAAAATAAAATCGCATACAAAATAGAAGAATCACATATAAACATGTCCGAATACTGATTTGAAAACATGACTTCATGTCTAAACGCAAGTTTAGTAGGCATGTACTTGTGTTGGATTTCTATTGTTTATCACATTTGAATTTCTGATCTAAATCTCTTTCTTTTCGATTATTCTGCTTTAATTTGAGTATGAATGAGATGACAGGGAATAGGATATGACTGGGTAGTAACAATTTAGTTGCCAGCCATGGCCTTCAATTTTTTTGATAATGAATTACTTTCTCAAATATTATTTGATCAGACTCTAATTAATGTTCGGTCCATATATAGCTCCATTTATAAGTCCTACAATATGTAGCATCTATATATGCTACCTTGTAGGAGGATCACAATTTTGATAAATACGCTGTAGTAATTAAAGAAGACGGTTGGAGATTCCTTCTTTTTTTTTTTAACCCCTCTCTCTCTCTCTTTCCTCTCATTTAAGAATTTATTAGGATTTTAAAAGCAATTTACATTGTAGACCAAGGCTTTCATCAAAATATTAAATAAATCTTAATCTACTCAAAATTATTTTTTGTTATATCTATTCCAAGAATATTCCTTTTGATATTATAGATGACACTTTTTTTTTGTATGATCTATGGTTATGTATGTACCATACACGTTTTTGAATCCATTTATTTTGTGGCAGTTCATAGAATTCTTAAGGAAAAGGGAAGAAAAGATATGGTGAAAGGCAATTTTCTCAGAGATCTTTGAACAAACAATATCCGGAGGATATTAATTAAGATGATGTCGAAAATATCGGATGAGATACGTATGTTTTACTTAAATAATCTAATATTATATGATTAAGTAGGCTTTTGTAATAGAATTCAAATAAGTAAGCAACTAATCTAATATTCAATTTTAGCAAAGTAGATGTTTGGTAATAGAATTCAAATAAGTAAGTAACTAATCTAATATTCAATTTTAGCAATAAATCATAAATCATACACCTAACGTGTAAAGCCACCATTATTAGAGAGAAAGTACCAATAAAATCATCATTTTTGACAAAATCATTCTTATAAGAGAGATGAAAAATAAAAATAAGTTATTGATCATTAACGATATTGTTGGTCTATAATTTAGAAATTATATGGCTTGAGTTTTTTTAACGTGATTCTTCCTCTAGCTTCATAGGGTTCTGTTAAAAGATGTGGTTATTTATCTTTTGTTAATTATTTAATGCTGCTAAGATTCTTACAAAATCTTTTTAAATATTGCATACTTATGTTTTTCTCCTAAATTGGGGTCATTTTTGTTGTTGTTTTTAAAAAAAAAAAGGGGGAAATTTTGCAAAGAGAAATAAATTCAATGGGTCAAAATGTGTGATGAAAAAGAGTAAAAATATGTTTTGAGTGTTATGAATCCACTTGTTTTGAGTGAGTGGATTTCCATAACAAGTTTTGGATGACCACAACAAGTTTTATGGTCATAACAATTTTTGGTTTGTCATAACAAGTTTGAGTTGTTATAACAAGTTATGTAACGATGTATCTCTTAATATAAATAGAGTCTTCTATATGACCTATTGAATATACTTGAAATAAGAAGATTTCTCTCTCTACAAATTTCTTATCTAATTCTCTTACTTTCTTTTATTTATAGTATTTTATAACACGTTATTCAGCACGAGACATTGCCATCTCGAGCAAATACTTTTAAAGGTGAGTTTGCAGTGACTCGGTTATGCAATATTTGAAATAATCTTTTCTTTGAATTCTAACTCTAGCAAAGTGTACGAGAAATTAAATTTTATGGTGCTTCATAAAGTAACAATTGTTTTGAAGCCTGGTATACTCTGAAAGATCTCTTAGAGAAAGATTCTCTATATCATGTGTATGCCTCGATTTGCTCCTGAAGTAGCAATATTTTGAAAGAGGTTCTAAGTTATCATAGTTTGATAGGCTTAAGACACGTTCAAATATTTATGCTCCATTCCATGATGAGAATATGGTAACAATGCATAATATGTCTGAATGAAGACGAATGGTTAAAAATACATTCAAATAACTATGTTCCATTACTGAAGAATGAGAATTTTTTTATAAATGTTACAACTACATATCCATTCCCTGAGGTGAATGTGATAGTATTTAGTATCGATTATAAATATGAACGTGTTCTTGGTTGTGAAGATATCACGACCACCTCCTGAAGAGGTAGAAAATATATCCTAAATATTTCGTGTTCTATTCTTGAAATAATAGAACTTTGTAATTTACTCCTGAAGTAGTAAATCTGAAATTTACTCCTGAAGTAGTAAATCTAAAATTCACTCCTGAGTAGTAAATCTAAAATTTACTCCTGAGTAGTAAATCTAAAATTTACTCCGACGTAATAAATGCTCTGAAATTTACTTCCGAAGTAGTAAAACTGTGCAATAGTAAAATCTTGTAAACTACTCTCGAAGTAGTAGAACTTTGAAATTTACTCAAATAAATAGCATATGCCATAGTAAATTTGGAGTTTACTAGTTCAAATAATTTTATCTTTTGGCATGAATAATTTTGCCGTCTCGAAAATGTGCATATTGAGTATTAAATATATACTGAAGAACTAGAAGATTCTTCAAGAATTATTGCTTGTTCTCATGATAAGTTGATTGGACTAGCTAATGTTAGGACTGGATCCCCTAAATTTTGAAAAAGTATAAAAGGTGGATAAGGGGTTCGTTCACCCGTCATGTGATATGATGCATCCATAAGGTGGTCACATGTATGTTGTCAACCTGCAATTTGGCATTCATAAAGTTGTTTGCTCAATTAAATTGAGTTAAGAGCATAATTTTCAGATTGTGTAATCAAGACAATTAATCTTGATAATGTTGGTTACATTCAAGCTAGTTTGGCATTGAATGCCTATGATAAATAGTTAAACCATTACTTATGAGAACAAGACTTCAAGTGTTGGTCTGAAATATGATATATTGTGTCACACCCCGAGTTCCAACGAGGCGTGATTGGCACCCGAAGTCGATATGGCCCGAGAGAACCAATCTTTACTCATACCCAATCACATGCATGCCATAAGAAACATTACCACCACATAAAGACATAAGATGCTAAGAGCGGAAATCATGAAGCATTATATATATACATATAAGAAACTTGGCCGTTAGGGCCATCAAGTTAAGGTGGACATACAACTCTTCGTTCATATACCCACATCGGTCTACAAAAGCCTCTAACAAGAGTACACACATTACACAACGCTACAGTACCAAAATAAATGTACACAAGAGACCCGGGAAGCCCCGAACCAACTGGAGCTCACCAATCGGCAAAAGATCCTCAACCTACTGTGGAGGTCTACTAGTACCTGTGCCTGCAGCAAGTAAGGTAAATTTCCCCCAAAGGGGTCAGTACGAAGAATGTACTGAGTATGTAAGGCCATAAGAAACTCTATGACACATCAAAACTTTAATGGAATCAAATATAAGTAAAAAAAACCAACATGGATAAGCCATCACTCTATATGTATGGAAATATGTACATTAGATGGATTGCTTCTTTTAATTTTATGCTCATTCATCCCTTCATCGTTCACCTCTTCATTCACAATTCATTCTTCCATTCTTACAATGCCCGGGCCCCAAGCTGATCAGTGGGTAATCAATAGTATTCGGGATCGACCCATGCTAGGCTTTTCCTTTGCCCCTGGGATACCACCCGTAGTAGCGGGATCGACCCATGCGAGGTATTTTAACCCCATGGGATACCACCCGTAGATATTGAGATCGACCCATGCGAGGTATTTTAACCCCATGGGATACCACCCAAGAACACATCACTTCTCTTCACAACATTACTTCTTTAATCTTGAGAAAAGTTCATTCGATGATTATATCATTATTGGAAACACGTAGATGCTTACTTTATGCCTTTACGCTCATGAGATTGATACTTTGTAATTGTAACATTATTGGAAGCTTTGGAACATAACATTATTGGAACTTGGAACCATGTCCATAACTATGTAATACATGAATGACAATAATCAAGAATAAGGTATATGTGATTAACACTAGATGATAACATGAAATGAGATGCCTTAGGACACTTCGGGAATGAGTAAGTATCATAACAAGGTGTACACTATATGCTGCAGAAGGATACGGAAAGAGTAACCTTACATACCTCGTATTCTCAATATGAATACTCAATCCTATACATGAACACAATAGTCCCGCTCCTTCCTTATGTTTCACTCTACAACACAAATACATAACGGAATTTACATTAACCACCAACCACCTTACAAATGCATATAACGTCAATGAATTACATGTTTGCCTTTAAAATTGTCATTTCCCCTTTGACAATACCATTGATGAAATTATCATACTAATAATCCCACAATATTCCCAACATTGACCAAAATCTAATAAACCATTAGCATGTCACACCAAGTTCATACTTTCCACTCTTCATCACCACAACATCACAATTATTCCATCAAATTACTTCAATACACCTCACAACAACAAATCGGCCAAAATCCCATAATTTACACTTATATGAAATTAACAAGTTTAATAACATAATCACACCATACATGTTGATATTTCATCCATACCATGCTCTTTCATCAAAATCACAAGGCATATTTCAAGTGTAAATCCCATGGATAACACATCTTTTACAAAAAACACAAAGTGCCATATTCAACCCTTCCAAGCATAACCAACATGATTTACGTACTTTCCCATGCATATAATATATTAATCCATAAGAATAATCACTTACATAAGCTTGAAAAATGATGATCTTGCTCCAAAAGTTGTCTTAGGGTTCTTTAAGAGTTGAGAGAAATTTTGGAAAATTTCTAGAAATGTGTTGTGTATTCCTTTGAATAAAAATCAGATTTTCCTTTCATTATGTCACCAATTCCGTACACTTTTTCCATAACAACAATTTCCAAAAATGACACATAAAGAGAAATCAACTTAGGGCATAACCATATCATACATGTTGATGTTCAAACCATCAATCTCACTTCTTTCAAGACCACAAGGCCACTTCCAAGTTCATATCACCAAAATAACACAACTTGTGTCACATAAGCAAAAGTGCCCCAATCAACCCTTTTAGACATAACCATCAAAATCCATACCATCTCTTATGCACATAATATATTAAACCACAAGAATAAATACTTACTAACACTTACCAAGTGATGATCTTGGCAAAACAAGTGTGGTTGCCTTAAGCTTGAAAAGGGTTTCTTTTTGGCTCTTGGAAATGTCTAGAAAATGCAAGAAATGGCAAGGTGTCTCATATGATAAAAATCTGATTTTTGGCCCTCATTTATATCATCCTTAGTCACAATTAAGTCAAATATGAGGTGTCTCTTGTTCATTAAGGCTTGGATCAAGAATGGGTCAAATTTTCCTTTTTGGGTCATGTATTTCTTGTAATTTTGGGCCAATTTTGAGCCCATTAACCAAGATGAATTAAGTCCAACACTTTGCATACATAATATACCCTTTTTTGCATGTGCAATTAATCCCGTCACTTAGTCGCATTCGATTGAAAATTTACGGGGTGTTACGTTCTCTCCCCCTTAAGAACATTCGTCCTCGAATGTTAATAGCAGTAGTATTAATCCCAACAAATTTAGGTCTAAACACATTTGTCACATTTCCACATATGTAAAATGCTCATATGTACTTACTTGTCATCACTTCAAGTCGGCATCTTGTACCTTCTCCTCGGTTTGAAATAAATACGGATACTTTGCTTTCATTCTTTCTTCAGCTTCCCATGTAATTTCTTCTACTTATTGATTCCTCCAAAGCACTTTGACGGAAGCTACATTTTTATTCCTTAACCTCTTGACTTGTCTATCCAGAATAGCAATGGGTACTTTTTCATAAGTAAGATCTTTCGTAACTTGTACATCTTCGATGGGAGCAATTTGAGACGGGTCTCCTATGCATTTTCGAAGCATCGAAACATGAAATACCGGGTGGACTGCGGAGAGCTCTTGGGGTAGTGCTAAATCATACGCCACTTGACCAAATCTTCGGATAATTTCATATGGCTCTATATAGCGTGGACTTAGCTTTCCTTTCTTTCCAAATCGCATCACCCCTTTCATTGGTGACACCTTTAAAAATACCCAATCACCTATGGAGAATTCAAGCCCTCTTCTTCTAACATCAGCATATGACTTTTGGCGACTTTGGGCCGTTTGTAGCCGTTGTTGGATCACTTTAACTTTCTCCATACCCTGATGTACAAGATCTGGCCCAAGTAAGGCAGTTTCACCCGCTTCAAACCATCCAATTGGTGATCTACATTTCCTTCCGTACAAAGCTTCATAAGGTGCCATTTTAATACTTGAATGATAACTATTATTGTAAGCAAATTCAATAAGAGGCAAATGATCGTCCCAACTGCCTTGAAAATCTAACGTACAAGCCCGTAGCATATCTTCAAGTGTTTGGATAGTACACTCCGCTTGTCCATCTATCTGAGGATGGAAAGCCGTACTCAGATTCACCTGTGTACCCAAGATCTGCTAAAAAGATCTCCAAAAGTGCGCTGTAAACTGTGCTCCTCTGTCTGATATAATAGAAAGTGGAATACCATGTAACCGCACTATTTCTTTAACATACAATCTTGCATAATCCTCAGCTGTATAGGTGGTCTTGACTGGTAGGAAATGCGCTAACTTGGTAAGCCTGTCCACTATAACCCATATAGAATTAAATTTTTGCAATGTACGAGGAAAACCTGTAATGAAGTCCATATTAATCATATCCTATTTTCAGACTGGAAGATTGATACATTGCATGTAACCTCCCTATTTTTGATGTTCTACTTTCAAGTGTTGACAGTTCGGGCATTGAGCGACAAATTCTGCAATGTTCTTCTTCATATTTCCCCACCAATACACTTCTTTTAAATCATGGTACATTTTGGTAGCACCCGGATGAATAGAATAGCACGAATGATGCGCCTCTGTCATAATTCGTTTCCTCAACTCATCTACATCTGGTACACATAATCTTCCTTGACATTGAAGTACCCCTTTTTGTGTAAGATCAAAGGTCGCAGTTAGACCCTGTTGCACATTCTCTTTTAGCCGCAATAACATAGAATCCGCAAACTGCTTCTCTTTCACTTCAGCTATTAAGGAGAATTCCACTGCATTTTGCATAATAACCCCTTCATTTGGAGATTCAATAAGACGAACTCCCAAGCTGGCTAGTTGATGTTGATCTTTGATTATCTCTTGTTTTTCAATCAACTGGCCACTAGTGCTTTCTACTGCCTTGCGTCTCAATGCATCAGCTACTACATTTGCTTTGCCTGGATGATAGAGAATATCTGTAACACCCCGTACGTTTCTAAGTTTAGCTGACAACCGTAACATTTATGGAAATATGACGACATGAGAGAATTGATGAATTTTGTATTGAATTGTGGGTATTTAATAAGTCTTGAATTATTGGGCCCAAAAAAAATGAAGCCCAAAAATAGCAAGAAGACATGGCCCAATATGGGATTTTTGACCCATTCTTCCAAATTTGGTCCATTTGACCAAATCAACATTGAATTAAATGCTAAGGAAAAGATAAGGGAGACATGAGGGACTATATAAAGAGGAAAATCATATTTTTATGCCATTTAACTCTCATGCCTTTTCTAGACTTTACCAAAAAAATTGTCTTTTGCTCTCAAGAACCCTAAGTCACTCTTTTGGCCAAGATTATCAACTGGTAAGACTTGGTAAGTGTTTATTATGATGGATTAATATATTTTATACATAATATATGGTGTATATTATGTTTGTTATGTTGGTGGAGTATTGAGAAGTTCACAATAAGTGAAATGTTATATGGTTTCTAAATCGGAGGATGGTTTGTCTTGTAAACTTGATTATGCACTTGTGGTCCTGAAGGAAATGAATTTGGTGGAGTAGATATTTACATGTGAGATGTGGTCATAGTCTTACTTTGTTTAATCCTTGTGTATAACGTTGGAATTGTTATTGTGAAATTAGTTATGGTTTTGGTGTCGTATTGGTCGTGAAATGTGATTTTGAGTGTTGTTATATGTGTTGTGAGACCATGGCTGAATGTTGGTGTTTAAGATGATCAAAAATATGTCAAAATAAGTTTGGTTATGATCATGGACCATTCATGGCATTAAAAGACCCAAAAGAGACCATTTCAAACCAAAACGGGCATCCGCCCCCATAGACGAGGGCATCTGCGGGCGCAGGTGGCTGCGCTGGTCAGCCTAGAATTTTGTTTTGTTTGTTTTCGTATCCCTTTGACCCCCGGAGACCCCTATACCCTTTTTGGATGTAATTATCAACTTGTGATGTCGTTTTAATGACTTTAAAGTGTCGTATGGAGGTGTGTTGGACTATGTTAAGTATAGATGATTGTTCATATGATGTGATAAAGGAATAATTACGACGGAATGATAAAGGTAAAAGAGTAAAGGGTAAGTGTGGTGTGAAATGCTATCGATGTATGATAATTTGGTCAATGTGTATAATGTTATGGTATTGTTGATATGGAAATGCAGTGGATTGTATTGTAAGGGGGTGACATGATGTTATATGGTAGTCACATGGTTCATTGTCGTCTTGTACGTCTATATAGTGACTAGGCGCTAACGTAAGTTCCGGTATGAACTTGTATTGTAAAGTAAGACGTAAGGAAGAAGCTGGACTATTGTGTTCATACATAGGCTTGTATATTCATACTTGGAAGTGAAGGTATGTAAGGTTATCTTGTCCCATAGTACTCATATTTATGTTACACTTGTCCTATTCCAAAATGTGCTATGGCATCCTAGTTCCGGCTACCAAAGGTTATTATCACATGTCTCCTACTCATTGAACAAGTGTGAACCACATGTCTCATATTCATTGATAACATTCCAAAAGTCCAATAAGGTTGTGTTCCAAAGTTCTAATAGTGATTATACTCATGTATCTTGTTCATTTATTATTGTCTAATGGTTCCAACAGTGTTATGTTTTCTCAAAGGCTATGTTTCCAATAATGTTCTTCATATGTCTCTCATTCATTGGTTAATGATCCAAAGTTTCAAATAAAGTTATGGCTATCATTGTATCAATCACAAAGTAATGAATGAAGTAATGCATATGTGGTTAATGATTGAGTACGGGTGGCAGCTTTGGGGGCGTAATGCCTAGCTCAAGCCGATCCTGATGTTATTGGATCAGGGGGCAGCTTTGGGGATGAAAGCCTAGCTCAAGCCGAACCTGACAGGGGGCAGCTCTAGGGGTGAAAACCTAGCTCAAGCCGAACCTAATATATTGATTTATGGGTGGCAGCTCTAGGGTCATAAGCCTAGCTCGAGCCAATCCCGATACATTAATTTATGGGTGGCAGCTCTAGGGGCATAAGCCTATCTCGAGTCGATCCCAACATAACGATATGTTATGTAAAGACCTACTGATCAGTAGGGGCCCGGGTACATTGTGACACAGGTAATGACAAGTGAGCATTGAAGTAAAGAAGTAATGAAATTAATGAAAGTAATACACATGGTTTCCAAAATACAGAATGGTTACTTATTCATATGCATTTGAGTTCCATTTGAGTTCATTGAAATACTCATGTGTTATATAGTTTCATTTGAGCCTTACATACTCAGTACTTATTTCGTACTGACCCCTCTTGGGGAATTTACCTTACTTGCTGCAGGCGCAGGTACCAGTAGGCCTCCTCAGTAGATTGCCAGTTGTTAGCGGTTCATTGGTGAGCTCCAGCTAATTCGGGGCTTCTCCGAGTCAGAGTATATATATGTTTTGGTGATGTACATGTTGTATAAAGCGGGGACTTGTCCCGACTTTTAGTTTGTCTGGTCAATGCATCTGTTAGAGGCTTTTGTAGACGCAAGTGGGTATATGTATATAAGATGACTCATGAAGTCTTGTTTTGATGGCCTCAACGGCCAAGTTTCTCAAATGTGTATATATGTATATGTCACATGTTCCATTGTTTCCGATATTAGCCTTTCATGTTCTTATGTGATAGTAGTATTTCCTATGACATGCATATGAATGTATAGAAGCAAAGGTTGGTTCTCTCGGGCCTTGTCGGCTTCGGGTGCCAATCACGCCTCATCGGGATTCGGGGTGTGACAATATCAATATCATAGTCTTTTAAGAGTTCTAACCACCTTCGTTGCCTTAAATTGAGTTCCTTCTGCTTAAAGATATATTGCAAGCTTTTGTGATCAGTATAGATATCAACATGAACTCCATACAAATAATGACGTCATATCTTTAAAGCAAAAACCACCGCTGCTAATTCAAGATCATGTGTGGGATAGTTTCTTTCATGTGGCCAGAACTGTCTTGAAGCATATGCTATGACATTCCCGTGTTGCATCAATACACATCTAAGGCCAACCCCAGAAGCATCACAATACACTGCATAGCCTTCGGTACCTTCGGGAAGTACTAGAACTGGTGTGGAGGTTAATTTATCTTTCAACTCTTGGAAGTTTTTCTCACACGCATCATTCCACTGAAATTTAACTGTTTTATGTGTAAGCTTTGTTAACGGTGCAGCAATAGAGGAAAAACCTTCCACAAATCTTCTGTAATAACCTGTTAACCCAAGAAAACTACGAATCTCTGTGGAGGTCATAGGTCTTGGCCAATTTTTTACCGCTTCAATCTTCTGTGTATCAACCTGTATCCCTTCATTCGACACAATATGACCCAAGAATGCGACCGATTTTAACCAAAACTCACATTTGGAGAACTTTGCATACAACTTACGCTCACGGAGAATCTGTAACACCTGTCGTAAGTGATTAGCATGGTCCTCTGGTGATCTTGAATAAACCAAGATGTCATCTATAAATATCGTCACGAACACGTCTAGAAATGGCTTAAACACCCTATTCATCAAATCCATGAACACAACTGATGCATTTGTTAGTCCAAATGACATAACTAAAAATTCATAATGGTCATACCGTGTCCGAAAAGCTGTCTTGGGTACATCTTCTTCTCTAAGTCTGACTTGATGGTAACTCGACCTCAAGTCAATCTTTGAAAAACACTTGGCACCCTGTAACTGATCAGACAAATCATCAATTCGAGGGAGGGGATATTTGTTCTTGATCGTTACCTTATTCAACTGTCGATAGTCAATGCACATTCTCAACGTGCCATCTTTATTCCGTACAAATAATACCGGCGCACCCCACGGGGACATACTAGGCCGGGTGAAGCCCTTGTCCAGTAAATCCTTCAACTGCTCCTTCAATTCACGCAATTCTGCTGGAGCCATTCTATATAGAGGAATAGAGATAGGCTGAGTGCCTGGAATCACATTAATGCCAAACTCTACTTCCCGTTCTGGGGGTAAGCCTGGAAGATCCTCTGGAAATACATCAAGAAATTCATTGACTACTGGAACCGACTGCGGAGTTAATGGTGCCACATCATTATCCTTCACTCGTACCAAGTGACATATGTACCCCTTGGCAATCATTTTTCTTGCCTTCAAATAGGAAATAAATTTTCCTCTTGGTGCTCCTACATTACCCTGCCATTCGAGAACATTTTCTTGGGGAAACAAAAATGTACCTTCTTGGCTTGGCAATCCACCGTGGCGTAACAAGAGGCTAACCAATCCATTCCCATAATCACATCAAAATCCACCATGTCTAATTCGATGAGGTCGGCCAGTGTATCATGACCACACACAGTTACCACGCAATTACGATATACTCTTTTTGCAACAATACATTCACCAACCGGTGTAGACACTTCAATTGATTTAATTAATAATTCTGGTGCCTTTGTAAATTTCGCAACAACTAATGGAGTAACATAGGACAATGTAGAACCCGGGTCAATCAATGCATAGACATTATACGAAAATATGGATAATGTACCTGTGACTACGTCAGGAGACGCCTCTGAATTCTGTCGGTCTACCAGAGCATAAGTTCTATTCTGAGTCCCGCTAGTACTGGCTGCTCCTTTGGCACCTCGCCCTCGACCTGCTGACTGTACACCTCGGCCTAAAGAAGGAACCGATGATGATGACGTAACAGTTGATCCCGCAGGTCCCGCCACATTACCCAAGCCTCTTCGTGGGCAGTCTCTCATCATATGCCCTGCCATACCGCACCAAAAACAAACATTTACCCCACGCCGGCATTCACCTAAGTAAAACCATCTACATTGCTGACATGGCTGATGAGAAAATCCCGTAGTCTGCGAACCTCGAATCCCACTACTCTGTCCAACATTACTGCCTCTAAACCCTCGAAACTGAGCTTGAGTACCTGCTGCGAAATAAGAAAATGTCGGTCTCGGCGGTCTAGGAAACATCCGAGGTCTAGATTCTCCTTGGGACACCATAGACTGTCCCATAGGTCTAGCTCTTTTGGACGTTCCTCGTTTAGATTCATGTACCCTTCTTCTCTGTCTTTGGTCCTTCATTTTCTGAGCGAAGGCTTGAATTCTCGCTATATCCATATCTCTGTTTAAGGCAGCAATAGTGCAATCTCGTACCAAATATGGCTCCAACCTATCCACATATCTATGGACTCTATCTGTCATCGTAGCCACTACATTGGGAGCATATCGGGCCAAGGAATTAAATTGCAGACTATATTCTCTGACACTAAGATTCCCTTGACACAGATTCAAAAATTGATCCGCACGAGCCTCACGGATCTCATAAGGAAGGTAGTGATCAAGGAAATCCACTTTAAATTCTTCCCAATTAGGTAGATTTGGACCGACACCCCGAGATTTCTTCCAATCTTCATACCACAATATCGCCTCTCCTTTCAATCTGTATACAGCAATTTCAACTCTTTCTACCCCGGTTATATGCATAACATCTAAGGCCCTTTGAATCTGATCTATAAAGTCTTGTGGATCTTCATTCAGATCTGATCCAGTGAATGTAGGAGGATCCAATTTCAAGAAATCCTAGGTCCGTCGACTAGCTGCTCTCGCTGCACTATCATCACCTGTCATTGGACCACCTTGTCCCTGAACCTGTGTAGCAACTATTCTGGTCAACATTTATACTGCATTCTTTAGATCCTGGTCAGTAGTATTCACTGGTGGCTCTACCGGTACATCTCTTCCTCTTGACTCTTCTAAAACTGGAAGAGTAGAAGAAGCCTGTGATGCCATCTCTGGTTCAGCGCCGCCTTGATTAATTGGTTCAGGCGGGGTTCTACTAGTTCCTTCTCCAGCAATTCTGTCTAGTCTCTTACTTTTACCTCGACCTCTTCTTATCATCAGCATTTTCTATAATATATAAGAACAACAATGTTTATGGTCAGAAACAAGTATACCTATAACTTCGGCTCTAATGCACGATCTAGAAATGAAGGAATGAAATAACTCATAAATGTCCCGTAGCCTCCAACTTATAAATGTGGTGCACAACACATTGATAAGTAAGACTCTACTCAGACACGGCTTTGTAGACATCCTTAGAAAGACCCACTCTGATACCACTTTTGTCACACCCCGAGTTCCAACGAGGCGTGATTGGCACCCAAAGCCAATATGGCCTGAGAGAACCAATCTTTACTCATACCCAATCACATGCATGCCATATGAAACATTACCACCACATAAAGACATAAGATGCTAAGAGCGGAAATCATGAAGCATTATATATATACATATAAGAAACTTGGTCGTTAGGGCCATCAAGTTAAGGTGGACATACAACTCTTCGTTCATATACCCACATCGGTCTACAAAAGCCTCTAACAAGAGTACACACATTACACAACGCTACAGTACAAAAATAAATGTACATAAGAGACCCAGGAAACCCCGAACCAACTGGAGCTCACCAAAGATCGGCAAAAGATCCTCAACCTGCTGTGGCGGTCTACTAGTACCTGTGCCTGCAGCAAGTAAGGTAAATTTCCCCCAAAAGGGTCAGTACGAAGAATGTACTGAGTATGTAAGGCCATAAGAAACTCTATGACACATTAAAACTTTAATGGAATCAAATATAAGTAAAAAAACCAACATGGATAAGCTATCACTCTATATGTATGGAAATATGTACATTAGATGGATTGCTTCTTTTACTTTTATGCTCATTGATGTCGCCCAAAATATACCTCCGAAAAAGTACAATGCGGTCGCTGAATCAAATATAGAACCCAACAAGGTTGGGGTCGATCCCACAGGGAATAGGTCGAAGTATGAGTAGACTACTGGAAGGAATAACTGGCAAGTAACTAAAACTGGGGGATTTTGCTAGTAAATAGTAACGATGATGATTGCTGACTGATATTGAGTTTGTAAATAATAAGAGGAATTCACTAGGACTGTGATCCCCAATGATTCCTTAACTCCACCGGTGACTTGTGCTTAACAAGACTGCCCCACTGCGCTGCGTGCATAGTCTAACAAGTTAGGTTCATCTAACTGTCTCTCAACTGTCATTAGACGAATTTCACTCTTCTCCTCTCGGTCTCCAAGTGTCGCACTACTAACCCTTGTTCTGGACTTCAGGTAACCTTTTCCGCTAAGGCTCCGGTTATCAGATGAAGGTTGATAGCTTCAAATCTCTGTTGTTATCTCCTTTTCCCAATCTCTACCACTCTCTCGAGCAAGTCTAGAATACAGGCAAGATTTTAACGTTTGCAACCGTTAGAAAAGTAATCAATACGAAGGAGACAACAATACATGCATACACAGCAGTACAAAGTTGTCTTGCACGTCACAGGTTTTGTTAATTCTTCATGGTTCACACAACCCTAGTTGATGGGTTTAGCTACTCATAGTTGCAAGAACACAATAATAACCCGAAGATGAAAGCATAATTATGATTTTACAAGAATGAAGGAAAACCCAAAATTTCAATCATCAATCAACTTCAGAATTAGGGTTTGTGAATACCAAACCAAAATATATGTCTCAAACAATGTAAAATAACTCTTAAAATCGTAAATTGTCCAACTCACGCATTCAGGACTACCTAGGGGTATTTATATATACAAAACTAGTCCTATCCAAAACAAAATAGGAGAACAGAGTCGGCAGCTTTCACGAGGTCGTGACTTGGTGTTGTGGAACCAAGTCACGGCACGTGACTTGTATCGTGGGAATCAGGCTCTTTTCCTAGATCTCTGAAGTGAACTCACGCCATCAAATCACGCCACGTGGGTGTCAGTCACGTGGCGTGAGTCCTGTCGTGGAACTCAGGTGAAATGTTAGTCCTTTGAAAGCCATTTCACGACACAACCCACTGCTCGTGAGTGATGTCGTGGGTTACTCCATCGTGCAGATTCATTCTTTCCTCATCAGACACATCATCTTTGGCCTTGATTCTTCCTCTTTTGGTCATTTTACCTTTAAAACCTGTTTTCCTGTAAATTAGGACAGAAACCACATCATACCTACAAAACACACCCAAGTTATTGCATATTTTCCTTGTTTTAAGCATCAAAAGTGCCATACAACCATGGCACATCAACACCCTCAACTTAGAATGTTTGCATGTACTCAGGCGAACAACATACAACTACACCAACACAATGCTTAACTAAGAGAAACCTAAAGGACTTATGGCAGTCAACTTGTTGCTTTTTGATACAAAAACTTTTCTGACCCCTCCTATTTTCCTTGTAAAATTGTAAACAATGCAGAATCATGACATAGCAGGGATCAAGTGACGGCACCAAATTATGCACAAACAACTAAGCGTATATGCAATTGTCATTTCCAGAGCAACTAGCAGCTAATTATGCAACCCATGTGCCCTCACAATCAAAGAAGTCCCATGCACTCTCAGTATACTAATGGATATCATAGGGATGAGGTCAATGCACTCACGCTCAAAAAGAAGTTAAGACAGTGTGCATTAAATACCATAGGCTTGTCCTTATTTTCTACGCCTTAGTTTTCAGACAGTTCGACTAGGATCACTATAGGACTTGACTTGGCTTGCAATGTAGGCTTAGGAACAGGTATGGTGTATATGGATATAGTGACTCAACCCTCCTTGACACTACACTATTTTTGGCTCCCACTTCTAACATTTTTCATTTTTATTCTCCCTTGTTCTTCATTTTTTTATTCTCAGACTTTGGGTGTGGTTTTTCTCCTCAACTTTAAACACATACACATATTCTTTTTTTTTTTTTTTATTAACCCTTCTTCATACCCAACTCAATCTACGCACCCCTATAATAGCCACCCTCAACTTAGGCTATTTGCCTGAGTTGAGGTACACAGTGTCCAAGGAGGGACCAGGGCCAAGACAGGTTCATTGTGATTAGAATGGGAAGGTGAATAGGCTAATGAAAGAAATAGGACAATTATGGCTCAAAAGTTGGGATCAAGGGATACTTATTCTTTTGGTTTGGCATTTAGGCTAATAGTGGACTTTTTCAACAAAGGCCTATGATCCTTTCCTAATCCTTATCTTCTAACTTAGGCAAGACTAACCGGGCAAGTTCTGGATCGCACACACACAGCTAACTAAGTAGTGACCTCACACGCACATAGCACAGGGTTATATTACTAACTACTACCTATCCGTTCATGCATTGCTAGCTACGGTTGTTTGCCTATAATTCTAGTGCCATAACAAGATCCAACAGCAGTCACACACAAAGCATGTTCCAAAAACCAAAATTTCAGGAGGGGTATCCTTAGCAACAAAACACATAAGAAATGTTTCAAAACTGAACTGCACTTAAAGTTCCCTCATTTTTCTCCTAATATAGCAAGAAACATAAAAAAAAAATCAACAATATCATCCTACACATGCCGGTTCTACTATGATAGCACACTCGGGGGAAAAGAAACACGGCAACAAAAACCCCCAAGTGGTGGTACACCCCCACCCCCAACTAAGCATGGTGCAATGCCCTCAATGCACCAATATCATATCAAAAATAAGGGAGTGAAGACATACATGTGGCTCTCTAAGCGCTGGAAGTGGGCTCACCAGCCGCGGGATCATCAGACTGTGCAGTGGTCGCATTCGGTGGGGGGATAGTCTGACTGGCAGATGCACCACGCGCCCTCTGCTCTGCCTTAATCTGGCTCGCGTGGTACTCTACCCGGGAGGCTTTAAAAGCCCTCCTCAGATCACTATCGAACTCATCATCACTCGCACCCCCATCCGTCAAACTATGAGGTCTCTTTCCTCTATCCATCTCTGGCTCCTCATTAGCAAACAAATCCACCTCAAATGCTGGGCGTACGGAGGCCGGGACAGGCATAGGTGGTATAATCGGCGTGCTAGTCGATGCCAGTGTCCTAACCTCCTCTCTCAATGCAGCAACCTCCTGGGTCAAGCCGGCCAAGTCAGGGCTCGGTGCAGCACTCAAGCGGGAGGCCATACGTGCCTCAAAACTGTCAATCCGTCCATGCAGGCCCCGCATAAACTGGTCCATAGCTGCAGTCATCCGAGCCTCCACCCTAGTCTCAGCAGCCTCAACTGTAGAGCGAACCCAAGGCTTAAGTTGGGATACCAGCTTAGCCATCTAAGTCTCAGTATGAGCCTGGCGCTCAAACATTTCTGTCTGTCTGTCAACTAGCTGCTGCAGAAAGTCTCGAGAGACAGACAGCATCCCAGTAGGTGTCGGTGAGACACTAGCACTGGGTACGCTCTCATCAACAGGGCCAGTGCCCTCAGTCGGTGCCGGTAGTCTAACTGGTGCAGGGATATGCAAGGGTACACCAGGCACCTCATCCATGGCAGCACCCGACGCCTCAGACGGCTGTGACCCTCGGGGAAGAATGGGGTGCAAACCCCTCTGTTGTATCATCAAAATATCTACCAAATGAGTCACCTCTATAGAATTATCGATGGCAGGAATTTTGGCAACCCCAGCTCTATCACACAGACCCTGAATCAGACATGGGAAAGGGATGCTTGTGTGATCTCGGAATGCTCTTTCGTGGATTTCTTGGACGATGTATCTGGCGAAATGGATCTCATAACCAGCCAAGATGCTGGCGACAACTACCGCCCTGTCCAGTGTGAGAGAGTTATCAGCATTGGTCGGACCCAACCTATGACGAACCACTGACCGCCAAAAACGACCAGCGAAATGGAGCGTGGACTTTTTGATGTTCAGCTTCCCAGTCACCCAACTAGCCGCTACACGCTCCTCGGCTATGTAACCTGCAATCCATTTAGCTAAATCTAACTTCTGTTCGGCATCTCTCATCCTAAATCTATCTCTGACCGTGGCCAGCCTGTGATCAAATTCAGCTGTCGAAACCGAAACTGGACGGTCAAGCCCAAATAAGAAGCGGTGAATGGTCTCTTCCAAAATGTCGACTCGGGTCCCGTGCACCATGACATGAGGTAATACTGGCTGCAAAGTGTATCGCTTCCCCACTGAGGTGCTCAAACCAACACATGCAGCATAGGAAGCATAAAATTCTCGAACCATCTCTGAGCTATACCTCCCCGGCAGCGGCAACAAAATTTGATGTCGCCCAAAATATACCTCCGAAAAAGTACAATGCAGTCGCTGAATCAAATATAGAACCCAACAAGGTTGGGGTCGATCCCACAGGGAATAGGTCGAAGTATGAGTAGACTACTGGAAGGAATAACTGGCAAGTAACTAAAACTGGGGGATTTTTTTAGTAAATAGTAACGATGACGATTACTGATTGATATTGAGTTTGTAAATAATAAGAGGAATTCACTAGGACTGTGATCCCCAATGATTCCTTAACTCCACCGGTGACTTGTGCTTAACAAGACTGCCCCACTGCGCTGCGTGCATAGTCTAACAAGTTAGGTTTATCTAACTGTCTCTCGACTGTCATTAGACGAATTTCACTCTTCTCCTCTCGGTCTCCAAGTGTCGCACTACTAACCCTTGTTCTGGACTTCAGGTAACCTTTTCCGCTAAGGCTCCGGTTATCAGATGAAGGTTGATAGCTTCAAATCTCTGTTGTTATCTCCTTTTCCCAATCTCTACCACTCTCTCGAGCAAGTCTAGAATACAGGCAAGATTTTAACGTTTGCAACCATTAGAAAAGTAATCAATACGAAGGAGACAACAATACATGCATATACAGCAGTACAAAGTTGTCTTGCACGTCACAGGTTTTGTTAATTCTTCATGGTTCACACAACCCTAGTTGATGGGTTTAGCTACTCATAGTTGCAAGAACACAATAATAACCCGAAGATGAAAGCATAATTATGATTTTACAAGAATGAAGGAAAACCCAAAATTTCAATCATCAATCAACTTCAGAATTAGGGTTTGTGAATACCAAACCAAAATATATGTCTCAAACAATGTAAAATAACTCTTAAAATCGTAAATTGTCCAACTCACGCATTCAGGACTACCTAGGGGTATTTATATATACAAAACTAGTCCTATCCAAAACAAAATAGGAGAACAGAGTCGGCAGCTTTCACGAGGTCGTGACTTGGTATCGTGAAACCAAGTCACGGCACGTGACTTGTATTGTGGGAATCAGGCTCTTTTCCTAGATCTCTGAAGTGAACTCACGCCATCAAATCATGCCACGTGGGTGTCAGTCATGTGGCGTGAGTCCTGTCGTGGAACTCAGGTGAAATGTTAGTCCTTTGAAAGCCATTTCACGACACAACCCACGGCTCGTGAGTGATGCCGTGGGTTACTCCATCTTGCAGATTCATTCTTTCCTCATCAGACACATCATCTTTGGGCTTGATTCTTCCTCTTTTGGTCATTTACCTTTAAAACCTGTTTTCCTGCAAATTAGGACAGAAACCACATCATACCTACAAAACACACCCAAGTTATTGCATATTTTCCTTGTTTTAAGCATCGAAAGTGCCATACAACCGTGGCACATCACTCATTCATCCCTTCATCGTTCACCTCTTCATTCACAATTCATTCTTCCATTCTTACAATGCCCGGGCCCCAAGCTGATCAGTGGTAATCAATAGTATTCGGGATTGAACCATGCTAGGCTTTTCCTTTGCCCTTGGGATACCACCCGTAGTAGCGGGATCGACCCATGCGAGGTATTTTAACCCCATGGGATACCACCCGTAGATATTTACATCGACCCATGCGAGGTATTTTAACCCCATGGGATACCACCCAAGAACACATCACTTCTCTTCACAACATTACTTCTTTAATCTTGAGAAAAGTTCATTCGATGATTATATCATTATTGGAAACACGTAGATGCTTACTTTATGCCTTTACGCTCATGAGATTGATACTTTGTAATTGTAACATTATTGGAAGCTTTGGAACAAAACATTATTGGAACTTGGAACCATGTCCATAACTATGTAATACATGAATGACAATAATCAAGAATAAGGTATATGTGATTAACACTAGATGATAACATGAAATGAGATGCCTTAGGACACTTCGGGAATGAGTAAGTATCATAACAAGGTGTACACTATATGCTGCAGAAGGATACGGAAAGAGGAACCTTACATACCTCGTATTCTCAATATGAATACTCAATCCTATACATGAACACAATAGTCCCGCTCCTTCCTTATGTTTCACTCTACAACACAAATACATAACGGAATTTACATTAACCACCAACCACCTTACAAATGCATCTGACGTCAATGAATTACATGTTTGCCTTTAAAATTGTCATTTCCCCCTTGACAATACCATTGATGAAATTATCATACTAATAATCCCACAATATTCCCAACATTGACAAAAATATCATAAACCATTAGCATGTCACACCAAGTTCATACTTTCCACTCTTCATCACCACAACATCACAATTATTCCATCAAATTACTTCAATACACCTCACAACAATAAATTGGCCAAAATCCCATAATTTACACTTATATGAAATTAACAAGTTTAATAACATAATCACACCATACATGTTGATATTTCATCCATACCATGCTCTTTCATCAAAATCACAAGGCATATTTCAAGTGTAAATCCCATGGATAACACATCTTTTACAAAAAAACGCAAAGTGCCATATTCAACCCTTCCAAGCATAACCAACATGATTTACATACTTTCTCATGCATATAATATATTAATCCATAAGAATAATCACTTACCTAAGCTTGAAAAATGATGATCTTGCTCCAAATGTTGTCTTAGGGTTCTTTAAGAGTTGAGAGAAATTTTGGAAAATTTCTAGAAATGTGTTGTGTATTCCTTTGAATAAAAATCAGATTTTCCTTTCATTACGTCACCAATTCCATACACTTTTTCCATAACAACAATTTCCAAAAATAACACATAAAGAGAAATCAACTTAGGGCATAACCATATCATACATTTTGATGTTCAAACCATCAATCTCACTTCTTTCAAGACCACAAGGCCACTTCCAAGTTCATATCACCAAAATAACACAACTTGTGTCACATAAGCAAAAGTGCCCCAATCAACCCTTTTAGTCATAACCATCAAAATCCATACCATATCTTATGCACATAATGTATTAAACCACAAGAATAAATACTTACTAACACTTACCAAGTGATGATCTTGGCAAAACAAGTGTGGTTGCCTTAGGCTTGAAAAGGGTTTCTTTTTGGCTCTTGGAAATGTCTAGAAAATGCAAGAAATGGCAAGGTGTCTCATATGATAAAAATCTGATTTTTGGCCCTCATTTATATCATCCTTAGTCACAATTAAGTCAAAGATGAGGTGTCTCTTGTTCATTAAGGCTTGGATCAAGAATGGGTCAAATTTTCCTTTTTGGGCCATGTATTTCTTGTAATTTTGGGCCAATTTTGAGCCCATTAACCAAGATGAATTAAGTCCAACACTTTGCATACATAATATACCCTTTGTTGCATGTTCAATTAATCCTGTCACTTAGTCGTATTCGTTTGAAAATTTACGGGGTGTTACATATTGTATACAATAACACTTGTATGCATTAGACCAAGAAATTATGACCAATTCCTCCCTCTCAATTGGTTCAGGATTGGGAATCGAATATTACATCTAATAATTTTTTATAAGCGGTATATAATTAATTGATATACCATGATGCACAAAGATGGATTCTCCAAAGTAGATTGAAGCATATGTTAGTTTTCCTAAAATAAGGGGGAGATAATAAGCAGTTAAGAAATATGTTGTGAATTATCGTTAGTACTATCCTCATTAAAAAGATAATTCAAGTCAAATGCCAGAAGCATTGGCTGACCCAAAATTGATTTCATATTTAGCTGCAGATGCTCCTATTGTGTGTCCCTAAAGGACAGAGTCTACAATATGCATGAAGCATGATAGACTAATCGGTTCCAAATAAAATAATCCTTAAAAGAAAAAGAAACAAATGATCATAATAAGGAGGCAATGTGCTCTTGATCAGCCTACGACATGTACACTTCATGAAATCTCATGAGAGGTTTAGGTACCTGAAAATAATGAAGCGATGAGATCTCAATAAGTTATGTCACATTGTGAACCGATACAAATGATATCCCATCGACGATATCTTTGATACAATATGGTGCAATATTGTAAAAGATTATGAGGATCTGAATTCTACGTTTATTAAAGCATGCTAACATAGAAATATTTATCAAGCGACATGAAAGGATGTATCTTGGTAAGCATAAAGCTTATTTGATTTGCAGTCCAAACACCAAAAGAGATCACACATTTAATATTGGATGTTGTCACTTGACAAAATTTATATGGATATCCCTGAAGGATTCAAAATACCTGAAGCATATATAAATTTTTGAAAAATTTCTTTATAATTCTCATATGGATTAAATCAATCAAGATTAATATACTAGAAACGCATTGATAAATATTATTGTCACTCTTGAAGATTTTTCAAAAGAAATATATTATTTGCTAAGATGGAATCCTGAAGACCATTCACTTACAGAAAAATAACAAATCAAATGACAGAAGCATTTACTGATTTGAAAAGGATAACTAAGTCACATATCCCTGCTCTGAATGTGCCTGTTTGAATTGATGTCCCAAAAGGACCATCGACTATTGTCATAGCGTCTAAATCTCAAACACGCTTGGAACGTAGTAGACTATTGGATTCCATGGATAAAATCCTAGAAAAAGTAGCACGAAAAATGATAAAAGTAATACTATAAAAGAATCTCACGAAGAGACTCAAGATCTGATTAATTATGATAATCCAAAAGAAATCAGTGAATTTGAGACTCAAGTGAATTAAGAACCTTCAACGAATTCTACCAGTGAAGAGATAAGTTTAGATCGATCGAAAATTATGGTGAATAATATTTTTGCACATAATGTTGCACTAAATATTATGTAAGACGGTGAGGACCTTGAACCTCTATCTGTCGAAGAATGTCGACAAAGATGTGATTGGCCAAAATGGCAAGAGGCAATTAAATCAGAATTGAATTCACTTGCTAAACGTGAGGTTTTTGGACCTGTAGTTCAAACCCCCTGATGGTGTAAAACCAGTTGGCTATATATGGGTCTTTGCATGGAAAAGAAATGAGAGAAATGAATTGTAAGATACAAGGCACACCTTGTTGCACAAGGATTCTCTCAAAGGCCCGAAGTCGACTACGAAGAAATATATTCACACGTAATGAATGCAATAACATTTTGATATCTCATCGATCTAGCTTTACATGAAAATCTTGAAATACATCGAATGAATGTGGTTACAGCTTATCTTTATGGATCACTTGATAATGAAATTTATATGAGGATCTCAAAAGGATTAAAAATTCCTGAAGCATATAGTTCAAAGTCTCAAAAAATGTATTCAATTAGATTACAGAGATCGTTATACGGTCTAAAACAATCAAGGCGTATGTGGTATAATCGCCTTAGTGAGTACTTGGTAAATGAAGGTTACAAAAATGATGCCATTTGTCCTTGTATTTTTATTAAGAAAACAAAATCAGAATTTTTTATACTTGTTGTTTATGTTGATGACATAAATCTCATTGGAACTTTAGAATAAGTCCAAAAGGTAATTGAATATATAAAAAAAATTAAGATGAAAGATCTTGGAAAGATAAAATTTTGTTTTTGTCTACAAATTGAACATTTAGCAGATGGGATCTTCATCCACCAATCTGTCTATACTGAGAAGATTTTGAAATGATTTTACATGGATAAAGCACATCCATTAATTACTCCAATGATTGTCCGACCATTTGAAGTGAGTAAAGACTTGTTTCGACCTCCAAAAGAGAATAAAGAGATTTTTGGTCCTGAAGTACCATATCTCAGTGCTATTGTTGCACTTATGTATCTTGCTAATGACACAAGGCTTGATATAGTCCCTTTTGTTAATTTTTTACCAAGGTATAGTTCTTCTCCTACACGAATACATAGGAACGGAGTTAAGCATATATTGCAGTATCTAAAGGGGATTATTGATATGGGTCTATTTTATACTAACAAAGATAGTACAGATCTTATTGGTCATGCAGATGCAGGTTATTTATATGATTCACATAAAGCTCGATCTCATACAGGCTATGTGTTTACATACTCAGGTACTGCTATATCATGGAGATCTATAAAGCAGTCTATTGTTGCTACTTCTTCAAATCATGTTGAGATAATAGCTATTAATGAAGCAAGTAGAGAATATGTATAGGTGAGATCAGTGATACATTTTATCAGAGAGAGATGTGGCCTGAAGTGTGATGTCAAGATACCCACCGTCCTATATGATGACAATGTTGCATGAATATCCCAATAAAAGGAGACTTTATAAAAGGAGATAGAACAAAGCACATCTCACCAACACATGATCTCCAGAATAATGGTGATATTGATATACAATAAATCCGTTCAAGTGATAATCCAGTCGATTTATTCACCAAATTCTTACCAACTTCAACTTTTGAGAAGATGGTACACAAGATTAGAATGCGAAAACTAAACCATCTGAATCGTGATCGTCATCAGGGGGAGTAAAATACGTGTTGTATTCTTTTTCTCTTAACCAAGTTTTTGTCCCAATTGAGTTTTCCTGGTGAGGTTTTTAATGAGGCAACACTCAAGGCGTATTAAAAGATGTGTGTACTCTTTTTCCTTCACTGAATTTTTCGTAGTAAGGTTTTAATGAGACACATTAGATCTTAATGGATATCCAAGGAGGAGTGTTATGAATCCACTTGTTTTGAGTGAGTGGATGTCCATAAGTTTTGGATGACCACATCAAGTTTTATGGTCATAACAAGTTTTGGCTGATCACAACAAGTTTTATGGTCATAACAATTTTTGGTTGTCATAACAAGTTTTGAATTGTTATAACAAGTTATGTAACGATGTATCTCTTGCTATAAATAGGATCTTCTATATGACCTATTGAATATACTTGAAATAAGAAGAATTCTCTATATATAAATTTCTTATCTAATTCTCTTACTTTGCTTTTAGTTTATAGCATTTTATAATATTGAGCTGTTTTTCAAATTTCAAATTCAACTTTAAATTATATTTGAAATTTTAATAGTTAAATGTTGATTTTTAAATTTAAAAAAGACTCCAAAAAAAGGTGAATAATTCACATGGCCAAACGAGTTCTAAGTAATTAGTATAAAATGGAAAAATAAATGCATTTTATGGATCGAAAAGTCAAGGCAAAATTGATCTCTAGAAAAAGTTTTATATTTTGTCCTTGCTTATTTATTTAAGGAGGGAGGTAGTGTCAAACAGTTATAAAGAATAAATAAAAAGCAAAAAAAATACAAGTAGAAAAGATGAAAAACAAATAAAACCCAAATGAATGAAAAAAGAACAATAATTGACTTGTATTAATGAAGTACTTCTCCAATAAGTGTTGCTTTAGCAAAAAATTTCAAATAATTTTCGTTTTAGGAATTTAAGATAACAAAGTAGTAATTGTTTCCAATTATATCATTATATGGAAAAACTACTTCTTAATAATGCTCAATCCTCAAGACACATCTACTAATGAATAGGGATAACTTAATAAATTATATTTTTTATTTACTCCCTCTACTCAGTTTTACTAGTCCTTTATTTCAAAAATATATTTTTCACTTATACTTGTTACTTTTAACATATCAAGAAAAGATAATTATTTATTTCTCTATTTTAGCCTTAGCATTAATTACAATTTTCCAAATTACTTTTCAAGACCTAATACTAAAAATCAATTAATAGGGGTAATGTGGTAAAATAGTCATATCAATTTTCTTAATGGTTTGTCAAATCCAAATGTTACAAGTAAAGTGAACGGAGGAAGAAATACTTTTATTAATAGCTATGAAATGAGCCAACACTTATTTTGGGAAGTAGTACAGTAGAGCATGCCAAACTTTTTTTCTATAAGCCATTTATGAAATTGGCTAGTTGAACTTTCAATTCAAAAACTCAACAAATTCTCCTTATAAATAACATCTCCTTGTAAACAATATTGGTCACCCATATAGTAACACTCTTTTTCAATTAGTCATGCAGACTACAAGTTTCTCCCAATTCAACATTCAATCGATTGTATGGGCGTCACCATCTCGCCCTACAATCACCATACTCCATCACAAAATCACCTCAGTTCGGAGGTTATCTCCGGTCTTCGCGGTGGCTTCACCCACAGCTCCACCATCATGCCACCAGGTTACTCACTCAATGCCACCAGAAAAGTTGGAAATATTTAAGTCATTAGAATCTTGGGTTTCCGAAAGCGTCCTCCCTCTACGCAAGCCCGTAGAGGAATGCTGGCAGCCCATTGAGTTTCTCCCTGACCCATCTCAAGGGCCCGATATATTCGAGGAAGAGGTTCGGGCCCTAAGGCAGCGAGTTTTAGGGCTTTCGGATGAGTACTTTGTTATGCTTGTGGGTAATATGTTAACTGAGGATGCTTTGCCTACCCATCAGACCGTGTTTAATACGTTTGATGGTGTACGCGATGAGACTGGATCCAGCCCATGTCCATGGGCAATTTGGAGTCGGTCATGGTCAGCTGAGGAGAACCGACATGGCGATCTGCTAAGGACTTATCTATATCTTTCGGGGAGAGTGGATATGTTGATGATTGAGAAGACACTGCAATACTCGATTGGAGCTGGAGCTGTAAGTGTTGTTCTGAACATTTTTATAAAATTATATACTCCCTCCGTTTAAAAAAGAATGATCTACTTTCCTTTTTAATCCGTTTAAAAAAGAATGATCCTTTTCTTTTTGGCAACACTTCAATTCCAACTTTCCACATGGCATGTTTAAGACCACAAGATTAAAGGGCATTTGGTACATTTGACATAACTTTAATTTAAAACCACAAGATTCAAAAGTCTTTTTTATTTTATTAAACTCCGTACCAAGTCAAAATAGGTCTTTTTTTTTTAAACGGAGGGAGCATTTAGTATAAAGTACAAGTAAAAAAAAAAAATGGAAGGAGTGTTGAATAGGTAACCGGAAATGACAATATTGTTCAAGCAAACCGAGCATAAATAAAGATCATGCTAGATGAGAGTGTCACATTTTAGATGACCGTTAAACAACTACCCCAATAGCCAACTCTATTTAAACTTTTGGCATAATTTTTTTAAAAGATATTGTTTCACCATTTCTTAACCTGGTTAAAAGGGAACAAGTAATTGAGAAAGACCCTACTGGGATTAAGACGATTTTTGAACTATAATTCCCTAGCCTTATCAATTTTATAGAAAATCATCCAAATTTATTGAGCCGTAATTATATAACCATGTAATAATATAAGTAGTCTTTGAATTTGGAATATTAAAGTTTTGTAAGAAAAATCATATAAGAAGCAATTCCCTGCAACTTTTTAAAAAATACAGATTATAAATATAAGTTGTTCATCGTGTTTGAATGTTTGCATCTTAGGACATTGGAGCAGAGAACAATCCATATATGGGTTTTGTGTACACATCATTTCAAGAGAGAGCCACATTTTTGACGCATGGTAATATGGCTAAGCTAGCTAAAGAAGGTGGAGACCACGTGCTAGCGCGTATATGTGGAACAATTGCAGCAGATGAGAAGCGGCACGAGAATGCCTACACAAGAATTATTGAGAAGTTGTTGGAAGTGGACCCAAACACGACTATGCTAGCCATCGGGAATATGATGAAGAAGAGAATTACAATGCCATTGCACCTCATGTATGATGGGCAGGATCCAAATATATTTGAGCACTTTTCTAGCATTTCCCAAAAGCAGGGTGTTTACACATCTCGTGATTATGCAGAAATATTAGATTTTTTCATAACACGATGGAAATTGGAAAAGCTTGAAGGCTTGACAAGCGAGGCGAGATGTGCGCAGGATTTTGTGTGCAGACTTCCACGCAAGATTAGGATGTTTGAAAATCAAGCCAAGAAATTAGAGTCACGTCGCGTGAAGTTTAGTTGGATTTTTAACAAGCAAGTGGGAGTTTAGATGTATTGATTTGTAATAAAGATGTAAAATAAAAGCTTATTTGTTCACTAAGAATAGTCTTTTTGGCAAAAATGCTAAAATAAACTTATTGTGGAACGTATTTATTGTTAAAAATGTTATTTGAAAAAGCGCTTGGGAGAGAGCAGTTTGTATTTAGCTAAATGAGTTAAAAGCTTTGATGATTACTCTTAGGGTAATTGGCGTAAGAAATCAAAGAAATGCAAGCCAAGATTTGTGGAATTGTTTTCTGTATTTCTTCTCTACCCAATATACAAACTAAACCATGTATATATACAAGCCACTTTGGGGCTGAAATGTAAATTGAGAAACTAAGTGTAAAAAAGAAAAAAAAAAAAAAAACTACTAACAGATCTAGTCAGCTGCTACAGCTAGTGTAACCAATTTTGTATTTTTGAACATCTAATGAACTTTCTAGAAGAAATAGGTTCTCTACAATGCTAAGTATGTACAGGTCATTATATCTCTACAAAGTGTTACTTTCTTCCTCTTCAACTTTTGTATGTTGTTGTTCCATTTCCTGTCTGGCTATGAGTTCAACATCCCCCCTCAAGTAGGAATCCGGAGATCGAACTCCCAACTTGTCAATAAAGTATTTGTGAAGCGGACCAGCCAGAGCTTTTGTAAATAAATCGGCCAGTTGAGAAGATGAAGGAACAAAAGATAGTGAGATGAGACCGTCAAGCAATTTTTTGCGAATGAAATGGTAATCGAGCTCTATGTGCTTTGTTCGTTCGTGAAAGATGGGATTTTTCACAATATGGGTTGCATCTTGATTATCACCGTATAAGGAAATTGGAAGAGATGGTGTGCCAGCAAGATCTAAAAGAAGTCGAACGATCCAAGCAATCTCAGCTACTAATCTTCTTATGGATCTGTATTCGGCTTCAGCAGAGGAGAGTGATATAACGGGTTATTTTTTGGATTTTCAAGAAACAGGTGAACCTTTAAGGCTTAGATAAAAACCACTCACCGACCTCCGAGTGTCAGAGCAAGCAGCCTAGTCGGCGTCGCAATAACCAAGTAGTTGCAGAGATGGATTTGAGTTCATAAAGAAACCTAGTGCTGGATTTCTTTTAATGTACTGTAAAGTATGCAAAGTTGCCTGATAATGACCAGTTCGAGGACTTTGCATATATTGGCTTAAATGTTGGTATGATAAATCCTGTCTTGTATAAGTTAAGAAATTCAGCTGCCCCAAAAGTCTTCGATAAATTGTTGGATTAGGAAGAGGAGCTCCTGAATCTGCAGTTAACTTAATGGTGGGATCCAAAGGGCTGAAAGCCAGTTTAGAACCAATATCCAGATGTTCAGAGAGAAGATCCAAAGCAAATGTCCGTTGAGTGAGAATAAGACCTTCAGGTATATGAAGAATTTCCATACCCAAAAAATAATTTGCCAAACCTAGGTCTTTTATCTTAAATTCCTCCTTAAGAAAAGCTTTTAAATCTGAAATTTCTGAATGATTGTTACTTGTGAGCAGAATGTCGTCAACATAAATTGCAAGTATGGTGACTAGAGTTCCTGATATCTTGAAGAAAAGAGAATAATGGTTCAAACTGGAGATGTGTCCTCGTTTCCACAAGGCAGAGGAAAGACGTGAATATCATTGGCGAGAGGCCTACTTGAGGTCGTAGAGTGATTTGCGTAGCCTGCAAACATGAGATGGAGAAGGAGCACTCATACCTGGGGAAATCTCATAAACACTTCTTCATAAAGATCTCCATGGAGAAAAGTGTTATTAACATCCAGTTGAAACAATGACCAATTCCGTTTGACTGCCATAATAAGAATGCAACTAATTGTAGTCATCTTCACAACGGGTGAGTAGGTTTCATGGATATCTCCCCTTACTACAAGATGTGCTTTCAATCGTTCTAATGACCCATCAGATTTTAATTTGATTTTATACACCCATTTGTAGGGCAATGACTTCTTTCCTAGTGGCAAAGAAATAACCTCCCATGTGGAATTAGAGATTAAGGCCTGAATTGTCACGACCCGAAATCCCATTCGGGCCGGACTGACACTCGAAGCCGATATGGCCCGAGAGAACCAATCCTTGCTCATGAACCTTCGTATACGTATTCTCCTATGAATCTCATTATATCTTATGCAACTATACGGAAGACATGAATCATGGAAACATATGCTAATATATATATGTATATTTAGAAAACTCGGTCGTTGGGGCCATCAAGTCAAACGAACATTCGTCTTTTACATCCATATACCCACATATGTCTACAAAAGCCTCTAACAGATGCATCAACAAGACCAACTTACAGTCGGGACAAATCCCCGCTTTATACAACATTTACAATATCAAAATACTTATAGAACTATGACTCAGAAAGCTCCGAACCAAGTGGAGCTCACCAAAACTCTGCAAATGATCCACAGTCTACTGAGGAGGTCTACTAATGCCTGCACCTACAACATGTAAGGTAAGTTCCCCCGAGGAGATCAGTACGAAGAATATACTGAGTATGTAAGGCTCATAAGAAATAACATCATACATGAGAATGTCAATAGAATAAGATATGAGAGAATAGGTAATGTGGATAAACCATCATATTATATAATTACTTTCCTTCAAGGGAAAATTACCTTCACTCAAGAAACTCGCCTCCAATAGATTCTTCTATATACCAGAGATTCTTTCTTGCTTTTATGCTCATTACCACTATTGTTCATCTATTTGGTTAGTAGGTTGTCAAGGAGTAACACTCATCCACATACGTCCACTCTAATGGTGGGGGTAATAATATAACGTACATCTACTCTATTAACGTACATCCACTATATTGGTGGTTTAGCATACATCCACTCTCATAGTGGGGTTACATATCCACTCTCATGGTGGGGCATCATACATCCACTCTCATGGTGGGGCAACATACATCCACTCTCATGGTGGGGTAACATACATCCACTCTCATGGTGGGGTAACATACATGGGGGAGATTGATATATTGAAGATCATGACACTATTTGAAATACACAAATATGCTTTACTCACTCTTATACTTCACGAGATTAACACCTTAACTTGTGAGGAATAGATATATTAGCTCGCACTCCACCTCCTTCACTATTCTTATGAGATCTTATATAAGCAAGTATATGATACCGGATCTCCACCTTTGGTGGGCTATACTAAATAACAAAGCATAATATTGAGACTATTCCATATTGAACTTATACCTTCTAGAATGTGATCCATACTCACTGAAACACATAGTAACCATGCGCCTTACTTCTTTACAATCTTATACCCTTTACCTAGATATGAGAGTGACACGTTAAAGATTATGACACTAAAGCACACACTTATATACACATCTCACTTCACTCTTTTACTTCATGAGATTGACATCCTCACTTATGAGGAATAGTTACACTACCTTGCACATCACCTCTCTTATTACTCTTATGAGAATGGTACTAAGATGATCCTCACACTATAGGACTTGGAACATGACATGATTGGAACATGCCTTTCAAGAATAATTAAATTCTCTTACATCTTACATCTTACTCTTTTGGGATAGGTCATTTAGGAGTTACAACGTTATGACATCTTTTGAACTTCAACCAATGAATAAGAGATAAGTGAATCATAAGTCATCTAAGAATAGGACACATATGGATACAATATACGTCAACCTGAATCGCTATACTTCAAGCCTCTCGGAATTGAAACAAGTCCAATGTTAATAGGAACAATATGTTGTAGAAGGATACGAAAAGAGTAACCTTACATATCTTGTATTCTCAATACGATTTTACAATCTTAGACGTGCATACAATAGTCCCGCTCCTTCCTTATGTTTCACTCTACAGCACAAGTACATAAAGAAACCAACATTAACCACCAATTACCTTACAATGGCATACAATAACAATAAGTCACATGTTTGGCTTTAACATGTCATTTCTCCCTTGACAATACCATTTATGAAATTATTGTACCAATAATCCCATAATATTCCATACATTGACCAATACATGATAAACCAATAGCATGTCACACCAAGTTCATACTTTTCACTCTCCATCATCACAACATCACAATTATTCCATCAAATCACTTCAATACACCTCACAACAACAAATCGGCCAAAATCCCATAATTTACACTTATAGAAAAATAACAAGTTTAATAACATAATCACACCATACATGTTAATATTTCATCCATACCATGCTTTTTCATCAAAGCCACAAGTCATATTTCAAGTTTAAATCCCATGGATAACACATCTTTTACAAAAACACCAAGTGTCATGTTCAACACTTCCAAGCATAACCAACATGATCTGCATACTCTCCCATGCATATAATATATTAATCCATAAGAATAATCACTTACCCAAGCTTGGAAGATGATGACCTTGTCCAAAGAGAAAGCTTAGGGTTTAGAGTTGAGAGAAATGATTTTGGGAAATTTCTAGACTTGGCATGAGACTTTTATGTGTTAAAAATCTGATTTTTGGCCCTTTATATAAGCCCTCAATTCATCCTTAGCCATTATTTATAGCATTAATTGCTATTTCTAGAAGGTCTTTGAAAGAATGGGTCATTTGGTCCATTTGGGCCAAGTCTTTTGCCTCATTTGGGCCTTTATTTGTATTGAGCCCAATTCCTACAACCCATGTATATCCACTAACTTTCTCATGTATAATCCATCATATATCTCATGTTTAAATGATTCCATAACTTCACGACAATATTCTCTAAAAAAAATCCTCATTCGTAATCTCAATCGCAAAAATAGAAATTCTAGTCGCCCATGGCTTCCTTAAACATTTTTGGATAACTACTTGTGTTTCATGATTTGATAATGTAGGGGTATGTAGAAGTGTATTGAAGTATTTGAAGCTTTAACAATGCTCAAAGAACTCCAAGGAACCAAACGAAACCATAAAATAATCGGCGTAGCATTGCGTTACAAAACGAGCGCGGAAAGGCACAATGTGTTGTGCCTTGCGCCACTGCTGCAAAGCAAGGCAGTGGCGCAAGATTTCCTTGCCCTATGAACCTGAAGGCTTGCGCCACACCCCCTGAAACAGTGCAGTGGCGCAAGTTTTCATGCCTTGCTGAATTTTTTTCCTCTTTTGTAAATACTAGCATATCATCCAATGCCCCATCAAAATACTACAAAATACATACTTAGTGACCTTAACCATCAAGTAAACATGACTCCAAGGTACCAAATGAGGTTGAAAATGTACGGGGTATTACATCCTACGAAGGTTTAAGCACGTGTACGAGGGCCAAATTCAATTATCTCATCAATAACATTACCAAAGACATACTTGTGGCGCTCAACACCTAAATAACCATTGTTCAACGTCGTCACATAGGGTTAGGAAGGTACGGGGTGTTAGATGAATTTCAATATCCATTGCACTCTGCCAACCTGGATGAGGTGCTGCTTCATGGTATGAACTAGGCTCTCTTAGTTTTTCAATAGAGTCAACCTTGTTTTGATTGTAATTGCTTAGTGAAGCATAAAAGAAAGAATGTAAAGGCAAAATAAGAGAATTAGGTGAAATCTCTAAAAAAGTTGTATCACAAATAAAATTTGATAAATAAGTAGGAAAAACAGACTTTTTTATTGATATGCGCAAGTCTTGCACCTGAGATGACACTGATAAAGGAGTTAAGGTGTTGGGAAGAGAAAAAATAGGACTAGAGGAAGAGGATTTTGACTTGCTTGGACTAGGTGTATGTGAAACAGAAGAAGGTGGTGAGCCATTGAAATGTCTATCTTGGACTGGAGAAAAAGGTGTAGGAACCTTGGATTGGGGAGATGTATCCTCAAAAGATAGAGGTTCTTCTGATTGAAAAGATCCCGGGAACAGTTTTGAAATAGGACCAGAGTGAGAAAAAGGGGAAATTGATTCATAAAATCTTACATTCCTGCTAACAACAATCCGCCTAGATATGAGATTTAACACCTTGAAACCTTGCTTCCTAAATGGGTATCCTATGAATATTCCTGGAATAGCTCTCGGTGATAATTTATCCCCGTTAGAAGAGAGCGTGGACACAAAACAAAGACACCCAAAAGATTTCAGTTGTGACTACGAAGGCTTTCTCTTAAAAGTCTCTCATAAGGTGTGGAATACTTAGGAGTTTAGAAGGAAATATGTTTATGAGATGGGTGGCAGTGAGAAGGGCTTCTCCCCATTTGGGTGGCAAATGAGACTGGTAGAGAAGAGCTCTACAAATCTCCAATAAATTTCTGTGTTTTCTTTCAGCTACCCCATTCTGTTATAGGGTAGCAACACATGAAGTCTGATGGATAATCCCTTGGGATGAAAAAAATTCACTAGGTAAATTCCCTGACCCCAATGCGTTATCATTTCTGATGGTTTTGATTTTCTTGGGAAAATGTCTCTCAACACAAGATATACAAGATTTTAGAATTAGAAAAGCATTAGACTTAGTTGAGAGAAGATAAGTCCACGTAGCTCTAGAAAAATCATCAACAATGGTTAAGAAGTATTTTTCTCCTTTGTAAGTCTGAGTTTTATAAGGTCCCCAAGCATCAACATGTATTAGGTCAAAACAGTCTGTTGAAGTGATATTACTGTTAGAAAAAGGGAGTTTTGATTGTCTCTCCATAGGGCAAATGTCATAAGGAAAGTAAAATTTGTTGTTCAGACCTGCAGAAATATCTTTAATATGCTTCATGGAATCATAAGGCATGTGTCCCAGTCTATGGTGCCAAAGTTTGTGAGATTCAAGATTACCAGAAACAGAATTGATTTCATTGAAAACAAAATCATTACAGAACTCTAGAACAACTACAGACTCGAGAACACTACAAGAAGACTCAATACTAGACAGTACATGTGCAGACTTCACATGACTCTTAAGAGGAAATAGAAAAGACGAAACAATAGGTGACTTAGCAGACTGAATTTAATTGGATGTGCCCCATCTCTTAGCATGTAAAGACCTGCAACAGTTTCACCAAAAATCTGCTTGCTCTTCATTGAAAGGTTCTGAATAAAACATCCATATTTAGTAAATAAAATGCCAAAATCAGTCTTAATGCAAAATTGACTGACCGAAAGCAAATTATGTCTAAAAGATGGAACATAGAGAACATTTTGAAGTTCATTATGAGGAGTCAATTTAATTGTTCCCACACAATTCACTGAAACTCTATAAGAGTTAGGCAAAGTCACATAAATGGATTTATCCAGAAATTTTATGCTGTGCAACAAATATTTTTCATATGTCATGTGTTGAGAGGCTCCTGAATCAATGATCCAAGGGTTAGATATCAAAGTATTACACCTAGACAAATAAGAGTGTAAAGCTATTGAAATACCAGCCATGTTAGTACTTTGATTCATTTCTGAATTTTCACTATTTTGACTCCCATATTGGACTGATTGAAACATGTGGATCAGTTGTTCACATTGTTCCTTAGTAAAAACCTGAGCATTTATCATAACTGAAATTTTGTTTCCACCAAAAATTGGTCCATAGATATTTTCCACTTTAATTTCTGCTTCTTGCATAGCTGAATTTACTCCACAAAAATTGTTATGATTTGAAGTTGTTGCTTTATCTTTGACATTATTATAGGGTTTCTTTGCCTTGTTAGTGAACTTATAATCTGAAGGGTACCCAAAAAATCTATGACAATCGTCCATCACATGGTTTGTCTTCTTGCAATAAGTGCAGTATAAGTCATTTCTGGGACTTATGTTTTGCGGAATACCTCTCCTCTTAGGAGCAAATCTCTTTTCATTCCATTTGTTAATATTAAAAGAAGATGAATCTAGTACAATTATATTTCCAGAATTCACTTCCCTCTGTGATTCCTGATGCAATATGATAGAATATGCTTGGTTTGTAGAGGGTAATGGCTTCATCATTAGAATATTCCTCTACAACCTGAATAAGCCTCATTAAGTCCTATTAAAAACTGAATAAGCTTCATATCCTCATTCATCTTGCGATTGTGTGTTTTGGCACCACACTTACAATCACAACCATAATTCATAAAGGTGTTTAGAACCTTCATTTGATCCCATAATTTTTTCAGTTTATTAAAGTAGCTGGCCACATCACATGTTCCTTAAGAAATACTATTCAGTTCCTTTTGTAATCGAAACAACTTAGCACCATCGGGCTGACCATACCGTTCTTGCAGCTCATTCCACAGATCTGCAATTGTGAGACAATAAATAACACTTTCTACAATATCCTTACAGAGGGATTTCAACAGCCAAGCAATGATCATGTCATTGCACCTCCTCCATTGCTCAAACAAAGGTGAGTTTTCTGCAGGAACTACTTCTTTGTCATTAATGAAACACAACTTATTTTTGGCTGAAAGAGAAATCAGAATTCCTCTTTTCTAATTTCCATAGTTGGATCCATCAAATATAACATTTGTCAGGTTATTTCCAGGAGAATCAGAAGTTGTGAGGTGATAAGGGTGATTAGGACCATTAATTTCAGAAGATTTTTCTCCTGAAATAGAGGAAGTATTTGTAATGGTGGGATCTACTGCTTTAGATGGAGTATAAATAAGAAATTTCTAGGGATGGAAAAGAGAGAAGCTTTATCAATTCCTCCTAACCCACTCTGATACCATGTAAGAAATCAAAGAATTGCAAGCCAAGATTTGTGGAATTGTTTTCTGTATTTCTTCTCTACCCAATGTACAAACTAAACCATGTATATATACAAGCCACTTTGGGGCTGAAATATAAATTGAGAAACTAGGTGTGAAAAAAAAAACTGCTAACAGACCTAGTCAGCTGCTACAGATGGTGTAACCAATTTTGTATTTTTGTACAGTTAATGAACTTTCTAGAAGAAATAGATTCTCTACAATGCTAAGTATGTACAGGTCATTATATCTCTACAAAGTGTTACTTTCTTCCTCTTCAGCTTTTGTATGTTATTGTTCCATTTCGTGTCTGGCTATGAGTTCAACAATTGGCTACTATAGTTACTCAACTTTGTTTTGTCTTCCAAAAGTCACTCAACTTTGTGTAATTGGCCACCATAATCACTCAACTTTGTTTGTCTTTCAAAAGTCACTCAACTTTGGATAATTAGCCACCATAATCACTTAACTTTGTTTTATTTTCCAAAAGTCACTCAACTTTACCTAATTATCTTCCACAATCACTTTAGGGGTAAAAATAATTTTCGATACCTATTTTAATGATGTGAAATATGTAATTCTTTTTCAAAAATATTTTAAAATATTAAAATCAATATTAAAATTTATTTAGACTCAATTATCGACCCGGCCGCTTTTTCTGTTTTTTAACAAAATGTTTAGTTAATTAATCATTAGCCGAGCAATGATTATTTGGCATTTCCAAAGTACTTAAACTATTAGGGGTGAGAAATATGCAAATATACACTTCAATATTAGACATATTTTTTAAAAAAATGTTTTATAACCATACCCCAAATATTCATCTTCCATTATTCAATGATAGTTATGGTTATAAAACATTTTTGATAGACTTGGGGTGTTTGTATTTGATTTGATTAAAATAATCCAACTTTCCCACACTTTCTCTCTTTAAATTAATTAAAATGTGCTTTTTTCTTTGTCCTAAATAATTTTTCAAAATATATTATATATGAAAATTATGATTTAATAATTTGGGATACATATATATAGCTTAAAATGAAGAAATAAAACTGAAATAAAAATAAATAAAATAGAGATAATATTATAAATATAAGCAATATGAAATAGTAACTGCGCGCGCATAACAAATTTAAGGATTTTCAGGTGTCTAATCTTCTATAAAATATTGGCACAACTTAGCTTAATTAGTAGTTGGTTTAGTTATATAACGATTACTTGTAAGATGCTTCCTTTTAAATATTGGTAAATACAACTCTCAAAACATAACATTTTTAATATAATAGTATGAACTTAATTCACATTTACATCTCCTACACTTAGTATTAAAAACAATTTTTTTTTGAAACATTTTCTGAAAATGGACTAAATATGTTTTACATGCATTAATTGTCAAGACTTGAGCACTACTACTCTAAATTGAAAACAAAAACTAAACGGAAAAATTTTAATAAATTTCATGACAATTTGTGTCAACTATGCAGCTGCAGATTAATAATCAGAAGTGTCAATGCAATTAAATTTTAATTGTTGGCTTGAAAGTGAACTTTGGAAACCCATTTAATTTTAGTTCAATATTAGATATGATTATAAAACATGCTTTTTACAAAATCTCTAACATTGAACTGCTATTTTTATATTTCTCATCTCTAATAGCTTAAGTACTTTGAATTGCCAAATATTATTGCTCGGCTAACGAATAATTAACTAGATAGTTTTTTTAAAAAATGTGAAATAAGCGATTGGGTCAATAATTGGGTCCTAAATAAATTTAATTATTGATTTTAATATTTTAATTATTTAAAAAAAATTACAGATGTCAAGTCATTAAATAAGTAGCGGAAATTATATTTACCCTAAAATGACTATGGAAACTAATTAAGGAAAGTTGAGTGACTTTTGGAAGACAAACAAAGTTGAGTGACTATGGTAACCAATTACCCAAAGTTGAGTGACTTTTGGAAGATAAAACAAAGTTGAGTGACTAGGGTGGCCAATTACCTAAAGTTGAGTGACTTTCGTATTTGACCAATATTTTAAAGTTGTTGTATGGGCCAGAGTGTTGGCCAGTCAAGGACTCTCACATCTAAAAGATAAAGGTGGCAGAGATGGGGATGATGTGATGGATGTGTGAGTTTACTAGGAGAGATAGGATTAAAAATGAGTTTATCTGAGACAAGTTAGGACTGACTTTGGTGGAAGACAAGATGCAAGAAGTGAGGTTGAGATGGTTCGGGTACGTGATGAGGAGGAGCACGGATGCCCCAGTGCGTAGGTGTGAGAGCCTGGCTATGAATTCAGGAGAGGTAGAGGTAGACCGAAGAAATATTGAAGGGAGGTGATTAGACATGACATAAAGCAGTTACAGTTTACCGAAGATATGAAGCTAAATAAAAAGGTTTGGAAAATGCGAACTAGGGTAGAAGGTTAGCAGGAAGGAGTGCATCCATACTGGTAGGTAGGAGTGCTTTATTTTAGGGTTTGTACTAGTAGTCGTAGTGCTACGCTTATAGTTTCTTGTTTCGAGAGTTTTGGTGATGTTTATTGTTTCGGGTAGATCGATTGTAGTATATTTTGTGGTAGTCTTATTTCTATTGCTATCTGTTATTTTGTTAATACATATTGTTTCTTACTCTTATATTGCCTCTTTTTTTAGACTATTTTTATCTTGAGTCGGGGTTCTATCAGAAACAGGCTCCCTACCTCACCTTTGTGGTAGTGGTTTGGACTGCATACAGTATATCCTTCCAGGATTCCACTTTGTGGGAATACACTGGGTATGTTGTTTTTGTTATTGTTCAATATTTTTAAGTTGCAAATTATGAAAAAATTGATAACTATGAATTTTTTATATGAGTAATCTCGTCCTAAAAAAATCAAAAACACTTATAGTTGAAAGAAATTACTTTTGTCAATTGTCTACTTAAAAGTTGAAAATTAAATCATCAGTTTTACTATAACACAATTTTTACTCGATCCCAATAGACCTTCCGGCCTTCCTCTTTTTTAGGGAGTCATGTTTTTAACACTAACTAAGCCCCAATCATCTCCAATAAAAAAGAAGTTCCTCAAGGAACAACAAGTAATTCCTCAGAAACGTTTCTTCCCTTGCTTGAAGATCCAACTTAAATTCTATATGTGAACGCCACTGTCAATAGACCAACAGGTTAAAATCAAGTACAAAGGGCTCCTAGAAGATATGAAATGCAAGACAGAAAGCCTGTGTTTTCTTCACTGAAGAAGAAAACAATCTTCTTGCTTACAAATATTAATGGACTATAATAGGTAAGTTCTCGTGTATCTGTCCGTCTGTTGACATTATTCGTAAAAAGTTTGATATGATGATTCCTAGTAAAGGATGGGCTAAGATTGGAGTGTATGATATATATATATAGTATTTTCTTGAATTTTGATAATGTGGATAATCATCTTTATGTGTACTCTAAGTTATTCCTTGTATTTGGAAAGAACCATATCATGAAAATCTTAAGATAGACCTCTGATTTCAAACCACAAGCTGAAACCACATTAGCTCCCATTTGGATTAACCTCCAAGGCCTTTTGTGTCATTATTATGAATGGGATGTTATTGTATATGTAAACCTATTGGTACTCTTCTTATTATGGATAATGCCACTATCTCTCAGACTAGACCTGCCACTGCCAAAGTTAGAATAGCTATTGATCTGACTACACCATTAATTAAAGAAATTCTAGTTGAAATTAGAAATATAGTGAAGTCAAGGTGATGATCATTACTCAAAAAATTGAATACGATCCTTCATTCTGCTTCCATTACAAGATACAAGGTCACGAAGATGAAAAATGCAGGAAATTACATCCTGAGATGTGAAGTGAGCAGGGGAAGCTATTAACCCCAACACAACTGAGCAATATACCGGACTTAACTTGAAAAATTCCAACAAGCCCAAAAAGATCCACATTCTCAATGTTCAAACAAAGATGACTGAAAAACTATTGGAAGGGGAATAGGCCAGTGAATAAAACTGTTAAGGACAGCCTCATGATCCTAAAGAACAATGTAATCACTAGGAAAACAAGGATGGGAAATGAGGGCACTCAAATGCTGAAAATCAAAAATGTGAAAATCACTCTGATTATTACTCACACTAATAACAATGTTAATGATAGAATGGAGACTAATATTATTGTAATACAACTTTTGATGATAATAAACTTTCTTCCCTTATCCTTATTGTTCTCTCTTAGCCAAACTCTTGAATTAATGAGTTAGTTACCCATCTTTCGCAAAGAAATTCCTGAATTAACTAATCCCATAGATCAATTGTGCATCAATTAGTATCAGAGTTATCGTTCCTTGACATAATCATGGATAGAAGCAAGAATCAAGATAGACCAATTGAAGAAATGGAGGATAAATTATCCTAGATCCATGAGCAGTTGAAGCAATTAGTAAAAGGCATGGCCATTATAAATGATTAAAATCTCCAAACTAACAAAGAATTAATGGAGATGAAGCAGGCGATTGGTGGATTACAATAGAAGGAGAAAGAAATTGATGATGGCAGAGCTGAATCTCTTATGGGTATAGGTCTAAATCAGAATTCAAAGGAAATTCCAGTTGGTGGGGAAGGTTCCATAGAGCAGAGCAGTTGAATTCATGAAAAGAAGTTCATATAGGGTCTAATAGAGTAGGTAATGTTCATACTCGATACACAAGAATTGACTTCCCTAGGTTTTAATGTCAAGATTTGAAGACTTGGTTGTACAAGGTAGACCAATTTTTTTCTATGGATAAAATCTTTTATGATCAAAGAATAAAAGTTACTTCTATACACCTAGATGGGGATGATATAGCTTGGCATAGGTCTTAAATGAGATCCAGAAATTCAATCTTAGACCCTACTTGGACTGAATATGTGATAGTATTGAATGAAAGATTTGGGGATATTTTTTAGAACCCAATGGAGGCAATTAAGAGCCTTCAACAAATTGGTTGTGTAAAAGAGTACCAAGCTAAATTTGACAGATTGTTAACTGGAGTTAATCTGTCTGATGAGAATGCAATTAGCTGTTACTTCGGGGGTTGAAGTAAGAAGTGAACAAATCAGTAATGATGCAAGCACCTATAACTCTTATAAAGGCTTATAGACTCTCTAGGTTGAAGGAATAGGTTTTTAAGGCACAGGCACAACTATGGGGAGTTAAATCTTTTGGTAGGAATCAGGATCTTATTGTACCTACTCCTCATCCTTCTAGTTATCAGATCAATCAAAACCCTTTTATAACAAACTATTATACAACCAATTCCTACTATAAGAAACCCTTTGAAGCTACCACTAATAAATTACATAGTTTGACCAATAACAATATTGGGAGAAAATTGTTAACTGCTGCAGAGATGGATGAGAAAAGGGCAAAAGGATTATGTTTCCTTTGTGATAAGAAGTATATGAGAGGGCATGTTTGCAAATTGAAAAAGTAGTTGTTCTTAGTAAAAGTTATAGAGGATGATATGATCTAAGAAGGATTTCAAGATAAAGATTAATTGGAGGGGCTGATTCCAATTTCGGAGAAGTTTGAACACAAGGATGAGTATATGACTATATCTCTCCAAGCCTTTACTGGAGTTACAGGGTACCAAACTATTAAAGTAACAGGTTAATGTGAGAAGCAACCATAGCAAGTGTTAATAGATACATGAAGCACACCAAATTTTATTGATGCAAAGATGCCCAGAAGATTATGATGCAGATCTAATACTATTATGGAGTAATATATTAGTGTAGCTGATGGTAGAAAGTTGCAGACTGCTGCAGTTTATAAAACTCTTTAGTGTCTATTGCAAAAAACTACTTTTGCTTCTAATTTTCTCTTCTTACCATTATGTAATGTGGATATAGTCCTAGGTGTGCAGTGATTGAACATACTTAGCAGATGTATAGGTGTGCAGTGGTTGAACATACTAGGCAGATGTAACGACATGTTCTTTCATTACTAAAGGCACCTCGTCTATGGCCACGGGGTATGGAGATTTTTAAAAATATGGTATCGAACTATTAAGGTTGGACTTAGGTGAAAAATTTTGGAATTTGAAATTTTTAGTCTGGCTGACGTCATCCTGCTCTAAAGGAAATTTTCCAGCTATAGCAGTGTCGTGGTAGCGGTCGACCGGCCGCTATAGCGGGATGCCGAAAGCAGAAATCAGACCTTATTTTATTAAAAATCCGCTATCCTTTTCAGTTGCAAAAAAGACAAATAAGGCTTCTAACCCCCTCAACTCCCCCCTTTCCAGGGTTTCCTCATGGCCTTGGAGCAATGGAGAGAGGAGGAAATACGGTAAAACCCATAATTTTCTCATGAATTTCACACCAAAAATCCCTAGCACAGAGTAAGAAGCTCGTATTTATGCCTCTATAGCAGCTGCTTGGCATCTATGTAGGCTAGGTTTAATTGAGTAGTTTAGACCGAGGTTATAAAGCATAGGCATGACGTATATTAATGGAAGGTTTCATGCTTAGGCTTGTGGACACGGTGTTGGGGTGGATAAAAATGGTAAAATTTGGTTGGTTGGATGTAATTTGATGTAATTTTATGATATTGAAATATGTCTACTACTTAATGTGCTTTGTTATTGATGTTGCCCACTCTTCAATATTTTAATGGTACGGTACCCGAAAAATGGTATAGAACCCAATAAATAACTAATTAGAGGTGGTTGGTGGTTAGTGTTAGTGGATTCTGAGGAATCTAGGGTGGTTAGTGTTAGTGGATTCCGAGGAACCTATGGTGGTAACCAGAAGAATGATAGTCTTTACTAGGTATTAGTGTTGGGAAATTCTGAGGAACCTATGGTAGTAACCAAAAGAATGACAGTCTTGACTAGGTATTAGTGTTGGTGGATTTCAAAGAATCTAGGGTGGTAACTAGAGGAATGATAGTCGTTAATTGATGTTAGTGTTAAAATAGATAGGTAGACATGCTAGATGGAAACTGTAGATGTGGTTGTGCTCCTTACACTATTCAAGTCCTAGTTAAGCCGCTAAAATGATATAAGGATTATAGGTGATGGTTTATTGTAGTTGAAACCCAACTTAATTTATGTGTGCATGTTAAATATTTCTCCATATATTTGTTATAATGCATGGTCAAGGTAAATAAATGGTTAAGTGATATCCTAAGCGCTAATCACATCCAATGAGTTTATATGAAATGACTTGTTTGATTGTACAAGGATTGTTGTTTTTGTTTACATTGTAGTTATGATTGTTGTGATATCATGTTGATTATTGTAGGATGTAATGGTATTTAGACATCTTCATGGGTTGGGTTGATATAAGTTGGAAGGCACTAGATGTATGGGATTTTGGTACATGAACAAGAGCTCGTCCCCTGCAGATTATGGCTAGTGGGCGATCATAAGATTTTTAACATGTGTGTACAAGGTATTGTTGAGTGTGACAGTTTTTGGAGTGCACCAAATTTATTTGTTCACTTGTTATATCGGTTTCTTGAGTGAATTGGGATTTATGATCAATGTCATTGTTATTATTTAAATGGATCCTTGAGTGGACCGGGCTAAATTGAAAAAGATTGACATATCTCTCTAATTGTCTATTTACTTATGTATTTGAGACAAAGTGTAGTACATTATTGTTAAGTCATAGTTTGTTGACTTGGATTGATCATTGTTGTTGAGTCATAGTTTGTTGACTTGGATTGATCATTGTTGTTGAGCCATGGTTCGCTGATTTGGATGATGTTGGTAGTCATGGTTTTGACTTGAGTTGTTGCTTATTTTGACTTGTACTGATTAGACTATGTGGCTTGCTGAGAAGGGTAAGTGTTCTTAATTAATATAAGTTACTTGAATAGTGTTCATGAATGTGCTCGTGGTATGGTTGTGGTCATTGACCTACAAGTTGATATTGTTGAGAGTGAGTAGGCGGGGTGTTGTTGTCTTGTTATTTAATTTCCTCTAGCCTTACTTGAATCTCTAACTAAGCGTTGTTAATGCATGCCCAGGTTGTAAGGTTGGGAACCATTAACGTTAGGTATGACAAAGTTCCTATTAAAAAAGTGTCTAAGGCCTGACTTGGTGACATTGTGAGAAAATGGTGCTTAGAGTTGAATGGGGTGTGGCAGTTGACTACAGGTTAGTAAGGATAGTAAAAGATGAGGGAGGTAAAGAATTAAATGACTAAGGGTCTTTGACTAAATCAAATCTTAAGTTGCATGCTTCCCTTCAGATATTTATGTGATATTTATGAGATTTAATTCGGGTCGACCGATGATTCTTACCAGTACATATTATTTGTACTGATACTGCTCTTGCTATACCCTTTTTTGGGGTATAGTCTGGTTGCAAGGTCAGTAGATGTTTCATAGTTGATGCGGTGAAGATCTCCAACAACTTTTATCCTCTCCTGTTGATGTGGAAGTTGGGTCATGTGAATTGATTTCATTCATCTTTTAGTAGATCTTGTACCGATTAGACTAGGTCCTTGGAGAAAAGTGTTTATATTTGTACTCAAAGTTTTGTAAACTAGTTGTAATAAAAGAAGAATCTATTGTCTCTTTATAACTTTCGTAGGTATTTCAATTGGGTGGTAAGGGATGTTTTATCTGAGTAGATTAGAGTAGGTGTCTGTACAATCTGATTAGTTGGGTCATGACAGTTTGGTATCAGAGCCTAGGTTACTTGTCTCCTAGTATAAGAAAAAATGTCGAATAGAGCCCTGCTAATTGTTATGTTGACGTCCATATTTAATCTTCAGGGAGCTATGAGATATTCTAGGAAATTGTTTCACTACTTTCTCTCTTCTCGTGCGGTCTGTATGATTGTTTGTATGAGTTTATTCCAATTGGTATCTCAACGAGAAAAATAGATGTCGCTTGACTCCATTTGAAATTACACAAGCAATAGAATTGGAACTAGAAAGGTTCCAATTGGTATTTAGCCATAAAGGTGATGTAGATTCCTGGATAATCGGCTAGTAGTTATCCATGAAGTGAGTAAAGGAATAATAAGAGGGCTTGTTTATTAAATAAAACCTTGGGATTTACACTTATGTGAATTTATAAATGTTTAAATGATTGAGAATTTTGTAAATTTTGAATAGTCAAAACTTATTATGTATTGATAGCTAAGGAATTGTTTGCTATGTGGTTTAAGTGGAAAACTGTATGCTAAATATTGAGCATGATCTTATCATTGCTAAAATGATAAGGGAAAAATGGTATGTGATTGTGGAAACTTTTATGTCAAGCAGTTGGTATGTGGATAAGTACCATGAATAAGGGCAATTGTTGCATGATAGCGGGGACTGTTGTAAGAAAATTGTGGTTGTGATTCATAACTGTGATTTAAAGTAATGTGATATTAAGTTGTTGTTTTATGAATTGTTGGGTTTGATCTTGGAATTATAATGTAGATCATGGTGCAATTTCATATTCTATTGCTAGAAAAGTGATAGGAATGAGGGAATTTGCAGAAAACTAGAAAAATTATGGGTTGCTGTTATAGGGCCGCCATAGGGGGCGTTGTCCCACTACAGCGAACCTGTTATAGCTGAAATTTTCCCGCTATAGCGGCGCCGTAGTAGCGGGTTGCAGGCCGCTACAGCAGGATGGGCTGGGACAAAATCCCTGCCTTGTTTTCCCTTATTTTTTAATCATTCCCAGCCTGTATTATTTGTTAAATTAAGCTATGGGCTACCACATGATCTATCGAAATCTCATATAGCAAGGTAAAACAGAAAGCAGGAATTCAATAATAGCTGTTAAAACGAGCATTCATGTGCGAATAAAAAAAAGGAATATTGTTTGTTACATACCCCAAACGGGGGCAACCCCAATAAAGTACCAGTATATTAAAAGATGGGAGGGATGGGGCTGATATACACCAAGAACCTAGCTGGATGGTCGGTCATCATCATGGGTTGTTGGGGCGGGGCCTTCTCCTTCCGCATCACACAAGAAGGAGAACTCCTATATGTCCTCCAGAGAAGCTCTTTGTCAGGGACAATGCACTTGAACATGAACTTTACGGTTTTCCACATTCGTGCGAGCATACAGTCCCAGGAGCGTCTCCTCCTCTTCTCCTCATCTAGCTCTCTGTAGAGCATTGTAAAGTCTTGGGTAGTGGGAGGTGGGGTTCTAGAGATGAAGGGGATGTACCCCAGAAATTCAGGTGGGCAGGTTAGGCTCTAGGCGACTGATAGAGATTGGGGGCTAGGTAGGGCGAGCATTGTCATCATTATCATCATCTCCCTCTTCTGCGGCCCGGCTACTCTCGACCTCACTCACCTTCCTTTCTTTTTTTCTTTTGGACGAGACTACCTTCACCTTAAGGGGATGGAAGGGTGTGTCCATCTCCACCTTCTTATAAGCATTGCTGGCGCACCGGCACGGCTCATAAACTAGTCCTGGAAGGAAGGGGCCATTTTTGTTGCCTCGAAAGAAGTCCTTCCACTCCATCACTTTCCCCCACATTTAGTTGTAGCCCCACATAGCACAGGCCACCTCCAGAGCTCGAGTATAAGTCACGTCGAAAGTATTGCCCAATGGATGAATCCACCGGGTCACCAGGTTCAGCCACCTCCGAGTGTCGGTTGTAAAATATGTGCTCCTGGTCCCCTCAATAGTGGGCCAATAGATTTAGTCCCTATCCTCCTACACAATTAGAGTGTCCCCCAGCCACTTCATGTCCATCTCTTGGGCCTTAGCCATGTACCTGGCATTAGAGATGTTTGGCACCCCGAGCACCTTATTTATAGTTTCAGCATCCATGGGGACATCAATTTTCCTAATGCAGATGGTGGGGTTGAGGTCATCACAAAGCATGGAAGGGAGTATGACATAGAATTTTCTAACCCAGCTCGAGACACTAGATATAGGATCCTCCACTAGTGGCATCCAGCTAAACTCCTGGAGGTGGTTGTAGAATTCAGGTGCCTTGTTCACCACCCCTTTCATCATGAAACCCTGCTCATGGAAGAATCCCATTCTTTGGTAATCCCAGAATCTCTCCCGACTGTTCTCATCGGGGAATCTCACAAAGGTAGAAGCATCTTCTTGGTTTCCAGTCATTGGGGTAGTAAATTTGCAAAAAATTCAAGGCAAACAAGTTAGAACTCATAAAGGTACTAAGGGAATTGAAATTTAGAAAAAGGCCAAGCCTGGGCTTAGGCTGGGAGGCTATTATCTGCAGCCTCTTGCTATAGCAGGCTGCATCCCGCTACCACGGGACCACTATAGTGGAAATATTCCTGCTATAATGGAGTCGCCATAGCGGGATGAGGCTGCTATAGTGGCCTTTATCATCCTCGAACTCCAAGGGGTGCGTCAATGGCGCTCCTTGAAGAAAAGTTCCATTTTTGGCATTCCAACCCCAGATTAGTGTAGGGGCAGTGTCGTAGAACTAGTATATGCAATAATTTGGGCATGATAACTCCTAAAACATACCCAAATCATCAAAACAAAACCAAGAATAACCTTTTACATTCCCCACTATTTTGACCCCATTTGGCCATGAATCTGATAACTCTTACGCCTAGAACGCTATAGAAGCACTGTAAACGTAAGAGAAGAAACCATGCTTCAACTTTTCACCCAAATCAAGCCCCAATTTTGAATTCAAAAATCAACCCCAAAATCTATTCTATTTCTATGAATTCAAGCATAAATCATGCAAAAATATGAGTAACGAAGTAAAAAGTTAAAGTTTAGCGATAATTACCTTGTTTCCAACATTGGAAGCAAAGTGATCGAGATGAGAGGAGAGTTTTTGGAGAGTAAAAGATGAGAAATGGGCATAAAACCCATTTCTCCTCTTTTTTATCTGCTCCATCCTACTATAGCAGCCCTCACCCCACTATAGCAGAGCCATTGTAGCTGGAATATTCCTGCTATAGCAGGATACAGTCCCTCAAGGTATAGAAAAATTTTCATCTGTTGTGTTTGAATTCTTTTCTTTCTGATATATTGGCGAGGCCCAGTATACCTTGGGTACTCAAAAAATATTTTGCTCCAAGTAGTCTCGGACGACTCGTGAGTAAGGAAGATTTATTGAGGGAGTAGGAATAGTAATAAAGTGCGGTTCAAAAATTTAGTGCGTCGGTGGAAAGGGATCCAGCGATTCGGATAAGTTTTGTATTTACATAATTATTAAAGGGACATTAACATCAAAGTGTGATTTGTTCCGTCCTCTTCCTACTGTAATCATTCGGGGATGAACGGTGGGTAAATTGGTGTCTGTTGTAATGACTTATTTCATCGTTACTAAAGCCACCTCGTCTATGGGCACAAGGTACAGAGATTTTTAAAAATATGGTCTCGAACTAGTATGGTTAGACTTTGTTGAAAAATTTTGGAATTTAAATTTTTTTGTCCGGCTGACGTCATTCTGCTATAGCTGAAATTTTCCTGCTATAGCGTCACCGTGGTAGCGTGACGCTAGAGGCAAAAACCAAACCCCATTTTATTAAAAAAAAAAAATTCTCCTCTTTAGTTGCAAAAAAGATGAATGAGGCTTATAACCCCCCCCCCCCCACACACACACACACACAAGGTTTCCTCATGCCCTTGGAGTAATGAAAAGGAAGAAATATGCTCGAATGGGTAAAATTCATGGTTTTCTCACTAATTTCACGCCGAAAATCACTAGCACAGCGTCAGAAGCTCACTTTCATGCCTACGTAGTAGCTGCTTGGCATCCAAATAACCAAGGTTTAACTAAGTATTTTAGACTTGGATTAGAAAGCATAGGCATGAAATAGATTGATGGGAGATTTCATGCTTAGGCTTGCGGGCACGGTGTTGGAATGGATAAAAATGGTAAAATCAGGTTGGTTGTATTAAATTTGATATATTTTTATGATATTGAAATATGTCTACTAATTAACATGTTTTCTTATTGACGATGACCACTCTTGAATGTTTTAATAGTATGGTACCTGGAAAATGGTAGAGAACACAATAAATGACTAATTAGAGGTGATTGGTGTTGGTGGATTCTAATAAATCTAGGGTGGTTAGTATTGGTAGATTCTAAAGAACCTATGGTGGTAACCAGAGGAATTACAGTTTTGACTAGGTATTAGTGTTGGTGTATTCTGATGAACCTACGGTGGTAACCAGAGGAATGGCAATCATTAACTAGTGTTAGTGTTAAAATGGATGGATAGACATTCAAGGTGGGAACGGTAGGTGTGGCTGTGTATCTTACATCATTCAAGTCCTAATTAAGCCCCCTAAATGATATACGGATTACAGGTGATGGTTTATTGTAGTTAAAACCCAGCTTGATTTATGTGTGCATACTAACTATTTCTTGGTATACTTGTTATAATGCATGTTCAAGGTAAATAAATGGTTAAATGATATCCTAAGTGCTAATCACAGGCAATGAGGTTATATGAAATTACTTGTTTGATTGTACAAGGGTTATTATTGTTGTTTACATTGTGGTTGTGATTGTTCTGATATCACGTTGATTATTATGGGATGTGCCTATATTTTGGCATCTTCACGGGCTTGGTTGATATAAGGTTGGCCGGCACTAGATGTCTGGGATTTTAGTACATGGACAAGAGCTCGCCCCTGCAGGACATGGATAATGGGTGACCATAAGACCCTTAGCATGTGTGTACAAGGTATTGGTGAGTGTGACGGTTCCTTAAGTGAATCGGATTTATTTGTTCACTAGTTATGTTGGTTCCTTGAGTGAACCGAGATTTATGATCATTGTCATTGTTATCATTTAATTGGATCCTTGAGAGGATTGGGCTAAATTGAAAAGGATTGACATATCTCTCTAATTGTCTGTTTACTTATGTATTTGAGATATGGTGTAGCATATTGTTGTTAAGTCATGGTTTATTAGCTTGGATTGATCATTGTCGTTGAGTCATGATTTGTTGACTTGGATTGATCATTGTTGTTGAGTCATGATTTGCTGACTTGGATTGATGCTGGTAGTCATGATTTTGACTTGAGTTGTTGCCTATTTTGACTTGTACTAATTAGACTATGTGGCTTGCTAAAAAGGCTAAGTGTTCTTAATAGATATAAGTTACTTGAAAGGTGTTCATGAATGTACTCGTGGTATGGTTGTGGTCATTGACCTACTGGTTGATATTATTAAGAGTGAGTATGTGGGGTGTCGTTGTCTTATTATTTAATTTCCCCTAGCCTTACTTGAATCTCTAACTAAGTGGTGTTAGGGTTGTAAGGTTGGGAACTATTAAAGTTAGGTATGGCAATGTTCATATTAAAAGAGGATCTAAGGCCTGACTTGGTGACATTGCGAGAAAGTGGTGCTTAAAGTTGAATGAGGTGTGACAGTTGACTACGGGTTAGTAAGGATAGTAAAAGATGAGGGAGGTAAAGAATTAAATGACCGAGGGTATTTGACTAAATCAACTCTAAAGTTCCATGCTTCCTTTCGGATATTTATATGATGGTAATGTTATTTAATTCTGGTTGATCGATGATGCTTACCAGTACGTGTTTTTTATACTGATACTACTCTTACGATACCTTTTTTTTGGGTATAGTCTGGTTACAGGGTCAGTAGATGTTTCATACTTGATGTGGTATAGATCTCCAACAACTTCTATCCTTCCCTCTTGCGGTGGAAGTTGGGTCATGTGTATTGATTTCATTCTTCTTTTAGTAGCTCTTATACCTGTTTAGACTAAGTCTGTGGGGAAAAGTGTTTATGTTTGTACTTAAAGTTTTGTAAACCAGTTATAATAAATGAAGAATATATTGTTTCTTTATGACTTCTCCAGGTATTTCAATTGGGTGGTAAGGGTTCTCCTATCTAGGTAGATTAGAGTAGGTGCTCGCACGATCCGGTAAGTTGGATCGTGACAGCATAATCTTGTTTAACTTCCAAAATAGAACAATTAGATTTGTCCATCAAGGCAAGAATCATGTTTTGAGAGATGTAACTACTCAGTTGAAAGCAACTAAAGCTAAAGCATTAAGAAGGGAGATTGATAAGCAAGCTCAAGTCTTTATGATGGCTTTGATCACACCCATAGATTCAGAAATGCAATGCAATAGTATCCAGGCTACACAAGGTACTGAAATTCCTGCAGACTTAGTTACATTAATGAAACAGTATGAGAATAATTTTGCAATTCCAAAGAGTCTACCTTCCCATTTGATCATAGAATTCCCTTAATAGACTTAGTTGCACCTGTGAGCAAAAGACCTTACAGATATCCAGGACATAAGAAAGAAATTATTGAAAAACTAGTACAAGAAATGTTGGACCAAGGAGTTATTCAGCATAATACTAGCCCTTATGCTTCTCCAGTGGTATTGGTAGGGGAAAAGGGTGGTAGTTGGAGGCTTTGTGTTGACTATAGGGAAGAATCATTTAACTGTCAAGGATAAATTTCCAATTCTTATGATAGAAGATTTGTCGGATGAGTTGGGACATGCAGAAGTTTTCTCTAAGATTGATCTTAGGGGTGGCTATCATCAACTAAGAATGGTGATAACGCTCAACAACACCGGTAAGATGTACGTGATCACTAGCAATATAATTACCCAACTCTTGAGTTGGAGTCGATCCCACAGGGAATGAATAAGAGAGATTCACCTTAGAGTGTAATAAGACACTAGATGCTTGCTCGTAATAGTTAAAATGCAATAAAATTAAAACGGGGGTTGTTGACAGCTAATTTTTGCCCTCCACGACTAGGTTTAATCCTGAGTTGCTTCAGTTTTAAATAAAATTAAATATTTATTTTATCCAGATAAAAACTTTTCAAAATATGTATCTGAGTTAATTTTAGCATTTTAAGAAGTGATTATACGTTTCTGTATTCATATATATGAGGTCGTATAATTTTTATAACTTAAATAATTATTTTATCGAACACCAGCTTTAATCAAAACTCATTTTGAAAAATTAGTTCAAATAGGATAGATTTTGATTTAAATATAATTTGTTCTATAAAAATAATTTATTTGAAAAATATTTATTTGATTTTATTAAATCAAGAAGCTCGGGATTAAATCGTTTGTTAATTTGCTTCGATTTTTGATTCATTTTAGCCAATTTATTGAATTTGGCAGCAAATGCAATGCAATTGGCCAATTGATTTATCAATTTGGTTGAAATTTTAATAAATTGGCTAAAATTCTAACAAATTAGGCTATTCAAATTGTCCCAAGTCCTAACCCTTATTTCCTAACACTACCAGCCCCATTCCCTTTAAATGGTCCGCCCCAGCCCACTCCAAGCTGACCCGACCCGACCCGACCCACCTTATAACCCCTTTCCCCTTTCTCCTTCAGTCATACCCGATAAATAACAACAACATCGACAACAGCGAAAACAACAATATCAGCAGCCAAAATCGCAACCAACGAAAGCCCCAAATTCTTTTCCCGTTTCTTTTTCCCTTTCCTTCTCAAAGAACATGTGACTCTCACGAGGATATTGAACCCGCGAAGCTTCTAGAAGCTACTAGGTGGCGTATGGGTCTTCTCTCAATGGATATTCTATAAAGAATCCACCTCAAATAGCGGAATTTGTACCAATTCGTACGCAGCTGAACAAATGTCATTGGTTATTGAGGAAATTGTGATTTCCCCCAAATTTTTATCTACCCTAATTCATCAAATTAGTACTAATTTATTTACTATAAATCTTACCTCATTTTTAAAATTTGAATTCCCTCCTCAGAAATTCCCCAAATTGCCCCTGAATTCCTCAACTCCCACATCAGCTGAAAGCTGAAAATCAAGCCCTAAAGTTCTCTATAAATACGTCTACTGTTAAGGCAAACTGTTAACTTCGGCAAGGTATGTCTACATTGGTGATACACCGTGAACTTTAGCGATCCGCCAAACTGCTTGGGCGATGCCTTCTTTGCATTTTAGTTCCAATTCTTTATCTTTTTGCTTCCTTTTGCTCTATTAACCACTTCTTGGCTTCAACCCTAAAAATCAACCAAACTAACATTAAAATTAACTTAAATCGGCATTGAAGACTTGATTTCTCACCGATTTTAGGCTAAAAGAGTTGCAAATTGCCGACTCATCAGATGGCAGAAGGAGATAAACACATAACAACATTGAAAACCTATGAAGGACACTATGAATTCTTGGTGATGCCCTTTGGATTAACTAATGACCCATCCTCCTTCCAATATCTCATGAATTTTGTCTTTAAACCCCTGCTGAGGAAGTCAGTTTTGGTTTTATTTAATGATATATTGATATACAACAAAGATATGACAACTCACTTAATGTATTTGAAGGCTATGTTTGATATTATGCAGCAACACCAACTCTATGCTAAAGGCTCTAAGTGTGATTTTAGGGTGCCTGGAGTGGAGTATTTAGGGCATTTTATAAGTGTTGTAGGAGTTGCGACTGGTCTAAAAAAGATAGATGTTGTAAAGGCTTAGTTAACACCAACAACTGTGAAATAATTGAGGGGCTTCTTGGGATTGGCAGGGTACTATAGGAGGTTCATTCAAGGCTTTGGTTTCATTGCAAAACCTCTGAATGAATTCTTGAATAAGGATAATTTCACATGGAATGATGAAGCCACTATAGCATTTGAAAAGCTTAAGCACTTGTTACTACTCCATTGCTAGCATTGCCTGATTACTCTAAGGTATTTATTATTGAGATTGATGCAAGTGGACTGGGCATTGGTGCTGTTTTGATGCAGCAAGGGCATCCAATTGCCAATATCAGTAAATCTTTGGCCCCTAAACACCAGGTCATGTGTGTGTATGATAAAGAGTTGTTGGCTTTTATTTTTGTTGTGACCAAGTAGTCTCAACCATTTCATTGTGAGAACTAATTAAAAGGCCTTGAAATATTTGCTTGATCAAAACATTCACACTGATTTCCAGGTAGTTGGTATCTCTAAATTGATAGCATTTGATTTCTTAATTAAGTACAAGAAGGGACATGAGAACAAGTCTCCTAATGCATTGTCCAGGAATCAAGGGGCTGAGTTGTTAGCTATTTCCTTACTAAACCCTCATGATAACTTACCTGATCAAATCAAACAATCTTGGAGTTCTGATCCAATGCTTTAGGCTTTGATCATTAAGTTGCAGGTTCAGCCTTACAAGTCCTATACTTAGATTAACTTCCAATTAAGGTGAAAGGGTAGATTGTTTATTGGAGCTGATGTTTAACTGAGACAAAGTATTATTGACCTATGGTATTCAACTCCATAAAGGTGGGCATTTAGGTATGGATGCTACTGTCAGAAGAGTGCAGTCTCGTTTTTGTTGGAAGTCCATGGTTCAAGATATCAGAGTTTTCATCAGTAAATATGATGTTTGTCAAAGGTATAAGTATGATGCATCTTCTAACCCTGGACTGATTCAACCACTACCTATTTCAGATAGTGTATGGACAGCTATCAGACTTGATTTCATTGAAGGTCTGCCAAAATTAAAGGGAAAAATGTTGTTTTAATGGTGATGGACAGGTTGAGTAAATATGAGCATTTCATAGGGTTGCAACACCCTTATACAGCTCAAATTGTGGCTCAAACCTTCTCAAATAATGTCTTTAAGCTTTATGGAATGCTCTCTACCATAGTTAGTGACAGAGATCCAGTCTTCATCAGTTCTTTTTGGCAAGAATTATTCAATCTTCAAGGGGTCAAACTATACCACTCTACTGCTTATCACCCTCAAATTGATGGGCAAACAAAGGTTCTAAATAGGACAGTGGAAACATATCTCGGGTGTTTTTGCTCAGATAATCCTCAAGAGTAGGCTTCTTATTTACCACTTGTTGAATGGTGGTATTTACCACTTGTTGAATGGTGGTATTTACCACTTGCTGAATGGTGGTATAACACTACTTACCACTATGCTACTAAATGCTCCCTTATAAGATTTTATATGGTCAAAAACCTTCTACACATCTACCTTATCTAGCTGGTGAAACTCAACTGGAAATGGTGGATAGATCCTTAGTGGCAAGAGAAGCTATTATTGACCTGCTCAAGTTCAATTTATCAACGACTAAACAGAGAATGAGAGACTTGGCTAACAAACATAGATCAGATAGACAGTTTGTGGTAGGTGATTGGGTCTATTTGAAACTACAGCCTTTTAGGCAAGTGGTTGTCTCCTCTAGACCCTTCAACAAGCTTGCAATAAAGTACTTTGGACCCTACTTGGTTATAGCTAAGATTGGTGAAGTTTTTTACAAGCTACTGATGCCTACTGATGTGTTGATACATCATACTTTTCATGTTTTACAATTGAAAAGATATTTAGAGGTGTCTACTGTCATTTCTCATCCACCAGTTATTCACATGTCCAGTCCTTTACCTGAGGTTGTGTTGGATAGAAGAATGGTCAAGAGGGGTAATAAGGTCATGTGCCAAGTTCTAATTAAATGGTTGGCATTGATGCTGATCAAGCTATTTGGGAGTACATTAATGAGCTGTAGGGCAGGTTTCCTGATTTCCATCCTTGAGGTCAAGGATGTTCTCTACAAGGGGGTATTGATGGAAGTTCAAGAGGAAGGATCCAATTAAACAAGCTTAAATGAGAAGGCAAATTGATAGTTAGTTGCATTCGTTAGTTAAAATTACTGTGTATTATTGGTACTGTGCATTACTATTTATTCCGGAAAGCAATTATAGTCACTGTTTCATTGAGTTAGTTGGAAGTCTGTTAGAGGCAATTAGTTCTTTTAATTTACTCATTAGTCAAGTTAGCTCAAGTAGCATAAGTAGAAGCTCATAATCATTGTAATAAAGCTTTTGATGATAAAGAAAAACTTTCTTCCCTTGTCCCTATTTTTCTCTCTTAGCTAAACTCTCAAATTCTTGAGTTAGTTACCCATCTTCCTCGAAAAAATTCCTGAATTAACTAATCCCATAGGTCAATTGTGCATCATAATTGCTAAGTTCAAAAGAATGCTTGATTGCACTGTATCCACAAAATCTCCAACAAAATATGATTTTTTGGGGGGAAGTGATCATCGCTTATGGACATTCTGGACGATAAAGAACAACATATGCTTATTAACATATCCCAAGCTTAAAGCTCATCAACCTAGAGTAAATTCCTCAAATTGTCACTCAACTTTTATAAATATCCCACTAAAGTCACTTATAATTTTTTTTGAAAATTATTGTCATTGACCTCTATAAATTTTTCAAACAAGCTAAAACTAACAGAAATGTTAAAAAGGTTAACAGAGATATCTTTTTTTTTCTTTTTTTTTTTTAGAATCCATATTTAACTCAATACCCATAACCCGTTTAGCATGATAATAGCTACCTTTTTTGTCAAAATCGTCATCTTCTGCTCAATTATAGCTCTTTTTATTTTCTCCAATTCCTCCTAAAAGATTCATCAAAACACCTTTGTTCTTGTCAAAACTCAAAACCCAAAACCATAAAAATGGAAAAAAAGTGAAATATGAAGAGATAATGCCAGCAAGGATTGGGAAAAAACAAGAAAAGAATGGAAGAAATGAAAAATGATTAAATGTGACGCTACTTATTAACCCATTTGACCCATTCGAAACACTGAGAGATGTTGATGTCTTGAGAAATGGTAGATTTGTGTCTTAAACCCAATCATCAAATTCTTTCTTTAAAATTATGTCTTGAAAAATGGTGACAACTTGTACATTCACCCACATCTTATAAAATCATCAAATTCATCTTTTAGTATTTGATACCAACCTCAGTTCCATACTCCTACATTCATTTATCAGTTATTCAATGTCGATCTCTCTACTTCTATGTTGAATAATCCTAATACAAATGCTATATGGGTCACGGATTATGAGTTATGGATATTCGGATAAATATGAATCCTAAACATTTCTGTTAGTTTTAGCTTGGTTGAAAAATTTATAGAGTTCAATGACAATATTTTCTAAAAAAAAAAAAAAAAAAAAATCATAAGTGACTTTAGTGGATTATTTGTAAAAGTTGAGTGACAATTTGAAAAATGTACTCCATCAACCTATCTCTTTTCACCTCACTATTGTTTATGTGGGTAGATGAAATTTCGAGAGTTAACCAAATTTTTGATATGTTTTTACATTATTTAAATTGATAATTATTATAATTTATAATATTTTTTACGTAATTTTCAAATATATCACTATCAATGTTATAGGAAAAAAGAAATATTGTTTGTTTGGTTGTTTGTTTGTTTTTGCGCTAAAATATATAGTCCATAATATCTACAAATCTTGTCAGATGCTTCCGAACCCTCACCGTCGCTAAAATTAAGAGATTTCTTTTGTTTCAACTTTTCTCTTAACCATGTAAATTTAGGTAAAACACCTTCGAAGTGCCTGCTGCCTGCTTTGGCAGATGACTTATAATATCAGAGTATAAATAAATATTGTATGTATTTATATAATTTAATAATGATAAGAAGCCATGTGAACTAAGAGCTATTTGTTCACTCTTTTAATAATAGAAAGAAAAAAATACACGTTTTAAACTTCTTTTGACATAGAATATCGGAGAGAAATAATTATGTTTACAAGAACATAATAATAATTTACTCCCTTTCGGTTACCACTAACCTATATTGCACTAAAGAAAATAGTAAATTTCTTAGGCCAAAAAGTTCTTTTACACATAATTTTGCTATCACTATCTAAGTCGTGGACACTAATAATGTATAATAGTGATGATTTTTCATAAGTCAATCTTCATAGCTTTTACAAAATGGGAACCCAAGAAAAGGAATAACTTGATGGATGTATGAGTACTCTAAACATATAATTGCTTTTCAAATGCTGGGTTAGGTCAAAGTAAATACACAATAATTATCCGCATGAGGAGCAAAGATTTTCTTGATTTTCTTCATAGTCCTAAAAGTATATAATAAAGGAGGGTTACTGGTAATGAAACCAGCATCCCAAATATAACCCTGCAAAACAAGACATTAAAGTCATTTCAAAATCATCTCTTTATTTTAAAAATAAAGATTGATAATGTAAGGATAAAATAGGCATTCAAAATTATCACAACCGAAATCAGAATTTACGATAACTAGGGAACTGAAAGTGTTATTTTCCCTTTCTAAATAGACAAATAAGTAGTATAGTAGTAAATAAGATCAACTTACCCAGTACTTAGTACGTCCGGATGCAACCCATATTCTCTTGCGAAGACAAATGGAACGATTCCTTGGGGAAGAGCTGCCTGAATATTTGGTAGAAAATTAGAATTTTATATGCAATGGTTACCTTAGTTTATTTAAACTTATGAGTTGATGGTCTATTATGAACAGACTCTCTATCCCACAAAAATAGAAGGTTTGTGTACTTCCTATCTTTTTTGGACCGCACTTATATGATTATACTAAATATGTTATTGTTGTCTTATATTTGATGAGTCGTTAAACTACTCCGCACATTCATATATGCAAATAAGGACGAGATAAATATTGTAACACATATTCATATTTTTAAGAAGCAAGGGTAATAAGAATTCAGGGCAAAATGTTGCATTTATTGAAAAAAAAAAAAAGTGAAAATTTTTCTATAATTGAGTGACAATAACTAAAAGCTTTGAGTTCATACTCTGAAAATGTTATTACAAACTTGAACAATTAACGACTGAAAGTCATCAACTCATCATTCCTCCCTATGATCATGGAAACAGCCATGGTGCACGAACCACTAAATATGTAAGTGAAAATGTCCAAACTTTTATGTCATGATTGTTTGAATTAAATTTTATAACGGAATTATCAATGTTCAACTTCGAACGAAAAATATCTATTACTATTGTTAATGAGAGTTTAACTAACATGCACCAGTAATGTCAAAAAAATATAAGTATATTATATTATCAGGTCACGTATACCTATTGCAATATGTAATTTGCCTTCAGAATTACAAATGCTACTTTTTATAAACGCTTACATAAATATTTCCACTAAGGGTAAGATCTGCATACACTCATTCATCTTCTTCAAACCCCACTTGCAAGAATATACTGAATATGTTATTGTTGTTGATTAGATATCTTTTGGTGGCTTGATAATATATTTTTTTTTTTTGTAGATATACGAAGTAAAGTCACATAGGCATAATGAATTACCTGTACAATTGCAGTATGAAGTCGAACTCCTTTAAGGCCAACGGCAATAGAAGCGGCTGACATTACTAAAGGTCCACCTATGAATCTTATGGCCATCCCTATTGCTGCCATCTTCGCCCCACACGCTATTATTCGAGGTTGAAGTGCCATGAACAACCCTATAAAGGTACCATAGCCATGTTGATTACTTTCAACATTACATTTTATCAACATACTACTCTAATTAAAGTACCATAGCACATTCCTATCCATTTTTATTTGTCCATGTTTGACTTGACACGCCTTTAAAAAGTCATAAATAAAATGATAATTTTACTATATCACCTGATTAATTATTATAAGTCATTTAATGTTGAGAATGAATTGGAAATAATTAAAGTATTAATAATAAGGGTAAAACAGATATAGAATACTAATAAATTATATCTTGAATTTCCAAACTAGATAAGTAAAAGTGGACGTCTATTTTTAGTACATAGTGGACAAGTAAAAAAAAGTGGATGGATGAGTAATTGTTTTTAAAGTTACGTTGAGATATGAGGTAAATTTTGGTAATTATATGACATACCTAGACTGAACATTGCCATCCCCAGACCTGCATCTGAAATTATTTTAACGGAATATTTCACCAAACTTGGCATCCCCACATTCCATCTGCTCAAAAAGTTAGGGAACTTTGTTAGTACTAATATGATTCAAGTAAAGTAAACGTCCTTTTTCTTTAATTTTCTAAAGACAGTACTAAAGTTTAGTTACTCTATTTGACTTTTGAATAGGTCGATCGAACCATCATTTAAATTTTGACATCATGAAAATGACCCTATAACTGAATAATATAAAAAATTATACTAGGCAAAAGTATTATTAACCTTTATTAAGCTTTAAATTTACATGGTATATAATAATTAAGAAGATTGTAGGGTGTTTAAAGAACTTACTTGAATGAGATGAGAGACCAGAGAAGTCCTAAAATACTGGAGTAAGTATTGGGATTACGTGAAAGCTTTCTCCCAACCATAACTATAATGAGCCTTAGCATGACTAAAGCATTTGGCATTTCTTGTTTAATTATATTGGTATTTGCTGAATCTGCACCTCCTCCTTGCACTGGGAAATTTGAGATATCTCTGAAGCTGATTTCCTTTTCTGGATTAAACAATTCATAAGTAGTTGTTAGTGATAAAACATTTTTTTTCTTGCTTGAACTATCTGGTATTCGTAATTTATTGGCCCAACTAATCTAAATTCATAGCTATTAATAGTGTCCATTGACAAATTTCGGCTATGTCTTTGGAAAGTAGCCACTATATATATATATATTGGAGATTATAATGAAATAGCGTACACTTGCCAAATTTTGGCCCTGTATTTGAAAAGTAGCCACTATCCTAGAATTTAAATTTTATAAGTAAAATTTCAAGACATTATCTTAATTAGAGTTTCATTTGTGCAATTTGAAATTTCAGGACAATAAATATTTTTTAATTATAGGAGTTGAAAGATAGTTATTTCTGTAATTTTTTTTTTTCTCCAAATTTATGTTGTATACAATCCATCAAGGAGGAACAGTTCCTATTAAAAATTTCTTTATTTTCGAGTTAAATCTCAAGCCGACTTGCGATGCAGGGTGGTATGGATTTATGCAGAACGGGGTGATCATTGCAGGTTGAAAATAGCAAATTATGCAATGCAGAATGGAATATGTTGAAATCTTCACAGATTTATACGAGTTTGTCCTTCAATCACATCGCACCGCTTGTCATCCCTTGAAAAGACGAAGCAGGTAAAAACAAGGTGGGCAACAAATGGAGTGGAGAGATCATCATTCATCAAGGTGTTTTATTAGTAGCAGATTGCAAGTGCGCTTTATCAAATAAGTCTCTCCATCAAAACACACGTGCTTTCAAGTAATGATATTGTCTATATATGTCAAAGTCTGGTACTCCAATTATTATTTTTCCCATTTAAGAGGAAATTATTTGGGAAATTGGTGTCTCATTTCCCTTTTGATTTTTTCCATTTTATTTTTGCTTTTACATAGACCTTTATTTTTTTCTTAAAATAAAAGTCGATTCTATATATTGCACTTTTTTCAGGACAGAAAAGTCCCTGTTTTGGAAATTTAAGAAAAGCGGCACGTGAAAAATTAGTCTTACACTTGTATAGTTCAAGTAAGAAACTCTATAGTTGAGTTAGATTCTTTTATAATCAGTATTATATAAACTCGCGTTTCATAAATGACTACTATTGCAACTGAAAATATTGATTACTTTGTAACTTTTAGCAACAAAGAAAAATATTTAATCCAACAAATGTTCTCCGAACCAAGCTAGGTAATCTTCTATCACTAAGCTTACCAACCAACTTGAGCTTCTTTTTTTTTAATTATTAATGTTATTCCTACTAATCCAAAAAAAATGTTACCTATATATATTGTAAAGTAACTTAATTTTAAAATTCTTATTTATCTTTGATAAGATACTTTATACTTTTCTATGTAATTAGTTTTTAGGTGGCATCTCCCTTGTATTGATCATTATTTAATTAATGAGATAATTTATAATCACACAAATGTAGAAAAGTTGTTTAAACAAAAAGTTTCAAAAGTCATACTCTTTATGTATCCAAAAAAAAAAAAAAAATTGGGACAGAGAGGATGGTAATTTAATTGAAGATTAATTTTGAGTGATATCGGACCAACCAATTGAAGTATACAACATACTGCAGGTAGCAGTAAACTACGTAACTGATATATATAAATACTATGCACAAATATAGTAAAACAATATACAAATTCAATTTGGTATAATTCAACGTAATTTAAAAGAGTATAATAATTCAGTTATTTTGACAGGTCAAATTTATTGAATAATTTGGAGTCATTATAAGAATGAGCCAATTTATTGTATTGATAGGTCAGGTCAGAAATGATATGTCTGGTGGACAGAGCAAGAAGAAAATATAACAGAGTGAGAAAGAGACATGTGAGAATCTGGGGACAATACATTATTTTAGGGCATGCAAATGAGAAAGCAACCCATCTATATGTTTTTATTTGGCCAGTCAAAGGAGTCCTTGAATCTTGATTAATAGTAATTTCAAAACGACATTCTTTTCTTATGTATATAAAAAAAAATATTCTTGGGATGATCAGCTTGCTTCAATTTTGTACATATTCAAAGTAATTAGTCACGTGGTTAAAAGAAAGTATTCCTTCTGTTTCAATTTTGAAACTTCGAATATTAAATATTACTTAATTAGTTATAATATTTGTGTAGTTATAAAGTTGGTTATTAGAATAAAATGAAACATAATATTAGTTAAATCATTTTCAAATTTAGTATAGAGAGAGTACCTTTCTTTCTTTTTTCTAATTTCGTTGTTATTCTTTTAGGAAAAGAAGTGATATATACTTTTATAAATGAATTAAATACAAGATTGAAATATTTTAAAACTACAGAGGATTATTTTTTAAATTTCCATGTACTAGACTACTAGTATTAATTAAGAAAATTCTTGAAAATGAACTAAGACAGATTTTTTTGGGTTAGTAGAAGTATTGGTGTTGATAAACAAAAAGTACCAATAGTAGTAACAATGTGCATGCTCACCACACAATATTATGGTAAAATGGATTGAATTTCTCTATTTTTAATTAAAATATCGTCTAATTCAAATTTTGAGTATGAAAAAGATTTTTAATTACTAACTTTTTTTTTTTTTTAGTGAGCCTTATGCCATATCCTAAGAGTAAGAAAAAAAAAAGTGCATGAGTCACGGAAAACAACAATATGGCAGACACCAAAACAAATAAATTTGACAACACGGTAACTTACGTACCTCCAACATCATCTCTGTACCCTTGTCTCTCTCCATTTAGACATGATTTCCCTGGCGATTCCCACGCCATTTTACCTGCTGATGGAGACGGCTGCCCACGAAACACTTTCCCCGCCACTGGGGACATCACCCACATTGGGGTATTCACAGTTGTTGTCACAGTATTATTCACGTCCATTTCATTGAAATTCGAGGCCCTGGGTGTCGGCTGCAGCGAGTAGACATCGGACGACGCGTAGCCGCCGGAGAGCCGAGGACTCACTGCACGAAATCCGACGCCCAGGTCACCGTGTCCGAACGGGATATCCCCGTTCGAGATGTGGTGGAATTCTTGTAAAGGCGTGTGAACGGAGAAGATCTCAGCATTGGAGAGGTTTGATGCCCTAGGTGTGATTCCTATGGAGGATGAAAATGCGGACTCTGGTGCGGATGACGTTGATCGACGGATACGGACGTGTATACGTCCGTTTCCGTCGACTTCTGATTCCGTACAAAGGGGGCTGCGGCCGTCTAGTGAGATGACATCGTTGTCGATCTCGAATTTGGTTATGGCCGCAGCAACATTGCCAGGGAATTGATTTTTGATTAGTATAGTGGCAGCTCTATATTCAAACAAGAACAACAGTAAAGTATACCTGCATGAAACCACCGAAAATGTTGGAATGCTATTTTTTTACTAAAACTTTAAAACAAGTGAACGATAAGAAAGGAATAATCCGATACAAAAGAAGACTTCATTATATGCACAAATGTACTACTCCAAAATGGTATAGGGGGAAATACTAACCTAAAAGAAAGAATTAGTTCTGGTGATTCTAAGAATATATGTTTTAATTACTTAACATATCTTTCGGCTTCATTGTTGAACATAAAATTTATATGTAAATGAGTAGGGGCGGAGCTCCCCTTGGTCCAGGGGTTCATCCGAACCCTTTTCGGCGGAAAATTATGTTATTTATACATGGTTAAAATTATGTTTTATGTATATATAGTAAATATTGAACCCTCTTCAGCTAGTTCGTATATCTACTTCTTAACCCCTTAGTGAAAATTTTGGCTCCGCCACTGTAAATAAAGATGTGTTCTTTCTGACATCTTAATTAGCTTTTAGATCATATGATCACACACTTCATTATCATATTAGAGCTCTAAGAAGTCGAGAGTTTTGAGTCAAGTCAACAACCGCCCCCCCCCCCCCCGCCCCCGCCCCCCAATTCCAAAAAAAAAAAATTAAAACAAAAGAGGTAATTAAGAACACAGAGTGGAGGTTGATTAGTACCAGATAATGCATTGAAGGACAACTAGCTGAACCATGAGGCTTTGAGTAAAATCACCATACATGGCATTAAGCAAAGGAATGCCCATAACCAAAGTGTTAGGCAAAGTTGAGACAGAGAAGAGAGTAATTAGCCAATCCAACTGTCCTTTACAAATGGCCCAAAATGAGAGCACCACAAGAACCAAAATCTTGGACAAAGTATCAGCCAATATGAATTTCGTGTCCATTTGGTAAGGATTGTTTTGAGAGATGAAGTGAAAAGACAGCACCGGAACGGCGAATACTGCGACGAAACGGTTAATGCCGGAGCATTGCACTGGCGAGAATATTTTCCACCATTTCACTGAACCATATGCCACCACCATAGCAAAGTATAATGGCACCATTGCACACATTACTTCGTAAAAATCATTTGCACCTATCATCTTCTAATTAATAATAAGAGTCTCTCTCTCTCTCTTCCCCCTGGTGTAATATATTGTAAGAAAACGTTGATTGAGTTTATATAGAATATTGAAGACAAAATTCTCTGTCATGAAACTTTGGATGGACGTTAAATGAGATTCTTAATTAGCACTGGGATTAATGGTTGGTAGATTCAATGATTAGTTATTTAACATATATTATATGAAGAAATTTTATTATAAGGCGGCAGATGTTTAATTTTTGCATTTAAAACAAAAAAAAAAAACGATGTAAAGATTTTATAACACTTTAGCGGTATTGAATTATTTAAAACTTACCCTTAAGAGTATTTACACCAAACTATATCTACTAAATATGCTTAAGTGATTTAATGGCATTATATAATATATGAATTTGGAACGATAAATGTTTCAAAAAATATTTATTATTTTTTTAATCAAAAGCATGAAATAAAATAATTTGTTAAATAATGCTTTATCTTCGATTTAAAATTTCATACGTTTTATTTATATATTGAGTTTTTCTTCTTAATTATATTTTAATGTATATAGTTAGGGATATACATCTCATAAGGGGTGCAAGTGTACGATTAGAATAGAAGGTATAAGCGTTTGGTTTTAAGCTACAAAAAGTTTCTCCATAATTGAGTCATAGTACAGGAGTGTTTAGCGTACACATTCAACTCACTCCTAAATTTGAAATACAAATATTGTTCTTCTGAGACGCAAAAGATTCTGAACTAAAACTACATCTTACTATAATTCCTAACTATGAAAATCTTATTTTCGAAAATAAAAAAACTAACACATTCAACTCTAGGCAATAGAAACCCTCAAGAGTCAAACTAATATGAAAGTGCAATAAACCTTTCTGATACTTTTTTGAAAAAACTTAACGTGGTTTCCTTTTTACTTTCAAAATTGAAAGAAAGTCGGTGAGTCAGTGATGATAGTATAGCAGTACAGTAGCAGTGTGTAGAAAGTGAAAGCACTTGGTTGAAAATTGTAATCTTGTGCGTGGTGTTTTATATATGCTCCCTCCGTACCAAAATAGTTGTTCCGTTTCATTCTCGAGAGTCAATTTGATATATTTTTAAAATTATAATTTATAATTTTTCTCATATCAATATGATGAAAAGATAAATCTTAAAATATTGGTCAAAGTTCATATTATTTGACTCTCAAAAAATTGTGATAAATATTTTGGAACAAGAAGAGTATACATACATACTAGTTTAATTAATTACTAGTACTACCCAAGTCAAAATTAGTATACATGTGCGTGAAGTTTAATACTATATAAGTATATTTTAATTAAATACTGCATACCCAAATCAATTATATTGTATTATATTTATGATGATGTACCTTTTCTTAATCATTTACCTTAGATTCCTCTAATCCTTCCTTGTTTTCTGGCCGTGTACTTTAATTTAATTTCTTACAGAAAATTAACAGCTAAATTCACTCATCATGAAACTTAAATCATGAATCCTCCACTGTGCTTTCATTCATGAGTAGTTCATCTAATTGGCACCCCGGGCGACAAAAGTTGGCCATTGCCCATGCGAATATTTTGGAGTGATATTAGATCTGTAGACAGCTGAGACAATATTAGAATATTATGTAACAAATTAATTAGAAGTGTGTGTTTTTCAACAGTTAAAGTATTAAATGAAATATGATCATATACATGATATCAGAACCATCAAGAGATATCAGAACAATTTAATTTTGCATACGTGTATTTATAACAGCTAAATGAGATCAAAACGTCAGATTTCATTATACATATATAATAGCACCTCACTATAGCAGCTATGAAATTTTCAGACAAACGTTGTTACTATTGAGGGTTTGACTGTATAACTCTTTAAATTGAACTCCAAATTAGGAGAATTTGATAAGACATTATTTCTAAGTAAATTAAATTTACTTAAAAAAGGAAAGGAGTACAACCAAACAAACTTATAGTATTGACTGATTTTTCACTCTTTTGTTGTTCTTTTTTTTAATTATGGGGGTGTAATTTTGATTTTGAGACTAGTGTAACTTTTGTTACACTTTTAGCCCTTCAACTTATCAATAGTTGATCACCATCTTTTAAGTCAATCTTCTGTTCTAACACGACCCAGACCTTTTCTATGCTGTAGCCAGTAGGCACTACCTTATTCTTTCTTACTCTTTTTTTTTCAAATAAAAACCGAGACACGTAAAAGTTACCTTTTATTACACATACATGATGTACACAATAGTGGTTCTCTTTTTTTCTGTTTTTTTCCTATCAAGACCACACCTCTTGCGCCATGAAAGCAAGGTATTTTCACTTAATTTTGTCTTTGAAATCACAGAGTATGGGAAAAAGGGTGGACTGCAAATTCAATGTCAATGATAATATATCAGTGGTCCAAGACCTGGTTAACTGCCAAGTCTTGCGAATGCACCTACAGCACTAAGCTAGAAGAAAGATATATAGTTCGAAATTTAGCTACTATATGTACCACGTTAAAGTCAACCGAATTTTGAATGATTTGAGAATATATGGGAGGCATAAAGACAGCAAAAGGTCATTATATTTCCCATTGAAATCAGCACACATGGAAGAGTCAACCCTACAGATGATCAGTGGGAAGTCATATATTTATATTTAATAAAATTTATGATAATAATACAGTTACAAATAATCATAAAGTATGATAAGATACGCATTGGTACACACATATAAAGGTGTGAACGCTTACACTTCTTTTGGGGATAATAATTACACAAAATACAACTAGCAAACATACTTTATATTTAAATAGTCAAAAATACATTTTACATTTTATAGCCCAAAATCTAATTTGGGGTCATTCACTATAAACTAGCTTTTCTTTCTAGTTATATAGGGAACAACACTTTTCATACCAAATTCTCAGCTTCTTCTTCACGATTTTCACTTCAATTCTCTCCCAAAAACTTCAAACAAATTGGTGAAAAATTAAGCATTGTTTTGAGTTTTTTTCTACAATTCGAGGTGCAATTTTTTCATAAATAAACTCTATTTCGAGTGGGTATAGTTATAAAGGATCGGTTATGTATTGAGGAGCCCAAATCTGAAATTTTGGATGATTTGGTGTAGTTTTAAGGTGTTTTTGAATGTATTTGATGCTTGAATTCGAGGAAGATGAAGTCTGTTTTTTTGTACAACAGTGTATATATTTGTATACTGTATTGTATATTATTGTATATATAATACAGTCTTTTTATTTCGGTGATTTTCTTCTTTCTCTCCATTTTATACACACTTATACAATGTAGATACATTATTTAAGCACTATATATACATATGTACATATTTGTATAATTATGTATATTATTGTGTAATTGTATATGTAACATTATGTAAAATAATAAAAAGGTGTATAATACACTCGTATACAATACTATACAATATTATACACTATTATACAAAAAATTGACTTCATCTTCTGCCTTGAATTCAAACATCACATTCATTCAAAAACACCTCAAAAACTGCACCAAATCGCCAAAATTTTAGATTTAATTTTCTCAATACATACTCATTGTTTTATAGAAATACACACTCGAAACGAAGCTTATTTACAGAATTGATGAAACACTACACGCATCTCTCACCTCATAAGATACACACACATCAAACGAGATACAGTGGGTTTACACAAAGAAGAAAGGAGAAGAAAAATAGGGGGGAAATGGCATCATCTTCTTCATAACCTGCTCTCAACCTCAACCTCCATGAACACACCTCACTTCACCCTCAAATTCCACAACATCAAAGAACCAAATAGCTCCCTCCACTGCTCCATTTCCAATTCCTCCATTCCAATTACACCCAGCAAACAACAAAATTCAATATGCACCATTAACACCTCCCGACGAAAAATATCAATTGGACTTATCTTTTTCATCCCTTTTTCAGAGAATTGACACACACCCACAGCAACGATCTTCCTCCATTAATCTCTCCAAAACCCCATTGAAATACCTCCATTAACAATAATATACCCCTCCATTCTCACTCCCCAATTCGACAAAAACAACCCCACTGAAACAACCATCGAAACTCCCACAATTTCGTCACCACAACCGCCTACACCAGCCCAAAATCACTGAAAAATTTTCTTCATAGACTCAACAAAATATAACAATTTCCCTATTTGTAAGATAAAGATGGGAGATGGGAGAGAGAATTATGGGAGATGGGAGAGAGAATAATAATTTGGCTAAGGATGTAAAGTAACTTTCTTTTTCTATACAATTGGGTCATATTTGGTAATGTAATATAGAGTGGCTATATTTTGTAATGTAACATTACTAGTTGCATTTTATTTTATTTTTGTAATTTTTCCCTTCTTTTATGTATAGCACTATCTTTATACTACATTCTCTATAATTACTAGATACAGGGAGCATGTGTCAGCACGGGCCCAACATATATTGTTTTCTTGGTCCCAATTTATGCAACACAAATAAAATTTGGACGGTCAATCAATTTTTTGTATGATTTTAAATATTTTAAGTTGTTAATTAGTATTATGATTTATTGAAAAGCACAAATCTCAAAAAGTAGGCGTAACTAATAATGAAGAGAAAAATTATCGATTTCTTTGGTCAAATTACATGAATTGGATCACTAATATTTACTACTTTATATATAGCCACAAAATAAAAATAGAAGGGCGAATCAGTCAATTTATTTTTAGACCCAAAGCTACTTTATGTTCTCACGTATTAAATATTTTATGTTGTTAATTATTGTGATTTATAGTACTTTTTACGTAATTTTCAAATAATATGTGTTACTTCTTATGTCCTATTTTATGTAACTATGATAGAATTTTGAAAGTCAACCGAATATTTTATGTCTTTTAAATATTTTAAATTGTAAATTATTGTAATTTATAGCACTTTTTATACCATTTTCAAATAATTGTTCGAATTTATGCGGCACCGATGAAATTTTGGAAATCAGTCAATTTTTTTTTATTATACATTTTTAATATTTTTAAAATTTATTATTGTGATTCATAGTTTTTTTACGTAAATTTCAAATAAATATAAGTAATTCTAAGGAAGTAGATGGGTAAAATGGTCATTTCGCAGATTGACCCTAAGCTCCTCAAATAATAATAAGTGGGACTTTGAGGAGCTTATTTGTGATTTTTGAAAGTTGACCCTAAACTCCTCTCATTCCCATTTTTTAATAATTGTCCCAATTTATGCAACACCGATAGAATTTCGAGAATCAAATATTTTTTTATTATGCCCATTAAATATTTTAAAATTAATTATTGTAATTTGTAGCATTTTTTTTACGTAAATTTCAAATAAATATAAGTAATTCTGGAGACGTCTTCAAATAGTAGTAAGAAGGACTTTGAGGAGCTTAGTTGTTATTTTTGAAACTCATCAAATAGTAATAAGTGAGACTTTGAGGAGCTTAATTGTCATTTTTGAAACTTGACCCTAACCCCATTATATGTTACTTGTTTAAAAATATTTTAAGTTAATTATTGTGATTTATATTATTATTATTTTATAATTTTTAGATAAACGGAAAGAGTATTAAATACAAATAGAGGAAATCGAACTCAATTTCCAACAATAAAGAGATAAACATGATATATACAGATAATTATATGCAATAATAAATATGTGAAATTAAATTCTAATATATCAGATAGCTTTTCGAAAGCTACTTTATGTTCTCACGTATTAAATCTTTTATATTATTAATTATTGTGATTTATAGTACTTTTTATGTATTTTTCAAATAATATATGTTACTTCTTATGTCCCAATTTATGTAACTATGATAGAATTTTGAGAGTCAACCGAATATTTTATGTCTTTTAAATATTTTAACTTGTTAATTATTGTAATTCATAATACTTTTTACATCACTTTAAAATAATTGTCCCAATTTATGCGGCACCAATAAAATTTCGAAAATCAGTTGATTTTTTTTATTATGTCTTATAAATATTTTAAAATTAATTATTATGATTCATAGTATTATTTTTACGTAAATTTTAAATAAATATAAGTAATTCTTGAGAAATCCTCAAATAATATTAAGTGGGATTTTGAGAAGCTTAGTTGTCATTTTGAAATGGTTACCCTAAGTTCCTCAAACATCACTCTTCTATATATTAGGAAAAAAAATAGAATATGTAGTTCAATTTTCTATATATTAGTGAAGGTAGTCTTATACTTTTGCAGTTTTAATTTGTTATATTTGGTGTACGTAGTTACTTCTCCTTTTATTTTTAAAGAAAGAGCCTATGCATATTATAAAAATTATTAAAACAACCTTTATAAATACTTTACAATCTGAGACTTCAAATTTCGGTTAAATATTAAATCAAATAGTAAAATATATGTTAAACAAAATCCTCCAACATCTTATAATGTTTTTAAAAGATAATAATATAGCTACTACAGTAACAAAATGGCTTGAATAGACAGATGTTGGGTAAGAGCCGGCAATGTTTGTCAATTTATGATATGATGAAACATAAGTATAGTGAAACAAGAGATGATGGCCCTATAGTTGGACATAAACACCTAACCACCCTCACGCATGCTCCTCACCCATCTGTCTCTGTCTCTTCTGTCCTTCTCCTTCTGTCCTGCCCCCTTCGTTTTTTTCGTGTGTCTGAGTAGGTATTTGGTCGTATAATTTGGAGTTCAAATTTAAAATTTTGATTTGAAATTAATATGTATTTACTCATTTTATTTCAATTTGTTTGTCCTTTCAATTTTTCACATGATATTTTCTTTTTGGGAACCACAAGAAGAAAAAAAAAAAGTCGCTAGCTTTCGGGTGCGCACTGGGTAACCCTGCTCATGTGCAATAGCTTACAAATTACACAAGAGATGTAAATTGCACTAGACAAGACACGCGCGTTAAGCTCTAATTGAGAAGATTGATCGATCTCAAGTCTTCCATGTGGGATCGAAACCAGGCACTCCAACTATTACTCAACCCTTGCGGGTATACATGATATGTTTAAGACCAAAAAATTAAAGAATTTTTTAGTACATTTTACATATCTTAGTTTAAGATCACAAAATTAAAAATTCTTCTTTACTTTCTTAAACTTCTTGTTAAATCAAAATCAGACAAATAAATTAAAGAGGAGGGAGTATGATATTTGACCAGAACTTCAATTTAAAATATAATTTTAAATTCCAAATTCACTCAAAAGATAGATTTTTAATTTCAAGTTTGTGATTTTAATTTTTTTTGAAATTTAACTCATAAATATATATTTTATTAAAAAAAGGAAAAATTTAAAAAAAAAATGCAACTAGTAATGTTACATTACAAAATATAATCATCTCTATGTTACATTACCAAATATGGCTCAATTGTGTAGAAAAAGAAAGTTACTTTATATCTTTAGTCAAATTATTTCATCAAATGTGATTACCAGTGCTTCTCCACTGAAAGGTGAAATTCTGACATCAGCATACGTTTTAATATTTTGTTTTTTAATGGTAGTGTATCATTTTCTTTTGAATCAATCTATTATGGCATTCAGATTTCTTTGTAATGGTCAGGAAAGAATATAAGCAGTTGTCATTTCTATATAGTATAATTGTTGCATCTTTTACTTTTTCTTTTCTTTTCTGAAATTGTATGAACTTCAGGGGGTGACCTATAACAATTTATAGGGTGCCCATGCTCTAGTACCATTGATATTCTTGTGCGCCAAATTGTAATCCCTTTAGATTTTTACTGTTATTAACCTTATTAGCTATGTGTAGCTAGAAGATTGTTTCTTTGCAAATTCAAGCTTCTTATGCCCTGAATTTATGTATCAGAAATTGTGGATGTATAATATACCCAAAATGTGCTGAAATCTGATATTTTAATTTTTGAAGTATATCTACCTATTGATATCTGTATGAGAAAAAACTTCACAGATCCAAGAAAAAATTTAAGGCATTAATTAAATTGCTTTGACCTATTCTTCGTTGTTTATGATATTGATGTTCTTCTTTCAGCTTAATTGAAAACTATGGCACCCATATTGTCACTTCCACAACGATCGGTGGTAGACATGTAGTTTATATTAAACAACACTAGTCATCTCCTTTGTTAGTTTCAAACATTGATCCAATAAAGTCAAATTTTTTGTATAATATTATATATGAGTATACTATACACCTCTTATAATTTTGCATAATGTTCTATATTAGGTGTATATATACAATTATACAATAACATACATAATTATACAAATATATACATATGTATATATAATGTTTAAATAATGTATTTACATTGTATAAGTGTGTATAAAATGAAGAGAAAGAAGAAAATCACTGAAACAAAAGGATTGTATTGTATATACAACAATATATAATACAATGTACAAAAATGAGTTGTGTCACTGCATCTGAGGTTTATATACAATAATATACATAATTATACAAATATATACATATGTATATATAATGTTTAGACAATGTATTTACATTGTACAAGTGTGTATAAAATGGAGAGGAACAAAAAAATCAGCGAAATAAAAAGACTATATTATATATACAACAATATACAATACAGTATACAAATTTATACAAAAAAAAAATGGGCTTCATCTTCTTCCTCAAATCCAAGCACCAATTCATCCAAAAACACCTCAAAACTACATCAAATCATCCAAAATTTTAGATTTGGGCTCCTCAATACATAATCGATCTTTTGTAACCATACCCAGTCAAAACAGAACTTATTTACGAAAATTCGATTCTCAAATTTTGAAGCTTCGAGCTTCAACAATGGCTTAACATCTAAAAAAAATTGTACTACAACTATTTCAACTCTTTGTTCCACACTGATGTTGAAAACATTGAAGAATTTCTCATACCTACGCACCCAAAATTTTTGAATTTGTACCATCAAAAATTTCAAACCAATTGAATTTTACACTTATGGAGAATTTCTCAGATAGTGATGAAATTGAGTATAAATATGAAGAAATTATAGAGGAAAGATTAAGAAAAGTGGACCTAGAAGTGTGAAATCTTGACAAAAGCATCGTAATTCTCTATGATTTTTTATTTTTTTTTTGGCCCTTTGATTTGAAGAAAAGTTCTTTTCCCTATATAACCAATCAAAATGTTACTTTGCAGTTTAGGGCCAAATCCGAGTTTGGACCATGAAATGCAATGTAAGTTTTGGGCCATGAAAATAAAATGTAGGTTTGATAAGTGTATTTTTTTGTAATTTTTCCTAAAAAAAATCATAATTTCTTAAACATATTTTTTTATAAAAAAAAAAAGGGTAATACATACGAACGACAGTATTATATCCCATCTTATCTTCTTTTTTTTTTTTTTTAGTTTGGCAAATTTCCCCATGTCATAATAGATCGTACTCCCCACTTGGTTGGAAATCAACTAGGAAGAGTGAAGAAAAGACTTTGGTTACTTCCGTAGTCATTTATTTCCTTTTTCATTTCTTTACTTATCTGATGATTTTAAAATGAATATTAGACGAGTGTCTCCAAAGTCGGGAGGAACGATCTTTTAGTCCTTTACAAACTATTTCTAGTCATAGATATATAAGTAAAAGATTAAGGTTTGAAACAAAGAACTACTAAAATATATACCACTTCCAATTAAACTTATATATATCTATAAAGTAAAATACTTTTACATAATTAAATTGCTAATTAGAGAACAAAAATTAAACACATCATATTAGGTTGGGAGGCAAAATTATAGTGATCCACAGACAATATAATGTGACACGGTCAGTGAAAAAATTATGAGCATTAATAGCTCTGTCAACTTATTACACGAGTTCAGTGAAAACATCATAATAAACGAGGTTAGCTCTTCACATAACAGCGTAGTATGATGCTTTTGATGATTTATATTTTTGCAAATATCTCCTCCAACTATATATGAGATGAATCATCATGATTTTTCATTATTATTCCTCATATCTTTTTTGTGATTCTGTTTTTTTCTTTTTCTCCTTTGTGTCATAGTGAGTGTCTTTTATTGCCGATGTCGATATAGAAAGGGAAAAGTACATAATCTAACAAACTTAAGTCCATAATTAAGCTAAATAATAATATTTTTTAAAAATTAAGTGGAATAGCAAAATAGTAATATTTTAGTGGCTCCTTATCCTCCCTTATTTTTCTCTCTTTTGCTCTCTTATATCTCTAACCTATTTATCTTTCTTTTTTTTTCTTTTTCATTTTTTCATCATCTTTTTTTATTCTACTTTGATTTTTTTTCTTTTCACTTTTTTGTTTCTCTTTTATTTCTAGCTTATATTTCTCTTTCTTTTCTTTTTTTTTCATTTTTCATTTTTTCTTTATTGATTTTTTCTTTTTCATTTTTTTTCTTTTTCGTTTTTTTCTTTTTCTTTTCCTATTTTCATTTTTTTTTTCCTTTTTTTTGGTTTCTTTCTTTTGAATTTTTTCTTTTTGGATAATTATGCAAACTATCAGCCCATCAAAATTATTTTACAGCTTAAATAGCCTGACTTTAAGTTAATTACCTAAAATAATCCATTTTGGGGCATTTTGTATATATCATGTAATAACACACTTTAATTTTTTCAAATCCCTTACACCTGTGCTTCAGAATTTCATCGTCAAATGTCTTCTTTTTCTTTCCTGCTGCTTTCTTGCTTCTCAGTGTAGTGTTTGTGGTTTGCTTCGGTTCATCGGAGTTGGAGCTCCTCATCGGGGCAACAATGAAAACGAAGAGGTTGTCGGAGAAGCTGGTTGTGGGTGTTTGTTAGGAAATACACATGTAGTATATACTATCTTTTTTTTTCCAATTTGTAGTTTCGCAAATCTAGTCAATTTACAATACGTTTATATGCAAAGATGGGCTAAGGTGTATAAATGTGTATCGATACACGTTTATACACATTTATATAATATTGATACACATTTATATATTATGTATACGTATCGATACACTTCTATACACTATTTATACAATATCGATACACGTTTATACACATTTATACAATATCGATACATTACATAGCTTTTATACAATATTGATACATGTTTATACAATACCGATGAATGTTTATACACCATTTATACAATATCGATATGTTACATATAGACTACTTAACTATTTGTACATCATATATATACATGTTTATACACCATTTATACAATATTGATACGCGGTTATACACTATTTATACAATATCGATACATTACATATACACTACATAACTATATATACAATATTAATACATTATATAACTATTTATACATCATAATACATGTTTATACACTATTTATACAATATTTGATACATGAATAAAAGTTGTACGGAAAAAGTTTGAAAAAAAAAAGGAAATGTTTTTTTGAATTAAAAAAATGCAGCAAAAAAAAAGAAGCTTTTTTTTTAAAAAAATACTACTGAAAAAAAAAAGAAGAAGAAAATGGTCTAATGGCTATTTTTGTTGTAAACAAAAACTTGGCTATTTTTGTTGTAAACTATTTACTTTTTTGTATATAAATGAAAATTTTGCTTTTTTTTACTCTTCTATCTCTAACTTCTATTTCTCTTTCTTTTTTCTTTTTTTTGGGGTTTTTTCTTTTTCATTTTTTTCTTTTTCTATTCCTATTTTCGTTTTTTTTTCTATTTTTTTTTTGTTTCTTTCTTTTCGTTTTTTTACTCTTCTATCTCTAGCTTTTATTTCTCTTTTTTTTTTTTCCTTTCTCATTTTGTTTTCTTTCTCATTTTTTTGGGTTCTATTTTATATTTTTTTTTGTATTTTCGAAAAATATGATTATGTCGAGCACAAGCCATGGATGATAATGAAAATACCACAATCGTTTATTCTATTTGTATTCGCACCATCATTTATATTTTTGTATTCATTGATACAATTGTATTTGTATTTTATAGTTCGCACTTATATTTGTATATATTTTATAGTTCGCACTTGTATGTATATGTATTTTAAGTAACTTGTATTTGTGTTTTATAGTTCGTACTTGTATTTGTATTTTATAGTTCGCACTTGTATTTGTATTTTATAGTTTGCATCATCATTTATGCTTATACAATTCGCACTTGTAATTTAAAGGTATTTGTATTTTATTGTTGACTGCATATTGTATTTGTATTTTGTGATTTTATTTTATTTCTGAATTGTTTTATTTTGTGTCTTCTAATTAATGGGCCAAGTTTGCTTTCCTTTTTGGAAAAAGTTCAGAAATAACAAACTAGACTCATTAATTAGAAGACATATAGCAAACTTTTGCTAGTTACCCTAAATAGCAACATGTATGTGTATTTGATACAAAAGACAACATTAAATACATATACAAATACAATTAATTACCTTATTTTTAGGTAACACTTGAGTTTAAAAAGACAAAAGAATTTCAGCTTCCTTAAATCACGTTCGCCCAATTAATTAAAGATTGTATTTCTAAAAATAGGAAGCTTTTTTTAATGAGTTTCTAAACTCAAAATAGGTTTGAATAGAGCCGTCAATATGGGTCAGGCCCAACCCAGTCTGTAATTTGATAGGGTTGGGCTTCAGTTTTTGCAGCCCATTCAAGAACAGGGTTTTTTAGCCCAGCCCGGATAAGTCTGTGGCCCGTGGGGCTTGAGCAATGTGGGTTGGGCTGGCCCGTGAGTCAAAAAAAATAAATTAGAGTGCTAAAAATAATAAAAGAGTCCAAACTCCAAAGTCCACACTCAAAATCTATTTAAATTATTATAAATATTTAAATTTAATTATATTTATAAAATACGTAAATAACCACCATACAAAATTAAGTAGTACTAGGTTTAAATAATTAAACATTAAAATATCAGTTTTGCTTATTAATATTTTTATTTGGTTCGAAGGGTATCATGTCAAAAGTTATTTAGTTTCACTATTAGGATTAGTTTTTTTGGTGTATTGGAGACTTAATTAGCAAGTAGTAACACTATATAATATTGTCTTGTAAATATTTATGTTTATTAACATTCTAAAATTAAATTATAAAAATAATATTTTTTAAAAAGTGGGTTGGCCCATGAGGCTCGCAGCCCACAGAGTGATGGTGTGAGCTTGGTGTTTTATGGCCCATCATCTTGATGTATTTGTACGTATTTTATAGTTCGCACTTGTATTTGTATGTATTTTATAATTCGCACTTATATTTGTATGTATTTTATAGTTCGCACTTATATTTGTATGTATTTTATAGTTCGCACTTGTATTTTCGATCTGGAGAAGGTGTACGATAAAGTCCCCAGAGAGGTTCTGTGGAGGTGCTTGGAGGTTAGAGGTGTGCCTGTGGCGTACCTTAGGTCGATTCAGGACATGTACGACGGAGCGAAGACACGTGTGAGGACGGTAGGAGGAGACTCGGAGCACTTTCCTGTTCTGACTGGATTGTACCAGGGGTCGACTCTTAGTCCATTTTTATTCGCCTTGGTGATGGATGTTTTGACACGGCAGATTCAAGGAGAGGTACCTTGGTGTATGTTATTTGCGGACGATGTAGTGCTTATTGACGAGTCCCGGGGAGGAGTTAATGATAAGTTGGAGGTTTGGAGACAGACCTTAGAGTCTAAAGGGTTTAGGCTTAGCAGGACCAACACGGCGTACTTGGAGTGTAAGTTCAGTGCTGTGACGTAGGAGGCTGACGTGGTAGTGAAGCTGGATTTCCAGGCCATTCAGAGGAGGGGTAGTTTCAAGTATCTGGGATCTATGATTCAAGGGGATGGCGAGATTGACGAGGATGTCACGCACCGTATTGGTGCAGGATGGTTGAAGTGGAGGTTAGCTTCAGGAGTTTTGTGTGATAAGAAGGTGCCTCTGAAGCTTAAGTGTAAGTTTTATAGAGTGGTCGTCCGTCCGGCTATGTTGTATGGAGCGAAGTGTTGGCCATTTAAAAACTCTCACATGCAAAAGTTGAAGGTAGCGGAGATGAGGATGTTGCGATGGATGTGTGGACTGACCAGGAGTGATAGGGTTAGAAATGAGATTATTCGAGAGAAGTTGGGAGTGGGTTCGGTGGAAGACAAGATGCGAGAAGTGAGGTTACGATGGTTCGGGTATGTATTGAGGAGGTGCACGGATGCAAAAGTACGGAGGTGTGAGAGGCTGGCTGTGGATGGTTTTAGGCAGGGTAGAGGTAGACCGAAGAAATATTGGTGGGAGGTGATTAGGCATGACATGGAGCGGTTAGAGCTTACAGAAGACATGACCCTAGATAGGAAGGTGTGGAGGGCGCGGATTAGGGTAGAGGGTTAGGGGGTAGGAAGGCGTAGGTATTAGTAGGAAGGAGTGTTTGAAGGAGTGTTTGTTTGTATCTGTGCCTGTTGCTTTTTTGGCAGACTCTGGTTCGCTTGGCTTTGGTAATGTTTGTGATTCCCGAATGAATAGTCTATAGTATTACTCTGTGGGTGTCGTGTTTCTTTTAGCACCTAGCCATGTATTATCTCTTTTTTGTTGTTTGTTTTTATGTTTTCTCTATTATGGTGATCTGTTTTGAGCCGAGGGTCTATCAAGACAGCCTCTCTACTTCATCTGAGGTAGTGGTATGGACTGCGTACACTTTACCCTCCCCAGACCCCACCTGGTGGGAATACACTGGGTATGTTGTTGTTGTTGTACTTATATTTATATTTTACAGTTCGCACTTATATTTGTATTTTATAGTTCGCACCATCATTTATATTTTATACAATTCGCACTTGTATTTTAAAAAATTGTTTTGTATTTATATTTTATTGTTGACTGCATATTGATTGTATTAGTATTTTGTGGTTTTATTTTAGTTGTATTTGTATTTATATTCTATTTTCGTCGATACACTTGTATTTTTAAAGAACTATTTTGTATTTGTATTTTTAAGTTGACCGCATATTGTATTTGTATTTGTATTTGTAATTTTATTTATTCGTATTTGAATTTGTAGTTGAATACATCATTTGTATTTTTAAACAAGTGAAAAAGAATTGTTATTTTTCTTTCTATGAACACTTGTGTTTATATTCATTGATACGAATTATATTTTTTGATACAAATTAAACAATACAAATGATAAATTATACAAATACAAATGATACATATTTATACAATTTGAACCATACGTATACAAATGATACATGTTTATAAACAAATACAAATGATAAATTTAATATACAAATACTAACGATCTATTTGTATTAAATAATACATTGCATATTTGTATATTTTAGACTCAAACAAATACAATTAATACATATACTTGTTTGTATACAAATACAAATGATAAATTATACATATTCACAGCTAAACTATTCAAATACAAATAATAGATTTATTTAAAATATATAGTTTGATACAAATAAATATAAAATGTAAAAATATATAAATATAAAATACAACCAAAAAAAAAGAACGAGAAAAAAATACAAAAAAAATGAAAAAGGAAAAAAAAAGAAACTAAAAAAAGAAGGAAAAAAATGACCAAAAGAAAAAATGAAACAATAAAGAAAAAAAGAAAATACAAAAAAAAAAAAAAAGAAACAGTAAAAAAAAAAAAAAAAAAAAACAAAGGAAAAAAGAAAAAGAAAATACAAAAAAAATGCAAAGAAAAAAAAAAGAAACAGTAAAAAAAAGAAAAAAAGAAAAAAAAAATGAAGGAAAAAACTGGAAAAAATTTTACAAAAAAAGCGCAAAGAAAAAAAGAAACACTAAAAAACATGAAAAATAAAAAAAAAAAACGAAGGAAAAACCTGAAAAAGAAAAAAAGAAGAGAGAGAAAAATAGAAAAATGTTATGAAAGGCAAAGGTGTGGCTAGCCACGTGACTGTCTAATCATCATGCTAATAACTTAATTTCCAAGCTATTTTCACCGCTTGTAGATATCTTCCTTTCCAAGCTCTTAATGGGCTATAAATAGCCATGTCTTTATCTATTGTAATATAGATAGAAACAGATAGAAAAGTAATCAACTTAATAGTATTCTCTGTCCCCCTTCTTGTTGTCATTTACTCTAAGTTTCAATTATTTAACACGTTATCAGCACGAGACTCTGCCATCTCGAGCAAATACTTTTTCAGGTAATAAAGGTAAGAACTTATTTTTCCTAAAATAATGTCAAATCTATCTAAACGTGAATTTGTTGCCCTGAATATATCGGGCAAAGCCTACTTATCTTGGGCACTTGATGCCGAAATACATTTGAATGCGATGGGTCTGGCAGACACCATCCAAGATAAGAACTAGGCTTCAAACCAAGACCGTGCCAAAGCTATGATATTTCTCCGTCATCACCTCGATGAGGGATTAAAAATGGAATATCTCACTATTAGGGATCGTCTTATACTGTGGAATAATTTGAAAGATAGATATGACCACCTGAAGATGGTCGTTCTTCCACAGGCACATTATGAATGGACCCATTTGAGATTACAAGATTTTAAAGATATAACTGCGTATAATTCTGCTATGTTTAGAATTAAATCACAGTTAAATCTATGTGGAGAAAATATCACAGATCATGATATGCTGGAGAAAACATTCTCCACCTTCCCTGCCTCAAGTATGCTCCTGCAGCAGCAATACCGAGAAATGGGATTTAAAAAGTATTCTGAATTAATTTCGCATCTCCTTGTTGTTGAACAACATAACGATCTTTTGATGAAAAACCATGAAAGTCGACCTCCTAGTACTACTCCATTTCCTGAAGTAAATACTGCAAATTTTCACCAATCTAGACGTAAAAGAGGTCCTGACCCCAGTTGTGGTCGTGGCCGTGGTCGAAGAAGAAATTTCAATCACGGTGATCGTTTTGTACTGAATAATAACCCCCAGCACCAGCAGTGTAAAAAGAAGGGTGAAAAGCTTGAAGCGGTGCAAAAGAAAAATACAGAAACTAGATGTTATCGGTGTGGAGGAAAAGGTCACTGGTCACGTACCTGTTGTACGCCAAGGCACCTGGTTAATCTTTATCAGGCATCCCTCAAGAAGGTGGATAATACTGCAGAAGCAAACTTTATCTCTGAAGATAATGTTGAGCCTATGCAGTTAGACGTTGCAGATTTCTTTGAAATCCCTGAAGGAAATGTAGATCACCTTGTCGGTGATGGATCTGCAATAGTCTAAGTATTTTTTTTTTGTTAGTTGTATCAGTTTACATTTCTGTTAGTAGTGTTTCTCTAATCCTGTAAATAAATAAAATTTGTGTAAATACATTGTTTGCTAGTAATACTATAATGTTTACTTTGTTTATATTTTCATCTTGAAGAATAAATGAATACTCCTCAAATTTTATTTGGATCAATGATCGACCGTGAGGATATTTGTGTAATTGATAGTGGAACAACGCATGCCATATTTAAAGATGAGAAATACTTTTCTCAGTTGCTTAGAAGAAAAGCCAATGCTACAACAATTTTTGGTAATTCAAAATTAATTGAAGGCTCCGGAAGAGCTACTATATTTCTGCCTAAAGGGACGAAACTTGTTATAGAAGATGCACTATTCTCTTCTAAATCCCCGAGAAACTTATTAAGTTTTAAAAATATTCGCCGAAATGGATATCATGTAGAGACAATGAATGAAATGAATGTTGAATATCTTGGCATTACCAAGAATGTCTCAGGCCAGAAATGTGTATTGGAGAAATTGTCAACTTTGTCTTCTGGCCTATAGTATGCAGAAATTAGTACAGTTGAAGCACACTCTATCGTAAACTAGAAGTTTACTGATTTGAATACTTTTGTGTTTTGGCATGACCGAATGGGTCACCCTGGATCAATAATGATGAGACGAATTATTGAAAATTCAAATGGACATCCACTAAAGAACCTAAAGATTCTTACAAGTAATGAATTTTCGTGTGTTGCTTGTTATCAAGGCAAATTGATAACTAAGCCATCGCCACTGAAGGTTGGCGTCGAATCCCCTCTTTTTCTAGAACGCATACATGGGGATATATGTGGACCTATTCACCCATCCAGTGGGTCATTTAGATACTTTATGGTCCTAATAGACGCATCTTCAAGATGGTCTCATGTGTGCCTCTTATCGTCTCGCAACCTGGCACTTGCGAAATTATTGGCACAAATAATAAGATTAAGGGCGCAATTCCCAGATTGTCCTATTAAGGCTATTCGCCTCGATAATGCTGGAGAATTTACATCCCAAGCTTTTGATGATTATTGTGTATCAGTTGGGATAAGAGTTGAACATCCTGTCGCTCATGTTCATACTCAAAATGGCCTTGTTGAGTCATTTATTAAACGCCTACAATTGATAGCGAGACCACTACTTATGAAAATAAAATTTCCCACTACTGGGTGGGGTCATGCTATCTTACATGCAACATCACTCGTTCGTCTCAGACCGACTCATTATAATAAATACTCTCTGTCACAATTAGTCTTTGGTCATGAACCAAATATTGCTCATCTAAGAATTTTTGGATGTGCTGCATACGTGCTAGTAGCACCACCACAGCGCACTAAGATGGGGCCCCAGAGAAGGTTAGGAATATATGTTGGGTTTGAGTCACCCTCCATAATTCGCTATCTTAAGCCATTGACGGGAGATTTATTTACTGCTCGATTTGTAGATTGTCGATTTGATGAAACAACTTTCCCGCAATTAGGGGGAGAGAAACTGGAACTCAAAAGAGAAATTGCGTGGAAAGTTTCGTCATTATCTCATTTTGATCCACGTACCCCCATATGTGAACATGAGGTCCAGAAGATCATTCACTTACACAAAATAGCAAATCAAATGTCAAATGCACTTACTGATTTGAAAAGGATAACTAAGTCACATGACCCTGCAGTGAATGTGCCTGTCTGAATTGATGTCCCAAAAGGACCATCCACTAATGTCATAGCTTCTGAATCCTAAACATGCCTGAAGCGTGGTAGACCATTGGGTTCAAAGGATAAAAATCCTAGAAAAAGAAGCACAAAAAATGATAAAAGTGACATTATAGAAGAGTCTTATGAAGAGACCCAAGATATGATTAATACTGATATTCCTGAAGAAATCAGTGAATCCGAGATTCAAGTGAATGAAGAACTTTCAATGAGTTCTACCGGTGATAAGATAAATTTAGATCGATCGAAAATTATGGTGAATAATGTTTTTGCATATAATGTCGCACTTAACATTATGCAAGATAGTGAGGATCTTGAACCTCTATCTGTCAAAGAATGTCGAAGAAGAAATGATTGGACAAAATGGCAAGAGGCAATTCAATCAGAATTGAATTCACTTTCTAAACGTAAGGTTTTTGGATCTATAGTCCAAACTCCTGATGGTGTAAAACCAGTTGGCCATAAATGGGTCTTCTTGCGTAAAAGAAATGAGAAAAATGAAATTATAAGATACAAGGCATGCCTTGTGGCACAAGGATTCTGTCACGCCCCGAATCCCATCGAGAATTGATTGGCACCCGTAGCCGATAAGGCCAGAGAGAACCAACCTTTGCCTATGTTCAATCATATGCATCTCATAAGTATAACCACCATTACGTAAGAACATGAGAGACGAATAACGGAAAACATGGGGCATATATATACATATGGAACTTGGCCGTTGAGGCCACCCAGTCAAAATAACATATACGTTTTACATTGATACACCCACATCCGTCTACAAAAGCCTCTAACAAGAGCATTGACCAAAATGAACCATAAGTCGGGACAAGTCCCCGCTTTACACAATATGTACATCACCAACACATATATATACTCTGACTCAGAGAAGCCCCGAATTAGCTGGAGCTCTCCAAAGAACCGCTAACACTGGCAATCTACTGAGGAGGCCTACTGGTACCTGCGCCTGCAACAAGTAAGGTAGATTCCCCGAGAGGGGTCAGTACAAAATAAGTACTGAGTATGCAAGGCTCAGATAAAACTGTACAACACATGAATATTTCAATGAACTCAAAACATATGAATAGTCAATGTGAATAAGTCACCATTTTGCATTTTGGGAAACCATGTGAATTGCTTCCATTACTTTCTTTGTTTTCTTCATCTCAATGCTTACTTATCAATACCTGTGTCACAATGTACCCGGGCCTCCTACTGATCAGTGGGTCTTTATATAACATATCATCATGTTGGGATCGAGTCAAGCTAGGCTTATGCCCCTAGACTTGCCACCCGTACTTGATCATTGACCACATTTGCATTACTTTGATCTTTACTTTGAGATTGATACTTTGATAGTCATAACATCACTTTGAACTTTGGAACATAACATTGTTGGAAGCTTTGGATCATTAACCAATGAGTGAGAGACATGTGAATAACTTGGCAACATAACATTATTAGAATCATAACACCATGGGAACCATTGGGCAATAAACCATGAACAAGAGACATAAGTATAGTCACTATTGAAACATTGGAACATAACCTTATTTGAGCTTTTGGAAAATTAACCATGAATATGAGACATGAGATTCACAAATGATCAAAGAGTAGGAAATTTATAACAATGACCATTGCTAACCGGATATGGAATAACTTAGCACATTTTGGGATAGGACTAGTGACATGTCAATGTGAACACTATTTGCTGCAGAAAGATACGGACAAAGTAACCTTACATACCTTGGATTCGCAATACGAATATATAATCCTAGAGGTGCATACAATAGTCCCGCTCCTTCTTTATGTGTCTCTCTACAACACAAATATAATACGGAATTCACATTAACCACCAACTACCTTACAAATGCATTTAACGTCAATGAGTTACATATTTGCCGTTAAACATGTCATTTCCCCTTGACAAAACCATTGATAAAATCATTATTCCAAAAATCCCCCAATATTCCATACATTGACCAATACATGAAAATCAATATATTTCACCACAACACTTCTCCTTTACACTTTCTTATCCATGTCACATCGCAAATAATCCATCAAATTACCTTAATACATCTCATAGCACATATCGGCCAAAATTCCACGATTTACACTTTTAGAAAAATAACAAGTTTAATAACAAAATCACACCATACGTGATCATATTTTGTTCATACCATTCACTTTCATCAAGTCATTTTGTAAGTTTAATTCACAAAAATGACACATCTATACCAAAACACAAAAGTGCACCACTTGCACTTTTAGGCATAACCATCATGATCTACATGCTCTCCCATGCATATAATATATTAATCTATAAGCATAATTACTTACCCAAGCTTGCAAATGAGTGATCTTGCTCCAAGAGAAAGTTTAGGGTTTGGAGTTGAGAGAAATGATTTTGGGAAATTTCTAGACTTGGCATGAGATTTTTGGACAATAAAAATCTGATCTTGGGGCCTTTATATAGACCCCAATTCATACTTAGCCATTCCTTTGGCATTTAATGTGGTCAAAGTGGAAGAATGGGTCATTTTGCCCTTGGGCCATGTCTTTTAATTTCATTTTGGGCCTAAATTTGGGCCCAATAACACATATCCATGTAACCCATCAAATTTCATGAATTATTCACCATATATCCCATGTTTACATAATTCCATAATTTCACGACAATATTCTCTTACGAGATTCTCATTCGTCGTCTTGATCGCAAAAATAGGAATTCTAGTCGCCCTTGGCTTCATTAGACATTTTGGATCACTATTCATGTTTCATGATTTGATCATGTAGGAGTATGTAGGAGTGTATTGAAGTGTTTGAAGCTTTAACAATGCTCAAAGAACTCCAAAGAACCAAAAGAAACCATCCAAGAATCGTCGTAGAATTGCGTTACAAAACGAGTCCGGAAAGGCATAATGTTTGTGCCTTGCGCCACTAGCTGCAAAGCAAGCTGTGGCGCAAGAAATGAGACCCCTATGAATCAGGTGGCTTGCGCTACACCCCTGCAACAGGGTAGTGGCGCAAGTTTCAGCACCCCGGCCATAACTCCTTGAAATTCATGCGAAAACCAATCTCTTTGAGAAAATTAATTTGTGGTCGGAAAAAATTAGGAACGTCAAACTCCCTTTGCCCAGGGTTACTTGCATTCACCCTGCCCAAAGGGAGGGGGCAGTTGTTGACACCTAATTTTTGCCCTCCCCGACTGAATTTAATCCTGAGTTTCTTTGGTTTTAAATAACATTGAGATATTTGTTTTATCCGGATAAATGTTTTCTAAAATATTTATTTGAGTTAATTTGTCGGTTAAGTGATGAATTATACACTTTTGTACTCATGTATACGAGATCGTATAATTTTTGTTACTTAAATAATTATTTTATCAAAAATTGATTTTTTATCAAAACTATCTTGAAAGTTGTTTCAAGTAGTATAAATTTTAATTTCAATACAATTTATTCTTAAAAGTAATTTATTGGGAAAATATTTATTTGATTTTTATTAAGCCAAGAAGCTCAGAATTAAATCATTTGGTAATTCATATCGGATTTTTATTTTTGATTTAGCCAAATTTATTAAATTTGGTCATAATTGAAATCAAATTGACCATAATTGCAATGCGATTGGACAATTGATTCTTAGTTTGACCTAAATTTAAATATAATTGGTTGAACTCCTAGTCAATTAGGCTATTTAATTAATAGCCTATTTCTACCCTCCCTCTTTCAATTTACTAGCCTATTTCTAAATCCCTTTTCCTTTCAATTTCAGCCCAACACCTAAACCCACCAGCCCAATCCCAGGCCCAAATCAGCAGCCCCGACCCAGTCCAGCCCACATCCTTATAACCCCTATTCCCTCATCTTCAACAAATACAACAAACAACAGCTCCAACAACAACAACCCGACGACAACACCGGTGGCGACCCGATACAAACCCGATATCAGTAACTTCAACTCCGATCCGCAAAATCACAAACCCGAATCCCTTTTCCTTTCTCACTCGGATTCGTCTCCTCTTTCTTCTAATTCGTACAAAAACATGTGAGAAACACGAATTTCGTACGAAATGGTACGATTCCAGCTCACTCTTGAGCTTATCCTTTCTTGAATTCAAAATTCCTCATCAAAAATCCCCAAAACACCCTTGAGAACTTTGTTCCCACATCGAAAGATTTTGATTTCGCAAACCCAAAACCCCTCTATAAATACACTACTATTCCTAGTGTGAGGGAGGGAGGTGGATAGCGGAGATTCCCAAAATTTGTAAGGAATTTTAGCTATTAAAAAGGGATTTCGGTGCTAAGAATTCTATAATTCTCGTTTGAGCTCGAATTCCTAGGCTAAGAGATTCAAGTATCGTTTCCGGTGGTGGCAAAGATTCTGACAACTCGAAGTTCCGTTTTGCTGCCCCAAGAAAGGTAAACCTTCGTCTTTTTCTCTCTTCATCTTTTTCCCTTTTTCTGTTTTTGCATTAATGGTAGTAGTGTTTTGGTTTTCTATTAGTATTAGCAATGGTAGTGAAACCCACATTCGATTGTGGGGGTGGTTTTGCTGTTGTAGTAGTTAGGTCGCGTTATTTTTACTATTTTGGAATTTTCACCATTGGCATGAGAATGAATTTGTTTGTGGTTTATTTACTATCGATATAGATCAATGCAGTTTTTGTTTTTTTTGTTTTTGCAAATTTTCTCTTGAATTAGGTTTATATTATTGACCTGCTGGTATATTGGATTTTTGGTCTAAAAATTCTTAAAATTATTACAAAACCATGCTTGAGAAATAGCCACTGATTCTTTGTTCTTGTAAACAATTATAGATAGAAAAGTTAGATTCTGTATATTATAATGTCCATATCAGTCCTACGCTTGCTGTTTTGATTAGCGATAAATTTTGGTATATATTTTTCTGTTATCCCACCATCATCACTATCTTCAGATTCTGCTTGTAGTTAGTTCAAACAGATTCTAAGTCTTATGAATCCTCCATGACTTCTTCGCTTACAATCCTTTTATGGTTTGTCAAAGAGAAGGTAAGGACGAATAAAATGGTAGTCAAGCCTTTAAAATGTCTATCTTGTGTGTGCATTCTTTTGATTCTACCTTCCCCTGTTTGATTAAGATTTCTTTGGAGTGAAAATAGAGCAGAGGGAAGTCCAGTCCTATTTTACTCACTCAAAAGATGTAATATTTGAGCCTCGATATGGGTCAACGCTTGCTTGGATGGAACATGTTTTTCCTTAAAAACGATAGGCTAATGCCATGTTAGAAATTCTGATTTATCTGGTCATTGTTCATGGTACTTATGTGGTGTGAATACAACTCCATCCGTTGTTACCAAATTACTTGCTCTTTATTTATTCTTGAAAGATAGAATCTTTTGAGGTTTAATTGGTTGTCTTTATCATTTTATTATCATGTTTAAATCAGCGTCCTTAAATTTGTTTTATCAGACCTTTGTGTTTTTTCCTCTTAAATAACTCCCAGTTGATGTCCCCTTTGCTTTGTGTTGACTTCTCTCTCTTGGCGTTCAATATCTTGTTGTTTAGGATCATTAGTTTCATTCTCTAAGGATTTTCTTGATTTCGTTGTATTTTGGACTAACCTTGAACGGATATTAATTCTTCTCATCTCTTCTTTGCATGTGAAACTTGCCTTGAGTCCATCATGGACTCTTTCTCCTTGCCTACTTCCAATGGATCACGGAGGCCCAATCTATCGAGTCCTAGCCCCGAAGACCAAGTCCAAAAGGACTAAGATACAATAGTATACAATTACGCAGGTGATATACGGGTCTCGGAAGTTGATACACGGGTTCAAAGGAGCAAAAAATCTAGATAAGAAGGTTGATATACAGGTTTATACACTGGTATACATTGCGTATACAGCAAAAATGCAAAGGAAAGATGCCGATATACAGCTGGTATACAAGCTGTAAAATGGACTTAAAGTTCATAAAATCCGAGTCCAAATCTAGACAGATTTAAATGGGTCAAAATAGGGGCCCAAATCTTAACTTTGCTCTTCCTCTTGTTGTGATTCATTTATTATTGATTATTTGTATTAACTCTAACTTGTTTAATCTAATTGAATTCTCCCTAGTAGAGTTGCTATGTTTGTTTGCGAAAAACAACGCTTTTACAAAATCATTGTTAATTCGGATAATTTTCAAGTAAACTTTTCCAAAGCTTGTTCTGTAAAGTGAACTATTTGAATCTATTACTAATGTTAAAACAAGAAAATTTCTTTTTGCAATTACAAAAATGATTTTTCAAGTATGACCCATTCTTTTCAAAGTTAGTCAAAAAGTTATTTCCAAATAAATCGTACAACCGCAAGTTAGCGGATGTCTTTGGTGCCTTAACACCCTTCCAAAGACATTAATAGGAATCACTTACCCGAATCTTTCAAGACTTAAAAAGGTTTTTGCTGTTTTAAATCTTTTAAGTATTTTTCCAAGGTTTTCTTAATTTCCTTTTCAAAAAAAATTAAGTGGCGACTCTGTCTTAAAATCGAATTTGGAAACTTTTTTATAAGTGTTTGAATTCGAAAAATAACTTTTTTATTTGTATTTTATTGTTGACTGCATATTGTATTTGTATTTTGTGGTTTTATTTTGTTTGTATTTGTATTTGCATTCTATTTTCGTCGATACACTTGTATTTTTAAAAGAACTATTTTTTATTTGTATTTTTAAGTTGACCGCATATTGTATTTGTATTTGTAATTTTATTTATTTGCATTTGAATTTGTAGTTGACTGCATCATTTGTATTTTTAAACAAGTGAAAAAGAATTGTTATTTTTCTTTCTATTAACACTTGTGTTTATATTAATTGATACGAATTGTATTTATTGATACAAATTGAACAATACAAATACAAATGATAAATTATACAAATGTTACATTTGCAGCAAAGGATACATATTTATACAACTTGAACCATACGTATACAAATGATACATGTTTATATACAAATACAAATGCTAAATTTGGCATACAAATACTAATGATATATTTGTATATTTTAGACTCGAGCAAATACAATTAATGCATACACTTATTTGTATACAAATACAAATGATAAATTGTACATATTCACAGTTGAACTATTCAAATAAAAATAATAAATTTATTTAAAATACATAGTTTAATACAAATAAATATAAAATATAAAAAACATATAAATATAAAATACAACAACAACAACAACAACAACAAAAGAACGAGAAAAAAAATAAAAAAAAACAAAAAAAACAAGCAAATAAAAAGAAAAAAAAAGAAAAAATGAAACAATAAAGGAAAAAAGAAAATACAAAAAAAAAAGTGCAAAGAAAAAAAGAAATAGTAAAAAAATGAAAAAAACAAAGGAAAAAACTGAAAAAGAAAATACAAAAAAAGTGCAAAGAAAAAAAGAAACAGTAAAAAAATGAAAAAAGAAATTGAAAAGAAAAAAATTACAAAAAAATTACAAAGAAAAAAAAAGAAACAGTAAAAAAACGAAAAAAAAGTGGAAAAAAAAATGAAGGAAAAAACTGAAAAGGAGAAAAAAAGAAGAGAGAGAAAAATAGAAAAAGATTTTTTTATCATTCAAATCTATTTGAGTTTTGAAATACAATCTTTAATTAATTGGGTGAACATGATTTAAGGAAGCTGAAATTCTTTTGCCTTTTTAAACTCAAGTTGTTACCTAAAAACAAATTTAACTAACTCTTTTATATATGTATTTAATGCTTTTTTTGCATCAAATACATATACATGTTGTTATTTAGGATAATTACCGAGATATTGTTATATGCCTTCTAATTAATGGGTCTAGATTGCTATTTCTGAAATTTTATGGGCTTCTTACTTAATTGTACATGAGATAAAAAAAAAAAATTAACTATAAATGGTTGCATGTATATGTAATATATTGATATTGTATAAATATTATATAATAGTGTATATATAATATATAACTATATGTCAGAGATGTATATACATTCATATATATTGTTTATACAATATTTATACATTGCAGCAATTCATCTTCCTCAATGAGCTGAATTATTTTTCAATCCCGACCAACTCAAATCTCCTTTAGACAATCTCAAATTTTAGATATGAGCTTATCTCAATATTTTGAATCTTTTGATATATTATTCACTCGAAATGATTCACGTATGTGGCTGGTCAGATTTTAAAATTTAAGCTTCTAAACTCTTCAATTGAGGATTGAAGAGCTTAAACTCAAAAAGTAATTATTTCTTATGCGATAAGGTGCTCCCTTGAAGATTCAAAATAGTGGTAATGCTTTTTGCAAACACCACACACAGGTGCTCCATTTTGTTGAACCGTCATGCCCAGTCGGTGAACTTCGCCTGAAACTAAGTGGGCTGCATGACCATTTTACGTGATAAATGATAATTGAGCTATTTTGGGTAATAAAAAAATAAAAATTAAACTATCTAACTTTCCCTTTTTTCATTCTAGAATAATGTAAGGCCTAGTTTAGATATTTTGAGTATATAATAGTTTCTTTGTCCATTTCTTTATTTGAGTTTGTTAGAGTTGATAGATTTTTCACCAAGAAATTCTTTGTATAAATACAGGAAAAACTTATATTGATTACTCACAAGAAATAGAAATCTAATATTGGCTATACGCATCCTCTGCTTTATACTAGGGGTGGCAATTAGGTGGGTTGGGTCAAATTTGGGCGGGTCAAAACAGGTTAAGACCCAACCGGACTCAAACTTGTTTGGGTCAAAATGGATTGGGTCAAAACGGGTTAGGCAATGAATTATAACGGGTTATAACCAAATCCGCCAACTCTTACTAATATTTTTCATTATGATATCTTGATTGTTGAACTCTCTTAAAAGGGACATAGCTGAGAATTTGATTTACTTTCGTACTGCTCGAGAACTGTGGAGTGAGCTGGAGCAAAGGTATAACCAGACAGATATAACTAAACTCTTTCAGCTACAAAGATAATTAACCAACATTAATCAGTGTTATAGCAATATAGCATGCTACTTCACTAAGCTAAAAAAAAATCTGGATCAACTAAAATTGGAAAATACTTTTATGATATGCAAATGTGATCTTAAAATTCATAATGTTAAGATGAATGAAGATCAACTACTCATTAAATTTTTAATGGAGTTGAATGATAGATATACAACAGTTAAAGGCTATATACTTATGATGAAGCCTTTTCCAAACACTGCTTAGGTTTATTCTATAGTACTACCTGAGGAATCACAAAGGAAAGTCTAACTCTATCCTTTCTTCTAAATCTTCTACTTTCTTTACTTTCGGTCAGAAATAAAATACTCATCGGAAAACAGGTAGGTAGAATCGAAATTCATAAAAAAGTAATGAACATAGAAAATCTAATTTATTTTGCAACTACTGCAAGAAAATCAGAACATCTTAAAAGAAGAATGCTACAAGTATCCTCAACATTCTAAGTTCAATAAACAGATAAAGAATAACTATTGGAATCAGCAGGTGAATACTGCTATGAGATAAACATCAGACCTTACTTCAGGTAATCAGTTTCTGCACTTGTGAATGATCAAACTTTCACCAACAGGATCCACAACCTCATATTTGGAGATTAATATATGTGCTAACCTGGCTGGTATCTCTTTCAGTGATTCATCTTATGCATCTCATTTTTTACTTTCTTTTCTAAATTGTCTAATCATTTTTTGGATTATTGTCTCAGTTGTTTCTCAACACATGACTTTTGATAACTCACTTTTATATTATATAAAGATTCTGCCACCACCTATTTTAATATCTTTGTCTAATTTCAATAAAGCTTCTATCACTTTGGTTGAAAGTTTAAATTTGTCTGTCATCATAACCTTTTATAAATTTATCACTTTGCGAGACTATACTATACTGAATATGTTGTTGTTATTGGTTGGTTTTTACTTTCAGGATCTTTCAATGAAGAAGGTGCCAGTTTTTGAGCAATAGCAAGTCTCTATGTGATCAAAGATATCATATCAGAGTCTCACTTCCTCAAGTAGTAGATCAAGACTCGAAGAAGGCCATTTCTCTTCTTTCCTTCCTAAAGATGATCATAGGACTAGTTCATCTAAGTTTACTTTTTTTGGTTTTATATTCCAGTTGTCAAAAGCCTGTAAGGCAAGTTTGTTTAGCTCTTAATTCTAAAAAAGTTTCCCACTATTAAGTAATGAATTTTTTTAAGATTTCTCATGTCTCTCGTTCTTGATAATTATGGCATAATCGATTAGTTCCTTATGATGCAAGGAAGAATATTACAACAATTCCTCTCATACAAATAGTAATAGTTTTTCTTGCGTAATCTGTCCAATTGATAGACAAGTTAATCCACCTTTCCCAATCAATACTATAATCGCTAAGAAATGTTTTGAGCGTTCCCCAAGATAATCAACTCAAATCGTTAGAAGATCAAGTATTTTTATATGTGCACTGTGCCACATTAGAATTTTCTGTGGGCTTTCACGAAATAAGTACTAAAGCTTCAACTGTTGCTAATACCTGCATTCGAATCTTAGTAGACTATGTTATCTTAGCATTGAAACTAAACATAAGAGGGGGAACTTTGTCTTGATCCATTTTCGGGAGTTAAAGAACCTGATTCTCCAACATCAGTAAATTAAACACAAACAGAAAGTGAAGTGGAAAAATTAAAGTACACGAACAATTTTATGTGGAAAACTCCTTCCTCAAGGGAATAAAAAATGATGTCCTATCCTGATAGAATTTAACTCAAACTTCACGAAATTCAAGAGCAATTTTAGGTTACATCTCTAACCAAAGAAACTATAAACTTTAATACTTTAAACCTTTACAATCAACCCAATTGTAATTACACCTTTCAAGAGTTTCCTCTTACTCTAGAAAGCGAAACAAACTCGAAATTTGATCACTTAAAACAATACTCTCAAAAGCAAAATAGGTTACAATTCAGAACAAAAGACCCAACCCTAACCACTCAAGAACTAAACAGTTTCTTCCTTTGGGACAAATTCTTTCATTGTGAAACTCGACTCATTCATAACACTTAATTGCTAGTTGCTATTTGCAAAGAATATACTATGAATATGTGTGAATAATGTGAGCCTTTAATAGCAACCATGTGGTGCTTTATATAGGAGTGAGGTTGGCTGAATTCATCTACATTTTGTTCTTCAAAACCAAGCATTTTAGTAAAGAATTCAATCCCACTTAGACTTGTTTCCTTATTTGCTTTGACCTCCTCGTGTTTTCTTCTATTTCCTAAGCTCTTTCTTTTTACTCAAGTGCAACAATATTTCCATTTTGTCAATGAATATCTTGATGCAACGCGTATAGCCCATAAACCAAATTACTCAAGGAATCAACTGGCAATTGAATCAATTTTACAGCTCTTGATCAGCAATCGTCTAACAATTTGATTCTTTTGATATCTGCATAACACTCATACAATCCAATTTTCAGCATAACCAGTAACTACAAGAGACCTAATTTTTTTATAATCTAATAATCATCAAAATCAATTTAGGCTTTCTGTCTCAACCAACTATCCCTTCCTAAAATTGAGATTGCTTGCTTGCAATAGGGGATGATTTTAAGTTTTAACTTGGTGTTGCTTATATATTCCATGACAACAGAAGTTTTAATTTCACTTCTGGAATATAACGTTTTTGTATCGACTAACAACGCGTCAAGAACAGTGATGAGTCATGAAATTTTGATTGTTTCTATATGTAGCTTTCTTAATAACTTTCAGTTCTAAAATATTGAGGAATAATCAAATACTTAAACTATAGTTAAAAATTACATGTTTTGATCCCGATTGTTCAAATTACTGCACTTGTTTTGAGACAAAAAGAGTAATAAAATATATTACTCCTATGTAGAACAATACTTATTCACTATATGTCTAATAATATTTGTGCAATTTGGAAAAACAATGGATAATTTATCCCTTTCTATCCATTTTACCTTTGCTTTTTCGAGGCACTAAATTTATTATATTTAAAGGGTAATATAGTAAAAATATTTATATTATTTATTGTTTCTTAATTTGTGTATCAAGTTAATAGTGGATAAGTATTGTTAGACGAAGAGAGTATATCCTAATATCCAATAGTTCTAAAGAAAAAAATGGATTATATTTACTGGACACCAAATTTGAATGTTACTAGTAACATTCACGAAGCATCTACGTAGCCATCTGTCAGCACACAACATGCAGTTGTTATAGAGTCCAACTTTAATTAATAACGTTGTTGAGATACTCAAAGGACCAATTATAGGAAAACCACCTAAAGGTTTCATGAAAAGGATTGAAAAAAACCATCAAACAACGAATACAACTGCTCAAGTAGAATCAAACTAACAAAATATCTACCTAAGGAGATCACTTTATAAGGTAATTAAAAATAAATTATATATAAGTAATTTGTAATTAACAAATTAAAATTGTGATGAACTGATTATCGTATAAGAAAATTTATATTGTCGGTCTATATTACATAAATACATTTCAGAATTCAAGCTATAGGGATATAACTTCAGAAAAGGAAAAGAAAATATATGAAGAAAATAAGAGGGAAAGGAGAAATCAACCTTATTTTTAAAGTGAAGAAAGAACAGTTGTATGAAATTGGCTCCAATACTATATGTGTAAATTATCTTAAGCGATGTTTATAATGTTCTTTTTAGTAAAAGTAGAATATTTTCAAGTAATTATTGAGCATTTCACTTGAAATCAAAACTAAGAAAATATTAACATTCATTACTTTCTCTATTACCAAATTCTTATTTTGCATATTCTCAAAGTTGAATCGAGTAATCTATGAAAAATAATTTTTTAATGCGTTTCCATTGTTTTCAACACACAAAATTTTCCAGTATTTCACAATTGAATTTTTGAAGATGAATTCATGTTAGACAAAAAAAAAAAAAAATGAATTCATATCATGTCTGTCTAATTACCTTTAAACATTAATCAAATCAATTCTCACTAAGCAAAAAATATCAAATCCAAATTTCTAAACGAGAATTTACTAGTACATAACTTGCTTTTGTGTTACTGTGGTGCCTAGTATTTATTATTCTCTGGCGACCTGTAGATATTCTTATGAAATCTGATAACAAAAATTTGAAAAATTATATTAATAACGTATAAAACCTAAAATACTAATGAGGGATATGGCTGAGTTGGTGCAACAAGTAGTATCCCATAAGTAAAATAAGGGATGTTATAAAAAATTTATTTGTAGTAGAAGGTAATTGCAAAGTCTTAATTATGAGAGCGGGTGGTTTATAAGCTATTATACATAAGCGAATTCATCCTTTGTGCACTTGAGAGTAGCGAATGCGAGTTCCCTCGGATTCCAAAAAGAAAAAACTTGAAATAAAAAGATACAGTATTATTTTTGGGTCAAAACATCCTTTGGCATAAATAAATGATAGTGGACATAAAAACAATAAGATACTTCTCTTGGAATATTACCACCACACTACCTTTCACTTTGTTGACAAAACTCCAACGACTAACACAAAACAAACAGCCAAAAACCGGTTTCAAAAATCCAGACCAAAACATGGAAACGGTTTTACTATAGCCTATTGTATTTCACTTTTTCCATTTCATGATTCTTGAACTTCAGGTATAAATACCCCCAGCTAATGCACTGCCTCATCACACATCAAGAAAATCAACTCAGTAAACAACCAAAGTTCTATTCTATCTACTATAAAAAAGTTCTCAAGTTTTGGTGATCAGTAAAGCAAATCAAGAAAAATGTCAAGCACTATTGGACAAGTCATTCGTTGCAAAGGTATCACATTTCTGAAATTTCAGCATTTTATTTTTTTTTTGAGAATTTTTGTGGTAATTTTGAACTAATGGAAATGTGTTTTATAGCTGCTGTGGCATGGGAGGCTGGGAAGCCATTAGTGATAGAGGAAGTGGAGGTGGCACCTCCTCAAAAAATGGAAGTTCGTCTTAAGATCCTTTACACTTCTCTATGTCATACTGATGTCTACTTCTGGGAAGCTAAGGTAAAGAAAAACAATTTCCTAATTTAAGAAAATGTTACAAGTTATCGTATTATTTTATTATAGTTTCTATTTTGTAATGTCACTTTTTGTTATTATTATGTTGTTTCTTGTATTTTCATTACTTCTTTTTTGGAGTCTAAATTCTTGAGTCAAAGGTCTATAGAAAATAGTCTCTCTGTCTCTAAGGTAGAGGTAAGGTCTTCCTACACTCTACCCTCCCAAGACCTCACTTTATGAGGCTATACTGGGTATGTTGTTGCGGTTGTAAGAAAATGTTACAGGTGGATCAATTCTTGTTTTTAAAATACTCCTTCAACTAATTTCAGGGACAAAATCCAGTCTTTCCTCGAATTCTTGGACATGAAGCAGCAGGGTATGTACTATGCTGTTTCAATTGATTGATTTAAGTTCACCATTTACTGTCTCTAATGCCAAAAGGGTACTGAATTCTGTTGTGTTCTTGATTTTTTTTTCTCTTTTGTGGATATTTAGGATCGTGGAGAGTGTTGGAGAGGGGGTAACAGAACTTGCACCAGGAGATCATGTTCTTCCTGTGTTTACAGGGGAATGCAAAGATTGTGCTCATTGTAAATCAGAAGAAAGCAATATGTGTAGCCTCTTAAGGATTAACACTGACAGGGGAGTGATGATTCATGATGGACAATCAAGGTTTTCAATCAATGGGAAGCCCATTTACCATTTTGTTGGGACCTCCACTTTTAGTGAGTTCACTGTGGTTCATGTTGGATGTGTCGCCAAAATTAACCCCCTTGCTCCTCTTGACAAAGTATGTGTCCTTAGTTGTGGAATCTCGACAGGTATAGACGAAGCGACGATAAATTATATTGGTAGTTTCTTTGACGGGATTCAATTGTTGATTGATGTGCTTATTATCCAGGCCTTGGTGCAACTCTGAATGTTGCTAAACCAACAAAAGGTTCAAGTGTTGCTATATTTGGACTGGGGGCTGTAGGCCTTGCTGTGAGTATTATCCATATTGCAAATAACTTTGAATGATCTATTTTTTACTGTTTTGTTATTTCCCATATATATGTTAATCTTACTAATGGTCTTATCTCATTTGGTCAGGCTGCAGAAGGAGCAAGAATTGCTGGTGCTTCAAGGATAATTGGTGTTGATTTAAATGCTAGCAGATTTGAGCAAGGTACCTATACATGTTCCTTGATATGTTTCGCTTGAAAGTTCAAAATTCTTGATCCATTATCTTATTTAATTCCTTCCTTATAACTCGTCTCATCGCAAAGCAACTCATTAGTCCATTTTTACCTCTATTCTACAGCTAAGAAATTTGGTGTGACAGAGTTTGTGAATCCAAAGGATTATAGTAAACCAGTTCAAGAGGTACTCGTATTATTTACTTCTCCTATTGAATCTTTTTGCCAAACAATAAAAAATGAAAGCCATCAGTTAAAAGTTGATCATCTTTGCTTGAATCTTGATTATTTGATCAGGTAATTGCTGAGATGACTGATGGCGGAGTCGATAGGAGTGTGGAATGTACTGGCCATATTGATGCTATGATTTCAGCTTTTGAATGTGTTCATGATGTATGTTTTCTGTCATCAAAATTTCCTTAGTTATATGTTCTTATTATTACATTAATCTTGATGAACCTTGTAATTAATTTTCAGGGTTGGGGAGTGGCTGTTCTTGTTGGAGTACCCCATAAAGAAGCTGTTTTCAAGACACACCCTATGAACTTGTTGAATGAAAGGACACTCAAAGGAACCTTCTTTGGAAACTATAAGCCCCGTTCAGATCTTCCTTCTGTTGTTGAGCAATACATGAACAAAGAACTTGAATTGGAGAAGTTTATCACTCATACACTCCCGTTTGCTCAAATCAACAAGGCTTTTGATTTAATGTTGAAGGGAGAAGGCCTTCGTTGCATCATCACCATGGAGAACTAAACGACCTTCTAGTCACACGCTACTCTTTGAGAAAAAAACCAATAAATTCTGTCGTTATTTTCCTTTGTTTGGTTGGTGATCTAGTCTTCTTGCTTTTTGCTATCTAACAGATATGCTTTGTCCTTCGCAATGCCATATCTATTTCTGTTCTTGTAAACAATGTAATTTCTATGTTTTGAATCTTTTTATCAAGTAATGTTGAATGTTAGCTATTTAGTAAGGGACTGCCAACTACTTTCCTATCTATAAATTGACATTAAAACTTCATGTGAAGCTTCATGACAGTAATTAAATAGTATTGTAAACAAGGAGCTAAGTATATTTACTAGGCCAAATTAAACTAGAGAAGGCTCATCTTAACTTGGATACAAGATTCGCTGAGATATTGATTTCTCATTTAATTTGGACATTTCCAAACAAGGTGTGAAAATGCATCTGGATTATATTACACAAAAAAGCAATAAAAGAATGCAGCCAGCATCACAATTTATGGCAATCAAACTTCAAGATCAGCTGAGTCGGGATGATTCTTGAGACCCCATTCTTAAATCTTTCCACTCGCCTGATCGGCTACAATAACATTATGAAAATTGCATTCCAGCACATAGCTCAGATGTAACCCGTTAGAAATGGTCCGACAGTTATTACATCAGTAATAGCAGTGACAGTAGCAAATAGCTATGAACTTGTCCTTGAAAGAGCTTATCTATATATGTGTTCTCAGTTCAGCTAAAACAGCAGCTGCTATCAACGCCCAAGGGCCACTCACAATGTGTTTGCAGCTTTAATATTAGGTCTGGGATAGCACAATTAATACATGAAGCTAGCAACTGTTACAGAACTCATCGGAGTATGTAACTTGCTAGGATTCCACCTACTACGCCACCAACGTCAAACAATATTGAGAAAAGAATGTCAAAGCATCATCGTGCTCCTTGTCCACTATACAGATGCCACTGAATATATATGATCTCCGTATCCTGTGCCATAACATATAATGAAACACCACGGTACCTATGCGTTAAAAATGTATCGTCAATGGCTACAACCTTTTTCATATTTTAAAATCCTTTGATGCAAGCTCTATAAGCTACACAAAAAAATTATAGGAACCTCCCCTGGAATCGAGCTTCAATGCAGTTTACTTCCTCCATTTCATCTTACAATGCAAATCAACACAAAATGTATTCTTGATTTCTTTCTGCGATGACCCTTTATTCTTCGCTAGTTCACCAATGACATGTATTGATGATAGCTCATAATAATTAATATGTTGAACCTGCATTCTGTTACAATTCTGAACTTCTAATGCCTCCACATACAATGATATTCACTACTATTGTTGCAACTTGCAACAACAAAAATTTAAGAAATTGTTCGAATTTGGTTGGTTTTTTGGCAGGAAAATCAGGACAATAGAAAAAACAACCAATTCGGTCGGTTTTTTAAGCCCAAAATTCGGGAAATAGCAAAACCCGCCCGATCGACAAATTTATTATTTAAAGAAATTGAAAAATAATTTCCAAGTCAAATCTTTGGTTAACTTACTTAAAACCTATCGATGCGGTCATTAGTTTAATTTTGCGAAAAAAAATGAGATTGAAGAGTATAAATTAAAAAAATTGAGTTTTAAGCCAACAAGTACCAATGATCTAGCAGTAGAATATTATCCTACCATGGTGATGACGGGTTCGATTTTCGGATGGTGCATCTTTTGGAATCGACTGAATTCAGTTGGTTCTTTTATTTTCTTTCGTCGTGCCAGAAAAAATGATAAATTTTATATTTAAAAAAACTGAGTTTTCTATTTTCAGTCAATTGTTGGTACTAGCGAGCTCCTTTCCGGCAACCTATTTTCCATCATTTTTCCCTCAAATCAACCATTGGGGCGTATTTTAAGGTGGAGTCATAAATAATGGGCTTTTTTTCTTTTCTTTTTTTTAAGAGAAAAGACTTAAATATGTCATTGAATTATTAGAAATGGCTCATACATGCCATTCGTTATAAGTTTGATTCATCTATACCATCACCTTTAAAAATTTGGCTCATCTATGTCACTTCCGTTACAGAAAGGTTCATTCATGCCATTATTTTGTAACGGTGGTTTTGCAAAATTATTTTTGCCACATGGCCTCTTATTAGAAGTCTACGTCACCAAATCTGAATCAACCAATATTACTTAAAATCAAAATTAAAATTTGGACCCACTAAAATAAAAACTCAACACAATTAATGGGTCTGATTTTTATTTTTAATGATTTCGATTTTTATTGAGTCTAATTTTTATTTTAACAATGTGGATCGATTTTTTTTAATGGTTATGATTTTTAATTTTGATTTTAAGTAAGATTGGTTGATTTGGATTTAGTGACGTGGACCTCTAACAAGAGGTTGTTGTTTTCTGGGTTTAGTAAAATCTGTATTTTCCAATAATAACTTCAATCACATGTTCAAACCAGTGTTTTCAAAAACGTGTTCGGGGCGAGTCCAAGGGCGAGTCCCGGGGCGGGGCGTATCAAAAACGCTCTGGGGCGCAAATGAAAAACGCAGATCCATAGGGCGTAAGTTCTAGAATTTGGGGCGTAAGTCCCGGGCGTAAAAGCATAAGTCCCGGGTGTAAAAGTGTATATCCGGGCATTAATTTTAATTTTTTTAAAAAAAAAATTAAAAGTATTTTTGTTGTAAATCATATTTTTCCCTATGTTATTGATGATTTATTTAAATTTATTTAGAAATTATTGAAAATCTTACTTTTGCTTATTTTCTTAGTAATAAAATTATAAAATTGAAGATATATAAGATACGCCCCGTAGATCCATGGGACTTACGCCCCGTGTTTCGAGGCTTACGCCTCGCCCCATGCTATGCAAAACGCCTCGCCTCACGCCCCCGCCTTTTAAAACACTGGTTCAAACTAAATAAGAACAATCACATGAAGTTGTAACTTTGTATTTTGCAACTTTGAACCTCAAAATAGGTTCAACCCAACTTATGAACATCAACTTTAAGTTCAAGAACAACAAAGAAGTTCAACAACTTCAAACACAAGTTCAATAACTATGAACTATCAAAATGAAGTTTCTACTATTTTCTAAAAAATAGCAAAACCATAAAGAAAAGAGATGAAGCAGAAATTTAGAATCAAGTCCACCGAATTCACGATGTGTCCTTAAGGAATTTATTCCCCTCAAGTACCCGAGGTTATGGAATCTTTCCTCCCAGGATAAAATGATTCACTTCAGTAGAATAGTGGTACCTCAAATTCTACCGAACAACGAACTCACTCAACGATTTGATGATCACACTTGAGTTTTTCAAGAAGAAAAGAGTATTTTTCTTTCACTTAATTCGTCACTAAACCTGAGAAAAAATTCAGGTATTTATAGCCAAAAGGTGGTGCTTCGGAATAGAAGCAATGGTTCCAGAAAAAATGCACTGTTTCAGACCGTCGGAACCACCTGTGCCAGCAGGTAGCCCACTTGCGTCTGCAGGTGCCAGTTTGGCACAAAACAGAAAGTCCGTCTTGACCTGCGCCGGGTCATCTGCGTCCGCAGATGCCGACCTGTGCGCGCAGGTCACTTTCCTTCTTTGAAACATTGTTTCGAAGGGTCACGTCCCTTCGAGATACGTTGTGACATGCGTCCACAAATGGAGGATTAAAAACTTCACTAAATTTCAAGTTTCAAATGAATTTTGTCCAAAAAGATAATCTCTCGATCGTTTTTCGAAGCCGAGCGACCGACGACGACGACAGAGTCAGGCTTGTCTTGTTCTTGCCTCACTATCCACATGAAGGGGAGTGTTCCAATATAAACACTAAGAAGTTTCTTTCTCTTTCTTAAAGTGAAATCTTACTCTTTCACTTTCCCTCTATTTTCCATTCACAATACGCTTAGAACCCAACAGAGGTCACTTGGCAAAAATAATTTTGCAAAACCACCGTTATAAAATAATGTCATAAATGAACCTTCTATAACGGCAGTGGCATAGATGAGCCAAACTTTTAAAGGTGATGGCATAGATGAGCCAAACTTATAACGGATGACATAGATGAGTCATTTCTAATAGTTCGATGGCATATTTGAGCCTTTTCCTTTTTTTATATATAAAATAAAAAGTTTGAGGTAAGTTTTGAAATTTTAAAAGAACTCAACAATTATATTTTGGACCAAAAGTCACTTTTTTTTTTTTTTTTTTTAAGATTTTGGAGTTCTTGCCAAAAAAGTTTTTTCAAAACTTGAAAAATTTTATGGCCGAACAAATTTTGGCCAAAGATTTTTTCGGAAAATGCTTACAATATCTATGGACAAACGGATACATTTTGTTTTGTATAAAATAATTTTTGTGTTGCAATGGTGGAGTACGTAGATGGAAATTATTATGGTTTGCGCTGGTGATTATGATTACTTTTGGGTGGTGATTTGAAGGTGGTAATGAATGTATGTCTGATATATCTTATTGTATATTTGATGTATATATATTGTATGTTTATTGTATGTTCTATGTATCATTGTACATACTAACACACATGACATAAAAATATCCAATAATATACAAGTACATACAACAACACACAGGTCTGTATATTACTGTATATTTTTGCATGACATGTATATTTTTTTGGTGTGTATGTGAATATATATTATTGTATGTCATGCGTATATGTCAACAATATAAATTGGCATACATATTGCATACAATAATATACAATGATATATAAATGTACATGGAGAGAAGAAGTTTTCAAATTCATGGAGAGAACTCCAACGAAGAAGAAAACTTCGATGAAAAAAATTAACAAATAGATCTAGTCATCTGATTTTTCTAGGAAACTGCAGGAATTTTTGCTGAAAAGGTGGTAAACAAGAGTGGAGCAGCGGCAGATGATAATGGAACAACAACGGTGGATGAAAAATATGGTGGCTAGAATTTGAAGGAAAAAATGATCATGGAAACAAATAGAAATTTGAAAATCTCCAAAATCAATCCCTAATCTTATGAAATTTGTTGAAAGTTGTATATAAACTACTGCTAATTTTTAAAAATGTAATTTTACTGTTATATAGGATAATGAGAACCCTAATTTTGCATTGCTATAAGTAAAAGTCCAAAAAAGAAAAGAGCCTTCAAAAGTAAAATTAGAACTTTGCACAACACCTCTGATTTTAGGACTGAACTTACTTTGGAAAAATTTAAAATAATTTGTGGCAAAATTATCTAAGGCAAGTGGAGATTCTGTGTTTTAAGAACTTCTATGTTCACTACAAATATTTATATTTTATATATGAAATATAATTTTTAAGAGCCGTGTAGAAGAGAAAGACGGTAAATACTTTGAGACGAAGGAAGTAAGAATTTTGATAAGGTATACAATTAATACATTCACGAAAAAATTTATTTTGTACCATACACAGCTTACATTAATTGTTGACTTTTTTTTTTAATCTCACAAGTTGATTGACACAAAAATATAAGATTTTGAGTTCACTTAAATGGTGAGATAAAAAAAAACTTCACACAATTAATATAATCGTATGAAACATCGAATAAAAAGTTTTTCATCTTCGGGTAAAAGCACACACCTCCCCCCTCCCCCGCTGCACTACCCCTAATTATTATGTTTTTCAATCTAATTTGTTAAATGGCTAAACACATCGAAAATTAACACCAACTTTCACTTAGACACCTCAACTAAGACTTGTTCATCTTAAACACCTCAAGTAGGGTCTCGTTGTGTTATTATGATATATTTTTTTACAATCAGCAAAAATATACAATGTGTGTGCTACACTCGCTAGTGACGTGTAAAACATCAAAAAATGAAGACATTTGTCATTTTTCCCCAAAATAATTCTTAAAAAATTAATGTTAGGTAAAATAAAAAAAGTTATCAATGAATCGATGACACTTGACTGCGCAATTAATTATGAAAAAGGAATTTAAAACTTTAAAAAAATCTTAGCGTAGGAGTGCATTAGATATGAATTAAGGTAGTACAAAATCCGTAGTTCAAAGTTGAGTTGAAAGCATCCTTGCCGATTGAGTTCTGGAATGAGGTTTTACTAGGGTCAATTTCAAACGATTACTCCTCCTAGAATATGAAGAGTTATGGGATCCAATACCTACCAAATTAAAGATCTTCAAATGGTCTTTCCAATGCCACCGATCATTCGTTAATCTGCTTTCGGAGTAAAAAGTTGTGAATATTTTATTAAAAGGTTTTTTAGCAGAGAATCGACTACGGGTAAGGACCGCTATAGCGACCCTTAGGTCTGCTATAGCGGTGGCAAGTAGTACTTGACTCGTTTCTTGATAGGTTTTGAATCCTAAACTCAAAAACCTCGTTTCAAAGCTCCAGAGGATGATTTTCCCAAGGTTAGGATGAAAATTATTCGTTTAGGTAAGATTATTACTCTATTTTTACATCAATTAATCTGTTCTTCTTCAACAATCATTAGAATGTAGAATCATGGTGAAATTCTTGGGGAGTATAATCCTAGATTCATGAAATTATGGGGAAAACCTATGAATATGTGTAATATCACCTAGAATTGCTTCTAGATTGTAAACTAACAATTTCTAGCATGAATTTGTTATTCCAAAACATGAACTTTGATGGTTGGTAACCTTGAGTTCAATAAAGATGGGATCTTTAGCATTAAAACTTTATTAGTGGAGATAGATTGAGTATGATAGAACTAGTTAATGGTTAATTGAACCTTGGGGTGATGTTATAGATCGTGAATAAGGGTTGAATTAGTGGGTTTGAATTCCCAAAGTATTTATTTGAAGAGTAATTGATTAATTACTCTTATAACTACTGTTTATTAGATGATTGAGCATTCTGAGGCATGAAGGAAGGAAAAAACATCTGTGGTGTGGCTTGCTTGCTCCAAGATCTTCGATTGAAGTAGATTATGGTTTATGAGTTGTAGACTGTAGTTAGAAATCGTATGCATAATATAGATTTGATGGGAGAGTCATGCTTAGGCATGCGGGCACGAAGTTTGGATGGATAAAACATGAAACTTAAGTGAAAGAAATCTAATTGTGTGTTGATACGTTGTTGTATAAATTTCTTGATGGGTGTTTTGTGTTTGTATAACTTACTTGATGAATTACAAGGTGAATATGTGAATATGGGTAATAATAGAGGAATTGTGAGCTTGTAATCTATAAAACTCGTCTTTAATACCTTAAAAGGGGTGATTTAGCTATTGTGCATGTTTTGAATGTGGGATATTCTTGCTGAAGGATAGTTATGAGAATTTATTATGATAAGAGAATGTGGTGCCATAACTTAAGAAATTAAAGTCAGGTTTGGCTCAGTGTTAGGAATTAAGATGTGTAAAGGTGCATGCCTAAAGCTAGAATTGTAAGTTAAATAGAGTCGAATGGTTGAATAAATGGCTAATGAAATAGTGTCTTGAACCTAGTAATGACTTGAATGTAAGGGTTACTATTTAGTAACTGAATTTAATGATCTCGACGTGAATAAAAGAGGATCGAAATAGTGAATGAACTTATGTATGGTGAATTAGAGTATAGACTCGATTTGGTTGACAATGCTTACGTGGATAAGTTTTTGATTGATCTTTGGACATATGAATAAGTTGTTGAATTGGCCTTCAGGCATACTTGTGATTGGTGAGTTGGATAATATTGGTTGTATACATGAAATGGTGAATATTTAATTTGACTAAATGTCTAAATAAAGTGTGTACTTGCATTATTAGTGCACTGCATTATATCTTGAGTGATAATTGATTTTGATATCTTATATTATGATATTCGGAGGGTCGGGTACCGCGTCGGTACATGATACTTATCTATTGATATTTGAAGGGTCGGATACCACGTCAGCACGGTACATGGACAAAGTTGTTCCCCTGCAGGTCATGATTGTTGGGTAGATAAGTTCCCTTAGTATGTATGTACAGATGTGAGTAGATGTTATGATGGTTGTGATTGACATTATAATATTTGGAGGATCGGGTACCACGCTGATACGATACATGGATGAAGTTGGTCCCTTAGTATGTGTATACAAATTTAAGGAGAAGTTGTGATGATTATGATTGCATTGTTACATATTTATAGTCATTTTTTATTATTTATTTGCATTACATAAAGTGTTGTAGTGAATCGAGATAATATTAGACTACTCGTTTGAGATGATCAAGTAATGAATGGTTTGGTGTGGTTTGCACTTGTGGTATTTAGAGGAATCATAGATCCCTCCACTTTGTTGTTGAACTTATACTTGTGATTGTAATTGTGAAATCAGTGACAGGGTGAAGGTTGATCTTGTTAAGGTTTTATATTGTTTAAGTGGTTATCTGTATATGGTAATTTATTGGTTGAAATTACTTGTTTTATGTTGATTGCTTATTTACTCATATTTTATTTATGTTAAGCGTGATAGTGCTTATTTGTTAGTTGAGATATTTTACGTGTCATGTGACTTTTACGCCTTGATAATTAATGTGATGTTGCCTTAATCGGATAAGAAGAGAAAAGGCTAGTGGTTTAGCATGTGGAGACATAGTGGCGACTACTGGCTTCTAGAGTTGATATGGAGTTAGTACTAATTGTGTGTATGGTGTCAATAGCAAAGAACCATAGGTTAATCCTGGAGTTGAGAATTATGAGGACTCATCTTGTTAGTTAACGTTCACGGATTAGTGAGGAGACATGTCTATTAGACGGAAATTGAATTGACCGTTGAATTCTAGTTAAATAGGTCACTTAAGCTAATGAAATATAATTGGAACCTCCTAGGAAGGCGATGTGTGGACATATGAATTGTGAATTGGAATTAAATTGTTATATAAATTGCCATGTTTTTTTCTGTGATTTTTATATGATGTTTACGTGATCCAATCCTGGTCGGCCGATGATACCTACCAATACGTTGTACTGATACTACTCTTGTTATATTTTCTTTTGGGGATATAGATATGTTGCAGGATCAATTGAGATGTCTTATTTGAAGAGTCATGTATTCACCAACAACTTCTGCTCATCTTATTCCTACGGTGAGCTGTATCTTTTGTTTTTGTTCTTTGTTGTATTAGAAACTCTTGTACATGTTTAGAATAGGTCTTGGGTAGTGTCGTAAGTTGTTGATTATGTATTATAAATGTTGTAAGGATTTTCGGGTTATGATTATGTGGACTTATATTTATGAATAGTTAAACTCTAATAAAGTTTTATTTGAATTTTCGCATATTATTGGTTGTGTGGTAAGGGTTCTCCTATCTAGCTAAAATAGAGTAGGTGCCCGCACGATTCGATATTTGGATAGTGATAAGCCTCCCCCCTCCTGAGAATTGTCTTCTCCACCGCCATATCCAAACTCTCTATCTGTTATAGAAACTTTTTAGGATTGCGTCTATTAAATACTTTTTCCTATAAATTAAGCATTTTGTTAAATATTAAGAATTTGAGTGAGAGTAATTCATGGTTCATACTCTCAAAGTGGAGTATAAAAGAAATTTGATTGCAAAAAGGAATCTGGAGATTAAATTAAAGGATTTGAAATCTCGATTTTGAACTACAAAATTTGAACGGCCTTGATTTAACAACAAATTTATCACCAATCTGACCATCATATCTAATCCACATAGAGATGCGTATCTATTCTAAAATCTCTCTCAACACTTTTCACCATTGAAGGAGCTTAAGACTGAAAAAAATGGTGACTGAAATATGGGGAAGAAAAAGAAAGAATAAAATAAAAATAGACTAAATAAGCCTTTCACGTTCAGATAATGAGTATATATGTTATGTCACCAAAAAGTGTCAAAATGACACAACAAAGCTATATCTGGGGTGTGTAAAATGAACAAGTCTTTGTTGAGGTGTCTAAATAAAAATTGGTGTCACCTTTAGGAGGGTATTATGTATTTCGCCTTGTCAAATTCTGGCGTATGCAAGTAAAATATGTATGAGAATTTGGCCAAACACATCGCCAGGCCCCTCAACTTGGCACAAACTTTCACTTTGGCACCTAAAGTGGATGTTGTTCATTTTAAACACCTAAACCAGCCACCAACTGTGTCATTTTGGCACCTTTTGCATAATCAGAAAAAATATATAATGTGTGTGTTCCACTCACTTGATGACGTGTAAAGCAACGGATTAAATAAGGACATTTGTCATTCCTCTCCAAAATAATTTTTTACATAATTAATTTGAGCAAAATAAAAAAAAATGATGAATCGATGACATTTGGCACCCCTCCCCCCCTCTCCAAGTCGTCTTCTCCAACACCCCCACCCCAAAAATCGTTTGCTGCTCCCCCCGCTCCCCTCAAATTTCTTCTTCTGCAACACCCACCCACCCCCTACCCCCTTCCCATTTCAATTGTAAAATGGGTTTATGATTTTCTTTTTAAAATCTAAAACGGAAGGAGCAAAGCTTGAAACTCTTTTTTTTAAGTTTGAAACTCCATTTCACTACAGTAAAATGGAGCACTAAGTTAACTGTTGGAACAAAATTTAGGGATGTGATTTCCTCAAGTGAATTTTGAGCCTTAACGTTGGTATAAAATTTAGCACCAAGTTAACCATCAAATCTAATCTAATCTACATAGAGATGCATATCCAACTCTAAAATCTTTCTCAACACTTTTCACCATTAAGAAGCTTAAGATTGGGAAAAATAGTGGCTAAAAATGAGGAAGAAGTATAAATTAATGGGGGTGGGTTAATATTACTGTTGGGGGCCAACTTGGATGCCACATCAGCCCAAAAAAGCCTTCTACGCTCCTTTGATGAATGAAATATACGCACCATGTCAACTGTACAAAAAGTGACAAAATGACACAGTTGGTGACTGGTTTAGGTGTTTAAAATGAACAACATCCACTTTCGGTGTCAAAGTAAAAGTTCGTGCCAAGTTGAGGGGTCTGGTGAATGTGTTTGGCCATGAGAATTTAGTAGGACATGTATGTCAATTTCATGAAGGCCAAACACATCGCCAGCCCCCTAAACTTGGCACGAACTTTTACTTTAGCACCTAAAGTGGACGTTGTTCATTTTAAGCACCTCAACTAGTGTCCCGGTGTGTCATTTTGACACTTTTTTATAATCAGTAAAGAAAAATCATGTGCTTGTGTTACACTCGCTAATGACGTGTACAACGATGAATAAAACGAGGACATTTGTCATTTCTCCCCAAATTAATTCTTAAATAATTAATTTTGATTAAAATCAAAAAGTTACCAATAAATTGTTTACACTTGGCATTTTTGCCCCAAATAATTATTAAAAAAAGGATTTAGCACTTATAAAAATTTAACCCCTCTCGGACCAACCCCAATCGTCTTCTCCAACACCCCTCCCCCCTCGCCCGCTCCCCCAACCCCCCAATTGTCTTATCCAACACCCACCACCATCACCCCTTCCCCCCTCCCCCTCCCCCCCTCCCCCCTCCCCCCCCCCCCAAAAAAACAACCAAAATCGTTCTCTGCAACTCCTTACCCCCACATACACAATCATTTTTTTCAAAGAAAAAAAAATTCGTTAAGAACCCATTTTCCAGACAATGAAATTGCAATTAGTCAACACCTTTCCAAACAAAAAATGGCGACGACCTTTTCACTGTCAACGTCACACTCCAAAAACATAACTAAAACAATTGCAAATTGTTTTAGTGGGTGCACGAGCTTATGCTTATTCGTAGTTCTCAACCATGTATTCATATTTTTTTAATTGGGTTTGATTAATCATCATCTAAAGATTTTCAATTCAAAAACATAATATAAATTTGAATAGAAAACGTACGGTTGGCACTTTGACATTTAACTGTGGACCTGAAATTTTCACAATTCAATTTAGCAATGAGGCAAAATTGGAGGAACTTTTTTGAAAAAGATAACATTAATCATATGGAGGGTAGGTTGAGATTTCACAATTGGAGGAAATTTTCACAATTGAATTGCATTTGACATTGTTCATTCTTTCATATTAACTCTAAAATCTATCTCAAAACTTTTCACCATTGAAGGAGCTTAAAATTGAGTAAAATAGTCTCTGGAAAATGAGGAAGAAGAAGTACGAATAAAGTAAAAATCGGCTAAATAGGCCCCTCACGCGCGGGTATTGAGTGTATTACACTTGTCATGTCATGTCAGCAAAAAGTGTCAAAATTGTTGGGTTCGAAATTGAGAGGGCTTCATGCGGAAGCATATAGTTTGCAAATCATAGAAACGATAATTCAGACGACAAATAAAAACATACTAAAAATATATTATCGATAGGGTTTGGCCAATTGGCCTACATATGAAAACTAATATTATTAAAAAACATGAAATCTATGGGAGAAATCTCCCCCTAAACAAGACTCTTTAAAGACTATATTGTGGATGTTATTGTGTTATGGTATGATGAGAAGAGGGGTCTTCTATTTATAGAGTTTCAAAACCTTTCCTACAATAAAGAGGTTAGCCAAATATGGAAGAGTTTTATATTTTCCTTTTAAGAAAAGTAAAAGTAATTATGGTATTACTTTTATTTTCCTTCAATAGAAAATTAATACTCAAATTTGGTAAGAAAATCAGGGCAAAAACCCTAACAAATCTCCCCTTTTTGGCTGGATTTTCTTGGCAAAACTTGATCCGCCTTCTTCACTTGCATATATGATCTTTGTTCTTCACATAATCTTCATCACTGCTGCTTGGCATGTTTAAAAATGGAGCTTTTTTTGGGTTAAAAATACATGAGCCCTTTCGGGTTAAAAATATTGGAGCCCTTTGCAAGGTTAAAAGTGAGCTTTTTATTTTCAAAGATGTAACAGCAGGATTGTTGAAAATATGATTTACAATTATCTCCACATGTAGTTTTTTGGACATATATCTTCATTATCATCAAATTGGTTGCAACTTTCATCATAACATATCTTCAATTTGGACCATCGGATCATTGAACCGTAGGCTCTGATACCACTTGTTGGGTTTGAAATCGGTTGGACGTCATGCGGAAGCTTATAGTTGCAACTCATGGTGACGATAATTCAGACGACAACTAAAACTATACTAAAAGACATATTATTGATATGATTTGGTCAAACGACCTACATATTAAAAAACTAATATTGAAAAAGCATAAAACCTATTGAGAGAAATCTCTCCCTCTAAACAAGGCTCTCTTAAATGACTACATTGTGGATGCTATTGTGTTATGGTATGAGAAGAGGGGTCTTCTATTTATAGAGTTTCAAAACCTTTCCTACAATATAGAGGTTAGCCAAATATGGAAGAGTTTTATATTTTTCTTTTAAGAAAAGTAAAAGTAATTATGGTATTACTTTTATTTTTCTTCAATAGAAAATTAATACTCAAATTTGATAAGAAAATCAAGACAAAAACCCTAACAAAAATGACACACCGGGACACTAGTTGAGATGCTTAAAATAAATAATGCGTCCACTTTAAGTGCTAAAGTGAAAGTTTGTATCAAGTTTAGGAGACTGATGATATGTTTGGCCTCTGATAAATGCACGGCATTATATGATAAGAGATGTCATCAGGCCTACATTACATACATGTTGATGTTATCATCTATGTTAGGGTTACTTGTTATCCAGCTTCGGCTGTCGTCATCACAAAGGAACCATTCATAGAAATTATTTCTTACGCCCTTTATTTCATACTATTAGTTATCACATTTTCTTTTCATGTGCCTTAAAAATATAAATAAAAAATATTTTTGTTACTTTACTTTTATCTCTCTTCAACAAATTAAATTATGTTTAAAAATAGAATTTGGTTAATTTAGTTCAAAAACATTTAATAAGATAAACTAAATAAAAATAATTTATTTTATTTTATTAAATGAATAGTAACATTTTAGCAACATTAGTTAGTAATTAATATGAGATAGATGAAATAATTTGTCCTTCGCTTTCTCGCTCCTAGTGTATTCCAGCGATAGCTTCACTCCCCAAAAGAAGATTAATTTGCCACCTCCACTATTTATCTATTTTATTTTATTTTTGCAAGTTTCATAAGAATATTTCAAACAAATCAATGTGATTTTTAACTTATATACTTCAAATTAGAGTAGAACAAATCAACAAATTAGCTGCAGGATATTTTAATAGCTGGAGAAAGTTACTTTCCGTTAATAGATCAAAATAGTAATACAAATACACCAATATATTAAACATTGCCCATGAGACAAATCTAGCTAGCTTTGTATTATAAATATTTGTTTTGAAATATTTACTTGCACCTGCTGGGCAAGAGAATTTGGACAATATAATTCTACTTTGGTTTGTACAGAGGGTATGGCCTATGGTCAGGAAACTAATATCCATCTGTTTTGTTCTTCTCCAGGTTGGCTTGTTTCACATGCCACATTCTTTTACAGGTATACATGGCAGCCTAGTATATACAGACCACCTTTCATAACTATTTGTTCGGTTATTTTTATTTGTCCGCTTTTAATTTTACATGTTTTTCTAAAAAATAATAATTAATATAAGTATTTTATCTCAATACTTATATTAATTGATATTTAGTACTCCTTTCAATTATTTTTACTTGTCACTTTTAACATATAAAAAAAATACTAATTATTTTATTTTTCATATTTTATCCTTAGTATTAAATACTTATTTTTCAAATCAATTTTTAAGAACTAATACTAAACATCAATTAATAAGAATAGTGTGGTAAAATAGTCATGTCAGTTATTATTTTTTTAATGGACATGCTAAGTCCAAAAGTGACAATTAAAAATAAACAGAGAGAGTGTTAGATTTTAAAAATGATTTGGGGTATGAGTAATTAATATTAATGATAACATATAATAAAATAATTATTTTTCTTAATATGTTATACTCCCTCCTTCTCATATTAGTTGATCACTTTACCAAAAAAAAAATGTCTCAAGTTACTTGTCCATTTACTAAATCAAAATGAAATTAATGAAATTTTTTTTATTTTACCCCTACAATTAATATTCTTTCGAAGTGTAAAAACACATTTATAAAGTTTCAAGAAAATATTTTAAGAAATAAATTAGTAAAATTATTATTTTTATTTATGATTTCTTATATAGCGTGTAAAAGTGAAAGAATTAACTAATATGGATGGAGGAAATACGTGACAAGTAAAGATAGTTATTTTTAAAATAATGGATAAGTATAAACAGATGAAGAAAGAAAGTAATAGGGAGCTAGGAAAAATGAGCCTAGACATAAGTATAAATAAGATTATTAGACAAAAAGAGACAGTTAAAGATGATTACAATTTTTACTATTCCCTCCATTCCTTTTTTATGCTCTCTTCATTTTCTATGAATCAATTTGATTTAGTTTTAATGTTAAATTAAATTAAATTAATTTAATTTAATTTTTTTAAAAATTTAAATTTAAATACTCAAAAATTATATGAAAGTATTATAAATTATAATTATTTTTTTTAATTTAATTAAAAAAATATATCTTAAAATATTGATCAAAATTTATATCATTTAATTCTAAAAAAAAAAGAAAGCATATAAAAAGAAATTGAGGGGAGTAAATGAAAAGCAGAAGATTACATCATAATGACATCACTAATCACATACCCAATTTAGTAAAAAGGCAAAATAGGTGTGACATTAAAACAAAAGGGTAATAATGTAATTTTTAAAAGTAGTATCGAGATCCCTAAATGTAATGGTGTGGGCATTATTCATCATTACAAATGATTTTCCCGAAGATACTAAAGTCACTCGTGGTAGCATGAAAATATATATGCTCCCTCCCTTCATATATTGACAGCTGGATATTCCCAGCTACATTCCACATGAATTTCTGTGAAACACCATGTGACGTTATCATTTCCCTTTACTTGAGCCGCTGTTTTGGTGCAAGGTAAATGCTTATCACACATTGGATGACACGTAGTCATCAAAATTGGCGGGCATGGTACCCCCATCCTATGTGTTTTTTCGCCTTCTGTTTTCGCTTTATTGATAAAATAAAAGGCGAAATATATACAAAACTCCTTAAATTTGTTCATTTTTTTCATTTAAACACCTCAATTAGAGGTATAACCTATTGAATACTTGATCTTAGTTAAAAATGTGTCTATTAAACACATATTTAACAAGTCTAAGAAAATTAGAGTGAGTGAAAGTCACTCGCTAATGACATGGCAAATTGACTAATAAGAAAATAACACATCATCAAAGGAAAAAAAATCAAAATTCAAAGAAATAAAAGGAAAAATAATTGAAAAATAGGAAATAAGGAATGGCTAAAGTGCAGATTTTTTGGTATAATCAAGCAATAAAGGACTAAAGGAGAGTTAGTCAGATCTGAAAAATGAAATCGGGAACATAAGCTTCTTCAACCAGAAATCAGTGGGAAAGATTGAAGAAGCCGGAATCGGTTGAAAGAAATGGTAACAATGGTGATAGATATGTTAAAAATAATAGCGAAGAAGAGAAGAAGTTCAACCACTTCACCATAAATTGATTATTATGACATTTTCAGGTGGTTTTGACAGGATGAAGATGGCCATTTTGGTGGTTGAAAAATGGTGGTGGGGCAACCGGGCATATGGTGGTGGAAATTAGTGGCGACGTCAGATAGAAAGAAAAAGAAGAAAGAAAAATTAGTCTTTTTTCACTGAATTCCGTCGGCTCTAATGACCTTTGTAGTTTCAGGGAGTATTGTTAGGTAATGGTGGCGATAGGTGTTACGGTGGCGGCTCCGACCATGAATCTTCTTATGTATATTAATTTGACTGTGGTGAGGAGGAGAAGTAATTGCGAAAAAAAAGAAGAGAAAAAGTAAACACAATTTAGGGGAAAATATTTTCTTGTTGGAGGTGGTGGCAATGGTGAAAGAGGCGGAGATAGTGGTCGGAGATTGAGGTTGAAGACGACAAAAAGTAAAAAAAATTATAAACAAAAAAGATAAAGCCTTTCACTCTCTCAAAGAAGAGTGTACTCCACATGTTATGTCATGTCAGCACAATGTGCCTAATAAATACACTGTTGTATGAGTTCAAGTGTTCAAAGATAAACCTTTAAATAGAAAAAATGAACAAGTTTAAGGGGCTGCGTATGTATTCCGACAAAATAAAAATATCCTCCAATTTTGGACTTAGTTCACAAATAAAGTTATTTTAAAATTATAATAATTTTTAGAAAAGAGTGAAATAAAGTATCATTAAGTTTAATATATAATAAAGTATATATCTGATAAACCAAATGAATCCCATCTGTTTGATTTGTCCCTGCTTCTATAAAGTGTTATTCTTATTGAATAGGCATTTGATCATGAAATTTTTTTTTTGAAATTATTTTATTTTAAAATTTTAAAATTAGAGTTGGAGTTGTGTTTGATCATAATTTTTACAGTTAATATTTAAAATTTAAATGTATTTTTAAAAATATATAAAATATAATTTGAACATGAAATATAATTTAGATGAGTTTATTTTATGAAAATAAAAAAATTAATTTTTTTTTTGAAGAAAATAATTAAAAAACGAAATCAAATAAAGTGAAACACCTCTTGAGGTGCTTTTCAAAATTCCAAATACAACTTCAAGTTGTATTTGGTATTTTTATAACCAAACAAATTTTTTAAAATAAAGTGAATAAATATTCCGAAATAAAGTGAATAATATCATGGCCAAACGAGTCCTTAAAATGAAATTGTTGCACCTTATATGGCATTATGCCATTTCAAACAAGAAAAATTAGGTATTTATGGTAAATCACATAAAAATGATGTATAATTAGAAAAATGAGGAATTATTTTATTTTTTTTTTGTAAATTTTTGTTTGCAATTTTTTCTTATAATGGAATTGCGTTTACTTCGGTCGATTTTTCCAGATATTAACTTATTTTTTAGTCAAAATTTTTTGCTCGATAATGAAACGCAAGGTGATTTTTTTAGTAACTAAAATTGAGGAAATTGTTATAATTAAGAGAAAAGGCTTTAAAATTTCATTGAATTGTTTGAAATAGGTTGGATTTGTCATTTGTTATGTTTTTGGCCGTAAAACGTCTTTGTCATTATGTTTTTTAGTTTCAAAACGTTATTCAACTAGTCAAATAGTTTAAAAGTACATTTTCTACTAATTATGGCTCCAAAACAAAATAAAATAAATCAATTTCGCCCTTAAATTATTCAAAATAGGACAATCTCGTCCTTGCTCTGTTAATTTTTATTTGTGGAGGGAGATGCATTGAATGTATAAGAAATATAATAACAATGTAAGAAAATAAATAACATAAACACTTTCCATTTCAACAAATAAAAAACTATGACATAATTCTTTTCCTCTGTTTTTTCTTACACATTAATTATTTATGAACATGATATAATGTACATCTTTTATGTAACGATTTAATTATTTCTTTGCATACTAATATAATAAATTTGTTTTACTGGCTCTAAAATGATATGATGAAATAAATTAAATCCAATTATATTATGGTACACTATATTACTTATTGTAATTTTATCCAATCAAGGATCAATATAATAGTTTTGAAGAAAACATGAGAATAAATATTCAGCTGAAAAAATAATTATGGTAATTAAACTTTATAATACATAAAAATTGGTACTGTACGTATAAGAATTATCATTTAAAATAATCAAAGTAATCGGATAATCTTCAATATAATTTTTTACTCAAATAATCACAATTAAGAGCACTAGTTTTAAACTAAATGGAAGATAGAAATGGCCTATTTCTCTTATTTTTAAAGTAATCGCCAATTAAAAAGTATTTTGAATTATTTGGCTAATTGAAAGATATTTTTGAGCAAAATATTTAATGACGAAAATATTTTTGAGTAAAAAACATAACAAAGAATAAATTTAACCTATTCTAAATAGTACAAAAATATTTTTGACCCTGTGTAAATATTAGGTGCGAATTTTGTTACTTTTTAATTTTTTTAACCCACTCACTCACCTTTCACACTTCAATTTTTAGCTATAGGTTTTAACCATTTGTCTCATATCGGTAGATATTGAATCTTTTTTATAAGTAGCTGTATTTAGTTTCCGTTTTTATATAGATTTTTCAAAATAAAGCAAAATAAATTGTAATATATCTGTGTGCGTACATGTAATATCTAATCATAATTGAAATCGTGTAAATGTAATACTTGATATTTGATTTTAATTAGATGGAGTATATGAATGTGTTTTCAAAGTCGAAATTTGTACAAAAAGAGTCTGATTGAAACGTATAATTAAGTTTTTAGGTGTCTAAATAAAATACTATGATAAGTTTAAGGAGCTAATTATACATTACGATAATATTATTTTATTTTATCATACTACTCCCTCCGTCTATCTTTACTTGTCCATATTGCTAAAAGTAGATGTCCAAGTTCAATTTAAAAAACTAATGAATAATTTATTTATTTTTATTCATTTTATCTTAATATTAAGTACTATTCATAATTCAATTAATTTCCCTAATAATTAAACTTAGTACTATATTCAGAGGGTGGGTGATATAGTAAATTTAGTCCTATAATTTATAGTTTTTAAAGTGTGTATTAATTCAATAATGAACAAGTATTATTGCACTGAGCGAGTAATAACCTATATTCTTCCATTAATCTTTTATCGGGTCTAAAGAAATAAATATCGGAGGGTAATCTGTAAATACAGTCGACATCAAGTGTCAATTATAAAACAGAGAACAGGCGGTGATGATGTATGTGTAACACCCCCCTCGACATATCCATCATTGATCCACATACACAACCCCCGCACCCCTACCCCCTAACCCGCAAGCTAGAAAAGAGAAAAAGAGAAGGGATTTGACTTGGTTTTGATTGAGAGAAATAGAAAGAGAAGAGAATTGGTAAAGAAGAAAAGAAGGAATGAAGAAGAAAATTCAATTCAATTGAATCCCCATTTTGACGTCCGTAAACACACACACACAAAAAAACACAAACTCTCTCTCTTCAACTTTCTCTCTCTAAAAAAATACAGCTAAGAAAGAAAGCTGAATCTATCTACTGAAAAAAAAAAAAGCACAGTGAACTTCACAAAAACTCAAAAAACATATATACGTATACAAACGGTGACATTATTATTATTATTATTTGTGCTTGTTGTAGTTCCGTGTAAGGAATAGTCAATTTGCGGTGAGTCGGCCTCAAATTCTTTGCTGGTAATTTTTTTAAATTATTTTGCTCATTTGAGCTCTGGATCGACTACTTTTATTATTTATTATCAGATTTAGGGCTATATCAAGTTGTCATATGATTGTATAAACTTTTCTGTTTTTCTGTTTTTTTTGTTTTTGTTTTGTTTAGTGTTTATTCAATTATAGTAGCTTCTTTTTTAGGGTAATATTCTGTACTGATTTTTTTCTGAGTTTTTGTGTTCTGAAGGGATAAGAATGAAGTTCGATTTCTGTTTTTTGAACTGTTTGAGATTTGGGGTTTTGTGTTCACAACATTTTGATTAGATGATTTAAAGTAAGATTTTGTCATGGTCAGTCTGTAAGGTAGGGAAAAAGTTGGCACACAATTGAATAAATTTTGCAGTGGTTGATACGAAATACCGTGCAAAAGACTGTTATTTGAGTAAAAGAAGTGTGATTTAGTTGTTACGGAGCGAAGTTTGCATCTTTTGGGTTAAAGGTGGAGACTTTCTGATGTCTACTTTAGATCCATATTGTAATTACTTGCTTAATTGAATGATATTTCATTGGTTTTGCATGTTCTCAGCCTAGTTTTTTGGTTAGAGGAATTGGATTTTCTTGAGTTTAGTGTGTGTTTTGATGCATTTTATGAAGTTTTTACTCACTTGAGGGTTTTATGCTGTTTTAGTAAGTTTCTATATTTGCTTCAAGTGTTTGTAGATTGTGTACTTCGGTGAAGAATGGTTCCAACAGGGCCTCCTAATCCACTTGGAGGTTCCCAGTCTGTACCGGCTTCATTACTGCGAACAAATTCCGGTGTGATGGGTGGACAAGGTGGTTCAATGCCTTCACCAGGTGGTTTCCCTAATATGGTTTCTCCTCGGACGATGTTTGGTAATATGAATATGCTAGGGAATGCTCCCAATGTTTCACATCAGTCCTTTGCAAATGGAGGTCCTAATGCAGGGATGGCTGGACCAGGAAGTTCTCAGCGTGGTCCTGTTGATAATGGGGCTGAGACTGATCCACTTTCTGGTGTAGGAAATGGGATGGGCTTTAGTGCTCCTTCAACGTCATTTATGTCATCAGCCATGGCGACAAATCCAAATAGCAATCAAGTTCAAGGACAACAATTTCCTAGCCCCTCAGGGAACCACATGTTGACTGACCAACAACGATCCCAACAGCTTGATTCACAGAATTTTCAACATAATCAACAGTTGCAGCAGTTTTCTTCCCCTATCAATTCCCAAACACAGCAACAGCAGCATCAATTTCAATCCATGCGTGGTGGATTAGGAGGTGTGGCATCCGTCAAAATGGAGTCACAGGTAACTAATGATCAAACACCACAGCAGTTGCAAGCTCTGCGAAATGTGGCACCTGTAAAAATGGAACCGCAACAAATTCAAAGTATGAGAGGTCTTGCACCTGTCAAAGTAGAACAACAACAGTCAGACCCATCGTTATTTCTACATCAGCAACAGCAGCAGCAGTTCCTTCAGATGTCCAGGCAGTCCCCTCAAGCTGCTGCTGCTGCACAGCTTTTGCATCAGCAGAGGCTAATGCAGTTCCAGCATCATCAGCAACTCTTGAAGACTATCCCTCAACAAAGAAACCCACTGCAACAACAATTTCAACAGCAGAATATTGCTATAAGACCTCCTGTAAAACCAGTATATGAGCCCCGGATGTGTGCCCGTCGGCTGACTCATTATATGTATCAGCAACAACATAGACCTGAAGTAAGTAGAATGGGTCAACTATATCATTGTGTGGCATCTGTGCCCTACACCCTACACCCTACCCCACAGCTTTCCCAGATAATGAAAAAGAAAGTATGATATCAACTTCTTTTTTTTAAAAACAAATTTCTCTACCTTCTTTATAGGACAATAATATTGAGTTCTGGAGAAAATTTGTTGCGGAGTATTTTGCTCCCAATGCCAAGAAAAAATGGTGCGTCTCCATGTATGGAAGTGGTCGGCAGACCACTGGAGTTTTTCCTCAGGTTCACTGCTTATATAGAAGCTATTTACATTTTGTAATGTTTGAGTTCTCCCATCAAATGAAAATAGAGTTGTAATAACTTTCATGCTAAAGGTATAGTATTCTTCTACAACATAGATACATTTTCATCTCAGATACTCCTTTTAGAGCTCGTTCTATAAATGCTGCTGATTATTTGTTGAACAACTATTAGCAAATCAGTTTATATCTTTGATCAATGTTTGTGTAATTTGCAGGATGTGTGGCACTGCGAAATATGCAGCCGCAAGCCAGGCCGTGGGTTCGGTATGTTCTTTGCAACATCAAGCTATTGAATTATTTTTTGGTCCGAGAAACACTTGACAAACTTTGTGGCTTTACAAGAACCTCTATTCAATTTATTCATCTTTATTTATTTGGTTTTCCTCTCAGCTGATAAGTCTATTGCAGCATCTAATACATCTCAACTCATTTTTTTTTTCAGAAGCGACTGCCGAGGTCTTGCCCAGGCTTTTCAAGATAAAGTATGAAAGTGGCACTTTGGAAGAACTTCTCTATGTTGATATGCCCCGTGAATATCAGAATTCATCTGGGCAAATAGTCCTAGATTATGCAAAAGCGATTCAGGAGAGTGTCTTTGAGCAACTTCGTGTTGTCCGTGATGGTCAGCTTCGCCTAGTGTTTTCACAACCTGATTTGAAGGTTAAATGAAGAGCTGATAGTTTTATTTTCAGTGAAGTGCTTATTCATGGACAGTTTGAGACCTAGCATGGTGTATAGGGATGTTAAAACCAAAACCCAACCAATTTAATCGGTTTTTTAGTTAATTAAGACCAAACCAAACCTAATATAATTAATATCCATAGGTTTGGTGGTTGTCAGTTTTGTTTGGCTTTAAGAAACCTAATGGTATTTCTCTCATTTTTTTTTCTACAATTAGAAAATAAATTTTCATCCTTTTTCAACTTATAATCCGTTATTAATCTTTTATCATAGTGGCTATAATTTTTTTTTGGATTGTGGAGAAAATATCTTAGATCTATAAACTTTAATCAAGTAAATAAAGTTGATTAGAACAATAAAGGGTAAATCTCATAGTTAGTTACTTAAATAAATGAGTTTGAGTCTATGTTGCTCGGACTCTTCAAAAATGTCAAAGGGTGCATGTCGGATTTTCCAAAAAGTGTATTTTTGGAGAATCCAACACGGGTGCGGCATCGAAAGTGAAGAGTCCATGCAACATGACTTTCTTTTAAGAAATGAGCTTAAGGTGTAAAGTTTATTAGCTGATTAGGGATAAACAAAATTTTCATGAAAAAGTATACAAATGTATTTATAACAAAAATATATTCTCTCTCTATATATACACACTTATAAAATTTGTGTATATAATTTATTGGTTCGGTTCGGGTTTTTCTTCGGTCTATTTTTAGTAAAATCAAACCAAACTAAATATTGTTGGTTTTTTTTAAAATTTAAAACCAAATCAAACCAAACCAAAATAAAATGGTTTATTTAATTGGTTTGGTTCGGTTTTTAACCAAATCGTAAACACCCCTAATGGTGCATATTAATGCTATCATTTGTTTGATCTGGATTCCTTTTGTATCTACTTGGCAGATAGTTTCTTGGGAATTTTGTGCACGACGTCACGAGGAGCTTATACCTAGAAGATTGTTGATACCTCAGGTTAACAATTTTACCTTTAAACTGCCATTCTTGGGATGTATTATGAAGTCATGCTTCAACTGTGATTTGAATCATACGCTTCTATTCACTGATAGCAGACTTTTAGGTGGCCTAGGTTTTAAAAATACGTACAAGAAATTTCAACCCGAAGCAAAAACGGAAGGACTTTACTCTACAGGTGTTTGGTTCATTTTTTTTCCTAAAAAAATTGAAGATGCTTTTTGAAAAAAATAAATAAATCAACTCCACTTGATAAGTAAAGAATTACCATCTAAGTTCTTGTCATATCTGCTATGGCAGAAACCTTTTTGTTTCATTGACCTGAAACCATGTGCTAATTCAATATGATTGGTCTTTCTTATCGACATTACTTGATATGTAATTTGATAAGAGTGTGGTCGTGTGAGTATTTCTGGTCGCTATTTCCTTTTCTTTCGTCTGTTGGTACAAGCTCAATATACATGGAAGTATAAGATTTCAGTTGCATTTTTCTTCTTTTCTAATTTCAAAATTTTCCCGTTTCTTTTTAGCAATATAGAACGGTTTAGAAGCATCTTACTCTGTTTCCTCATCTCGTGATATTGAAGCGGTAAGGGCTGCTGAATAGACAGCTCGAAACTGCTTTTTAGAGGAAATAAACTTCAATTAGCATTTTATGGTTGCCATTTCTTTCCATTAATGGAAAATAACTGACTGTTTGTATGGCATTTCTATTTTTTTTTTCCTTCAGTTTTGGGGAGAATCTGTCTCTGGAAAGTTTTTTTGAAAACGATTGCTTGGTTGGATTGTGTTTGGATTTATCTTGTTTTGTGTAGTATTTGGTGGATTGTATTATGTTCTTGAAACCCATTAATTTGTTTTGGTATCCGAGTTTGAGCCGGTTTTTGCTCAAGTTCAAGCAAAGGTCGATTCTGCATTGAACCTGTTAACTAATATTAAGAGTTAAAAGGAAATGAGATTTTCTAAAACTAATCATTCTTTTCTTCTATTTTTAAAAAATAAGGAAATGGTTGTTTTATAATTAAAAATTAATAAATTAATGAGGGATATGCTTGGTAAGTATGTATTTATGGTAGGGATATTTTTCTCTTGGAAAAAAATAATTTTCTACTTCTACTTTTTTCTAGAAGCAAACATTTTAGCTTTTTCCCAACCGTAGAAAAACTGCTTTTGTTGCTACTCAAAAGCACTTATTGCTCAAACACTTCAAATTTCCAAGTAAGTGCTTTTGGCCTCCAAGCTTGACCAAGCAGGCTCTGATTCATTTAAGTAATTCTTAAGACGAAGATAATAGTTAAAGCTCAGTTGAATCCTTTACCTGGTTACTCGAAAATGAGTTTTTATCATAACACATTTATTGATCCAAGTTCACTATACACACGCGTAAAAGCAGGAAAAAAAAGATAACAAATCTGATGATAGTGCAGCTCTAGGGGAAAATTAGTGAGTATCGGGTTTATCAGTTCAAGTCTAGCTTTGTTTTTCTTTTCTTTCTTTTAAATTAAGTTGTATCCAATCCGGGGCCAAAAGGCCCTCACCTGTACTACTGCACATCGACAAACATTGGGAACTAACACCGAAAGACATGAACTTAACTATTATAGCATGTTTAATTAAATGTCTCGTGGAAATCCAGATGTTATTTCCCGCTTATAGCAAACATGGATTTATTTAAGTAAATTCTCATACGACGATCACATTTAAAGCTTACTTCAGTCCATGCTTCTTTACTTTGTCACTTGAAGTCACACTTTTATCATATAGTAGTTCACTATCATACATGCGTAAAAGTTGAGACAGAAAGATAACAAAATCTGAAGATTGTGAAATGAATATGGGGTTTACTAGCGTAGATCTAGCTTTTTTTTTTAAATTGAGTTGTGTCCGATTTGGTGCACCAAGATCCATCACCCGGTACTACTCTTTAACAATCCTGCTGAGAGAGAATTTGATTTTAAATTTCATCAGCGAAAATGACTTTTTGATGTTAGGCATTTAAAGCCAGTTGCGACTGAATAATATTCCAAGTCATAGCTAGAATGACAAGTGGTCATATTACAAGCACAACATTTTGACTCCTCCTTTTTCGAAGTCCTCAACTTCCATTTTGAAGTGGGGCTTATTACACTATACTTTGTTATCCAGTGCTAATACAAATTTCCTAGAACTTGCACAACTTAGAGCATCAAAAGTCCTGTTCCATGGACCTCAGATAGCGTCAACATCACCCAAAAAAACTGTTTTGAATTCTTCTTCGTTAACTGTTCTGTACCATAAAATATCCAAAACCCTTAGGCCTTAGCCAGGGATAGAATACGTATTACCAATTGTCCTTTTTCATGAATTGACTCTCAAGAACACTTTTTAAAAAAGATTAGCCCAACACAATTTGCTTATCAAATACTGAAAAAGCACTTTTCAAATAAATTAGCAATGCACAAACTGCTTTTCTCCGGAATTACTTTCTTGAAAAGCTATTTTAAAATGAGTGCTGCTCAAAATAAGGAGCTTTGGCAGCTTGGCCAAACAGGCTCTCAATGTTTGCCATCTGACAATTTTAGCGTTTGATCTGGAGGTGACATCTAATTAAGTATGCTATGTTAATAGATTTACTGGCATTTGTTCCGTAGGTTTGTCATGCTATTTTTCATGTTTTTGGTATACTAGGAGGTCCATTGAAGAACATATATAAGTGCGCATGCTTGTATGCACACACATGAAATTGATACTTATGCACATATGTGTGTGTAGTGTGTATAAATCTTTCTCATTTTCAAAAGTTCAAGCTTTTCGATGAGTTTGAGGCAGTTAGTATAATATTTTTAAGAGCTCTTGTGCACGGGGAGTGGATCAGGTTATCTACTTCAGGATGTCTCTTTGAAGCAGTTCCCAATTTACTGCTTTTGATCGTACTTCTGTGGCATCTAGTTGTTTTAGCATATATTTTTTCTTAGCTGGATGAAGTTTTATCTTTGAGGGTTGATGTTGCACATAATATTGGTGCTATTGAATCATTTCTGATCTGCCTTTTATTTATTTGACATGCTGTACAGGTTAGTCAACTTGGTGCTGCTGCTCAAAAGTACCAGGCCGCCACCCAAAATGCATCATCTAGTGCGTCTGTTCCTGAGTTGCAGAATAATTGCAATATGTAAGTTCAGATACTTACATTATCACGTTTATTCTAAGTATTGGCTGACAATGTTCCATAACTTTGTTTGATGGTAGTTGTTGCCTAACAATTTCTATTTAGCATATCTAACCCTCTTTGTTAAAAGGTTAGCAATAGGCTAACCTTGTTTATTGTTATTGTTGTCTAGCAATTTCCATTTTAAATATCTAACCCTCTTTATTAAGAGTTTAGCAGTGCCTAATTATTAGGTCGCCTTCATCAGTGCACAGTAATGATGAGATAGGCTCTTTTGTAATTCACTTTTTTCACAGCTCTGTTTTTGGGATTGAGCTTTTGTGGTCTTTACTGGTGCTGTTGCTTGCTCTTTCTTAGCTTAGGTTTGCCTCTGGATGTTAAGGTGGGATGTTCTACCAATGAGTTGCCCTACTAAGCTTTTGTCAATCCAATAATTTTCTTAAAGCTGAAACTTACTGTCATTTGATTCACAGTGATTTTTCCGGGTTCATATTTTCTTGTCTACCATTGTTGGCAGACGTAACTTAGAATTTAGTGTAATGGAATACAGTCAATTTGTCATACTGTTGATACTTAGAAGCTCAAGCTCTTGAAACATGATTATGAGTGTCTAATTGATAAAGATTTTACCAGAATGGTATGTTTAGGTGCATGGCTGTCTACCTTCTTTTGATACGTAAATTTTTTCTTAAATCAAAAGTTGATCTTTAGATTGTTGGTTTGAGTTCTCATGTTTTTGTGTGGGGGTTGAGGATGCTGACTGTGACCCGCGGGAGCTTTATATTCTAGTCCTCTCATGCTCATCAAACTTCTTCAGTTAGTTCTTTTCAGTGTTATGGTGATATATGGGAGGGGGTAGGGAGCTAGTGGTGTCATCTGGTGTTTGGACCTACCAAAAGGGAGACTCAGGAAAAGTCTTCTTCCCATGGAATTACATTGATCTCAGGAGCTGTGGTTAGTGATTTTAGGCGCGGGGTGTGGGGGGTGGGAGGTGGAGAATGTGAAGATATGCATGCCCTTTTCAGTTATGTCTAGAGATTCCTTGATTCTTGGAAATTTCTTTAAGATTGTGTATCTGCAATCATCGTGTGTTCCTTTATTTAGCTTTAGATGTGTGCGTTATTTAGTAATTTTGACTTCTAATTGTGCTTCAGGTTTGTTGCTTCAGTTCGTCAGTTAGCAAAAGCTTTGGAAGTTCCATTGGTAAATGATTTAGGATATACAAAGAGATATGTGAGATGCCTACAGGTATGCACCTTGTTGACATAGAGAGCTCCTCTATTTTCCTGTTTCTGTCCCCTGTGCAGGTTCTTGTTTCAGTAGTGGAAATAGTCCTTGTGCATCCATTGACATCACTAAATATGATTGTTAGAAATTTAGCTACTGTAATAGTTATCAAGTATCTGGGCCAGCTCATGCGTTTCTCTTTCTGATTTGATTTAAAAGTCAATTAGTTCTGTCGACTTGTCTTCAGTTTATTTCTTTCCATATCTTGTCCCGTTGTTTTCAGAATAGACTTGAAAACTGAGACATTTAATTCTTTTAACAGCCAGCAGGTTAGAGATGGTTGTTAATGTTGTGGATTTTGGAAATTCCTTTTAATAACACGTATAATTAACTCATGTATAAAGCTTCAGCTTTTCTTTTGGGATACAGATGTAATGTTTTTCCTACTGTTGGGAATTATTGTCTTTCATTTCAGAACTTGAATTCATTTAAAAAATGTTTGTCCTAGCAGGAACTCAAGTTTTTTTTGTTTTAGGCTCTTCTGATTTAGTTTATTTATTTCCTAAATGTTTTATAATACTCCCTCCGTTTAAAAAAGAATGACCTACTTTCCTTTTTAGTCCGTTTCAAAAAGAATGACCCTTTCCTTTTTCGGCAACACTTTAATTCCAACTTTCCACATGGCATGTTTAAGACCACAAGATTAAAGGACATTTTGGTACATTTGCCATAACTTTAATTTAGGACCACAAGATTCAAAAGTCTTCTTTATTTTCTTAAACTCCGTGCCAAGTCAAACTAGGTCATTCTTTTTGAAACAGAGGGAGTAGTTAATTTTGAAGCCCAAAATAAAGCTGCTTTTGTGTGATAGCATCTGGTCAGATGATGTTTTGCTTGTTTTATAGTTTCCGTTAAAAGTGTCTTGTGATTAACTACGGATGTGTTTGTGTTCTTGGTGGACTGCAGATATCTGAAGTGGTTAATAGCATGAAAGATTTGATCGACCATAGCAGGGAGACAGGGACCGGACCCATGGGTAAGTTCAACCTACTTAACCTTTCTATTAGTTCTTTACATCACATTTCAATTTTCCCGACCTTGTGACAAACCAATGACTCATGAAAATAGGAGAATAGATGGGGTTGTTTTCCTGTGAGGAGTTGTATAGATAAGAATATATTTCACAATGAGTCATCTGATTGTCATTTAAGTTGTCCAGGGCTTTGGTTCAGTGGTGTGATAGGCTGCTGTTGCTCCAAGTTTGGTTTTAAGCGGAGAATTAGGCCCATTATCTTCTTTTTATAAGAAAAGAATGACATTTATATGAAGAGGATTAGGATCATTATCCTGAGTTTCTGAGCTGAAACGGGATTTCTTAGTCAACCCCCCAAAAAAAAGAGCATATAAGGGAGCAAAAGAAAGAAGATTGCCGTTTGAAGTAAATTTTGCTCATACCGTGAAATTGCTTCTGGGGATGCAAAATTGAAACTATCATATCTGAGTAGAAAACCCATGCGACAAAGCAAATTCCATTGCATCTTTAATCAACTTTGTTGGTAATGCAACTGTCGTGTAATAACTTGAGCCTCGCAATACACATGAATGAACTAGAGAGTAGGACAGTTCAACTTATACAAACTAGGATCACCTTTCGTATTGGACATAATATATAGTTAATTTTCTCGCTGGTGCTCATTGATCTAGTAGCACAGTTATCCCCCTGAATTTATTATAATTCTGTCTTTTGCTCCTAAATATATCACTATTCCTAGTTCCATTCTGGATTCGGTGTTTTATCTTTTTTGATCGTGAGGATTTGGTGTTTTATATCTTGGTGCTTTGGAGTTTGCTATGACGTTTAAATCCCAGAAAACTAGACAATGGGAAATGTTTTCCTAACATTCATGCAGTTCAAGTGGTAATCTAACAAAAATTAATTTGTGGGATTAAGTGTGTGGAGCTCAACTTATCACTAATCAACGTGTGATGCGTATCTCATTGGGCCATTGTTGTGTGCGTTAAATTGATAGTTTGGACTAAATATTCAACCTGCCGTGACGAACTTATTTTATTTTCATCTAGTATTGATCATCTTCCCTGGCGTTTATGTTTTACATGTTATTCTTACTGTTCACATTGTGCCCGACTTTTAATTTTCCAGAGAGCTTGGCAAAGTTTCCTCGTAGGAACAGCGGTTCAGCTGGAGTTCAAGGTCCAGTTCAATCATCCGAGGATCAGTCTCAGCAGTCCCAGCAGCAGCAGCAGCAGCAGCAGCAACAACAACAGCAGCAGCAGCAACATACACAGCAAGCAGTCAGTAGCTCGAACCATGAGACGACTGCCCAGCCTGGTGTGACGCCACTACCTTTGAGCAATGGTATGTCGAATGTAAACAACTCTTTGAACCAAGTACCTGCTACTTCGTGTAGTGGTACTATTGTTGGATTGCTGCACCAAAATTCCATGAACTCCAGGCAACAAAATCCAGCGAATGGTGGAAGTAGTGCATACTCAGGAAATGCTGTCCAAATGCTGTCACCAAATTCTTCAAGTACAATGCCTCAGCCTCAACCCAGCTCTTCTCAATTCCAATCTCCAACACCATCGTCATCCAACAATCCACCACAAGCTTCACATAGTGGCTTATCATCAGTACAGCACATGAACTCAGCAAATTCCCCAAAAATCTCAATTCAGCAACCAGCCCATTCAAATGATGTGGACGCTAACGACTCCCAGAATTCTGTACAAAAGATTATGCATGAAATGATGATGTCTTCACAGCTCGGTGGCGGTGGCTTGGTAGGTAGTGGTACTATTGGAAATGATATAAAAAATGTACATGGGATGTTGGCAACAAGTAATAATTCCATTCTCAATGGAAGCAACTGCCTTGTTAGGAATGGGACAGCCAATGCTAATAGTATAGGCGTTGGTGCTGGATTTGGGAGTATGAACAATGGACCGGGCCAAGCTGCAATGGTTAATGGAATTCGAGCTGCATTGGGTAATAACCCTTCAGCCATGAATGGGTTAGTGGGCATGACAATGGCGAGAGAGCGAAGTATGAGTCAACAGCAACAAGATCTGGGAAACCAACTGCTTAGTGGTCTAGAAGCAGTCAATGGTTTTAACAACCTTCAGTTCGACTGGAAAACATCTCCTTGAAAGGTTCAAGTTGGCAATTATTAATCTATGTTCTGCTGCTTGTGCTGCAAAGATAGTTTGAGGAGTTTGCCTCGCATGATGAGAGTAGCCATGGTTGCTGAAGCAGATGTGGTTTCAAAGCTTGCCCCTTCTGTACTGGTTTGAAAGAGGAGGACAACGTATAGCGTGGCATCTTAGCAGCTGAAATGTTATCTCATGCGAGATGGCATACTCTCTTCTAACTTGATTTTGCCTGGTTTATAACAGCTGCTTTAACAGCCTTGAATGGGACGTTCATGCGGACGGCTGCATGCAATATATTTATACCATGGGGAGGCATTTGTAAACTACATATAGGCGAGCTATTGGCCCTATCGTGCTGCATCTCCGCCACCACTCCAGAGCATGCGGGTGTATATAGTCAGGACTCGGGGTTCTAGTGTAGAACTTCCAGGAGCTGCTAGAATTGGCACCGGTGCAATCATCATTTTTTCTCTCCTTTCTAGTCGTCTTTCTGTTAGGCTTATTTGGAGTGGCTTGACGGGGAAAAAAATTAGGATGAGGCTTGGAAAGAATTAAAGTAAATCTGAAGTATTTCTATTAACCTGTTAGATTTGGAAATGATAGCTTGTTTTTCACCCATACAGATCTTTGTTCTAATTGCTTGACAAATTACAGAGAGCCAAATGCTCATGTTTTTATCAGAAGAAAAACAACTCGTGATGGGGGCCCCTCTATGCTCTTGTTGCTACAACTCGTGATGGGGGCCTCGATGCTTTTGTTGCCACATCTTTAACTTGTCTCTGTTGTTATTGGCTCTCTGGAGTAGCAATTTTTTTTTATTGAACTGCGAGGGGAGTAGGCTGTTGTTCATAAAGGAGGACCTCAACAAACGAGAACTTAGCAGAAGTCGATGGCCAAAATCGTAGATAGAAGCGTATCTTACGGTGTGGGTAGGGTTCTAATTCAACTTCTTCACGAAGATTATTTGCAGTAAAAAATACCAAAGCGTCATATGATAGTAATGGCTAAGGAACAACAACCTGGGCTTTAAATATTTTCGCCACTTGGATTATTGGGAGAGGAAAAGAGAGCATCTTATGAAAATGTAGTTTTACGAGTAGGTTAAACTCTGACCCCTATTGCAGCTGCATCTTTAGCCCTTTGAACATCTCTAGTCCTAGTTCATCCTCAATTGGATGAGTAAAGATTGCTTATGCAAATATAGGATAGTTAGCAGTGCCCTACCATACCACTTCACCAGGTTTGCAAGTCCTGATAAAAATTAAACCTTGCACCAATTGCTGCAGCTACAGATGGACCAAACATGGGCCTGCTAGCTTCAATTTCTATGAAGAGATGGATATATATAGAAAAATGAGCAGAATAAATCAACCAGCTACCAAATTGAAAAGGGTGAAGAATTATTTTCCCTAATATGATGGAAGACATTAACATAACACAATTAAAGAGTTCTGTCCAAATGCACCGTATCATCAAGAAACCTTAAACCTAATCAGAATATATCTGTCTCCGTGGAATCAGATAATTTCAAATTCAGGAAAAATTCAAAATTACTTGGTCATGGCACTCAAAGAAATGTCATAGTTTAAAAAGATCTCAGCAGGTGCTTAAGACACTTCAATATTGGCTTCCAAATTAATCCAACACCAGTAAGTATGTTTAAAAAATATCTTGCACACCATACATATGAAAGGTTTGGTTGAACACACAAAGAACACGCAATATTTTCAATTCACAACATGCAAAGATTGTTGACAATTTTGTGGAAAGTTCACAAGTAACCTATGACCAAACCACTTTATCTAATCATTCTTATCTGTAAGATTTAATAATAACACGCATTCTTCACTCTTAAGTGCCATAATTTCCAATATTTCTCATAGCTCATCATCAACACAATAACATGGAAATATTAACATTGTTGGTTTGCTTGGTTTTATCTAGAACATCATTGAGAATTTGCCTAGTATTGGGGCAGGCTTGCATGGGAACAGTGGATGAATTCGAACATGTCCTCAAAAACAAACTTTGACAATTATCAAAGGTCTGTGATCCTTTTTCTTCTCATGCATAATTCTCTCATCATAAACTACTGCTCTATCTCAAACTCTGGTAACTCGAAAAAAGCTAGTCATATTACTCTATGGTTTCTCCAATGACCTGTTGAGTTTTTAGAAGTGTTTAAAACTGAAGAACTCTAGGAATAAGGTAACTAGTTCAGTACCAGTAATAGTCAGATGACATTTGCTAACATAACTAGTAACACTTACTCCTATAAACAAGTATATACTTTCCCCAATAATTATAACAACAAAATACGTAGTAATAAAACAATATCTAAACTAGCTGCTACATTTTCCCAAACTGATGCTACTCCTTATAATAGTAGATCAATGAGTCAATGTAGATTGATGTTACTCCTTGAACACTACATAACAGAATCAACGTAACTATTTTTTATTTTTAAACTTTTGTGTTAAACTAACGCTATCAATTTCTAAACGAATGAATTTGTAAATAAGCATCTAGAAATTTTCATTAAAAAATCATAAACACTTCAACACCAAATAAAGCAACTAAAGAAAAAATTGCAATAAGAGAGAAAACCAATGGACCTCACACCAATTTTCTTTGCATTCCTTTGGCCTCGTGCCCTAACTTTGCTGGCAAATTCATCGAGTTCGTCGACTGAAATAAACATCAGGCAAAATGGCTAGGCGACGTGCATTGTTGATGACAATATTACAGTTGGATACGCATGTATGACCTGCTCTCCAAATTAACAATGAATACTGGCATTAACCAGTTCGTTCATGTAGCATACATATCGACCGACATTCCCTGCTATAATTATGTGCCTATTGCTTGTGTTAGAGAAAGAAATACTGGCCTACCACGACATGCTCAACATTTTTCAAAAATTTCCTATGTTCCATTTTTGGGGATCGACGAACCAAATTACGTGTATTGTTGGCCTATAACATTACAAGGGTAGGGATCGAGATAGCCATGGTAAACTGAAAAAATCACGGCTTTCATGTCCGGTGATAACAAAAGGAGAAATGCGAATGCAGGCATTAAGTTTGTTAAAGCAGCAGCAATGGGGGGACTGCAATGTTGTAGGACAACAATATAGGTAATTCAGTTACTCGATCTCCCAAAAAATGAAACATAGGAAGACTTTGAAAAATTTAGAGCGTGACATGGTAGGTCTAGTATTTATTTCTATAAAATAAGCAATAGGGCACATAATTAGTGCAGCGAATGTCTGCCTATATGCCACATGAACGAACAAATTCATGCCGTTGTTCATTGCCAATTTGGACAGCCGGTTCATACCTGCATATCCAATTTGTATCATTGTCATCAACAATGGAGGTAGCTAAGCCATTTTGGTCAATCATCCGTGCAAAAGTTAACCATGAGTATGCAGACCCCTGGGGAAGTTAGCAAAGTAGACACTCCAAACACTTATTTTGACATTAAGACACCAAGTTTTAAAATTAAGGTAAAGAGACTTTTTTAAAAGGAGTTCAAAAAAATACAACCCTAGCACCAAAGTTTTAAAATACACGACTTAACCCCTGACGCCACCTCACACCCTAACTTTTAAAAAATACAAATCAGTCCATTCCACAATTTTATAAAATCAGATTTGATTAAAAAAATAAATGAAAATTCTCCAAGAAGCTTGAAAGGAGCTACGATCAGCACTGTTTTGACTCCATTTTTCGCGATGGTAAGCGATTTTGGGAGCTTCGCCGGCGAATTTTACCGGCTACCATCGGAATATTACACCACCATTGTTATAATTCTCCCATTTTCATCCACTGCTAACCATTTCTTCACTGATTATTCCCTCCATTGTTGTCCATAAATCTTTCAAATTAGTCCACTTTTCTTTTCGACATTCTAGCTTCATTAACTCCATTCCAACACATTCCAACACTCCAGGTCTTCTTCCACAACTATAATCAGCTTCATTGTTCCATTTATCGCCGAGACCAGGTCCGATCTTTGAAAAACTGTATGGAGATCTCATTAGTCCCCTAGTAGTCTAGGCAGTCTAGGGCTATAAACCACTGAGTTGGTCTATTCTAGATTATCATCAAGGTCTACAATATCTATTGTATAAATTGTTGTTATTTGTGTTGATATCATGGGTCAATGGGAGGAGACCCCCAAATGTTGGAACTGAAAATCATTAAGAAAAGAGACAGTTCTCGTTGCCCTTCGTTGCAACGGTTCATACGACGACATGGTCTCAAGCATAATCGATAGCGGGGACTTAAGTTGCGATCCATGTGATTTGGTCATTAGCTATTTAATGAATGAGAGGGAAAAATACATCCAACGTTCATAAAGAATGATTGGCACGTTGGATTCTACATGCTCGTTGTTGGCCTCGATAGTTCTAGGCCTATTTTGAGAGTTAGTGTAGTCGAAAGGCCTCGGGAGGAGGCTTCGCCATCTGCCCCACCCCCAGCACCTGCCCTGTTTGTCGGTGATGATTCTGTGAAAGATGAGGGCATGGTAGGTGATCGCTCAATGAATATGGATGTGGAAGATCGTCCATATGTCGAAAAAGAAGAAGAGTGTGGTAGTGGTGGCGAGGGGCAGTTCAACCACTCCTTCGACGACGAAACCAATTTTCATATCGGACAAACATTCCCGAACAAGAAATCGCTGAAGCTGTTAGTGCTGAAGGCCTCAGTGAAGAAGTGTTTCCATTTTGCTACGATTAAGACTTGTAAAAGATTCTACAAGTTGAAGTGTGTCCATTTTTCTTGTAAGTGGATGGTGCGGGAGAGTAGATGTAAAAGCACGAATAAGTTTTACATCTACAAGTATATTGGCAAGCACACTTGTGGTGTTGAACATATCACGGGAAATCATAAGAACCTCACTACCGACGTCATTGCCTCTGTTTGTATGAACTAGTTTATTGACAACAAAGGGACAAGCCCGAGAGAGATCGAGATGATGGTCTTTAGGGAGCTTCGTTGCAGCCCGGGTTATTAAAAATATTGGCATGGAGGCATCATCACCAAGAACTTAATTCGAGGGACACCGGAGCATGGGTATGTTGTCTCGCCCGCTTTTTCATACATGTTCGAATCCCTCAACTTTGGTTTTATAAGCGCCCTCATGGTCGAGAAGGATTCGAACAAGTTCAAATACTACTTCATCGTCTTCGGGGCTATCATCCGTGGATATGCCCACATAAGAAAGGTTTTTGCCGTTGATGGCACACATCTTTATGGCAAGTACAAAGGAGTTTTGCTGTCCACCGTCGCACAAGACACAGAGAACCATATCTAACCCATTGCATATTATGCGGTGGACAAGGAGAACGACGTATCTTGGAGCTTCTTCTTTGAGAAGCTGAAGTTTATTGCGGTCGATGAACCAGACCTATGCATCATCTCTGACTGGCATAAAACATAGCCAATGGGATCATAAAGCATTATTTCCATGCCCATCACAGATTTTGCACGTGGCATCTTGAAGAAAATATCCGAAAAAATTACCACTGTTCGACTTATCTCCATGTGTACTACAACGCGGCTAATGCATACGGTTTGGAGGAATTTAACGACCACTTCACGGAGTTCCAAGAGAAATGCCCCGAGGCAACAACCTTCCTCGAGCATGAAGTTGGATTCGACAAGTGGAGCAGGGCACACTTTTCGGCCAACAGATTCAATGTAATGACCACGAACATTACCGAGTCTCTTAACTCAATGTTGAGGGATGAAAGAGAGTACCCCTTGTCTACCGTCTTTAATTCAATTGCTCAAAGATTTACCAAAAAATTCAGAGAGTATTATACAAGGGTGGTACTACTTTCGTGCCTGATTCCGAAAATATTATTAGGGAGAACGTGATCAAGGGCGACGCCTTATATATTACCAACATAAACAATAGCGAAGAAGAATTCACCGTCATTGGGTATGGCCGTACCGCCAAAGTCAATCTATTGGAGAGGTCATATTCTTGTAGACGTTGTGACTTGGAGAAAATTCCATGCCCCCATGGGATGACAACTTTGTGATTGAAGTACGGCAATGGGTATGGCTTAAGCATCTATGACTACTCCTCGCCAATCTATGAAAAATGATCGAACCTCCTTGCATACCAAGAACCAATTTATGTAGTTCCTATGGAGGAAGAGTGGAATGTTCCCTACGAAATTTTAGACATAAAGGTTTTTCCACCCGACTATGGTCCTACGCTAGGGAGGAGGAAGGTGCTTTACATCAAGGGCTGCACCGAAACATTCAAGAAAATCAAGAGGAGGAACAAATGCTCCTTGTGCAAACAACCAGGCCATAAGAGAACAATATGTATCTTAAATGCAAAATAGGATGCCACTGTATATTTATGTTGTTGAAGCCACTGTAATATATTGAAACTTCAATGCCAGTTCAGTTGTACTCGACCTTTATTAGTTTCTATCATCGAATTATATTAGTTTATTCTAAACTATCCATTTGGTCTACGCTATATTGTGTTCCATCAACCGTCTATATATAATAGATTGTAGTCATGGTCTATTTCAAAATTCTATCTTTAGAAAATTCAACAGCTAAGTTGTAATCATGATGCTTGGATAATTATGCATAAAGAAAATAACGAGACTGATCACTCGACTAACACACCCTTTGATTTCTACAGGCCACCTCTTCGACTGACACAAACACACACACGTCAATTAATGATTGGATGATAGAACACTCCCCTGGTCTATTTAATTGACGTAGTGGACTATTTTACACTCCATCTTCTTTAACAAGACAAAATCAAAAAAATGACAAGGAGGGTGTATAACTTGAGAAATCTGAGGAGGGTGCAGGTTACTAGGAACTACGACCTTCTCCAACTGAGGAACAACTTCAACTTCCTCTTCCAAGGCTTTGACGCCGATCAAAGTTGGCTCCGGGGGCAACTCTGGCGCATGACCTATTTTTTGTAGGCCATAGAAGAGAGGCTCCATTTGGATCCCGATGAACTCATAACCCCCTCCCCCCTCCCCCCCCAGCATCCCCGTAGTTTAAGTTTTTATGTATTTTATTTTGAATGTTGTTTAAGTTATTATGTATTTTTGTTATGAATGTAGTTCATTGCGGAAGCTTTCATTGGTAGGATTTTGTAATGAAAGCTTCCCTTTTTGCTGTTTTAACTGGTTTTGTTCACCTTTGTTGATGTACAACAATGAACTGCCATTATTATGAATATAAATGTTTAAGTTTGTCTATCAATTTTTCCTTTTGTTGTTGTTTATGCTTTGGATTTTGCACACTGAAATTACACAATGAATGATAAATCTAACTGATAATATTGTCTAAACCCTAAAAATTTAGCATAAACTAGCACATTGTTTCTAAAAAAAAAGCGGCAATTAAATTAACAAGCTCATGTCTGAATAGTTTGACAAAGTGGATCTAAAATCCATATCATCGATTAACATATTCATCAATACTAAACTATTGCAAAGGTGATGAATAAACCCTTAGTGTTTATCATAATATATGATTAGGGTCTACACTAGACTGTTGGCAGAGAGTATAATCAATTCGCCGAATCTATTGAAAAGGAGTATATAATGACTTAAAAAATGAGAAATTAAATTAAATAACATAAAATTAGTGTAATTGACACCCTTCAAACGTTGTAAGGCTATTTGATTACATCAATTGTGAGTCCATGTCAATTTTAGGCATGATCGAATGAGTGTTACGACAAGCAATGCTCCTAAATCGCTAAAATATGACCAAAAAAGGTGAAAAATAAATAAAATAAAATAAAATTAGCGGAATGAACATCATTCGAGCATCCTAAAATAAGTTAATCGCATCGTATTAGAGTCCACAATAATAGGACACATGATCAAGTGAGTATTAGGAGGCGTGATGGTTGTGAGTGGTGTTAAGACAAGTAATATTTGAGAACAAGAATTATTTCTCAAGGCATAAGTTTGTTCTAAGTGAGTGGTTCTCGCTAATATTCATATGATCAACGCTAATACTTACTAGATCATGTTTCCAATTGATGTGAACTCTCATATGATGTAATTAAGTTGTTTTACAATGTTTTTTTTAATGTTAATTATTTTATTTTAATTTAATTTAATTTTCCTACTCATAGACCAATCCTTTGTTATAAATTCATTTGAACGATGCTATACTTTAGATATTTTAATGTCTGGATATAGTACCGGGTCTATTATAGATCTTCTTGTCTATGATATACCTACATAGACAAGAAAAGGAGAACATTATCTAATTAAATTAAATAAGTGAGTATTAGCACCATTTGAGCATCGTGAAATAACTTAATTACATCATATGAGAGTCCACATCAATCAAAAAACGTGATCGAATGAGTATTAGCTTTGATCATATGCGTATTAGTAAGAACCACTCACTCAAAACAAACTTATGCCTTGAGAAACAACTCTTGTTCTCAAATATTACTTGTCTTAACACCACTCACAACTATCACTCCTCCTAATACTAACTTGATCACGTATCCAATTATTATGGACTCCCATACGATGTGATTAAGTTGTTTCACCATACTCGAATGATGTTCATTCCTCTAATTTTATTTTATTTTAATTATTTTCACCTTTTTTTAAGTCATTAGACTCCTTCCCAATAGATTCGATGAATTGATTATATTCCTAGGCAACAGTCCAGTGTAGACCAATATCTTAATCTATGCTCAACACCAAGGGTTTATTACTTGTGAGAATGACATTAGTAGATGATACATAATTCACTTAGTCTAAGATATGAATGCAACGGTCAAATTACAAGTCCCAACGGTAACTTTTGGCCTTGCTGCCCTTTTAAGTTGTACAAGGGGAGAGTCTAGAATGAACAACTATGGTCTAGGATCGACAACTCTAATATACGATACACTTGTCAGTAGATTTATGCTATATTATAGGCATGACCTATGTATTAGATTCAACGGTCAAAAAGGACAAACCTCTAACTGTCAAAATTCTTTCAGCCCACTATATAAATTAAGGACAACTTTTTGAACTCCTCCATATCCTTTTCTTCATCTACTCCTCCATTTTTCTTTTTCCTTCAACACATACAATGTCCGATTCATCTCATTCTTTTAAAAGGGCTTACATTTGTCACTGTGGAAAATCCGCTATCTTGAAGTCATCACGAACGAATAAGAACCCAAGTTGAAAATTGTACAATTGTGCTGTTGGAAAAGTGAGCTTTTTAGAAAAAAAATGTACTTTTTATGGAGTTTAAATAGTAATATTCTCTAATTGGTCCTTATTTGTTTAGGATAATGGTGGATGCTCTTATTTTAAGTGGATTCCGTCTGAATCGAAGGAATCAATGTTTTAAGGCCTCGCTAAATTTGAAGTTCTAGAGAGGTTCAGAGAATCAGAGGAGAACAAGGATTTGCTTATGAAACTGTTTAGAGAATCTGAACACAAGATAAATCATTTGAAAGGACTGTTGAAAGACATCGAAATAGAATGGGATCAACTTAAAAAAAGGCTGTGTCACACCCCGTACCTTCCCAAACCTACTTTACGACGTTGAATAATGTTTACTTAGGTGTCGAGAGCCATAAGTGTGTATTTGGTAATGTTAATGATGAGAAAATTGAAATTTGCCCTCGTATATGTGATTAGCCCTTCATAGGAGGTGTTTTGTGATTTTAGTGGAGCATTTTTGGGGTTAAAAATGAGGCTAAGAGGACCTCCAAATAAAGTATATTAAGGGTAGGAAGTAAGTTAAAGAATAGAACTTGAAGTATTTAACCAAACCCACGAAGAAAAGTTGAAAAATGAAATTTTCAAAAAAACTAAGGGTGAGGCGCGCCAGAGGGCGTGCCAGGCCGATCTGGGCCAAAAATTTTAGCCCAGAGGCAGCAAGCTGGCGCGCCCAAGGGCGTGCCAGGTTGGTTTTTCCACCTTTCAAAAGTTGGGAATTTTGCTTAAGTCCCAAGGGTGCCCGGGGACGTACCGGGCCGATTTTTGCCACGTTTATTCTACAACCATGAGAATATACATGAAATAAGTGAAGTATTATATTGGTATGATAAAATTACTCGAGAACGAATTTGACATCAAAATGACGGTTTTACCCTTGTGGTCAAAATGGGCCATACGTGGCTAGAATCACTTGTTTTTGGGATTGAGGCTACGAATATGAATCACGTGAGTGGGAATATTATCGTAACACGTATGAAATGATTTAAACATGAGAAATTATTGATTTTATTGGTTTGAGTGAATTGGGCTCAATAAAAGGCCCAAAAATAGAAAGAAGACATGGGCCAAAATGGGTCAAATGACCCATTCTTCACCCTTTGACCCCTTATACATGGCATTTAATGCCAAGAAGACTTGAGGGCCTATAAATAAGTGTAAAATATGATTTTTATTCAAAGGAATACACAACACATTTCTAGAAATTTTCCAAAATTTCTCTCAACTCTTGAAGAACCCTAAGCCAACTTGTGGAGCAAAATCATCATTTATCAAGCTTAGGTAAGTGATTATTCTTATGAAATAATATATTATATGCATGGGAGAGTATGTAAATCATGTTGGTTATGCTTGGAAGTGTTGAACATGGTACTTTGTGTTTTTGTAAAAGATGTGTTATCCATAAGATTTAAACTTGAAAGATGACTTGTTGTCTTGATGAAAGTGCATGGTATGGATGAAATATCCACATGTATGGTATTATTATGGTCCTAAACTTGTTATTTTTCTATAAGTGTAAATTATGGGATTTTGGCCGATTTGTTGTTGTGAGGTGTATTGAAGTGCTTTAATGGAATAATTGTGATGTTGTGGTGATGAAGAGTGGAAAGTATGAACTTGGTGTGACATGCTAATGGTTTATGATATTTTGGTCAATGTTGGGCATGTTGTGGTATTTTTGGTATGACCATGCCGTAAATGGTATTGTAAGGGGATAAATGACATTATACGGCAGTCCTATAGCTTATTGTCGTTTTGTACACTTGTAAGGAAACCATTTGATAATGTAAGCCCGGTATGTATTTGTGTTGTAGAGTAAGACGTAAGGAAGGAGCGGGACTATTGTTTTCACATATAGGATTGAGTATTCATATTGAGAATACGAGGTATGTAAGGTTCCTCTTTCCGTATCCTTCTGCAGCATATAGTGTACACTTTGTTGTGGTACTTATTCATTTCCGAAATGTACTAAGGCATCTCATTTCATGTTATCATCTAGTGTTAATCATATATACCTTTTTCTTGATCTATTGTCATTCATGTATTACATAATTATGGACAGGGTTCCAAGTCTCAATAATGTTACGTTCTACGATCTAATAATATATTTTAACCACCAAGTATCAATCTCATGAAGTGAAGGATAACGAAATGCATATATGTGTGCTTCCAAAAATGTTATAATCCTCAATGTAATAATCTTTCATGAGTGAGTGTATCCATGGGGTGAAATAAAAACCTTCATGATGACGATCCTAATATAATGAGTTTATCCATGGGGTGTAATAAACACCTTCATGACGATATCCATGGGGTGAAAGAACACACCTTCATGATGACTATCCCAACATTATGGGTGTATCCATGGGGTGACATGAACACTTGCATGACGATATTATTTTCCCACTGATCAGTTGGGCCCGGGCAATATATAACTAATGACTGGCAAGCAAGTAAGAAGAGGTACAAAAATGAAGTAAGTATCGAAAGTAATACACGCAGTTCCAAATATATATAGATTGATGGCTTATCCATAATTGGGCATTCCCTTGTAATGTATTTTCCATTAAAATTCTTATGTACTGATACAGCCTTACATACTCAGTACTTTCTTCGTACTAACCACCTCTGGGGAATTTACCTTACTTGCTGTAGGCACAGGTACTAGTAGACCTCCCTAGTAGGCTGCAGGACATCTACTGATCCTTGGTGAGCTCCAGTTGGTTCGGGGCTTTTCGTGTTCAAGATGTATATTGATTTTGGTATTGTAAATGTTGTGTAAAGCGGGGACTTGTCCCGAACTCAGGATGGTTATGTGTGTACTCCTAATAGAGGCTTTTGTAGACAGATGTGGGTATTGAATAATAAGAGGTGTATGTCCTTCTTGACTTGATGGCCCTAACGACCAAGTTTCTTGTATATATATATATATATATATATATATATCATGCTCCATGATTTCCGCTACTAACATTTTAGACCCTTACGTGGTGGTGATGTTTCTTATGTCATGCATATGATAGAACGTGAGTAAAACTTTGTTCTCTCAGGCCTTATCGGCTACGGGTGTCAATCCGCCCCGTTGGGGTACGGGGCGTGACAGGCTAGCTGTGGCTGAAGAAAAAGAGAATGGCCTAAAAATCATGTTGTACGATATATTATTAGGATTGTCCATTTGGAAAGGTGTAACGGAAATATAGTGGGGTGAATTTATTTTCTCTTGGACGTATTATTAATAATAAAATTATCGCAGACTTTAGTGATGTATATTTTATCAGCTTATAACTTTCATTAAAGGTCTATAATAACAAACATCAACGATTATCAATATGTAATCCGTCTACAGAAATTCACATAGATTATATGTAAAACCACATTTTTTTATAAAACATATAAAACTTCTATAATAAGCAGGATAAATAGTTAAGCACATAAAATTAATCAATTCATATGTTGTCAAAATTATCCAAACCTGTTAAAAACATACTAATTTTTTGGTGCCATCCAAAGCACATAAAATTAAATAATTGTCTGAACCTCCAAATGTAATTACTAAATTTTCTGAACCCCAAATAATTTTTTTAAAATTGTCTTAAAAACACAAAGAATATGTCAATTGTTTCAAACTCCCAAATAAAACTTCTCAATTCTCTTTTGTTTCCTCCACTGCCTGGTCACTCTCTTTGTTATTGTTGATCGCGTCAACAATGTCCTTAACAATGCTACTTGAATTTTTTTCTTCATCGGGTTTCTCATCTTGCGACTCTGCTTTCTTTTCTTCTTCTTTCTTGTCCTTCTTTGCTGCAACTTCTTCTTCTTCTTCTTTTTTGTCATAACCTTCTTCCTCTGCTGTAACGTCTTCTTTTTCTCTTTCTTGCTTCTTGGTTCTTCATCTGCTGCCTCATTTTTCCCTCTTCTTTCTCATCTTTCTTTTCTTCTTTATTATTTTCTTCTTCTTTCTTTTCTTCTTCATTCTCTTTTTCTTCATCGACAACGGGTTCATCGAGGATCATATCCTCAACTGCCTTTTCTCCGATAACCATCTCACTATCTAGATTAACTGCCTGCAAGAGCATTTCTTTGATGCATTCTCCTTGACTGGTAGCCCTCACTACTGAGTGTTCACTAGGGACCTCCAGATCTGCATTTACATGGTTTCAATATCACATCAGTTTTGATGATAACCTATGAATGAGGTCTATAAAACTTGACATGCGATAGTCGATGTACAGTCGCAATGATCCATCATGTTTCTTTTGGGGGCAAGTGAGAGCACTAGATCGAATACACATGATTGCCCATGTTTTTACCTTAGCGGTTAAGATGTGGCTAAAGTCTCTCCGATGGTAGCGTATATTACACATTCTATGATAAAAAACTCTTATTTTATATAAAATACAAAGCTTCTAATTAGAAAAAACTCGTATAGGAAAATAATTATAAACACCAGAGGTTTTCAAGTACATTACCTCTCTTCTCTTGTTCTTCTCAATCCTCCTCAGCCTCTCCTCCTTCACAAAGGCAACAACATCGTTCATCGCTTTCTCGAGTTCCAACACGCGCTCTGCCAGATTCTGATCGATCAGTTTGTGTACCACTGCCCTTGCCCTTGCCCTGCTTGTTGTCGCACTGTGGGTAACATGTCTAGGCACAAGATTGCCACCACCCAAATCTTGATCATCCTCATTGTCCACCACTGAAGTTATGGCAGTGACGCCACGTAAATCGGGTTTCAAGGCGTAGATAAACAAATCCTTCACATCTTTCGTGTATTCAATGAGTTCTGTAATGTAATCCTGCTTTGTTTCACGAACAGTGGGGGTGAGGAACGGGTGCACAATCTACAAATAAGAAAATTTAATTATTAACAAATTCATTTTTTATTTTACTAGATAATTAAAAAGGAAATTTCCTACCTTTGTACTCCATGCATGAGCGTAAGGATCACCTTCGATAAGTCTATCGCTTTTGAAAGTGTGCCACCTTAGCATCCTGAGAATAGGCTGAAGGCGATCCCAATATTCTCTGTTACCTCTGCCGACTTAGGAAAAGGCTTCATATATCCAAATCTACAATTAAAAGAAATATAAATGAATTAAGCACATTCAATATATAATATAATGCATAATAATTGACAGTCTATAATAAACAAATCAAATAATTGACAATACTTACCAAAAATGCCCAGGGGAATCCAAACAGAGCGTACGGCGCGCCATTCCTCTCAAGATATGTTTTCTTTAGCCTATTGAAATCTATCTTCTTCTTCAGGTACTTTAGTGTTAGATCGAATGACTCTTTGCCCCATGGGTACTCCTCGAAGAATTTGATAGAATCGGTCATCTTGATGATGTCCACATCGATGCTCTTTAATACATCTCGGGCAAGCATAATAGTGTGCACAAACCACACCAGAAAACACTTGTATTTGTCCTCCTTTTTCAACCTAGCTTCTTTCACAAGCTTCAACAACTTCTTTGCACTGATCTTCTTCTTTTTGGTTACCCTTTTGTAAAAATTTCCACCCTTCTCAATCACCTGATTGTACTTAGAATCACCAAAATATTTGGAACAATTCAGCCCGGTGATCAATGCAAACTCCTTCAGGCCAAAACAAGCTGGCCTATCGTTTATACAAAACCAAGTCTCGTTCTCCTTAGGGTCCTCCTTCACTCTACGCAGCATGGTGTAATGGATAAGCTGCCCATTGAACTTGATACAATTAGGCAACTTTCATAAGACCCCAAAACATGACTGCTTGAACTTAGCCTTAAGATTCTGATCATCCAGAACCTTTGTAAATTGCTCGTAGAGTGTCATCCTAGATCGAACTGAAATTTTGGCCGGAAACAACCCAATATCATCAGAAATAGTGCGGAGATCGTACCTCTCGCCAGAAATGTACCTAACGCAACGAGGCAAGGACAACCCCTCCTCATCTACCCCCTCTTCACTTCCACTTGCCCGCCCAAAATGTCTCCGACTAGACCCCCCCGCATTTCCTTCATCAAACGACTCCTCTCTTTTTGACTCTTCTACTTCTAGTTCAACTCTTTTCCTTTTTGAAGACCTCGAGGATTTTTCTGTTCTCCTTTTAATATCTGTGTTTTGCAATGCACCGCTACCTCTAGCCATAGTATTTTAGAAGATCTATAATAAAACAAACAGTCTATTAAAATGGCGACACTATTTAAAACAGCAGAAACGGTTAAATATAGAATCAAACCCAGCAAAAATACCATTATAATGAAGAAGAAGAATTCAGAAAACCTAAAAAATCAAATCTTTAATTGACCGCAATTCTATTAACAAAACATGCATTTGCAACAGCACAAACAAACCTATTTTGAATCAAAATAATCCAAATATAATGGTATTTACCGTTACAGTGAAGAACAATTCAAAAAAAAAAAATCCCAAAAATTCAGAATTTGAATCATCAAAATCCAAAAAAAATTCAAAAATTTAAAGTGAAATGTTAACCACAATCCGACCAAAAATGATATACAACCACATAATTGAAGCTAAATAACACAGATTTTAACTGAATCACTGCCCTAATTCGAAGAAATTTTGACATTTTTTTGAAGAAACCCAACAGTCAAAAAACAAAACCGTTGACGAAAACAATCAATATATAGCTTAAAATGACCACAAGTCACCTGACTATGAAAAATGATGGAGTTGCGGGCTTGAACACTTGAAAATGTCGATTGAAAAAAATGGGAGAAAACTCGTTGGAAGAAGCGGGAACATCAGAAGTCAGGAGAGAGGGGGGGGGGGGTTGGGTGTATTTTAAGGGGAATTGGGGTAAAGTGTTAAAAAAAACACTTAAAGGGATTCTATAAGTTTTAAGAAATACTTTTTAACCCCTAACCCCACCCCTTTATTTCAAAACCCTAAAGCCAAAATTAGATGTCTCTTTTACCAATTAAGTTTTGGGAGTGTTTCTTTTACACATCTTCTCTAGACACCTATACAAGTACAACATTGATGCGCTTCATGCCTAGCTGTATATGTTTGGTTATTGGGTTTTGCATTGACCACGATCCACCAATCGGACTGGTCATTGATGAGCAGTGGCATCAGAGTAATCTCCACTACTTGTTCAGCAGTTTCCTGCGCTTCTATTTGCTACTTTGTGATGAGTTGGTGCATGCGGAGGCATGGACCTTTTTCGTGTCCATACTTAACCCCTTACCTATATAACCATTGTTGTCGTACTAAACTGGCTTCTACTTGGAGACAAAATATTCATGAGAATGATTGTAGGGTCAACATTGATATTTTTGAAACTGCTTATGGTGTTGTGGGGTAATTGGGTGGAGTCAGAGCAAGAAAGGACGTTGATAAGTTTGGGAATCATCAAGAAAGAAATGGCAGCACGATCGGCTCAACACCTTAGCAAGTGAAGCACTTTTGTAATTTAGATCTAGCAAATTTTTAGGCATAAAAAGTTATTATTGTTATATTTGTAATTTTCATTATTTTATATATACATATATATAAATATTTAATATTACTGTCCGTTGTACTATCAGTATATATACACCTCTATTGTTATAAGAGAGTTTCAAATTCATCCTTCCTCCATTAATCCCATCCATTTTAGCTACATGACATGCCAACTATATAGTGTGTTTATATGAGAATTTTAATTTATAGTGTGTTTATGTGCGAATTTTAATTTATTTTACTAATGGATACGAGATGCATGTGTGACACACAAGATGCATGTATGACGCATAAGAAAAGTTGGTTTTATTGAATATACTTGAGAGCTTTTGTTAAGTATTAGATTTAGAGCACTAATTTTTATGGAGCCCTCCCTATTTGGCGGTAGAAAATTTGGAATCTCAGCAAGAAAATTTGAACAATTCTAAGATTTTGTCAGCTTTGTAAACTCTATCTTACAATATATTTTATTTTTAAATATCTCATCTTACCTCCTATGATCATTAGAGTAATGAGCACTTTCGCTATCCCTACCCTTGTAAATTTGATTCTTTCATGTCCTGTGATGACAACAAAGAGAAAAACAAATGCAAATATTAAGTTTGTTAAAGCAGAAGCAATGGTGGGATTGCAATGTTGTAGGACAACAACATACATAATTTGGTTTGTCGATCCCCCAAAAATGAAATATAGGAAAACTTTGAAAAATATAGAGCGTGACATGACATGCATGGTAGGTCTAATATTTATTTCTATAAAATAAGTAATAGGGCACATAATTAGTGCAGCGGATATCTGTCGATATGTCACATAAAGGACCAAATTTATGCCAGTTTTCATTGCCAATTCGGAGAGCAGGTTCATACCTGCGTATCCAATTTGCATTGTCATCAACAATGCAGGTAACCAAGCCATTTTGGTCAATATACTTTGTCTTGGTCAATATGGTCAATAATCCAGGCACAACTCAACCATGAGTATGCAGACACTTGTACATACAAGCACAACGTTGATTTGCTTCATGTCCAGTTGTATATGTTTGGTCATTGGGTTTTGCATTGACCATGTATCGATATTATTTAAATAGTATAAAAACGTGTATCAATATTGTATAAAAGTTATGTAATGTTTCAATATTGTATAAAAGATATATAAACATGTATATATGTGATCATCATACCAAATGAAAATAATCTAATAATACTAAAACTTTCTATTTTTTTACTGCCATATAAATCTATTATAAAGTTGAAACACTCCTAGAAAATCTATAGGTTGAATATTTTGATATTGATCCCGGACAAATCAAATTTATTAATTTGATTGACTACTATTTTGACTGTTACCTAAATGACGACCCACCTCTCTCCGGACCTGCATATACCTAGAGCTTTAACACATTGGGGTTTTTTTTTTTATGGATTGAAGGAAATACAGTATTTTCATGACAAGGAGCGAGGGTGTTGTTGGTATCACCTGCATAAAGGATTTGGGTTCCAACGGCTACTAAGAACAATACAAATTAATACTCCCTCTGTTTAAAAAAGAATGACCTATTTTGACTTGTCATAGAGTTTAAGAAAATAAAGAAGACTTTTGAATCTTGTTGTCATAAATTAAAGTTGTGTCAAATGTACTAAAATGTCCTTTAATCTTGTGGTCTTAAACATGCCATGTGGAAAGTTGAAATTAAAGTATGCCAAAAAATAAAAAGATCATTCTTTTTGAAACAGACTAAAAAGGAAAGTAGGTCATTCTTTTTGAAACGGAGGGAGTAGAAAAGCACTCTCCTCTATGATTTTCATAGTATTTTGAAGGGTCTTCTCCTTCTACTATTGAAAATTGGAGAGTCATTTTCCGGCAAAAATCGCGTCTCTGTTCCTGCTCATAAAAAGGTAATGAGCTCTCCCTTCTTCTTTGTAGGACTAATTTGTTCTGAGTGCCTTGTCAGAGTTCTTTTTCCAGTTATACGTTAGTGTTCTTTTATTGGTTTTATTTGATTTCCACTTGAGAATATGTATGCTTGATACCTATTGTATGCTTCATGACCTTGCATATTCTAAAAATCTTGGGGTTGGTTGTCTTTAACCCAAACAATGTGCGATATACTTGTCTCGACTAATTTAAGGATTAGCTTGTATAACACAACTTTTCTTGAACAAAATGTTGCATCAAAAGTATCCTTTTTTTCGATCATTACATTTTCAGGACCTTCGTTTTTCGTCGATCTATTGATATAACAGTCTCTGCTAAGTTTAGTTTGGTCATTTACTAATCTTTACCGTTGTTTCTTGCTGCATGCACACTCATTTGGGTCCAATCCATTTTGGACCCCCTCCCTCCACACAGGAAATTACATGGGATGGATCCCATGGTGGGTGACTAACAACAAGTACATTTTTGCCCTTCTAAACCTTAAATATTTTTTCACTTTCCATATTCATTTGTCTCTCAACTTATATTTTTATTTATTTTTTTCTCTCTTTTTTTTTTTCCTTCATTTTTATTTTTCTTTTCTTTTTTGTTTTTTATTCTCTTTTTTCTCAAACATTATTTATTTTTCATTTCTCTTCTTTTTTTAATTCATTTGCCTCAACCTTTATTTTTCGTTTATTTTTTGTTTTCATCTTTTCTCATTTTTTCTTCTTCTTTTTTTTTTTTTTTTTTTTCTCAAACTTTATTTTTATTTTTTTCTTCTTATTTTTGTTTTTCTCAATCTTTTTATTTTTTTTATTTTAGTCTTTTCTTTTTTCTTAACCTTCATTTTTTTTCTTCTCTCTTTTTTTTTTTCAATCTTTATTTTTTCTTCTTTTTTTTTTTTCTTCTCTTTTTCTTTTTCCTCAACTTCTATTATATTTTGCTAATGAACAGAAAATTGGATAATCCGCAAAGAAGGTATTCTTTCTTTGATGTCGAAGTAAATTTAAGGGCGTGACTTGTTGTTTGGAAGTCCTTTGGGATAAGTCTTGCCTCTAAGACAAGAGTTATAAAATATCTCATAAATCAAGACACAATGTGCTAGTGTCAAGTCTTGCTTGTGGGGCGTAACTTGTTGTTTGAAAGTCCTTGGGTTAAGTCTTGCCTCTGAGGCATGAGCTATAGAACATCTCATAAATCAAGACACAATGTGGTAGTGTCAACTCTTGCCCATGAGTTGTAACTTGTTGTTTGAAAGTCCTTGGGCTAAGTCTTGCCTCTAAGGCAAGAGTTATAGAACATCTCATAACTAAAAATACTGTAACACCCCGTACCTTCCCAACCCTACTTGACGACATTGAATAATGTTTACTTAGGTGTCGAGAGCCATAAGTATGTATTTGGTAATGTTAATGATGATAAAATTGAAATTTGCCCTCGTATATGTGATTAGCCCTTCATAGGAGGTGTTTTGTGATTTTCGTGGAGCATTTGTGGGGTTAATAATAAGTCTAAGAGTACCTCCAAACAAAGGATATTAAGGGTAAGAAGTAAGTTAAAGAATAGGACTTGAAGTATCTAACCAAACCCACGAAGAAAAGTCGAAAAATAAAATTTTCAAAAAAACTAAGGGTGGGGCGCACCAGAGGGCGTGCCAGGCCACTCTGGCACGTATCAAAAGTTGGAAATTTTCTAAGTCCCAAGGGTGCCCAGGGACGTACCGGGCCGATTTTTGCCACGTTTATTCTACAACCATGAGAATATACATGAAATAAGTGAAGTATTATATTAGTATGATAAAATTACTCGAGAACGAATTTAACATCAAAATGACGGTTTTACCCTTGTGGTCAAAATGGGCCATACGTGGCTAGAATCACTTGTTTTTGGGATTGAGGCTACGAATATGAATCACGTGAGTGGGAATATTATCGTAACACGTATGAAATGATTTAAAGATGAGAAATTATTGATTTTATTGGTTTGAGTGAATTGGGCTCAATAAAAGGCCCAAAAATAAAAAGAAGGCATGGGCCAAAATGGGTCAAATGACCCATTCTTCACCCTTTGACCCCTTATACATGGCATTTAATGCCAAGAAGACTTGAGGGCCTATAAATAAGTGTAAAATATGATTTTTATTCAAAGGAATACACAACACATTTCTAGAAATTTTCCAAAATTTCTCTCAACTCTTGAAGAACCCTAAGCCAACTTGTGGAGCAAAATCATCATTTATCAAGCTTAGGTAAGTGATTATTCTTATGGAATAATATATTATATGCATGGGAGAGTATGTAAATCATGTTGGTTATGCTTGGAAGTGTTGAACATGGTACTTTGTGTTTTTGTAAAAGATGTGTTATCCATGAGATTTAAACTTGAAAGATGACTTGTTGTCTTGATGAAAGTGCATGGTATGGATGAAATATCCACATGTATGGTATGATTATGGTCCTAAACTTGTTATTTTTCTATAAGTGTAAATTATGGGATTTTGGCCGATTTGTTGTTGTGAGGTGTATTGAAGTGCTTTAATGGAATAATTGTGATGTTGTGGTGATGAAGAGTGGAAAGTATGAACTTGGTGTGACATGCTAATGGTTTATGATATTTTGGTCAATGTTGGGCATGTTGTGGTATTTTTGGTATGACCATGCCGTAAATGGTATTGTAAGGGGATAAATGACATTATACGGCAGTCCTATAGCTTATTGTCGTTTTGTACACTTGTAAGGAAACCTTTTGATAATGTAAGCCCGGTATGTATTTGTGTTGTAGAGTAAGACGTAAGGAAGGAGCGGGACTATTGTTTTCACATATAGGATTGAGTATTCATATTGAGAATACGAGGTATGTAAGGTTCCTCTTTCCGTATCCTTCTGCAGCATATAGTGTACACTTTGTTGTGGTACTTATTCATTTCCGAAATGTACTAAGGCATCTCATTTCATGTTATCATCTAGTGTTAATCATATATACCTTTTTCTTGATCTATTGTCATTCATGTATTACATAATTATGGACAGGTTTCCAAGTCTCAATAATGTTACGTTCTACGATCTAATAATATATTTTAACCACCAAGTATCAATCTCATGAAGTGAAGGATAACGAAATGCATATATGTGTGCTTCCAAAAATGTCATAATCCTCAATGTAATAATCTTTCATGAGTGAGTGTATCCATGGGGTGAAATAAAAACCTTCATGATGACGATCCTAATATAATGAGTTTATCCATGGGGTGTAATAAACACCTTCATGACGATATCCATGGGGTGAAAGAACACACCTTCATGATGACTATCCCAACATTATGGGTGTATCCATGGGGTGACATGAACACTTGCATGACGATATTATTTTCCCACTGATCAGTTGGGCCCGGGCAATATATAACTAATGACTGGCAAGCAAGTAAGAAGAGGTACAAAAATGAAGTAAGTATCGAAAGTAATACACGCAGTTCCAAATATATATAGATTGATGGCTTATCCATAATTGGGCATTCCCTTGTAATGTATTTTCCGTTAAAATTCTTATGTACTGATACAACCTTACATACTCATTACTTTCATCGTACTGACCCCTTCTGGGGAATTTACCTTACTTGCTGCAGGCACAGGTACTAGTAGATCTCCCAAGTAGGATGCAATACATCTACTGATTCTTGGTGAGCTCCAGTTGGTTCGGGGCTTTTCGTGTTCAAGATGTATATTGATTTTGGTATTGTAAATGTTGTGTAAAGTGGGGACTTGTCCCGAACTCAGGATGGTTATGTGTGTACTCCTAATAGAGGCTTTTGTAGACAGATGTGGGTATATGAATAATAAGAGGTGTATGTCCTTCTTGACTTGATGGCCCTAACGACCAAGTTTCTTGTATATATGTATATATATATCATGCTCCATGATTTCCGCTACTAGTATTTTATACCCTTACGTGGTGGTGATGTTTTTTATGTCATGCATATGATTGAACGTGAGTAAAGCTTGGTTCTCTCGGGCCTTATCGGCTACGGGTGCCAATCCGTCCCGTTGGGGTACGGGGCGTGACAAATACCATGTGGTAGTGTCAACTCTTGCTCGTGAGGCGAAACTTGTTGCTTGAAAGGCATTGGGTTAAGTCTTGTCTCTAAGGCAAGAGTTATAAAACATATCATAAATCAAAACATAATGTGGTAGTGTCAACTCTTGCCCATGGGGCGTAACTTGTTGTTTGGAAGGAATCAAAGAAAAGAAAAAAAAAAAATAAAAGTTGAGGAAAAAAATGAAGAAATAACATTAAAAAAAAAATAAAAATCAAAGAAAATAAAAAAGAGAAAAAAGGAAAAAAAAAAGAAGTTGATTGGAGAAAAAGAAAAAAACTAAAAGAAAAAAAAAAGTTGAGAAAAAAAGAAAAAAATGAAAAAAAAAAGATAAAACAAAAAATAAAGACTGAGAAAAATAAAATAAAAAAGAGAAAAGAAAAAATAGAAACCAAAGAAAAATAGTAGTTGAGAGGAGAAAAGGAAAAAAAGTAAAGGTTAAGAAAAATATATATAAAAAAAGAGAAAATAAAAAATAAAAATCAAAGTAAAATAAAAAAGAGAAAAAAAAATAGAAGTTGAAAAATAAATAAGCATGAAGAGTTGTTTTAAAAATATTTAAGGCATAAAGGGGTAAATAGTTGTTTGTTCTGTACATAAAAAAGAAGGAAGACTAATTTTGTAGGACTTTTCTTATGGGGGACAAAAAAACAAAGCCACCACTATGAGGGTCATTTCTGTAGTTTATCCCCTCCACATAGCTGTTGGGCCAACCTCATGAGTCAAGACTCAACCAAGTCGAAATGGGCTGATATACATAGATATACGTGGATATACAGAGTTATAAGAAAAGACAGTGGTATACAGGGAATATACATTGAAGGGTTGCTGAAATATTCATTGCTATACAGGCAGAAAAAGGGGCTAAAAGTCCATTATATTCGAAGTCCAAAATCTGAACAGATGCAGAAGTGGGCTGAAAAGGCCCAAAACTCTCTTCTTTCTCTCTTATTTCGTTGTAATATTATTTGAATTCTAACTTTGATTAATTAATCTAAATAAATCCCGTCAAGTAGTTATTTTTTGTTTTGTCCTTGTTTATTTTTCAATTCATTAATTGTTTCCATATAGATTTTTTTAAAAAATGAACCTTGTGTTAATTTCCTTAAAATGATGTTTTCATTTCCTTTTAAGTGTTAGAATTTTCTTCTATAAAGAATCCTTCAAGTATTTTCTCACTTAATTGATTTTCTGAATAAGAAGGTTTTTTTTTCTTCTCAAATCGGAAATTTTCTTAAAAATTTCTTAAATTCATTTCCCAATTTCCTTTAGTTGCATTATTTCAAGAGATATTCTTTTAGAAATAATTTTTAATAATCACTTCTGTAGTGATACTGCTTTCGTATTCATAGAAGTTTTTCTTCCTTGCTTTAAACTTTAATTTAGTGTCAAATTTTTTCCTACTAAAGTTTTTCTGATATATTCTTTCCCTACTCACAAGACCCGCCTCTCTTTTTCAGTTATTGGATTTTAGTGCATTACTAACATCATCTAGTGAAATAATGCATTTGGTCAGTATTCTTCTCTTACTTAGATAATCTTTTGTTTTCAGAAAATACACTCATATCATTCTTGAGTAATTATCAATCATAAAATAGCTCGCAACACTCTTGAAGGGAATTCTATTTAATTTGGACTCCATAAGTCTGAAGGTATATAGTCTAACATATTTTTGATCTTGTGTTCTGCCTTTTTGATGAACTTAACCCTTATTTGCTTAGCAAACACATAATGCTCACAAAAACTCAAAACTTGATTTTTGTAACCATCTAGCAAGTTTTGCTTATTTACAATGAATCCTTTGCACACTTTAAGTGTAACACCCCGTACATTTTCAAACCTAGTTGACTACCGTAACATTTATGGAATTAATTAAACATGGGAGTTTTGAGGAATTATACATTAAATTTGATGGGCCAAATTAATCTTGACCTATTGGGCTTAATGGAGCCCCAAAGAGACATACAAGACATGGCCCAAAAGGGGTATTTGACCCATTCTTGATCCATTCTTGAGAGACTAAGTTAATACAATAGGATTGGGCCAAGTGTATGGTTTAAAAGCATCACTGGGAGACTATATAATAAGGGAAAAATCAGATTTTAATCCATACAATACATTTGCCATTTCTAGAAATTTCCCAAAATATTCTCATTCTCTCAAACCCTAAGCAACAAACTCTTTTGGACAAGATTATCCATTTCCAAGCTTTGGTAAGTATTTATTATCATGGTTTAATATATGATATGCATGGAATATGGTGTAGATCATGTTGGTTATGTTGGTAAAGTGTGAGAAGTTCACTATGTGTAACACAATTTATGTTTGCTTAATCGGTGAAGGGTTTTGCCTTGTAAACTTGAAAATGGACTTGATGGATTTAATATTGACATGTGAGATGTGATTATAGCTTTAACTTGTTTTATTCTTGTACATAATGTTTGGAATTGTTATTACGAAATTGGGCAAAGAATTGGTGATGTGTTGAAAGAAACATGTAGTTTGGTGATGTTTATGTGCGTTGTGAAACCATGTCTGTTGTTTGGCATCTAAGATGATCTAAAATATGTTATCATAAGCTTAGTTATGATCATGGATCATTCATGGCAAAAAAGGACCCTAAAATGACCCCCGGAGGCTGAAACGGGCATCCGCGCTCGAGACTGGAGCACCTACGGGCGCAGGTGCCAACGCAGGTGCCTCTGGATACTTCCAAAGGTCACCTGAGGATGCAGTTCATCCACCTAAGGGCGCAGGTGGCTTCGCAGGCCAGCCCAGAACTCCCAATTTATTGTTTTTGCATTCCTTTGACCCCCCGAAACCCCTATACCCTTCATGGATGCAATTATCAACTTGTGATACCTTTTGAATGACTTTAAAGGATTATCCCGGAGGTATTTTGGATGGTATCAATTATGGATTGTTGTTCACGTGTTGTTACGGAACGTATTGAGATGACTTGAAGGAATAATTGTGACGTAGTGTTACTATGGGAGTATAAAGGGTAAAGTTGGTGTGAAATGTTATTGGGTTGTGATGCCTTGGTCGATGAGTGACATGTTATGGTATTGTTGGTTTGGTGATGCAATAATGGTAATATAAGAGGGCGAAATGACGTTATATGGTAGTCATGTAATCCATTGTCATTTTATGCACTTGTAACATGGTTAATGGTTGACTTGAGCTCCGTTATGAACTTGTGTTGTAGAGTGACATGTAAGGAAGGAAATGGATTATTGTATTCACATCTAGGGCAGTATATTCATATTGAGATCATAAGGTATGTAAGGTTACTCTTTCCGTATCTTTCTGCAGCATATAGTGTTCACATTGTACTCATTCTATTACGAGATATTCTAAGGTATTCCATTTCCGACTATTGCATAGTATTACTCACATGTTCCTTATTCATTAGTCAACTGTGATTCATATGATGACTCATGTTCATTGGCTAATATGTCAAAAGTTCCAAAATGTTCTAAGGTATCGCATCTCAGGTTGGTGAACAGTTGATATCCACTTGTGTCTTATTTATTGATCATTATCCTAAGGTTCCAAAAGTGTTATGTTTAAAAGTCCTAATTATATTATGTTTCAAAGTTCCAACAATGTTATACTTAATTTATAATTTCTCACAATCTCTCACAAGTAAAGGAATGAAGATGTTATAACTACCAATGTTTCAATCTCATGAAATTAAAGGAATGAAGTAATGTATATACGTGTTTCCAATGATGTTCCAATCACCAATGTATCACTCTCATAACAAATGTAAAGAGAAGAAGCAATGCAAAGAAGTAATGCTTACATGGTTGCTTTATGTTTTATGGAAAATGGATTGGAAATCAAAAGGGGCCTAAGCTCGGATGGAACAATCCCAATATTATGTTATATATATATATATATATTATATTATAGCCCACCTATGAGTGGATGACGGTTATTATAGACCACCTATGAGTGGATGAAGGTTATTATAGCCCACCTATGAGTGGATGACGGTTATTATAGCCCACCTATGAGTGGATGACAGTTATTATAGCCCATCTATGAGTGGATGACGGTTACTATAGCCCACCTATGAGTGGATGACAGTTACTATATTATGGCCCACTAATAAGTGGATGACTGATAATAAAGATGAACGTAAAGCCAAAGAAAGTATGTCACGTAATTGGAAATATGAAGGAATGTTATTTCACGAATGAAATTGATATGAATAAATGATCAAGCAATGAAAGTAATGAAAACAATTAAAATAATGAGATCAATGGAAGTAATAAACATGGTTCCACACATGCAAAACGGTGATTGACCCATAATGCTTATTCACATGTATTGATCCTATTTGAGATCCTATATTGCATACAATTTCTTATAGCCTTACATACTCAGTACATTCTTCGTACTGACCCCTCTTGGGGGACTTACCCTACTTGCTGCAGGCACAGGTGCTAGTAGACCTCCACAGTAGGTTGCGGATCATTTGCCAGTCATTGGTGAGCTCCAGTTGATTAGGGGCTTCCCCAGTCTCATGTGTATTTTGGTTTTGGTTTTGGCATGGTAAATGTTGTATAAAGCGGGGACTTGTCCCGACTGTAGGATGGTTATGTAAATGTATCTGCTAGAGGCTTTGTAGACTTATGTGGGAGAATGATTGTAAGCGATGTATGACCATTTTGACTTGATATATATATATATAGCATATGTTCCCATGACTTCCGCATAGCTGCATGAGATATAATGATGTTCACACAGGGACATGCATATGAGTGTACATGAGTAAAGATTGGTTCTCTCGGGCCATATCGGCTTTGAATGCCAGTCCGCCTCAATGGGATTTGGGGTGTGACATTAAGTGTCCCATTTTTTGTGTGAAACTTATACCCTTCATCATCCAAGTAGAAAGAGAAATCATATTCCTCTTCATTCAAAGAACATGCCAATACTCAATATTTCTGAACTGTCATCATGTTTTTTTCTTTCAAACTGAAAAAAAGTTTGACCATGAATTATGAATTATGTGGCCACATGTAAAAAGTTGCACCAGAATAAAAAAATTAATGAATTATGGCTATGACTAGAACTCACGGCACAAACTTTTCCTACATAGTTGCTATCATCAAATTTGTTGCTAATGTCAACGTTATTTGTAGAGTTATTAATATTCTGCCTTCCTTTTTTGTTCTTCAGCTTAGGACAATCTCTTATGTAGTGACCCCGCTCCTAACATTTGTAATAGTTCTACTTCCTTACTTTTTTTATTTGACGTTAGACTTTTTTTCTACTAAAGTCTTTCTGTTGTGTTCTTCTCACAATCACAAGACCCTCAGTTCTGCTCACTAAAAATCTCCTATTCAACTCTTAGTTTATATCAAGTCTAGGTTTCAACACGAATATCGAACACCGGAGGAAAAACCTAAAGCGAAAAATAAATTAACTATAATAAAGTGATCAATATATATAGTTAAGTTTTCTAAGCAATTGAAATTTACTGAAATGATCTAAACTGCATAGCTAGATGATTTTTATTGTTATCAACTAAACGGCAAAACTTGCATTCAAGAGCAACCTTTCTTTCCATTATTTTTTCCTCCTTTTTATGATAATAATAATTACCAACAAATTATTTACCTTAGTAAACCATTTCCTATTTTAAGGTGTTTGTTACCTTCTCCATAAACAATTAAGTTGTACTACAAACTTGCCCGCATGGCTAATCCATTTATGTAGTATAATCCACAGAGTTAGTTCATTCCCTATATTGATTTTTACAGAAAAGATATATTAAAGATCAATTTATTTGCTTTACTCTTTTCCTTTTCTTATTACTTAAGTGTCACGCCCCGAATCCCATTCGGGCCGGACTGGCACCCGAAGCCGATGAGGCTCAAGAGAACCAATCTTTGCTCCTGTACTCTCATATGCATGTTTGCGTATGAATATCATTCTATCTCATGAAATTAAATATCAATGGCGGAAGTCATGGCAACATATGGAACTTTGGCCGTTAGGGCCATTGCGTCAAAATGATCGTACATATCTTATATTCAGCTACCCACATAAGTCTACAAAGCCTCTATAGATACATGACTATGACAAACCTAGAGTCTGGACACGCCCCTCTCAATACTCATATACAATCTCAGACCAATATGCATAATGACTCGGAGGAGCCCCAGATCAACTGGAGCTCACCAACAATCTGCGGATATCTCGTCGCCTACTGCGGAGATCTACTAACACCTGTGCCTGCAACATGTAAGGTGAGTCCCCCAAGAGGGGTCAGTACGAAGAAAGTACTGAGTATGTAAGGTCATATGAAACTGTATAATAATACATAAGTACTTCCAAGAAATTAAGCGTAAGAGAATAATCAATATGGATATACCTCCGTCCTGAATATGTGGAACCATGTTCATTACCTCTAACATTTCTATCACTTGGTCATTTACTCTTATCATCATAATTCTTATAATAACCTCCATATTTGTATTCATGCATGGGATATACTCTAATTTCTTTTACAACTATCTTTATTATGTGGATCTCAATATAATACCGATCATCACCTTCTAGGTGGATTATAATATAACACCGGTCATCACCTTATAGGTGGATAATAATATATAACGCTCATCACCTTATAGGTGGATAATAATATTTGCCGCTCATCACCTTATAGGTGGATAATAATATATACCTCTCATCACCTTATAGGTGGATAGTAATATATACCGCTCATCACCTTATAGGTGGATAGTAATATATACACCATTCATCACCTTATAGGTGGATAATAATATATACCGTAATAATACCATCTTGGACTTATACCCTTTGATTGTGATCCATACTCAATAAAACATAAAGTAACCAAATGCACATTACTTCTTTACAATCTTATTTCCTTAACATAGTTATGAGAGTGACACATTAGAGATCATGAAATGAATTAAGCACACACTTAAATACACATTTCACTTCACTCCTTTACTTCATGAGATTGACATCTTCACTTATGAGGAAAAATTACATTAACTTGCACATCACCTCCCTTCTTACTTTTATGAGATTGGTACTTTTACATGTGAAAGATTGGTACCAGGATAATCATAATATTCTTAGACTTCGGAACATGACATACATTACTTTACGTCTTTACTCTTGTAATATTGACATCTCTACTTGTGAAGGATAGATACATTAACTTGTCATAACATTATTTGAAACACAACATCTTTGGAACCATTGGAACAATAGTCAATGAATAGGAGACATGTGTATAAACACTATTGGAGCTTTGGAACATAACATGATTGGGATAATGCTATTCCAACTAAACAAGCCCTCTTTACCTCACTACTCTCGTTGAGATAATTCTCTTAGAATTTACATCATTATGACGGCTTAGGAACTTCAGTCAATGAATAAGAGATAAGTGAATCGTAATTCATCTAGGAGTAGGACACTTGTGAATAACAATATATGTCTACCTTAGTTAAAGCACTATAGGACCCTTTTGGAACCTTAGGATAATAATCACTAAATACGATACATGTGGATATCAACTGTTCACCAACCTGAGATGTAATACCTTAGAACATTTGGAACTCTTGACATATTAGCCAATGAACGTGAGTCAACCAATGGACATGAGTCAATCAATGAACATGAGTCAACCAATGAACATGAGTCATATGATTCACCATTGACCAATGAATAAAGAACATATGAGTAACTCTAACCAACTATCGGGTACAGAATACCTTAAGAGTATTTCGAAATCGTATGAGTACTATGACAGTGTGAACACCATATGTTGCAGAAAGATATAGAAAAGTAACCTTACATACCTTTACTTCCAAGTATGAGTACACAAGTCTATATATGAACACAACAGTCCAGCTTCTTCCTTATGTTTCACTCTACAATACAAGTCCACAATGGAACTCTCATTAACAACTATTTACTGTACAAGTGTACAAAACGACAATGAACCATATGACTGCCATATAACTTCATTTCACTCCTTACAATACAACCCACTGAATTATCATACCAACAACACCATAATCATGCCACACATTGACCAAGATATCATACATCTATAGCATTTCACACCACACTTACCCTTTATGCTTCCTCATTATCATTCCGTCACAATTACCCTATCAACTTGCCTCATAACAACTTATGAAAAATCATACATACTCAACATAGTACAACATGACTCCATACAACACTTTAAAGTCATTAAAACGACATCACAAGTTGATAATTACATCCATGAAGGGTATAGGGGTTTCGGGGGGCCAAAGGGATGCAAAAACAAGCAATTCGGAGTTATGAGATGATACGCTAAGCCACCTACGCCCGAAGGTGGATGAACTGCATATTAAGGTTACCTTTGTAAGTAGCCATAGGCACCTGCGTTGGCACCTGCGCCCGCAGGTTCTTCGTCTGCGAGGGCGGGTGCCCGTTTCGGCCAAAAAGGGTCTCTTTTGGGTCTTTTCATGCAATGAATGGTACATGATCATAACCAAACTTATTTTGACATATTTTTGATCATATTAAACACCAAAATTCATCCATGGTCTCATAACACACAATAACATCACCAAAACGATACTTTACGATCAATACGCCACCAAAACTATAACTAATTTCACAATAGAAATTCCAAACGTTATGCACAAGAATAAAACAAGGTAAGACTATAATCACATATCACATGTCAATATTTACTCCACCAAGTTCACTTTCTTCAAAACCACAAGTGCATAGTCAAGTTTACAAGACAATCCATCCTCCGATTTAGCTAAAATAACCTATTTTTCACATAGTGACTTTCTCAATACTTTATCAACATAACCAACATCATATACACCATATTACATGCTTATAATATGTTAAACCATGAGAATAAATACTTATCATGTTTGCAAGATGATGGTCTTGACCAAGGGGATGAAGGCTTAGGGTTTGAGTTGAGAGAAAAATGTTGTAGAAATTTCTAGAAATGGCATGGTGTCCAAATGAATGAAAAATCTGATTTTTCATGCTTTATATAGGCCCTCAAGTCTCTTCTTATCCAATCCTCAACATTAAATATCATGTTTGAATGGGTCAAATGGAAGAATGGATCTTTTTCTCCATTTGGGCCATGCATTTGGGCTTAAATTGAGCCCATTTGCATATATTAATTTGGCCCAACAATTTCATGTACAAATCCTCTAAAATCTCATGCATGTTTAATTAATTCCATGTATATCACGGGAATCAATTTGGTTCGGAAATCTATGGGGTGTTACACCTCCTACGAAGGTCTAATCCCATGTACTAGGCCCAATATCTATTACCTCATCAATAACACTACAAAATACATACTTTTGGCTCTCGACACTTAAGTAAACATTGTTCAACGTCGTCAAGTAGGGTTTGGTAGGTACGGGGTGTTACATTAAGTGATTTTGACTACTAACCGATTTCTTGGATTTTCTTTTTTGGAAATTGTCTACACTAAGAGATGATCATCCTATCCTCCTCCTCCCCCACAAAGTAAACAAAATATCTCCCTCCCCCCCCCCCCAAAAAAAAAAAAAATCCAGAAAAAACAAAAAAACCCAATAAAATAAAATAAACAATAATAAGGGATGATTGTTTGAATAGTTATCCACCTTTTGGTAATTGTCCATTAAAGGTATATATCTTTTACTCTGTCTTTCAAAAATCATGTTACTTTACCTAGTTCACTTCAATGATCATCTTAGCTGAATTTTATATTTTCTAAACAGAATTAATGATGTTGCAAGTTTAGTTTTTAAGAAATAGTTAAAATAATAATTTAGAATCTAGATCAATTAAAACCCAACCCATCCAAAAATCGACACACTACTTGACTCGACCCAACAACAACAACAACATACCCAGTGTATTCCCACATAGTGGGGTCTGAGGAGGGTAAAGTGTACGCAGTCCATACCACTACTTCCGCAGAAATAGAGAGGTTGTTTCCGATAGACCCCCGGCTCAGGACAGGAAATCAGTATATAAAAATGTAGTAAAACATGCAACAAAAAATGACATAACACACATATAATGAAAACAGAAACAAGCCACCCATAGAGTAGTACTATACCAGATCTAACCGAAAACACCCCGAACCCCTTGGCCAAAGAACTCCAAGGTGCATGCCAAGCACTATGACTACTAGCCTGGATAAAGCCAAGCACCCTATCCACTAGCCAGGCCCCACACCAAAAAACTAGCCCTCTACCCTAATCCGCGTCCTCCACACCTGCCTATCTAGGGTCATGTCCTCTGTAAGCTGTAACTGCTCCATGTCATGTCTAATCACCTCCCTCCAGTACTTCTTCGGCCTACCTCGACTCCTCCTAAAACCATCCATAGCCAGCCTCTCACACCTCCGAACTAGGGCATCAGTGCTCCTCCTCATCACATGCCCAAACCATCTCAACCTCCCTTCCCGCATCTTGTCTTTCACCAAAACCACTCCTACCTTCTCCCGAATAGTCCCATTTCTAACCCTATCTCCCCTCGTAAAACCACACATCCACCGCAACATCCTCATTTCTGCCACCTTCAACTTTTGTATGTGGGCTTTCTTAACTTGCCAACACTCTGCTCCATACAACATAGCCGGTCGGATCGCCACTCTATAAAACTTGTCTTTAAGCTTAGGAGGCACCTTCTTATCACATAGAACTCCAGAGGCGAGCCTCCATTTCATCCACCCTGACCTAATCCGGTGTGTAACATCCTCGTCAATCTCTCCATTCCCCTGAATCAAAGATCCCAGATACTTAAAACTATCCCCCTTACGGATAGCCTGGGAATCCAGTTTCACTACCACTTCGTCCTCATGCGTCGACTCACTGAACTTGCAATCCAAGTATTCCGTCTTGGTACTTCTCAACTTGAACCCCTTAGACTCCAGGGTTTCTCTCCAAACCTCTAATTTATCATTAATACCTCCCCTAGTCTCATCAATCAGAACTACATCATCCGCAAATAACATACACTAAGGCACCTCCCCTTGAATTGGCCGCGTCAAAACATCCATTACCAAGGCGAGTAAAAACAGACTAAGAGTTTATCCTTGATGTAACCCTGTCCGAACCGAAAAGTGCTCTGAATCTCCTTCCACCGTCCTCACACGGGTTTTCGCTCCATCGTACATGTCTTTAATAGATCTGATGTAAGCCACGGGGATACCTCTAGACTTCAAGCACCTCCAAAGAACCTCCCTAGGGACTTTGTCGTATGCTTTCTCTAGATCTATGAAGACCATATGTAGATCCCTCTTCTTCTCCCTATACTGCTCTACTAATCTCCTCACGAGGTGAATCGCCTCTGTCGTTGATCGACCTGGCATAAATCCAAACTGGTTATCGGAAATAGACGCTATCTTCCTCAACCTCAGCTCAACCACCCTCTCCCATATCTTCATAGTGTGACACAACAACTTAATACCCCTATAGTTGTTGCAACTCTGGATGTCGCCCTTGTTCTTGTATAGTGGGATCATCGTACTCCATCGCCAAGCCTCAGGCATCTTCGCTGTCCGGAAAATTCTGTTAAATAGCTGGGTCAGCCACCCTACGCATTGCCCGCCCGTGCTCTTCCAAAAATCCATCGGGATCTCGTCAGGCCCAGTCGCCCTACCCCTACGCATCCTCTGAATAGCCTCCTTGACCTCCTCAACCTTTATACGCCTACAATACCTGTAATCACGACAACTGTAACACCCTGTACTTTTCTAACCTTACTTGATACCTTGGTATCATATCTACATAGGTGTTGAGATGCCATGAAAATGTGTTTTATAGTGTCATTGGTGAAACATTTGATGTCAGACTTAACATGTGCGATTAGACCTTCGTAGGAGGTGTTTTGTGATTTCGTGATGCATTTGGGTGATGCCACGTACATATTCTAACCTCATTTGGTGACTCTAAGTCATGTTTATTTGATGATTAAGATCACTAAGTAAGTATTTTGTAGTGTTTGGATAAGGGATTGGATGATACGCAAGTATTAGAAACATGGCCGAAAAATTCAGCAAAGCAGAAAAACTTGGGCCACTACCCTATTTCAGGGGGTGTGGCTCAAGCCACTGATTCAGAGGGCAGTGAATTCTTGCACCACTGCCTTGCTTTTCAGCAGTGGCGCAAGGCACAAAAAATGTGCCTTTCCGGACTCGTTTTGTAACGCAATTCGACGACGCTTCTTGGATGGTTTCTTTTGGTTCTTTGGGGTTATTTGAGCATTGTTAAAGCTTAAAACCCTTTAATACACTCCTACATACTCCTACATGATCAAATCATGAAATGTGAATAGTGATCCAAAATGTCCAATGAAACCAAGGGCGACTAGAATGCCTATTTTTGCGATCGAAAGGACGAATGAGAATCTTTTAAGAGAATATTTTTGTGACATTATGGAATTATGTAAACATGAGATATATGGTGAATAATACATGGAAATTGATGGGTTAAATGGATATGTCTTATTGGGCTCAAATTAAAGCCCAAAAGTGGAAGAAAGACATGGCCCAAATGGGTCAAATGACCCATTCTTCCATTTGACCTTCTAGAACACTATATTAAATGATAAAGAGTGTCTAAGGATGGAATAAAAAGCTTATAAAAGGGACCAAAAATCTGATTTTATCCATTATACACACACATGTATTTCTATGTTTTTTCAAAACATTTCAAGAAACCCTTTTTGGCTCTCAAAACCCTACGTCCACTTTTGGAGAAGATCATTACTATTCAAGCTTGGGTAAGTGTTTATTATTATGGTTTAACATATTATATGCATGGGATATTATGTATATTATGCTAGTTATGTTGGCAAGGTGATGAAAGTGTATTTTTGCTTTTGGTGAAGGATGTGCTGTCTTGGTAATTTGAACTTGAATTAGGCCTAGTGCCTTTGATAAAAAAGCATGGTATGGACAAAATATGAACATGTATGGTGTTATTTTTGGTATTATACTTGTTCTTGTCTATAAGTGGAAATTGTGAGATTTTGGCCGATATGTGTTATGAGTTGTATTAAGGTCATTTGATGGGTTATTTGTGATGTGTGATGGATAAGAAAGTGTAAAGGAGAAGTGTTGTGGTAAAATGTATCAATTATCATGTATTGGTCAATGTTGGAAATATTATAGAATTTTTGGAATAATAGTATGATCAATGGTTTTGTCCAGGGGAAATGACATGTTTAAAGGCAAACATGTAACTCATTGACATGATATGCATTTGTAAAGTAATTGGTGGTTAATGTGAATTTCGTTATGTATTTATGTTGTAGAGTGACATATAAAGAAGGAGCGGGATTATTGTATACGCATCTAAGGTTGTATATTCATATTGCGAATCCAAGGTATGTAAGGTTACTTGTCCGTATCTTTCTACGACAAATAGTGTCCATATTGACATGTCACTAGTCCTATCTCGAAATGTCCTAAGGTATTCCATATCCGGTTAGCAATGGTCATTGTTATAAATTTCCTACTCTTTGTTCATTTGTGAATCTCATGTTTCATCTTCATGGTTAATGGTCCAAAAGCTCAAATAAGGTTATGTTCCAATATTCCAATAGTGACTATACTTGTGTCTCTTATTCATGGATTATTGACCAATGGTTCCAATGGTATCATGGTGCTAGTAATGTTATATTTCTCATGATGTTTATTCACATATCTTTCACTCATTGGTTAATGATTCAAAGCTTCCAACAATGTTATGTTCCAAAGTTCCAAAGTGATGTTATGACTATCAAAGTATCAATCTCAAAGTAATGAATAAAGTAATGCATATGTGGTCAATGATCAAGTACGGGTGGCAGGTCTAGGGGCGTAAGCCTAGCTCGACTCGATCCCGAGGTATGGATTTATGGGTGGCAGGTCTAGGGGCATAAGCCTAGCTCGACCCGATCTCGATGCATTGATGTATGGGTGGCAAGTCTAGGGGCATAAGCCTAGCTCGACTCGATCCCAACACAATGACATGATATGAAAGACCCACTGATCAGTCGGGGCCCGGGTACATTATGACATATGTAATAACAAGTGAGTATTGAATGTAAAGAAAGCAACGAAAGTAATGAAAGCAATCCACATGGTTCCCAAAATGCAACATGGTGACTTACTCACATTGTCTAGTCATTTGAATTGAGTTCATTAGTATGTTCTTGTGTTACAAAGTTTCATTGAGCCTTACATACTCAGTACTTATTTCGTACTGACCCCCCTCGGGGAATTTACCTTACTTGCTGCAGGCGCAGGTCCCAGTAGGCCTCCCCAGTAGATTGCCAGTGTTAGCGGTTCTTTGGTGAGCTCCAGATCATTCTGGGCTTCTCCGAGTCAGAGTGTATATATGTTTTGGTGATGTACATATTGTGTAAAGCGGGGACTTGTCCCGACTTATGGTTCAGTTTGGTCAATGCTCTTGTTAGAGGCTTTTGTAGACGGATGTGGGTGTATCAGTGTACAAGACATATGTTGTTTTGACTGGATGGCCTCAACGGCCAAGTTTCATATGTATGTATAAATATGTCCCATGTTTTCCTTTATTCGTCTTTCATGTTCTTATGCAATGGTGGTTATGATTATGATATGCATATGATTGAACATAGACAAAGGTTGGTTCTCTCGGGCCTTATCGGCTACGGGTGCCAATCATGTCTCGATAGGATTAGAGGCATGACAAAAGTGGTATCAGAGCAGGTCAGTCTAAAGATGTCTACAAAGCCGTGTCTGAGTAGAGTCTTACTTATCGATATGTTGTGCACCACATTTATAAGTAGGAGGCTACGGGACATTTAGGATGTTGTTTCTTTTCTTCATTCTAGATCGTGCAATAGAGCCAATGTTGTCAGTTGCATTGTATCTGATCTTGGTAATTGGTTTTCTTTGGTATAGTCAAAATGCCAAACACTAGAAGAGGAAGAGGAAAAGGTAAAAGTAAGCTGATAGATAGAATTGCTGGAGAGGGAAAAAGTAGACCACCACCTGAACAAGTTGATCAAGGTGGGGCTGAAACTGAGTTTGCAACGCTAGCTTCTTCTACTTCTTCAGCTCCAGAAGAGCCGAGAAGAAGGGAAGCGCCCGTGGAACCACCGACGAATGCCACAGACCAGGATCTTAGGAATGCAGTTCAGATGTTAACATAGTTAGTGGCAGCCCAGAGTCAAGGAAGAGCTGGTCCAATGACACATGATGATGATGCGGCTAGAGTAGCAAGTCGCAGAACACAGGATTTTCTCAAATTGGACCATCCTAACTTCACAGGGGCAGATCCAAAAGCAGATCCATAGGACTTCGTGGATCAAATTCAGAGGGCATTGGAAGTTATGCATGTGACAGGGATAGAAACAGTGGAACTTGCCGCATACAGGTTGAAATGAGAGGCAATATTGTGGTACGAGGATTGGAAGAAATCCCGTGATATGGATGCAACCCCACCTGCTTGGAAGAGTTTAAAGTGGATTTTCTTGATCATTACTTGCCCTATGAGATTCGTGAGGCACGTGCGGAGCAGTTCCTAAATCTCCGTCAAGGAAATTTGAGCGTCAGAGAATATAGCTTGCAATTTAATTCCTTGGCTCGATATGCTCCAAATGTTATGGCTACGATGACAGACAGGGTCCATAGATACGTGGATAGACTAGAGCCATACTTGGTGAGAGATTGCACTATTGCGGCCTTGAATAGGGACATGGACATTGCTCGAATACAAGCCTTCGCCCAGAAAATGGAAGATCAAAGACAGAGACGAAGGGTGCATGAATTTGATAGGGGACAGTCCAAAAGGGCTAGACCTATGGGACCACCTATGATTTCCCAAGGAGGATCTAGGTCCCACATGTTTCCTAGACCACCTAGACCGTCGTTCTCTTATTCCACAGGTGGTGCTTATTCGCAGTCTCGAGGGTTTAGAGGTGGTTCAGCTGGGCAAAGTAGTGGGGTTCATGGATCACAGGCAGCAGGTTTCCCTCGTCAGCAGTGTCAGCACTGCGGGCATATGCACATAGGTACATGTCGGGCAGGGACGAATGTCTGCTTTTGGTGTGGTATGCCGGAACATATAGCGAGAGAGTGTCCACAGCGGAGCATGGGTGGTATAGCACGGCCAGCTGGGTCGACTGTTGCGTCATCAGCATCGGTTCCTTCACTGGGCCGAGGGGTGCAGCCTATTGGCCGGGGTAGAGGTGGCAGAGGAGCAGCCAGTACTAGCGGGGTCCAGAATCGCACTTATGCTTTGGTGGACCGCCAGAATTCAGAGGCTTCCCCAGATGTTGTCACAGGTACATTATCCATATTCTCACATAATGTATATGCACTAATTGACCCAGGTTCTACATTTTCCTATGTTACTCCATTGGTTGCTGCGAAATTTTTAAAGGCACCGGAATTATTAATTAAATCAATTGAAGTGTCTACACCGGTTGGTGAATCTATTATTGCAAAGAGAGTATATCGTAACTGTGTGGTAATGGTGTGTGGTCATGATACGTTGGCTGATCTCATTGAATTGGACATGGTGGATTTTGATGTAATTATGGGAATGGATTGGTTGGCTTCTTGTTATGCTACGGTAGATTGCTGGGCCAAGAAGGTGCAATTTTGTTTTTTGCAGGAAAATGTTCTCGAATGGCAGGGTAATGTAGGGGCACCACGAGGGAGATTTATTTCCTATTTGAAAGCCAGAAAAATGATTGCTAAGGGATACATATGTCATTTGGTACGAGTGAAAGATAATGATGTGGAACCATTAACTCCACAGTCAGTACTGGTAGTCAATGAATTTCTTGATGTATTTCCAGATGATCTTCCAGGCTTGCCCCTAGAAAGGGAAGTAGAATTTGGCATTGATGTGATTTCGGGCACTCAGCCCATTTCTATTCCTCCATATAGAATGGCTCCAGCGAAACTGCGTGAATTGAAGGAGCAGTTGAAAGATTTGCTGGACAAAGGCTTCATTAGGCCTAGTATGTCCCCGTGGGGTGCACCGGTATTATTTGTGCGAAAGAAAGATGGCACCTTGAGAATGTGCATCGACTATCGACAACTGAATAAAGTAACGATCAAGAACAAATATCCCCTTCCTCGAATTGATGATTTGTTTGATCAGTTACAGGGTGCCAAATGTTTTTCGAAAATTGACTTGAGGTCGGGTTACCATCAAGTCAGAGTTAGAGAAGGAGATGTGCCCAAAATAGCTTTTCGAACACGGTATGGCCATTATGAATTTTTAGTTATGTCATTTGGACTAACAAATGCACCAGCTGTGTTTATGGATTTGATGAATAGGGTGTTTAAGCCATTTCTGGACGTGTTTGTCACAGTATTTATAGATGACATCCTTGCTATTCAAGATCACCAGAAGACCACGCTAATCATTTACGGCAAGTGTTGCAAATCCTCCGTGAGCGAAAGTTGTATGCAAAATTCTCCAAATGTGAATTTTGGTTAAAATCAGTTGCATTCTTAGGTCACATTGTGTCAGATGAAGGGATCCAGGTCGATACACAGAAGATAGAAAGAGTGAAAAACTGGCTGAGGCCTACGACACCCACAGAGATTCACAGTTTTTTGGGTTTGGCAGGTTATTACCTGAGATTTGTGGAAGGGTTTGCTTCTATTGCAGCACCATTAACAAAGTTAACTCACAAGGCAATTAAGTTTCAATGGAATGATGCATGTGAAAGAGGGTTTCAAAAATTGAAAGATAAGTTGACTTCCACACCAGTGTTAGTACTTCCTGAAGGCACAGAGGGCTATGCAGTGTATTGTGATGCTTTCGGGATTGGTCTCGGATGTTTGTTGATGCAGCATGGTAGGGTGATAACATATGCCTCACGACAGTTGCGGCCACATGAGAAAAACTATCCCACACATGATCTTGAATTGGCAGCGGTAGTTTTTGCTTTAAAGATATGGCATCATTATTTATATGGGGTTCATGTTGACATCTATACGGATCACAAAATGTTGCAATATCTTTTTAAGCAGAAGGAACTCAATTTGAGGCAACGAAGGTGGTTAGAGCTTTTAAAAGACTATGACATTGATATTCTTTATCACCCAGGCAAAGCAAATGTAGTAGCTGATGCATTGAGCCGTAAGGCAGTAGAAAGCACTAGTGATCAGTTGAATGCAAAGCATGAGATAATCAAAGATTTGAATCAATTAGCCAGCTTGGGAGTTCGTCTTATTGAATCCTCAGATGATAGCGTTATCTTGCAGAATGCAGCAGAATCCTCTCTGATAGCTGAAGGGAAAGAGAAGCAATTTGCGGATTCTATTTTGTTGCAGCTAAAGGAAAATGTGCAGCAGAATCTGACCAAGGAATTTGATGTTACACCGGAAGGGGTACTTCAATGTCAAGGGAGGTTATGTGTACCGGACGTAGATGAACTAAGGACACGAATAATGACAGAGGCACATCATTCGCGTTATTCCATTCACCCGGGTGCTACTAAAATGTACCATGAATTGAAAGAAGTGTATTGGTGGGCCAACATGAAAAAGAACATTGCAGAATTTGTAGCGCAATGCCCGAATTGTCAACAAGTGAAAGTGGAACATCAGAAACCGGGAGGTTACATGCAATGTATCAATCTTCTAGTCTGGAAGTGGGATATGATTAATATGGATTTCATTACGGGTTTGCCTCGTACATTGCGGAAGTTTGATTCTATATGAGTCATAGTGGACCGACTTACTAAATCAGCGTATTTTCTACCGGTCAAGATGACCTATACAGCTGAGGATTATTGTCATGCCCTGAATCCCCTCGAGATGTGATTGGCACCCGTAGCCGATAAGGCCCGAGAGAACCAACCTTTGCCTATGTTCAATCATATGCATATCATAATCACCATGGCATAAGAACATGAAAGACGAATAACGGAAAACATGGGACATATTTATACATACATATGAAACTTGGCCGTTGAGGCCATCCAGTCAAAACAACATATGTCCTTTACACTGATACACCCACATCCGTCTACAAAAGCCTCTAACAAGAGCATTGACCAAAACAAACCAAAAGTCAGGACAAGTCCCTACTTTACACATTATGTACAATACCAAAACATATATACACTCTGACTCGGAGAAGCCCCGAATGAGCTGGAGCTCACCAAAGAACCGCTAACACTGGCAATCTACTGAGGAGGCCTACTGGGACCTGCGCCTGCAGCAAGTAAGGTAAATTCCCCGAGAGGGGTCAGTACGAAATAAGTACTGAGTATGCAAGGCTCAGATGGAACTATACAACACATGAATATTTCAATGAATATGTCAATGAACTCAAAACATATGAAGAATCAATGTGCATAAGTCACCATTTGGTATTTTGGGAAACCATGTGGATTGCTTTCATTACTTTATTTGGTTTCTTTATCTCAATGCTCAATGATAACAATGTACCCGGGCCCCTACTGATCAGTGGGTCTTTTCATATCATAACATCATATTGGGATCGAGTCGAGCTAGGCTTATGCCCCTAGACTTGCCACCCATAAATCAATACATCGGGATCGAGTCGAGCTAGGCTTACGCCCCTAGACTTGCCACCCATAAATCCATATCTCGGGATCGAGTCGAGCTAGGCTTACGCCCCTAGACTTGCCACCCGTACTTGATCATTGACCACATTTGCATTACTTTGTTCATTACTTTGAGATTGATAATTTGATAATCATAACATCACTTTGGAACTTTGGAACACAACATTGTTGGAAGCTTTGAATCATTGACCAATAAAGGACATGTGAATAAATATCAATGAGAAATATAACATAACTAGCACCATGATACCATTGGAACCATTGGACAATAATCCATGAACAAGAGACACAAGTATAGGCACTATTGGAATATTGGAACATAGCCTTCTTTGAACTTTAACCATGAATATGAGAAATGAGATTCACAATTGATCAATGAGTAGGAAATAAATGACAATGATCATAGATAAGGGCATATGGGATACCTTAGTACATTTTGGGATAGAACTAAAGAAATGTCAATGTGAACACTATTGGCCGTAGAAAGATACGGACAAAATAACCTTGCATACCTTGGATTCACAATACGAATATACAACCTTTGATGTGTATACAATAAGCCCGCTCCTTCTTTATGTGTCACTCTACAACATAAATAAAATACGGAATTCACATTAACCATTCTTTACTCTTCAAATGCATGTAACATCAATGAGTCATACATGTGTCCTTAAACATGCCACTTCCCCTTGACAAAACCATTGTTCCTACTATTATTCCAAAAATTCCATAATATTCCCAACATTGACCAATACATGAAAATCAATACATTTCACCATAATACTTCTCCTTTACACTTTCTTATCCATAATACATCACAAATAATCCATCAAAGTACCTTAATACAACTCATAACACATATCGGCCAAAATCCCATAATTTCCATTTTTATACAAGAACAAGTTTAATGCCCAAAATAACACCATACATGTTCATATTTTGTCCATACCATGCTTTTTCATCAAAGGCACAAGGCCTAATTCAAGTTCAATTTACCAAGATGACACATCTTTCACCAAAGGCAAAATACACTATTCATCATCTTGCCAACACAACTAGCATAATATACATAATCTCCCATGCATATAATATGTTAATCCATAATAAGAATCACTTACCTAGGCTTGAAAGATGGTGATCTTGATCCAAATATGGCTTAGGGTTTGAGAGCCCCCAAAGAAACTTTCTTGAAAAGTCTAGAAAAAGAGAGAAAAAGCATGTGTGTTCTTTGTCTAAAAAATCTGATTTTTGTGCTCCTTTTATAGACTTTTGAAGTCATGCCTAGCCACTCTTGGCATTAAATGAGGTCAAAGTGGAAGAATGGGTCTTTTTGCCCCTTTGGGCCAATTCTTGTAAATTCCATTTTGGGCCTAACTTTGGGCCCAATAACACATACCCATGTAACCCATCCAATTTAATGTATTATTCACCATATATCTCATGTTTACATAATTCCATAATGTCACGACAATATTCTTTTAAACATTTCTCATTCGTCCTTTCGATCGCAAAAATTGAAATTCTAGTCGCCCTTGGCTTCATTGAACATTTTGGATTACTATTCACATTTCATGATTTGATCATGTAGGAGTATGTAGGAGTATATTGAAGTGTTTGAAGCTTTAACAATGCTCAATTAACTCCAAAGAACCAAAAGAAACCATCGAGAAATTGTCGTAGAATTGCGTTACGAAACGACTCCGGAAAGGCACAATTGTTGTGCCTTGCGCCACACCCCCTGAAACAGGGTAGTGGCGCAGGAAATGCAGCCTCTCTGAATTTTCTGCAGGCTGGTGGCTTGCGCCACACCCCTGAAACAGGGTAGTGGCGCAAGTTTCAGCATTTTGCTGAAATTTCCGGCCACTTATCCAACGTTTACGTATCGTCCAATCCCTTATCAAAACACTACAAAATACTTAGTGATCTTAAACATCAATTAAACATGACTTCAAGTCACCAAATGAGGTTAGAATGGATACGAGTGCTTACCCAACTGCTCCACGAAATCACAACACACCTCCTACGACGATCTAATCGCACATGTTACGTCCGATATCAAATGTTTCACCAATGACACTATAAAACACATATGCATGGCATCTCAACACCTATGTAGATATGATCCCAAGGGATCAAGTGAGGTTATAAAAGTACGGGGTGTTACAATTATGCGAAGTTGTATGTGAAAGAGATAGTACGATTGCATGGTATTCCACTTTCTATTATATCAGACAGAGGAGCACAGTTCACAGCACACTTTTGGAAATCTTTTCAGCGGAGTTTGGGTAATCAGGTGAATTTGAGTACGGCTTTCCATCCTCAGACTGATGGACAAGCTGAACGTACTATTCAGACACTTGAAGATATGCTACGAGCATGTACGTTGGATTTTTAAGGCAGTTGGGATGACCATTTGCCTCTTATTGAATTTGCGTATAACAATAGCTATCATTCAAGTATTAAAATGGCACCTTATGAAGCCTTGTATGGAAGGAGATGTAGATCACCAATCGGATGGTTTGAAGCAGGTGAAACTGCTTTACTTGGGCCAGATATTGTTCACCAAGCCATGGAGAAAGTTAAAGTTATCTAACAACTGTTACAAACGGCTCAAAGTCGTCACAAGTCATATGCCGATGTTAGAAGAAGAGGGCTTGAATTCGCCATAGGTGATTGAGTATTTTTAAAGGTGTCACAGATGAAAGGGGTAATGCGGTTCGAAAAGAAAGGGAAATTGAGTCCACGTTACATAGGCCCATATGAAATCATTAGAAGATTTGGGCAAGTTGCGTATGAGTTGGCACTACCCCAGGACCTTTCGTCAGTCCATCCGGTATTTCATGTTTCAATGCTTCGAAAATGCATAGGAGATCCTTCGCGTATTGTTCCCGTAGAGAATGTTCAAGTTATGGAGGATCTTACCTATGACGAGGTACCCATTGCTATCCTAGATCGAAAAGTAAAGAGATTGAGGAATAAAGACATAGCCTCCGTGAAAGTCCTTTGGAGAAATCAACAAGTAGAGGAGATCACATGGGAAGCGGAAGAAATGATGAAATCCAAGTATCCCCATTTATTTCAAATGGACCAAGAAGTACACACTGCGGAGATGTAACAATAACAAGTAAGTATTTAAGAGCATTATGTGTATGTGTATACGTATGTTAAAGTAGAGCTGCATTTGTTGTGTATAAGACAATGTTGTTAACATTCGAGGACGAATGTTTCTAAGGGGGGAAGAATGTAACACCCCATACTTTTCTAACCTTAATTGATACCTTGGGATCATATCTACATAGGTGTTGAGATGCCATGAAAATGTGTTTTATAGTGTCATTGGTGAAACATTTGATGTCGGACTTAACATGTGCGATTAGACCTTCGTAAGAGGTGTTTTGTGATTTCGTGTGCATTTGGGTGATGCCCCGTACATATTCTAACCTCATTTGGTGACTTTAAGTCATGTTTACTTGATGATTAAGATCACTAAGTAAGTATTTTGTAGTGTTTGGATAAGGGATTGGACGATACACAAGTATTAGAAACATGGCCGAAAAATTCAGCAAAGCAGAAAAACTTGCGCCACTACCCTGTTTCAGGGGGTATGGCGCAAGCCACTGATTCAGAGGGAAGTGAATTCTTGCGCCACTGCCTTGCTTTTCAGCAGTGGCGCAAGGCACAAAAAATGTGCCTTTCCGGACTCGTTTTGTAACGCAATTCGACGACGCTTCTTGGATGGTTTCTTTTGGTTCTTTGGGGTTATTTGAGCATTGTTAAAGGTTCAAACACTTCAATACACTCCTACATACTCCTACATGATCAAATCATGAAATGTGAATAGTGATCCAAAATGTCCAATGAAACCAAGGGCTACTAGAATGCCTATTTTTGCGATTGAAAGGACGAATGAGAATCTTTTAAGAGAATATTGTCGTGACATTATGGAATTATGTAAACATGAGATATATGGTGAATAATACATGGAAATTGATGGGTTAAATGGATATGTCTTATTGGGCTCAAATTAAAGCCAAAAGTGGAAGAAAGACATGGCCCAAATGGGTCAAATGACCCATTCTTCCATTTGACCTTCTAGAACACTATATTAAATGATAAAGAGTGTCTAAGGATGGAATCAAAAGCTTATAAAAGGGACCAAAAATCTGATTTTATCCATTATACACACACATGTATTTCTATGTTTTTTCAAAACATTTCAAGAAACCCCTTTTGGCTCTCAAAACCCTAAGTCCACTTTTGGAGAAGATCATCACTATTCAAGCTTGGGTAAGTGTTTATTATTATGGTTTAACATATTATATGCATGGGAGATTATGTATATTATGCTAGTTATGTTGGCAAGGTGATGAAAGTGTATTTTTGCTTTTGGTGAAGGATGTGCTATCTTGGTAATTTGAACTTGAATTAGGCCTTGTGCCTTTGATAAAAAAGCATGGTATGGAAAAAATATGAACATGTATGGTGTTATTTTTGGTATTATACTTGTTCTTGTCTATAAGTGGAAATTGTGGGATTTTGGCCGATATGTGTTATGAGTTGTATTAAGGTCATTTGATGGGTTATTTGTGATGTGTGATGGATAAGAAAGTGTAAAGGAGAAGTGTTGTGGTAAAATGTATCAATTATCATGTATTGGTCAATGTTGGGAATATTATGGAATTTTTGGAATAATAGTATGATCAATGGTTTTGTCCAGGGGAAATGACATGTTTAAAGGCAAACATGTAACTCATTAACATGGTATGCATTTGTAAAGTAATTGGTGGTTAATGTGAATTTCGTTATGTATTTATGTTGTAGAGTGACATATAAAGAAGGAGCGGGATTATTGTATACGCATCTAAGGTTGTATATTCATATTGCGAATCCAAGGTATGTAAGGTTACTTGTCCGTATCTTTCTACAACAAATAGTGTCCATATTGACATGTCACTAGTCCTATCCCGAAATGTCCTAAGGTATTCCATATCCGGTTAGCAATGGTCATTGTTATAAATTTCCTACTCTTTGTTCATTTGTGAATCTCATGTTTCATCTTCATGGTTAATGGTCCAAAAGCTCAAATAAGGTTATGTTCCAATATTCCAATAGTGACTATACTTGTGTCTCTTATTCATGGATTATTGACCAATGGTTCCAATGGTATCATGGTGCTAGTAATGTTATATTTCTCATGATGTTTATTCACATATCTTTCACTCATTGGTTAATGATTCAAAGCTTCCAACAATGTTATGTTCCAAAGTTCCAAAGTGATGTTATGACTATCAAAGTATCAATCTCAAAGTAATGAATAAAGTAATGCATATGTGGTCAATGATCAAGTACGGGTGGCAGGTCTAGGGGCGTAAGCCTAGCTCGACTCGATCCCGAGGTATGGATTTATGGGTGGCAGGTCTAGGGGCATAAGCCTAGCTCGACCCGATCCCGATGCATTGATGTATGGGTGGCAAGTCTAGGGGCATAAGCCTAGCTCGACTCGATCCCAACACAATGACATGATATGAAAGACCCACTGATCAGTCGGGGCCCGGGTACATTATGACATATGTAATAACAAGTGAGTATTGAATGTAAAGAAAGCAACGAAAGTAATGAAAGCAATCCACATGGTTCCCAAAATGCAACATGGTGACTTACTCACTTTGTCTAGTCATTTGTATTGAGTTCCTTAGTATGTTCTTGTGTTACAAAGTTTCATTGAGCCTTACATACTCAGTACTTATTTCGTACTGACCCCTCTCGGGGAATTTACCTTACTTGCTGCAGGCGCAGGTCCCAGTAGGCCTCCCCAGTAGATTGCCAGTGTTAGCGGTTCTTTGGTGAGCTCCAGATCATTCGGGGCTTCTCTGAGTCAGAGTGTATATATGTTTTGGTGATGTACATATTGTGTAAAGCGGGGACTTGTCCCGACTTATGGTTCAGTTTGGTCAATGCTCTTGTTAGAGGCTTTTGTAGACGGATGTGGGTGTATCAGTGTACAAGACATATGTTGTTTTGACTGGATGGCCTCAACGGCCAAGTTTCATATGTATGTATAAATATGTCCCATGTTTTCCTTTATTCGTCTTTCATGTTCTTATGCAATGGTGGTTATGATTATGATATGCATATGATTGAACATAGGCAAAGGTTGGTTCTCTCGGGCCTTATCGGCTACAGGTGCCAATCATGTCTTGATGGGATTCGGGGCGTGACAACAACCCTCTGATTGCTCCAAGTCCCCTAACACAATGTTGTTGTCCCCCTCGTCATTCAAGAGCCTGTGGAAATAGGACTGCTACCTCCTTTTAATAAAGGCGTCCTCCGCCAACACTCTGCCGTCTTCCCCCTTGATGCACTTCACTTGGTCAAGGTCCCGGGCCTTCCGCTCTCTAGCCTTAGCAAGCCTAAACAACTTCTTTTCCCCGCCTTTCTCCTCTAATCCCGCATATAAGCTTTCGAACGCAGCTGTTTTAGCTACTGTAACAGCTAACTTAGCCTCCTTCCTTGCTCACTTATACTCCTCCCTTTTCGACCGCTTCTCCTCATCATCCTTACTTCCAACCAACTTAGCATACGCCACCTTCTTTGCCTCCACCTTCTTTTTAACTTCTCCGTTCCACCACCAGTCCCCTCGGAAGTGGCCGGGTCTGCCCCTCGAGACGCCTAACACCTCTCTCGCTGTCTCCTTGATGCACCTGGCAGCCCTTTCCCACATACTATCCACGTCCCCCCTACTCTCCCATACTACCCAAACTTCTTTATTCTAAAAAAATGTCAAGCATTCATATTTCTGCTCACTCTCAAGTCTTCTCAAATATGAGCACTTGGGCAGGTTTGGAGGATAAAAAGGGATGAGTTGGGTCAAGTAATAAAGAGTTTGTTTTAGGTGGATTGAGTTTTATTTCAAATTCAGATTCTAAACTAGTATTGTTAACTATTTGTTTTTTTAAAAATAAACTTGCATGTCATTAATTCTTTGTGGAAAATATAAATTCTATCTAAGATTATTATTGAAGTGAGCTAGTTAATATAACATGACTTTTAGAAGACAAAATAAAAGATATATGACTTTGATCACCAATCACCACAAGTTGGCTGGGCATTTTGAAAAATGAAAAATCAACTCTATGATGACATAGATATGATTTCTTCACTCTTAACCCCATGTCTGGACTTCAAATTCTAGGGATGGAATTTATTTTTATGAGGAGGTTTCTCCATTAAATAGACTTTATGCAGCGATTATTCAAATTAATTGGATCTCAAAATAGTATGAATATTAAATGGGAAACCAAATAAAAGAAGAAGAGTAAATAATCCAAAAGTCATTATCTATCAATAATTTTAAATTTCGTATTAAAAAAAGAAGAGTTGTTTCAGGAAAAGGATAAAAAAATAAAAATAAAAATAAAAGGAGGACAATCTCTTGACAAATTCTCAGCGTTTGGTAAGCCGGACAGCCAGGATATCTGCACCTGCCTCAAGACTGCTGCACAAACTTTACCTATGAATCATGATAATGCAGCAAAGCTCCCTGCCTTATGCAAACTTGCTTTAATACGTTTAGACTTTAGACCCTAACATTGATTGCTCCAAGTAACTAGTTCTTCTCCTTGTTACTAGATTTTTATATTTTGGCTTCTCCATTTAATTCATCAATTATATATTCTATGGATGCTGATCACCATCTTTATATGTTGCTGTTTTTGTATATTCACTTGTAGCGTTGGAAGGACAAGTGGAATCTCTAGCAAGGATTAGAAGAAGTCATATACCAGTTTCCATTCTATGGTGTAATGTTTTTAAAGGACTATATAGCTACATTATGCCAATTCTATTTTAAAATTATGTAACATTTACGTTTGTGTTCGTGGAAAAAAGCCCTGCTAGATAAGAATATTAATACGATTAATGTTATTGAAGCATAGTATATAATCTTTCTTTCTGATTATTGAAAAATAAAAGTAGAAGACAAAACGAAAAACCAAAATGCAATCATCTTATCTGGAAATTGGACCAAACAAAAAGTTCTTTTATTCCTTTTAATGACAAAGAGGAAAATCTACAGTAACGCTAACCTTCTAGTACTATTTCAGCAAATCTTATTGTTTGTAACACAAAATATATCAGATACCCAGTTACCAGATTCATATATAAACTAGGAAGAATTTGTTATTGGTTTTAAATCGGCTTATGGTTCGCCTGTAGGATTGGAAAACGTAGGTGCCATCACGGCTAATGCACATTTTGGGTCGTGACAATGACAATGCCAGGATTTCAAACTTGAGAAAGTGAAGCCCCATCCCAGTATCGTGGATAAAATCTAAGACACTGCCATAGAGTTTCACTTGTTTAAGGCTGCCATTGATTAAAAAAATCTGGATAGTATTTTGGATTCTTCACTTGTTTAATTTCAAAATCCATGACACTGTTACCGCATCAGAGTGGTTACTTTTCAACGAATTTACCAATCCGAAAAATGGTCAACCCGGTTAGACTCAACAGATTTTAGAAAACAATCCTAGTTCTACGTGAAGGTGAAGATAGTATAGTTGGCATTGGAGTTGTATTGATCCCGGAACAAAGAATGATAGCTTTTATAATTAGCAGAACAAAACTAGCATAGTAGCCAGCTGAAGGTGAAATTACACATGAAAAGACATCAAAAGTTCAACCTCAACAACCAACATTCGAACTCCACACTTTAATAAAGTTAAATTAATCTTTCAATCTTCAACAACTCAAATTATACAGTGTCATGCATGCACTCGAAACAAAGATGAAAGTATTATTATAGAGTAAGATGCATCAACAAGATGATCATATAAACTAAGAGTTGAAGAGGTCTTGTAAGGCTAAGGGTCTTGTGAGTCTGAGAAGACCACAACAAAAGACTTTCCTCTTTTGTTCGATCTTTGTTTAGGACAATCTCTTATGTAGTGACCCTACTCTCAACACTCGTAGTAGTTCTACTTTCTTACTTTTTTGATTCAACGTTAGATTTTTTTCTTCTTCTATTAAAGTCTTTCAGTTGCGTTCTTCTCATACTTGGAGATGGAGTACGATGATTTCATTATATAAGAACAAGGGGGACATTCAGAGTTGCAATAACTATAGGGGTATCAAGTTGTTGAGGCATACTATGAAGGTTTGGGAAAGGGTGGTAGAGTTGAGGCTGAGGAGGATTGTGACTATTTCCGAGAATCAGTTCGGTTTCATGCCAGGTCGCTCGACTACTGAGGCCATTTACCTAGTGAGGAGATTAGTGGAGTAGTTTAGGGAGAGGAAGAAGGACTTGCACATGGTGTTCATCGATCTTGAGAAGGCGTACGACAAAGTCCCCTGGGAGATTCTGTGGAGGTGCTTGGAGGCTAAAGGTGTGCCTGTGGCGTACACTAGGTCGATTCAAGACATGTACGACGGTGCAAATACGCGTGTGAGGATGGTAGGAGGGGATTCAGAGCACTTTCCTATTTTGACAGGATTGCACCAAGGATCGACTCTTAGTCCATTTTTATTTGCCTTGGTGATGGATGTTTTGAGGCGGCGTACTCAAGGGGAGGTGCCTTGTTGTATGCTATTTGCTCATGATGTGGTACTGATTGACTGTCACGACCCGAAATCCCATTCGAGACGGACTGGCACCCGAAGCCGATATGGCCCGAGAGAACCAATCTTTGCTCCTATTCACTCGCAAGCATATTTTAGTATAAATCTTATTATACTTCATACAACTAGGCGGAAGTCATGGAAAACTTAACAATATATGAAACTTGGCTGTTAGGGCCGTCAAGTCAAACAGAATACACATCTCTTACATTAACCTTCCCACATATGTCTACAAAGCCTCTAACCGATACATGAACACAACCACCTGTAGTCGGGACAACTCCCCGCTTTATACAATAATTACAAAGCCAAAACAATATACACATGTGAATCGGAAAGCCCCGAACCAACTGGGAGCTCACCAATGATCCGCAGATAACCCGTAGTCTATTGTGGAGGTCTACTAACACCTGTGCCTGCAGCAAATAAAGTAAGTCCCCCAAAGGGGTCAGTACGAAGAATGTACTGAGTATGCAAGGCTATAAGAAACTTCATGAAACTTAAACACTTCAAGGAACTTGATTTCAAGAGAATAGTCAATGTGGATCAATCATCTTTTAGTGTGTGGGATTATGTACCTTACGTTCATTATTCTGTTTACCTTTATGTCCGTTACCGTTAATAGTTAGAACCGTCAATAATGTATAACCGTTAATATGCAACCGTCAATATGCAATGCATCCGTCAATATGCAATGTATCCGTCAATATGCAACCGTCAATAATATATATATATATAACCGTCTCAAGTTCGGCATCAGGCTAGGCTTTTGCCCCACTGAGCTTCCCCCCTGCTACTACCCGGAAAACAAGGAAGCAGGTTAGGCATCAAGTTTGGCTTTTTCCTCCAAAGCTATCACCCGCACTCAAAGAGCCATAAAGTAACCATAAAGTAATGATAAAGTAATTATAAAGAACTTATAAAGTAATTATAAAATACTGTTAAAGTAACCATAAACAAAGTTACAAAGTAACCATGAGGGAATATATAAAGTAACCATGAGGGAATTACTTCTTCCATTACTTCCTTGGATTACTTCTCTCTTTTACTTTTATGAGATTGATACATTGGGGGAACATAACCTTATTGGAAACACATAGATACATTACTCCATTCTTTTATGTTCATGAGATTGTTACTTGGTAATAATTATAACATTATGGAAGATTTGGAATTTCGATCAATGATTAAGAGACATATGATTCATGATTGGTCCATGATGAAGAAACATGAGAATAATAACATATGACAACCTGAAATGATGTACCTTTTAACATTTCGGAATGGAACAAGGACAATGACAACATGAACAATATGTGCTGCAGAAAGATACGAAAAGAGTAACCTTACATACCTTATCTCCTCAATACGAATATACAATCCTATGCGTGAATACAATAGTCCCGCTCCTTCCTTATGTTTCACTCTACAACACAAATATACAATGGAGTTTACATTAATCGCCAACTACCTTACAAATGCATACAATGACAATGAGTTACATGTTTGGCTTTAACATGTCATTTCCCTCTTGATTATACCATGTGTGAAACTAACACACCAACAATACCATTTACAAAGCTATCATACCAAGAATCCCACAATATTCTCAACATTGACCAATATCATAAACCACTAGCATGTCACACCAAATTCATACTTTACACTTCTACATCACCACAACATCATAATGGTTCCATCAATTCACTTCAATACAACTCACAACAACAAATCGGCCAAAATCCCATAATTTACACTTATGGAAAAATAACAAGTTTAGGACCATAATCACACCATACATGTTGATATTTTATCCATATCATGCTCTTTCATCAAAACCACAAGTCATATTCCAAGTTTAAATTCCATAGATGGCACATCTTTTACAAAAACACCAAGTGCCATATTCAACACTTCCAAGCATAACCAACATGATATACATACTCTCCCATGCATATAATATGTTAATCCATAAGAATAAACACTCACCTAAGCTTGAAAGATGATGATCTTGCTCCAAAAATGACTTAGGGTTTGAGAGCCCCAAAGAAACTTTCTTGAGAATTCTAGAAAAAAAAGAGAGAAAAAGCATGTGTGTTTGTATGTATTAAAATCAGATTTTGTGCCCCTTTTATAGGCCTTTGGGTCCTTTTCTCAATTATTGAAAGAAGTCTTGGCCCATGTTTTTCTTCTTCATTTTTTGGGCTTTATTGAGCCCAAATTACTTAATCCAATAAAATCAATAATTCCTCATGATTAATTCATTTCATACGCATTACAACGATATTCCCACTCACGGAATTCGTATCCGTAGCCTCAATCCCCAAAATAAGCAATTCTAGCCACGTATGGCTTATTTTGACCATAAGGGCAAAAACGTCATTTTGACACCAAATTCGTTCACGAGTAATTTTACCACACCAATATAATACTTCACTCATTTCATGTATATTATCATGGTTGTAGAAGAAACGTGGCAAAAATCGGCCCGGTACGTCCCCGGGCACCCTTGGGACTTAAGACAAATTCCAACTTTTGAAAGGTGCGCACAAGCAGCCTGGCACGCCCTTGGGCGCTCCACCTTGCTGCCTTTGGGCTAAAAATTTTAGCCCAGAGCGTCCCGGTACGCCCCTGGGCGCGCCCCACCTTTTTTTTTTTTTCAAAATTTTCGTTTCTTCGACTTTTCTTCGCGGATTTGGTTAGACACTTCAAGTTATATTAACTTACTTCTTACCTTTAATATCCTTTGTTTGGAGGTACTATTAGCCTCATTTTTAACCCCACAACTGCTCCACGAAAATCACAAAACACCTCCTATGAAGGGCTAACCACATGTACAAGTCCAAATTTCAATTTTCCTCATCATTAACATTACCAAATGCATACTTATAGCTCTCGACACCTAGGTAACCATTGTTCAACGTCGTCATATAGGGTTGGGAAGGTACGGGGTGTTACATTGACGAGACCCGGGGAGGAGTTAATGATAAGTTGGAGGTTTGGAGACAGACCCTTGAGTCTAAAGGGTTTAGGTTGAGCAGGACTAAGACAGAGTACTTGGAATGTAAGTTTAGTGATTCGAAGCATGAGGTTGATGTGGTAGTGAAGCCGGATTTTTTCAGTGTCATGCCCTATTTTTCACCAAAGTTAAAAACAAGCACGACTTATGGACTCTAAAAGAATTGATTTTTGTACAGAGTCGCCACCTAATTTTTAAGGAAAATAAGGAAACCTATTTTTATTATTGACATGTACAACTTGTGTTTTAATCTGCAAAAACCAGTTTAGATTCTAGGTAAGGGTTCAAATTATTCCAAAGGGAAGGGTTTAGGCATCCTTCAGAATCCACAAATGTGGTACCCGACTAGACTAAATTTATCAAGGAGGGAGGAGGTAAAAATCATTTTTTTTTTGAAAGCATGAATATTTTAAAATATGTACTAAAATAATGTAAAAAATGTGTGTCTAAAACATGGTGTTTCAAATGCATAAATAGAGTCTATTAACGTAAAATGTATGTATAAAAATACGTAAAGTGTATTGTATATGTATAAAAATATGTATGAGAAGAAAAAATATTCTTTATGTTAAAAAAAATTACTTTCGTTTGTAATGTATGAAAAGAGAAGTAATTTTGTATTATATAGAGAAAAAGTATTCTTAAATACTATTTTTTACTTGACAAAAATCACGAGGCTAAAAGATTAAATAAAAATAAAGATTTATTTTAAAAGAAACTGTTAAACAATATTTTCAAATATAGAAGTGTGAATTAACTGATTAAGTAGCTAAATCAGTTTGATTCTTTTATATAAATATTAACGGCCTAAGTTTTGCCTAAGCGCGTGATGAAGATTAAGTAAGTAAAAATATCCACTGCCCAGCGCCCCAAAATAAAGTTTTCACTATGATTAATATTTGTACAATTGTAAGAATATAAAAAATACAAACATAAAATTCAAGCTCCTTTTTGAATGCCATCTTTAAGAAGTATTTTCGAGAATCTGTATAAACACTTGATAGAAATGTTAGTAATGAGCAAATAATTATAAAAATATGTGACACATATGTATATATAAAAAATAATATTTTATTATATAGTGGGCTCGGATGAAGTTTTAGATACGCCATGGCTACGAAGTGGTTGCTCGAATCATCGGCCGTCCTAAATCGTCTTGCCACAATACGAATCATAAAACCTTTTGTGTTGTCGTGATAATATGAAAATTTCGTCATCGCCCAAATTTATTTATTTATTGTTACGTATTTGTATACGTAATATCCCATCTTTTTATTTGTGGAGGCCTAAAAAATCGACGGATATTTTTTCATTGGCCAATGTTAGTGTAGTATCATGTCATTATCAGTGCAATAATAATGTAAAAGGCAAAAATTATCCAGAATAATATCCCAAAACAGTGATACAACAGTGGTGACCGGACAACAATGGAGTTCACCGAAAAACACCCAATTGGCATCGAAAAAGTCATGATCAATGCTAAAACAGTCCAACAGAAAAACACACTAGCACCGAATTAGTCACAAGTTATCAAAAATAAGAATAGAAAAAATGAAAAAACGATGGGGAGGATCAGAGCAGTGAACGAAACTCGCCGGAAAAATGGAGCTTCGCCGGAGAACGAACTCCGGCAAGATCTATACGGGTAACATAACAACATACAAAATCAGAAACTTCATTCAAACGAAACAAAGCAGTGACGAAAGTGGTGTTGCTTCAACGGCTCTCGCCGGAGTAACGCCAAAAATAGGCAACTCCGACCAGATCTGATTCGCCATTGGTGGAACAGCGGCATGGGAGAAAGAGGAAAGAGGTGGGGAAAGGGAGAGGTCGTAGTGGTGGTGGCCGGAGCTCGCCGGTCATCACCTCCGGCGAGTCGACGACGGAGAAGAGGAATGGCGGGAACGAGGGAGAGAGGAGAGAGGAAAAAAGGGTTGTTTGGTGGGTGGTGGTGTTCACCGGCCGTCGTTTGGCTGGTGGTGGTGGTGGCGAGGCAGTGAGCAAAGAGGGAGAGAAGGGGGTGTGAGAGATGAGGTGTGGGAGAGGAGAGAAGAAAACAAAATCTGTGAGTGTGTGTGTATATGTGGTGTATGTATAGTGTATGTGTATGTGTTTGTATGTATAGTGTGTGTGTGTGTAAATGTGTAGTGTGTTTGTGTGAATATTTCCTCCCCCTCTATTTATAATAAAAATCAACCCCCTCTTTTATCCAAAAAATAAAAGAATTTTTTCTTATCCATTAAATACTACTTTAGTTTATTAGTTATTATCTAACGGGTTTTTTAATTCTGTTAACCAAAATATAATGTTATTACTCAAAGAATAAAAATCTTGTGTAGTCATGTCACACATCACCTTTAATAAAGGTGACAAGTGACAAGTGACAAGTGACAAGTCACCTTTAATAAAGGTGACAAGACCTCAACTTGATCGAATTATTGCTCCATGTATCAAAATAATTGATCCGGCTCATCATTTGCGGATTGCATTAAATGATGTAAAAAAATGTGTAAATGTCGATATGTAATTACAGAAAATATAAATAATAATAAAAATATAACTATCCTGAAAAATGTATTATGATGTAAATAGTTAAAAATGTAGTGTACTGCAAAGAATTGTAGTGTTATGTTGTGTACGTGTGCAGATGGCTGTTAAAAAAATTTAAAATGATAATAAATTGATAAAAATCCTAATATTTACAAAATTAAGGATAATTATCAATGAATTGTAAAAGTATGTGAAAAAAATGTAATTTGTGCTCTTTAACGATCAGGAAGCCTGAAGACGTTAATTTTAAGCACCGAGAGCCAAAATTGGGTGTCAACACTCAGGCCATTCAGGAGAAAGGGAGTTTCAAGTACCTGGGGTCTATGATTTCGGGGAATGGCGAGATTGACGAGGATGTCAGGCACCATATTGGTGCAGGGTGGTTGAAATGGAGGCTCGCTTCGGGAGTTTTGTGTTATAAGAAGGTGCCTCTGAAGCTTAAAGGTAAGTTCTACAGAGTGGCTGTTCGTCCGGCTATGTTATATGGAGCGGAGTGTTGGCCAGTTAAAAACTCTCACATCCAAAAATTGAATGTAGCGGAGATGAGGATGTTGTGATGGATGTGTGGACTTACCAGGAATGATAGGGTTAGAAATGAGATTATTCTGAGAAGTTGGGAGTGGCTTCGGTGGAAGATAAGATGCGGGAAGTGAGGTTGCGATGGTTCGGACATGTGGTTTGGAGGTGCACGGATGCTCCAGTATGGAGGTGTGAAAGGCTCGCTATGGATGGTTTTAGGCACGGTAGAGATAGGCCGAAGAAATATTGGAGGGAGGTGATTAGGCATGACATGGAGCAGTTAAAGCTTAAAAAGGACATGCCCCTTGATAGAAAGATGTGGAGGACGCGGATTAGGGTATAAGTTTAGTGGGTAGGAAGGCGTCCGCCTTAGTAGGAAGGAGTGTTTGTTTGTATCTGTGCCTGTTGTTTCTTGGGCAGATTCGTGTTCGTGGTCTATAGTGTTATTTTGTGGGTGTCTTTGTTTTAATGATTTTTGTTTGTTATTGTTATCTGTTCTGAGCCGGGGGTCTATCGGAAACAACCTCTCTACTTCATCTGAGGTATTGGTATGGACTGCATACACTTTACCCTCCCCAGACCCCACCTGGTGGGAATACACTGGGTATGTTGCTGTTGTTGTTGTAGTTGTGTTCTTCTCATACTCACAAGACCCTTAGTTTTTCTCTCTAGAAAGATCCTCTTCAACTCTTAGTTTATATCAATCGGGGTCCCAACACGAATATTGAACACTCGGTGAAAAATCTAAAAGAAACAATAAATTAAATATAATAAAGTAATCAATATATATAGCTAAGTTTTTTTAAGTAATTGAAATTTACTGAAATGATGTAAGCTGAATAGCTAGATGATTTTGTTGTTGTCAACTAAACGGAAGCATTGCATTCAAGAGCAAACTTTTTCTGTCCATTATTTTTCCTCCTTTTTATGACAAGAATAATTATATACAAATTATTTACCCTAGTAAACGATTTCCTATTTTAAGGTGTTTGTTACATTCTCCATAAATAATTAAGTTGTATAAGAAATAAGAAACTTGCTAGCATGGCTAATGTTTATGTAGCATAATCTACAGAGTTAGTTCATCCCCTATATTTAGACGACTTTGATTTTCATAGACACGATATATGAAAGATCAATTTATTTGCTTTACTTTTTTCTTTTTTCTTATGATTTTTTTTGGTTTCCTAAACGGTGTCCGGTACTCGCATTGGAGCCCGACTAATCCGAATTCGCGCCGTTTAAGGCCCATTCGGGGAAAGCGCTCTAAGGACTCGAACCCGAGACCTTTGATTAAGGGAGGAGCAGCCCCATCCACTGCACCACATCCTTTGATGGTTATTTTTTTTTATGATGATAATTAAATGAAAGCTCCCATATTACTAAAGTGATTATGACTTTTAACCGATTTCTTGGATTTTTCTTTTTTGGAAATTATCTACACTAAGAGATGATCATACTATGAAAAGTAAGCAAATATCAACCTTCCCCCAGTTCCCCCGCCCCCCCCCCCCCCCCCCCAAAAAAAAAAAAGTAAAATAAAAGAATAAATAATAAAGGAGATTGATTGTTTGAATGGTCATCTAACTTTTGGTAATTGTCCATCAAAATTACGTATCTTTACATTGTTTTTCAAAAATCATATTACTTTACCTAGTTCACTTCGATGATTGTTGTTGCGTCCAATCGCGCATGCAGGTGCACGTAGTCGTTCAAGTAGTATAGGACGTTAAGTCCAGATATCTTACCCACAGAGACTTGGAAGATCACTCTTCTAATTCAAATTCTTTTTTCACTATTAGAAACAAGTAATTCTTTAGATTTACCTATGCTATGATTAACTAAAAACAATGAAGAAAATATGGTTCAAGCTTTGTAGATATCTTGGTTTCAAAATAATTTTAGAGAGAATTCTAGGGTCTTGGCGATTCCAACAATCTGATTGAGTCGTCCTATCGTCAAGTCTATTTGTTTTCGGAGTTATTAGTTGCAGGTTTAAATATTTTATTGAGCGTTTTCCCAACAACTCTAAGACTACTCGGCTATTCCTAACGCCTATATTTCTATGGTCGTCGGTTAATAGTGAAGCACATGAATATATTGTCTGTATCAACTAAACTAGGTCACAAGGTATATTTCTATCCTCTGTGACGAATCGATTCCCTTTCCCTATATGGTTCACGAACTAGCGTTATTTTTTTTTATTTTTTTTTTAAACCTGCACTTCCCCTTTTCAAGTCCAACAAACAAGTCCTAAATAATATTCGTAAGGTGATCAAGCAAGCAAATAATTCAAATCAAGAAGAACTAAATAACTCGAAGATGGAAAACTTAATCTAACTGAACAATAGTCAGACGTCAACCATCATGTTTATGCCAAAACCCTAGAACAAAAGACTTATCTACTTATGATTCACAAAAATCTCCACAAGTTCATGAGATTTGCAAGAGAAATTTAGAAGAATTTAAGAAAAGAAACTAAACCAGAAGAAAGAATTCTACTGCCCAACTCCACGCTCCAAACTCCTTTTGAGGTTTAGTCCAGTTTTCCTGCTGATTATTTAAATTTGAGGATATTTGGTTGTCCTGCTTATGCTCATGTGACAGATGGAAAACTTGAGCCGAGGGCAAAGAAGTGCATATTTCTAGGGTATGCAACTGGAGTGAAGGGTTACAGGTTGTGGTGCACAAATTAGAAGACTCTAGGGTTAATTATTAGTAGGGATGTGACATTCAATGAATCTGCCTCATTGGACAGTCAAAGGGAGAAGGCAATAGCAGAAACAGATCGTGGTGTCAGTAACTGTATAGAGCTAGAAATTGAATCTCCACTAGCTCAGCCCAGTAATTCAAGAGTAGAAGAGGTGCAAAACATTAATCAAGAGGATAATATTGATGCACCTATACAACCACCACCATATAGTATTGCAAAAGACAGAGAGAAGAGAGTGATCAACCGACCAAAGAGGTTTGCAAATGTAATTGATGAAAATCTCATTGGATATGCAAATTGTGTGAAATTTGCTTTGTCAGTTGCAAAGACCATTAACGTACTTGAACCTAATATTTGTAAAGAAGCTATTTCTAGCTCGGGAGCAGATCAATGGGTTAGTGCTATGAGTAAAGAGATTGAGTCACTTCACAGGAATCGAAAATGAAAGTTTGGTCATTGTCAAAGGGACAAAAGGTGATAGGCTGCAAGGGGGTTGATAATATGAAGAAAGTGTCTACACATGATAATCCGGAAGATATGATTACAAAGGCGGTCCCGACCAATAAGTTTAGGCATTGTCTAGACTTGATTGATGTGTGTAGTACTCAGTGAATCTTTTCGAAGGCCGAAGGCAAGGCAAAGAGACATTGTTCCTATTGATGAATGGAATTCAAGCCAAGAGGAAGATTTTTTAATTATGTCTTGAATTTTTCCCTTGTCTATTTTACGAAACTCATAATCCCTATTGGTTTAGGAAATCCTTTGTCCTAATAGATTTGGGAAAGGAAAATATTGTCCTTGTAGGATTGGGAGAACCTTTTTCTTATAGGTTTGGGACTATTTGAGATCTATATATAGGGGATGTAGTTGGAGATTCTAAAGCATTGTACACTTCTTTTCTTTCATAGTGGAAAACCCTCTCTGCTTTTGGTTGGAGGATTAGGCCTAGCCGAACCTTGTTAAATCCTTGTGTTCTTTTTCTTCTCTATTTTCTTTGTTTGTGATTGTGTGCTAGTTAACCCATGACATTTCCGCAACAGAACTAAACTATGTAAATTAAGATGATTTTTGAAAGACAAAATAAAATATAGATAACTTTGATCGCCAACCACCACGAGTTGACTGATCATTTTGAAAACCAACTCTATGGTGGCATGAATATGATCTCTTCACTCATAACCATATGTCTTGGTTGAAAATTCTATGAATGGGAATTCTTTTTGATAAGGAGGCTTCTTCATTAAATAGACTTTATGCGGTGATTATTCAAATTAATTGGATCTTAAAATGGTATGAACATCAAATGGGAAACAAAAAAGAAGAAGAAGAAGGGTAAATAGTCCACAAGGATAATTTTAAATTTCGTATTAGAAAAGGAAGAGTCGTTTCAAGAAAAGGATAAAAAAATAAAAAAAGGAGTAAAATGACATGATTGACCATGCCTTAAAACACTATAAAGTGAAATCCACTCTCTCACTTTCTCCTTCACATAAAAAAAGAAAACCACATAATCAAAGCTCTTTAAAGTTGAAGAAAGATGTCAAGAAACTATACTCCCACTAATTATTCTTCACTACTAGCATTCTTTGTTATGTCTCGTTGTTTGGTTAATTTAGCAAATGCAGATATTGAATGTGTAGATGTGATGATGAATTTGATGCCATGCCAAGGATTCTTAATGGATGGAGATGCGTCCCCTAGTGTTGCCTGTTGCCCTACATCACAATCTCTTGACAAACAAGTCGGATTTTCTAATAAGTCGGACCGCCAGGCCATCTGCAACAGCCTCAAGGATGCTGAACATAAATTACCTATAAATCTTGACAAAGCAGCAATGCTCCTTGCCTTATGCATAATATCTTTTGACTTGAGAAAGTGAAGCCCCATCTAAGTATCCTGGATAAAATCTAAGTCACTGCCATAGAGTTTCACTTGTTTAAGATTGTCATTGATTCAAAATCCATGATACTGTTACCGCATCAAAGTGGTTACTTTTCAACAAATTTACTAACATTAACTATTTTTCAAAAACCAATCAGAAAAATGACCAACTCGGTTAGCCTTAATAGAGTTTAGAAAACTATTCTAGCTCTAGGTGAAGGTGAAGATGGTATAGTTGGCATTGGAGTTGTATCGATTCCAGAACAAAAACCGATAGCTTTTATAAGCAGAATAAGACTAGCATAATAGCCAGCTGAAGGTGAAATTACACATGAAAGACATAAAAGTTCAACCTTAACAACAAACATTGGCACTCCGCACTTTAATAAAGTTAAATTAATCTTTCAATCTTCAGCAACTCAAAATTCTACAGTGTCATGCATGCACTCAAAACAAAGATGAAGCATTATTACAGAGTAAGATGCATCAACAAGATGATCATATTCACAATGTTCTTTGTATCTCAATGTTACCATCAGAAAAGAATTAACACCAACTGCTAAACAAGAGAACCAGGTTCTTGTTTGAGTAAAGACAATAAAGTAAAGAACACAAGATTTTACGTGGAAAACCTCCTTGCTCAAAGGAGTAATGACCACGATCTACGATGTGTAGGATTTCACAAACCAAATCCACTAACTTCAACAGAGCGATTTATAATTACAACTCTATGATCAAAGGAACTAACTCTAGCACCAAAACTCAACAGTTGACTCTGACTGTTCAAACAACTCTCCAAGAAGGTAAACTCCCTTCTTGTTACAATCCTTACAAGTTAAGCCAACTACCACCCCAAATGAATAGATATCAATCAATAACTACCCTTACTATAGTCTTGAACAATACTACCTTCTTGAACACAACACCACAAACAATCAACTCAGAATTGTTCGTTATGTTTCAATGCCTTGCCGCCTATATGCTCTACTGACTTAAGAAAAGAACCTTTTCTGCGTGTGCAATAGGTGAATAATTATGTGTTAGGTCATCTCCTTATACAGTCATGATAATTATGGGCTTTGTGCCACAACCCCAATTAAGACACAAGGTTTTCCCCATCCTTGATTGACACGGTTTCCATAAGTAGAATCCTTATGGGATTCTATTTCCTTATATAGTTGCATTGACTTCTTTTACACCTATACTCATGTGATACTCATGCCCTTACATGTCTAAGAACCTGGAAAACTTTGTCTATTATCAAATCATAAGAACACACACAATGATGTTAAGAAACACATAAACATGAAGCCCTCAAGAGATATTCAATTTTCCCCTTTTGATAATGACAAACTCACATTACATTCCTCATTCATGAGCTATATCAACAAGCTTCAATTACGAACTAACATAGAGTTAAATATTGCAGAAATGCAAACCTCAATCATATACTCAAAACATTTTAGTCCTAAATATATTTCCCCTTTTGGCATTGTAAAAAACAAATAAGTACAGGGGAGGCATAACAATCATAAAGTGCACACATAAGTGGTCATGGACACTGGGACAACACTGCCAAAAATTCATAGGAGAACACAACAAATAGCTACTGAGGATATTAGCTAACTCACAAGTAAACCATACAATTCAAGAAGAGAGAAAGCATTAGATAACTTAAGCATAAAAGGAAAACCAAAGTATGCATAAATTTAAGCCAATCTTTGTGCATAAATTTAAGCCAATTTTTGTGTAACACCCCAAAACTTTTCCATGATTAAACTCAGGATTTATGCAGAAAACCAGACCAGAAAATTCCAGTGTCCAGACCAGTACGACTCAACCTATGAGTCGTACATTGAGAACACGAGTCATGGAATGACTTGTGGTAAGTAGTCTAAAAATTCCCAAGGTTCCAGTTACTATTACTCAAACCATGAGTCGCGGGACCAACATTCGAGTTGTAGGTTGACTCGTATTGATGACTAGAGGAAAAAGTCCTAAATATTGAAAATTTCTCTCAGGGATCACGAGTCCAAACCATGACTTATGGATTGATCTTACGAGTCGTGGACTGATATTTTGACCCTAAGGCAGAACTTGACTCCAGCAACCACGAGTCAAGGTATGACTCGTGGAACCAATGCAGGAGTCATATTGTAGACTCGTGGCTCCAACTATCAAAATCAATTCAACATGGTCCCAGGGACCACGAGTCAAAACAGGACTCGTGGTACCATAATACCAGCCGTAGGTTGTCTCGTGGGATGCAGTTTTAGAAATTTTAGTTATATTTTAAAGGGCAAATCAGTCTTTTATCATTATTTTAAGTCCTATACTATGTCATTTTGCATTCTCTTAAGGGGAATTATAGGGTAATCCATTAGTTATACTCTCATAACCGTTGATCAATCTCTTAACTCAGAAACATTACGCTCTCAAGTATCTCTCAAGCCAAGCCTAGGGTTCATCCTTCAATTCTAAATTCTCTAAGATTTAGTTCAAGATTCTCCATCAAAAAAATATGTGGATATTAAATAAGGGTTTCCTTTCACCCTTATGCCCAAAAACTTCATCTTTTCATTACAAATTTTATGAACTCATGAAATAGGGTTTATACCTAACTATGCTTATTTCTTGAAAATCAGTTCTCTTATGATATTTTATGATTATGGTTCTTGTTAAAAATAACTAATCATGATTCCCAATGGGTTCAACTCAATGATTTATTTCCCTTAAGAATTGTACATGATTTAACAAACTTCAGCTTATTTTAGTATGATTTGGCATGTTATGAATACATGATCTCATAATTCAGTAAAAGTGGGCATGACTAGTCCCACTATTTAGGATTTTAAGTTAATAAAACAAAATTTTAACTAGTTTCATGTTTACATATAAAACTTCAGTTTATCTACTATGATCTAATAATATACAGTCTTGGGAGTAGTATTTAGCACCGAGCCGACAAGGGTTCTGGATAATCCAAGTCTTAGAACTACGTTGCCACCATAGAATGAGGATCCTCGCCAATTAAGAGTGATATCTTTAGCCCGAATTAGCTCAGTATATTGGATCCATATCAGACAGGTTCTGTACCTTTGGTCGGGTATAGGGCACCTTCCTAACTGGGATTGTATGTTGGACTCCATGTTAGCTCACATTGTTTATGTCGGTTAATAGAAACACCCCCAGAAATGGTTATAAGTACATCTAGTGTACATGACCCACTAGTTTCAGTATTACATGCTACTTTATGATTTACCCATATGTTCTCAGTTTTTAATTGAATTACGTAAATTTTGGGTCACTGTATATCAGTTTATATATGTTTCAAATGTTTTACTTATTCTATCATGGTTTTATATTTTAGCTTGATTTATCTATTTTATTACATGACTTGCATATCTCACATGGTTAGTACATTCTATAGTACTAATTGCATATTCTCAACCACGTGATTAGTTTGCTCCTAGCAGTACATATTCAACAGACTTGGTGAGTGCTCATGGTTCGAGGGAACTTCCACTTTTAGTACTGTTAATCAGTATTTGAGTTAGCTGGGGACTTTTCCCAGTAACTCTCCTCCAGTTATTAAAGGTTTTCAGACATAGTTTGTTATTTTAGTTGATTCAGACATTATGTTAGATATTTCAGTTTTGGGATATTCAGTTATAAACTCTCCTTAACTCTTTTCATGGTTTATGCTTTCGCAGAGTATCTATATTCATGATTATAGTTGTATGCCAGAATCAAGGATTAGCTTTAGGATCACTTATGGTTCTAAGTACCGTGTCTCGTCCAAGGTGTAGACTCGGGTTGTGACACTTTGGCCCTTAATAAAACCTCAAAAGTAGTCACAAAAACCAACAAAAATAGATTGTATGTTACAGAAACTGACCCAACATTAGGGAGAATGGGGGAATGGGCATCAACTGATAGTAGGAAATGGATAGGACTAAGAGGAGAATGGAGGAGGCTGGGTCTTAGGGATGAGTTGCATCAGGGTATCAAGTCTGACAGTATGAGCATTGTGTTGCAGGAGCATATCGTCATTTAAAATAACCACGTGAGCTTGAGAGGCTACTATCTAGTTCTGCAAGCTGGATATCTCCTCCCTCTGCTTGGCATTCTCATCCCGAGTAGCTTCCAAGTCCATCATGAGTTGAGTGGCAGGGCTCGAAGCCTTAACACCTGCTGGCCTGGTGGTCAAATAAATTTGGATCGGGTTGGATCTTGACCCGTTTGTTATCTTGATTCATTTTGACCTGTCAAAATTTGACACAACCCGCCTAATTGCCGGCCCTACTTATGACTCTCCAACTGCAACCCCGATATATAGTTCCTAAGTAATCTCAAACCTACAAGATAAAAGGTTTTTCCAATTTTACAAGGACAATATGTTTTCTTTTCCCAAGTTTATTAGGACAATGAGTTTTCTAAGCTAATAGAGATTATGGATTTCCTTAATGTACCAGGAAAAATTGAAGACATAATTAGCAAACGTATAATTTTTGTTAGTTAATTTAAATAATAGGTTACTTCAGTAAAAATTTTCATAACTTGATTATCAATCCATGCCTTAATAATCTCTAATTTACCTAAGTGACTTGGGCTTTGACCAAGCAGTATGAAAACTATCCGGTATAACATTATGAAGAAAAAAGACATGGGCTAAACATGGGTCAAATGACCCATTCTTCTTTTGACCAAGCAATAATTGAGCAAAGGACTTCATGGGTCTATAAAAGGGAGGAAAAATCAGATTTTTAACCCACAAAAACACACATGCTTTTCTTGCATTTTCTAGAATTTTCAAGAGAACACCCTTTGGGCTCTTCAAACCCTAAGTCATCTTTGGAGCAAGATCATCATCTTCCAAGCTTAGGTAAGTGATTATTCTTATGGATTAATATATTATATGCATGGGAGACTATGTAAATCATGTTGGTTATGCTTGGAAGCGTTGAGTATGGCACTTTGTGTTTTTGTAAAAGATGTGCCATCTATGGAATTTAAACTTGAAATATGACTTGTGGTTTTGATGAAAGAGCATGGTATGGATGAAATATCAACATGTATGGTGTGATTATGTTATTAAACTTGTTATTTTGTTATAAGTGTAAATTATGGGATTTTGACCGATTTGTTATTGTGAAGTGTATTGAAGTGAATTGGTGGAATCATTGTGATGTTGTGGTGATGGAGAAGTGTAAAGTATGAATTTGGTGTGACATGCTAGCGGTTTATGATATTGTGGTCAATGTTGGGAATATTGTGGTATTGTTGGTGTGATAGTTTCATACATGGTATTGTCAAGGGGGAAATGACATTTTGAGGCCATTGTGTAACTCGTTATCGTTGTATGCATTTGTAAGACAGTTGGTGGTTAATGTAAACTCCGTTGTATATTTGTGTTGTAGAGTGAAACATAAGGAAGGAGCGGGACTATTGTATTCACGCATAGGATTGTATATTCGTATTGAGGAGATAAGGTATGTAAGGTTACTCTGTCCGTATCTTTCTGCAGCACATATTGTTCATGTTGTCATTGTCCTTGTTCCATTCCTAAATGTTAAAAGGTATATCATTTCAGGTTGTCATATGTTATTATTCTCATGTTTCTTCATCATGGACCAATCATGAATCATATGTCTCTTAATCATTGATCGAAATTCCAAATCTTCCATAATGTTATAATTATTACCAAGTATCAATCTCATGAACATAAAAGAATGAAGTAATGCATCTATGTATTTCCAATAAGGTTATGATCCCCAATGCACCAATCTTATAAAAGTAAAAGAGAGAAGTAATGCAATGATGTAATGGAAGAAGTAATTCCCTTATGGTTACTTTATATTTTCCCTCATGGTTACTTTATATTTTCCTCATGGTTACGTTATATTTTCCTTATGGTTACTTTACATTTTCCTTATGGTTAACTTATATTTTCTTTATACTTATTGAGAACGGGTGATAGCTTGTGGGGGCGCAAGCCTAACTCAAGCCGATCCCGATATTGTTGGATCAGGGGGAAATCTCAGTGAAGCATAAGCCAAACTTGATACCGAACCTGCTTCATTGATTTCCGAGTGATGGCAGGGGGGAAGCTCAGTGGGGCAAAAGCCTAACTTGATGCCGAACCTGACCGGGGGTAGCCCTAAGGGCCGAACCTGCTATATATATATATATTGACCGTTGCATACTAATGGTTATACATTATTGACAATTATCTTGACGGTCCTAACTGCTAATGGTAACGGGCATAAAGGCAAATGGAGTAATGAACATAAAGTACCTATTTCCATACATACTGACTGATGATGATTTATCCACATTGATTATTCTCTTGGAATCAAGTTCATTGTTTTTTTTTCCAGTTTCATGAAGTTTCTTATAGCCTTGCATACTCAGTACATTCTTCGTACTGACCCCTTTAAGGGGGCTTACTTTATTTACTGCAGGCACAGGTGTTAGTAGACCTCCACAATAGGCTACGACTTATCCGCAGATCATTGGTGAGCCCCAGTTGGTTTGGGGCTTTCCTAGTCATATGTGTATATTGTTTTGGTACTGTAATTATTGTATAAAGCGGGGACTTGTCCCGACTATAGGTTGTTGTGTTCATGTATCGGTTAGAGGCTTTGTAGACATATGTGGGAAGATGAATGTAAGAGATGTGTGTTCTGTTTGACTTGACGGCCCTAACGGCCAAGTTTCATATATTGTATACGTTTTCCATGGTTTCCGCCTAATTGCATGAAGTATAATAAGATTCATACTAAAATATGCTTACGAGTGAATAGGAGCAAAGATTGGTTCTCTCGGGCCATATCGGCTTCGGGTGCCAGTCCGGCCCGAATGGAATTTTGGGTCGTGACATAGACCGTCTTTTTGGCACAGTTGAATTTGTTCGTGAGTTAAGAGCACGCGTTGCGGTCTTAACTTCAGATTAGTAGAAAACATTTACAAGGAAATAAATAATATGAACGAAAGAGTAAATAAATCAACAAGTAGAGATTAGGAACAAATTTTATAGCGTAACCGAGTATTATTTTGTATTGATTAGGGGTTGAGAGTGATCGAGATTGAATGACTACAACAAAATGGCAAGAAAAACTAAATAAGAAAATACTAATGCTTAAGGAACAAGCTATGAAATTCTATTGCTTAAGGGGTAAGGATGAGCAAAATTTGATCCTTTACAATGGGGGAGGGGGTGTCTATTTATAGGATGCAAAGAGTGTCCTTCGACCAATAGGATAATTTTATTCCTAGAACCTATAGTGCCACGTCCAATGGACTTTAGCCAATTATCCTCGAACCATTAGGGGATGCCAACACAGTACTGGGCTTCTAACGCGACATAGCAGAGTGATTTCAGGCCCCTACATGGCCTGACACATTGTTATTTTTGTCGTTCCTTTGTATGCAGTCATCATCCCAAGCTGATCTTGGGTGCCTTCGCTCCTTGCCCGAGTATGTGCCTCATCGAGTTAGCGTTCCCCCCTAAAATGGTGGTGTTGCAGGCTGACGCTACTCGCACCTGGCCTATCTTTGGTCTAATCAACCCAAATTTATCCCAAGTTATTTTTATCCCATGCAGATAGTCCTTTCGTCTTTCGTGCACAATATTGGTATGGTCAGAAGACGAAAAGAATCCCTTCTCACGGTACTCCTCTTGTCTAATCAAGATATTATCAATTGGGAGGAGCCTTCTCACTCTGCTTTAGAGCCTATTTAAGAAAATTAGTCATTGCGCTTCTTGAGAAATCTTGAACTATCAGCTATTTGATCCCCGGGTCATACTGTTAATACCGTGGCCTTGACTTTTGTCGTATCAATCGAACAGTCATTTTCTTATCCAAGCATCCTGTTCATCCCCCTATTTTTCCTCTTATTTATTGTAGAAGGTAGTCAAATTGCTTCTCTCGTTACCAGAACATTGCCTTTAGTACCAATAGGGCAACTCTCAATGCTTCCACATCCGTGCACTATTACATATTTTATGGGTGTTGCTCATCCATATTCCTTTTCCAGGGACTCTAGGCCTATAAATTCCATCTTCTTTCAAATTCTTTTCCCACATTCTTTTCTTCAACTGTCTCTAATTATGCAAAAATCAAATCCCTTCAAATTTAAAGCATTAACCCATTCTATTCTTTATAGTCCTTGCCTCATTCTTGTCTTTGACCCTGGGGATTCAATTTCAAGATTTCTTTCTGGTTTGTTGATGAGAGTGAGCTAAGGAATATAGGAAAAGCCTGGGATGAGGTTGGTAGGTAGTGCTTTGGCGGACCACCCTTTTCCATAGCTGCAATGGTCTCTTCCTATGATGCTGTCATGCCCCGAGCATACACCCTGGACATGACAGAGCCCCTGGAACCACGAGTGATCCCAAGCGGACCCTTGGTATGGCATGCAACTAATAAAGCTAAACTCTTAAACAATGCGGATACTGAAAATATGGGCTAACTTTTATAAACAAAGTGAAATTAAAATATTATAAAATAAAATAACTTAAACTTTCATTAACTGAAAAGTTTCAAATGTTTAAAAATTGATACAACTGACTTGACTTGACTATATCTATGAAGCATCTACTACATTATGAATATGTCAACCTTTATGTAGCAAGAGAAACTAGTGACTCGGATACTGATAAGTCCTTAGAAGAATGAGAACTACCTCAACCAGATATCATAGCCTACTGAAGAGTTTGTATACGAGCCTGGATATCTGAAAGCTAGGCACTACATCGTCCAATGATGTAGCGCCAACAAGAGTGTTAATACTTTGAATGTATTGGTACATAATAGCGAAATAAAAACTGAAACTGAATAAACTTTTGAATTAAATCATAACATCTGACATGGGTAAGGAAATGTGGAACAAAAGACTTACTGACCTTTTCATGCAAAGCTTCGGAACTAAAGTAGTGCAATGGATAAGTTAATTAAAAATATTGAAAGCATGTAAAAACTTAAATAGTAAACTTCGTGAAATGTAAGACTGAAAGCAATTAATTACAATAATATAATAAAACAGCTTTAATACAATTTATCAAACTAAAACTGAGACTAGAAAATGAATGACTGAAGTTTGAACAAAACTTGAAAACAATGCTTCATGAAAACTCTTTTTAAACTGGTGGCCTAGGCCAATCATATATTCTCTCAAAATAAGTAATTTTTCTTCGGGAAGTTTCGTTTAACTGATATAAACCATGTGAGCAACATGGAGTCCAATGTCTTGCCCACATTGAGAAGTGTCATCTTCTACCTTGCCAGGGTATAAGACAAAACATAACTTATGGATCCAAAACTTAGCCCGAAGGCCCACGATGGCAACGTGGTTCTGAGGCATATGACCTTGAACTCATACCCAACTCGGTGCTAAATAATCCTCCCAAAACATACTAGATGCTCATAATATAGTCTTAAAAACACTTTCTAAAAATTATGCTTGGCTCAAAATATCGTATCATGAGCATATCTGTCTTTGTGAACCTTGGCTCAAGATTTCTTTAACTTTTCTTATCTTTAACTTTTTAAGATACGACAAACTGCTCTTTTCAAGACATGATCATATCATAAAGATTCTTTGCAAACTTTTCTTGAATATATACTTGAAAACTTTAAATCAAATTTTATGGATGTCATAAATAATCTATAATCTAATAAGTCATGAAATGGGTTTCTTGATAACTTTAATGAAATTCGTAACTTTGCTTGAAGACTCAAGAGATGTGTAAAAGGAATCAAATCCAGAAGAAAGACTACAAACTTATACAATTACTGCTAAAACCCAAAGAATATCATGAAGAGACCAAGAATTAAACTCAAAGAATTTCAACTCTTAAAAACCCTAACAAGATTTCATGGCTGAAACACAAATATAACTTGGGTGTGGGAGAATGGGGTTCCCACACGAAGGGCTAGCTTTACATATTCAACAACTTTATCAAAACCAAGAACAATACTTAGAGATATTAAATCTCAAAATCCTAACTTTAAATCACGAACTTAACATGGTACTAGACTCAATCGTAGGGAAGAACAGAGTTCCTCAAGAAAGTGTTGCTCTTACGTACCTCGAAAATGAACAATAGGGAAGAATCCTTTGGATTTGGATCCCTAGCTTGATTTCCTTGAAAGTTGAAAGCTTGAGAGAATAAGAGAGGGTTTTGATTTTTAAGTGTGAGTGTTTCTGGCTTATTGAGGGTTTTTTTATTATAGGATGGACGGTTTCTAAAAGAGAAAAGACCATTGTGCCCTTAATATAAAACAAAACTGAAGAAATATGACATCGGGAAAGGGGGTCTATGGTGCGGGACATGCCTCCCGGCGCAGATGGCTTATAGTGATTCCTTCTTCCGTGCTCTGCAGTGTGAGGCTCAAGGCGGAGGTCATTGAGCGCGGTGCACAGACCTATTTCTACGTCTAAAGACTCACTTTTAAGTATCGAAAGGCATCCTAAACGATTCGGCTTGATTCAAGGGACTCAAGACTTGACTTTTGGAGCATAAACTCATCTATGGAATACTAAGTTCATTGAAATTTTTTTGGGGCAATACATTATCTCCCCCTTGGAATCATTCGTCCTCGAATGATGGGTAACACTAAGATGAAAGAACAAACCAAACCATTAACAACCCTAGCCTACAGTTAGGCTGTAAACATGAGTCAAGATGCTTCAACTTAAAATCAGGATATCTATAATGTGTACATAGACATGAAGTCTTTAGAGCATGAAAACCATGACTTAGAAAATATGGAATATCCTTAGGAGTTTACAAGATAAGTAAGGCTTTCTCTTTTTCCATAGGGACTGATAATGGACTAGCAGAGGAAGTGTTAACACACCAAAATCTGGAGTATAGTAATTTCTCAACTAACGTAGAGAGGGAATATGGAAGCAAGATAAAACACAGTCATGCACAAGCCCAAATCTCTAAAAAGAAACCCAATGACCCTAAGACTAGCTTTTGCTTAACAATTCACTATCTCCCCCTTAGACTAAAGTCAATAACTTAAGACTTCAACTATTCCCATTTACTAAACCATCGTCACTAAAATCCACAGAAACAATATCATACCAAAATTTCAACACTAACTATCTTTAGATCCCTTAGTTTTCTTCTTAGGGACACTTTTTACAACTACCTTAGCTACTTTCACACTAAGCGATATTAATTTACTGGCTAACTACACATGATACTTAGCACTCACGACCCCATGTAACAACATATACTCATCATCTTAAGCACTCATTACTTTCTCTCACACTCTAAGGCTTTTCTTTACCTATAGACTTAGCCAAATTATTCACATCTTACCTAAAGGTTTCATCTACCACGTTTACAACTTAACAACTTACTTCTCACGCTTGCTATATCAAACTTACATAAGTTAAATCCCCAAAATTTATCTCTTCAAGACACCATAAAATATCTATCTAGCATTCTCTACACTTAGTAAGTCAAAGGTACTAACTATGCACACATAACACCTAATAACTAAGAATCTGGTGCAATAATATATTATCTTGGATACATAACTTTGGGTCTAATACTAAACATATATAGCAACCCAACTAGTCAACCTTATCACACAACCTGTTTAATTGCACCCTATAAGCACACTCATATTTTACAACACTACTACACTTACATAAAATTTATTACACCTAAGCTAACACCTAAGAACACATTACCCAAACACTACCTCCACTCTTAGACTACCACACTTCTAGATTCATACTTCTGGCTCTAATGCACGATCCATAAGATCAACGGTGTAATCTCTTGAATAAATAGACGTAAGTGCACTAATGGGCTCCTCTTAAGCCCTTGTGTAGTCTCTTAACTTTATGCAAGCTCTATCTGAGGAAACCACCATAATAGGATATTGAACTTTACTGTTTCTACTACCTCGAAAATGAGGCATAGTTGGAGGAACTTGGAGTAACGCACGAACTTGTACAAGTTTCTTAGGGGACAACTTTAGTGCACGATATAGAGTAAGAAATAATGAGAAACTTTTTTTAAATGTCCGTAGTCCCTCATTTATAGAAGTACGACCCTTACAACTATAAACAAGATCCTACCGACATGGCTTCATAGACTCCCTAGGACACTTGAACTCTGTGCTCTGATACCAAGTTTGTCATGCCCCAAGCCTACACCCTGGATATGGCAGGACACTTGGAACCACGAGTGATCCCAAGCAGACTTTTGGCCTGACATGCAACTAATAAAGCTAAACTCTTAAATAATGTGGAAGCTAGAAATATGGGCTAACTTTTATAAACAAAGTGAAATTAAAATATTAAAAAAAAATAACTTAAACTTTCATTAACTGAAAGGTTTCAAATATTTAAAAATTGATACAACTAACTTGACTTGACTATGCCTATGAAGCCTCTACTACATTATGAATACGTCAACCTTTATGTAACAAGAGAAACTAGTAACTGGGATACTGATAAGTCCTCAAAACAATGAGAATTCTATCAAGCTGATATCATAGCCTACTGAAGAGTCTGTCTACAAGCCTGCATATCTGAAAGCTGGGCACTACATCGTCCAATGATGTAGCACCAAAAAGAGCATCAATACTTTGAATGTATTGGTACATAATAGTGAAATAGAAACTGAAACTGAATAAATTTTTGAATTAAATCATAACATCTGACATGGGTAAGGAGATGTGGAACAAAAGACTTACTGACCTTTTTTTGCAAAGTTATTGGGACTAAAGTAGTGCAATGGATAAGTTACTTAAAAATATTGAAAGCATGTAAAAACTTAAATAGTAAACTTCGTGAAATGTAAGCCCGAAAGTAATTAATTATAATATTATAATAAAACAACTTTAATATAATTCATCAAACTAAAACTGGGACTAGAAAATGAATGACTATAGTCTGAACAAAACTTGAAAAAAATGCTTCATGAAAACTCTCTTTAAACTGGTGGCCTAGGCCAATCATATATTCTCTCAAAATAAGTAAGTTTTCTTTGAGGAGTTTCTTTTAACCGACATAAACCATGTGAGCAACATATAGTCTAATGTCTTGCCCACATTGAGAAGTGCCGTGTTCTGCCTTGCCAGGGTATAAGACAAAACATAACTTATGGATCCAAATCTTAGCCCCGAAGGCCCATGGTGGCAACGTGGTTCTGGGGCATATAACCTAGGACTCATTCCCAACTCGGTGCTAAATAATCCTCCCAAAAAATACTAGCTGCTCATAATATAGTCTTAAAAATATTTTCTAAAAATTATGCTTGGTTCAAAATATCCTATCATAAACATATCTGTCTTTGTGAGCCTTGGCTCAGGATCTCTTTAACTTTTCTTATCTTTAGCTTTTCAAGATACGACAAACTGCTTTTTTCAAGACATGATCATATCATAAAGATTCTTTGCAAACTTTTCTTGAATATATACTTGAAAGATTTAAATTAAATTTCATGGATGTCATAAATAATATAATAAGTCATGAAATGGGTTTCTCGATAACTTTAATGAAATTCGTAACTTTGCTTGAAGACTCAAGGGATGTGTAAAAATAATAAAATCCAGAGGAAAGACTACAAACTCATACAATTACTACTAAAACCCAAAGAATATTCAAAGAATATCATCAAGATACCAAGAATTAAACTCAAGGATTTCAACTCTTAAAAACCCTAACAAGATTTCATGGCTTAAACATAAATATAACTTGGGTGTGGGGAGGATGAGGTTCCCAAACAAAGTGTTAGCTTTACATATTCAAGGGATTTTATCAAAACAAAGAACAATACTTAGAGATATTAAATATCGAAACCCTAACTTTAAATCATGAACTTAACATGGACCTAGACTCAATTGTGGGAAAGAACAGAGTTCCTCACGAAAGTGTTGCTCTTACGTACCTCAGAGATGAACGATGGGAAAGAATCCTTTGGATTTGGTGCCCTAGCTTGATTTTCATTGAAACTTGAAAGTTGAAAGCTTGAGAGAATAAGAGAGGGTTTTGATTTGTAAGTGTAAGGGTTTTTGAGGTATTGATGGTTTATATTACAGAATGGACGGTTTATAAAATATAAAAGACCATTGTACCCTTAATATAAATAAAATTGAAAAAATATGACGTCGAGGAAGGAGGTCCATGGTGCAGGGTCCATCACTCCACACATCGCTGCACAGTGTATCTCCTGACGCAGATGGCTTCTTGTGATTCCTTCTACCGTGCACCGTGGTGTGAGGATCAAGGCAGAGGTCCTTGAGTGTGGTGCACAAGCCTATTTTTACATCTATAGACTCACTTTTAAGTATCAGAAGGTATCCTAAACAATTCTACTTCATTCAAGGGACTCAAGACTTGACTTTTAGAGTGTAAACTCGTTTATGGAATACTAAGATCATAGAAATTTTTTTGGGGCATTACAGACGCTGATGCTTATGCATTGCATCAAAGATTCCTGGTTATTATGGGGGAACTCCTTGCTCCGAGGAGCTCTCACTAGATTTCAATGAGACAACCTGATGTAAAGAGAGAAATGGCCCCTCCCTACATTGGTGAGGATAAATTACAGTGGGTGGCTGCCCTGGGAGTCCACTTCCTTTAGAGACTCTTCCTCCTTATCGGGGTGTCTTAATATGGCTCTCAATGCTGCCAGGAGGAATGGATGAAGTCTTTCCCTTTCATACTATTATCTGGGGCTTCTTCCTCTATTTTCAACGAGAGGATCAACCTAATGAACATTTCTCTAGTCGGTCAGAATGGAGAGCTACTTTAACCAAACGCATAACCGGATACCTAGTCTTTGTTGAAAACTAGATTTCAAAGCCTTGTATTAAGTAATCTTTCCCTTCTTAAAGGGTAGTAATAAAACTTTTTGTCTTCTCGATTTTGCATATTGTCTTTTGTCTAATTTTATCGTTATTTTACCTAGACAAAATTTTGGCTTGATGTGACCATTTTAGGATAAGCAATCACACATGAGTCAGCGAATAAGGTTGATTCTCATAGATCCGTGGTGAGAACATTAGGCACTTTTACCCCTTTGTTTATCTCATCCAAGGTGTCTGACCTTATGAAGGGTCTGTGACATCCTAGAGTCTCTAAGGGCAAGGTATCCTTTTTATGACCTTCTATAGGTGGTTTTCGGTAGTGCTTCTAGCATGGATCTGTTAAGGTTTTGCAAAGTCTCAGTCCTTGACTGGTCCTACAAAATTCATCCTCTCAATTGTGATATGAGTAGGGTAACGTTTGCATTCATTTATCTAACCAGTAGTGATTCATACATTTTTATCAAGCCTTGTGTCTAATTTCTTCTGCGCGTAGCTTTATGTCAGCTATCCGAGCTTTGCTTGCCTTGGGTAAAAAAGGAAGGGTACGGTCCATCAAATTTTCCTGATAGGACAGCTAGGCACATTGATTACCAAGTACTGCCCTTACAGGTTCCATTACATTCGATCGAATCGAACACGTGGTGATCATCCAAGACCTTGTCTTTCTTTTTCTCAAGGACTTCTGGATATAAATTCCTGACTTTAGTATTATTTTCCTCCCCATGCCTTTCTTCCTTGCAGCAAGGGTTATTCATAAGAATCTGCCCTTGTTTTTATGGCATTTTCTTTGGGTTCCCTCGGATTTAACATTTTTGTTCCCTAATTTTCCTACAATTTTTTCCTTATTCTTGTGTTCAATCCTAGAGCCCATCCTCATTTGATTTCTCTTGTATTTTTGATAAGGGTAAGGCAAAATCTATGGGTGAGGCTCAGAGCAAGAAAGGCCAACAAGAAACGCTCTTGTTATTGTTCTCCCCGACCTTTTTTTAGCATGGAAGCCCAATTTCCTCATCATGTTTTGGCAGTTTTGAACACAACAGTAGGAGAGTCGTGAGACTGCTTTGCAGGTGTCTCTCTGCAAGTTGAGGCTTGACTCAACGCTCACGTGTCTTCCCCTATAGGGGCCTTTTTTCCTGAGGTTCCTTAGATCCACTTGTTTCTAGCCCTTTTGGAACAGAAAAGACTTACCTCCACCCCTAGCTCTCATAGATAACTCACTTCAAAATTAATAGTACCAGGTTATCAAAAGAAGGGGTGGCCGCCTGTATCGAACTTGACGCCTTCACAGAGGTTGCGGCTCAGACCATGTTTGAACTTTGTCAATGAGCATCACTCGACCAACTCCTAGAATGACAAGAAGAAAATTATGATATACCCTAGGAGAAAAGGGGCTTTGGTACCTCATTGGCTGTATCAGAGGCTCTTTTCTTGTTAGAAAGTCTTTATTGTAACAATTTTTCCTTTTGTAATAACTCAGTACTTGACTCTAAAGCATTATTTGTGTTTGCACATTTGTTTGTTTTTATTGAATTCATCAAAGCCATCTATTGCAACAACTATTTCCCTCGGGGTACCTCCACCCCTAGCTCTCATAGATAACTCACTTCTTGTTTATTTGTTTGAGTGAGGACAGGTGTCAGGTACCTTCGCTTGTGGAAGCCAGTCCCGAATCTTAGTATTAGACTATGCAGGATTATCTTTTTGTTTTTGAAATCCTTCATACGGATCCTGAAGTTGTAGCCTACTCCCCTTTTGGGGCATAAGAAGATTGTCCGTAGGGCCACTTCACAACTTATGAAGAGCGGAGGTTTTCTCCCATTGGTTGCTTACAACCAGTTTGTGATTTGACTGAGGAATTTTTTTCTGAGGATCAAAATAGAACTCAAAATAAAAAGCATAGGCAAATGCTGACTTATTTAAGTTTTTCATTCAATCGACCGTTATCGACCATTGTTTTTACAATCGAGGGAAATAATATATTTTTCCAAACTCATCCCAGAAGTCCATACTGCTATTTCATTAAAGAGTGTAGCTTTGTTCTTCCGGGTCTTTCATTGTTGTATTCGACTATTCTCGAGAGATGCCTACAAGTGACCTCCAAAACAAAATACCATTAGATAAACAAAGCTCAAGAGTAGGGTACCTAGGGTACCTATCTAATTTTCTTAGGCCAAAGATCAGCTTATAGTCTTTCTAATAGCTTCGACCCCTTCGGGTGCTTGATTGCTCTCGATGCCCTTTCCATGATTGCCCTTAGCTCACTCTCTCAGGAACTCTTTAAGGTTTCCACCCTTGAGCAGGTCAACAACTAATTCTCGAAGGTGGCTACAGTCCCTAGTGTCGTGGCCATGTACCCCATGGAATTCACACCAGAAACTTCTATCCCTAGCGTTCGGGTTCATCCGGAGAGGCTTTGGGTACTTGGTTCCTTTGATATCCCAGATTGCTAATACTAGTCACTTGGGGCTGATAGTAAAATAATACTCTGAGAGCATCAGAGTATCATTAATGGCGTACACTATAGGATTTGTCGCTTCTCGAGGCTGCAAGTACCTTCATGAGGATTTCATTTTCGTTCTTTGATTATGTCGTGATTGACCCGATGACTGGGATCCTCTACCGCCATTGTTGCTGGAACTTGAATCCTTTGAATAGGAGGCGTAGCATCCTTGAGTCATCCCTTTGAGTCGTTCCATCATCTCGTGTTCCAGGCTGACTTATCTGTAGATATCCATGAGTTTTTCTGTGCCTCGGGTCATTCCACATTTGCGGGGCCTTTTTGGTAACCCTTCTACAATCATCGTTGATCCGAGTATTTGAATTGTATTAGTTATGCATGTTGTCCTAGGTCATTTCCTTGAACTCAGTCAAACTCTCTTTGAGCTTAGAGGAGGCGATTGAGCTTCCAGGGTTCAAACCTTTAGTGAAAGGTTCGGTTGCTAAATCATCGGGTATCATTGGGAGTTGCATCCTCTCCTTTTAGAATTGAGGCACAAACTCTCAAAGCTGCTCTATATCTCCTTATTTGATCTTGAAAATGTCTCCTCGGTGAGGTTCCACTTTCTTGGACCCAACATGAGACCTTATAGAGCTATCTACCAGTATGTTAAATGAGTAAATAAAGTTTTCAGGTAGAAGAGGGTACCATTCCAGAGCTCCTCCCTAAGAGGGTCTCTCCAAACTTCTTCACCATCACTGACTCAACTTCCTCCTTGGTCAAGTCATTGCTATTGGAGGTTGTGGTGAAAAACAACATGCTCTTGGGGATCCAAGTTCCTATCGTATTTCGAGATGTTCAGAACCTTGAATCTCTTCGAAATGGGTCTCATCATAGCAGTGGCCTTGTAAGGTACCTTAGCGTAGCTTTTAGAATCTGGCCCCTTAATCATTAGTAGGGCTCATGGTATATGGTTCACCTGAGAGTTGAGCTCAGAGTATTGTGCTTTCATCTCTCTTCTCAGTAATTCCAGCACATTCGTCATAAGGGTTGTGTCTCGGAGCCCAGCCTCCTCACTCGGAGTCGCCATTCCTTCTATTATATCTTTCTGCTCGTGGTCATCTAGTTCTTCCTGATTTTTCTCAAAGTGGCTAGGGCACCCTGTGCAGTACTGGCCTGCAGCTCATCCATCCTTTTATTTTATGCTTCCATCTGAGACATCAACTCTTTGTGGGACGCGATGAAGTCATTCATGAAGTACTGTAAACATGCACATCAAGCTCCATTTCCTATTCATCTAGGTCGGTAGGTCTCCTTTTTCTCCTCTGCATGTTCATATTCATTGTGTTCAAATTGAATGTTTGGTTGTCAACAAGAGTCATTTTATACCCGAAGCCCCCAAGCATTACATCACTCATTTTTGGGGTCTACTCAGGGTTTTCGTCTACCGCACACTTGATGATATCATCCGCCATGAACTACTTTCTTGTAAAGTAGTAACACAGAAAGAAATATGTGTGAAAAAGAAGCTAAAAACCCACACAACTGCTCTAGCCCCACGGTGGGCGGCAAATTATTTACCGTCTTTTTGTTACAGTTGAATTTGTTCATGAGTCAAGAGTATGCATTACAGTCTTAGCTTTGGATTAGTAGTAAATGTTTGCAAGGAAATAAATAATATGAATGAAAGAGTAAATAAACCAGACAAGTGGAGATTACAAACGTAGCCGAGTATTACTTTATATTAATTGGGGGTCGATAGCGATAGTGTAACACCTCGTACATTTCCGAACTTATTTGACTACCTTAATATTTATGAAATTATTTAAAATTGAGATAGTTGGTGAATTACCACTAAATTTATTGGGCTGAATTAATATTATGTTTATGGACTTAATTGAGGCCCAAAATTAAGTAAAAAGACATGGGCCCAAAAGGGAGATGATCCATTAAAAATGGACCAAGTCTACACATCATTATACTTGGACATTTTGACCAAAAATTTAGCTAAGCATAGACTTGAGAGAGGCGGTTAAGAGGGAGTATTTAAGGCTGAAATTCAGCTCATTTTCAACACAATACACTTGCAAAAAAATCAGATTTTTGAAGAAATACTTTTTCCTCTCTCAAACCCTAGCCACCCTAATTTTCTCTAAGGATTTATGGACAAATCTTCCACTTGCAAGCCTTGATAAGTGTTTAAACTTATATATTAATATATTATATGCATAATAGGTTGTGTATATCATGTTGGTTATGTTTAAAAAGTGTTGAGTAGTCCACTTATTGTGAAACAGTCCACTTTTGCTTAATCGCTAAAGGATTTGCCTTCTATGTGGTTTAAACTTGAAAGGGGACTTAAGGTTTTGAAGGAATTGAATTATATGGATGAAATTTCAGTATATTTAAGTGTGGTGCTGTAATTCTTTACTCCTTGTGTATGCATTGTGGAAATGTTTATACGTAATTGTACATGGAACCTTTGGCTTAGTGAAAGGAAAATACTTTCTTGTTATGTTAAAGTGAATTCTGAAATTGTGTGGACTGTTTTTGGCATATTGTTGTGGAAGGTATTTATGTGACTTGATGGAATAAATATATGGAGTTGCATTGAGGTAAAAATGTGAAGTATGCACTTGGTGGGAAATCTTGTCGGTTCATGACGTCTATGTTGATGTGTGGACTGTTTTGGTATTGTTGGTGTTGTGGGGGTAGTAAATTGTATTGTAGGAGGGTGGAATGAAGTTATATGGCAGTATAAAGGAATGTGGAATGATATACCATGTGTTTGGGATGTTGGACAGTTTTTACTTCCCGTCAAGTAGCTAATTATCGCCTTGTGAACTTGTAATGTAATTGGTTTTTAATGTGAGCTCCATTACGTATTCATATTATAGAGTAATGCTTTAAAGAAGAGATGAATTATTGTAGTCACATGTTGGAAAGATAAGGTATGTAAGGTTACTCTTTTCCGTATCCTTTGGCCGCACCTATTGTTCACATTGTTACCAAACTTGTTTCCACTCCGAAATGTTTAAAGTATTTCATTTCAGGTTTGTTAGCAATTTTTATTTACGTGTCTCTTATTTGTTGACTATTTTTCCAAATCTCCAATAATGTTATGACCACCAATGTAACAATCTCACAAAAATTAAAGAAATGAAGTAATGCATATTTGATTGAGTACGGGTGGTAGCTCTGGGGGCGAAAGCCTAGCTTGAGCCGATCCTGATGGATTATTGGATACAGGGGGTAGCACTGGGGGTGAAAGCCTAGCTCGAGCCGAACCTGATTTATTGATTTATGGGTCGTAGCTCTGGGGGCATAAGCGTAGCTCGAGTCGATCCCAATGTTATTTACCACTGATCAGTTGGTCCTGGGCATTGTATGATGTATATTGATATAAAGGTAAAAGGAAATAAATGAATGTAATGTACATGGTTCCACATATACAGTTCGGTGGTATATCAGTATTATCTATTCACTTGTATTTGATTCCATTTGAGTTCCTATATTTCATACAGTTACTTATAGTCTTACATACTCAGTACATTCTTTCGTACTGACTTCCCTTGGGGGACTTTCCTTACTTGCTGCAGACACAGGAGCTAGTAGACCTTCACAGTAGGGTATGGGTCATCTGCAGGCTATTGGTGCGCTCCAGGTTGATTCGGGGCTTTTCGAGTCATTTGTATATATTTTTGGTACTGTGTAGTAGTTGTATAAGGCGGGGACTTGTCCCGACCTTAGTCATGGTTATATATCTTTTAGAGGCTTTGTAGACATTGTAAAGTCAAACATAGAAGTGTCTTACCTTTTAGTCGTTGTGGCCCCAACGACCAAGTCTCGTATCTATTTTATACGTCTTTACATGACTTCCGTCGTTGATATATTATATCTGCATGTAGCAGAATTTTTGTTCACTTAATGGCATACATATGAATGTACATGGTCATAGGTTGGTTCTCTCAGGCCTTTACGGCTACGGGTACCTGTCCGCCCCAATGGGCTTTGAGGCGTGACAGATAGAGCTTGAACGACTACATCATAATAGCAAGAACAACTAAAGAAGAAAATACTAATGCTTAACGAACTAGCTATGAAATTCTATTACTTAAGGGGTAAGGATGAGCAAGATCCGATCCTTTATAATGGGGGAGGGGGTGCCTATTTATAGGGTACAAAGAGTGTCCTTCGACCGCTAGGATAATTTTATTCATTGAACCCATAGTACCATGTTTAATGGTTTTTATCCACTTGTCCTTGAGCCGTTGGGGGATGCTAGAACAGTACTGGGCGACGATGCGATATAGCCGAGTGCTGCCCAGGCACCTATATGACCTGACACATTGTCCTTTTTTTTGGGTCCTTTGTATGCAGTCACTATCCCTAACTGATCTCGGACACCTTCGCTCCTTGCTCGAGTATGTGCCTCACTGAGTTGGAGTTCCCTCCTAAAATGGTGGTGTTGCGGGCCGACTCTTCTCGTACTCGGTCTATCTTTGGCCTAATCGGCTCAAACTTATCCCAAGCTTTTTTTACCCCATACTGGATGGTTGTTATGTATTGTTTCACAATGTATCATATTATATCATACAATATTATTTTAATGAATACAATATTTGGATAGATTGTATCGTTTTCATGGTTATATAATGTCACACATCAACAATTTGAGGGGTAAATCTATAAGAAAAGTAGGGTACGAGATAGAACTGCTATTAAAGATAGGATAAATGACAAAGTAAGATTATTATATAATAAGTGAAGACAAAAATTAAAAAATAAAGGTAACGATGCGATCACACTAAATCGAATGTTACACAAAATGAAACTTTTGTCGTTATCTAACGATGAATTTGACAATACGATACAATAAAATGAAATAACAATCGTTATAAACATTGTATTTAGACTAGCTTAGCAAATAGGTAACGACTACACAAATTAGTTTATATCCAGTCGGGGTCCTAACACTAATATTGAACACAGAGTGGAAAATCTAAACTAAAAATAAATTTAATATATTCCAGTGATCAATAATATAGCTAAGCTTTTTAAGTAATTGAAATTTACTGAAATGATCTAAACTGAACAGCTAGATGATTTTGACTGTTATCAACTAAATGGCTAACCTTTACTTTCCATTATTATTTCCTCCTCTTTATGATAATAATAATAATAATTACCAACAAATTATTTACCTAGTAAACGATTTCCTATTTTAAGGTGTTGGTTACATTTTAAATTATTTTGATTTTTACAGTCAAGATGTATTGAAATATCAATTTATTTGCTTTACTCTTTTTCTTTTTCTTATGATGATAATTAAATGAAAGCTCTCATATACTAAGTGATTTTGACTTCTAACCGTTTTCTTGAAACAACTTTTTTGGAAATTGTCTACAGTTTGATGCTTTCTTCGCTGAAAAGAGTAGAGATGATCATGATCATACCACTAAATTAAGCAAATATGTCCCCCTCCCCCCTCCCCCACCCCACACCAAAAAAAAATACGTAAAAGAATACTATTATAAAGTGTTGGGTGGGAGCATTGATTGTATGAATAGTTACCCAATTTTTGATAAATCAAAGTTATGTATCTTTAATTCTTTACTTTGTTTTTAAAAAATTATCTTACTTTACCTAGTTCATTTCAATGGTCATCTTAGCTTAGTTTTATATTTTCTGAAGAAAACTAATGACGTTGCAAGTTAGTATTTGATAAATAGTTAAAACACTAATTTAGAATCTTGATCAATTAAAACAATAACCCACACAAAAATTAACACACTACTTGACTCGACCCTTGTTTTTTATTCTGAAAAAAATGCCAAGCGTTCATATTTCTGCTCACTCTCAAGTCTTCTCAAATATGAGCACTTGAACCTTTTTTTTGGAATAAAAAAGGAGGGCGAATTTATGAGCACGTGAAATTTTTTGAGATTAAAAGGATGAACCGGGCCAGGTAATGAGTTTGTTTTAGGTGGATTGAGTTTAATTCAACTCAGGTTCTAAATTAGTCTTTTAACTATTTTTTCAACAAATAAAAAAAATAAATTTCATGTCCTTAGTTATCTCCGGAAAATACAAACTCTAGTTAAAATTGCCATTAAAGTGAAATAGGTAAAGTAAAATGACTTTTGGGAGCCAAAATAAAAGATAAATGACTTTGATCATCAATCATCACGAGTGGCTATTTTGAAAATCAACTCTATGGTGGCATGGATATGATTCTTCATTGTTGTTGGTGGAAGATTACAATTACAATTGAAAAATAAAATGGAAAAATTAATATTATCTTCAGGCTAAGGCGCGGATACCTCCCTCTCTTTAAGGAGATTCAAGCTCACTGCTGTAAAACTTTTCACTGGTCCAATTGTTATTGTTATGTATCAATTGTCCCACATTGATAAAATAGAGAAATGCTGATGGGTTTATAGGCTAAATGGGTTCTCCTACCTATCAGACTAGTCTTTTGGGTTGGACTCTCCCATTTGGTTTATAACATTGGTGTTTTCATTGAGACTCCCACGCGTGGGGCCGTGACTCGGAGTGGTGGCCTGGACCCAAGAGGGGATGCCAGCCGTGACTAACAAGGATCGATCCCCGCGTGGAGTCGCGACTCGGAATGGTTGCCTGTGTGCCAGGAGTGGTGGCCTAGACCCAAGAGGGGGTGTCAGCCATGACCAACGAGGTCGTTGGTTCTCAAGCGGAGGTGATTGTTATGTACCAATTGTCCCACATTGGAGAAATAGAGAAATGCTAATGGGTTTATAGGCTAAATGAGTTCTCCCACCTATCAGACTAGTCTTTTGGGATGAACTCTCCCGTTTGGTTTACAACAGTAATCTTCTTGACTTGTCCCCTCTAGGATACAACAGCCTAACAACGCTTTATAACTCAATAAACTCTTGACAAAAGTTGAGTCCAAAACTCCACTAAAAGAACACCTCCCTTCAACTAAATAAGCTTTCTTTTTTGACTAACTTTTATGCACTCTATATTTTTTTTGTTGTACAAAAATAATGTAAGATCTTATATAGGTGGAGGATTCTTCCTTGTATTGAATAGGAAGAAGATGGTACTAATGTGGATAAATAAATAGAAGAATTATGGCTTAAAGTTACAAGAGTTACATAGCATAATGAGCTAAATAATAAATAAATAAAGAGTTAAAGGTTACAAGAATTTCAAGCAAATGATGACCAAATTCCGCCACCACTTTAACCAAGAAACTGAGCTCCTTAATGTCATTACATGCAACAAAGAAAATAGCACGTCCTTTTTCTTTACAATAGGCACTAGATCCAATAGTAATTAAATTAGGCATATAATGCCATCATGATGTCACAAACAACCAAGAAAGAGAGTTGCACGTTATGATTACCAAGTTGCACTTTATGGCTACCAAATGTTACACTTTAACATTTATAATATTAAAATACAATTAAAACCTACAATCCCTTTCTCATTTTAATATTAACATAAAAGAGTCTATTAACTAATGAAAAATTATTATGGATACTGAAGATGTGTTCTGCATTTAATCTTTACTTAGTAAAATAATAGTTTTACTCTAAAGTCATAGTAGTGTCACGATCCAAAATTCAAGATTTGTGATGACAACTACCCCATCCCACCATGGTAGGTAAGCCTAATTTGAAAAATGAAGAGTCCATGAAATAGAAGTATTAAATTCTAAACATGCAAAAATAAATGAAACTGTAACATAAATCCATGCAAAAACCCTACAATCAGATGAAACAACTAGTACTATCTACATCTCAAGACCCAGTAGTCAAAAAAACAAGAGAGACACTAGATACAAGGGTCATAACCCAAAAAAGGGTATAAATAGCTGCCTGAAAGGTATAATAAAGACAAAAAATAAAGATAAAGGAAGTCGAAGTAGACTCCTGGAGGAAGAAGCTCACCATAACCTCAAAGTCCCGTAACCAACAACATAATCACTCATTGTGGGGGCCACTCATACTAAGATCTGCACAAAAAGGGTATATGAAGTAGGAGTGAGTACGATCCACTTGTACTCAGTAGGTATTATAGACTGACTGAGCTCAAGAAAAAAACTATAACATGTAAAGAATACTAATAATAAAGTAACCCTGCATATAGAAAAGTACCAGCAGTTCAAATATGAATAAATAACAATTTATGTCAATTTCAAAAGTAGCTCAAAGTATAGGATGCAAAGCAATGCAATGCTATGATATAAAATGATACATGATGGTCATGCCTATCGATATAGACCCTCTGAGATTTTGCGGTTCCAGGATGGGACCCATGAGGAATTCGCAAAATCCATATATCATAATAACTCTCATTAATATATCAATGATCCGGACTTGAACCGTAACTAAAATCATTTCATCTCTTTTCAAAATCAGGCGCTCTTTAGACCATACCTTTCAAATTGCCTCTTTCAAATCATATCTTTACAATTCAGTACTTTTCATGATCCATGAGATGAAATGAAATGCATGAACACGAAAATGACATAAAATCAGATGCAACAAAGTAATCAATATCTCAAAAATCATAATAAGTTTGTACTCACAGGCTTCAAGCCTCATTATCAAGTCGGGGATCCATGTCCCATATCACCAGGTCAATATAAGCCTCTAACGGGCATCACAATGATGAATCATCTCATTAAGTACCATAATCAATACAAACCCTCACATGTGCATTTGAATAATCAACATAACTCCCCACAACGGCATACAATAATAAAACACTTGTTTTGTACGTACATACACAAATTTACTCAACTCATAGTATGATTTACATGATAAGCCTCCACTCAAGCAATGTCTGAATAAAGTTAAGTTATAACCTACCTCAAAGTCAAATCGCAAGTCCAAAACACCCAACAAGTGGCCTTTCCTTTTCAAGCGGCCTCAGAATGCTTTCAATCTTTCAAAAATAGACCCTACGCATAAACACGAGTCCATTGATATACATATTGATAAGATTCTAATCTAGGTCTAAAAAGTCAACCCTAAGAATTCAGGAGCAAAACTAAAATTTTATTATAAAATCAATTTACCCATACTTTAAGGAGTTCAAATCTAAAATTTCATCAAGAATGAAGTTGAAATCAGCTTTGAAAGCATCAATTTATCAAACTTTAAGTTTATCAGAAAACCCTAAATTTTCATATTGAAAACCAAGATTTGAATGTGAAATTATAAAATAATTAGTATGTAATGATAAAATATTAGTTTAAACTTATCCAAAGCTCAAATCTTGAAAACCCTTTTGAAATCGCCCCAAATAGAGTTCTCAAACTTCAAAAATGGAGTTTTGGAGGGGGGGGGGGGGTGTTCCCAAAAAGACACTTTAAATACTATCTAGTTATGTTACTCATTAAGACTGCGGGATCCAACATCGCGACCGCAGTGGCCAATGTTGACCTGACCAAAAATTCCCTTCGCAATCATGGGTGAAGGCCATGCGATTGCGATGCACAAGCTTCTAATACATCACAACAATATAAATTCTCCACGAGATTGTGATGAACGATCTGGTTCAGCTACGCAACCGACCAAGGGACTCGCAATCGCAATTAGAAAAAAATGCTGCACTAGATAGTAGCTGAACCAAAAGTTCCTTGCTAAAAAATTATCTTGAATGGATCCTCAAAAATTATTTGGGATCCCATAGAAATAAATTAGCTAATCTACTGGACTAAATTTTGATATCCGTAGTCAATGAAAATATTGAAATCACCAACAGAGGTTGTTATCATTAGGGGTGGCAATTGGGCGGGTTGGGTCAAATTTGAACTGGTCAAAATGGGTCAAGATAACAAACGGATCAAGACCCAACCCAACCCAAACTTGTTTGGGTCAAACTGGATTGGGTAACGGGTTATAACCCAACCCGCCCAATTCTTACTAAGTTTTAATTACTTTATTTGTTCTTTTATAATTTTTAGTACCAAATAAAATTATTTTTTTCTTTATTATGATTATGTATAACATATCAAACAAAACAAAAGTCTTTTTAAAATATTTTGACAAGATTTCTCAAAAATCAATTCGGGTTACATATCAACCCAAATTTTAACGGGTTGAAATGGGTTGGGTTGATATGGATTGAGCTAATAAATGAGAGGGTCAATAACCAACCCAAACTTAAATGGGTTTGGCTGGATTGGGTTTGATTTTGTTACCTCTAGTTATCATCAAATGCTGATCGGAGTCAATAATAAGCCAAATTTTCCAATTTTTCAATCAAATACTCAAAATCACACTGAAAACCTCAAGACCTAAACCAAACATGCTATTAACCCAAAATCAATCTTCTGGAGATGATGGAACTGATGAATTTCTCATATGATGCTCAGATTTTTGAATGTTGACTAAAGTTAATCATTCCCATTCTAAAGTCTTCCAAAATAAAAATCTCACTTAAATCTCAACCAAACACCTCGAAAACTATGCCACACACTTTCACAATTCAAAAATACCATGAAGCAACTATGGGGAGGATAAAATAGTCAAAATACAAGAATTTCAAAAAATACTATGAGGATTGTTACAAGTGGTCTCAGACTTGAAGTATGACTACTTGATGGAAATAAAATATCACTGCTCACACATAATAACCAAGGTGTTAACATAACCTTTATATCCAACACATTATGCCCTTGTGCTATTTCAATTTTCATGAGTATTTTTTTTAGAATAATCCTAATTCTCATAGGAAGCAACCTACTTTTCCTAATAACTGACCTCAAAGGTAAATTGTCTGGAAAAATACAAACTAGTGTTTCATTCTAAGATAGTGGGCTGGACTCCCCCTCCTATGGAATGGTTAAAATGTAATACTGATGGTGTTTCTTGAAGGAATTGAATTTAGGGTCTAGTGCTAGTGCTTTTTGTTTGAGAAATCATGAAGGAAATTTATCGGGCACTAAAGGTGTGAAAATTGTTGATTCCTCTAATTTGATAGCTGAAACTAGGGTTTTAAGGGAAGGACTTCAATATTGCCTAGATAAACACCTTATGTAACACCCCGTATGTTTCCGAACCTATACGACTACGTGTACATTTATGGAATTAGTTAAACATGAGAGATTTGATGAATTATACATTAATTTGTTGAGCATTCATGAGTCTTGTGCCATTGGGCCTAAATGAGGCCCAATAATCATAAGAAGACATGGCCCAATGGGGCAAAAATGACCCATTCTTCCATTTGACCAAGCAAACATTGCATTTAATGCCAAGACTTGGATAAGAGTGAATTGAGGTACTATATATAGCAAGAAAAATCAGATTTTTATTTCAATACAACACCCATGCCCTTTTTCTAGAATATTCACAACATTTCCTTTTGCTCTCAAGAACCCTAAGTCATCTTTGTGGACAAGATCACCTTTGTACAAGACTTGGTAAGTGTTTATTACTATGGTTTAATATATTATGTGCATGAGAGGGTTTATAAATCATGTTGGCTATGTTGATGAAGTATTGAGAAGTTCACTATGTGTGCAATGTTAAATGTTTGTGAAATTAGCAAAGGGTTTTGCCTTATAAAATTGAGAGTGGACTTGTGGTATTGAAGGAAGTGGATTTGGTGGATTGAATATCAACATGTATGTTTTGGTTATGTTTTTATCCTATTTTCCTTTATGTATAACATTTGGAATTGTTGTGGCGAATTTGTTCATGGAATAGGTGACGTAAGTGAAGGGAAAGTGTCGTATTGGTGATGTTTTTGTGCATGTTGAAACCATGGTTTTTCGTTGACATTTAAGTGACCTAAAATATTCAAAGAGAAGCTTATTTATGGATTTGAACCATTTGTTACACAAAAAGGCCCAAAAGAGACCCTTTTCGGCAAAATCGGGCATCCGCCCCTGCGTCTGGAGCACCTGCGGGCGCAGGTGCCTCTGGATGCTGCTAGAGGGGCACCTGCGGCCATAGGTCAGCCATTTGCGGGTGCAGGTGGCTCCACAACCCGGTCCAGATTTTCATTTTGTATATTTTTGCATCCCTTTGATTTCCCCGAAGCCCCCATACCCTTCATGGATGTAATTATCAACTTATGGGACCTCTTGAATGACTTTAAAGGAGTATTCCGGCGATAATTTGAATAATACCAATTATGGATTGTTGTTCATGTGTTGTTACGAAAGGTTTTGCGATGATATGATGGAATCATATTGACGTAGTGTTAATGTGAAAGTATAAAAGATCAATTTGATGAGAAATGATATTGATTTATGAGGTCTTGGTCAATGTGTGGAATGTTATGGTAATGTTGGCATGTGGATGCAATAAGTGGCATGGTAAGAGGGTGAAATGACGTTCTAAAGTATCTATGTAATTCATTGTCGTCTTGTGCACTTGTAGGGTAGTTGGTTGTTAATGTAAGCTCCGCTGTGTACTTGTTTTGTAGAGTGAAACCTAAGGAGGAAGCTGGACTATTGTATCCCCATATAGGCTTGTGTATTCATAGTGAAACGACAAGGTATGTAAGGTTACTCCTTCCGTATCCTTCTGCAACATGTAGTATTCACCTTGTTATTGTACTTACTCATTTTCGAAATGTTCTAAGGCATCTCATTTCAGGTTATCCTCTATTGTTAATCATATATACCTTATCCTTGATCTATTGGAATTCATGTGTCACCTAATTGTGGACATGGTCCAAAGTTCCAATATTGTTATATTCAAAAGTTCCAATAACGACTTGATCATCGAATGAACTATTTCAAAGACTAAGACGTGAGGTAATGAAGTCTCTATTCTTGGGTGGTATCCCAGGGGTTAAAATAACTAACATGGGTCGATCCCAATATCTCGGGTGGTATCCCAGGGGTGAAAAGAACACCTAGCATGGGTCAATCCCGCTTCTACGGGTGGTATCCCAGGGGCAAAATAAAAGCCTAGCATGGGTCGATCCCGAAAACTGTTGATTACCCACTGATCAGCTTGGGGCCTGGGCATTGAAAGAATGGAAGGATAAGTAATGAATGAAGAAGTGAGTGAAGAATGAACGAATGAGCGTAAAAATAAAGAAAGTAATTAACGTAATGTACCTATTTTCATACATATAGAATTGGTGACTTATCCACATTGATTACTCACTTACATTTGATTCCATTGAAATATCTATGTAATGTACTGTTTCTTATGGCCTTACATACTCAGTACATTCTTCGTACTGACGTCCCTTGTGGGACTTACCTTACTTGCTGCAGGCACATGTACTAGTAGACCTCCACAGTAATCTACAAGTCATCTACTGATCTTTGGTGAGCTCCAGTTGGATCGGGGCTTTCTGAGTCACGGTTGTACATTGGTTTTGGTATTGTAAATGTTATGTCAAGCGGGGACTTATCCTGAATTTAGGTTGGTCATGTATGTACTTCTGTTAGAGGCTTTTGTAGACATATATGGGTACGTGAACGTAAGAGATGTATGTCCTTTTGACTTGATGGCCCTAACGGCCAAGTTTCATGTATATGTATATATCACATGTTCCATGACTTCCGCTATTAGCATTTTATGTCCTTACGTGATGGTGATGTTTCTAATGGCATGCGTATAAATGGACAGGAGTAAAGATTGATTCTCTCGGACCTTATCGGCTTCGGGTGCCAGTCCACCCCATTGGGATACGGGGTGTGACACCTTACCAATATCATCATTGAATAGATTCTTTGGCTATGGTAAATATTACCAATGGATATCGAGAGATTCCTTGGTGTGTGACCATGGAGGTTAATTCTATTAACAGAATCAGAAGTATCATATTAGTGAGAGTATAACACCCCTTAAGGGAGTGAAATAATCATGCTATTTTTTTTAGCTAACTTGATATTTAATTTTGTAGGTACATTGGAGTTTAAATCTTTTCATGAAGTTCCAAGTGTAGGCAAGAAGATTACCAATCTTATTAAGGCAACACACCAAACATAAGGATTAAACAGACTACTCAAACAAATAGTTCCAATGAAGAAGTTGCATGTTACAATATCATGGATAAAAAGTAATTTTCTAGATTTCAAGTGAGGCTACATGTGATTCAGTACTTTGATTTCATTTTAAGTCTGAAGCAATTTTAATTGGTTGACAGTACCTGCACCTGGTGAGATCTTTGAGATGTTCAACCGGTATTAAACCAAGACTTAAAGTCTCAAACATTAATTTCATCTTATTTGATCCTAGCTTAATTAAGAAATTTGTTAGTTTTTTCAAAACAAATGTGAAGGTTTTCACTAAAACATCTAACTTTAAATGGTGTATTAATCCCTCTTTTGGGACTCAATCCATTGAAGGATAGATACGGAACTGGAAATACTTCTACTGTTGTTCATGATACCTATTTCAGTTGTGAAGTCCCTGATTACCGCTCCTATTTCCCAAGATTGGTCACTTTTTCCAGATAGACCTCAGATAACAAAGGCACAATAGATTTTAGTTCAAAGGTCTGATTTAAATGGTGGTATTAATTCATTTTGGAATTCGACCCATTGAATGATAGATCTGTAAATGAAAGTCTAAGTTGTCAGAGTCTTACCTATTTTATCTTCGATGCTGAAGTTTGGTTCTATAATTAAAGCTTAGAGTTGAGAAGAAGAGCAGCTACACATCTTGCACTGTTACATTAGAGGGGTCTTCGATTTGAAAAGATCTTTGGCTGAGGAAGATGAACTTCGAAGAAAAGAAGACTCTAGAGAATCCTTTTCAGTTCCCACTTTCCTAATTGTGACATGACTTTGTTGGTTTTTGTTTCTTGTTTTTTGTTTATTGATTTTTGCATATGCGCTGGTTTTAGCAGATTGGGCTAGTCTGATTTGTAAATACTTCTTATATTTTAATAAATGGCCCAACTTGGTCTTTTATTTTTTTTTAAAAAACCCATAGGAAACTGCCTACTACCACACTCACATAGGTGAAATCTATAGAGAGTGCTAATGTAATTTTAGCACCTCATTCATACGAGTGTCACGCCCCGAATCCCATCGGGACATGATTGGCACCCGAAGCCGATATGGCCCGAGAGAACCAACCTTTGCTTATGAACATTCGCGTACATAATCTTATTACACCTTGTGCAACTATGCGGAAATCATAGACATGAAAACATGAGTCATAGCTATGTATGTAAAACTTGGCCGTTTGAGCCATTAAGTCAAAACAACATATACTTTCACATCTATACACCCACATCCGTCCACAAAAGCCTCTAACAAGTGCATTGACCAAAATCAACAAAAAGTCGGGACAAGTCCCCGCTTTATATAACATGTACAGAAGCAAAACACATGTACAACAGTGACTCGGAGAAGCCCCGAACTAACTGGAGCTCACCAATGAACTGCAAACAGCTGGCAACCTACTGTGGAGGCCTACTAGTGCCTGCACCTGCAGCAAGTAAGGTAAATCCCCCGAGGGGGTCAGTACGAAGAATGTACTGAGTATGTAAGGCTCAAATGAAACTGTAAGATATAGAGATATGTCAAAAACTCAAGTTCAAATGCATAACCAATATAGATAAATCACAACCGTACTTTGGAAACCATGTATATTACATTCATTCTTTCTCTTGTCTTTACTTTACTTTTACATTGTTCATATACTGTGAGGGCCCTCATCATGTAGGTGTTCTTATCACCCCATGGATAACATAGCATCGTCATGCGGGTATTACCCCATGGATAAGATCATATCGTCATGCAGGTGTCCTTTGCACCCCATGGATAAATGGCCATCATCACGCGGGTATTTGCACCCCGTGGATAAACTATCATCATCATGCGGGTATTTGTACCCCATGGATAACACCCATGAACACAATCAATATGCATTACTTCATTCTTACTTCATTTCTTTACTTCATTTCTTTACTTTAAGATTGATACCATTACTTATGAAAGATTGATACATTCATTTGACATAACATTTGGAAGCTTTGGAACCATAACCAAAATAAAAATACATGTGAATAAACTTTATTGGAAACATAACACCATTGAAACCATTGGACAATCATTATTGAACAAGAGACATGAGTATGACTACTATTGGAATATCACAACATAACCTTATTGGGCTTTTTGGAACATTAACCATGAATATGAGCCATGAGATTCATCATTGCTCAATGAGTAGGAAATATATGACAATGACCATTGATAACCGGATATGGGATACTTTAGCACATTTCGGGATAGGACTAGTGAGATGTCAATGTGCATACTATTTGCCGCAAAAATATACGGACAAAGTAACCTTACATACCTGGGATTCACAATACAAATATACCACCTTCGATGCGTATGCAATAATCCCTCTCCTTCTTTATGTGTCACTCTACAACATAAATACATAACGAACTTCACATTAACCACCAATTACTTTACAAATGCATACTATGTCAATGAGTTACATGTTTGCCTTTAAACATGTCATTTCCTCTTGACAAAACCATTGATCATACTATTATTCCAAAAATTTCATAATATTCCCAACATTGACCAATACATGAAAATCAATACATTTCACTACAATACTTCTCCTTTACACTTTCTTATCCATAACACATCACAAATAAACCATCAAAGCACCTTAATACAACTCATAACACATATCGGCCAAAATCCCATAATTTCCACTTTTAGACAAGAACAAGTTTAAGGCCAAAAATAACACCATACATGTTCATATTTGGTCCATACCATGCTTTTTCATCAAAGGCACAAGGCCTAATTCAAGTTCAAATTACCAAGATGACACATCTTTCACCAAAGGCAAAATACACTATTCACCACCTTGCCAACACATCTAGCATAATATACATAATCTTCCATGCATATAATATGTTAATACATGAAAATAAACACTTACCAAAGCTTGGAATAGGATGATCTTTGCCAAAGAGTCCAAAGGATATTTTGCTTTAGGGTTTGGAAGAGTAAAGAAATGTTTGTGGAAAATATCCAAAAGTTGTGAGAGCTTTGTATGATTAAAATCTGATTTTGGTGGCTTTTATGGACTTCAAGTCATCCTTAGAAACACTTGGCACTAAATGATATGTGCACTTGGTCACATATTGGAAGAATGGGTCATTTTTGCCTTTGGGCCTTATCTTTTGTTCCATTTTGGGCCCTAATTTTGGGCCCAATTGCACATGTAGCTTAACCCATCAACTTTCATGCAAAAATTCACCATACATCACATGTTTACATAATTCCATAATATCACGACAATATTCGCTTAAACAATTCTCATTCGTCCTTTCGATCGCAAAACTAGACATTCTGGTCGCCCTTGGTTTCATTGGACATTTTGGATCACTATTCACATTTCATGATTTGATCATGTAGGAGTATGTAGGAGTATATTGAAGTGTTTGAACCTTTAACAATGCTCAAATAACTCCAAAGAACCAAAAGAAACCATCTAGAAAGCGTCGTAGAATTGCGTTACGAAACGACTCCGGAAGGGTCAAAAATTTGTTCCTTGCGCCACTGCTGCAAAACAAGCCAGTGGCGCAAGAAATGCACCCTCTATGATCTCAGAGGCTTGCGCCACACCCCCTGAAACAGGGCAGTGGCGCAAGTTTCCATGTATTGCTGAATTTTTCGGCAATTTTTCCAACACTTGCGTATCGTCCAATACCTTATCAAAGCACTATAAAATACTTACTTAGTGACCTTAATCATCAAGTAAACATGACTCCAAGTCACCAAATGAGGTTAAAATGTGTACGAGGTATTGCCCCAATGCTCCACGAAATCACAAAACACTTTCTAAAAAAAAGCTCGGCATATGTACAAGGCCAAATTTCATTTTTTTCTCATCTTGACCATTACCAAGTACATACTTATGATTCTCGACACCTAAGTAAACATTATTCACTATCATCAAGTAAGGTTGGGAAAGGACGGGGTGTTACAACGAGCTACAAATTTTCATTAAGAGTTTTTTTTAACTCAATCTCCACAAGATACCTTGCTCTGATACCGATTGATATTCTACACGACCTAGTATTTCAGTGAATTTAACTTACGAGTTTCCTATGAGTGAAACGGGTTACTTAACGTGTTCCAATGGAAGCAGTAAAGACAGTAAGTAATGAACATAATAGTTTGACGTGGAAAATATCCAATAAAAGGCGTATACAAAATCACGACCTATACCTTTACAGAATTTAATCCCAACTTCAATAAACACAATGAGCCTCTCAACAAAAGATTATAAACTCTGTAAGCTAAGGAATTATAAACTCTAATTCATAATATTCAACAATCTACCCAGACTGTTGAATATCACTTCGAGTTACAATTTAGATTACAAAACTCTTGCAACCCTGAGAACTAACTCTAATTCCTAAAAACACACGAACCTCTCAAGGTTTGTGTTCCCAAGTTTTTGAGTTATCCCAACTTGAAGACTAAACTCCTAAACCAATTTATAACGCACTGGCACTAAGAAAGCATGAAATTACAACTTGATTAATCAATACTCAAAACTAGACTCAAGAACTGTAAAACATAGTCCTATGGAACATGTTCTTTAATATGGTTGTTCGTACTAGTAGCACTTGGATAGCTAGGCAGATCTCTCTCAGATATTGTTCTTGCTTATTTACCCGTGTTCTACCTTTTTTTCTCTCAGTATGAGTGCATGAATCTCATTTTTGAAGTCCTTGAATAATAATAACTATGATTGATCTTCACAACCAAGTAGACTTTTAACTTCACAAGGACTCCCATGCTTCTTGGACTCTCTTCTTGAGTGTTGTAGTCAAACACTACTCTAATTCGTGCTTTGTGCAGACTTTGAGTTCTCACGTAAGTAGACTTCTAACTCCACAAGAACTCTCTTCTTTCTTGGACTCTCTTAGTCTATCCACATGTATACTCCTTATCATATGTAGACTCTTATCTGATTCGTGCTTTGTGCGGACTTTGAGATCTTTTCTACTTGAGACTACGTCATTTCAAAGAATACTAATGCAAGTTGAATTCTACGTGATGGAATAGGTAATTACAATAGGTTAATGTATGTGTTCCACTGTTTTGTCAATCATCAAAATATACAAGAACCCAACATTGAACAAATAAATTGAAACAACTATCTAAAAATAAGAGGGTCAAGTAAAATGAAACGGAGGAAGTAGCACGTTTTTTTCTTTAAATTAAATAGATACCAACTCCCAAAGTAATTAGGCATATAATGCCATCCATGATGGCACAAACAACCAAGAAAGAGAGTTGCACGTTATGACTACCAAGCTGCGCTTTATGGCTGCCAAATGTTACCCTTTAACATTTTATAATATTAAAATGCACCTAAAAACCAACATGAAAATATTTGAATCTTAGGGATGAAATATTTTGATAAGGAGGCTTCTCCGTTAAATAGACTTTATGCTGTGAAGATTAAAATGAATTGGATCTCACAATGGATATAAATATCAAATGAAACAAAAAAAAAAGGTAAATAATCCAAAAGTCATTATATATCAATAATTTTATATTTCTTACTGAAAAAGGATTTTTTTTAAAAAATTCCTAGAGTTGGTTAGAGAGAACGTTCGGAAAATGAAAAAATTGACTATTATGTTAAAGCACTATAAATCAAGATCCATTCTCTCTTACTTTTACAACTTCTCTGTAATACCATTTCTCCTTCACAAAAAAAGGAAAAAAACACACATAATCAAACCTTAATTAGCTAGCTCTTTAAAAGTTGAAGAAAGATGTCAAGAAACATTCCCACTAATTACTCTTTACTAGCACTCTTTGTTATGTCTCTTGGTTTGGTTTTAGCAAATGCAGATGTTCAATGCATAGATGTGATCATGAAGTTGATGCCATGCCAAGGGTTCTTAATGAGTGGAGATGCATCCCCTAGTGTTGAGTGTTGCACTGGAGCACAATCTCTTGACAAACAATTAGTGTCTGATCAGCCGGACCGCCAGGCCATCTGTAGCTGCATCAAGTCTGCTGCACAAACTGTACCTATAAATCTTGACAAAGCAGCAATGCTCCCTGACCTTTGCAAACTTGCTTCCAAAATACCTGTCGACCCTAACGTTGATTGCTCCACGTAATTTCTTCTCCTGCAATCTCTGTTTTTTTTGAACAACGCGTTTCATATTTAATTTCCCCTAAAATAAACTCAACAATCCTCTTCCCGGCCCGTAGAGGCTTGTTACTAGATTTTTATATTTTGGCTTCACCATTTAATTCATCATTATATACCATCATAGAAATGAACTTTATATTCTATGGATGCTGATCACCATCTTTGTTTCTGTTTCTATTTATTCCCTTGTAGGGTTTGAAGGACAAGTGGAATCCCTAGCAAGGATTAGAAGTGATATACCAGTTTCATTCTATGATTTAATGTTTTTAAAGGACTCTATAGCTGTAATATTCTAATTCTGTTTCAAAATTATGTAATAAAACGTTTGTGTCCGTGGAAAAACCCATGCTTGATACGAATATTAATACGAAAATGTGATTGAACAAGTATGTACTATTCTCTTTCTGATATATTTAACTACTAGTAAGAGATATGGGTTCAGCATTACGGAAAAAAAAATTGAAGAGGAAACCAACGGCCAAAATGCAATCATTCTATATGGGAATTGAACCAGACAGTTTATCCCCCTTTAAAAGACGAACAATAATAACAATAATTCTTTTATTGAGAAGAATTGAAATTTACTGAAATGATCTAAACTGAATAGTTAGATGATTTTGATCGTTATCAACTGAACGGAAAAACTTCTTCGGATTTCTACAAATTATGATAATAATTAGTTAATTACCTACAAATTATTTACCGGGAAACTTTCAGAAATAGCCACTATTTCAGCAAATAGAGGGTTCGATAGTGTTACGATCCAAAAGTTGAGGTCATGATGACATCTATCCCGACCCAACCTTGGTAGATAAGCCAAACACCCTAAGAAGAAAGAAAAATTCAAAAATAGTAAGAAATAAGACAAGACGAGAGTTCTACAACGAAGTAATTTAAGGTCACACATATGTAAAATTTAGCGGAGGTTTGAACAAAATACATAAAACCCCAACATCAGGTGTCATAAGTGTAGAGCATCTAATAAATACATCCGAAATATCGAAAATACAACTGTCTGTCTCCGAAAATAAAATAAAGACATCAAAATAGATAAGAGGAGGTCTCGAGTCGACTTTGAAAGCCTAGAGCGGACCAGTATCTCGAAATCACCAACTCCACAAGCAAGAACTCAGCCACCGCGTGCTGTACTCGTACTTGGATCTGCACCAAAAGGGAACAGTAGGGGTGAGTACGGTCCACTTGTACTCAGTAGGTATCATAGGCCGACTGAGCAAAATAGAAAATAATACAAATAAAGAAATACTATGAGCACGTCACTTGCAAACAGAAAATTTTTCAAACGGTAGCTCACACCGTTTCCACTAACAGTTCTAATATATATATAAAAGGAAGAACGAGTAGAAAAAGATACGATCAAACAAGTACAGAAACTAAATACACTCCAAGTATATGAAAACAACACCAAGTGTGTATGCAATGCAATGCAATGAAGATGGGACATGTTTTATCCCCTTTCTAAGTTCGAAGGGTTGAAAAAAAACATTGACTTTTGACTTTTCGAACTATTTCAAAACTTTAAAGAAAATTTTGAAATAATTTAAGAAAATACAGAGTCGCCACTTGATCTTTTATAGAAAATATCAAGAAAAACTTAAAGAATTTTAAAGACTCAAAAACAGAAACAAATCTTTAAAATTAGAGAAAATGGGTAAGGATTTTGGTAACGCCTTGAGAAGGTTTTTAAGGAACTCAAGAAGCGCCTCCGAAAGCGGTTGACCAAAAGACAGTTTGACTGATTTGTAAAAATGGCTAGTTTTGAAAATAATGGCTAACTTTGTAAAATCTTGAATTCATTTTTGCAAATATGACATTCATTCTATTCAAGTGAAAATTAGTTCATTAAATTTAAGGAAAAAAAAGTTCTCCTAATAAGAAGGTTAAACTAAATCCAATTTTATGTCGATTTAAGGGAAAAACAAATTGACTTCATTAAAAGGGAAGAAAAGTGATTTTTTATTACAAATATTGATTTTGAATAAATAGGCATTTAAAAAGAAAGTACCAACTTAAACGAGTTATGAAAAATTTGACTAGTTATGAAAGATTTCGATTTTTACGAGAAAGATTGACTTTTTAATATTAAAGAGAACTCTTTTAACTTAAATAAATCAATTAAACACATGAACAAAAGCAAATGCTATTTTTGATTTTAAAGGTTTATTTATAAAGAGGACTATTTCCAAGATATTAAACTATGTGATAAATGACGAAAAGAAAAATAAAAAGATAAAGCAAAAATGCCAATTCGAAGAGGAATTTATTTCAATTTAACCAAATTTAAGAGTTAATTACACATAAATATTTGAATATGGTTTTACAAATAAATAAATGAGAGAAGAGTTGAAGTTTGGGTCCCTGCTTTGGCCCATTAGAGCTGTCCAAATTTGGGCTAAAAATTCATGGACTTTTAAGTCCATTTCAGCCATGTATAACAACTGTATATAAGCTGTATACATCCTTCGATTCACTGTATATTTCCTGTATACCGCTGCTTATTGGTCCAAGTTTGGACTATTACTGCCAAATTATTTGGGCATTGGCCCATTTTTCACTTCAGCACCTGTATATCAGCTTCTCGTCTTGTATACTGTTGTATATAATAGACCTTGTTTCTTCAAAGAAATCAGTCCACTTTGGGACTTTAGCATGAGGTCTTGGCTCGAAGCTCAGGATTTGATCCCTTAGAAGATGCAAAGGGGGAGTCCAGTGGACTCGACCAAGGGGAGTTCATGCATAAAAAATGAGAATAAGATAAGGATTAGTATCCACACAAATAAGCAATACGAACGAGAATTAACTAGAAAGAAACAACTGATGCACCTTTTGTTTACAATGAAACACAATTCTTGTCTAGATCGAACAAAATCAAACCTATACTAAACATACTATTGCAAACTAGAAGAAAAAAAGTTTCCAGATTAGTAATTTCGACAAGAAATCATATGTTCACAAAGAAAACCTCTATTTTTCAGTAAAACTATTGATCAAAAGGTGTAGAAAAGGAAGCTTTGTTGGTTTTAGCCAAGATTGAGACTCCAAAATAACTCAAACATGTCATGGAAAAGAAAGACCTAGACATGCGATATGCCGACCCTTGACCAAGATGCACGACATTCATGGTCTCACAACAAGAAAAAACACAACGGGATAGAGAGAAAGAACTCATAATAGAAAAGAAAAGACCAAAAATAATACTGAAGAAAAGATTTTAATTATGCCTTGATAGTGATTCAATAACACCATAAGAAAATCCATAAGCAGGCTGCCATGGTATCATTATTCACGTTGCATGAGTTAAAGGTGGGGATAAACTATAGTGGAATCTCATTACATCTTCTACTTCTCTCATATCATATAGAAACCAATATAAAGCCAAAAGGAGGCTGATTCAACCTTTTGAAGCCATGTACAGATATAAGGGAATGAGTTCGGGCATCTAGGTGTGTTGAACAGATTTTGACATGTCCTTTTTAGCTATATACACTGAATGGATAGTCAAAGCTTCCAAAGATCAAACCTTTATATTTAACACAACATAAAAGGAATGAGGAAACCACATTTATTTGGGTCCCTAAACCAAGAACTTCCAGAGATTAAAGCATATCACAGTAAGGATGTATTCACTCCCTAGTCTCGGCTTCAAAGAATGAAAATTCATAAACAAACTACACTCAACATTCCTATTGATTAAACAAGAAAGAATCAGTGTTAAAACTATAAACTCATTGATGGAGATTGGCATATCTTTCCCACATCAAACACTAAATTGAAAGAGATGTACAATCCATGTACTTAAACTTAAATCTTTCTTAAACAAGAGCCTGTCAGAAACCTCGGAAAACTTAGAAAATTCCATTCTTTAAGTATTTTATAAATATGGGATAATGCTCAAATATGAAACAGTCATAAGAAATGAATTAAAGCTCAAAGGTTTTTCAAGAAACATGCTAATCATCGGATCAGAACACAAGTTTCAATTGTAAGAATCTCACTAACATTAAACAATATCCATCATACAGGACCAATCCCGAACTCAAAAATACAGTGAGATTTACATAACAATCATTAAAATAGAAAAGAGAAAAATAAAAGAAAAGACGAGTCTTTTTACCTTTTTGTGGGCAGAGAACTTGAGACTATGAGTTTTCAGAGGCTTCCACCGTTAAAGTTCTACTCGATTTCGCCGGAGTTTGGATTAAGCTCGTCGGAATTCAAGTGATTTCACCAGAATTGAGTATCTTTCGCTGTGAATTTTTGGTTATGTGGGATTAAAAACATGCGCCTCCCGAATCCCCAAAAATCCACACCCTCACCCTCATCCCACACTCTTTATTTATAGAAAAATTGGGGCTGTTTTGGGTGGAAAACGGAGGGGTATTTGAGGGATTTTCCTTAGAAACTTGGATAAGGTTTTTGAAATTCCAATTTTGAGATAAGGCATTGGATTTTTCAGCTTTGAAATTGGATGAATTTGGCCACAAAGAGGGTCAAATTCGAAGTGAATTCTTGGGAATTTTGGGGGGAAAAAATGAATTCCTCCATGGCCAATAGAAATCGAACAATGGTTTAATCCAAAAGTATGAAATCTTGAACGTTAGAGGATGAGCTGTCGAGGATTTGGAAGCTTCGAGTGAATATCATCCCTTTTGACAGAATCCTATAAGGATTTGGCTGAGCTTTTGACGATATTCGATGTTTTGAGATCGCCTAAGGCATTGTTTTGGGTGATTCGCGGGTCGTTTGTGAAGTTTGAGCTGTCACCATTGTTGTGTGTCATTTGTACTGTGAGAGAGAGGGTCGGGGAGAGAGAAAGAGAGGTGTGTGTGGTGTGTGTCGTATATATGTATGTATAGGTATGTGTATAATATGATTTTAGGGGTTAATTAAGGGTTTGGGTTTGGGTCAAGTGAGATAGAATTGGGCTTGGGTCAGCTGAAATGAAGAGAATAGAGAGGGAAAGGTCCAATTATACTTCTAGACAATTTCAGTTAATAAAATGACCAAAATTAAGCTAATCAGACCAAATTGAAATGGAATTAATTTCCAATTAATTTAACGAGCTTCTCAAATCCAATAATTCTAAAATATTTAATAAAACACAATTATTTTATTTAAAATTAAGGAACTAATTATGTCATCAATTCCTTATTTTTAATTAATTTTGAGAAAATTAGAGTATTTGCAATTTGAACAAACATTTTCCTCGAAATAAATTTTAAAATATTTGTTTAAGTGAGAATTATATGATTCTATATAACTAAATATAGAACATATTAATTTTCACCCAAAATTCAAAAGGTAGGCTTGCAATTTATTTTCAAAAAATGATTATTTTAAAACTATTTGGAATTAAGAAACTCGAGAAACTCGAAAACTAATTTGGAATGGGGAGGGAAAAAATTAGGTGTCAACAAATGCCCCCTCCCTTTGGGTAGGGTGAATGCAAGTAACTCTAGGCAAAGGGAATTTGACGTTCCTAATTTTGTCCGACCACAAATTCATTTCTCGAAAAAGGTTGATTTTCGTATGAATTTCAAGGAGTTATGGACGGACCCTGGTATTAGGTTTCCTACATATCTTAGGTTATATGAGAATTCATTCCATTTATAGTTCATAATGCTTGATTTTTAAGCACGATTTTCAAAGATTTCACAAACTATCTTGGTTTCAAATTTTGGTGAAGCCGGAAAGCTGGGGAATAAGATGGTATGGGGGAAGGTTGGAACTCAGTCGAGTTATCAATATAGATCCCAACCTATATATCCCCGAGATTCAAGGAATCAGACTGCTTGTAGTTCGACTCAATCAGTAGAAAAGGTAGTCTTTTATTTGAAAACGACCTTTGGCTTGGGACGAGTGACAGGTAAGATGAGGTATGGAAAAGAGGCTTGTAACCTCTTAACCATGAATCTGGATCTCTTCACATCCATAGGTAAGAATTTACCAGGACATAATTTCCAAGTCTCTAGGAGTACTGCCACCCAAATTTGAAGGAAAAGGAAAGTTATTTTCGGTGTGAGTTTAGAAGTACCCCGAAAGTGAAACTGAAACCAATAGTTCCAAAATTCCCATATGCCTTCTGATAGGGGTGTGGTTTGATGGTGGTGGAAGTGTCTTTTAGCTCGAGTCCAAAAAGTTTGATATTCCTCTTCAAACTATGTCCCAATTCGCTGCTAAGAAAAAGTTCCATGTTGTGCTGCGTCCTTTTTGAAGTCGTCTGCACCTGTGGTTTTGGTTTGATATTTTCACTCTCTCGAATTTTCTCGATAACATCTCAAACAAAAATTATTAGCGATAAACATAATTCACTGAGGGATAGAGTCTTTTACCATATTCCTGTGTGAATTATTTCTGATGAGTAGTGCTGTCCTTTCCTGACCCTGCTTTTGGAAGACAATGGTTTCCACAATGGTATAGGTACAACAACCATCTCAGTTTTTGAATATGATGGACCTTTGGCAATTGATTTTTTTTTTCAAAATGGGGTGGCTCTCTTGGCCACTAACAATATTTTGGGTAGAACGGTCCCTGCAACCGTTTGATGTTTTGTTTGATAACTTCTCGGCTACCGATATAATTTTGTATATGACCTCGGGCAAGTCCTGCGCATCCTTAGTATTGATACGACTTATAGATATCCCTTAAATCGTCAATCTTTGGGTAATCTCGCGCATCATTCGATGTTTGATATGAGACGACTTACAGATATCCTTTGAGTTGCTAACTTTTGGGTGATTCTGCACATTATCCGACCTTGGATAAAAGATGGCTTATAGATATCCCTAGAATCACTAGCTTTCAGGCAACCCTGCACACCATCTAACCTTGGATATAATATAGCTTATAGATATCTCTCAAATTATCGATCTTAGGGTAATCCTACGCATAATCGATCTTGGATATGACACAACTTATAGAGAACCTTCGAACCTAACAATTTGGTAATCTCGCATATTCTTCGATAAGGATTTAGTTGTGGCTTACGGAGAACCTTCGAGCTGTCAATTTTTGGGTAATCTCGCATACTATCCGGTTAGGATGTCATTGCGACTTACGAATGACCCATGGACTATCAACTCGCAAAAAATCTCACACACTGCCCAGTCTCAAAATTGTGACTTACAGATGACGTTCAGATTGTCAATTCCTGAGAAGTCCAGTTTGTCGTCCGTCTTTGGATAACGACTTAAGGATATCCTTTCAGATCATGTACTTTTTCAACTTTTATATGTTGATGCATCCTAATGCTGGTACATGAAGTGTTGAAATATCCTTGACGCCGACTACACCTCCTTTTGTGTGGTCAACAGATATAAAATACTGAGATATCATCGATGCTAGATTGTGTTATCTTCGCGTGCTCAATGGATATAGGTGCTCCAAAGCATCTTCCAAATCCAGACCATATCATCTTGTATGGTGAGCGATTGTGGAGACTTATCTGAATGGCATGTTGTCCCTCTTGGCGATGGTATGCATGGGATGAAATGGCCCTCTCGGCATGTTATGTGATGGAATGAAATGTCCCTCTCGGCAATGGTATGTAAAATGTATGAAATGGCCCTCTTGGCATAGGCCTCTCGGTAATGATATGCGAAATAGATGAAATGACCCTCTTGGCATGGCCCTCTCGGTGGTGTAGAAGAGAAGATTCACATGAGTTCATTTGTCAGCTTGTTGTCTTTTGCATGTACCTGTACTCAAGGTAAATGGTTAGTAGCCACAGTGTCGCTCTTGTTAGCGATTATAGTCAAACTTTATGAAAGTTTAAAAGACAAATATTTTAGAATCGTAATTCGAACGACTTAGTCTGTTACTGGTATCTTCCCTTCGAGGGGATACCATAACAAGAATTCCTTTGAATGTGAACAAGTGTTTGTAATCCCTTTTCGGGGGAAGTTTGAATACCGCTTACAAACATGATATGTTTGTTTCGCCTCACGGCAAATCTTGAGGAGCACATCTTTGCTCTTCTCCTTATTTGGTGATCCTTTTGATCATTCCATTGTTGTGCCAACTCTTTTGAATGCACTTGCTCTCGTGGTAAATATTTAGCAGACACAGATTCGCTTTTGCTAGCGACTATTTTAGAAAAACTCTGAAAAAATATTCATAGCGAGGATAAGACGCTTTTGTTTGTCATCCATATCTTTTGAAATGAGATAGACAAGTTAAGAGGTCCTTGATCCTAAATGAGTAATTAAAACTGTCTTGGGGGCCAACCAAAATACCGTTCTTGAGCGTTTTAGTGCTTTGGTGAAGTTCCTGATTCGCCTAGGGGATTTGAAGGAAACCCCATCTTTGCATGGTGATTCCTGCATCCACAGAAAAATTGTTAGTTTTGGGTGAAACTACTCCGTGTTGACCTCCTTCGATCTCTGGTTTGCTCCTTGTCATCTTCCAAGTGCTCTGTTATATTTGGACTTCCACCCTGACTCCCTGTAAGGCAAAACTAGTCAAGTAGAAAACATGTATAGATTTTGAAAAATAGTTCAATTTTGCAAAACTTAGTTTTGAAAAATTTGGGTAAAAGATTTAGAAAATCTCTGCCAATCATGTCATGTGCTAGCTCAACGAATGTTTCCTGCTTGAGGCCTGGCCATGTCTTACATCCCATGGAAGATCCCCAAAAACCCATTGTTGTCACTGGGGAGTTTAATAGAGTAGTTTTGCAGAGGCTTGTCATAGCTGGGAATTTAGTCTATTTAGACTTTGTCGCAGCGGGTGATCTCCGAAGTTTGTCTTGAGCTCTCTTTGTTGGGGAATTTGGAATTCATTCTAGAGTATTAGTGGAAAATTTTGAGGATTTCCTCAAAATTTCTGCCCCAGTTAGATACTATTTGAGACGATCTCGTCTTATGGGGAATTCGAGACTTTCTCCCAAAATCTTTGTTGGTCTCCATTCTCTTTGCCAAAAGATGGTCTTCTTCTTCGAAATTTGTGAGATTCCTTCTCAAAAATTCTACCCCAGTTTCCATTTCCTGAGGTGATATGAACGAGCAGTTAGGGCACCTACGTATCTCGTTGAAGCAGGAATTAGGTCAAACATAGTTCACGACTATGCTAGGGAAATATAGAAAAAAAAATCTAGAGGGTTGACCAAAGCCGACATAGGCCGCCTACGTATCTCATTCTTGAGAATTCAGGTCATCACGTAGTTCATACATAAAAGGGAAAGATAGATTTTCCTAAGGGGTTGACCAAAGCCTACACGCCTACGTATCTCATTCTTTAAAATTCAGGTCAAACGTAGTTCGTACATAAAAGAAAAGGGAATTTAAGCTACTAAAAGCATAAAAATGATTACATTTAAGAAAAGTGCAATTACAAGGAAATAAACACAGAGAGAAGGCTAACTTCAGACATAGTATCTCTTCATCGCATCAGAGTTGATTGATCTCGGCTACTCTTGGTTGTCCATTTTAGGCAAAACCATGATGCTTCCTATAACTTGGTGCAAATTTCCTTTTTCGCCTATCTCGATGAAGAGAGGATCAACCATCTGTTTCTTTGAATTGAACTCAGGATTAATTGGCCAATTGTGGGACACAATGTCTATGCTTGGTTTTGGCATACCATCATAAGACCATGCAAATATGTCAATGTATTCTTTGAGCAATTTGATGAGTTCTCTCCTTCTTGCTTTTGTCGGGTAAATACCAATTATAGTCTCTTTATCTTCATTGTTATTACCCAGATTAACCATCTCAGTCTGCTCAAGGTTGGGTCTTTCTTTCAATTCTTCTGTCAACTGCTCTATAATTATTGCCTTTTTGTCATAGTCTTCCCATTCATCATTAGCTGCCTCACTTTATTCATTTGGCTCTTGACATGACATGACATTAGTCAGTTTTAACTTACTATTACTGAAATTTAAAACAAACCAAGTTAGATAATAACAATATAATTTGAATAGAAAAATAAGAATAACATAACTTCAAAATATTTTTCTAGACACAGGGAGGCCTTTTCATTGAAAATTGGAAAATATTTACAAACTATGGCTCATGATCCACACAAGTATGGGCCCACGCCTTTTTTAAAGTTGTAAAATGTAAAAGAGAATTTGAAAGATAAAAGGTGGATTGCGGGGCCTCCTCCGGATCATCACCGATTTTCAAAAACTAGAAATTTCCCTTTTATCTACCACAAAGGTCGAGAAGTCATGAGCGGAGTGGATGTCCAATTCTGCAAAGCTTCTCCACGTGCAACCTTCCTCACTTCACTAGTCTTCGAGAAATATTCTATTATAGCATTGCAGCCTTCGAACAGAATTCCTATCCCATCCCCCAGACCATCATACATCGACATCTCGCATATAGGAAATGACTGATACATAAGTGGCAATGGCTTGGGCAGACCTATCTTTGTCCTTTTCTCATCCTCATCTCTTTTGTCAGCTCGTATCCTAGTCTATATTTGAAGGCTCTTTCCGGAATCACGATCGGCTCTATAATACCCTCTAAGTTCTTTCATAGGCCTCGACCAGGCTTGAACCCATTTTTAAGCATCACAGTTTCCATCATCTTATAGATAGAAGGCATGGGTGTCTAGGATGTTGGGTCCTCTTCAGCAGCGTTCACGATTTCCACCGTATAAAAGTCACTGCCCTTTGGAACATCTTCAATCATAGGTACATAACCATTGGGGTGACTTAAGTGACTACCTTCTCCCTGAATGACCACCTCGTGGCCTTCCCAAATGAATTTCAATAATTGATGAAGAGCTGATGAAACCTCTCTTACACCATGGAGCCACGGTCTCCCGAGGAGCAGATTGTAACTAGGATTAATATCCATAAAGTGAAATTTAGTCTTGAACTCGACGGGTCCCATTTGGATGTACAAATCAACTTCGCCTATAGTGTCTCTTTGTCCTCCATCGAAAGATCGCACATTAACATAGCTTTGATGGACCTTTCCTAGATCGTAACCCATTTGAGTCAAGGTGGCAACGGGACAAATGTTCAGACCAGATCCATTATCTATCAGAACCCGATTAATCACATGGTCATGACAAATAACAGAAATATGCAACGCTTTGTTATGCATTATGCCTTCAAAAGGTAACTCTTCTTCACTGAATGATATGCGATGACTTCCACAATGTTACCTATCATTGTGGCCAGATTTTCAACACTCGTGCCAACATGCACAGATGCTTCATCTAAGACTTTCAATAAAGCTTGTCGATGGTATTGAGAACTCATTAGCAATGCCCACACGGACATTTGTGCTAGAGTTTTTTCCAGATTCTTAACAATTGAATATTCTTTTGGTTGTATTTGCCTCCAAAACTCTTCGGCCTCTCCTTCAGCAATCGGCCTCTTCTGTGAATCCTTCTTGTAAGATTCGTTGGATAAATTTTCAGGAACATAGCATTGCCCGGAACGAGTCATCCCATGAGCGGCGGCAGTCTCTACAGCAAACTCTCTTCTGGCCAGTGTTAGAACATATGCCCGAGTTGGGGCTGCCATCACCACAAATAGAGGCCTCTCATTGACACTTAAAGCAGCCATGGCTTTCTCTATCTTTTCTACTCCTTCCGTCTTCTCAGTCTTTTTTGAATCAACCTTAGTGATAGTCTTACTAACTGCCCATTCGTCCTCTATTTCAATCATCTTAACTGTAGCTCCTTCGTGGTTAGGTAACGGATTACTGTTTACATTTGGAGCTGGTGTTTGAAGAGTAATGACTTTATGATCAATCAGTTCCTGGATTTTATATTTCAAATTAATGCAATCTTCGGTACTGTGGCTGACTCCTCCAGAATGATAGGCACTGTTTAGATCAGCGTGGTAAAATCAGGAATTTTTATTTGTGGGTTTTGGTTGGACAGGCTGGAGATAGTCGGCTGCTCTTAATCTTTCAAAAAGCTGAGTGCGACTTTCATCCAGCGGTGTGAAGTTTCGAGGAGGTTTCTTTTCAGCTTTTGGACAAGGAAGGTTATTTTTATTAGTGGGAGGTGGTACTTGATGATAATTTGGAGCTACTTGGACATTAGCCTGGTGATTTGGGATGGTAGTTAGGATATTAGGCTGATAATTTGGCGATGGAGTTTGATATTGTGGTAGGACATTTGGTTGTGGAGCTTGGTATTGAGGTAGGACATTTGTCTATGGAGCTTGGTATTGAGGTTGAGCGCACAAGACGGATTGAGGACTCGGGGTGGCAGAGAAGAAAGGGTATTCCTGGGTTTGAATTTCCTTTTTAATTTAGCAATAGAATCAGTGGATACCTCAGTCACGTCTTCTCTTTTCTTCCTAGGGAACCCAGAGGACCCAGCTGATGTTGGAGTTTGGATAATTTTCCCTATTTGAATGCCTTCTTCGAGTGATTCACCAATCTTTACCAAATCTGTAAAAGTTACCCGAACTGCAGACACTATTCTAGTATAGAACTCTCCTTCTTGAGAACGGGAAAATACCGCTACCATTTCCTCCTCAGTCATAGGAGGTTCTACCTTAGCGATTTTCTTTCTCCAGCGATAGGCATAATCTCGAAAGTATTCGTCGCTCTTTTGCTTGATCCCATTTAGTGAATGTCGGTCGAAAACTATTTCCACATTGTAAGCGAACCTGTAGATAAAGTCTTTGGCCAAGGCCTTCCAGCCAGACCATTTTCTCAATTCCTGGGACGTGAACCAATCCAAAGCTTCACCACTTAAACTTTGACTGAATAGGTGCATTAGCAACGCTTCATTCCTTCCAATTCCAACCATTTGGTCACAATATCTCCTTAAGTGAGCCATGGGATTGTCGGTGCCACTGAATGTTTCAAATTTGGGGACTTTGTATCCTTCTGGTAGGTCTACACTGGGGTGGACACACCAATCATCATAAACAAGGACATCATTATCCCCTGCTCCATGATACTTTTTGATCCTCATAATCTCTTCATTCATTGTAAGCAACTTCTTTTCATGCTCGATCCTCCATTCTTTTTCTTTCTCCTCATAATGGTCTACCTCAGGATTAGGAAGAGGGTTATAGAGATCGGGAGATATGACAACATGGAAAGTAGTTGGGGGTATAGGTTCAGATGTGAGATGGATTTGGGATAGTGGCAGAAGGGTTTCGGTATGCTGAAGTGTGATTTTGAGGATGAACAGAAGTTGGGTTGTATGCAGGGGGACATTTTAGGGGTTAAAGGTGTTTTGTGGAGTTTGAGAGTGGTTCTGTGGGATTTAAGGATGGATTTTTGGAGTCAGGCAAGGATTTTATGGATGGTAAGCATCTGGGTTATTGTCATGGTTGGTGTTTTGAATGGGTGGAGTATGAGTTTGGTAAATCGGTGGATTATTGATAATTAGGTCTGTGGGAAGTTGAGAGGCGAAAGCGGATAAAATGTTATTCGGATGATTCCCGAGGTCAGGCGTGTGGAGAGGAGAGGTTTGGAGTGGAGGACCGTGCCCTCTCGGGATAGGAGCATTAGTAGTGATGGCCAAATTTGCCAAGTCTCTGGTACGATTCACCTCTCTTTGAAGCATTTCCAGATTTCTTGTGAGTTCAACAATCATCTCGCTTTGTTCTGCTATAACATTATCCCTGATGGCCAAAGCATTATCGTCGTCGCTTTCAGTCATATTCGAATAATGGCTAGGGGATGGGATTTTACGAGCTTTTGATCGGGTGAAGTAAGGATGCTCAGCCAGTTTATGACAACACGGAGTAGTTTCTATTATCTATAAAATAAAAACAACTCAAAGGCAGATGTGTTAGATTCCGTTAGTAATAAACAATGCAAGATAATCACACAGGCAAGGAGCACATAAAATTATTTCTTATCGCAGGTGAATTGATCCATATGGTAATAATGACTCAAAAGTTCCAATGAACAGGATTTTGTTCAGTGTTTTGGATAAGTAGAATTTATCAGGAAGGTCCAACTCTTCTTCTTCCCATCCTTATGTCTTCTTTAGCCGAAGTGGGGGATAATAGAGTTTTTGTAGATAGGGGCCGGCCAAAAGGCTACCTACGTATCTCATAAAGGAGAAATCAGGCCCTACGTAGTTCAAAAAATTGAGAGAAATCTTCATTTCATTACACTCTTGTTGGGAATCATTACATTTAGGAAAACATGAAAATAAAACAACATCTAAAGGAAAAACTTAACAACTAGCTTCTAGATAAGTGCGGACGTTCCCACTTCATTCTACTCCTTCCATCTACTGATCTTCTAAGAGTGAAATGGTGACAATTCTAACTCGACCCTTCCAGCTTCCACCAGGAGTTCCAAATCCATTTTGAAAGCATGACAAGTCTCTAAGTCATGCCCCCCTCTCCCTCCTTGATAGTGACAAACTTTCTTGAATTTCTTTCAAGCCTTAGACATCATGTTCAGCTTTCTTTCTACTGGCTCTAAGATCTTGGCATGGATGAGCTTTGAATAAATATCATGATAGACTTCTTCGAACTTTGTGAAGTCATATTTGTAAATCTGCACCTCTTCAGTGATAGGCATGCCTGGATTGACATGGTCACATGCGATAATGGTCTGTGACCCCCGCAGGCTACTTATCTGACCATTGTGGATCATGCTGCAAATTCTGGCTTTCAGAGCGATGCATTCATTGGTGGTATGGCCAAGTTGTTGTGGATGGTATGAGCATTTCCTGTGGGCATCTCCGGGAAGGTAGCCAAATCCTTTTGTTTGGTCAGGTTGGAGAATTCCCATATCTCTTAGAGTCTGATAAACTTCCAAGCATGTCATGACCCTGGGCTCTTAGAGGATCCTCTAAAGTGAGCTCTAAGGATGATCTTTTCACTTCCTGGCCTAATCCTAGTTGGCCAGACAGCGTTCCCTTTTAGCTCAGCTGAATAGTCATCTCTCACTTTTGGAAACAGGACTTGCTCCATGCTTTCTTTCTCATGGCTCTTGGTCGAATCTTCAACCTTGTACTTAGTAGACTCTTTTTCTTGCGCGATTAACTGTTTGACCTTAGCAATTTCCCTGTAAGTCTGATTGATCTTCCTAACCACTCTCTTGGTTTATTTCTTTAGCACCTCTTCCACTAGGGCTAACTCTACTATCCGTCTTTTCAATCTACCTGAAAGAGTAGGAACGGATCTTAGAAAGTTAATAAAGAATGGTTGACGTTTTTTCTGGGAAACTTGGGAGACCTAGAGTGTTTGGTAGGACTTTTGTTTAGTGGGTGTATATTTCTGCCTAAAGGGCTCTTATGAAAAATTGGATTGGATCAATTCGCCTTTGATTCAAACAACACACATAAACACGTAAGACAGTTACATCACACAAGCATATTATAATAAGCGCGTATCCTAATTGGGTGGCCCTTTTGAGCCAAGGGTTGGCCTAACGAGTTTGAAGAAAGTCTATGCCTTTTAAAAACAAATCCATTATCCCCAAAATAATGTTTTCATAAATATCCAAAAGGGCATAAATGCCTACAAAGTAGCAAAATAAGGGATACATTCTTTGGGGAAAAGGAAATAACAGTGAAAGAAAAAATAGTCCCACGCAAGGGATAATAAATGAAGATACTAGCATCCGGATGATTCCTCATCTGTCTTCGCCTTTTTGGCTTTGTCCACCTCATTCCATATGCGATATCGATTGGCGATCAAGTGACTTCCACATAACTGCGCTCTATTCTCGTAGGTCATTTTCCCTATGCTATCAATTTATGAAGCCATACAATCATCCAAATTGATCAAACACTGTCTGGAATCACCCACCTCTTGTCTGGCTCACTTTAACTCTTCCCTCAATTGGTGTATGGTTGAAACATCCTCCCTATGTTGCCGCTGATGAGCAATCTCACTTGTTTGGAACCTATCCTGAAGCCTGTGAAGTCGAATCTGATGCTCTGATTCTACATCAACAATTTGTGTGGGCACATTCGGACAAGGTATCAATGTTCCTGCGAGGTTCTTCTTCAACCATTCTTTGTAAGTATCACTAACCTCAGGCTCAAACCCAATACTAAAAGAGATTTCTCTGGTCTTTCTTTCCTTCCACTCCCGTATAATAAAGTCTTTGAGTGGCGTCTCGCCTTCCCCTTATTCGGTGATGAATCTAGCCATTGGCTATGTTTGTGGTGTTTCCTGCTTGATTTCAAACTGTCTAAGAACTTTGACGGGAATATAAGGACGAGTCCGTCTAACTGGCTAGCGAGTACTAAGAAAGGTTGTTTATTTCCCCGAATTATGTATTTTCCTGGATTGAGGTATTTGATTGACCATTGGACATTGTCGTCTCTCAATTCCCCGAATCGCTTGAACCAAAATTCCAGAGTTTTTTTCCTCTTAAATCTGTTTATAGTCAACCACATGCTATGGGATAAAAGAAGATCGTACTTTGTCAGATGGTCCGTTTTATCCATTCTAGGATCTTTCAACAAATGTTTCATCATCCACCATTGCAAAATAAGATTGCATCCCTGGAAGAAATGGGCCCTCTTTTGATAATTTCCCAAGGCCCGGTACATTTCTGCGACGAACATAGGAGCTAAGGTATGGAATACCTTAGAAGTGTCGTATTCCAACCCATAGAAGAGGGCATGTGTTACCATAACGACGCTTGGATGAATAGTACCATTCAATCTTTGTGGAAATACCATGGTTCAAAGTAGACTCACCGCGAAAGCAAATGCCCTTCTATCCTTCCATTTTGACTCAGACGCGAATTCATGCCCGAACTTTTGGAAAGAATTGAATCTTCCAAACCTGTAGTACAACTCATGAAAAGGAATATTTGGTCCATCAAGCTTCCCTAGCTAGGTATCATATTCGATCAAAAAGGAATCCTTGATCTTTTGACTGTTCCATATGTCTGGGACTAAAATATTGTTGTCCGGTGTCTTTTTCCTTTTGTTGTACATGTGGACGCTTTCATAGCTAACTACCACTTCTTCGATAGTAGGGGTCAATTCAACTTAGCCAAAATACCATGTTGACATCATCCCAGAATTCTGTCAACACATAAATCATCTCAGGCCAAACATCCATATCTAGAAGTGAAGGTAGGTGACCGATATGCGTCTTAATAGTCTTTATATCTTCCGAACTCATGTAGTCCCACCAAACCTTAAGAAAATCATCTGGTTTGGTAACCATTTTGAATCTTCTAATGGGGAGTGGTTTAGCCATTCCTACAAAAAAAAATAAAAAATAAGCCTTTTCCCCTACACCGAATGATAATGGATTAGATTAATTGGCATATACTCCTTCAACACATAAGCATGATTCGTCTGTGATTGACTCGTGGTCAATAGACGCAGGGTAGATTTTCTAATGGGCCCAATACCCCCTCAAGTATTGGGTCGTCCTAGGCTCATGTCTAAAAAGGTTTTGGTTTCGGTCTATCCTAGGTATCTAGAGTGGGCTTTGACCAGGTTCCCAAGTGGACAACTTGGGTTTGGAAATACAAATAGCCATTGGACACCTAACGTACCAATACAAATAGCCATTGGACACCTAACGTACCAATAAACTGTTGTATTTCCAACACTTTCATTTGGAATTGATCAATAGAGGTCGCGCAACCGCAAAACCCCAAATAGTTAAATATCAAATGAGGAAGTATGCCAATAATGCAATCGATAGATATAATCACAAGATATTACTAAATTAACACAGTTATTCAAATAAGGTCAAATAAATCAGTCAAACAATCTAAAGTTTGGTTAGAATCTTCATATTTCCCCAACAGAGTCGTCATTTCTGTTTTATCCCCTTTTTTAAGCTCGAAGGGTTGAAAAAAACATTGACTTTTGACTTTTCGAACAATTTCAAAACTTTAAAGAAAATTTTGAAATAATTTAAGAAAATACAGAGTTGCCACTTGATTTTTTATAGAAAAAATCAAGAAAAACTTAAAGAATTTTAAAGACTCGAAAACAGAAACAAATCATTAAAATTAGAGAAAATGGGTAAGGATTTTGGTAACGCCTTGCGAAGGTTTTTAAGGAACTCAAGAAGCGTCCGCGAAAGCGGTTAACCATAAGACAGTTTGACTGATTTGTAAAAATGGCTAGTTTTGAAAATAATGGCTAACTTTGTAAAATCTTGAATTCATTTTTGCAAATATGGCATTCATTCTATTCAAGTGAAAATTAGTTCATTTAATTTAAAGAAAAAAAAGTTCTCTTAATAAGAAGGTTAAACTAAATCCAATTTTTTATCGATTTAAGGAAAAAAACAAATTATCTTCATTAAAAGGGAAGGAAAGCGATTTTTTATTACAAATATTGATTTTGAATAAATAGACATTTAAAAAGAAAGTACCAACTTAAACAAGTCATGAAAAATTTGACTAGTTATGAAAGATTTTGATTTTTACGAGAAAGATTGACTTTTTTATATTAAAGAGAACTCTTTTAACTTAAATAAATCAATTAAACACATGAACAAAAGAAAATGCCATTTTTGATTTTAAAGGTTTATTTTTAAAGAGGACTATTTCCAAGATATTAAACTATGTGATAAATGACGAAAAGAAAAATAAAAAGATAAAACAAAAATGCCAATTCGAAGAGGAATTTATTTCAATTTAACAAAATTTAAGAGTTAATTACACATAAATATTTGAATATGGTTTTACAAATAAATAAATGAGAGAAGAGTTGAAGTCTGGGTCCCTGCTTTAGCCCATTAGAGCTGTCCAAATTTGGGCTAAAAAATCATGGACTTTTAAGTCCATTTCAGCCATGTATAACAACTGTATATAAGTTGTATACATCCTTCGATTCACTGTATATTTCCTGTATACCGCTGCTTATTGGTCCAAGTTTGGACTATTGCTGTCAAATGATTTGGGCATTGGCCCACTTTTCACTTCAGCACCTGTATATCAGCTTCTCGTCTTGTATACTGCTATTTATCGCAGACCTTGTTTCTTCAAAGAAATCAGTCCACTTTGGGACTTTAGCATGAGGTCTTGGCTCGAAGCTCGGGATTTGATCCCTTAGAAGATGCAAGGGGGGAGTCCAGTGGACTCGACCAAGGGGAGTTCATGCATAAAAAATGAGAATAAGATAAGGATTAGTAGCCACACAAATAAGCAATACGAACGAGAATTAACTGGAAAGAAACAACTGATGCATCTTTTGTTCACAATGAAACACAATTCTTGTCTAGATCGAACAAAATCAAACCTATACTAAACATATTATTGCAAACTAGAAGAAAAGAAGTTTCCAGATTAGTAATTTCGACAAGAAATCATATGTTCACAAAGAAAACCTCTATTTCCAGTAAAACTATTGATCAAAAGGTGTAGAAAAGGAAGCTTTGTTGGTTTTAGCCAAGATTGAGACTCCAAAATAACTCAAACATGTCATCGAAAAAAAAGGCCTAAACATGCGATATGCCGACCCTTGACCAAGATGCACGACATTCTTGGTCTCACAACAAGAAACAACACAACGGGATAGAGAGAAAGAACTCATAACAGAAAAGAAAAGACAAAACATAATACTGAAGAAAATATGTTAATTATGCCTTGATAGTGATTTAATAACACCATAAGAAAAGCCATAAGCAGGCTGCCATGGTATCATTATTCACGCTGCATGAGTTAAAGGTGGGGATAAGCTATAGTGGAATCTCATTACATCTTTTACTTCTCTCATATCATAGAGAAACCAATATAAAGCCAAAAGGAGGCTGATTTAACCTTTTGAAGCCATGTACAGATATAAGGAAATGAGTAAGGGCATCTAGGTGTGTTGAACAGATTTTGACATGCCCTTTTTAGCTATATACACTGAATGGATAATCAAAGCTTGAAAAGATCAAACCTTTATACTTAACACAACATAAAAAGAATGAGGAAACCACATTTATTTGGGTCCCTAAACCAAGAACTTCCATAGATTAAAGCTTATCACAGTAAGGATGTATTCACTCTCTAGTCCCGGCTTTAAAGAATGAAAATTCATAGACAAACTACACTCAGCATTCCTATTGATTAAACAGGAAAGAATCAGTGTTAAAACTATAAACACATTGATGGAGATTGGCATATCTTTCCCACATCAAACACGAAATTGAAAGAGATGTACAATCCATGTACTTAAACTTAAATCTCTCTTAAACGAGAGCCTGTCAGAAACCTCGAAAAACTTAGAAAATTCTATTTTTTAAGCATTTTATAAATATGAGATAATGCTCAATTATGAAACAGTCATAGCAAATGCATTAAAGCTCAAAGCTTTTTCAAGAAACGTGCTAATCATCAGATCAAAACACAAGTTTCAATCGTAAAAATCTCACTAACATTAAACAATATCCATCATACAAGACCAATCCCGAACTCAAAAATATAGTGAGATTCACATAACAATCGCTAAAATAGAAAAGAGAAAAATAAAAGAAAAGAAGAGTGTTTTTACCTTTTTGTGGGCAGCGAACGTGAGACTACGAGTTTTTAGAGGCTTCCACCATTAAAGTTCTACTTGATTTCGCCGGAGTTTGGATTAAGCTCCTCGAAATTCAAGTGATTTCACCAGAATTGAGTATCTTTCCCTGTGACTTTTTTGTTACATGGGATTAGAAGCATGCGCCTCCCAAATCCCCAAATTTTTCCCCAAAAATCCACACCCTCACCCTCAACCCACACTCTTTATTTATAGAAAAATTGGGGTTGTTTTGGGAGGAAAATGGAGGGGTATTTGAGGGATTTTGCTTAAAAACTTGGATAAGGTTTATGAAGTTCGAATTTTGAGATAAGGTATTGGATTTTTCAGCTTTGAAATTGGATGATCAAATTCGAAGTGAATTCTTGGGGATTTTGGGGGGAAAAAACGAATTCCCCCATAGCCAATAGAAATAGAACAACTTTGTACTCCAAAAGTACGAAATCTTGAATTTTAGAGGATGAGCTGTCGAGGCTTTGGAAGCTTTGAGTGAATATCATCCCTTTTGACAGAATCCTATGCGGATTTAACGGAGCTTTGGTCGGTATTCAGAGTTTTGAGATCGCCTAAGGCATTGTTTTGGGTGATTCGCAGGTCGTTTGTGAAGTTTGAGTTGTCACCATTGTTGTGTGTCGTTTGTACTGTGAGAGAGAGGGTCGGGGAGAGAGTAAGAAGAGGCGCGTGTGGTGTGTGTCGTATATATGTATGTATAGGTATGTGTATAATCTGATTTTGCGGGTTAATTAAGGGTTTGGGCTGGGTCAAGTGAGATAGAATTGGGCTTGGGTCAGCTAAAATGAAGAGAATAGAGAGGAAAAGGTCCAATTATACTTCTAGACAATTTCAGTTAATAAAATGACCAAAATTAAGCTAATCAGACTAAATTGAAGTGGAACTAATTTCCTATTAATTTAACGAGCTTCTCAAATCCAATAATTCTAAAATATTTAATAAAACACAATTATTTTGTTTAAAAATTAAGGAACTAATTATGTCATCAATTCCTTATTTTTAATCAATTTTGAGAAAATTAGAGTATTTGCAATTTGAACAAAAAATTTCCTCGAAATAAATTTTAAAATATTTGTTTAAGTGAGAATTATATGATTCTATATAACTAAATATAGAACATATTAATTTTCACCCAAAATTCAAAAGGTAGGCTTGCAATTTATTTTCAAAAAATGATTATTTTAAAACTATTTGGAATTAAGAAACTCGAAAACTAATTTGGAATGGGGAGGGAAAAAATTAGGTGTCAACAGGACAATGATGAATAATTTGAAAACCATCGTATGACTTTTTGTATACACCTACCGAGCCTCAGCGCTCCCAAGATAGGACCCATGGGGGTTTCGCAACCCGTATACCTATCTCATAACCTCAATTCGCCTCTCTGATTAATGTTCACGAATCAAGGTCTATAAAGTGTTTCTTATATTTCAATCAACTCGACCGACACCTCCCTCGGTCTAGGCTTTTTTAAAAGTTTCTTATTTTCTTTCAAAATCAGTATTTCTCAGTGATACCAATGTCTCATGAATATGAATGTATGAAATGAGGATGTAATGCTCACAACCAACCAATATGAAGATGATAATCCATACAATACATGTAAGAGTGAGCTCATAATCAACTCAATATGTCAATAATTAAAATTTCAATATCTCATTGGGCACCATCAAAAAATTAATCGTGTAGGACATAGATAACATCATATCAAAACCACAATTTGGTATTTCCATCATAATAAAGGCAAACAAAGCTCAATAAGGCCTATAATATCTATTCAAGCCCCCGCACGACATCACATTAAGAACAAGGCATGTAAATGCACAAATAAGGCTAATGATATCAAATAAAGCCCCCACTTGGGCAACACGCAATATATATTATCACCAATAAACAACAACGAGAATATAAATCCCCATACGGACATCACACAATATATATAACTCAAAAATAATTCCCATAGTTATTTTTCCCAACCCATAGCATGCTTTACTTATTTATTAACTACCCAGCCAGTTTGAAGTAATATAAGCCATAAACTACCTTGAAGGGTCGAAAGTAGATTTCCAGGCTAGGTATTTGTATGTTTTAGTTGACTTCTTAAACATGGAGTCTTCTCCTTCCTAACGGCCTCGAAATCAACTAAAACATACAAATACAACATCTATATGTTAAAAGGTAGCTAATGATATCCATATTGACTATATTCAAGTTGGGTCCAAAACGGGTTTCAAAAATGTGTTTGAAAATGAAAGGGGTAAAACCAAAATTTTATTTTAGAAATACGCCCCCTAAGGTTATATGAGTGCATAGTTGAAAACCTACATGAAAACGAGTTAAAAACAAGGTCCAAATCTAAGAAAATCTATTTTTAAGCTTTACCCACAAAAATCTCAAAAATCCATTTCAAAATCGAGATTAAAAGGAATTTTCGAAGACCCAATCAATAGGAAATAGTGAAAAGATGAGTTTAAAGCTTATCCAAGATCAAATGGTGAAGAAACACTACAAATCTACCAAAATCCGATGCTTTGAGGTCCAAAAATGGTGGAATTCGCGAAAATGAGATATTTATACCGTTCTGTGCATAGTACCTCATGATGGCGGACCCCACATTATAATCGCGAGGGTCAACGTTGACTCAGCCAAAACTTTGGCCTTCGCATTTGTGGCCAAGGCTTCGCATGCGTTCGCAAAGAAGGATGGACCGACCCGGACCCAACTACCCTTCGCGATCGCGACCACCACCCTCGCGATCCCGATGAAGGAACAATTCCTTCTCCGCGTTCGCTGTCGGTGGCTCGCGTTTGCGAAGAAGGTTCCATGCACCAGATATCAGCTGTGCACCAGCTGAATTTGCATGTTACTATGCTACTAGGCTATTTTTGATGTTCTGGACTCAATGACAATGTCGTATTTTCCATGAAGGATCATTTTCAATAAATTAGCCCCCGGGACCCCTTTTAGCTTATTTTAACTAGTTTCTACAACGAGAGTCAAAATGCAATATAAAGGTATCAAACCAGAACCAACCTCGCTACTAACTAAATTTCAACATTCCGGATCCAATTGAATTGTCCAAATCACCATCTGGCACTTAGAAAATCAAATGGTGATCAAAGTCAACTATAGAACTTTAAAGCCTCTAAAAATTACAAACTCTCCCAAAAGCCTTCTGAAGGCATTGGGAACCATGCCAACTATCCCCATAACTCAAAATCAACATATAACAACTGTGAGGAAGATAAAATGGTCAAATCACATAAAAATCAAAATCTCACATATCAGGTCATTACAGTATCCACCACTAAGACTCTAGTTCATCCTCAAACTAAAAGGCAAAAGAAATACCTGAATAGGTAAATAGTTAAAGGTAACTACTACGCATGTCAGACTCGACCTCTCAAGTAGCCTCCTCGATAAAATGGTGTTTCCATTGAACCTTAACCACTGGAATATATCTAAAATACAACCGTCAAACATCCCTGGCTAAAATGGAAACTGGTTCCTCAACAAAGGTTAACCTCTCATCCAACTGAACCGAGTCCTAATGAAGCACGTGAGACTCATCTGGAATATAACATCGAAGCATAGATACATGAACGACTGGATAAACGGCTGAAAAGTCTGAAGGTAAGGCTAACTCATAAGCAACCTCCCTAACTGTCTGAAGTATCTCAAAAGGTCCAATACCTCGGGCTAAGCTTGCCCCTCTTTTCGAACCTCATCACCCCCTTCATGGGTGACACACGAAGGAAAACCCGATCACCAATCCCAAGCTTCAAGGCACAAAGCCTGCGGTTGGTATAACTCTTTTGTCTACTCTGGGCTGCCCGAAGCCTATCCTTTATCACCTGAACTCTATCCAAAGACTCGCAAAGCAAGTCGGTATCACGGGGTTTAACCTTAGAACTCTCAAACCAACTAATCGGGGATCGGCAATGCCTATATTACAATGCCTCAAAAGGTGTCATCTCAATACTCGAATAGTAGCTATTATTATAAGAAAACTCTGTTAAGGACAAATGTTGCTCCCACTAACCTCCAAAGTCCATAACATATGCGCGGAGCATATCCTCAAAAAATTGAATAGTCCGCTACGACTGCCCATCGGTCTGGGGGTGGAAAGTTATGCTAAGGTCCACCTGAGTACCCAACTCCTCCTGAAATGCCCTCCAGAAGCTAAAAGTGAACACTGAGCTTCTATCTGAAATAATAGACACGAGTACCCCATGAAGAAGAACTATCTCTCAAACATAGATACGAGCCAACCTCTCGGCACTGAAGAAAACCTGAAAAGGATGAAATGAACCAATTTGGTCAATCGATCCATGATGACCCAGATGCTGTCAGAACTACAAAAAGTACGAGGCAACCCACTCACAAAATCCATAGCGATCCGCTTCCACTTCCATTCAGGAATAGGTAATCTCTGAAGCAAACCACTCGGTCTCAAATGCTCGGCCTTCACCTACTGACAACACAAGCAACGAGCTACAAAGTCTGCTACATCCCTTTTTATACCACCTCACCATTAATACTACTTTAGATCACGATACATCTTGGTCACCCTTGGATAAATAGAGTATATGGAACAATTTGCCTCCTCCAAAATCAATCTCATCAATCCACCATCTCTCGGCGCACAAACTCGATCACCAGTTCTCAAAACACTATCAGAATCAAGAGACTCCGTCTTAGCCTTGCCTCTCAATACCTTATCTCGAATCACCCTCAAATTATCTGCATCAAATTGGTGAGCTTGAATCTGCTCCAACAACGAATAACTAGCATCAATAAAGGCTAAAACACGTTCAGGTGCCAAAATGTCAAACCTAACCATCTAGTTAGCTAAAGACTAAACCTCTAAGGCTAAAGGCCTCTCCTGAGTCAAGACATGAGCTGAACTCCCTATACTAGTCGAATTTCGACTCAAGGCATCTGCAACCACGTTAGCCTTACCCGAATGATAGAGAATAATGAGGTCATAATCCTTAAGCACTCAAGCCAACGTCCCTGTCTCATATTAGGATCTCGCTAGGTGAAGAAGTACAAAAGGCTACGATGATCCAAAAAAATCTCACAATGGACTCCATACAAGTAATGCCTCCACAACTTCAACACAAACATAACCACGATCAACTCTAAATCATGGGTAGGGTAATTCTTCTCATGAGATTTCAACTGATGAGATGCATAAGCAATCACTTTACCCTTCTGCATCAACACTACACCTAAAAACATGCCAAAAGCATTACAAAACACGGTGAAATCCACGCCCTTCTTGGGCAAAGTTAAGATAGGAGCCGAAGTCAACAACTCTTTGAGCTTTTGAAAGCTCGCCTCACAAGCATCCGACCACTGAAAGGTAACCTTCTTCTGATTCAACTTGGTCAAAGGAGCCGCAATAGAGGAGAAACCCTCTACAAAATGCCGATAATAACCTCCCAAACCAATGAAATTCTGAATCTTGGTAGGAGAAGTAGGTCTATCCCAATCACAAATCACCACTATCTTGGTCGTATCAACCATAATACTATCCTTAGTCACCATATGACCCAAGAAAAAGATAGAATCCAATCAAAACTCACACTTGGAGAACTTGACATACAACTTCTCATCACACGACCTCTAAAGTATAGTCCTCAAGTGTCTCGCATGATTGACCTCATTCTTGAAATAAACCAAGATATCATCTATATATACAATCACAAATGAGTTTAGATACGATCGAAATTCTCAATTTATCAACTCCATGAATGCTGCTGGGGCATTGGTTAACCCAAAAGACATGAGCAAGGACACATAATGACTGTATCGAGTCCAAAAAGTCGTATTCGGTGCATTTGATGCTCTAATATTTAATTGGTGATACCCGGACCTCAAATAAATCGTAGAAAACACGAAATCACCCTGAAGCTAGTTAAATAAATCATCAATACAAGGAGGAGGATACTTGTTTTTAACCGTCACTTTGTTCAATTGTCGATAGTCTATACACATACGCATAGAACCATCTTTCTTCTTCACAAATAAGACAGGAGCACCCTAAGGAGATACACTAGGTCTAATAAACCCCTTTCCAAACAAATCCTATAACTGCTCCTTTAATTCTTTCAACTTAGCCGGGGCCATCCTATAAGGAGGAATAGAGATGGGCTTGGTGCCCGACTCCACATCAATAGCAAAATCAATGCCACAATCTGGAGGCATACCAGTCAAATTTATAGGAAACACATTCATGAACTCGCGAACAACCTAATTAAAATCCATAGAAGGTGGTGAGCAACAAGAATATAACAAATATAAGCTAAATAAGACAAACACCTTCTTTTTACTATGCGACGAGCACATAGAAAAGATATAACTCCATTCAGACTCGAATTAAGAGTACCCTTCCAAGCTAACCTTGGCACACCCAGTGTAGCTAAGGTCATGGCCTTGACATAGCAATCCAAAATGGCATGATATGGAGCTAACCAATCCATACCCAAGATGACATCAAAATCAATCATATCTAGGATAATCAAGTCTACCCAAGTCTCACACCCCGCGAAGGTAACTACACAAGATCGGTACGCCCGATCCACTATTAAAAAATCTCATACGGGGGTAGATACATGAAGAGGCATAGAAAGGGGCTCACAAGAAGCATCAATACCAGAAGCAAACTATGTAGACACATAGGAGAAGGTAGACCCAGGGTCAAATAACACGAAAATAGCTCTATAGCAAATTGGTATGATACCTATAACAACTGCATTAGAGGCCTATGCCTCGGGTCTCCCTGGTATAAAATAACAGTGTCCACATCTGCTCCCAGGCTGAGTGACCCTGTGTCTACTTCCACGAGCTCCCCTACCTCTACCTCGAGCACCTCTAGCAATACCCCTACCACTCTATGAACCACCTCTGACTGCAAAAATAAGGGTAGGGAAAACTGAAGCTGAGAACGCTACTGGGAAGGACCAAAAACACGATGAGAATAATCTTTGACCAAATAACCAACCTTCTCACAAACAATGTATCCTCTACAGCCTGACTCAATCTGAAAGGGAACAGATGAACTAGAACGACTGCCCTAGGCTGAAGAATTGAGATTGGAACCTACACTCACATAACCGAATGCCTGGCTATCTGAAACTACAAAACCTGAAGGTCCATTACCTGATTCCTATAAAGAAACCTGGACCAGCCTACCATGATAGCCATAGGGACCTCTACTCAAGAAATCTCTACCTCAAAAAGCGCGACCACTAAACTCGCCCTATTGGCACACCTTCTTAGTGCCTCCCTGAGTAGCCTAGGTAATAGACTCGGTCAACCTGTCATGATCAATAATACTCTAAAGAGAATCCCCTAAAACAACCATCTACAAAGTGGCCAACTGATAGGAACATTATAACCCCTTATAAACTTTCGAATCCTCTCTGGCTCTATAGAGATATCGGCGCTCGCATATACGAATAGGGTATGGAAGTGTTGCGACCAAGCTATACACGCAAGTGTACGTGATCGTTCAAGTAATAAAGTGGCTTCTTTGAAAGAGCCGGATATCAAACCCAAGGGACTTTCGTCAACAGAACTCAATTCTAGACGTCAAACCATAATTAAAACTAGTGTTGCGAAAAAGGAAAGGGATTCGGTACTAAAAATTAAATGATTGCGGACTATGAACTCCTATCTTCACTACTGTAACTTTAGTTTTTGCAAATATGCTTGAAAAATCAATAAAAAGTAAATTCCCAGGGATAAGGCACTCCGAAAGTCGTCTCTTGAGCATAATTGTTATTGGTTTAAGCAATTTGAGTTGTTTATCTTTTTTATTGATCCCGAGGTTAATTTTACAATTATATTCGTCTCCAAACTATAATCGTCTACTAGAAATTGGAAACCTAACTACGTCAGTGAGTGGTGATAAGTTTAACCAATTCTAATGCATTTCAGCTTTCTTCTCGTAATTGACCAAGTGCGGCGGATTAGGTACCTCTCGGTCCTAACCACATGTAAATCCCTTGGAATTCCTTCCCCGAGAAAGACCACACTTCTTATATTCCATGTTCTATCTCTTGGTTTCTCTCTCGAGCTCACCTCAAGACAAGGAATTTATTTCAATGGTGATCAAGCATCAAAATAATGAAATTAAGAATATACGAATAACCAATTTATGATAAACTTCAGCAAAAACCACTAAAATTAACCCAAGAGATTCATGTTCTTGGCCTTAACCCCAAGAATGAGGGATTTTAGCCACTCATAATGTTAATTAACATCCAAAAGTAATAAAATACCATAAAAAGAAATAAAAACTGAAAAGATGAAGAATGAAACCTAATTTCAATGCCCAAAAACGCCCAAAGTATCCTAGTGAAGATGGAATGTGATACAATAACTCAAAAGCCCTATTTATAGAGTGAATTTTGAGGCAAAAATTCGCCAAAAAATGGCCCGGCACGCCCTTGTGCGCGCCTGGCACTTAGGAGAATTTTGCCTCTGCAAAGGTGCGACCCAGGCGGCCTGGCACGCCCTTAGTCATGCCCCACTGCTGCCTCCCAGAAAATTTTTTGCACAAAAGTGGCCTGGCATGCCCCTTGGCGCGCCAGGCCCTTAATTTTTGATTTTCCTCTTTCGTCGACTTTTCTTTGCGGATTTGGCATGATTCTTCAAGTTCAACTCTTTGCTTGCCTCTTATCTTCAATATCCTTTGCTCGTAGCTTCTCCAAGCCACGCTTTCCACGCCAAAAATGCTCCAAACAGTCGGAAAGTCCACCTACAAGGGTCTAATCACATTGGTTAGCACAATATCACATATTCCATCAAAACCATACGAAATACATACATATTATTCTCAAAACTAAGGTAAACTTGGGTTAAAGTCGACACTAAGACATATAAATACGCCTTAGATCACTACCCCACACTTGATCCTTTGTTTGTCCTCGAACAATGACTACACTCAAACCCGGGTGACTTAAAACAACCGACCCCCAATTGGTATTCCTGCATAGCTACACAATCACATTTATCAAATTATGCACCAACATACTAGTATCACCGAAAAAGTGAATAACAAATTGAAACAACCTATCCTCACAAAAAAACATTACTAGTTGCAAATTCATGCATGACACGTTACTAATAGATTACCACACTTTGCTAAACATGCACCCTCACCACAAGAGAATCACCCAACACTTCACACAAAGTAATTACTAAATGGGTGCATGAATAAAAGTTCACTTTCTCTCAAAAAGAATTCACATGCAACACAAGATGAACCATAAGCTTGCCCTTAGTGTAATGCTCCACTAATGTTAAAATGTTAAAGCTCAAGATCAAGTAGGACTTTAGGGGTTGTAATGTAGGCTAAAGGACGGGTAGGAACTCTTTGGTCAAGAATAGTGACTATCTTCCCTAAGCGCTTTAATACACTACAAATTACATTTAGACCACCTTCGACCACCCTATTTTCCACCACTTTTCTCTTCCCAAATCTCTTTTGTTTTGCCCCCACATTTTTAAGCTAGCTTAAGCATATTAGGTAGGGAGTAACTGCTATCAACCATTGATTCAAAAAAAAAATATTATATATATATATATATATATATTTTTTCATTACCATCCTCCCTACCAATACGCACAAAGGATATATACTTGGGGCTTTAACTTAACTCTTTCCTTCTTCAATTTTTTTACACTCCTTCACATCTTAATATCTCAATTAAAGCGCTTAGGAGTTTTGGATCAAATTATGGTTCATTGAAAGAGAAGGATCAAGCTGCATGTAAAGCTACTAAAGAATAGGCTAAAGGCTCAACGGGGCTAACTAAGATCATGCAAAAAGGGTAGATAAAGTAGGCATAAAACATGGCTATCAAAGAAATGCCTATATCATCTCCTAAACTCAACATATTTTATTTCGCTTTGCAAACACACCGGGCAAGTTCTAGACATCATTATGCACATGGAATATCACAAAAACCTTACTCACACATGGCGCATGTTCAGCTCAGCAGGCTCACCATTAAATATCCAAAATCATGCATAAGTTGAACATTAAGCAACTTAGCCAGTCAACTAAGTGAGAATTAGGCGTCTCAACACTTGCTATTGTATATCCTAGCATGTTTCACACATGTATGCACAATTGTATAGCAAACAAGAACACCTGACACTACATGACTAATTCGCTCTTAAGACGGTCGTCATCCATACATCATAGAGCAGATCCCTTAATCCTATGACTAAAGGCGACTCAAAAGTAATAAACACCAAAAACAACATAAAAATTAAAATCTTTTTGTGGTTTTTGTCACGCCCCGTATCCCAATGGGGTGGACTGGCACCCGAAGCCGATAAGGCTCGAGAGAACCAATCTTTACTCCTGTCCATTCATAAGCATACCATTAGAAACATCACCACCACATAAGGACATAAAGTGCTAACAGAGAAAAACATGGAACATGTGATATATATATATATATATATATATATATACGTGAAACTTGACTGTTAGGGACATCAATTCAAAGGACATACATCTCTTACGTTCATATACCCACATATGTCTATAAAAGCCTCTAACAGAAGTACATACATGATCATCTTAAATTCGTGACAAGTCCCGGCTTTACATAAAATTTACAATACCAAAACCAATATACAATAGTGACTCGGAAAGCCTCGAACCAATTGGAGCTCACCAAAGATCGGCAAAATATCTGCAACCTACTGTGGAGGTCTACTAGCACATGTGCCTGCAGCAAGTAAGGTAAGTCCCACAGGGGACGTCAGTACGAAGAATGTACTGAGTATGTAAGGCCATAAGAAACTATATGATACATCAATACTTCAATGGAATCAAATATAAGTAAAGAACCAATATGGATAAGTCATCACCCTATATGTATGGAAATATGTACATTAGATGGATTACTTCTTTTACCTTTACGCTCATTCGTTCCTTCATCACTCACCTCTTCATTCAATACTCATCCTTCCATTTTTACAATGCCCAGGCCCCAAGCTGATCAGTGGGTAATCAACAGTTTTCGGGATCGACCCATGCTAGGCTTTTCTTTTGCCCCTGGGATACCACCCGTAGTAGCGGGATTGACCCATGCTAGGTGTTCTTTTCACTCCTGGGATACCACCCGTAGATATTGGGATCGACCCATGCTAGGCTTTTCTTTTGCCCCTGGGATACCACCCAAGAATACATACTTCACTACCTCACTTCTTCAATCTTAGAAATAGTTCATTCTATGATTATGTCATTATTGGAACTTTTGAATGTAATATTATTGGAACTTTGGAACCATGATCATAATTATGTGACACATGAATGACAATAGATCAAGAATAAGGTATATATGATTAACCATAGATGATACCTGGAAATGAGTTGCCTTAGGACATTTCGGAATATGAGTAAGTACAATAACAAGGTGAATACTACATGCTGCTGAAGGATACGAAAAGAGTAACCTTACATACCTTGTCCTCTCAATATGAACACTCAATCCTATACGTGAATACAATAGCCCACCTTCTTCCTTACGTCTTACTCTACAATACAAGTACATACCGGAGCTTACATTAGCAACTAGTTACTATACAAGCATACAAGACGACAATGAGCTATATGACTGCCGTATAACGTCATGTCACCCCTTACAATACAATCCACTGCATTCTCATACCAACAACACCTTAACATTCCACACATTGACCAATACATCATACATCAATAGCATTTCACACCAAGCTTACCCTTTATGTCTTCTCATTATCATTCCGTCACTATTACACCTTCATAACAACATATGAACAATGATTAATACTTAATATAGTCCAAAACGCCTCCAGAAGACCCTTTAAAGTCATTAAAACGGTGTCATAAGTTGATAAATTCATCCAAAAAAGGGTATAGGGGCCTTCGGGGATCAAAGAGAGACGAAAACACATAAAATCGAAACCTGGGTTGACCTGCGAAGCCACCTGCGCCCATAGGTGGATGAGGTGCGCCCGCAGGTGGACTTTGGCATAAGCCAGAGGCACCTACGTTGGCATCTGCGCCCGCAGGTTCTACTCAGGTGCCCTCGTCTGCGGGGGCGGATGCCCGTTTTGGTCAAAATGAGTCTCTTTTGGGTATTTTTATGCAATGAATGGTCTATGATCATAAATAAACTTCTTTTGACATATTTTGATCATATTGGATGCCAAAAATCAGCCAGGGTTTCAATATGCACAAAAACATCACCAACACGACACTTTCCCTTCACTTACGTCACCTATTCCATGAACAAATTCGCCACAACAATTCCAAATGTTATACATAAGGGAAGACAAAATAAAGACATAACCAAACCATACATGTTGATATTAAATCCACCAAATATACCTCCTTCAAGACCACAAGTCCACTCTCAATTTTATAAGGCAAAAACCCTTTGTCAATTTAACAAACATGTAACATTTCACACATAGTGAACTTCTCAATACTTTATCAACATAGCCAACATGATTTATACACCCTCTCATGCACATAATATATAAAACTATAGTAATAAACACTTACTAAATCTTGTACAAAGGTGATCTTGTCCACAAAGATGACTTAGGGTTCTTGAGAGCTAAGGAAATGTTGTGAATATTCTAGAAAAGGCATGGGTGTTGTATTGAAATAAAAATATGATTTTCTTGCTATATATAGTCCCTCAAGTCACTCTTATCCAAGTCTTGGCATTAAATGCAATGTTGGCTTGGTCAAATGGAAGAATGGGTCATTTTTGCCCCATTAGGCCATGTCTTTCTTATGATCTTTGGGCCTTATTTGGCCCAATGGCACAAAACTCATGTAAGCCCCAACAAATGAATGTATAATTCATCAAATCTCTCATGTTTAACTAATTCCATAAATGTACACGTAGTCGTATAGGTTCGAAAATATACGGGGTGTTACATTCTTCCCCCTTTAGAAACATTCGTCCTCGAATATTAGTGACATTATTCATTGCACACACAATGGAAAGTCTAAGGTCATTTCTCATGTTATCATTTATATATACTTAATGCTTATAAATACTTACTTTTCATTGTTTCGATCTCGCATCTTGAACTTGTTCTTCCAGTTGAAACAAATGAGGGTACTTTGACTTCATTATTTCTTCAGCTTCCCATGTGACCTCTTCTATTTGCTGATTTCTCCAAAGTACCTTTACGGGAGAGACTTCTTTATTCCTCAACCTCTTCACTTGTCTAGCCAGGATGGCAATAGGTATCTCCTTATAGGTAAGATCCTCTATAACCTGTACATCGTCAATAGGAGTAAAATGAGATGGATCCCCTATGCACTTTCAAAGCATCGAAACATGAAATACTGGATGAACTGTGGAGAGTTCTTGGGGTAGTGTTGACTCATACGCAACCTGCCCAAATCTTCTAATAATTTGATATGGACCTATATAACGTGGACTCAATTTTCCTTTCCTTTCGAATCGCATTACTCCTTTCATCGGTGACACCTTTAAAAATACCCAATCACCTATGGAGAATTCAAGCCCTCTTCTTCTAACATCAGCATAGGACTTGTGTCGACTTTGGGCCGTTTGTAGCCGTTGTTGAATCACTTTAACTTTCTTCATAGCCTGATGAATAAGATCTGGCCCAAGTAAAGCAGTTTCACCCGCTTCAAACCATCCAATTGGTGATCTATATTTCCTTCCATACAAAGCTTCATAAGGTGCCATTTTAATACTTGAATGATAGCTGTTGTTGTAAGCAAATTCAATAAGAGGCAAATGGTCATCCCAACTACCTTGAAAATCTAACATGCATGCTCGTAGCATATCTTAAAGTGTTTGGATAGTACGTTCTGCTTGTCCATCAGTCTGAGGATGGAAATCCGTACTCAGATTCACCTGTGTACCCAAACTCTGCTGGAAAGATCTCCAAAAATGAGTAGTAAATTGTGCTCCTCTATCTGGTATGATGGAGATCGGAATCCCATTTAACCGTACTATCTCTTTCACATACAATCTTGCATACTCCTCCGCTGTATAGGTGGTTTTGACTGGTAGGAAATGAGCTGACTTGGTAAGCCTATCCACTATAACCCATATAGAATCAAATTTCCGCAGTGTACGAGGCAGGCCTGTGATAAAGTCCATATTAATCATATCCCCTTTCCAGACTGCAAGATTGATATATTGCATGTAACCTCCTGGTTTTTGATGCTCTACCTTTATTTGCTGATAATTCGGGCACTGAGCAACAAACTCTGCAATATTCTTCTTCATATTTCCCCACCAATACACTTATTTTAAATCATGGTACATTTTAGTAGCTCCCGGATGAATAGAATAGCGCGAATGATGTGTCTCTGTCATAATTCGTTTCCTCAATTCATCTACATCCGGTACAAATAATCTACCTTGGCATTGAAGCACCCCTTCTTGTGTAAGATCAAATGCCTTTGTCAGATTCTATTGTACATTCTCTTTTAGTTGCAATAATACAGGATCTGCAAACTGCTTCTCTTTCACTTCAGCTATCAATAAAGATTCAGCCGCATTTTGTACAATCACTCCTTCATCTGAGGATTCAAGAAGACGAACCCCCAAGCTGGCTAATTGATGTAGATCTTTGATTATCTCTTGCTTTTTAGTCAACTGACCACTAGTGCTTTCAACTGCCTTGCGGTTCAATGCATCAGCTACCACATTTGCCTTCCCTGGATGGTATAGAATATCAATATCATAATCTTTTAATAACTCAAGCCACCGTCGTTGCCTTAAATTGAGTTCCTTCTGCTTAAAGATATATTGCAAACTTTTGTGATCAGTATAAATATCAACATGAACTCCATACAAATAATGAGGCCATATCTTTAAAGTAAAAACCACCGCTGCTAACTCAAGATTGTGTGTGGGATAGTTTCTCTCGTGTGGCCGTAACTTTCGTGAGGCATATGCTATGACATTACCGTGCTGCATCAATACACACCCTAGGCCAATTTCGTAAGCATCGCAATATACTGCATAACCTTCAGTGCCTTTCGGAAGTACTAACACCGGTGTAGCAGTCAATTTATCTTTCAGCACCTAAAAACTTTTCTCACATGCATCATTCCACTGAAATTTAACTGCCTTGTGTGTATGCTTCGTTAAATCCATCAAATCCATGAACACGCCTAGAAATGGATTAAGCACCCTATTCATCAAATCCATGAACACAGCTGGGGCATTTGTTAGTCCAAATGACATGACCGGAAATTCATAATGTCCATACCGTGTTCGGAAGGCTATCTTGGGTACATCTTCTTCTTTAACCCTAACTTGATGGTAACCCGACCTCAAGTCAATCTTTGAAAAACACTTGCCGCTCTGTAACTGATCAAACAAATCATCAATTTGAGGGAGGGGATATTTGTTCTTGATCGTTACCTTATTCAATTGTCGATAGTCAATTCACATTCTCAATGTGCCATCTTTCTTCCATACAAACAATATCGATGCATCCCACGGGGACATACTAGGCCTAATGAAGCCTTCGTCTAGCAAATCTTTCAATTGCTCCTTCAATTCACGCAATTCTGCTGGAGCCATTCTATATGGGGGAATTGAGATAGGCTGAGTACCTGGAATCACATCAATTCCAAACTCTACTTCCCATTCTGGGGGTAAGCCTGGGAGATCCTCTGTGAATACATCAAGAAATTCGTTGACCACCAAAATCAACTGAGGAGTTAGTGGTTCCACATCATTATCTTTCACTCGTACTAAGTGACATATTTACCCCTTGGCAATCATCTTCCTTGCTTACAAATAGGAAATAAATTATCCTCTTGGTGCCCCCACATTACCCTGCCATTCAAGACTGTTTCCTTGTGGAAAACAAAAATATACCTTCTTGGCCCGGCAATCTACTGTGGCATAACAAGAAGCCAACCATTCCATGCCCATTATCACATCAAAATCCACCATGTCTAGTTCAATGAGATCGGCCAATGTATCATAACCACACACAGTTACCACACAATTACGATATACTCTTTTCGCAATAATATAGTCACCAACTGGTGTAGATACTTCAATTGACTTGGTTAATAGTTTCGGTGTTCTTTCAAATTTTGCAGGAACCAATGGAGTAACATATGACAATGTAGAACCCGGATCAATTAATGCATATACATTATATGAGAATATGGATAATATACCTGTGACTACGTCAGGAGATTCCTCTAAATCCTTCCGGTCTACTAGAGCATAAGTACGATTCTGAGTTCCATTGGAACTGGCTGCTCCTCTAGAACCTCTACCACGACCCACAGGCTGCACACCTCTGCCAAGGGGAGGAACCGATGATAATGATGCAATGGTTGATCCCGCAGGTCGCGCCATATTACCCAAGCCTTTTCATGGGAAGTCTCTCATCATATGCCCCGCCATACCTCACTAAAAGAAAACATTTGATCCAAGCTGGCATTCACCTAAATATTGACCGAGAAGTGTAGTTTTGGGTTTTGTTTATGTGTGTTGTGAGACCATGGCTGATTTTTGGCATTCAAATGATCAAAAATATGTCAAAATAAGTTTGGTTATGATCATGGACCGTTCATTGCATAAAAAGATCCAAAAGAAACCAATTTGGACCAAAACGGGCATCCGCCCCCGCAAAGGAGGGCACCTGCGGGCCCAGGTGGCTGCGCAGGTCAGCCCAGGTTTCCGTTTTGTATGTTTTCGCATCTAGTCGACCCCCGAAGGCCCCCATTCCCTTTTTGGATGTAATTATCAACTTATGATATCATTTTAATGACTTTAAAGTGTCGTATGGAGGCATGTTGGACTATATGAAGTATGGGTGGCTGTTCATATGTTGTTTTGAAGGATAAATTGTGACGAAATGATAGTTAGGGGATGTAAGGGGTAAACGTGGTGTGAAAAGCTATTGATGTATAATGTATTGGTCAATGTGTGTGTTTTATAGTATTGTTGATATGGTAACATGGTGGATTGTGTTGTAAAGGGTGACATGACGTTATACGGCAGTCATATAGCTTATTGTCATTTTGTACGGTTGTATAGTAACTAGTTGCTAATGTAAGCTCCGATATGTACTTGTATTGTAGAATAAGACGTAAGGAAGAAGCTGGGCTATTGTATTCACATATAGGATTGAGTGTTCATATAGAGAGGCCAAGGTATGTAAGGTTATTCTATCTATATCCTTCTGCAGCATGTTGTTCATATGGACTATGTACTTATTCCATTCCGAAATGTCCAAAGGCATCTCATTCAGGTTGTAACTATTGTTAAGTCACATGTTCCTCATTCTTTAGTCGTTGTTGCTTATGTGTTACATAATTATGGACATGGTTTTGAATTCCCAAAAATATTATGTTCCAAAGTTTCCAATAAGGTTATGGCTACAATATGTCAATCTCTCATACACAGACGAATCAATCTCTTATAAGTGATGGTATTAATCTCTCATGAGTGAGCGTGACAACCTCTCATAAGTAAAGGTACCAATCCCGTAAAAGTTAAAGAATGAAGCAAGATATATTGAGTGTATCCATGGGGTGAAATAAACACCTGCATGAAGATATCCATGGGGTGAAAGAAACACCTGCATGATGACTATCCCAACATTATGAGTGTATCCATGGGGTGAAAGAAACACCTGCATGATGACTATCTCAACATTATGGGTATATCCATGGGGTGACATGAACACCTGCATGACGATAGTATGAACTTCCCACTGATCAGTTGGGCCCAGGTAGCATATGATTAATGATTGGGAAGTAAGTAAGAAGAGGTTCAAAAGCACAAAAGTGAAGAGAGTATCGAAAGTAATGCACGCAGTTCCAAATATATAGATTAATGGCTTATCCATATTGGGCATGTCCCTTGTAATTATTTTCCATGAAAATTCATATATTCAGTTTCATACAGCCTTACATACTCAGTACATTCTTCGTACTGGCCCCTCTTGGGGGATTTACCTTACTAGCTGCAGGCACAGGTACTAGTAGACCTCCCCAGTAAGCTGCAGGACATCTTTTGATCGTTGGTGAGCTCCAGTTGGTTCGGGGCTTTCCGTGTCCAAGTTGTACATTGCTTTTGGTATTGTAGATGTTATGTAAAACAAGGACTTGTCCCGAATTTAGGTTGGTCGTGTATGTATTTTTGTTAGAGGCTTTTGTAGACGTATGTGGGTATGTAAATGAATGTGGAAGAAAAAGATGTATGTCCCTTTGACTTGATGGCCCTGAAGGCCTAGTTTCATATATATATATATACTATCATGTTCCATGCTTTCCGATATGAGCCTTTTATGTTCATGCGTGATAGTGGTGTTTCTTATGGCATGCATTTGGATGAACGTTAGTAAAGCTTGGTTCTCTCGGGTCTTATCGACTATGGGTGCCAATCCACCTCGTTGGAACTCGGGGTGTGACAAAAGTGGTATCAGAGCAGGTCATTCTAAGGGTGTCTACAAAGCCATGTCTGAGTAGAGTCTTACTTATCGATGTGTTGTGCACCACATTTGTAAGTAGGAGGCTACGGGATATTTAGGAGTTGTTTCATTCCTTCATTTATAGATCGTGCATTAGAGCCGAAGTTATAGGTGGAATTGTTTCTGACTACCAATGTTGTTGTTATTGTATATTATAGAAAAATGCCGATTACAAGAAGAGGTCGAGGTAAAAGTAAGAGGATAGATAGAATTGCTGGAGAAGGAACCAGTATACCACCACCTGATCAAGTTAATGAAGGCGATACTGAGAATGAATTTATGTTGCGGACTTCCTGCACTCCCTCTGTTCCAGAAGAGTCGAGTAGGAGAAGAGCACCTGTGGATCCACCAGTAAATACTACTACTGATCAGGACTTAAAGGATGCAGTACAAATATTGACCCGAATAGTTGCTGCATAGGTTCAGGGACAAGGTGGTCCAATGACAGGTGATGAAAGTGCAGCGAGAGCAGCTAGTTAAAGGACGCAGGATTTTCTAAAACTAGATCCTCCCACATTCACTGGATCAGATCCAAGTGAGGACCCGCAAGATTTTATAGATCAAATCCAAAGGGCTCTGGAGGTTATGCATATAACCGGGGTAGAAACAGTTGAACTTGCTGCTTATAGATTGAAGGTAGAGGCGATATTGTGGTATGAAGACTGGAAGAAAGCTCGTGGTATTGGTGCAAACCCACTTACGTGGGATAAATTTAAGGTGGAATTTCTTGATCACTACCTTCTTTATGAGATCCGAGAGGCTAGTGCGGATCAATTTTTAAATCTCCGTCAAGGGAATCTGAGTGTCAGGGAATATAGTCTGTAATTTAATTCCTTGGCTTGATATGCTCCAAATGTGGTGTCCACAATGACAGATAGAGTACATCGATATGTGGACAGATTGGAGCCATACTTGGTACGAGACTGCACTATTGCTGCCTTAAATCGAGATATGGATATAGCTAGAATACAGGCCTTTGCGCAGAAAATGGAAGATCAGAGGCAATGGAGAAGAACACAGGGGTTTGAAGAAGGGCCGTCGAAGAGGGTTAGATCTGCGGGATAGTCTATGGCGTCCCAAGCAGAGTTCAGGCCTCAAAATTTTAATAGACCGCCAAGGCCTTCATTTTCTTATTTCACGACAGGCACTTCCTCTCAATTTCGAGGGTCCAGAGGTTTTAATCAGGCTGGGCAAAGCAGCGGGAGTCGTGGTTCACAGACAGTGGGATCTTTTTGCCCGTTGTGTCAATATTGTAGACGATTTCATGCAGGTGAATACCGACGAGGGACGAATGGTTGTTATTGGTGCGGTATGACAGGGCATATGATGAGAGACTGCCCACGAAGAGGTTTGGGTAATGTAGCGCGACCTGCGGGATCAACCGTTGCATCATCATCATCGATTCCTTCTTTAGGTCGAGGTATGCAATCTGTTGGTCGGGGTAGAGGTACCAAAGGAGCAGCCAGTACGAGTGGGGTCCAAAATCGCACTTATACTTTAGTGGACCGAAAAAATTCAGAGGCTTCTCCTGATGTCGTCACAGGTACATTATCCATATTTTCATATAATGTATATGCATTGATTGACCCGGGTTCTACATTGTCCTATGTTACTCCATTGATTGCTTCAAAATTTGCAAAAGCACCAGAATTATTAACTAAGTCAATTGAAGTGTCTACACCGGTTGGTGAATATATTGTTGCAAGACAAGTATATCGTAATTATGTGGTAACTGTGTGTGGTCATGATACACTGGCTGATCTCATTGAACTAGACATGGTGGATTTTGATGTGATAATGGGAATGGATTGGTTAGCTTCTTGTTATGCCACGGTAGATTGCCGGGCCAAGAAGGTGCAATTTTGTTTTCCGTAAGAAAATGTTCTCGAATGGCAGGGTAATGTAGGGGCACCAAGAGGAAAATTTATTTCCTATTTGAAAGCAAGGAAAATGATTGCCAAGGGATACATATGTCACTTAGTACGAGTGAAAGATAATGATGTGGAACCGCTAACTCCGCAGTCGGTTCCAGTAGTCAATGAATTTCTTGACGTATTTCCAGAAGATCTTCCAGGTTTACCCCCAGAACGGGAAGTAGAGTTTGGCATTGATGTGATTCCAGGCACTCAGTCTATCTCTATTCCTCCATATAGAATGGCTCCAGCAGAACTGCGTGAATTGAAGGAGCAATTGAAAGATATGTTGGACAAGGGCTTTATCAGGCCGAGTATGTCTCCGTGGGGTGCACCGATATTATTTGTACGGAAGAAAAATGGCGCATTGAGAATGTACATCGACTATCGGCAATTGAATAAGGTAACGATCAAAAACAAATATCCCCTCCCTCGAATTGATGATTTATTTGATCAGTTACAGTGTGCCAAGTGTTTTTCAAAGATCGACTTGAGGTCGGGATACCATCAAGTCAGAGTCAGAGAAGAATATGTACCCAACACAGCTTTTCAAACACGATATGGCCATTATGAATTTTTAGTTATGTCATTTGGACTAACAAATGCACCAGCTGTGTTTATGGATTTGATGAATAGGGTGTTTAAGTCATTTCTAGACGTGTTCGTGACGGTATTTATAGATGACATCCTGGTTTATTCAAGATCACCAGAGGACCATGCTAATCACTTACGACAAGTGTTACAAATTCTCCGTGAGCGTAAGTTGTATGCAAAGTTCTCCAAGTGTGAGTTTTGGCTAAAATCAATCGCATTCTTGGGCCACATTGTGTCGGATGAAGGGATACAGGTTGATACACAAAAGATTGAAGCACTGAAAAATTGGCCAAGACCTACGACACCTATAGAGATTCGTAGTTTTCTTGGATTGGAAGGTTATTACCAAAGATTTGTGGAAGGTTTTTCCTCCATTGTTGCACCGTTAACAAAACTTACACATAAGGCAGTTAAATTCCAGTGGAATGATGCGTGTGAGAAAAGCTTCCAAAAGTTGAAAGATAAATTAACCTCCACACCAGTTTTAGTACTTCCCGAAGGTACCGAAGGCTATGCAGTGTATTATGATGCTTTTGGGGTTGGCCTCGGATGTGTATTGATGCAACACGGGAATGTCATAGCATATGCCTCACGACAGTTGCGGCCACATGAAAGAAACTATCTCACACACGATCTTGAATTAGCAGCGGTGGTTTTTGCTTTAAAGATATGGCGTTATTATTTGTATGGAGTTCATGATGATATCTATACCGATCACAAAAGTTTGCAATATATCTTTAAGCAAAAGGAACTCAATTTAAGGCAAAGAAGGTGGCTTGAGTTATTGAAGGATTATGATATTGATATTCTATATCATCGAGGGAAGGCAAATGTGGTAGCGGATGCATTGAGCCACAAGGCAGTAGAAAGCACTAGTGGTCAGTTGACCGAAAAGAAAGAGATAATCAAAGACCTATATCAGTTAGCCAGCTTAGGGGTTCGTCTTCTTGAATCCTCAGATGAAGGAGTTATCGTACAAAATGCAGCTGAATCTTTGTTGATAGCTGAAGTGAAAGAAAAGCAGCTTGCAGATCCTATGTTGTTGCAGCTAAAGGAAAATGTACAACAGAATTTGACGAAGGCATTTGATCTTACACAAGAAGGGGTACTTCAATGCCAAGGTAGATTATGTGTACCAGATGTAGATGAGCTGAGGAAACGAATTATGACAGAGGCACATCATTCGCGCTATTCTATTCATCCGGGTGCTACTAAAATGTACCATGATTTGAAAGAAGTGTATTGGTGGGGAAATATGAAGAAGAACATTGCAGAATTTGTCGCTCAATGCCCGAATTGTCAACAAGTAAAGGTGGAGCATCAGAAACCAGGGGTTACATGCAATGTATCAATCTTCCAGTCTGGAAATGGGATATGATTAATATGGACTTCGTCACAGGTTTGCCTCGTACACTGCAGAAATTTGATTCTATATGGGTTATAGTTGACAGGCTTACCAAGTCAGCGCATTTCCTACTAGTCAAGACCACCTATACAGCTGAGGATTATGCAAGATTGTATGTGAAATAGATAGTACGGTTACATGGGATTCCGATCTCCATCATATCAGACAGAGGGGCACAGTTTACTGCGTATTTTTGGAGATCTTTTTAGCAGAGTATGGGTACGCATGTGAATCTGAGTACGGCTTTCCATCCTCAGACTGATGGACAAGCAGAACGTACTATCCGAACACTTGAAGATATGCTACGAGCATGCACGTTAGATTTTCAGGGTAGTTGGGATGACCATTTGCCTCTTATTGAATTTGCTTACAACAATAGCTATCATTCAAGTATTAAAATGGCACCTTATGAAGCTTTGTATGAAAGAAAATGTAGATCACCAATCGGATGGTTTGAAGCAGGTGAAACTGCTTTACTTGGGCCAGATCTTGTTCATCAGGCTATAGAGAAAGTTAAAGTGATTCAACAGCGATTACAAATGGCCCAGAGTCGACACAAGTCCTATGCCTATGTTAGAAGAAGAGGGCTTGAATTCTCCCTAGGTGATTGGGTATTTTTAAAGGTGTCATTGATGAAAGGGGTGATGCGGTTCGGAAAGAAAGGGATATTGAGTCCACGTTATATAGGCCCATATGAAATTATTAGAAGATTTGGGCAGGTTGCATATAAGTTGGCACTACCCCAAGAACTCTCCACAGTTTATCCGGTATTTCATGTTTCGATGCTTCGAAAGTGCATAGGGGATCCATCTCGTTTTACTCCTATGGAGGATGTGCAAGTTATAGAGAATCTTACCTATGAGGAGATACCTATTGCCATTCTGGATAGACAAGTGAAGAGGCTGAGGAATAAAGACGTAGCATTTGCAAAGGTACTTTGGAGAAATCAGCAAATAGAAGAGGTCACATGGGAAGCTTAAGAAATGATGCTATCCAAGTACCCTCATTTGTTCCAAAGAGAAGAACAAGCTCACGATATAAGACCGAAATAATGACAAGTAAGTATTTATAAGCTTTGAGTATATATCTATATGATGACATGAAGAATGCTCTTAGACTTGTAATTGTTTAATGTGAATCATGTCACTAACATTCGAGGACGAATGTTTCTAAGGGGGGAAGAATGTAACACCCTATATGTTTCTGAGTCTAGCCGATTACCGTAACATTTATGGAGATTTTTAAACATGAGAGAATGGATGAATTATAAATTAAATTTGTTGGGCATTATGAGTCTTGTGTCATTGGGCCAAATGAGGCCCAAAATCATGAGAAAGACATGGCCCAAAATGGCAATTTGACCCATTCTTTCAATACTCTTCCATTGACCAAGTAAACAAACCAAGTGTGTGGATAAGGATCATTATAAAGGGACTATATAAGTCAATAAATCAGATTTTTATTGCACAAAAGCACACATGCCTTTTCTAACATTTTTCTCAAGCATTATCCCTCACACAAAACCCTAAGCTCGCATCTCTTTTGGGACAAGGTCACCTTTTGGTAAATATTCTTCTCATGATTTAGTATATGATATATTTAATATGATATATAAATCATGTTGGTGGTGTTGGCAAAGTCTTGGACAGTGTGCTATGTGTAAAACTGTCTATTTTTGCAATCGGAGAATGGTTTTGTCTTGTAAACTTGAACATGGACTTGTGGTCTTGAAGTAAATGAACTTTATGGATTAAATATTGTCATGTGAGATGTGATTTTAGTCTTACCTTGTTCTATCCTTGTGTATAATGATTGGGACTGTTATTGTGAAAATGGTTTTGGATTTGGTGATGTATTGACCGAGAAGTGCAGTTTTGGGTGTTGTTTATGTGTGTTGTGAGACCATGGCTGATTTTTGGCGTTCAAATGATCAAAAATATGTCAAAATAAGTTTGGTTATGATCATGGACCATTCATTGCATAAAAAGACCCAAAAGAAACCAATTTGGACCAAAACGGGCATCCGCCCCCGCAGACGAGGGCACCTGCGGGCGCAGGTCAGCCCAGGTTTCCGTTTTGTATGTTTTCGCATCTAGTCGACCCCCGAAGGCCTCCATTCCCTTTTTGGATGTAATTATCAACTTATGATATCGTTTAATGACTTTTAAGTGTCGTATGGAGGCATGTTGGACTATATGAAGTATGGGTGGTTGTTCATATGTTGTTTTGAAGGAGAAATTGTGACAGAATGATAGTTAGGGGACGTAAAGGGTAAACGTGGTGTGAAATGCTATTGATGTATAATGTATTGGTCAATGTGTGGTGTGTTATAGTATTGTTGATGTGGTAACATGGTGGATTGTGTTGTAAAGGGTGACATGACGTTATACGACAGTCATATAGCTCATTGTCGTTTTGTACGCTTGTATAGTAACTAGTTGCTAATGTAAGCTCTGATATGTACTTGTATTGTAGAATAAGACGTAAGGAAGAAGCTGGGCTATTGTATTCACGTATAGGATTGAGTTTTCATATAGAGAGGCCAAGGTATGTAAGGTTATTCTATCTATATCCTTCTGCAACATGTTGTTCATATGGACTATGTACTTATTCCATTCCGAAATGTCCAAAGGCATCTCATTCAGGTTGTAACTATTGTTAAGTCACATGTTCCTCATTCTTTAGTCGTTGTTGCTTATGTGTTACATAATTATGGACATGGTTCCGAATTCCCAAAAATTTTATGTTCCAAAGCTTCCAATAAGGTTATGGCTACAATATGTCAATCTCTCACACACAGACGTATCAATCTCTTATAAGTGATGGTATTAATCTCTCATGAGTGAGCGTGACAACCTCTCATAAGTAAAGGTACCAATCCCGTAAAAGTTAAAGAATGAAGCAAGATATATTGAGTGTATCTATGGGGTGAAATAAACACCTGCATGACGATATCCATGGGGTGAAAGAAACACCTGCATGATGACTATCCCAACATTATGGGTGTATCCATGGGGTGAAAGAAACACCTGCATGATGACTATCCCAACATTATGGGTGTATCCATGGGGTGACATGAACACCTGCATGATGATAGTATGAACGTCCCACTGATCAGTTGGGCCCGGGTAGCATATGATTAATTGTCACGCCTCAAATCCCATTGGGGCGGACATGGAACCCGAAGCCGTTGAGGCCCCGAGAGAACCAATCTTTATCCCTGTATACTCATACGTAAGTCATTCCATGAATATCAATACCACAGGTAGATGCAAGATGCTAATGGCATAAGTCATGAAAAATGTGTGATGATAAACACATACAAATATGAAACTTGGCCGTTAGGGCCACCATGACATAGCATACATCCTTCGTTTGTCCCACATCGTCTACAAAGCCTCTATAAATACATGAACACAACCATCCTAACGTCAGGACAAGTCCCCACTTTACACAACTGTGATACAATACCAAAACCAGCATATACATAGGACTCGGAAAGCCCCGAAGCAACCTGGAGCTCACCAACAATCCGTAGAAAAATCCAAGTCCTACTGTGGAGGCCTACTAGTACCTGTGCCTGCAGCAAGTAAGGTAAGTCCCCTAAGGGACGTCAGTACGAAGAATGTACTGAGTATGTAAGGCTAAAAGTAATCGTATGAGATATAAGAACTGTAATGGAATCAAGTACAAGTGAATGCATCATATAGATAAATTACCATAAGGTATACGTATGGGATCATGTACATTGCTTACTTTACTTTACTTTACTTTACTTCATCATCAATCATCAACCAGATAATCATCAATCATATAATGCCCGGGCCCAACTGATCAGTGGGAATAACATAATAATCGGGATTGCCTCTAGCTAGGCTTTCGCCTCTTTGAGTTGCCACCCGTTCCCAATGAACTTTTGGGATCTCCTCTAGCTAGGATTTTGCCTCTTCGAGTTTCCACCCGTACTCAATATCCATTCGGGATCGCCTCTAGCTAGGCTTACGCCCCTTCGAGTTGCCACCCGTACTCAACAAGTGCATTATTTCAATTCTTTTGTTATGAGATTGGTACATTTGTGGTTGAACATTATTGGAACTTTGGAACATTAACCAATGAACATGAGTCATGTGAATTACAATTAATCAATGAATAAGGAACATGTGAGTAACAAGGATTAATAACCGGAAATGGGATACCTTTGAACATTTCAGAATAGAACAAGTATAATGACAATGTGACACTATGTACTGCAGAAGGATACGGAAAGAGTAACCTTACATACCTTATCTTCCCAACACGTGACTACAATGATTCAGCTCCTTCCTTATGTGTTACTCTACAACACAAGTACATAATGGAGCGAACATTAACGGCTAGCTACATTACAAGTTCACAAGATGGTAAGTAGGTGCTTAACGGAAAGTAAAAACCGTCCAACTTCCAAAACACATGGTGCATCACTCCTCCCTTCATTATACCACCAAATAACATTATTCCACCACATTACACTATAACTTACTGCTTTATCAAAACAAAACCACCAAAACAGTCCACACACCACCAAAACAGTCCACACATCAACGTAGACATCACAAACCGATAGAATTTTACCCCAAGTTTCTAGTTTACATTTCCGCCTCAATACAACTCCACATAATTATTCCATCAAGTCACATAAATACCTTCAACAAAAATATACCAAAAACAACCATGATTTCACAACACACATAAACATCACCAAAACCATCTTTTCATTTCAATACGTCACCCCTTCCGTACACAACTTCACAACAACAATCCCAAAAGTTACACACTAAGAGAAATAAAGTTAGAAACATAACCAAATCACACATATTTATATTCAATCCATCAACTCACTTCCTTCAGGACCACAAGTCCACTTTCAAGTTCAAGTCACCAAAATGACACATCTTGTATCACATAAGCAAAAGTGCACCAACCAACACTTTTAGACATAACCATAATAATCCATACAATCTCTCATGCATATAATATATGAAACCACAAGAATAAACACTTACCAATACTTACAAGGTGATGATCTTGCCAAAACAAGTGTAGTTGCCTTAGGGTTTAAATTGGTTTCTTGTGTCTCTTGGAAATGTCTAGAAAATGCAAGAAATTGCAAGGTGTTATGTTTGATTAAAAATCTGATTTTTGGGGCATTATATAGCCTTTTAATGGGCATCTTAATCCATACACTTGGCCCTTAATGATATGTTTAAGAAGTCAAAGATGAATGGGTCATTTTTTTCCTTGTTGGGCCATGTCTTTCTTGTAAATTTTGGGCCAATTTTGAGCCCATTAGCCAAGATGAATTAAGTCCAACACTTTGCATACATAATATACCCTTTATTGCATGTTCAATTAATTCCGTCACTTAGTCGCATACGTTTGAAAATTTACGGGGTGTTACATTAATGATTGGCAAGTAAGTAAGAAGAGGTTCAAAAGCACAAAAGTGAAGAGAGTATCGAAAGTAATGCACGAAATATATAGATTAATGGCTTATCCATATTGGACATGTCCCTTGTAATTATTTTCCATGAAAGTTCATATATACTGATTCAGTTACATACAGCCTTACATACTCAGTACATTCTTCGTACTGACCCCTCTTGGGGGATTTACCTTACTTGTTGCAGGCACAGGTACTAGTAGACCTCCCCAGTAAGCTGCAGGACATCTTTTGATCGTTGGTGAGCTCCAGTTGGTTCGGGGCTTTCCGTGTCCAAGTTGTACATTGCTTTTGGTATTGTAGATGTTATGTAAAGCGGGGACTTGTCCCGAATTTAGGTTGGTCGTGTATGTATTTCCGTTAGAGGCTTTTGTAGACGTATGTGGGTATGTAAATGAATGTGGAATAAAGAGATGTATGTCCCTTTGACTTGATGGCCCTGAAGGCCTAGTTTCATATATATATACCATCATGTTCCATGCTTTCCGATATGAGCCTTTTATGTTCATACGTGATAGTGGTGTTTCTTATGGCATGCATTTGGATGAACGTTAGCAAAGCTTGGTTCTCTCGGGCCTTATCGGCTACGGGTGCCAATCCGCCTCGTTGGAACTCGGGGTGTGACATTAGGGCCCTGAAATGTGCAGCCTTACCCAACCTATCCACCACTGCAAATATGACTGCCTTTCTAACAACTTTAGGGTGTCCTTATATGAAGTCCAGGGAGATATCTTGCCACACTCTATCAGGAATGGAAAGGGGTTGTAGAAGACCAGGAGAAGCAATGTTTTCCCTTTTACACCTCTGACAAGTATCACATTCTCGAATGTAGGCATACACATCTTGCTTCATCTTCTTCCATTATAGGTTCTATTTGATTCTTTGGAAAATGGCATTAATGCCTGAATGACCTCCCATAGCACTGTCATGATAATTGGCTATCAATTTCCTTTTAACAAAAACATCATTTCCCACCATTATTTTGCCCTTCCTGCTTTAAATACTAGCATGAAACCTGTAATAAGGTTCGGATTGATTTGCTGATTGTATGGAAGCCAAAAGTTTCTGCAAAGCAAGGTCCTGACCCAAAGTGTGTTGAACTCCTCTAATAAGTTGGCATGTAGGCCAAAAATACTACACAGCCGAACCTCAGTACCTCTTCTGGACAGTGCATCAGCAGCTGCATTCTCTTTTCCCTTCTTGTAACAGATACTGTAGTCATAGCCAAGCATTTTAACAAGCCACTTCAGCTGGCATATAATCATTGTTGTCGTGCTTAGTTGGATTCTACTTGGAGAAAAAAATGGAGGTCGATTCTTGCTATTTTTTTAGTAGTTATTTTTTTGTGTGTGTGTCCATTCATATTCAACCCCTTATATATAACCATTGTTGCCGTCCTTAGTTGGATTCTACTTGGAGAAAAAACTATTCACGGGAACGATTGTAGGATCAACCTTGATTATTTTGGGACTTCTTATGGTATTGTGGGGTAATTGGATAGAGTCACAGTAAGAAAGGGCATTGACAAATTGGGGTGCCAAGAAAGAAATGACAGTGGAAAATTGGAGTCTCAACAAGAAAATTCTAAGATTTAATTTTGTTAGCTCCCTAGATTATGTCTAGTACAATATTTATTTGTAATGGAGCACAAACATCTTTTATACTTTTTGCATGCAGTGGATGCAATTTAATGAAAATTTGTTACTTCATAAATAATAAAAAGATTTGTTACTTCAGAAAAAAAATTTAATTTTATTTTAAAAATTAAATAAAAAATAGGAGGGGGTTGGGGTACTAGGTAGGGGATGGGATGGGGTAAGAAAAAAATTAAATTTTTTTTAAAAGAATTTTTTTTCTTCTCTTCTTTAATTGCTAAATTCTTAGCATTTAATTTTTAAAATATTTTTTTTTCACTATATATATCTATGTGTATGCCACATCACCTGAAAATTTCACATATACGCACTCATGACATAAGAGGAGTGTTTTTAAATTCACTTAGTCAAGTTGGGGGGGGGGGTGTTTTTAAGGCTGTCAATAGATTGTGGACTAAAGTGATAATTCACGCCAAGTTTAGGGGTGTTTTTAGTACTTAACTCTAGTTTTAAATTGTGAACTGCAAAAAAGAATCAATTCAGGAAAAGAGTAGGAAAATGACAAAATTGACCATGTCTTAAAGCATATAAATGAGAGATAAGACACTATTACCCCCCTGAACTATAGTCAAAGTTACTACGACACACCTTACCTTCATGGGGATCCTATTAACCCCCCCCCCCAAACTCAATTTTACTGTATTATTATCGACCTTTTGTAGTTACGTGTATCTTTTATGACACACCTTAATTGCAAGTTTTTTTTAGTCACGTAAGCACAAAAGATGGACAATAATACAGTAAAATTGAGTTTAGGAGGGTAAAAGGACCCACGTGAATTTAAGGTGAGTCGTAGCAACTTTGACTCTAGGTCGGGGGTAATAGTACTTTCTCTCTATAAATGAAGATCCATCCACACTCGAAAACCATTTCTCCTTCACAAAATTAAGGTTGAAGAAAGATGTCAAGAAACATTCCCACTAAAATAATTCTAAGATTAATTGAATCATGTTTTAGTCTGTAGTCTTGTTTCAACTTTTGATTGCTAGTCTTGTTTCAACTTTTGAGCAATCAAAGTCATCATAACTCCTAAAAAATTTCAACTTAACTTAATCAGAAGTAAGGGTGGCAACGGAACCGGGCTCCCCGGTTCCGGTCCGGTTCCGATTCCGGTTCCGGTAGGCTCGGTTGGTGACCGGTACCGGTACCTACCGGTACACGGACCGGTGCGGAAGGGGCCTTTTGGTCCGGTTGATCGGTCCGGTTCCGGACCGGTTAACGGTAATATTTTTTAAAAAAGAAAAATTAAAAAATATTTTTTTAACCGTTGGGAGCCGTTGGTGCGGCCCCCAACGGCTAGTTCCAGCCCCCCCAGCTTCCCCCAGCCCCCCCTAGCCCCCCCACCTCATATTTTCCTATAAATACCCACTCTTCCCCCTAATTTTCCCACAAATTCTCAAAAACTCTCTATTACTAATCACTCTCAAATACTCTCTATAATATTGTGTATTTTGTTAATTGAAGGGATTTTTTTTGAAGCAAGCTTCAATTGTCATCTCTCAATTCCGGCTTTTTGGTTATATAAGTCTGCTTTTAAGCAGACGTTCGGTACATTCGTTCCAACTTTCATCTGTTTATTTGTTTAATTACTATTACTTTTTCATTATATTTACATTGTTTGTTTTTATATTTTTATATTTCTTTTTTTAATATTAAAATATGGATGCAGGTAAAAAAGGTAGTGGTAAGAAAACATTTATTAGTCAGGTTAAAAAAATTTGGGGTAAAAAAGATAAGGGTGCTAGTTGTAGTAGAGGCGGTGGTGGAGGTAGTTATAAATCGTTGCCACCTAGATTTAGAATTAATAACGATGATTTTAATCAGTTTGATGATACTTCTTTTTAACGTCCTTGTGCTATTGATGTTGCTTCCGGTAATGTAGTAGACCAAGAGTCCTTAGATAGATGTTTTGATACTTATTTTGAAGACGTAGAGGAAGAGGAAGATGTAGAAGAACAAGAGTTAGAAGATACCCCTACCCCTACTAGTCCGGCTACGGAATTACCGAAACCAGATGAAGTAGGAAATTTACCTACGTTTACTAGAGTAGGAAAGACCGAACGTCCTAAGAGATCATTAGTTTGGAAATTTATGATCCAAAATACGGAGAAAACTACTGCAACTTGCAATAAATGTCAGAAAGTGATCAAACATTTGACTGGGGGATCGCATGGTGGGACAGGAATGCTAACTAGACATTTGAGAGGTTGTGTTCCTGAATATGTTTGTCTAGAAGCTATCGCTAAGGCTAAAAAAGATGGTAAACCCATGCCCGGTACTAACCAATCTGTCGGAGGTTCTAACATGGTCCAGAATATTTTAGATTATAGTAACCCGGCTGGCCCAAGCACATCACTCACATATAGTTAGGATAGGGATCGTGAAGAATTAGCTAAAATGATTGCGGTTTGTGGTTTGCCTTTTAATTTTGGTGAACATCCCGGTTTTATTCATTATATTCGAATGGTGTATAATCCTGATTTTCGTGGTTTTTCAAGAAATACAATTAAAGCTGATATTTTTAAATATCAACGTGAACATTGTCATTTTCTTCGTTGCTACTTTTATTATTTTGATGGTAAATTATCTATCACTTCTGATATGGGTGTAAGTCCTAACGGTAATGAATATTTTACTGTTACTACTCATTGGATTGATCATGACTGGAACATGCAAAAAAGAATTATAGGTTATAAATATGTTGAAGAGAGGAAAACTGGTAGTTATATTGCTTCTTTGGCATTAGAAATTTTACGTTATTTTGGTCTTTGTGATATGATAATGGGTGTCACATTAGATAATGCTTCTGCTAATTTAAAAGCTATTGAATTTTTAAAATCCAGACTTTGTCCAATTGATGATGATGTTTTTCATGTTAAGTGTAACGCACATATTTATAATTTAATAGTGATGGATGGTATTAATGTATTTTCTGATTCTTGTGTTAGAATTCGAGCTGCTTGTGCATGGGTTTTTAAAGCTAAAATAAGGTCTAGAATTATAGAATTTGAAAAAACTTGTGCTTTATTTGAAATGCCGTTTAGAAAAATTCCAAAAGAAGTTACTACTAGATGGAATTCTTTATTTGAAATGCTTATTGTTGCTATTGATTATCGCCAGCCTTTACAAATGCTTTATAATAAACATCAATCGCATCGGAGTTTTAAAATCACCGACGAGGATTGGAAAGAATGCGAAGAACTTATTAACTTTCTGAGAACTTTTTATAGTGCTACAAATATTATATCTGGTCAATATTATCCTACTATTTCTTCAGCTTTAGTAAATGTTTGTGTTATTTCATCTGAATTTGTTAAATATAAAGATCGTGAACATTTTAAACTTGCGGTTTCATCTATGATTGAAAAATTTTAAAAATATTTTTTTCCTATTCCTCAAATATTTTTGACTTCTACTTTGTTCAACCCAACGTACAAAGAACATGGTGTTAAAAAAATGATTGAAAAAATTTATAAAAATTTAGAAATTACAAGTGATGAAGTTCCATCTGTTGAATCGTGTAAATATAGTGTATTAACTAAAGCTAGACATTTGTATAACATTTATAGAGAGAAGCTACTAAATGATGAACCGTCTGAACCTCCATGTCGTAGGGCTAGATTTAATGATTTTGATGAAATTATGGATGAAGAACTTGGTCTTGATTCTTCTAACAATAATGATTTTGATCAATATATTAATCAGGCACAGGAAAATATTAGGGATGAAAATGGAGATCCTCAACTTTTAACTTGGTGGAAGAACCGGACAGAACAATTTCCATATCTTTCAAGGGTGGTTCGGGATGTGCTAGCTATGCAAGCATCTTCAGTAGCTTCGGAGCAAGCTTTCAGCGCAGGGAGATTTTTCATTGGAGACCATAGATATTCGTTAGCAAAAGATAGTTTGGAAATATCAGTGTTGTTCAGAGATTGGATCAACGCCGAACGAAGGAATGCTGGACTACCAAATTTATCGCATCAAGCCGAAGTAGAAATAGATGAAGCACTTGGAGATAATAGTGATGATAGCATGGAAGCAATGGATGAAGAAAACCAAATACCAATTCCGGATCATGTTTTCAAGGAATTGATAGATAAATTAAGAAAAGCATACTTTCGAAATTATAGATATTAGTATAATAATCGAGACTTAGTTAAAACAGAACCCTTCCTAGAAGGTGACTGCGTAGATTAGGTGCTCTTCTAATATTTGTAAAACATGTATACTTCTTTATTGATTTGAATAACATTATAGGCTATTCGCCTTCATTTTCTTTTTAAAGTTGTCTTTTATTTAAACTTTAAGAATTAAAAAAAATAATAATTAAACTTTAACTTATAAATTTAAATTTAAACTTTCAAATTTAAACTTTAAAATTGAAAATTTAAATTTAAACTTGAAAGTTGAAAATTTACATTTTAACTTTAAAAGAAATCAAAATTTTCAAATGTGAAAATTTAAACGTAAACTTTAAATTTGAAAATTAAAGTTTTCAAAAAAATGTTTTAAAACTTAATAAAATTTGAAAACTAATTTAAATTCAAACAAAAAAACAATTATTAATTTTATTTTATTTTTTTTTTGATTTTGAATTTAAATTAAAAGTTTTAAAAAAAAAAAAAAAAAACCGGGTGGAACCGGAATCCGGACCGGTTCGGACAAAGGGGCCTTAACCGGGCAGCCCGGTCCGGTAGGCCCGATTCCGGACCATATCCGGTCACTGTCCACCGGTGACGGTCCGGAAAACACGGACCGACCGGTCCGGTTGGCCCGGTCCGGTCCGTTGCCACTCTTAATCAGAAGTCATAAAAAACCTCGAGGTAGCTCTAAGGTTACTGCATCAAATTTTAACCTGTAGTGTTGCATCTTACTTCAACCAATTTTTTCTTAATCTTTAAGTCAATTAATTTTGGCCAACTACTTTTCCACCTATTGGTTTGAGCAGATTTTCCTTGATTGTAAGTCAATTAACTTTAAACTATGTATCCTGTAGTCATTTCGATTTTCGATTTTCGATTTAATTGGGGGAAATTTCATCTGATCATATATAAGTCATTTTACTCGATTTTTTTAATAAAAGAAGTGCTTACGAAGTGGAAGTCTCCTGTCTCCTGTTTATTTAAAGCATAACAGTTGGAACTTTTTTGTTCTCAACTTTTTGCAAACATTCAAATTTTAAGAACTCGCTCAATAAGAACAAAAAATGAGGAATATTTTATTTCCTTGTTTGTGTCTTTTCACATAACGAACCTACAATAATATCTAAACCGCATCGTACTCTTTCATGTGGGTCACCAGAAATAAACAAACCAATTGCCATTACATAAAGTCAAGACCCGACTACCTTTTGTAAAATGCGAATATTAGAAGAAGATTAGTTTGTGAATTCAATGAGCCATCTTTTATATATATATTTTTTTAATATTTAATAGTCAAATATTAGAAAACGATTAGTTCATAAATTTGATTTTTCAATAACCATGAGAAGCACAGATATATTTTCCAGTAACTATATATAAGTAGTATCCATATTTTAATGAGATTGGGTGGAAGGTGATGGCTGTTACGATTTTAATGTGAATCTTATTGTGTTACAACTAATATCTATCTTTTAGAGTTAATTCCATTTAATCCCCTTAACATTTAGAGGTTGAGAAATAATATCTCTAAACAGGAAACTAGGAGAAAATAAAATAGAGAAAAGAGAAATAATGCAGAAATAAGCCGAATGCATAAAATATTTACTCTAATAAAATATCTTCTATTTTAAGGTGGTGTTTATCTTCTCCATAAATTAAGTTGTATAAGAAACTTGCTAGCATGACCAATCTATCTTTAATCTTTATGCAGAAATATAGTATAATCCGAATAGTTAATTCATCCTCTATATTTAGATGATTTTGATATTTACAGACTAGATATATGAAAGATCAATTTCTTTGCTTTACGCTAAGTGATTTTGACTTGTTGGAAATTGTCTACGCTTTGATGCTTTCTTTCCTGAAGAGAATAGAGATGAAACTACGAAAACTAGTAAGCAAATATTTCAAAAGAATAAATCATTAAATGTTGTCGCAAGAGAGTTGATTATCTGGATGGTCACTAAATTTGTGATAATTGCCCATGAGAGTTGATTAGCTGAATGGTCACTCAACTTGTGATAATTGTCTATCAAATTGAAGTGATAATTGTCTATCGAATTGAAGTTCATCTTTATTTTATCTAGGGAAAAGGGTCATATTTGTCCATGTACTCTTAGAAAAGGGTCATAGTTGGTCTTCGTTATACTTTTTGATTATATTTGTCCTTGTCATCCAATTTTAGGCACATATTTGCCTAAGTCTTGTGGCTCCACATTCATTATCCTACATGGCGCCTAAGTAGTGCCTACGTAAATATATTTATACCACAATTAAAAAATTACTCTGTAATTATTTTCGACCAAACCCAATTATTAAAACTCGACACAATAAAATTGTCGTTGTGAAAAAGAAACCTAATCACTCAATAAAATCAAGTACTACGAAATCTACCGAAAAAAATTAAAATAATAATAATAATAATAATAATAATAATAATAATAATAATAATAATAATAATAATAATAATAATCACAACAATGCATCTCAAAAGTCAAAACGAACAAAACAGATATCAATAGCAAAAAAAAACAAAAAACGAACCTTAATTACATGAAAATTGAGGATAGGAGAAATGCCGAAAGGAAAAAAAAAACAACTGAAAATCAAAATATACAGAGAAATTTGAATGAAATCCAGAAAGTGAAAAAAATGTCATTACCTTAAAATTCAAAATTCCGAGCAGAAAGTGAGAAAAAATTGAAATTTTCCGTAGTAAATCAAATCAGTTACTATGAACAAATCACAACAATGCATCTCAAATCAAACAAAACAGATATCAATCGCAAAATAAAGGGGGGGGGGGGGGGGGGGGAATACGAACCTTAACTACATGAAAACTGAAAATCAAAATTTAGGGAAATTTTTGAATGAAGTTTGGAAAGTGAAAAAATGCATTACCTGCAAATTCAAAATTCCGAGCAGAAAGTGAAGAAAAAAATCAAAAAAAATTCTGCAGTGAATTAAATCAACTACTGTAAGAAAATCTACAAAAAATATATCAATCGCAAAATAAAAAAAGGAGGAAAAAAACGAATCTTAATTAGGACAACTCAAATAAGTTGTAAGTTATTATTTGATTTTATAAAAATAAAAACTATATTCTATTATAAAGTATGATCTCTATTATTAATTCCTATCGTGTTTATTTAAAAATATTAATACTAATTTTTTTAAAAAAAACTAATTAAATACCTATAAATATATTGAAGATTGTAGTATTGGGCCCGTAAATGGGTCCTTCATTATCTAGTAATAAATAATAGGGCAACTTTCCAAAAATAGCCACTGTTTCAGCAATTGGGGTGCACTAGTCACAATTTCAGAAATTACCATCCATAGCCTTTGTATCAACTATATGCAACGACTGTATTTGATAAAAAATACAAATACAGTAAAATTCAACTGACTGTATTCGATTAAACTGACTATAAATTCAGCCGATGTATTAATTGTGTGCAACTAACTGTATGTGATATAAAATACAAATACAGTAACTAAGTACAGGCGGCAAAACATATCATTTGTATCGTTTGATACAAATACAAATGTATCATTTGATGCATATATATCATTTATATTTGAATGGTTCAATTTATATCAACGAATACAAGTTGTATTTTATAGAAACGTATAAATACAAAATACAAATATATGAAACTGGTTGTACGAATTAGATATAAAATACAAATACAAATATATCATGCTTCAGTTGAGCAGATATATATTGATACATTGAAACTAAAATTCAAATACCTAATACATATACGTATTGAACAAATACAAAAAGAGAAAGAGATCTAGAGAAAGGTGAGAGGCGGAGGAAGAGGGGGGAGTGGCGAGAGAAGGAGAGGAGAAGAGAGACTATGAATTATAATTAATTGAAACTTAGGCGGAGTAGATTAATTAGGGGCTTATGTTTGCTATGCCCTGTGGTTTTCCCTAAATAATAAAGGAGAGTTAATTGTTTGAATGGTCACTCAACTTTTGATAATTATCCATCAAAGTTATGTATCTTTACTTTGTCTTTCAAAAATGATCTTACTTTACCAAGTTCACTTCAATGATCATCTTAGCTGAATTTTATATTTTCTAAAGAGAATTACTGAATTATAATAAATAGTTAAAATAGTAATTAAGAATCAAGATCAATTAAAAGCCAACCCACTCAAAAATCGACACACTACTTGACTCGACCCAAACTTCTTTATTCTGAAAAAGTGTCAAGCGCTCGTATTTCTGCTCACTCTCAAGTCTTCTCAATTATAAGCACTTGGACATTTCTTTTGGAATAGAAAGGGAGAGCGAAAATATGAACACTTGGGCATTATGGAGGATAAAAAGGGATGAGTCAATCAGATAATGAGATTGTTTTAGGTGGATTGGGTTTTATTTGTTAGTGTTTTTAATATTTTATTTGAAAAATAAACTTGCACGTCATTAGTTCGGAAAATACAAATTCTAGCTAAGATTAACATTGAAGTAAACTAGGTAAATTAAGATGAGTTTTGAAAAATAAAATAAAAGATAGATGACTTTAATCGCCAATCACCATGAGTTGATTGACCATTTCGATAATCAACTCTATGGTGGCCTGAATATGATCTCTTCACTTTTAATCCTATACCCCGGTTTTAAATTGTAGGGATTAATTTTTTATTTTTATTTTTTAATGAGGAGGCATCTCCATTAAATAAACGTTATGTAGCGATTAATAGTATTCAAATTATATAGTATTAAAACGGTATGAATATCAAATGGGGAAAAAAAAAAGAGTAAATAATCCAAAAGTCATTATCTATCAATAATTTTAAATTTCGTATTAGAAAAGCAAAAGTCGTTTCAGAAAAGCGCTAAAAAACAAAAAGAGGAGTAAAAGACAAGATTGACCATGCCTTACAGCACTATAAATTAACATCCATTCTCACTTACTTTGACAACCTTCACTCCAATACCTTTCTCCTTCACAAAAAAAAAAAAAAAAGAAGAAGAAGAAGAAGAAAAACCACATAATCAAAGCTCTTTAAAGTTGAAGAAAGATGTCAAAAAACAATATTCCCACTAATTACTCTTTACTAGCATTCTTTGTTATGCCTCTTTGTTTGGTTAATTTAGCAAATGCACATGTTGAATGTGCAGATGTGACGATGAATTTGATGCCATGCCAAGGGTTCTTAATGGATAGAGGCGCATCCCCTAGTGTTGCCTGTTGCACTGGAGCACAATCTCTTGACAAACAATTCGGATCGTCTGATAAGCCGGACCGCCAGGCTATCTGTACCTGCCTCAAGAATGCTGGAAAAACTTTTCCTATAAATCATGATAAAGCAGCAAAGCTCCCTGCCTTATGCAAACTTGCTATAATACGTTTCGACCCTAACATTGATTGCTCCAAGTAACTAATTCTTCTCCTTGTTACTAGATTTTTATATTTCGGCTTCACCATTTAATTCATCAATATATATCATCATACAAACTATATATTCTATGGATGCTGATCACCCTCTTTATTTGTTTCTGTTTTTGTATATTCACTTGTAGGGTTGGAAGGACAAGTGGAGTCTAGCAAGAATTAGAAGAAGTCATTTACCAGTTTCCATTCTATGGTGTAATGTTTTTAAAAGACTCTATAGCTACCCTATCCCTATTCTGTTTTAGAATTATGTAACATTTACGTTTGTGTTCGTGGAAAAAAGCCCTACTTGATACGAATATTAATACGAAAATCTGATTGAAGAAGTATGTACCATTCTTTCTTTCTGATATAGTTAACTGGACCAGACAGTTTTAACCTCTTTTAAAGACAAAAATAATAACTACGGAGTTGAATAAGCAAGCCAATAAGATTAAATTGCTATTGTTGAACCAGCTAGTACTAATCACCATGTCCTTTTCCACCACCTCGAGCTCTCGCTTTCAAGGTGGATACGCAAGAAATTTACTACTGAAAATTGACATGAACAGCGCAAACCTTTCAGTCCAAAACAAGTTGTCAATATGATGAATTCCCTCTTGTAAAGACAAAGAGGAAGAATTACACTATATATATATGTATATGTAGGGTAGATTTTTTGTGTTTATATTTTAAAGTAAATTTTGAATCCCCCAAACAAGATGAAAAAAGATTAGCTCAGGTCCAGGGCATTCAAAATGCACCCAACTGTCCAAGGTTCAATTCTCACTGACTCACGTTTACATTTTTATTTTTCGAACCCCTGAGTGAAAAATCCAGAATCTGCCACTATTACTAGATTTTGAAAAACCATTCTAGGTGAATGTGAATTGTGATGATAGGATAGTTGGCATTGCAGTTTGAATTGATTCAAGAACAAAGACTGATAACTTTGATCATAGCCAGCTGAAGCTGAAATTACACATGAAAACACACCAAAGGTTAATTATCTTAATCTTCAAGAGCATCAACTTACATAGTGTTATGCACTTGAAACAAAGATGAACGTATAATTACAGAGTAAGATGCATCAACATGCTGACCTTCGTATTTCGATGTTACTATCTCCAAGCTGAAGCAGCAATCAATATTTTATCTTCCCACCCGAAAATAAGTGCACCAGCAGCTTCCTCCTTCACTTCGCACCTTTCACTGTATAAGTTCCTAATTGATCCATTGACGTTTTGGCTAATCAGGAATTAATGGAGTGAAACCATCCATCATTATCCTAGCTCTCCATTTTCCTGCAATTCATCTATTCTCTTCTCTCCTTCACATGCAACAATGTAACAACCCGAAGTTGATTGCTCCTGACTTCTTGTTCTGTTTTGTATTGTGTACTACCATTCATTTTTTGTCTATAAATTTCGAAAACAGCCAATTGGAAAGCACGCTCGCCTTCAAACAAGGAATAAAGCTCTTGCTGACCTGGAAGCTCAAGAAGACTGCATGGTCCTTAAAACCAAGTCCATTACCTGGAATGTCCGAAGGTTCACCCTAGAGCAAGCCCAGGCGGATATTGAAGATATTGATGCCAAAATTCTCGAGGCTAAAAAAGTGAAAATCGAAGCCCGAGATAACTTGCTCCTACTAATTCAATTGAAGCTGAATTTGCTGGGGAAGATGAACCTTCTGATCCTCATTCTAACATTCCAACTCCGGGTTTTCCTGCCATTCCTCCGGGTCCACAAGATAAAGTTTGACTCCTTAATGTGAACTTTTTCTTTTTCGTTGTAATTTCTTTGGTCTCTTTGACCACTTTTAGTATGAAATTTATCTTTTAAATTTGCAAGTATTAAGTTGCCTTTCGTTTGACTTCCTCCGACTAAATTCGTTTCTGATAATAACTTCACAAAAGAACCTCAAAATAATTCTAAGGTTAATTGAATCATGTTTTAGTTCGAAGTTTTGTTTCAACTTTCGAGCAATCAAATTTCGTCATAACTGTTAATGTTTTTCGACTTAACTTAATCAGAAGTAAGTTATAAAGAACCTCGAGGTAGCTCTAAGGTTACTTCATCAAATTTTAACCTGAAACATTGTTTCTTACTTCAACCAGATTTTTCTTAATCTTAACTCCATTAATTTTGACCAAGTAATTTTCCATTGATTGCTTTGAGCAGATTTTCCTTGATCGTAAACCCTATAATTTTGACTACGTATCCTTTAGTCATTTTGATTTTCGATTTTATCTGGGAAAAATTCATCTGATCATATATAAGTCATTTTACTCGATTTCTTTTATAAAAGAATTGTGTTTATGAAGAGGACGTCTCCTGTCTCCTATTTATTTAAAGCATATTGAAACTTTTTTGTTCTCAACTTTAACTTTTTTGTTCTCAACTTTTTTCAAACATCTCTCTCTATATATATAAAAGCAAACGTAGAAGCATCAGAAGAAGCCAAGTAACAAGCTATTGAGAAGTCACGTGGCAGTTTTAGTACAAAGCTTAATAGGGTTGTAATAAAATTTTTGAATTAAAGGATATTAAATATTTGAATTAGAAAATAATAATGCTTTAGAAGAAATTTTTTTTTCGTTAACTTAAACTTAGGAATCGCGAACCATAGTTGAAGAGTCCTAAATAAACTCTAACTATTTCATAATAATAATAATATATTAATAAATAATAGTAGAAGTCATAATATAGGTTTAGGATGGTATAATTAACAAAAAAAATCATTTTTTTAATCTGAATAGTAAACACATTATCATAAACTTATCCCTCTTAATATTATAAAATATATTTAAATATTAAATAAAAGATAATAATATTAATAACAATAACAATAAACAATAATAATTGTAGCAGTAGTAGTAGAAGACACGTAGTAGTAGTTCTTTCTTAATTTAGAAAAAAAATGTTGTGTTAGTAGTAGTAGTAGTACTACTACTAATAATAATAATAGGTTATTGAAGAGAAAATATTATTATTGTTATTATGATAATAATTTTAAAAAAATTATTTGAATGTGAAAATATTAGGGTTTTAGAAGAGAAAAAACATATTTTCGTTAGCTTAAAATTAGAAAATCATGATTGGAGAGTAGTAAATCAACTTTAACTATTCGTAAATTTATCTTTTTTAAATGTTATAAAATATATTTATATATTAAACATATAATAATAATAATTTAAAAATTATTATTATTATCTCATTGATTTCAAATATTTATCTCACTTCAAATATATAGATAAGATAAATATATAAGGATAAGGAAAAATAATAAACTAATCTTCTTTTAACAAATTAATAGAATAGTATTTGAATTTGAATTTAAATGGAATTTGCATTGAAATAGGATTCTAGCTTCATAGGCTCTCTTATATAACCTCCTATATCATTAGCTTTATTCATGAATTTATTTACTGCATTCTTTAATTCTTGATTTAACATTTTTCTTTTTATATGCAGGAAGAATATGCCATTTTCATCTTCATCTTCCTCCATTAATGTTCAAGGTCCACCAATTTAATCAATCTGTTTTTTCTTAAATTGGTAAAAGTCAATCTTTTGCGGTTTTGAACAATTGCATTACATGCTTTGTTGTGTACTAAGCTATCTGAAAATTAAACATGTGGATATTCACGGTTCTATCACAAATATATAATATTTTGTATAATAGTTGTATGTAGTACTTTTCATCTATTTATACATTCTAGATTCACGGATCTTGATCATTTTAAGTTATAAAACAAACATATTTTTGATTTTACAAAATAGTATTATTGATATTTTATTTTTGTTTGATAAATATTGTTGTTACAAAAGCACTATCATTTATATATAATATTTCCTATTTACCCAAAAAAAAAAGTTCAAGATTTTGTGTACCATCATTCTTATCTTTTATCACTGGATTTTTTTAGTGGTTTTATGGGTGTGTTCAGTATGGAGGAATATAATTTAATTTCATGAAAAAATATTTTTTAAGAAAACAAACTGTTTTTTACTTATTTTTTTATGTTCGCTACGCAAATAAAAGATATTTTCATAAAAGCATTTGTTTATTACTAATACTAAACAATAAAAACGAACAGGGGCAGAGTGATGAATATGACCGGAGTAGGGTGGGATAGGTTAGGTGGGGGCGGGGTAAGGGGTGGTCTAGGTGGGTGGGGGTAGGGGTGGTGGTGAATGTAGGTGGGAGTTGGGGTGGAGGTAGGAAAAAAGATTCTGAAAAAATATAAATTAAAGAGTTTAAAAAATTTTTAGGGAAAAAGATTTTTAAAAAAGTTTTCTAAAAATAAAAATAAAATAAATTTTTTTGGGGGGAGGGGGGTTTCGTGGTGGGGTGGGTGGTGTAAAGAAACAAAAGTTTTTTTTTAAAAGAATAAATAAAATAAAATAATTTTTATCTGTTGGGGGAACCAGGAGGGCGAGTTTGGGGCTAGGGATTAAAATTTATTTAAAAGATATAATAATAAGTATAAATAAAATACTTGAAAATATTAATGATAAAATCAAACAATGAAAAAATTATGAACAATTGAACTTTGTTTGAAAATTTAAAAAAATAATGAATTGTATGTGCTTTTTTTATTGAATGGAGAGTGGTGAAATTTAAATTTGGAATTAGAGGTTTTGTAATGACACAATTAATTACTTTTAGTGTTTTTGAAATGGAATTGAAAGATAAAACCTTTCTATAAAAAAGTATAGTTAGTTGTTGAAGTTGAATTGATAGACAAAAAAAAATTGAAATTTGAAATGAAGATAGGGAATATAATTACATGTATTAATTTATTTAATATTTTATAATTTATTATTTTTGAAATTGAGTGGGGGTGGGGGTAGATTTGTTTTTTTAAATTATTTTTTAATTAAAGAATAACATGATAGTTAAATTTTTTTAAGGTAATATAATTTAACATGCTGGAACGAGACATTCAATATAAAATAATTAAAAATAATATTTTAATATTATCCGTGCGATCGTATACTAGTTCAAATTTTACTTGATCAATAAGAACAAAAAAGGAGGAATATTTTATTTCCTTATTTGTGTCTTTTCACACAACGAAAGACATACAAAATATCTGAACCGCATTGTACTCTGTTATGTGGTTCACCGGAAATAAACAAACCAAATTGCCTTTTATACGAGTAATCGATGATATTACATAAAGTCTAGACCAGACTACCTTTTGCAAAATGTGAATATTTTTTAATATGCGAATATTAGAAGAAGTTTAGTTTTTGAATTCAATGAGCTATCTTTTATACATATATTTTCTTTATATTTAATATTCAAACCTTAGAAAAGGATTAGTTCATAAATTTGATTTTTCAATAACCGTGAGAAGCAAGGATATATTTTCTAGTAACCTATACAAGTAGTATCCATATTTTAATGGGATTGGGTGGAAGGTGGTGGATGTTACGATTTTGGTTGGAAGTAATTTGTTATTAATGTGAATCTTATTATGCTTACAACTAATATCTATCTTTTGGAGTTAATTTCATTTTATCCCCATAACATTTAGGAGTTGAGAAATAATATTCCTAAGAATTAAGGAAACTTGGAGAAAAGAGAAATGAGGCGAACACATAAAATATTTACTCTAATAAAATATCTTCTATTTTAAGGTTGTGTTTACCTTCTCCATAAATTAAGTTGTACAAGAAACTTGCTAGCATGGCCAATCCATTTTTAAATTCTTCCGACCCACCTCTTTAATCTTTATGCAGTATAGTCCGAATAGTTAATGCATCCTCCATATTTAGACGATTTTGATTTTTTACGGACAAGATATATGAAAGATCAATTTATTTGCTTTACACTTTTCCTTTACCTTATGATGATAATTAAATGAAGGCTCCCTTACACAAAGTGATATTGACTTTTTTGGAAATTGTCTACGCTTTGATGCTTTCTTTCCTGAAGAGAATAGAGATGAAACTAGGAAAACTAAGCAAATATTCCAAAAGAATAAATCATAAAGTGTTGTGGTGGAGAGTTGATTATCTGAATGGTCACTTAATTCATGATAACTGTCCATGCGAGCTGATTGTCTGAATGGTCACTCAACTTGTAATAATTGTCTCTACCGCATTGAAGTTATTTATCTTTATTTTATCTTTCAAAAGTCATCTTACTTTCGTTCATTTTAATGGTCATCTTAGGTGCATTTTATATTTTCGAAAGAGAATTAATGAAGTGAAAAGTTTAATTTTAAAAAAGAAATAGTTAAAACACTAATTTAGAAAGTGGATCAATTAAAACTAGGGGTGTGCATTGGTCGGTTCGGTTCGGTCTTATGTATTATCGGTTCGGTTTATCAATTTTTGATCCTTAACGATTCAGTTTTTTATTTAACCGATAAGAAAATTCTCATAAAACAAATATCAAATTGACGCAATAATTTTCAATGTTGTGTAACAATATCAACTAACATGTCATCAATAAGAATACTCACAAAATAAAAACAGTAGCAGCTAACATGACATACGCCTTGCACTGTCAAATTCCACAAAATAAGAAGTCCACCATCCTGTTCACTACCTATGCAACAATTGGAAATTGTATCAATAATTGTCGGGTTTAACTTTAGAGGTCTAATTTCCTCTTCAAATTAAATAATGAAAAAGTTTAACTTTATCGGGATATATGTTTTCAGGAATTTGAATAGGTTTGTTGAAATTAAAGAGAAATTAAGTGAAGACACTAATAAGTAAACGTAGTAATTTATTATGTTCCTATTGGGTTATCGGATTACCCAATAACCCATATGAAAAAATCAAAACCGAACCATTAACCCAATAATTTGTTTTTATAAACCATTAAAAATCGTTAACCCAATAACAATAAACCAATAACATTTTTATCAATTTGATTTATTGATCGGTTTGGTTTTTGCACACCCCTAATTAAAACCCCTCGACCCACACTTTTATATTCTAGAAAAAATGCTTAAGTGCTCATATTTTCTTCTGTCCTTTTTTATTCCAAAAAAAAAAAAGGAGTCCAAGTGCTCATACTTGAATTGAACTAGATAAAGTAAAATGATTTTTTAAAGAAAAATCAGTTTGATCGTCCATCATCATGAGTTGAGCGATCATACTGAAAATCAATTCTATGATTGGATCGGCATGATCTTTTAACTCTTAACTTGATGTCTTGAATTCGAGCCTTAGGAATGAAATTTTCTTTTATGATAATTTCTCTATTGAATATATTTTATGAGGCGAAAATCTGAACTAATTTAATCTCAATACATGATACAGAATATCAAATGGAAAACAAAAGAAAGAAAGTAATCCAAAAGTCGATCAACATCTATCAATAATTTTATATTGCGTAATGAAAAGAAGAGACATTTCAGGAAAGAGTAGGAAAATAACAAAATTGACCATGTCTTAAAGCACTATATATGAAAATCCATCCACACTCGAAAACCATTTCTCCTTCACAAAGTTAAGGTTGAAGAAAGATGTCAAGAATCATTCCCACTAATTACTCTTTACTAGTCATTTTTATGGCTCTTTGTTTGGTTTTAGCAAATGCAGACATTCAATGCAGTGATGTGAAGACTGAGCTGATTCTTCCATGCCAAAGGTTCTTAACAAGTGGAGATCCGTCCCCTAGTAATGCTTGTTGCATTAGAGCACAAGCTTTTTACAACCGCTTGTGCTCTGTCGAGTCTCTGTCGGTCCTTTTTTCCGACTGCCTCAAGTCTTTTCTACAAGATTTACATGTAAAGTTCGATAAATTTGGAATGCTCCCTTACATATGTCAACCATGCATCTTTCTCTCTATGTATTAGCAATATTATATTTTAACAAAATTTCTTCAATATATATATATATATAATATGCACCCAAGCTTAAAGTGTTCTATGTATGATAATATTATTGGGTGCCTCTCTATGAGTAAAATTGAGAGTTTAAATCTCATGTCTATCTTGTTATTTTTTCCGTTATATCTCTAGAATTGAGCTTGGGGTAGTAGTTATTTATTTGTTCTTTCTTTGTTTGGTTTATTTTTTCAAAATCTCAAGTTTGGCGGATTAAATTCCCTATTCTACTTTTATTACCGTAAGATTTTATATAATCACATCAAATGTCTAACAATGGACTATGTAGCATATAGTCAACTGACCCCAACATTATTTTCAGGTTTCGACACAGAGAAAGATATAAATGTGAAAATAACAAAAATTAATGTAGAACGAATTTGGTTTGAACCTATAATTTAAAAGTAATGCAATGAGTTAATGAAGCACAGACGTTGCAGTTCTATGCCTTGTTTTGATGATGTGACAAATTTATTGAGGAACCAACTATGCTGCCTAAAGAATCCGGTCCATTTCTCAGAGTCAACTGTATGCGAATCTGAATCTCAGGGAGAACAAGGGAACAAGTTGTATGATTGATATACTTATTCAGGGAGCACTATCTCTCAGAGGGACATTATTTTACAGGGAACTGATGAGGAACCAGATACACACTATCAGGTGATGAAGCATAGACGTTGAAGTTTTATGCCTTGTTTTGATGATGTGACAAACTTGTTGAGGAACCATATATGCTGCCTAAAGAACCCAGTCCATTTCTCAATGTAATGACCTTCCCGGTTATTTCCCTCGTTTTCGTGTGTTCTCAGAGTTTAGAGCTTTTCTATAACTGCCCCAAGTTAATTATGACTTGCTGAGACTGACAGTTCGGTTCCCGGGCAGTTCGTTTGAGAATATTATTTAGACCGAGCACGTTGCAAAATATTAAATTAAATTTGAATTTGGTAAAATGACATAGGTAATTACCTTTCGAAAATATTTTTGAAATTTATAAAATTCTTTAGTTATGATATATCTATACTATTTTATAATAGTTTTATAATTTATTAATAATTTAAGCGGAGATAGTGAATTTAAATATGTTAAAATAATATTTTTATTTTATAGAGGTTTTGTTAGAAATAATTTTCTATTAATTATGGTATCTTTAAAATATTGTATTTATTTTACCACGGACCTATGCAATACCCGAAAATACACTTAATGAATAAATAATTGACGGGGGTGTTGCCACCTCCACTTTTACGTGGAGGTGGAGAAGGGTGTACATCAATTAGGCAGTATCACCTACACATGCATACATATATATAAACTTAATACATTGATATTAAGTTACATTTACAGTACGTTTTACGTTAAACAAGAAAACAAAGTTTTCATCACTTTGTCTGCTAATTGATTTCCTCTCTACACTTAGATATATATATATATATATATATATATTGGGTCCGTGGACTCGTTCTCATCGTTTCTACGGTACGTTTTCTTATTTTTTTCGGTAGTTTTCGGTTACGGTGGTATTGTTGGGATTGGTATTGAGGTTTGAGCCATATTTTGAGCTCAATTTGAGCGGTGCTAGTTGTGACTATTGATCATGGGGTGATTTGGGACGCTGTGACGGTTTTGGTTTTGCAATTCCGCAAGCGGGCCCCACGTGGACTGTTCAAACATTTTCCCGAACTAATACAATATGGGTGTCAATAGTCATGCTTTGACATGTATTTTATTATTTTGGTAGTTTGGCAGCAGTCAGAGGCCTCTCGAAAGGGAAAGGCTCCTATTTAGCTGGGGGTTTTTGGCAGGCTTGCGGCGGCGTCCAGGTAGGCTAGGTTTACCTTCCTTTGCACTTAGATTGGGCTTATTTGTGATATATGTATTCTATTGTGCTAGTGTTGTGGGCTGATGTTATAAACTTGGTGGTGGTGTTTTGCTGTGATTTAGGCCTTCTAGGCCGGATAGGGCTATTCGGATATATTCCAGGCCCGTTATCCTCGAGGTACACCACAGATGACCTATTTGGGGTCGGATAGTATTGTTGTGTTGATTTCTGGTTGGGGAATGTTATTGTTGGACCTTAGTCCAGGCTTAGGCAGACTTAGCTCAGACTTAGACAGGTATAACTAGACTTGGTTTTCGGGACCCGTTAGTGGGCCCCGCTACCCTTTTGGTCGACTTGTCAGAACTTTGACATCTTTGGATTTAGTTAAGCCTCTATGACCTGTTAGGGTTCTGACGGGATTGAGTCACCCCGATTATACCCGGCTGGCCTGTTTAGCCTTATTAATCCCTGATAGCACCGTATTTGACCGGGATCGGCTAGTTTGATTTAGAATACGGACCTACCTTTCCATGACTTATAATGTATACCCAGACTTGTATATACATATTGCTTATAGTAGATATTTGACCTAAATGGACCCCGAGATTGATTTGTAGCATGTTGTGGAGTTAGCTTCTGTACCTATATACTAGTATTGACTTGGGACTAGGGCGTTCCCCGTTTATTTGATATGATATGACATTTGATTCTATTCTGGTTACTGGCTATGATGAGTTCCGATTCAAGTTCGGCTACTGATTCAGGTATGATGATTTTAGTTATTGACTATTGGGTGTTCCGGTTCGAGTCCGGCCACTGATTATTATGAGTTTCGGTTCGATTTCGGCATCTGGTTATGATATGATTGGAGAGTTTTGGTACTGGGTACATTGGTTACGATACTTTTGTTCTCTGAGTTCGGGTTCGAGTCCGGCGGTTATGATATATATGTGGCTTATTGTTATTATCCACTATGTCCGATTCGATTCTGGCGTCTGGCCTCTTGTTATTACCCATTGGTGCCGGTTCAAGCCCGGTGCACTCTTGTTGGTTATTGTGGTTACTGGATACTGATACAGCTTCGAGACACTGGTGACTATGCATTTACTATTTTTGTGTGTCCCGCCAATTTATGGGGGCCAGGCTGGGTTATTATTTTCTTCCGTGTGCCTATCGGGTTTTTGGGGGCCCAGATAGGTTATGTTTGACTTGTGTGTTTACATACGCATTTATTTACTCAATTATTCGGTATCACATTTATTTATTTCCTAAGCATATCTACACGCCTCGGCAGTTACTTATGTATTTGTTACTTATACCCCGGACTTAGCATGCACCCTCGCATTTTAGCTTGCTTATATTACTTTGAGCTCAGTCGGCCGATGATGCCTACTGAGTACCCGTTGCCCCGGTACTCATACTGTACTTTTGCATCTTTTTCCCCGATGCAGATCCAGGCACTAGTCGACGGTATTGACGTGACTCTTTTCTCAGCATTGACTCCGGAGCAGGGTGAGCTTACTGACGTCGAAGCAGATCCTACTCCATCTTCTACTGTATAGTCTTTTGCTCTCGAGACTGTTGTACTTGTTATATATATTTGGTTTTTGTCTTGTATTCTTGATATGTCTAGTAGTGGCTCTTGTACCGACCTCACCAGGTCTTGGGAAGGGTTCTTGACTTTATATACTGTCCTCTTCCTTCTCAGTCTTGGCATATATACATATTTTGATTCTGTCTTTAGCGTTATAGCATGTTTATAAAAATGGTTACTTCTACTTCTTCTCTGTTTTATGAGATTCCGCCTGTTAGCCCGTTGCAAGTCGCTCCGGGCTAGGGTTTGGCTTGCCTATTGGTGGGTTACGGTAGGCGCCATCATGACTCAAATATTGGGTCGTGACAGCTTGGTATCAGAGCCTAGGTTGTACGGGTAGTGTCGGTACATGAGCCAGTGTGTAGTAGAGTCCTGCGGATCGGTGCAGGGACGCCTGTATCCTATCCTCGGGAGGCTACGGAGCATTCTTAGGGGAGTCTCTCATTTTCTTGACTCATGTCCGTGCGTTAAGTCTATGTTGGTTTCTGATTTTCATTTGGTTCACTCTTTATGTAGATGGTTAGGACGCATGGTGCGAGAGCCGAGGGTCGGGACCCCGAGCCTACAGCGAGGGCACCCGTTAGGGGCCGAGGTCGACCCAGAGGTCGGGGGCAGGGCAGAGCAGCAGCCCCAGGCCGAGATCATGCTAGAGATCAGTTACCCGATCCCGTTATAGCTCCAGATGTTTCGCCTCCACAGCAGCTGGTGGGCCAGGGAGCAGCCCAGGCTCCACCTGGATTTATAGATGCTTCTTTGCTCCGAGGTACATTACTTCAGTTGTTGGGGATAGTCGGAGGTCCGTCAGCAGAGGGAACCCAACCAGCAGTACAGGGATTTGATGTTGGGGCTCAGCCTGCAGCTGCAGCACCCAGAGTTGAGATTTCGCCAGCGCCGGTAGCTCCACAGCCGGTTATAGATTAGTCTGCTATGTCTGTCGATGAGCAGAAGATGTTGGGGCGTTTCTTGAGGTTGACTCCACCGAGATTTACTGGTACTCCGGGTGAGGATGCATATGAGTTCTTGTCCAGCTGTGAGGATAGATTGAGGAATTTGGGATTGGTATAGTCTGATGGTGTTGATTTCGTGGCATATCAGTTTGATACTGCAGCGAAGAGATGGAGGAGGGGATATCTTGATTCCAGGCCAGCAGGATCTCCGCCGATTACCTGGACCCAGTTCTCTGAGATTTTCTTGGGAAAGTATATGCCCCGTACTATGCGGGAGCGACTCAGGGATGAGTTTTCTAGATTGACTCAGGGTTCATTAACTGTCGCCGAGTATGAGGCGAGGTTTCATGATCTTGCTAGGCATGCTACTTCTATTTTGCCTGATGAGTATGAGAGAGTTAGATGTTTTGTCAGGAGACTGAGATTGCCACTCCGCAGGGCTACCCAGAGTTTAGTGACTTCAGGAAAGTCATTCCCAGAGATTATTGAGCATGTATACTCTATTGAGGAGATGGATCGCGAGGCCTAAGGGGGCAGTGATAAGAGACCTCGTGTTCAGGGTAGTTTCAGTGGGAGCCATAGTGGTTCGCAATTCAGAGGTCGTGGTTTCCAGTTTCAGGGTAGGTACCCTCAGCAGCAGCAACAGTCTTTTCAGCGACAGGGTCAGCCCAGTAGGCTCGTACAGTCAGTTTTGCAAATATTTGATAGAGGTCAGCCCGCCTATAGTGGTTCTGTTAGACAGCCTTAGGGACGTGGTCAGTCCAGTTCATCGACTAGAGGGGGTCATACCGGATCAGCCGGACCTTCTAGGCCGAGCAGGGAGCCAGGAGCATGCTATACTTGTGGGGTTGTTGGTCATTTTGCACGTGAGTGTCCTCAGCGCATGGCGATTGAGCCTTCAGTTCAGACAGCACAACCCCTCAGATCTATACCGCCAACAGGTAGAGGTGGTTCACAGGGTCGTCGGGGTGGTCCCCAGGGTTCTCGAGGTAGAGTGCAGGGAGGTCGGACTGGTGGTCAGGTCGGTGCTCAGACTAGTGGTAGCCAGCGTCAGTTTTATGCCGTGGCGGCTAGGCCAGAGGCAGAGGCTTCGGATGCGGTGATTACAGGTATGATTTTTGTATGCCACCAGCCAGCTTCTGCATTATTTGATCCTGGATCCATGTTTTCTTATGTATCTACTTATTATGCACCACGGTTGGGTTTATGTTCTGAGTTATTATCTGTACCCTTACATGCATCTACCCCCGTTGGTGATTTCTTAGTAGTGGATCGGGTATATAGATCTTGTCTGGTGACTGTTCAGGAGTTTGAGACTCGAGTTGATTTTATTGTATTGGCTATGGTAGACTTTGATGTGATTCTGGGCATGGACTGGTTGTCTTTCCATCATGCATTCTTGGATTATTTTGCAAAGACTGTGACCTTAGCCATGCCTGGCGTACCCCCGATGGTGTGGCAGGGTTCTTTTAGTCGCACACCGACTGGGATTATTTCATAGGTTCGGGCTCGTAGATTGATGTCGAGGGGATGTGATTCATTCCTTGCTTATGTTCGGGATGCTAGCATTGAGAGTCCGTCTCTTGACTCCGTCCTTGTTGTTCGTGAGTTTTCTGATGTATTCCCGACTGACTTACCTGGCCTCCCTCCTGAGCGTGATATAGAGTTCATTGTTGACCTCGAGCCGGGCACCCGACCTATTTCTATGGCTCCTTATCGTATGGCTCCTGCTGAGTTGAGAGAGTTGAGTACTCAGCTCCAGGACCTTCTGGGGAAGGGTTTTATCAGGCCGAGTGTGTCTCCGTGGGGTGCTCCAGTTCTGTTTGTAAAGAAGAAGGATGGATCTATGCGCATGTGTATTGATTACAGACAGTTGAATAAGGTAACTGTGAAGAATAAGTATCCTATGCCTCGTATCGATGATTTGTTTGATCAACTTCAGGGTGCAGCAGTATTCTCAAAAATAGATTTGAGATTTGGATACCATCAGTTGAGAGTTAGGGCTGAGGACATCCCAAAGATAGCCTTCAGGACTCGGTACGGCCATTATAAGTTTCTGGTGATGTCTTTTGGGTTGACTAATGCCCCAGCAGCTTTCATGGATTTGATGAATCGTGTATTCAGGCCATACTTGGACTCCTTTGTGATTGTGTTTATTGACGACATCTTGGTTTATTAGAGGAGTAACGAGGAGCACGAGCAGCATTTGAGGATTGTGCTCCACACTTTGAGAGATCATCGACTGTATGTCAAGTTCTCAAAGTGTGAGTTCTGGCTTGAGTCTGTAGCTTTCTTGGGCCATGTTGTGTCCAGACACGGTATCATGGTAGACCCAGCGAAGATTGAGTCTATTCGAGGTTGGGCTAGGCCCACGTCACCTATCGAAGTTTGCAGTTTTATTGGGTTGGTAGGGTACTACAGGCGATTTGTTGAGGGCTTCTCGTCTATTGCATCTCCTATGACCAGACTAACCAGGAAGGAGGTACTGTTTCAATGGTCTGAGGATTGCGAGGTGAGCTTTCTGAAGCTCAAGGATCGACTTACTTCTGCCCCTGTGTTGACTCTTCCAGTTGAGGACGAGGGGTTTACCGTGTATTGTGATGCGTCTGGTATTGGTTTGGGATGTGTTCTGATGCAGTAGGGTCATGTTATTGCTTATGCATCGAGGCAGTTGAAGGTGCACAAGCATAACTATCCAACTCATGATTTGGAGTTAGCAGCCGTTGTGTTTGCATTGCGAATTTGGAGACATTATCTCTACGGTGTTCATTGTGAAATCTTTACAGACCACCGCAGTCTTCAGCATATTATGACTCAGAGGGATCTTAATTCGAGGCAGCGCAGGTGGATTGAGTTGCTGAAGGACTATGATATCTCTATTCTCTATCATCCGGGCAAGGCGAATGTGGTAGCGGATGCCTTGAGTCGAAAGGCAGTGAGTATGGGTAGCTTAGCCTTCATTCCCGTCTCTCAGCGACCGTTGGCTTTGGACATTCAGTCCTTAGCTAACTCGATGGTGCGTTTGGATATTTCTGACCCTGGAAGGGTTATCGCTTGTTTTGGTGCGAGATCTACTTTGCTGAAGTAGATTCAGAGTCGTCAGTTTGAGGATAGAGGTCTCCGTAGCATTCGAGATCAGGTATTGAAGGGTAAGTCTGAGAGAACTACCTTGGGTTCTGATGGTGTTTTGAGGTTTGACGACCGTATTTGTGTTCCGAGGGTTGGAGATTTGATTCAGTTGATTCTGCACGAGGTGCACAGTTCCAGATATTCCATTCACCCTGGGACAGCTAAGATGTATCGGGATCTGAGGCAGCATTATTGGTGGAGTGGTATGTGAAGAGATATAGCAGGGTTTGTAGCTCGATGCCTTTGTTGTCAGCAGGTAAAGGCTGAACATCAGAGACCCAGTGGTTTACTTCAGCAATTACCCATCCCCGAGTGGAAATGGGAGCGGGTCACTATGGATTTCATAGTAGGATTGCCTCGCACCTCCTGTGGTTTTGATAGTATTTGGGTTATTGTAGATCGGTTGACTAAGTCTGCACACTTTATCCCTGTTCAAGTTTCCTACAGTGCTGAGAGATTAGCTCGTGTATATATTCAGGAGGTGGTTCGCCTACATGGAGTGCTAATATCAATTATCTCAGACCGAGGGTCTCAGTTTTCCTCCAATTTCTGGCAGACTTTTCAGGAAGAGTTGGGTACCCAGGTAGACCTCAGCACTGTATTTCATCCTCAAATCGACGGGCAGTCAGAGCGGACTATTCAGGTATTAGAGGATATGCTCCGCGCATGTGTGTTAGATTTTGGGGGTCAGTGGGATCAATTCTTACCTTTGGCAGAGTTTGCGTATAATAATAACTTCCACTCCAACATTCAAATGGCTCTGTTTGAGGCTTTGTATGGTAGACGGTGTCGATCTCCAGTTGGATGGTTCGAAACTTCAGAAGTCAGTCCTCGTGGCACAGATTTACTCCAAGAATCTTTGGATCGAGTTCGAGTAATTCAGAACAGGCTGCGAACAGCTCAGAGTAGACAGAGGAGTTATGCTGACCGTAGACGTCGTCCGTTGAAATTCAGGGTGGGTGATAGGGTCTTCTTACGAGTGTCGCCCATGAAGGGCGTGATGCGGTTTGGTAGGAAAGGTAAGCTTAGCCCCAGATATATTGGACCCTTTGAGATTTTAAGGACAGTTGGAGAGGCGGCTTATGTGCTAGCTTTACCTCCGGCATTTTCAGCTATCCATCGAGTGTTTCATGTTTCTATGCTGCGACAATACATTTCGGATGAGTCGCATGTGCTTCGTTGGGACTCAGTTCAGTTAGACGATAAGTTAACATTTGTGGAGGAGCCAGTGTCCATTTTAGCCAGAGATGTCAGACGGCTACGCTCCCGGGACATTCCAGTGGTTAAGGTACAGTGGTGTCACCGTCCGGTTGAAGAGGCTACTTGGGAGCTTGAATGTGACAGGCGAGACCAGTATCCCTACTTGTTCACATCTTCAGGTATGTGCTTATTCTTGACTTTCGCGGACGAAAGTCCTTTTAGTAGTGGATATTGTAATGACCTTCCCGGTTATTTCCCTCGTTTTCATGTGTTCTCAGAGTTTAGAGCTTTTCTATAACTGCCCCAAGTTATTTATGACTTGCTGGGACTGACAGTTCGGTTCCCAGGCAGCTCGTTTGAGAATATTATTTAGACCGAGCACGTTGCAAAATATTAAATTAAATTTGAATTTGGTAAAATGACATAGGTAATTACCTTTCGAAAATATTTTTGAAATTTATAAAATTCTTTAGTTATGATATATCTATACTATTTTATAATAGTTTTATAATTTATTAATAATTTAAGCGGAGATAGTGAATTTAAATATGTTAAAATAATATTTTTATTTTATAGAGGTTTTGTTAGAAATAATTTTCTATTAATTATGGTATCTTTAAAATATTGTATTTATTTTACCACGGACCTATGCAATACCCGAAAATACACTTAATGAATAAATAATTGACGGGGGTGTTGCCACCTCCACTTTTACGTGGAGGTGGAGAAGGGTGTACAACAATTAGGCAGTATCACCTACACATGCATACATATATATAAACTTAATACATTGATATTAAGTTACATTTACAGTACGTTTTACGTTAAACAAGAAAACAAAGTTTTCATCACTTTGTCTGCTAATTGATTTCCTCTCTACACTTAGATATATATATATATATATATATATATTGGGTCCGTGGACTCGTTCTCATCGTTTCTACGGTACGTTTTCTTATTTTTTTGGTAGTTTTCGGTTACGGTGGTATTATTGGGATTGGTATTGAGGTTTGAACCACATTTTGAGCTCAATTTGAGCGGTGCTAGTTGTGACTATTGATCATGGGGTGATTTGGGACGCTGTGACGGTTTTGGTTTTGCGATTCCGCAAGCGGGCCCCACGTGGACTGTTCGGACATTTTTTCGAACTAATACAATATGGGTATCAATAGTCATGTTTTGACATGTATTTTATTATTTTGGTAGTTTGGCAGCAGTCAGAGGCCTCTCGAAAGGGAAAGGCTCCTATTTAGCTGGGGGGTTTTAGCAGGCTTGCGGCGGCGTCCAGGTAGGCTAGGTTTACCTTCCTTTGCACTTAGATTGGGCTTATGTGTGATATATGTATGCTATTGTGCTAGTGTACTGGGCTGGTGTTATAAACTTGGTGGTGGTGTTTTGCTGTGATTTAGGCCTTCTAGGCCGGATAGGGCTATTCAGATATATTCCAGGCCCGCTATCCTCGAGGTACACCACAGATGACCTATTTGGGGTCGGATAGTATTGTTGTGTTGATTTCTGGTTGGGGAATGTTATTGTTGGACCTTAGTCCAGGCTTAGACAGACTTAGCCCAGACTTAGACAGGTATAACTAGACTTGGTTTTCGGGACCCGTTAGTGGGCCCCATTACCCTTTTGGTCGACTTGTCAGAACTTTGACATCTTTGGGTTTAGTTAAGCCTCTATGACCTGTTAGGGTTCTGACGGGATTGAGTCACCCCGATTATACCCGGTTGGCCTGTTTAGCCTTATTAGTCCCTGATAGCACCGTATTTGATCGGGATCGGCTAGTTTGATTTAGAATACGGACCTACCTTTCCATGACTTATAATGTATACCCAGACTTGTATATACATATTGCTTATAGTAGATATTTGACCTAGAAGGACCCCGAGATTGACTTGTAGCATGTTGTGGAGTTAGCTTCTGTACCTATATACTAGTATTGACTTGGGACTAGGGCGTTCCCCGTTTATTTGATATGATATGACATTTGATTCTATTCTAGTTACTGGCTATGATGAGTTGCGGTTCGAGTTTGGCTACTAATTTAGGTATGATGATTTTGGTTATTGACTATTGGGTGTTTCGGTTCGAGTCTGGCCCCGGATTGTGATACACTATGAGTTCCGGTTCGAGTCCGGCCACTGATTATTATGATTTCCGGTTTGAGTCCAGCATCTGGTTATGATATGATTGGAGAGTTTTGGTACTGGGTACCGTGGTTACGATACTGTTGTTCCCTGAGTTCGGGTTCGAGTCCGACGGTTATGATATATATGTGGCTTATTGTTATTATCCACTATGTCCGGTTCAATTCCGGTGTCTGGCCTCTTGTTATTACCCATTGGTGCCGGTTCAAGCCCGGTGCACTCTTGTTGGTTATTGTGGTTACTGGATACTGATACAGCTTCGAGACACTGGTGACTATGCATTTACTATTTTTGTGTGTCCCGCCGGTTTATGGGGGCCAGGCTGGGTTATTGTTTTCTTCCGTGTGCCTATCGGGTTTATGGGGGCCCAGATAGGTTATGTTTGACTTGTGTGTTTACATACGCATTTATTTACTCAACTATTCGGTATCTCATTTATTTATTTCCTAAGCATATCTACACACCTCGGTAGTTACTTATGTATTTGTTACTTATACCCCGGACTTAGCATGCACCCTCGCATTTTAGCTTGCTTATATTACTTTGAGCTCAGTCGGCCGATGATGCCTACTGAGTACCCGTTGCCCCGATACTCATACTGTACTTCTGCATCTTTTTCCCCGATGCAGATCCAGGCTCTAGCCGATGGTATTGACGTGACTCTTTTCTCAGTATTGACTCCGGAGCAGGGTGAGCTTACTGACGTCGAAGCAGATCCTACTCCATCTTCTACTGTATAGTCTTTTTCTCTCGAGACTGTTGTACTTGTTATATATATTTGGTTTCTGTCTTGTATTCTTGATATGTCTAGTAGTGGATCTTGTACCGACCTCACCAGGTCTTAGGAAGGGTTCTTGACTTTATATACTGTCCTCTTCCTTCTCAGTCTTGGCATATATACATATTTTGATTCTGTCTTTAGCGTTATAGCATGTTTATAAAAATGGTTACTTCTACTTCTTCTCTGTTTTATGAGATTCCGCCCGTTAGCCCTTTGCTTGTCGCTCCGGGCTAGGGTTTGGCTTGCCTATTGGTGGGTTACGGTAGGCGCCATCATGACTCAAATATTGGGTCGTGACACTCAAAGTCCACGGTATGAAAATCTAAATCTCAGGGAGAACTAGGGAACAAGTTGTATAATTGAAATGCTCATTCAAGAAGGAATACTCATTCAGTGGGAATTGTCTCTCAGGTCGATCCGTACGAGTTCACTCTCACAGCTGTAAAGGTGTTGCCACCTGTGATGGAGCTGTAGAAAGCTATTATGGTCCCCTTCTATTGTCTAATGGGAAACGTTTAATGTTTTCCCTTCTTTCATCTCTCATATATATATATATATATATATATATATATATATATATATATACACACACACACACGCGCGCGCATTATGATGAGGAGTGAAATCCTGGTTTTGCACAATCAAATATTGCCTTTTCTCTCTGCAAAATCGCAAGTGAACTCCCCAAGGCAAAGCATCAACAACTGAAGGACCAGTTTGTTTAAACTGAAGATGTCTCAGCTTGTTCCAGGTTGTTGTGTCTTTGTATTTTGTTCTTAACATGGTAAATCTACTCCTCTTGAGAAGCTTGTGTATATCTTTTGTCTTTCCACCTTATGGATGTTGTAGTGTAGGCTAAAGTTAGCCATTTCATAATTTGCAATAGAGTTATTGTAGAGAGAGAGCTTACAATAAAGTTATTGTAAAGGTGAGGAATTAAACTCTGATGAATAAAGAAAGAGATTCTTTGTATAGAATGTATTGATTTCTTCCAAGTCATTTTCTTATTGTTGTTAGTATTCGAATATTAGAATAAGATTAGTTCGATCATGAATTCAATAAGCTATCTTTCATATTTATACTTTTTTATATTTAATATTCAAATATTAGAAAATAATTAATTCATTAGTTTGATTTTTTAATAATTGCGGGAAGAGCGGGCATATTGTAATGACCCTCTGGGTCATTTTCTCCATTTTTGCATGGTTTTAGTGTTTCATATTTTCCATTATAGCTATAGATCAATTATGACTTGTCGGGACCGTCAGTTCGGTTCCCGGGCAGTTCCTTTGGATTTAAGCCCATTTTCCTATTTTTGAGCTTTTGAAGTTAAGAAATTATTCTTGGGTCAAAAATTCTAGTAAACAACCTCAGATGGGAATTCTGACGGTTCTGTTAGCTCCGAAATGTCAATTTTGGGCTAGAGGGATCCTTGGCCGGGGTTTCGAGGCTTCCGAGCTTGTTTTGGACTATTGGGTAGATATTGGTAAAAATGGAACAGTGGGTGTGGGGACCACTTTTTATCGAAAGAACCTCTGATAGAATTTTGATGGTTCCATTAAGTCCGAAATGTCGAATTTGGTAGGGTAGCATAGTTCGTTTGCGTGCGCGCGGCTCTGAACGTATCCCGAGCCCCCGGTCGGAGTTCGTTGGGACTTAGCTTTTGCTGGTACAGGCTAAATTTGTCCTTCGCAATCACGTGGCCTTGGCTGCATTCGCTGAGGTTAACTTTATTGGCCTTCGGATTTGCTGGCCAGCCTTCGCGTTCGCGAAGGGGAAGCCGGCTTGGCTTATCCAGGTCCCTCCTTCGCGTTCGCAGTGGACCAATTACGTTCGCAAGATCTTTTTCGGGTCAACTCCCGTATTAGTTGTGGGGGTCCCGTGTTGGCAAAGAAGGATCCCCAACCCTTTCTATTGTTGTTTTCCCCGATTTTCCATCATTTTATAACTTTTTTCCGCCATTATTAAACAATTAAACTTGAGAGCTCAAGAACTTGTGGGAAATTATAAATTGGGGCTTGGATTGAGTCGGGGACGTGTTGGTGATCATTTTCCCATCATCATCCCGTAATTTTTGGCTCTAATTCTCGATTTAATTTTCAATTTTACTCTTGTTTTTCCTTAGCTTTTAGGGTTGTTTTGAGCCACAATTGAGACTCCATTTGTGCTCAATTTTCAAGCACGCATTCCTTGTCCTTCAAAGGACCTCGTGAAAAATTCAATTTTAGAATTTCATCAGTGGACCCCATGGCATATTCTTGACCCGATATTTTGTATTGCAGTATGGGTTTTGTTTTACTCGTTTTAACATGTAGATTATGAATTTGATAGCGCGACATCATTCAGAGATCGGGGAGTGGAAACGAGCAATTCTTGGGAGATTTGAGACTACTGTTCGGCTAACGAAGTAGGCTACAGTCTACTCTTCTCTACGAGATTGCGTATTGTATAGATTTCATGCTAGGTAGGGATTACAGGATAGGTTTATAGCTAGTTGTATCATGATTTAACCTGTTTAGGGGATTTAGAATAGAATTGTAAATTAAGCCTTAGCCTAAGGATACCCACTATAGCTATAGGATACTGTTAAGCTTGCAGATTATTTATGTACATGAACTTAGGTTGACGTTAAGAATCCTTAGTATAAGATTTACTGTAGTACATAGTATTTGGGAGATATTCTCCGGTTAGGTCCTCCTAGTAGCTTGATGCCTGATTTACCTTAGTTTCCCGAGTTATGATATTGATATCTTGTTACTTTATATATTGTTGGGCCCGAGGCCTTGATTACGATACCAGTTGGATAACAGGTTAGTTCTCTATGCCTTGAAAGATTGGTGGCTTAGCTTATAGATGCTTAGGCACTTACGTTTGTATTGTTTGAATACTGGTGATGGCACGCGTACATCTGTACAATTTCATACTTATTAGTGGTACAATTCCAACTGAAACCTTGGTTTTTACTGCTCTTTACCAAAAAAGGAATTTATTCTCACTTTTTCACTTTAAAATGATTCTTTAAATGGAAGTCATACCACCTTCATTCTTGGATTATGGTCCTTTAATCTAAACTTACTACTTGAAAACTTTGGCCGAGGCGGATTCCGGTCCATTCTCAATCCACTCTTTTACTACTATTTATTCATTTCGGTCTAGGGAGATCCTTACCCTTTCTGTATTATCCTACCGTTTTAGTCCCGAATTTAATCTCGGGCAATGGATTTTACAAATTCCTACTTATTTAGCCTCTGTTCGAGTCCAAGCACTTATTATACTCCTATTTCTCTCCGGTACTAGACAGGGTAGATTTATTACAATTGGTTATTAGAAGCTCTGATTCGGGATCAGACAGTATATACGAATTTCCCGAGTCTCCTATAAGACCCTGAATCTGGGAACCACGTGCTGGAAGAGGTGATACCCCATAGGTCCTACCCTAAGAGCCTGCAAGCCGAAGGAGGTGCATATACTTGGTACGTTATGGCACACAGTTAGTATAGTAGTCTTGGATTTTCATTTCATTTATTCATATGCATTGCCTATCACTAGTATAATTGTCTGGGCTTGTATCTATCGATCTTATGGGGGGCCAGATAGGTATAGGCTATGGTTGTTATTTGCTGAGTGATTGTTTGTGCCTTCCGGGCTTATGGGGGTTTGTTTAGGTTATTGTTTGTTTGGTTCTATCCGATTATATTATTGTGTGGACATTATTGTATAACTCATGGCAGGCTGGTTATGGATTGGTACTCGAGGTAGTAGGTACGTTCCTGAGTTCCCTTCCTTTTTATTATGATTATTTACATTTCGATTAGACTCTGATTGTGCTAGGGTTAGCTCCCTTATTGTTTATGATCCACAAGATGCTAGGCTAGCTCCCTCAGGTTAGTACCTTCGTGTTTAGTTTATATTATATAGTACCATTGGATATCCCTTTTCTTCCTTATCTCTCCTTATTGTATATTACCTCTTTACCTCGTACTACTATTATCTATTCCTTCGTCACTCTTCTTGGTATATCGGCTAGCTACATATGGTATCGTTCTTCCGTCCCTGGTTATTTGAAATATATGGTAGTTAATCCTTACTTCTCCATTAGCATTATTACGTTTCGTTTCTTAGCTAGTTGTCTGTTATTTATATTCTAGCCTGACACGTTATTTATACTTGCATTGTCTTTGGAGCTCAGTCGGTCGATGCCTACTGAGTACCTCGTGTTTGGTGCTCATACTACACTTCTGCGCCCTACAGATCATAGTACGAGTTCTCGCTGCTGACGTGTGCATCGTGCGGAGCTGCCATAGATCGGAGATTTGGGGTGAGCTCCTGGCGTTCGGAGCTGTTCCTACTCTCCCTTATTTGCTGGACTGATCTTTGTTTTGCACTTTGGAGACAGTTCTGTATATATATATATATATATATATATAATGCTTAGCTTGTACTCTCATTTTGTTAGTAGCTCTTGTAGTGACCTCACCAAGTCTCAGGGAATATTTACTCTCTTCGTGTCTTCTTTCTCGTTTTTATTTAGTCTTCGTTTCCGCTTTTTCTTATTAGTTTGTTACTAGCCATTCCGAACCATGGGTTGACTTACCTACTGGTAGATTATGGTAGGTCCCATCATGACCTGAGAAATCTGATCGTGACACATATTTACTACTCCCTCTGTCCCAATTTATATGACACACTTTCCTTTTTAGTTAGTCCCAAAAAGAATGACACATTTCTATATTTAGTAACAATTTAACTTTAAAATACTCACTTTACCCTTAATGAAATGATTTACAACCACACAAATATCTATGACTCATTTTAGACCACAAGTTTCAAAAGTCTTCCTTTCCTTCTTAAACTCCTTGCCAAGTTAAACTACATCACACAAATCGGGACGGAGGGAGTAGTAATTATATATAACTAGTATCCATATTTTAATGGGATTGGGTGGAAGGTAATGGGAGTTACGACTATGGTTGGAATTTGTTATTAATGTGAATCTTATTGTGCTACAACTAATATCTATCTTTTGGAGTTAATTTCATTTTATCCCCTTAACAATTAAGGGTTGAGAAAAAATAATTCTGAACAGGAAGTGGGGAGAAATGGAGAGAAGAGAAATAAAAAGGAGCCGAATCTATAAATATATTTACTCTAGTAAAAGATCTTCTATTTTAAGGTGTTGTTTACATTCTCCAAAAAATCCTGCTCTTTAATCCGTAGAGCTAATTCATCCTCTATATTTGGACTATTTTGATTTTTATAGACAAGATATGAAAGATCAATTTACTTGCTTTACTCTTTTCCATTTTGTTATGATGATAATTAAATGAAGCTCCCGTTTAAGTGATTTTGATTTTTTGGAGATTGCCTACACTTTGATGCTTTCTTCCTTGAAGAGAACAGATATGATACTACGCAAAACTAACCAAACATTCCCAAAGAATAAATCATAAAGTGTTGTGGCAGAAGAATTGATTATCTAAATGGTCACTCAACTTGCGATAATTATCCATGAGAGTTGATTGGCTGAATGGTTATTCAACTTGTGATAATTGTCTATCGAATTGAAGTTACTTATCTTTATTTAATTTTTCAAAAATCATTTTACTTTAACTGGTTCATTTTAATGGTCATCTTAGCTGGATTTTATACTTTTCGGAGAGAATTAATGAAATGGCAACTTTAATTTTAAAACTATAGTTAAACTACCAATTTAATGTGGATTAAAACCCAATCTATTTTATATTTGACACACTACCTGACTCGATCCACCCCTTTTTATTCTAAAAAAAAATGCCCAAGTGCTCATATTTCTTCTCTCCCTTTTTATTGCAAAAAACATGTTCAAGTGCTTATACTTGAATAGAACTAGATAAAGTAAGATGACTTGCGAAAAACAAAATAAAAGATAGATCACTTTGATCACCAATTACTACGAGTTAAGTTACCATTTTGAAAATCAACTCTATGATTGGATGAGTATATCTCTTCACTCTTAAAGCGATATCTCGGGTTCGAGTCTTAGGAAAGGAATTTTTTTAGATTATGAGAACTTCTCCATTAAATAGACTTTATGTGGCGAAGATCTGAATTAATTTGTGTTTTCCATCGATTTTTAGACAGTTAGATTTGTAGGTGGGTCAAGAACATACATTACGATTTTAGCTTCAAGTTAGTAGTGAAAGTTTGCGAGATAGTGAATAAACAAAGTAAACAAACTAAAAACTAAACAAGACAGATTGAAAACAAATTTAAGTGACACCATAGTCCTTAGTTTCTCAGCTATGATCCAATCGTGGCAGTGATTGTTAGATTAACGAGTGTAACAGCCTGATGCAAGTAAAAAACAACCAAGGCTTTGGAGAAAACTTAAGAACAAGCTAAAAAAATTTATTGCTTGAGGAAAGAGATGAGCCAAGATTAGATATCTTTACAATGTGGAGAGGGTGCCTATTTATAGGATACAAGGACTACTCTTTATTAATTACTAATAGGAAAATGTCACTTGGATCTTAGTACAACAACCAATGGACGAAGGCCACTTATTGTCGAGCCGTAGGAGGGTGCCAGCCCAGTATTGTGTGTCTGACGAGGTTTTGATGAAGGTCGCAAGCATATACCTGAGAGCCTTGACACACTATCCTTCTGTCTGTCCTTTCATACACAGTCGCCATCGCTGCTAGTCTCGCGCTATCTCCTCGTTTCCCGAAATGGCCTCTTCCCATCTCGATTTTGCTCCCGAGTTGCTACCATCACGGGCGGTTTGGGTCATACCCGACCCGAGTCAGCCCATATCTGAAACGCTATTTTAGCCCCCACAATTTGATCTCCTATTAAGCGGGAACTGAGTACCAATTAAGAAAGAAATTAAAAGAAAGTAAATAATCCAAAAGTCATCATCTATCAATAATTTTATATTACGTACTCAAAAAGAAGAATCATTTCAGGAAAAAGAGAAGATAAAATGAAAAAATTGACCATATCTTAAAGCACTATAAATGAAGATCCATCCACACTGGAAACCATTTCTCCTTAACAAAAGAGAAAAACACATACTGCTAATAAAATCGAAGAAAGATGTCAAAAAACATTCCGACTAATTATTCTTCACTACTACTCTTTTTGATGGCTCTTTGTTTGGTTTTAGCCAGTATTGCAAATGCAGACGTTGAATGCGGAGATCTAATGTCGGAGATGATCTTCCCATGCCAAGGATTCTTAGTTAGTGAAGACGAGGCATCCCCTAGTGTTCCCTGTTGCACTGGAGCACAAATTCTTGTAAACCAAACCGAGGAGTCTCAGTCGAACTTCGACGTCCTTAGAGGCTGCCTTTCGACCATTCTACAAGAATTGCCTATTAAGCGCAACAAAGTAAATATGCTCGCTCCCTTGTGCAATCTTGCTATAACGGTTCCCCAGAAACCGTCATGCTTTTTCGTAGTTAGATGTGCACCTAATGAGCTATAAGTGTTCTATGTATGATAATTATTGGATGCATAGATCTCTACAAGTAAAATTGAGAGTTTGAATCTCATGTCTGTCTTGTTATTTTTCCGTTCTATTTCTAGAATTGAGCCTGGGCTACTTGTTTCTTTGTTTGGTTTATTCTTTCAAAATCTCAAGTTTGACAGATTAAAAATTCCCTATTCTACTTTTATTACCGTAAAATTTTATATAATTAAATTGATCAATCAAATGAATTGATCGATCGCTTACCATCTTGTTATTTCTTATTTTTGAAGTTGTGAAGTTCATTTTATAAGTTACACACGCTTATTTTATAATTTGAGAAAATTTAAATTCAAAGTGGAGAGTTAAAAGTTAAAACATAAAATTGTTGTGGGAAAAACTGAATGTTGAATTGTAAGAAAAAAAAAAATTGACATACAAACTGTAGTGGAGAAAACTGAAAGTTGAATTGGCAGAAATGCAAGGTAAGACTGCGTACAATAGACCCTTGTGGTCCGGCCCTTCCCTAGAACTCCCCTAACGGAAGCTTTAGTGCACTGGACTGCCCTTTACAACACACTAACTTTGATGTTCACTTGGCTCTTCTACACAAGGCTAACAAAAAAATCTCATAATTTGGTTAATTAGAGGGGAAAAAACTGCACATATATATTTCATATAAAACACAAATCTACAAATGAAAGCTTTGACAATTTTTTGTTAAGTAGATTAACTAACTAACGAGGAAATGATATGACCAATAGGTTCAAAATGGGTTTGTGCCACAAGTGTTGAACGATCTGGTCACTTATAAATTGAATAGAAGAAAATAACATTTTCAGATATCTTATATGTAAAAAAAGATCCCTTATAAAAAAGACATAAAACAAAAAATAATTTTGTAAAGGGCTACAAAACCAAATCTCCCCCACGAACTAACTAACTAACATGAACATACAGAAAAAAACATTAAATACTATAGGCTAAGAATGATTAAAACTCTATGAAAAAGTAGTCAATGTTATCCTCCTCAGTTGGTTTTTCTCTGTTTATTGGTACTAAGCTCTCATAATAACTAATAGGCCAAACGCTGCCAGAGCCTATGTCAGTGAAAGTTAAACCAAAATCTGTAGCTTGTTTAGCTGTGTGGTCATAATACACCAAATTATAAGTTTGTGTCATTTCATAAATGTACTTATCATACTCCCAGATGCCAAGAGGCCAATGCCATGTTATTGGCGGATTCACGCTGATGACTTTGATCCATTTATTCTCTCCGATCCTCGCCCATATATCGTAACAGGATGTAAAAGGCTGTGCCATTTCCATACAAGACATGGCAGCAAGAGATCCACCGCGCATCATTAGCGTCCCCCAGTGATCATTTGGAATTGGTGGCCCTTCCATCCAGTCGAACAATTCAGTTGTGAAATTAAATGCAGCAACAACATATACACTTTCTTTTTCGAGGCACAACCAATAATAGACCCCGTTTATATGAGTGCAATCGTGGGACTCACACAAGTTATTTTGGTAAGGGAAATTAGGTTCAATGTGCTTCCAGGAGTCATTGTTCATTGAATAAATAGCAGCAAACGTCCTAGGATGAACCTGTCTTTTCTCTTCATTCATGTATGTTCGAAGCGTAAGAACTTTGTAGTCTTTGCTCACCGCATCGTACCCTACCCCAGCTACATTTTCGTGCTCATCGAAGTATCGTTGAAGCTCAAATGAAACTGAAGGAATAATCCTACATTCTTTGGTAGCAGGGTTCCACCAAGCAAACCGAACATTACATAGAAAATGCCCTTTCTGTAACAGAAACAGTCCATCAATTGGACCCAAAATTCCTCTGAAATCGCTAACACCTTCCCAACGGAAAATCCTCTGATTGGCAGGGACAATGCCGGGAATTAATTTCTCAGGGAACAAGAAGAAGTTCAGAGCTCTTAAAGGGGGCGATGGCCTATAATCAACGCCGAATTTACAAATCCAGAGACGAGGACAACTACTCTTGCTATTACAGTGCTTCTTGATAAAACTTTCTCTTTTAACAAGATCGCGCCAACTCTTACATACACATCTGAATCGCAACAGTGATTTCACAGGTAACCTAATCAATAAAATATCAGTTAAAGTTTCTTCTCTCGAATAGCTTTCGGTACTAGTTGTCATTCCGCTCCTGGTATTATTTCCTACAACAAATGCAAATATCTTGGTTATGTTCGAAGCTTACATAAATATAGAACAATGGTATCGGTTTGATGAAGTGAAAGCCTAAAATTAACAAACGAATCGAAGATTGGTAAACTAACCTTATTATATGGATACGAACACGAGATGTCGCTTGTTCATATGAAGAAATGTGACAGAAATATTAAACAAGGCATACACAAATACATAGAAAAGAAGAGGAGTAAAGAATATGTAGATCACAAAAGACACAAAAAAGAGTGAATTATGATGAAATTAGTCTTTATGTAGGCTGAACGTACAATTAGGAAATAATAGAATGCGAGTAAAATTAGCTAATAACCATTGAATTTCTTCCTATAACAATAATATTTAAAATAATATCCATTCAATTCCTAAAAGACTGGGTAAAGGATTGAGTAACATTAATATGGACAATCAATTTTATAGTACGATTTGCGGTTTCTTCTTCAAATATTTTGTTAAATTATTTTGTTGGCCCAGTTATACTGTCACGATCCAAATGGTCATGACTGACACCCCCCTAATCTATGGCGGAAAAATCATGCTTAACCCAAATCCTCAATTAACTCAATGCCACATTTACATTCACTTTACACTACTTCATCATTAAACAAGTCTAAACTGTCTTTATAAAATTGTTAAGAAATCAACATCAAACCAACAAAATTATCCAACCATTAATAGAGTGCGAAAACCTCTATTTATTACAATCCCCGGGACTTGAAGTCACCGTACAAGAACAACTAAGAATGTCTAAAAAGGTAACTAATAGAATATCAAAAATGTGGAAGAAAAATACGAAAAGTCTTAGTGCCGAAGCAAGGGACATAAGCACAAATCAGAAGATTCAATGGCTGCCCGGTCATGGTGCTGGCCTTGAACCTGAGTCTGGAACTGCTAGCTAAAGTTGAGGTCTTGTCTCAAACACCGAAACACGCTCTACACTCAACAAAAAGAAGAGCATAGGTAGCATTAGTACATCAACAAGTACTGATAGACATCCTAGGTCGACTCAACCCGATGCCATACAAATAGGTAAATCAGATAGATGTAAAACGATCATCACAGAACTTATAATCAAAGACAAATACACAATTATGACACTTCACTTTAGAGGGAATACAAACTCATACTCATGTATGTTTACACTTAGTCAAATTCAGCAACAAGTAGCATCACTACATATGATTATAACTGAACATTCAATGCACATGAATGAATGTATGTGTAACACCCCGTACTTTTATAACCTCACTTTAGACCTTGGGATCATATCTACATAGGTGTTGAGATGCCATGCATATGTGTTTTATAGTGTCATTGGTGAAATATTTGATATCGGACTTAACATGTGCGATTAGACCTTCGTAGGCGGTGTTTTGTGATTTCGTGGAGCATTTGGGTGATACCCCGTATACATCCTAACCTCATTTGGTGACTTTAAGTCATGTTTAATTGATGGTTAAGATCACTAAGTAAGTATTTTGTAGTGTTTTGATAAGGGATTGGACGATACGTCAACATTGGATAAGTGGCCAAAAATTTCAGCACTTTGCTGAAATTTGCGCCACTACCCTGTTTCAGAGGTGTGACGCAAGCCACCAGCCTGCAGAAACTTCAGAGAAGGCCAGATTCTTGCGCCACTACCCTGTTTCAGGGGGTGTGGTGCAAGGCACAACACTTATGCCCTTTCCGGCGTCGTTTCGTAACGCAATTCTACGACGATTTCTAGATGGTTTCTTTTGGTTCTTTGGAGTTATTTGAGCATTGTTAAAGATTCAAACAATTCAATATACTCCTACATACTCCTACATGATCAAATCATGAAATGTGAATAGTGATCCAAAATGTTCAATGAAGCCAAGGGCGACTAGAATTCCAATCTTCACGATCGAAAGGACGAATGAGAAATGTTTAAAGGAATATTGTCGTGACATTATGGAATTATGTAAACATGAGATATATGGTGAACAATAAATGAAATGTGATGGATATGTGTTATTGGGCCCAATTTGAGGCCCAAAATGGAAGAAAATACATGGGCCCAAAAGCAAAAATGATCCATTCTTTCAATAGAACATATCATGTAATGCCAAGTGTGGCTAAGGATTACTTGAGGTCAATATAAAGTCCCCCAAAATCAGATGTTTATTCCCCAAAGTCTCTCATCACTTTTGGATAATATCACAAACATTTCTTTCATTTCCAAACCCTAAAGCAAATAAACCCTAAGGCATATTTGGACAAGATCATCCTATTCCAAGATTTGGTAAGTCTTTATTTTCATGGATTAACATATTATATGCATGGGAGATTATGTATATTATGCTAGTTGGGTTGGCAAGGTGATGAATAGTGTATTTTTGCCTTTGGTGAAAGATGTGTCATCTTGGTAATTTGAACTTGAATTAGGCCTTGTGCCTTTGATGAAAAAGCATGGCATGGACAAAATATGAACATGTATGGTGTTATTTTTGGTCTTAAACTTGTTCTTGTCTAAAAGTGGAAATTATGGGATTTTGGCCGATATGTGTTATGAGTTTAATTAAGGTGCTTTGATGGATTATTTGTGATATGTTATGGATAAGAAAGTGTAAAGGAGAAGTATTATGGTGAAATGTATTGATTTTCATGTGTTGGTCAATGTTGGGAATATTATGGAATTTTTGGAATAATAGTATAATTAATGGTTTTGTCAAGGGGAAATGACATGTTTAAAGGCAAACATGTGACTCATTGACATGGTATGCATTTGTAAAGTAATTGGTGGTTAATGTGAATTTCGTTATGTATTTATGTTGTAGAGTGACACATAAAGAAGGAGCGGGATTATTGTATACGCATCTAAGGTTGTATATTCGTAGTGCGAATCCAAGGTATGTAAGGTTACTTTGTCCGTATCTTCCTACGGAAAATAGTGTTCACATTGATATGTCACTAGTCCTATCCCGAAATGTCCAAAGGTATCCTATATCCGTTTATCAATAGTCATTGTCATATATTTCCTACTCATGGATCATTTGGGAGTCTCATGTCCCATAATCATGGTTAATGTTTCAAAAGCTCAAATAAGGTTATGTTCCAATATTCCAATAGTGCCTATACTTGTGTCTCTTGTTCATGGATTATTGTCCAATGGTTCCAATGGTATCATGGTGCTAGTAATATTATATTTCTCATTGATATTTATTCACTTGTCCTCCACTCATTGGTCAATGATTCCAAGCTTCCAACAATGTTCTGTTCCAAAGTTCCAAAGTGATGGTATGACTATCAAAGTATCAATCTCAAAGTAATGAACAAAGTAATGCAAATGTGGTCAATGATCAAGTACGGGTGGCAAGTCTAGGGGCGTAAGCCTAGCTCGACTCGATCTCGAGGTTTGGATTTATGGGTGGCAAGTCTCGGGGCGTAAGCCTAGCTCGACTCGATCCCGATGCATTGATGTATGGGTGGCAAGTCTAGGGGCATAAGCCTAGCTCGACTCGATCCCTACACAATGATATGATATGAAAGACCCACTGATCAGTCGGGGCCCGAGTACATTGTGATATATGTGATAACAAATGAGTATTGATTGTAAAGAAAGCAACGAAAGTAATGAAAGCAATCCACATGGTTTCCACAATGCAACATGGTGACTTATTCACAGTGATTATTCATATGTTTTGAGTTCATTGACATATTCATTGAAATATTCATGCATTGTACAGTTTCATCTGAGCCTTGCATACTCAGTACTTATTTCGTACTGACCCCTCTCGGGGAATTTACCTTACTTGCTGCAGGCGCAGGTCCCAGTAGGCCTCCTCAGTAGATTGCCAGTGTTAGCGGTTCTTTGGTGAGCTCCAGCTCATTCGGGGCTTCTCTGAGTCAGAGAGTATATGTGTTTTTGGTATTGTACATAATATGTAAAGCGGGGACTTATCCCGACTTATGGTTCTTTTTGGTCAATGCTCTTGTTAGAGGCTTTTGTAGACGGATGTGGGTGTAACAGTGTAAAGACATATGTTGTTTTGACTGGATGGCCTCAACGGCCAAGTTTCATATATATGTATAAATATGTCACATGTTTTCCTTTATTCATCTTCCATGTTCTTATGCAATGGTGGTTATGATTATGAGATGCATATGAATGATTGAGCATAGGCAAAGGTTGGTTCTCTCGGGCCTTATCGGCTACGGGTGCCAATCATGTCTCGATGGGATTCGGGGCGTGACAGTATGAATTCAAGATGAGCACATATTCTCTTTCTCTTCTCAATATCATCAACATCATCAACAACATCAACATCATCAACATCATCATGAACATCATGATTTCCATAACATCATCATTATCATTTCAACAATATCAATGTGTATGAATATACAATGCAGTCAATAATCACAAGTAGTGTTCAAAAGCTATCACAAATACTTAATTCACATATAGGCACAGAGTCAAGCAAGTCTAATTGCTACACTAAACCGTAACCTATCTTGATTCCTTGCTCAAAATCACCTCTAGGCCACAAGCTTGCCTTTTCTTTCCCTTTCAACTTGTTCTTGATCTATAACACAAGATGACCTCATTTTAATCAATTCATCCCTTTTAACCACTGGGGATTAATAATTAATAACTTTTAACCATAAATTTTCCTTAATTTATCATCTTAGGATTTTTCTACCTTTAAACCTCATGAACCCTACTTCATTTAGTATGAACAACTAAGATTATAATCCCATTAGTGTTTTAAAACACCTTAAAATTATTGTCTACCAATTTTATGTTCATTCCAACAAGTTTCCATTGATTTCATAAATTAGGGCTAAACCCCAATTTCTACCAAGTGATTTCTAAGAATTTTAAGAAGTAATTCAAGTTTAGGATATAAAGAAACCTTACCTCCAAAGATGAAACTCCCAAAATTTATAGAAAATCACCCCTTGCTAAGTCCTTACTCATTTTTGCAAAAGTGAGAATGAAAAATATTTTTTGGATTTTAAAAATAAAAAAAGTTTCTACGTTTTACCGCTGCAGCGGTTTGAGACACTATCAAGGCTACCGCTGCAGCGGCCTTGGGCAGAAATTTAGGACCTCTCCCCAGTTTTATAAATTTCATAACACACTCCTTGAATTACAACATCGTGAACCAACCCTTCCTCGATAAACTCTATAACCGAATTTTTATAACTCTGTTTTATGTGCCGAAAGTTGTTACGACTTTCTAAACTCGTTATCTATCTGGAAATCTAGTCAAACATCCCTACCAATGCTTACACCAACATCAGATTTTCCTAGAGTAGTACACCCTTAAAATTCATTGAATACTGGGCTAGCTCGAGATTTCTTAAAAATCAAACAAGTAAAATTTGGCGGAGTTTTCACTTTCTATTTTCAACGTAACAACGATTTGGGTCATTATATTAGATACTAATTTACCCCTCATTATTCCTAAATGAAAAATAGATCGAGATGCCAAAAGTTAAGCAAGAATTACCTGGGTCAACGAACAAGTGCGAATATCGCTTGCGCATGTCAACCTCTGTCTCCCAAGTGGCTTTCTCAATAGTATGGTTCCTCCATTGAAACTTTACACATGGAATGATTCTGGTTCTCAATTTTCTCACGTCTCTACCAAATATCGCAATTGGTTCCTCTTCATATGATAACTCCTTACCAAACAACTTGGGGTCCCAACGAATGATGTAGTCCTTATCTCTATGGTATTTCTTTAATATAGACATGTGGAATATCGAGTGAATCATGGACATAGTAGAAGGAAATGCCAGCTTATAAGCTACTACCCCTATCCCCTTTAAAACCTCAAAGGGTCTGATATACCTAGAACTCAATTTGCCCTTCTTACCAAAATGCATTACACCCTTCATGGGTGACACTTTCAAAAATAACTTCTCTATTTTAAAACTTTACATCCCTCACCTTATTATCTACGTACTCTTTCTGTCGGCTCTAAGCTGCTATGAGTTTTTCCTGTATAAACCTTATCCTCTTCATTGAATCCTTGAGCATGTCAGTACCCCAAGGCCTCATTTCAAATGCATCAAACGATCCAATTAGAGACCTACATCTCCTACCATATAGGGCTTCAAAAAGAGCCATATCAATACTGAAGTGGTAGCTATTATTGTAGGCAAATTCACACAAAGGTAGATATTGGTTCCACTGGCTCCCGAAGTGTATTACATAAGCCCGGAGCATATCCTCAAGCATCTGAATAGTTCGCTCCGATTGTTCATCAGTATGTGGATAGAAAATTATACTTAGGACTAATCTAGAACCCAATTCTGACTGGAATTTCTCCCAAAAATTTGATGTGAACTGGGTACCTCTGTCTGATACAATTGAGATCGGTACCCCATGCAACCTTACAATCTCCTTCACATAAATTTTGGCCAACTTAGCCGCATTATAATCCACCCTTATCGGGATGAAGTGAGCCAATTTCATCAACTGATCAACAATGACCCATGTAGAGTCACACTTTCTCAATGTCTTAGGAAGACTAACCACAAAGTCCATGGTTATTCTGGAATGGACGTTCTTTGAAAAGTACCACTAGGTTTTCGATGTTTGTACTTGACCTGTTGGCAATTTTGGCACTTGGTCACAAAATCTATAATATCTCACTTCATTCTTTGCCCCTAATAATGTTGCCTCAAGTCCCTATACATCTTGGTGGCATCAGGATGTATAAATGTAACACCACATATCTTTTCGACCTTACTTGCTTGGTGATATGCCTTATTGCCAACTTTGAACCTTGTTTACCTTAGTTTTGAGAGCAATAAGTGTGTATTTTGTGTTTTTGTTGATGGACTAATGATATTGTTCTAATGTCCGCAAATAAAAGTCGAAGAAAGGAAGAAAATCAAATTTTAAGTGTCAGGCGCGCCCAGGGGAGTGCCAGGCCGCTTTTACCAGAAATTTTTTTGGCATGGGTAGCATAGGGGCGTACCAGGCCGCCTTTGACAGAAATATTTCTAGCATGGGCAGCATAGGGGCGCGCCAGGCAGCATGCCAGGCCACTTTTTGCCAAAATGTTTCTCCGACCACTAGTCTCTAAATAGGGCTCTTGGGTTATTGTATTATTATTCCATCTTGGTGGGACTACTCTTGGACGATGTTGGCATTCAAATGAGGGTTAATTCTTCTTCCTTTTTATTTTTATTTCTTTTGTTATAATTTTTATCAATTTACGATAAATTAAGCCATGAGTGGCTAAAATCGCTTATTCTTGGGATTGAGGCAACGAACATGAATCTCGTGAGTTGATTATTGTCTTAACATTTATGGAATTCTCTAAGCATGAGATAGTTGGTGGATCATGCATTAATTTTATCGGGCTAAATGAATCTTAAGTCATTGGGCTCAAATGAGGCCCAAAAATGGAGTAAAAGACATGGCCTAAAATGGCAAATGACCCATTTTTCCATGTTGACCAAGTAAACATGGCATTTAATGGCCAAGAAGTGGATAAGGATGACTTGAGGGACTATATAAAGGCAATAATCAGATTTTTTATTCATTACAACTCTCATGCCATTTCTAGAATTATCCAAGACATTTTACACTTATCTCAAACCCTAAGGCAACCATCTTCCTTGGACAAGATCATCACTTTGCAAGCTTGGGTAAGTATTTATTCGTGTGATTTAATATATTATATGCATGAGAGATGGTGTAGATTATGATGGTTATGTATAAAGGTGTTGAGTGGTGCACTTTTGCTTTTTTTTTTTCTAAAAGATGTGTCATCTATGTGACTTGAACTTGAAAAGAGACTTGAGGTTTTGATGGAAGTGAATGGTGTGGATGAAATATCAACATATATGGTATGGTTATGTCCTTAACTTGTTTTTCTTCTATGTGTATAACTTGTGGGATTGTTGTTATGAAACGTATTGAGGTGACTTGATGGAGTAATTGCGAAGTAGTGTTAATGAGGAAGTGTAAAGGATAAACTTGGTGTGAAATACTATTGTTTATGATGTCTTGGTCAATGTATGAAATATTGTGGTATTGTTGGTATGACAATGCCATGAATTGTATTGTAAAGGGTGAAATGACGTTATAGGGCAATCATGTAACTCATGGTCGTCTTATGTACTTGTAAGGTAGTTAGTTGTTAACGTGAGCTCCGTTATGTACTTGTGTTGTAGAGTAAAACGTAAGGAAGGAGCTGGATTATTGTATTCACGTATAGGACTGTGTATTCATATTGGTAAGATAAGGTATGTAAGGTTACTCTTTCCGTATCCTTCTGCAGCACATATTGTTCACATTGCAATTGTACTTGTTCCATTCCGAAATGCCCAAAGGTATCTCATTTCAGGTTGTCATATAGTATTACTCACATAACCAATTGTGTAATTCACATGTCTCATGTTCATTGACTAATGTTTCAAAGTTCTAATAATGTACAATCACCAATGTATCACTCTTATAATGAAAGAATGAAGTAATGTATAATTGTTTGAATATTCTTGGGTGACATCCCAGGGGTGAAAGAAACACCTAGCATGGGTCAATCCCAATATCATGGGTGGTATCCCATGGGTTAAAATACCTAGTATGGGTCGGTCCCAATATCATGGGTGGCATCCCAGGGGCGAAGAAAAGCCTAGCATGGGTCAATCCCAATATCACAGTAGCATCCCAGGGGCGACAGAAAAGCCTAGCATGGGTCATCATAGTAGCATCCCAGGGGAGACAAAAAAGCCTAGCATGGGTCATCCTCTTTCACCACTGATCAGTTGGTCATTTGTTTATCATATGCGTTACAATCTCTTAATGCAAAGAAGGGTAAAGTTAAGTAATGAACGAGAATAATGAATGAACGTAAAGGCAAAAAAAGTAATGAATATAACGTACAAGGTTCCTTACATACAGAACGATGGTTTATCCATATTGACTATTCTCTTATATTTGATTTCATTAAAGTTCTTATATATGATGCAACTTTTTATAGCCTTACATACTCAGTATATTCTTCGTACTAACGTCCCTTAGGGGACTTACCTTACTTGCTGCAGGCACGGGTACTAGTAGACCTCCACAGTAGGTTGCTGGTCATTTGCAGATCATTGGTGAGCTCCAGTTGGTTCGAGGCTTTTTGAGTTACATACGTACATTTATTTTGGTATTACAAATATTGTATAAAGCGTGGACTTGTCCCGACTTTAGGTTGGTTATGTACATGTATCTGTAGAGGCTTTGTAGATGTTGTGGGACAAATGAAGGAAATGTAAGGAACGTATGCTTTTGACATAGTGGCCCCAACGGCCAAGTTTCACATATATCACATATTTTTCCATGACTTCCGCCATTGGCATCTTATATCTATATGTGATGGTGATGTTTATTGAGTGACATGCGTATGAGTGTATATGAATGAAGATTGGTTCTCTCGGGCCTTAACGGCTTCGGGTGCCAATCCTCCCCGTTGAAATTCGAGGCGTGACAAAAGTGGTATCAGAGCAAGGTTGTCCTAAGGGTGTCTACAAAGCCGTGTCTGAGTAGAGTCTTGCTTATGGATGTGTTGTACACCACATTTATAAGTAGGAGGCTACGGGACATTTAGGAGTTGCTTCTTTTCTTCATTTCTAGATCTTGCAATAGAGCCAATGTGGTAAGTGGAATCATATCTGATCATTGTAATTGGTTTTCTTTGTTATAAGACGAGGTAAGGGCAAAGGTAAGCAGGTAGATATGCTTGTCGGAGAAGGAACGAGTAAATCACCACCTAACCAAACTAGTCAAGGTGGCGCTAAATAGGAGTTTGCATCGCGGGCTCCTTCTACTCTCCCATTTTCGGAAGAGCCAAGAGGTAGAAAAGTACCTACAGAACCGCCTATGAATTCCACTGAACAGGATTTAAGAAATGCAGTGCATATGTTGACTCAGATAGTTGCTGCACAAACTCAGGGGTGAGCTGGTCCAACGATAAGTGAGGATGACGCGGCTAGAGTAGCTAGTCGGCGGACACAGGATTTTCTGAAATTAGACCCTCCCGTATTCACTGGGTCAGATCCGAAAGTAGATCCACAGGATTTCGTGGACCAAATTCAAAGGGCTCTAGATGTTATCCATGTGACTGGTGTAGAAACAGTTGAGCTTGCAGCCTATAGATTGAAAGGAGAAGCTATATTGTGGTATGAAGATTGGAAATGATCGAGGGGTATTGGTGCAATTCCAGCTAGTTGGGAAGAATTTAAAACGACATTCCTTGATCATTATCTTCCATATGAGATTCGGGAGGCACATGCAGACCAGTTTCTAAATCTTCGTCAAGGGAATATGAGTGTCAGAGAATACAGTCTATAGTTTAATTCTTTGGCTCGATATGCTCCGAATGTAGTAGCCATAATGACAGATAGAGTCCATTGATATGTGGAAAGATTGGAGCCATATTTGGTAAGGGACTGAACTATTGTTGCGTTGAATAGAGATATGGATATAGCTAGAATACAGGCTTTCGCACAGAAGATGGAGGACCAGAGGCAAAGAAAAAGGGTACACGAATTTGAAAGAGGGCCGTCAAAGAAGGCTAGACCTATGGGACAGTCTATGGTGTCCCAAGGAGAATCTAGGCCTCGAATTTTTCCTAGACCACCTAGACCATCATTTTCTTCCCCTACAGCAGGTACTTCATCCTAATTTCGGTGATTTAGAGGCAGACATTTTGGGCAGAGTAGTGGACTTCAAGGTTCGTAGACCACAGGATTTTCTCGTCAGCCATGTTAGCACTGCAGTAGGTTTTATTTGGGTACATGCCGGATGGGAACAACTGGTTACTTTTGGTGCGGTATGTCGGGGCACATGATGAGAGAGTGACCACAAAGGGGCACAGGTGGTATAGCACGACCTACGGGATCCACCGCTGCATCATCATCATCAATTCCTTCCCTAGGCAGAGGTGTACCTGCCTGCTGGTCGTGGTAGAGGTACCAGAGGAGCAGCCAGTTCCAGTGGAGCCCAGAATCGCACCTTCTCTCTGGTGGACCGACAGAATTCGGAGGCTTCTCCTGACATAGTCACAGGTACATTATCCATATTTTCGCATAATGTATATGCATTGACTGACCCGGGTTCTACATTATCATATGTTACTCCATTGATTGCTGCAAAATTTGAAAGAATGCCGGAATTATTAATTAAGTCAATTGAAGTATCCACACCAGTTGGTGAATCTATTGTTGCAAAAAGAGTATATCATAATTATGTAGTAACTGTGTGTGCTCATGATACGTTGGCTGATCTTATTGAATTAGAAATGGTGGATTTTGATGTCATAATGGGTATGGATTGGTTGGCTTCTTGTTATGCCACGGTGGATTGCCGAGCTAAGGAAGTACATTTTCATTTTCCACAAACGAATGTTCTTGAATGGAAGGGTAATGTAGGGGCACCGAGAGGAAAATTTATTTCCTATCTTAAAGCAAGGAAAATGATAGTCAAGGGGTAAATATGTCACTTAGTCAGAGTGAAAGATACTGAGGTGGAACCACTAACTCCTCAGTCGGTTCCAGTGGTCAATGAATTCCTTGATGTATTTCCTGAGGATCTTCCAGGTTTACCTCCAAAACGAGAAGTAGAGTTTGGTATTGATGTGATGCCAGGAACTCAGCCTATCTCTATTCTTCCGTATAGAATGGCTCCAGCAGAATTGCGAGAATTGAAGGAGCAATTAAAAGACTTACTGGACAAGGGATTCATTAGGCCTAGTATTTCCCTGTGGGGTGCACCAGTATTATTTGTATGGAAGAAAGATGGCACATTGAGAATGTGTATTGACTATCGGCAATTGAATAAGGTAACGATCAAAAACAAATATCCCCTCCCCAGAATTGACGATTTGTTTGATCAGTTACAGGGTGCCAAATGTTTTTCAAAGATTGACTTGAGATCGGGTTACCATCAAGTCAGAGTTAGAGAAAAAGATATACCCAAGACAACTTTTCGAACACGGTATGACCATTATGAATTTTTAGTTATGTCGTTTGGACTAACAAATGCACCAGCTGTTTTCATGAATTTGATGAATAGGGTGTTTAAGCCATTTCTAGACGTATTTGTAATGGTGTTTATAGATGACATCCTTGTTTATTCGAGATCATAAGAGGACCATGCCAATCACTTACTGCAAGTGTTACAGATTCTCCGGGATCGTAAGTTGTATGCCAAGTTCTCTAAATGTGAATTTTGGTTAAAATTCGTAGCATTCTTGGGTCATATTGTGTCAGATGAAGGAATTTGGGTTGATACACAAAAGATTGAAGCGGTGAAAAATTGGCCAAGGCCTACGACGCCTACGAAAATTCGTAGCTTCCTTGGGTTGGCAGGTTATTATCGAAGGTTTGTTGAAGGGTTTTCTTCCATTGCTGCACCTTTGACAAAGCTTACACACAAGACAGTCAAGTTTCAGTGGAATGATGCATGTGAGAAAAGTTTCCAAGAGCTGAAAGATAAATTGACTTCTACACCGGTATTGGTACTTTCGGAAGGCACAGAAGGGTATGCAGTATATTGTGATGCATCCGAAGTTGGCCTAGGATGTGTATTGATGCAACACGATAATGTAATAGCATATGCCTCACGACAGTTTCGGCCACATGAGAGAAACTATCCCACACATGATCTTGAGTTAGCAGCCATGGTATTTTCTTTAAAGATATGGCGCCATTATTTGTATGGGGTTCATGTTGATATCTACACTAACCACAAAAGTTTGGAATATATCTTTAAGCAGAAAGACTTAAATCTGAGGCAGCGAAGGTGGCTGGAACTCTTAAAAGACTATGATATTGATATTTTATATCATCCAGGAAAAGCAAATGTGGTAGCCGATGCATTAAGTCATAAGGAAATAGGAGACACTAGTGGCCAGTTGACGGAAAAACAAGACCTATTCAAGGATCTACATCAACTAGCCAGTTTGGGAGTTCGTCTTCTTGAATATCCAGATGAAGGGGTTATTGTGCAAAATGCAGCAGAATCTTCATTCGAAGCTGAGGTGAAAGAGAAGTAGTATGTGGATTCTATTTTATTGCAGCTGAAGGAGAATGTACAACAGGGTCTGACTAAGGCATTTGATCTTACGCAAGAAGGAGTACTTCAATGCCAAGGTAGATTATGTGTACCGGGTGTAGATGAGCTGAGGAGACGAATTATGACAGAGGCGCATCATTCACGATATTCCATACATCCGGGAGCTACCAAAATGTGCCATGATTTGAAAGAAATGTATTAGTGGGGAAACATGAAGAAGAACATTGCAGAATTCGTAGCTCAATGTCCAAATTGTCAACAAGTAAAAGTGGAGCATCAGAAACCAGGAGGTTACATGCAATGTATCAATCTTCCAGTCTGGAAATGGGACATGATTAACATGGATTTCATCACAGGTTTACCTCGTACACTGCAAAAATTTGATTCCATATGGGTGATAGTTGACAGGTTTACCAAGTCAGCACATTTCCTACCAGTCAAGACCACCTATACAACTGAGGAGTATGCAAGGTTGTATGTTAAAGAAATAGTGCGATTACATGGGATTCCAATTTCCATTATATCAGACAGGGGAGCTCAGTTTATGGCACATTTTTGGAGATATTTTCAGAAGAGCTTGGGTACACAAGTGAATTTGAGTACGACTTTTCATCCTCAGATAGATGGACAAGCAGAATGTACTATCCAAACACTTGAAGATATGCTACAAGCGTGCATGTTGGACTTTAAAGTAGTTGGGATGATCATTTACCTCTTATTGAATTTGCCTACAACAATAGCTATTATTCAAGTATCAAAATGGCACCTTATGAAGCTTTATACAGAAGAAAGTGTAGATCACCGATTGGATGGTTTGAAGCGGGTGAAACTGCTTTATTTGGGCTAGATCTTGTTCACCAAGCTATGGAAAAAGTTAGGGTGATACAACAGTGGCTACAAAAGGTCCAAAGTCGACACAAGTCATATGCTGATGTTAGAAGAAGAGGGCTTGAATTCGCCATAGCTGATTAGGTATTCTTGAAGGTGTCACCAATAAAAGGGGTAATGCAATTTGGAAAGAAAGTATCACGACCTAATTTTTTGAGTCATGATGGCGCCTACCGTAACCCACCAATAGGCAAGCCAAACCCTAGCCCGGAGCGACAAACAACGGGCTAATGGGCGGAATCTCATAAAACAGAGAAGTAAGACAGAATCAGAATATGTATATATACCAAGACTGAGAAGGAAGAGGACAGTATATAAAGTCAAGAACCCTTCCCAAGACCTGGTGAGGTCAGTACAGGAGCTACTACTAAACATACCCAAAATACAAGACAGAAACCATATATGTATAACAAGTACAACAGTCTCGAGAGCAAAAGACTATACAATAGAAGATGGAGTAGGATCTGCCTCGAACGTCAGTAAGCCCACCCTGCTCCGGAACCAGTGCTGAGAAGAGTGTAGCGTCAAAACTGTCGGCTAGTGCCAGGATCTGCATTGGGGAAAAAGATGCAGAAGTGCAGTATGAGTACCGGGGCAAAGGGTACTCAGTAGGCATCATCGGCCGACTGAGCTCAATGTAATACAAATAAGCTAAAATGCGAGGGTGCATGCTAAGTCCGTGTTATAAGTAATAAATACATAAATAACTGCTGAGGCGTACAGATACGCTCAAGAGAAAAATAAATGCGATACTGAATAACGAGTAAATAAATGCATAAGTAACACACAAGTCAAACATAACCTATCTGGGCCCCCATAAACCCGATAGGCACACGGAAGAAAACAATAACCCGGCCTGGCCCCCATAAATCGGCGGGACACACAAGAATAATAAATGCATAGTCACCAGTATCTCAAAGTTGTGTCAGTATCCAGTAACCACAATAACCAACAGGGGTGCACCGGGCTTGAACCGGCACCAATGGGTAATAACAAGAGGCCAGACGCCGGAGTCAAACCAAAAGCAGTGGTTAATAACAAGAGGCCACATATATATATATATATATATCATATCTGCCGGACTCGAATCGGAACTCATAATACTCCAGTATCATAATCACGGTACCCAGTACCAAAACTCTCCAATCATATCATAACCAGATGCCGGACTCGAACCGAAACTCATAATAATCAGTGGCCGAACTCAAACCGGAACTCATAGTGTATCACAATCCGGGGCCGGACTCGAATCGGAACACCCAATAGTCAATAACCAAAATCATCATACCTGAATCAGTAGCCGGACTCGAACCAGAACTTATCATAGCCAGTAACCAGAACAGAATCAAATGTCATATCATATCAGATAAACGGGGAACGCCCTAGTTCCAAGTCAATACTAGTTTATAGGTACAAAAGCTAACCCCACAACATGCTACAAGTCAATCTCGGGGTCCTTCTAGGTCAAATATCTACTATAAGAAATATGTATATACAAGTTTGGGTATACATTATAAGTCATGGAAAGGTAGGTCTGTATTCTAAATCAAACCAGCCGATCCCGGTCAAATACGATGCTATCAGGGACTAATAAGGCTAAACAGGCCAACCGGGTATAATCAGGGTGACTCAATCCCGTCAGAACCCTAACAGGTCATAGAGGCTTAACTAAACCCAAAGATGTCAAAGTTCCGACAAGTCGACCCAAAGGGTAACGGGGCCCACTAACGGGTCCCGAAAATCAAGTCTAGTTATACCTGTCTAAGTCTGGGATAAGTCTGCCTAAGCCTGGACTAAGGTCCAACAATAACGTTCCCCTACCAGAAATCAACACAACAATACTATCCGACCCCAAATAGGTCATCTGTGGTGTACCTCGAGGATAACGGGCCTGGAATATATCCGAATAGCCCTATCCTGCCTAGAAGGCCTAAATCACAGCACACCACCACCAAGTTTATAACACCATCCTACAACACTAGCACAATAGCATACATATATCACACATAAGTCCAATCTAAGTGCAAAGGAAGGTAAACCTAGCCTACCTGGACACCGCTGCAAGCTCGACAAAAGAACCAGCTATTCAGGAGCCTTCCCCTTCCGAGAGGCCTCTGACTGCTGCCACTCTACCAAAATAATAAACTACATGTCAAAACATGACCATTGATACCCATATTGCACTAGTTCGAAAAATGTCCGAACGGTCCACGTGCGGCCCGCTTGCGGTATCGTAAAATTGAAACCGTCACAGCGTCCCAAATAACTCAGTGACCAATAGTCACAACTAACACCGTTAAATCCGAGCTCAATATATGTCTCAAATAGAAATAACAATACCAACGTATAGGAAAACTACCGTAAACACGATAAAACTTACCGAAATAATAACAATTACACGTCCACAAACACTTCCCCACTAGAACCCGAGCTTGAATAAATTGATATGGAAAAAAAAAACACTCTTCAACGTATTAGCAAATTATATGTAGCTCTACATATGTATAATAGAATATATGCAGCAGCTACATATCTATGAATGGTTTGTACAATGACTAAATCCTTGATCATTATAATAAAAGTGAATGGAACTTTTATCCTTCACATTTTCTTCGTCATTATATGTATGAGCATTTAATGCTACATGTAGTCCACTCATCACTTTAACAATTTGTTGTAAACTCCCTCCACTCCCACGTGGAAGTGGAGGTGGCAACACCCATCTTTTATTATTTATCCATTATGTGTATTTTCGGGTATTGCATAGGTTCGTGGTAAAATAAATATCATATTTTGAATATACCATAATTAATAAAAAATTATTTCTAACAAAACCTCTATAAAATAACAATATTATTTTAACATATTTAGATTTACTATCTCCATTTAAAATATTAATAAATTATAAAACTATTATAAAGTAGTATAAATATATCATAACTAAAGAATTTTATAAATTTCAAAATATTTTTGAAAGGTAATTAACTATATTGTTTTACCAAATTCTAATTTAATTTAATATTTTACAACGTGCTCGGTCTAAATAATATTCTCAAACGAACTACCTGGGAACTGAACTGTCAGTCCCAGCAAGTCATAAATAACTTGGGACAGTTATAGAAAAGCTCTAAATTCCGAGAACACACGAAAATGAAGGAAATGACCAGGAAGGTCATTACAATATCCACTACTAAAAGGACTTTCGTCCCCGAAAGTCAAAAGTAAGCGCATACCTGAAGACGTGAACAAGTAGGGATACTGGGCTCGCATGTCACGTTCAAGCTCCCAAGTTGCCTCCTCAATCGGATGGTGACGCCATTGTACCTTAACCATTGGAATGTCCCGGGAGCGTAACCGTCTGACATCTCTAGCTAAAATGGACACAGGCTCCTCCACAAATGCTAACTTATCGTTTAACTGAACCGAGTCCCACTGAAGCACATGCGACTCATCCGGAATGTACTGTCGCATCATAGAAACATGAAATACTGGGTGGATAGCTGACAATGTCGGAGGTAAAGCTAGCACATAAGCGACCTCTCTAGCTGTCCGCAAAATCTCAAAGGGTCCAATATATCTCGGGCTAAGCTTACCCTTTCTTCCAAACTGCATAACGCCCTTCATGGGAGATACTCGTAAGAAGACCCTATCTGAATTTCAACGGACGACGTCTACGGTCAGCATAACTCCTCTGTCTACTCTGAGCTGTCCGCAGCCTACCTTGAATCACTCGAACTCGGTCTAAAGATTCTTGGAGTAAATCTGTGCCACGAGGACTGACTTCTGAAGTCTCGAACCATCCAACTGGAGACCGACATCGTCTACCATACAAAGCCTCAAACAGAGCCATTTGAATGCTGGAATGAAAGCTATTATTATACGCGAACTCTGCTAAAGTCAAAAATTGATCCCATTGACCCCCAAAGTCTAACACACAAGCGCGGAGCATATCCTCTAATACCTGAATAGTTCGTTCAGACTGACCATCGGTTTGAGGATGAAATGCAGTGCTGAGGTTCACCTGGGTACCCAACTCTTCCTGGAAAGTCTTCCAGAAATTAGAGGTAAACTGAGACCCTCGATCTGAGATAATAGATATTGGCACTCCATGTAGGCGAACCACCTCCTGAATATATACACGAGCCAATCTCTCAGCACTATAGGAGACTCGAACAGGGATAAATTACGCAGACTTAGTCAACCGATCTACAATAACCCAAATACTATCAAAACCACGGGAGGTACGAGGTAATCCAACAATGAAATCCATAATGACCCGCTCCCACTTCCACTCCGGGATGGGTAATTGCTGAAGTAAACCACCGAGTCTCTGATGTTCGGCCTTTACCTGCTGACAACAAAGGCATCAAGCTATAAAACCTCCTATATCTCTCCGCATACCACTCCACCAATAGTGTTGCCTCAAATCCTAATACATCTTAGCTGTCCCAGGGTGAATAGAATATCTGGAACTGTGCGCCTCGTACAAAATCAACTGAATCAAATCTCCAACCCTCGGAACACAAATACGATCGTCAAACCTCAAAACACCATCAAAACCCAAGGTTGCTCTCTCAGACTTACCCTTTAATATCTGATCTGGAATGCTATAGAGACCGCTATCCTCAAACTGACGACTCTGAATCTGATCCAGCAAAGTAGATCTCGCACCAACACAAGCGATAACCCTTCCGGGGTCAGAAATATCCAAACGCACCATCGAGTTAGATAAGGACTGAATGTCCAAAGCCAACGGCCGCTGAGAGACTGGTATGAAGGCTAAGCTACCCATACTCACTGCCTTCCGACTCATGGCGTCCGCTACCATATTTGCCTTGCCCGGATGATAGAGAATAGAGATATCATAGTCCTTCAGCAACTCAATCCACCTGCGCTGCCTCGAATTAAGATCCCTCTGAGTCATAATATGCTGAAGACTATGGTGATCTGTAAATATTTCACAATGAACACCGTAGAGATAATGTCTCCAAATTCGCAATGCAAACACAACTGATGCTAACTCCAAATCATGGGTGGGATAGTTACGCTCGTGCACCTTCAACTGCCTCGATGCATAAGCAATAACACGAACCTGCTGCATCAGCACACATTCCAAACCAATACTAGACGCATCACAATACACGGTAAAACCCTCGCCCTCAACTGGAAGAGTTAACACAGGGGCAGAAATAAGTCGATCCTTGAGTTTTAGAAAGCTCGCCTCACAATCCTCTGACCACTGAAATGGAACTTCCTTCCTGGTCAGTCTGGCCATAGGAGATGCAATAGACGAGAAGACCTCAACAAATCGCCTGTAGTATCCTGCCAACCCAATAAAACTGCGAACCTCGGTAGGTGACGTGGGCCTAGCCCAACCTCGAATAGCCTCAATCTTCGCTGGGTCTACCATGATACCATGTCTGGACACAACATGGCCCAAGAAAGCTACAGACTCAAGCCAGAACTCACACTTTGAGAACTTGGCATAACGCTGATGATCTCTCAAAGTGTGGAGCACAATCTTCAAATGTTGCTCATGCTCCTCGTTACTCTTCGAATAAACCAAGATGTCGTCAATAAACACAATCGCAAAGGAATCTAAGTATGGCCTGAATACACGATTCATAAAATCCATGAAAGCTACTGGGGCATTAGTCAACCCAAAAGACATCACCGGGAACTCATAATGGTCGTACCGAGTCCTGAAGGTTGTCTTTGGGATGTCCTCAGCCCTAACTCTTAACTGATGGTATCCAGATCTCAAATCTATTTTTGAGAATACCGCTGCACCCTGAAGTTGATCAAACAAATCATCGATACGAGGCATAGGATACTTATTCTTCACAGTTACCTTATTCAACTACCTGTAATCAATACACATGCGCATAGATCCATCCTTCTTCTTGACAAACAGAACTAGAGCACCCCATGGAGACACACTCGGCCTGATAAAACCCTTCCCCAGAAGGTCCTGGAGCTGAGCACTCAACTCTCTCAACTCAGCAGGAGCCATACTATAAGGAGCCATAGAAATAGGTCGGGGTGCTCGGCTCGAGGTCAATAATGAACTCTATATCATGCTTAGGAGGAAGGCTAGGTAGGTCAGTCGGGAATACATCAGAAAACTCACGAACAACAGGGACAGAGTTAAACGACGGACTCTCAATACTAGCATCCCAAATATAAGCAAGGAATGAATCACATCCCCTCGATATCAATCTACGAGTACGAACATATGAAATAATCCCTGTCGGTGTGCGGCTAACAGAACCCTGCCACACCACCGGGGGTACACCAGGCATGGCTAAGGTCACAGTCTTGGCAAAGAAATCCAAGACTGCATGATGGATAGACAACCAGTCCATGCCCAGAATCACATCAAAGTCTACCATGGCCAATACAATAAAATCAACCCGAGTCTCAAACTCCTGAACAGTCACCAGACAAGATCTATATACCCGATCCACTACTAAAGAATCACCAATGGGGGTAGATACATGTAAGGGTACAGATAATAACTCAGAACATAAACCCAACCGTGGTGCATAATAAGTAGATACATAAAAAAACGTGGATCCAGGATCAAATAATGCAGAAGTTGGCTGATGGCATACGAAAATCATACTTGTAATCACCGCATCCGAAGCCTCAGCCTCTGTCCTAGCCGGCACGACATACAACTGATGATGGATACCACTAGTCTGACCACCGACCTGACCACCAGTCCGACCTCCCTGCGCTCTACCTCGAGAACCCTGGGGACTACCCCAACGACCCTGTGCGCCACCTCTACTTGCTGGCGGTATAGATCTGAGGGGCTGTGTTGTCTGAACTGAAGGCTCAATCGCCATACGCTGAGGACACTCACGCGCAAAATGGCCGACAACCCCACAAGTATAGCATGCTCCTGGCTCCCTGCTCGGCCTAGAAGGTCCGACTGATCCGGTATGACCTCCTCTAGTCTATGAACTGGACTGACCATGTCCCTGAGGCTGTCTAACAGAACCACTATAGGCGGGCTGACCTCTATCAGATATTTGCAAAGTTGACTGTACGGGCCTACTGGGCTGACCCTGTAGCTGAAAAGACTGTTGCTGCTGCTGAGGGTACCTACCCTGAAATTGGAAACCACGACCTCTGAACTGCGAACCACTATGGCTCCCGCTAAAACTACCCTGGACATGAAGTCTCTTATCACTACCCCTTTGGGCCTCGCGATCCATCTCCTCAATAGAGTATACATGCTCAATAATCTCTGCGAATTACTTTCCTGAAGTCACTAAACTCTGGGTAGCCCTACGGAGTGGCAATCTCAGTCCCCTGACAAAACATCTAACTCTCTTATACTCATCAGGCAAAATAGAATTAGCATGCCTAGCAAGATCATGAAACCTCGCCTCATACTCGGCGACAGATAATGAACCCTGAGTCAATCTGGAGAACTCATCCCTGAGTCTCTCCCGCATAGTACGGGGCATATACTTTCCCAAGAAAATCTCAGAGAACTGGGTCCAGGTAACCTGCAGAAATCCTGCTGGCCTGGAATCAAGATATCCCCTCCACCATCTCCTCGCTGCAGTATCAAACTGATATGCCACGAAATCAACACCACGAGACAGTACCAATCCCAAATTCCTCAATCTATCCTCGCAGCTGGACAAGAACTCATATGCATCCTCACCCGGAGTACCAGCAAATCTCAGTGGAGTCAACCTCAAGAAATGGCCTAACATCTTCTGCTTATCGACATACATAGCAGGCTGATTTATAACCGGCTGTGGAGCTACCGGCGCTGGCAGAATCTCAACTCTGGGTGCTGCAGCTGCAGGCTGCGCCCCAACACCAACTCCCTGTACTGCTGGTTGGGTTCCCTCGGCTGACGAACCTCCGACTATTTCCAACAACTGAAGTAATGTACCTCGGAGCAAAGAAGCATCTAAAAATCCAGGTGGAGCCTGGGCTGCTCCCTGGCCTACCGGCTGCTGTGGAGGCAGAACATCTGGAGCTATAACGGGATCGGGTAACTGATCCCTAGCATGATCTCGGCTTGGGGCTGCTGCTCTGCTCTGCCCCCGACCTCTGGGTCGACCTCGGCCCCTAACAGGAGCCCTCACTGCAGGCTTGAGGTCCCGACCCCCAGCTCTCGCACCATACGTCCTAGCCATCTGCGTAAAAAGTGAACCAAATGAAGATCAGAAACCAATACAGACCCAACGCACGGACATGAGTCAAGAAAATGAGAGACTCCCCTAAAAATGCTCCGTAGCCTCCCGAGGATAGGATACAGGCGTCCTCGCACCGATCCGCAAGATTCTACCACACATTGGCTCATGTACCGACACTACCTACACAACCAGACTCTGATACCAAGCTATCACGACCCAATTTTTTGAGTCATGATGGTGCCTACCGTAACCCACCAATAGGCAAGCCAAACCCTAGCCCGGAGCGACAAACAACGGGCTAACGGGCGGAATCTCAAAAAACAGAGAAGTAAGACAGAATCAGAATATGTATATATACCAAGACTGAGAAGAAAGAGGACAGTATATAAAGTCAAGAACCCTTCCCAAGACCTGGTGAGGTCAGTACAGGAGCCACTACTAAACATACCCAAAATACAAGACAGAAACCAAATATGTATAACAAGTACAATAGTTTTGAGAGCAAAGACTATACAATAGAAGACAAAAGACTATACAATAGAAGATGGAGCAGGATATGCCTCGGACGTCAGTAAGCCCACCCTGCTCCGAAACCAGTGCTGAGAAGAGTGTAGCGTCAAAACTGTCGGGTAGTGCCAGGATCTGTATCGGGGAAAAAGATGCAGAAGTGCAGTATGAGTACCGGGGAAACGGGTACTCAGTAGGCATCATCGGCTGACTGAGCTCAATGTAGTACAAATAAGCTAAAATGCGAGGGTGCATGCTAAGTCCGGGTTATAAGTAATAAATACATAAATAACTGCTGAGGCGTACAGATACGCTCAAGAGAAAAATAAATGCGATACTGAATAACGAGTAAATAAATGCATAAGTAACACACAAGTCAAACATAACCTATCTGGGCCCCCATAAACTCGATAGGCACACGAAAGAAAACAATAACCCGGCCTGGCCCCCATAAATCGATGGGACACACAAGAATAATAAATGCATAGTCACCAGTGTCTCGAAGCTGTGTCAATATCCAGTAACCACAATAACCAACAGGGGTGCACCAGGCTTGAACCGGCACCAATGGGTAATAACAAGAGGCCAGACGCTGGAGTCGAACCGGAAGCAGTGGGTAATAACAAGAGGCCACATTTATATATATCATATCTGCCGGACTCAAACCGGAACTCATAATACTCCAGTATCATAATCACGGTACCCAGTACCAAAACTCTCCAATCATATCATAACCAGATGCCGGACTCGAACCGAAACTTATAGTGTATCACAATCCGGGGCCGGACTCGAACCGGAACACCCAATAGTCAATAACCAAAATCATCGTACCTGAATCAGTAGCCGGACTCGAACTAGAACTTATCATAGCCAGTAACCAGAACAGAAACAAATGTCATATCATATTAGATAAACGGGGAACGCCTTAGTTCCAAGTCAATACTAGTTTATAGGTACAAAAGCTAACCCCACAACATGCTACAAGTCAATCTCGGGGTCCTTCTAGGTCAAATATCTACTATAAGCAATATGTATATACATATCTGGGTATACATTATAAGTCATGGAAAGGTAGGTCTGTATTCTAAATCAAACCAGCCGATGCCGGTCAAATACGGTGCTATCAGGGACTAATAAGGCTAAACAGGCCAATCGGGTATAATCGGGGTGACTCAATCCCGTCAGAACCCTAACAGGTCATAGAGGCTTAACTAAACCCAAAGATGTCAAAGTTTCGACAAGTCGACCAAAAGGGTAACGGGGCCCACTAACGGGTCCCGAAAACCAAGTCTAGTTATACCTGTCTAAGTCTAGGCTAAGTCTGCCTAAGTCTGGACTAAGGTCCAACAATAACGTTCCCCTACCAGAAATCAACACAACAATACTATCCGACCCCAAATAGGTCATCTGTGGCGTACCTCGAGGATAACGGGCCTGGAATATATCCGAATAGCCCTATCCGGCCTAGAAGGCCTAAATCACAACAAAACACCACCACCAAGTTTATAACACCAGCCCACAACACTAGCACAATAGCATACATATATCACACATAAGCCCAATCTAAGTGCAAAGGAAGGTAAACCTAGCCTACCTAGACGCCGCTGCAAGCTCGACAAAAGAACCAGTTATTCAGGAGCCTTCCCCTTTCGAGAGGCCTTTGACTGCTGCCATGCTACCAAAATAATAAACTACATGTCAAAACATTACCATTGATACCCATATTGCACTACTTCGGAAAATGTTCGAACGATCTACGTGGGGCCCGCTTGCGGTATCGTAAAATTGAAATCGTTACAGCGTCCCAAATAACTCAGTGACCAATAGTCACAACTAACACCGTTAAATCCAAGCTCAATATATGTCTCGAATAGCAATAACAATACCAACGTATAGGAAAACTACCGTAAACACGACAAAACTTACCGAAATAATAACAATTACACGTCCACAAACACTTCCCCACTAGAACCCGAGCTTGAATAACTTGATATGGAAAAAAAAAACACTCTTCAACGTATTAGCAAATTATATGTAGCTCTACATATGTATAATAGAATATATGCAGCAGCTACATATCTATGAATGGTTTGTACAATGACTAAATCCTTGATCATTATAATAAAAGTGAATGGAACTTTTATCCTTCACATTTTCTTCGTCATTATATGTATGAGCATTTAATGCTACATGTAGTCCACTCATCACTTTAACAATTTGTTGTAAACTCCCTCCACTCCCACGTGGAAGTGGAGGTGGCAACTCCCATCTTTTATTATTTATCCATCATGTGTATTTTCGGGTATTGCATAGGTTCGTGGTAAAATAAATATCATATTTTGAATATACCATAATTAATAGAAAATTATTTCTAACAAAACCTCTATAAAATAACAATATTATTTTAACATATTTAGATTTACTATCTCCGTTTAAAATATTAATAAATTATAAAACTATTTTAAAGTAGTATAAATATATCATAACTAAAGAATTTATAAATTTCAAAATATTTTTTAAAGGTAATTAACTATATCTTTTTACCAAATTCTAATTTAATTTAATATTTTACAACGTGCTCGGTCTAAATAATATTCTCAAACGAACTGTCTGGGAACCGAACTGTCAGTCCCAGAAAGTCATAAATAACTTGGGACAGTTATAGAAAAGCTCTAAACGCCGAGAACACACGAAAACGAAGGAAATGACCAGGAAGGTCATTACAGAAAGGGAAATTGAGTCCCCGTTATATAGGACCATATGCAATTGTCAGAAGATTTGGGCAAGTTGCATATGAATTGGCACTACCCTAAGAACTTTCCACAGTTCATGTTTCGATGCTTCGAAAGTGCATAGGAGATCCATCTCGTATCGCTCCCATTGAAGATGTACAAGTTACGGAGGATCTCACCTATGTAGAGATACCTATTGCTATTCTGGATAGATAAGTGAAGAGGTTAAGGAATAAAGACATAGCTTCCATAAAGGTACTTTGGAGAAATCAGCAAGTAGAAGAGACCACATGGGAAGCTGAAGAAATGATGAAGTCAAAGTACCCGTATTTGTTCACGTAAGGACAAGTTCAAAGTGCGGAAGGAGAGAAATAACTAGTAAGTATATATAAGCTTTATGTGCATATGTATATATGCTAACTTAAAGGTACATTTGTCGTAAATGGGAAGATGTTATTAACTTTCAAGGATGAATGTTTCTAAGGGGGAAGGATGTAACACCCCGTATCTTTCCGACCTTACTTGCTTGGTGATATGCCTTATTGCCAACTTTGAACCTTGTTTACCTTAGTTTTGAGAGCAATAAGTGTGTATTTTGTGTTTTTGTTGATGGACTAATGATATTGTTCTAATGTCCGCAAATAAAAGTCGAAGAAAGGAAGAAAATCAAATTTTAAGTGTCAGGCGCGCCCAGGGGAGTGCCAGGCCGCTTTTACCAGAAATTTTTTTGGCATGGGCAGCATAGGGGCGTACCAGGCCGCCTTTGACAGAAATATTTCTAGCATGGGCAGCATAGGGGCGTACCAGGCCGCCACTTTTTGCCAAAATGTTTCTCCGACCACTAGTCTCTAAATAGGGCTCTTGGGTTATTGTATTATTATTCCATCTTGGTGGGACTACTCTTGGACGATGTTGGCATTCAAATGAGGGTTAATTCTTCTTCCTTTTTATTTTTATTTCTTTTGTTATAATTTTTATCAATTTACGATAAATTAAGCCATGAGTGGCTAAAATCGCTTATTCTTGGGATTGAGGCAACGAACATGAATCTCGTGAGTTGATTATTGTCTTAACATTTATGGAATTCTCTAAGCATGAGATAGTTGGTGGATCATGCATTAATTTTATCGGGCTAAATGAATCTTAAGTCATTGGGCTCAAATGAGGCCCAAAAATGGAGTAAAAGACATGGCCTAAAATGGCAAATGACCCATTTTTCCATGTTGACCAAGTAAACATGACATTTAATGGCCAAGAAGTGGATAAGGATGACTTGAGGGACTATATAAAGGCAATAATCAGATTTTTTATTCATTACAACTCTCATGCCATTTCTAGAATTATCCAAGACATTTTACACTTATCTCAAACCCTAAGGCAACCATCTTCCTTGGACAAGATCATCACTTTGCAAGCTTGGGTAAGTATTTATTCGTGTGATTTAATATATTATATGCATGAGAGATGGTGTAGATTATGATGGTTATGTATAAAGGTGTTGAGTGGTGCACTTTTGCTTTTTTTTTTTCTAAAAGATGTGTCATCTATGTGACTTGAACTTGAAAAGAGACTTGAGGTTTTGATGGAAGTGAATGGTGTGGATGAAATATCAACATATATGGTATGGTTATGTCCTTAACTTGTTTTTCTTCTATGTGTATAACTTGTGGGATTGTTGTTATGAAACGTATTGAGGTGACTTGATGGAGTAATTGCGAAGTAGTGTTAATGAGGAAGTGTAAAGGATAAACTTGGTGTGAAATACTATTGTTTATGATGTCTTGGTCAATGTATGAAATATTGTGGTATTGTTGGTATGACAATGCCATGAATTGTATTGTAAAGGGTGAAATGACGTTATAGGGCAATCATGTAACTCATGGTCGTCTTATGTACTTGTAAGGTAGTTAGTTGTTAACGTGAGCTCCGTTATGTACTTGTGTTGTAGAGTAAAACGTAAGGAAGGAGCTGGATTATTGTATTCACGTATAGGACTGTGTATTCATATTGGTAAGATAAGGTATGTAAGGTTACTCTTTCCGTATCCTTCTGCAGCACATATTGTTCACATTGCAATTGTACTTGTTCCATTCCGAAATGCCCAAAGGTATCTCATTTCAGGTTGTCATATAGTATTACTCACATAACCAATTGTGTAATTCACATGTCTCATGTTCATTGACTAATGTTTCAAAGTTCTAATAATGTACAATCACCAATGTATCACTCTTATAATGAAAGAATGAAGTAATGTATAATTGTTTGAATATTCTTGGGTGACATCCCAGGGGTGAAAGAAACACCTAGCATGGGTCAATCCCAATATCATGGGTGGTATCCCATGGGTTAAAATACCTAGTATGGGTCGGTCCCAATATCATGGGTGGCATCCCAGGGGCGAAGAAAAGCCTAGCATGGGTCAATCCCAATATCACAGTAGCATCCCAGGGGCGACAGAAAAGCCTAGCATGGGTCATCATAGTAGCATCCCAGGGGAGACAAAAAAGCCTAGCATGGGTCATCCTCTTTCACCACTGATCAGTTGGTCATTTGTTTATCATATGCGTTACAATCTCTTAATGCAAAGAAGGGTAAAGTTAAGTAATGAACGAGAATAATGAATGAACGTAAAGGCAAAAAAAGTAATGAATATAACGTACAAGGTTCCTTACATACAGAACGATGGTTTATCCATATTGACTATTCTCTTATATTTGATTTCATTAAAGTTCTTATATATGATGCAACTTTTTATAGCCTTACATACTCAGTATATTCTTCGTACTAACGTCCCTTAGGGGACTTACCTTACTTGCTGCAGGCACGGGTACTAGTAGACCTCCACAGTAGGTTGCTGGTCATTTGCAGATCATTGGTGAGCTCCAGTTGGTTCGAGGCTTTTTGAGTTACATACGTACATTTATTTTGGTATTGCAAATATTGTATAAAGCGTGGACTTGTCCCGACTTTAGGTTGGTTATGTACATGTATCTGTAGAGGCTTTGTAGATGTTGTGGGACAAATGAAGGAAATGTAAGGAACGTATGCTTTTGACATAGTGGCCCCAACGGCCAAGTTTCACATATATCACATATTTTTCCATGACTTCCGCCATTGGCATCTTATATCTATATGTGATGGTGATGTTTATTGAGTGACATGCGTATGAGTGTATATGAATGAAGATTGGTTCTCTCGGGCCTTAACGGCTTCGGGTGCCAATCCTCCCCGTTGAAATTCGAGGCGTGACAAAAGTGGTATCAGAGCAAGGTTGTCCTAAGGGTGTCTACAAAGCCGTGTCTGAGTAGAGTCTTGCTTATGGATGTGTTGTACACCACATTTATAAGTAGGAGGCTATGGGACATTTAGGAGTTGCTTCTTTTCTTCATTTCTAGATCTTGCAATAGAGCCAATGTGGTAAGTGGAATCATATCTGATCATTGTAATTGGTTTTCTTTGTTATAAGACGAGGTAAGGGCAAAGGTAAGCAGGTAGATATGCTTGTCGGAGAAGGAACGAGTAAATCACCACCTAACCAAACTAGTCAAGGTGGCGCTAAATAGGAGTTTGCATCGCGGGCTCCTTCTACTCTCCCATTTTCGGAAGAGCCAAGAGGTAGAAAAGTACCTACAGAACCGCCTATGAATTCCACTGAACAGGATTTAAGAAATGCAGTGCATATGTTGACTCAGATAGTTGCTGCACAAACTCAGGGGTGAGCTGGTCCAACGATAAGTGAGGATGACGCGGCTAGAGTAGCTAGTCGGCGGACACAGGATTTTCTGAAATTAGACCCTCCCGTATTCACTGGGTCAGATCCGAAAGTAGATCCACAGGATTTCATGGACCAAATTCAAAGGGCTCTAGATGTTATCCATGTGACTGGTGTAGAAACAGTTGAGCTTGCAGCCTATAGATTGAAAGGAGAAGCTATATTGTGGTATAAAGATTGGAAATGATCGAGGGGTATTGGTGCAATTCCAGCTAGTTGGGAAGAATTTAAAACGACATTCCTTGATCATTATCTTCCATATGAGATTCGGGAGGCACGTGCAGACCAGTTTCTAAATCTTCGTCAAGGGAATATGAGTGTCAGAGAATACAGTCTATAGTTTAATTCTTTGGCTCGATATGCTCCGAATGTAGTAGCCATAATGACAGATAGAGTCCATTGATATGTGGAAAGATTGGAGCCATATTTGGTAAGGGACTGAACTATTGTTGCGTTGAATAGAGATATAGATATAGCTAGAATACAGGCTTTCGCACAGAAGATGGAGGACCAGAGGCAAAGAAAAAGGGTACACGAATTTGAAAGAGGGCCGTCAAAGAAGGCTAGACCTATGGGACAGTCTATGGTGTCCCAAGGAGAATCTAGGCCTCGAATTTTTCCTAGACCACCTAGACCATCATTTTCTTCCCCTACAGCAGGTACTTCATCCTAATTTCGGTGATTTAGAGGCAGACATTTTGGGCAGAGTAGTGGACTTCAAGGTTCGTAGACCACAGGATTTTCTCGTCAGCCATGTTAGCACTGCAGTAGGTTTTATTTGGGTACATGCCGGATGGGAACAACTGGTTACTTTTGGTGCGGTATGTCGGGGCACATGATGAGAGAGTGACCACAAAGGGGCACAGGTGGTATAGCACGACCTACGGGATCCACCGCTGCATCATCATCATTAATTCCTTCCCTAGGCAGAGGTGTACCTGCCTGCTGGTCGTGGTAGAGGTACCAGAGGAGCAGCCAGTTCCAGTGGAGCCCAGAATCGCACCTTCTCTCTGGTGGACCGACAGAATTCGGAGGCTTCTCCTGACATAGTCACAGGTACATTATCCATATTTTCGCATAATGTATATGCATTGACTGACCCGGGTTCTACATTGTCATATGTTACTCCATTGATTGCTGCGAAATTTGAAAGAATGCCGGAATTATTAATTAAGTCAATTGAAGTATCCACACCAGTTGGTGAATCTATTGTTGCAAAAAGAGTATATCATAATTATGTAGTAACTGTGTGTGCTCATGATACGTTGGCTGATCTTATTGAATTAGAAATGGTGGATTTTGATGTCATAATGGGTATGGATTGGTTGGCTTCTTGTTATGCCACGGTGGATTGCCGAGCTAAGGAAGTACATTTTCATTTTCCACAAACGAATGTTCTTGAATGGAAGGGTAATGTAGGGGCACCGAGAGGAAAATTTATTTCCTATCTTAAAGCAAGGAAAATGATAGTCAAGGGGTAAATATGTCACTTAGTCAGAGTGAAAGATACTGAGGTGGAACCACTAACTCCTCAGTCGGTTCCAGTGGTCAATGAATTCCTTGATGTATTTCCTGAGGATCTTCCAGGTTTACCTTCAAAACGAGAAGTAGAGTTTGGTATTGATGTGATGCCAGGAACTCAGCCTATCTCTATTCTTCCGTATAGAATGGCTCCAGCAGAATTGCGAGAATTGAAGGAGCAATTAAAAGACTTACTGGACAAGGGATTCATTAGGCCTAGTATTTCCCTGTGGGGTGCACCAGTATTATTTGTATGGAAGAAAGATGGCACATTGAGAATGTATATTGACTATCGGCAATTGAATAAGGTAATGATCAAAAACAAATATCCCCTCCCCAGAATTGACGATTTGTTTGATCAGTTACAGGGTGCCAAATGTTTTTCAAAGATTGACTTGAGATCGGGTTACCATCAAGTCAGAGTTAGAGAAAAAGATATACCCAAGACAACTTTTCGAACACGGTATGACCATTATGAATTTTTAGTTATGTCGTTTGGACTAACAAATGCACCAGCTGTTTTCATGAATTTGATGAATAGGGTGTTTAAGCCATTTCTAGACGTATTTGTAATGGTGTTTATAGATGACATCCTTGTTTATTCGAGATCATAAGAGGACCATGCCAATCACTTACTGCAAGTGTTACAGATTCTCCGGGATCGTAAGTTGTATGCCAAGTTCTCTAAATGTGAATTTTGGTTAAAATTCGTAGCATTCTTGGGTCATATTGTGTCAGATGAAGGAATTTGGGTTGATACACAAAAGATTGAAGCGGTGAAAAATTGGCCAAGGCCTACGACGCCTACGAAAATTTGTAGCTTCCTTGGGTTGGCAGGTTATTATCGAAGGTTTGTTGAAGGGTTTTCTTCCATTGCTGCACCTTTGACAAAGCTTACACACAAGACAGTCAAGTTTCAGTGGAATGATGCATGTGAGAAAAGTTTCCAAGAGCTGAAAGATAAATTGACTTCTACACCGGTATTGGTACTTTCGGAAGGCACAGAAGGGTATGCAGTATATTGTGATGCATCCGAAGTTGGCCTAGGATGTGTATTGATGCAACACGATAATGTAATAGCATATGCCTCACGACAGTTTCGGCCACATGAGAGAAACTATCCCACACATGATCTTGAGTTAGCAGCCATGGTATTTTCTTTAAAGATATGGCGCCATTATTTGTATGGGGTTCATGTTGATATCTACACTAACCACAAAAGTTTGGAATATATCTTTAAGCAGAAAGACTTAAATCTGAGGCAGCGAAGGTGGCTGGAACTCTTAAAAGACTATGATATTGATATTTTATATCATCCAGGAAAAGCAAATGTGGTAGCCGATGCATTAAGTCATAAGGAAATAGGAGACACTAGTGGCCAGTTGACGGAAAAACAAGACCTATTCAAGGATCTACATCAACTAGCCAGTTTGGGAGTTCGTCTTCTTGAATATCCAGATGAAGGGGTTATTGTGCAAAATGCAGCAGAATCTTCATTCGAAGCTGAGGTGAAAGAGAAGTAGTATGTGGATTCTATTTTATTGCAGCTGAAGGAGAATGTACAACAGGGTCTGACTAAGGCATTTGATCTTACGCAAGAAGGAGTACTTCAATGCCAAGGTAGATTATGTGTACCGGGTGTAGATGAGCTGAGGAGACGAATTATGACAGAGGCGCATCATTCACGATATTCCACACATCCGGGAGCTACCAAAATGTGCCATGATTTGAAAGAAATGTATTAGTGGGGAAACATGAAGAAGAACATTGCAGAATTCGTAGCTCAATGTCCAAATTGTCAACAAGTAAAAGTGGAGCATCAGAAACCAGGAGGTTACATGCAATGTATCAATCTTCCAGTCTGGAAATGGGACATGATTAACATGGATTTCATCACAGGTTTACCTCGTACACTGCAAAAATTTGATTCCATATGGGTGATAGTTGACAGGTTTACCAAGTCAGCACATTTCCTACCAGTCAAGACCACCTATACAACTGAGGAGTATGCAAGGTTGTATGTTAAAGAAATAGTGCGATTACATGGGATTCCAATTTCCATTATATCAGACAGGGGAGCTCAGTTTATGGCACATTTTTGGAGATATTTTCAGAAGAGCTTGGGTACACAAGTGAATTTGAGTACGACTTTTCATCCTCAGATAGATGGACAAGCAGAATGTACTATCCAAACACTTGAAGATATGCTACAAGCGTGCATGTTGGACTTTAAAGTAGTTGGGATGATCATTTACCTCTTATTGAATTTGCCTACAACAATAGCTATTATTCAAGTATCAAAATGGCACCTTATGAAGCTTTATACAGAAGAAAGTGTAGATCACCGATTGGATGGTTTGAAGCGGGTGAAACTGCTTTATTTGGGCTAGATCTTGTTCACCAAGCTATGGAAAAATTTAGGGTGATACAACAGTGGCTACAAAAGGTCCAAAGTCGACACAAGTCATATGCTGATGTTAGAAGAAGAGGGCTTGAATTCGCCATAGCTGATTAGGTATTCTTGAAGGTGTCACCAATAAAAGGGGTAATGCAATTTGGAAAGAAAGTATCACGACCTAATTTTTTGAGTCATGATGGCGCCTACCGTAACCCACCAATAGGCAAGCCAAACCCTAGCCCGGAGCGACAAACAACGCGCTAATGGGCGGAATCTCATAAAACAGAGAAGTAAGACAGAATCAGAATATGTATATATACCAAGACTGAGAAGGAAGAGGACAGTATATAAAGTCAAGAACCCTTCCCAAGACCTGGTGAGGTCAGTACAGGAGCTACTACTAAACATACCCAAAATACAAGACAGAAACCATATATGTATAACAAGTACAACAGTCTCGAGAGCAAAAGACTATACAATAGAAGATGGAGTAGGATCTGCCTCGAACGTCAGTAAGCCCACCCTGCTCCGGAACCAGTGCTGAGAAGAGTGTAGCGTCAAAACTGTCGGCTAGTGCCAGGATCTGCATTGGGGAAAAAGATGCAGAAGTGCAGTATGAGTACCGGGGCAAAGGGTACTCAGTAGGCATCATCGGCCGACTGAGCTCAATGTAATACAAATAAGCTAAAATGCGAGGGTGCATGCTAAGTCCGTGTTATAAGTAATAAATACATAAATAACTGCTGAGGCGTACAGATACGCTCAAGAGAAAAATAAATGCGATACTGAATAACGAGTAAATAAATGCATAAGTAACACACAAGTCAAACATAACCTATCTGGGCCCCCATAAACCCGATAGGCACACGGAAGAAAACAATAACCCGGCCTGGCCCCCATAAATCGGCGGGACACACAAGAATAATAAATGCATAGTCACCAGTATCTCAAAGTTGTGTCAGTATCCAGTAACCACAATAACCAACAGGGGTGCACCGAGCTTGAACCGGCACCAATGGGTAATAACAAGAGGCCAGACGCCGGAGTCAAACCAAAAGCAGTGGTTAATAACAAGAGGCCACATATATATATATATATATCATATCTGCCGGACTCGAATCGGAACTCATAATACTCCAGTATCATAATCACGGTACCCAGTACCAAAACTCTCCAATCATATCATAACCAGATGCCGGACTCGAATCGAAACTCATAATAATCAGTGGCCGAACTCAAACCGAAACTCATAGTGTATCACAATCCGGGGCCGGACTCGAATCGGAACACCCAATAGTCAATAACCAAAATCATCATACCTGAATCAGTAGCCGGACTCGAACCAGAACTTATCATAGCCAGTAACCAGAACAGAATCAAATGTCATATCATATCAGATAAACGGGGAACGCCCTAGTTCCAAGTCAATACTAGTTTATAGGTACAAAAGCTAACCCCACAACATGCTACAAGTCAATCTCGGGGTCCTTCTAGGTCAAATATCTACTATAAGAAATATGTATATACAAGTTTGGGTATACATTATAAGTCATGGAAAGGTAGGTCTGTATTCTAAATCAAACCAGCCGATCCCGGTCAAATACGATGCTATCAGGGACTAATAAGGCTAAACAGGCCAACCGGGTATAATCAGGGTGACTCAATCCCGTCAGAACCCTAACAGGTCATAGAGGCTTAACTAAACCCAAAGATGTCAAAGTTCCGACAAGTCGACCCAAAGGGTAACGGGGCCCACTAACGGGTCTCGAAAATCAAGTCTAGTTATACCTATCTAAGTCTGGGATAAGTCTGCCTAAGCCTGGACTAAGGTCCAACAATAACGTTCCCCTACCAGAAATCAACACAACAATACTATCCGACCCCAAATAGGTCATCTGTGGTGTACCTCGAGGATAACGGGCCTGGAATATATCCGAATAGCCCTATCCTGCCTAGAAGGCCTAAATCACAGCACACCACCACCAAGTTTATAACACCATCCTACAACACTAGCACAATAGCATACATATATCACACATAAGTCCAATCTAAGTGCAAAGGAAGGTAAACCTAGCCTACCTGGACACCGCTGCAAGCTCGACAAAAGAACCAGCTATTCAGGAGCCTTCCCCTTCCGAGAGGCCTCTGACTGCTGCCACGCTACCAAAATAATAAACTACATGTCAAAACATGACCATTGATACCCATATTGCACTAGTTCGAAAAATGTCCGAACGGTCCACGTGCGGCCCGCTTGCGGTATCGTAAAATTGAAACTGTCACAGCGTCCCAAATAACTCAGTGACCAATAGTCACAACTAACACCGTTAAATCCGAGCTCAATATATGTCTCAAATAGAAATAACAATACCAACGTATAGGAAAACTACCGTAAACACGATAAAACTTACCGAAATAATAACAATTACACGTCCACAAACACTTCCCCACTAGAACCCGAGCTTGAATAAATTGATATGGAAAAAAAAAACACTCTTCAACGTATTAGCAAATTATATGTAGCTCTACATATGTATAATAGAATATATGCAGCAGCTACATATCTATGAATGGTTTGTACAATGACTAAATCCTTGATCATTATAATAAAAGTGAATGGAACTTTTATCCTTCACATTTTCTTCGTCATTATATGTATGAGCATTTAATGCTACATGTAGTCCACTCATCACTTTAACAATTTGTTGTAAACTCCCTCCACTCCCACGTGGAAGTGGAGGTGGCAACACCCATCTTTTATTATTTATCCATCATGTGTATTTTCGGGTATTGCATAGGTTCGTGGTAAAATAAATATCATATTTTGAATATACCATAATTAATAAAAAATTATTTCTAACAAAACCTCTATAAAATAACAATATTATTTTAACATATTTAGATTTACTATCTCCATTTAAAATATTAATAAATTATAAAACTATTATAAAGTAGTATAAATATATCATAACTAAAGAATTTTATAAATTTCAAAATATTTTTGAAAGGTAATTAACTATATTGTTTTACCAAATTCTAATTTAATTTAATATTTTACAACGTGCTCGGTCTAAATAATATTCTCAAACGAACTACCTGGGAACTGAACTGTCAGTCCCAGCAAGTCATAAATAACTTGGGACAGTTATAGAAAAGCTCTAAATTCCGAGAACACACGAAAATGAAGGAAATGACCAGGAAGGTCATTACAATATCCACTACTAAAAGGACTTTCGTCCCCGAAAGTCAAAAGTAAGCGCATACCTGAAGACGTGAACAAGTAGGGATACTGGGCTCGCATGTCACGTTCAAGCTCCCAAGTTGCCTCCTCAATCGGATGGTGATGCCATTGTACCTTAACCATTGGAATGTCCCGGGAGCGTAACCGTCTGACATCTCTAGCTAAAATGGACACAGGCTCCTCCACAAATGCTAACTTATCGTTTAACTGAACCGAGTCCCACTGAAGCACATGCGACTCATCCGGAATGTACTGTCGCATCATAGAAACATGAAATACTGGGTGGATAGCTGACAATGTCGGAGGTAAAGCTAGCACATAAGCGACCTCTCTAGCTGTCCGCAAAATCTCAAAGGGTCCAATATATCTCGGGCTAAGCTTACCCTTTCTTCCAAACTGCATAACGCCCTTCATGGGAGATACTCGTAAGAAGACCCTATCTGAATTTCAACGGACGACGTCTACGGTCAGCATAACTCCTCTGTCTACTCTGAGCTGTCCGCAGCCTACCTTGAATCACTCGAACTCGGTCTAAAGATTCTTGGAGTAAATCTGTGCCACGAGGACTGACTTCTGAAGTCTCGAACCATCCAACTGGAGACCGACATCGTCTACCATACAAAGCCTCAAACAGAGCCATTTGAATGCTGGAATGAAAGCTATTATTATACGCGAACTCTGCTAAAGTCAAAAATTGATCCCATTGACCCCCAAAGTCTAACACACAAGCGCGGAGCATATCCTCTAATACCTGAATAGTTCGTTCAGACTGACCATCGGTTTGAGGATGAAATGCAGTGCTGAGGTTCACCTGGGTACCCAACTCTTCCTGGAAAGTCTTCCAGAAATTAGAGGTAAACTGAGACCCTCGATCTGAGATAATAGATATTGGCACTCCATGTAGGCAAACCACCTCCTGAATATATACACGAGCCAATCTCTCAGCACTATAGGAGACTCGAACAGGGATAAATTACGCAGACTTAGTCAACCGATCTACAATAACCCAAATACTATCAAAACCACGGGAGGTACGAGGTAATCCAACAATGAAATCCATAATGACCCGCTCCCACTTCCACTCCGGGATGGGTAATTGCTGAAGTAAACCACCGAGTCTCTGATGTTCGGCCTTTACCTGCTGACAACAAAGGCATCAAGCTACAAAACCTCCTATATCTCTCCGCATACCACTCCACCAATAGTGTTGCCTCAAATCCTAATACATCTTAGCTGTCCCAGGGTGAATAGAATATCTGGAACTGTGCGCCTCGTACAAAATCAACTGAATCAAATCTCCAACCCTCGGAACACAAATACGATCGTCAAACCTCAAAACACCATCAAAACCCAAGGTTGCTCTCTCAGACTTACCCTTTAATATCTGATCTGGAATGCTATAGAGACCGCTATCCTCAAACTGACGACTCTGAATCTGATCCAGCAAAGTAGATCTCGCACCAACACAAGCGATAACCCTTCCGGGGTCAGAAATATCCAAACGCACCATCGAGTTAGATAAGGACTGAATGTCCAAAGCCAACGGCCGCTGAGAGACTGGTATGAAGGCTAAGCTACCCATACTCACTGCCTTCCGACTCATGGCGTCCGCTACTATATTCGCCTTGCCCGGATGATAGAGAATAGAGATATCATAGTCCTTCAGCAACTCAATCCACCTGCGCTGCCTCGAATTAAGATCCCTCTGAGTCATAATATGCTGAAGACTATGGTGATCTGTAAATATTTCACAATGAACACCGTAGAGATAATGTCTCCAAATTCGCAATGCAAACACAACTGATGCTAACTCCAAATCATGGGTGGGATAGTTACGCTCGTGCACCTTCAACTGCCTCGATGCATAAGCAATAACACGAACCTGCTGCATCAGCACACATTCCAAACCAATACTAGACGCATCACAATACACGGTAAAACCCTCGCCCTCAACTGGAAGAGTTAACACAGGGGCAGAAATAAGTCGATCCTTGAGTTTTAGAAAGCTCGCCTCATAATCCTCTGACCACTGAAATGGAACCTCCTTCCTGGTCAGTCTGGCCATAGGAGATGCAATAGACGAGAAGACCTCAACAAATCGCCTGTAGTATCCTGCCAACCCAATAAAACTGCGAACCTCGGTAGGTGACGTGGGCCTAGCCCAACCTCAAATAGCCTCAATCTTCGCTGGGTCTACCATGATACCATGTCTGGACACAACATGGCCCAAGAAAGCTACAGACTCAAGCCAGAACTCACACTTTGAGAACTTGGCATAACGCTGATGATCTCTCAAAGTGTGGAGCACAATCCTCAAATGTTGCTCATGCTCCTCGTTACTCTTCGAATAAACCAAGATGTCGTCAATAAACACAATCGCAAAGGAATCTAAGTATGGCCTGAATACACGATTCATAAAATCCATGAAAGCTACTGGGGCATTAGTCAACCCAAAAGACATCACCGGGAACTCATAATGGTCGTACCGAGTCCTGAAGGTTGTCTTTGGGATGTCCTCAGCCCTAACTCTTAACTGATGGTATCCAGATCTCAAATCTATTTTTGAGAATACCGCTGCACCCTGAAGTTGATCAAACAAATCATCGATACGAGGCATAGGATACTTATTCTTCACAGTTACCTTATTCAACTACCTGTAATCAATACACATGCGCATAGATCCATCCTTCTTCTTGACAAACAGAACTAGAGCACCCCATGGAGACACACTCGGCCTGATAAAACCCTTCCCCAGAAGGTCCTGGAGCTGAGCACTCAACTCTCTCAACTCAGCAGGAGCCATACTATAAGGAGCCATAGAAATAGGTCGGGGTGCTCGGCTCGAGGTCAATAATGAACTCTATATCATGCTTAGGAGGAAGGCTAGGTAGGTCAGTCGGGAATACATCAGAAAACTCACGAACAACAGGGACAGAGTTAAACGACGGACTCTCAATACTAGCATCCCAAATATAAGCAAGGAATGAATCACATCCCCTCGATATCAATCTACGAGTACGAACATATGAAATAATCCCTGTCGATGTGCGGCTAACAGAACCCTGCCACACCACCGGGGGTACACCAGGCATGGCTAAGGTCACAGTCTTGGCAAAGAAATCCAAGACTGCATGATGGATAGACAACCAGTCCATGCCCAGAATCACATCAAAGTCTACCATGGCCAATACAATAAAATCAACCCGAGTCTCAAACTCCTGAACAGTCACCAGACAAGATCTATATACCCGATCCACTACTAAAGAATCACCAATGGGGGTAGATACATGTAAGGGTACAGATAATAACTCAGAACATAAACCCAACCGTGGTGCATAATAAGTAGATACATAAAAAAACGTGGATCCAGGATCAAATAATGCAGAAGCTGGCTGATGGCATACGAAAATCATACTTGTAATCACCGCATCTGAAGCCTCAGCCTCTGTCCTAGCCGGCACGACATACAACTGACGATGGATACCACTAGTCTGACCACCGACCTGACCACCAGTCCGACCTCCCTGCGCTCTACCTCGAGAACCCTGGGGACTACCCCGACGACCCTGTGCGCCACCTCTACTTGCTGGCGGTATAGATCTGAGGGGCTGTGTTGTCTGAACTGAAGGCTCAATCGCCATACGCTGAGGACACTCACGCGCAAAATGGCCGACAACCCCACAAGTATAGCATGCTCCTGGCTCCCTGCTCGGCCTAGAAGGTCCGACTGATCCGGTATGACCTCCTCTAGTCTATGAACTGGACTGACCATGTCCCTGAGGCTGTCTAACAGAACCACTATAGGCGGGCTGACCTCTATCAGATATTTGCAAAGTTGACTGTACGGGCCTACTGGGCTGACCCTGTAGCTGAAAAGACTGTTGCTGCTGCTGAGGGTACCTACCCTGAAATTGGAAACCACGACCTCTGAACTGCGAACCACTATGGCTCCCGCTAAAACTACCCTGGACATGAAGTCTCTTATCACTACCCCTTTGGGCCTCGCGATCCATCTCCTCAATAGAGTATACATGCTCAATAATCTCTGCGAATTACTTTCCTGAAGTCACTAAACTCTGGGTAGCCCTACGGAGTGGCAATCTCAGTCCCCTGACAAAACATCTAACTCTCTTATACTCATCAGGCAAAATAGAATTAGCATGCCTAGCAAGATCATGAAACCTCGCCTCATACTCGACGACAGATAATGAACCCTGAGTCAATCTGGAGAACTCATCCCTGAGTCTCTCCCGCATAGTACGGGGCATATACTTTCCCAAGAAAATCTCAGAGAACTGGGTCCAGGTAACCTGCAGAAATCCTGCTGGCCTGGAATCAAGATATCCCCTCCACCATCTCCTCGCTGCAGTATCAAACTGATATGCCACGAAATCAACACCACGAGACAGTACCAATCCCAAATTCCTCAATCTATCCTCGCAGCTGGACAAGAACTCATATGCATCCTCACCCGGAGTACCAGCAAATCTCAGTGGAGTCAACCTCAAGAAATGGCCTAACATCTTCTGCTTATCGACATACATAGCAGGCTGATTTATAACCGGCTGTGGAGCTACCGGCGCTGGCAGAATCTCAACTCTGGGTGCTGCAGCTGCAGGCTGCGCCCCAACACCAACTCCCTGTACTGCTGGTTGGGTTCCCTCGGCTGACGAACCTCCGACTATTTCCAACAACTGAAGTAATGTACCTCGGAGCAAAGAAGCATCTAAAAATCCAGGTGGAGCCTGGGCTGCTCCCTGGCCTACCGGCTGCTGTGGAGGCAGAACATCTGGAGCTATAACGGGATCGGGTAACTGATCCCTAGCATGATCTCGGCTTGGGGCTGCTGCTCTGCTCTGCCCCCGACCTCTGGGTCGACCTCGGCCCCTAACAGGAGCCCTCGCTGCAGGCTCGAGGTCCCGACCCCCAGCTCTCGCACCATACGTCCTAGCCATCTGCGTAAAAAGTGAACCAAATGAAGATCAGAAACCAATACAGACCCAACGCACGGACATGAGTCAAGAAAATGAGAGACTCCCCTAAAAATGCTCCGTAGCCTCCCGAGGATAGGATACAGGCGTCCTCGCACCGATCCGCAAGATTCTACCACACATTGGCTCATGTACCGACACTACCTACACAACCAGACTCTGATACCAAGCTATCACGACCCAATTTTTTGAGTCATGATGGTGCCTACCGTAACCCACCAATAGGCAAGCCAAACCCTAGCCCGGAGCGACAAACAACGGGCTAACGGGCGGAATCTCAAAAAACAGAGAAGTAAGACAGAATCAGAATATGTATATATACCAAGACTGAGAAGAAAGAGGACAGTATATAAAGTCAAGAACCCTTCCCAAGACCTGGTGAGGTCAGTACAGGAGCCACTACTAAACATACCCAAAATACAAGACAGAAACCAAATATGTATAACAAGTACAATAGTTTTGAGAGCAAAGACTATACAATAGAAGACAAAAGACTATACAATAGAAGATGGAGCAGGATATGCCTCGGACGTCAGTAAGCCCACCCTGCTCCGAAACCAGTGCTGAGAAGAGTGTAGCGTCAAAACTGTCGGGTAGTGCCAGGATCTGTATCGGGGAAAAAGATGCAGAAGTGCAGTATGAGTACCGGGGAAACGGGTACTCAGTAGGCATCATCGGCTGACTGAGCTCAATGTAGTACAAATAAGCTAAAATGCGAGGGTGCATGCTAAGTCCGGGTTATAAGTAATAAATACATAAATAACTGCTGAGGCGTACAGATACGCTCAAGAGAAAAATAAATGCGATACTGAATAACGAGTAAATAAATGCATAAGTAACACACAAGTCAAACATAACCTATCTGGGCCCCCATAAACTCGATAGGCACACGAAAGAAAACAATAACCCGGCCTGGCCCCCATAAATTGATGGGACACACAAGAATAATAAATGCATAGTCACCAGTGTCTCGAAGCTGTGTCAGTATCCAGTAACCACAATAACCAACAGGGGTGCACCAGGCTTGAACCGACACCAATGGGTAATAACAAGAGGCCAGACGCTGGAGTCGAACCGGAAGCAGTGGGTAATAACGAGAGGCCACATTTATATATATCATATCTGCCGGACTCAAACCGGAACTCATAATACTCCAGTATCATAATCACGGTACCCAGTACCAAAACTCTCCAATCATATCATAACCAGATGCCGGACTCGAACCGAAACTTATAGTGTATCACAATCCGGGGCCGAACTCAAACCGGAACACCCAATAGTCAATAACCAAAATCATCGTACCTGAATCAGTAGCCGGACTCGAACTAGAACTTATCATAGCCAGTAACCAGAACAGAAACAAATGTCATATCATATTAGATAAACGGGGAACGCCTTAGTTCCAAGTCAATACTAGTTTATAGGTACAAAAGCTAACCCCACAACATGCTACAAGTCAATCTCGGGGTCCTTCAAGGTCAAATATCTACTATAAGCAATATGTATATACATATCTGGGTATACATTATAAGTCATGGAAAGGTAGGTCTGTATTCTAAATCAAACCAGCCGATGCCGGTCAAATACGGTGCTATCAGGGACTAATAAGGCTAAACAGGCCAATCGGGTATAATCGGGGTGACTCAATCCCGTCAGAACCCTAACAGGTCATAGAGGCTTAACTAAACCCAAAGATGTCAAAGTTCCGACAAGTCGACCAAAAGGGTAACGGGGCCCACTAACGGGTCCCGAAAACCAAGTCTAGTTATACCTGTCTAAGTCTGGGCTAAGTCTGCCTAAGTCTGGACTAAGGTCCAACAATAACGTTCCCCTACCAGAAATCAACACAACAATACTATCCGACCCCAAATAGGTCATCTGTGGCGTACCTCGAGGATAACGGGCCTGGAATATATCCGAATAGCCCTATCCGGCCTAGAAGGCCTAAATCACAACAAAACACCACCACCAAGTTTATAACACCAGCCCACAACACTAGCACAATAGCATACATATATCACACATAAGCCCAATCTAAGTGCAAAGGAAGGTAAACCTAGCCTACCTAGACGCCGCTGCAAGCTCGACAAAAGAACCAGTTATTCAGGAGCCTTCCCCTTTCGAGAGGCCTTTGACTGCTGCCATGCTACCAAAATAATAAACTACATGTCAAAACATGACCATTGATACCCATATTGCACTACTTCGGAAAATGTCCGAACGATCTACGTGGGGCCCGCTTGCGGTATCGTAAAATTGAAACCGTTATAGCGTCCCAAATAACTCAGTGACCAATAGTCACAACTAACACCGTTAAATCCGAGCTCAATATATGTCTCGAATAGCAATAACAATACCAACGTATAGGAAAACTACCGTAAACACGACAAAACTTACCGAAATAATAACAATTACACGTCCACAAACACTTCCCCACTAGAACCCGAGCTTGAATAACTTGATATGGAAAAAAAAAACACTCTTCAACGTATTAGCAAATTATATGTAGCTCTACCTATGTATAATAGAATATATGCAGCAGCTACATATCTATGAATGGTTTGTACAATGACTAAATCCTTGATCATTATAATAAAAGTGAATGGAACTTTTATCCTTCACATTTTCTTCGTCATTATATGTATGAGCATTTAATGCTACATGTAGTCCACTCATCACTTTAACAATTTGTTGTAAACTCCCTCCACTCCCACGTGGAAGTGGAGGTGGCAACTCCCATCTTTTATTATTTATCCATCATGTGTATTTTCGGGTATTGCATAGGTTCGTGGTAAAATAAATATCATATTTTGAATATACCATAATTAATAGAAAATTATTTCTAACAAAACCTCTATAAAATAACAATATTATTTTAACATATTTAGATTTACTATCTCCGTTTAAAATATTAATAAATTATAAAACTATTTTAAAGTAGTATAAATATATCATAACTAAAGAATTTATAAATTTCAAAATATTTTTTAAAGGTAATTAACTATATCTTTTTACCAAATTCTAATTTAATTTAATATTTTACAACGTGCTCGGTCTAAATAATATTCTCAAACGAACTGCCTGGGAACCGAACTGTCAGTCCCAGAAAGTCATAAATAACTTGGGACAGTTATAGAAAAGCTCTAAACGCCGAGAACACACGAAAACGAAGGAAATGACTAGGAAGGTCATTACAGAAAGGGAAATTGAGTCCCCGTTATATAGGACCATATGCAATTGTCAGAAGATTTGGGCAAGTTGCATATGAATTGGCACTACCCTAAGAACTTTCCACAGTTCATCCAGTATTTCATGTTTCGATGCTTCGAAAGTGCATAGGAGATCCATCTCGTATCGCTCCCATTGAAGATGTACAAGTTACGGAGGATCTCACCTATGTAGAGATACCTATTGCTATTCTGGATAGATAAGTGAAGAGGTTAAGGAATAAAGACATAGCTTCCATAAAGGTACTTTGGAGAAATCAGCAAGTAGAAGAGACCACATGGGAAGCTGAAGAAATGATGAAGTCAAAGTACCCGTATTTGTTCACGTAAGGACAAGTTCAAAGTGCGGAAGGAGAGAAATAACTAGTAAGTATATATAAGCTTTATGTGCATATGTATATATGCTAACTTAAAGGTACATTTGTCGTAAATGGGAAGATGTTATTAACTTTCAAGGATGAATGTTTCTAAGGGGGAAGGATGTAACACCCCGTATCTTTCCGACCTTACTTGCTTGGTGATATGCCTTATTGCCAACTTTGAACCTTGTTTACCTTAGTTTTGAGAGCAATAAGTGTGTATTTTGTGTTTTTGTTGATGGACTAATGATATTGTTCTAATGTCCGCAAATAAAAGTCGAAGAAAGGAAGAAAATCAAATTTTAAGTGTCAGGCGCGCCCAGGGGAGTGCCAGGCCGCTTTTACCAGAAATTTTTTTGGCATGGGCAGCATAGGGGCGTACCAGGCCGCCTTTGACAGAAATATTTCTAGCATGGGCAGCATAGGGGCGCGCCAGGCAGCATGCCAGGCCACTTTTTGCCAAAATGTTTCTCCGACCACTAGTCTCTAAATAGGGCTCTTGGGTTATTGTATTATTATTCCATCTTGGTGGGACTACTCTTGGACGATGTTGGCATTCAAATGAGGGTTAATTCTTCTTCCTTTTTATTTTTATTTCTTTTGTTATAATTTTTATCAATTTACGATAAATTAAGCCATGAGTGGCTAAAATCGCTTATTCTTGGGATTGAGGCAACGAACATGAATCTCGTGAGTTGATTATTGTCTTAACATTTATGGAATTCTCTAAGCATGAGATAGTTGGTGGATCATGCATTAATTTTATCGGGCTAAATGAATCTTAAGTCATTGGGCTCAAATGAGGCCCAAAAATGGAGTAAAAGACATGGCCTAAAATGGCAAATGACCCATTTTTCCATGTTGACCAAGTAAACATGGCATTTAATGGCCAAGAAGTGGATAAGGATGACTTGAGGGACTATATAAAGGCAATAATCAGATTTTTTATTCATTACAACTCTCATGCCATTTCTAGAATTATCCAAGACATTTTACACTTATCTCAAACCCTAAGGCAACCATCTTCCTTGGACAAGATCATCACTTTGCAAGCTTGGGTAAGTATTTATTCGTGTGATTTAATATATTATATGCATGAGAGATGGTGTAGATTATGATGATTATGTATAAAGGTGTTGAGTGGTGCACTTTTGCTTTTTTTTTTCTAAAAGATGTGTCATCTATGTGACTTGAACTTGAAAAGAAACTTGAGGTTTTGATGGAAGTGAATGGTGTGGATGAAATATCAACATATATGGTATGGTTATGTCCTTAACTTGTTTTTCTTCTATGTGTATAACTTGTGGGATTGTTGTTATGAAACGTATTGAGGTGACTTGATGGAGTAATTGCGAAGTAGTGTTAATGAGGAAGTGTAAAGGATAAACTTGGTGTGAAATACTATTGTTTATGATGTCTTGGTCAATGTATGAAATATTGTGGTATTGTTGGTATGACAATGCCATGAATTGTATTGTAAAGGGTGAAATGACGTTATAGGGCAATCATGTAACTCATGGTCGTCTTATGTACTTGTAAGGTAGTTAGTTGTTAACGTGAGCTCCATTATGTACTTGTGTTGTAGAGTAAAACGTAAGGAAGGAGCTGGATTATTGTATTCACGTATAGGACTGTGTATTCATATTGGGAAGATAATGTATGTAAGTTTACTCTTTCTTTATCCTTCTGCAACACATATTGTTCACATTACAATTGTACTTGTTCCATTCCGAATGCCCAAAGGTATCTCATTTCAAGTTGTCATATAGTATTACTCACATAACCAATTGTGTAATTCACATGTCTCATGTTCATTGACTAATGTTTCAAAGTTCCAATAATGTACAATCACCAATGTATCACTCTTATAATGAAAGAATGAAGTAATGTATAATTGTTTGAATATTCTTGGGTGGCATCGCAGGGGTGGAAGAAACACCTAGCATGGGTCAATCCCAATATCATGGGTGGTATCCCAAGGGTTAAAATACCTAGCATGGGTCGATCCCAATATCATGGGTGGCATCCCAGAGGCAAAAAAAAATCCTAGCATAGGTCGATCCCAATATCACAATAGCATCCCAGGGGCGACATAAAATCCTAGCATGGGTCATCCTCTTTTACCACTGATCAGTTGGTCATTTGTTTATCATATGCTTTACAATCTCTTAATACAAAGAAGGGTAAAGTTAAGTAATGAACGAGAATGATGAATGAACCTAAAGGCAAAGAAAGTAATGAATATAACGTATAAGGTTCCTCACATACAGAACGATGGTTTATCCATATTGACTATTCTCTTATATTTGATTTCATTGAAGTTCTTATATATGATGCAACTTCTTACAGCCTTACATACTCATTACATTCTTCGTACTGTCGTCCCTTAGGGGACTTACCTTACTTGCTGCAGGCATGGGTACTAGTAGACCTCCACAGTAGGTTGCGGGTCATTTGCAGATCATTAGTGAGATCCAGTTGGTTCGGGGCTTTTCGAGTTACATATGTACATTTATTTTGGTATTGCAAATGTTGTATAAAGCGTAGACTTGTCTCGACTTTAGGTTGGTTATGTACATGTATCTGTAGAGGCTTTGTAGATGTTGTGGGACAAATGAAGAAAATGTAAGGATCGTATGCTTTTGACATGGTGGCCCCAACGGCCAAGTTTCACATATATCACATATTTTTCCATGACTTCCGCCATTGGCATCTTATATCTATATGTGATGGTGATGTTTATTGAGTGACATGTGTATGAGTGTATATGAATGAAGATTGGTTCTCTCGGGCCTTAACGGCTTTGGGTGCCAGTGCGCCCCGTTGGAATTCGAGGCGTGACAATAAAGTACTTAGTGTTGTGGGCCTCTGCAAGAATAGTTTAGATTAGATTTCCCACCTAGGGTACACACAAGTGTCCCCAAATTTTCAACACTCCCTCATCATCAAGGACAGCTTCTGTAGCATTACCCTACAATACATTTTCCCTGAGTTTGCTCAGTTTCTTATCTTCAAACTACCTACTTTTGATTTGGTCATAGAATATGGACTTGACTTCCCCATGTTCTAATATTCTCCCTTCATTATTCTCCTGCAATCTTAGAAAATCTTTAGCCAAAGACTGTACCTCTCTTGACAATAGGCGCCTTGACACCTCCAGCCCTACTAAACTTTTCATGTTCACTGGTTTCTAGCTTAGCACGTCCGCCACCATATTGGTCTTACTCGGGTGATATAGAATTGATATGTCATAGTCTTTAATCAATTTCATCCACCCTCTTTATCTTAGGTTTAGATCCCTCAGGGTGAACACGTGTTGTATGTTGCAGTGGTTTGTGAACACTTCATATTTTACTCTATAAAGTAGTGTCTCCAAATCTTCAAAGCAAACACCACAGCTGCCAATTTTAAATCATGTGTGAGGTAGTTTTTCTCATAAGGCTTCAGTTGTCTCGAAGCGTAAGCAATTACATTCTGATCTTGCATCAAAACAACACCTAAACTCAACCGTGAGACATCACAATATACAATAAAATTCGTACCCTTAATAGGCAACGTAAGAATTGGGGATGAGGTCAATAAGCTTTGAGCTTTTGAAAGCTTTCCTCACACTTTTCATCCCACACAAATGGGACTCCCTTCTGAGTGAGGCAGGTCATATGTGAAGTAATGACAGCAAACCCCTTAACATATCGATGATAGTAACTGGCCAACCCCATAAAACTACAAATTTCAGTCACATCATTGGCCTAGCCCAATTCTTAATAGTTTCTACCTTCTGTGGATCTACCATAACCCCTTTCTTAGAAGTCATGTGCCCCAAGAAGGACACTGAAGATAACAAGAACTCACACTTGAAGTATTTAGCATATAGTTGCTTCTCTTTAAGCAACCCTAACACCATACCCAAATGAGTTTCATGATCCTCTTCGTTCTTGGAGTAAACTAATATGTCATCAATAAAAATGATAACAAATGAATCCAAGAATGACTTAAAGGCTCCATTCATCAGGCTCATAAAAGCAACTGGGCATTGGCCAAGCCAAAAGACATAACTAGAAACTCATAGTGCCCATAACGAGTTCAAAAAGTAGTCTTTGGGATATCCTCCTACCTAATCTTGAGTTGGTGGTAGCTCGACCTCAAATCTATTTTGGAGAATACTCCAGCTCCCTGTAACTGGTCAAACATGTCATCTATTCTAGGCAAGGGATATTTGTTGTGAATGGTCACCTTATTCAACTGGCGAAGAGTTTGGAAAGCAGTCTATGCGCATCCTTATGCTACCATCTTTCTTTTTAACAAATAAAACAAGTGCACCCCAAGGAGAAACACTTGGGCGAATAAATTCCTTTTCTAACAATTCATGTAACTGTGATTTCAATCCCTCAACTCTGCTAGTGCCATACGATAAGAAGGGAATGAGTCAAGTTTTGGGCTCTAAATCTATACAAAAATCAACCTCTCTGGAGGCATATTCGAAAGGTCATCAATAAACACTTCTAAGAATTTACACACCACTAGGATTGGCGCTATAGGAGGAGCTACAAATTTATCTTTCTAAAGATGGGCTAAAAATCCCTACACCCCTTTTTTATTAATTTTTGGGCACGAATCGCTGACACAATCCTCACAGGAGTAGACTTAAAAGTACCCTCCCACTCTAAATTCTATATCCCTGGAATCGCTATAGTGACAATTTAGCATAACAATCAAGAATGGCATGATAGGGAGACAACCAACTCATCCCTAAAATGATATCAAATTTCTCCATGTCTAGAATCACTAAGTATGCCAAGGTATTAAATATCATAAACATCATGGGACATGAAAGATACACCTGATCAACATATACAGACACTCCAACTGGTGTGGACACATACATAAGAGTATTAAGATAGTCGCAGTCTAACTCCCAGTCCAAGGCAAATTTCACAGATGCATAACAGAATGTGGAACTGGGATCAAACAATACTGAAGCCATATGATCACAGAAAAAAATAGTACCTGTGATCACAACATTAGAAGTTTCTACTTCAATATGAGCCGGAACAGCACAAAGATAAGCCTTATCGCCACCCTGACTGCCACCTCTACCAGCCTGAGCACCATTTCTACCAACCTGTCCTCCACCCCGGTTGACTTGGTTGCCACCTCTTTCCACAGTCTGGCCACCACGTCCACCTTGTGGACAACCCCTACTATTTCCTTCACCACCACAACCTGCTAAAACTAAAGCAGTAGAATCCAGTTATTGAGTCAACTGACCTGCAGATTTGAAATTAGGACAATACCTTCTGATGTGGCCCAAACCCACACTCATGGCACCTAATGTCCAAAGCAGTCCCCTGAACTGAAGAGGATGAAGGTGTATAGCTACCTGCCCATGAAAGTTGATAAATGACCCTAGATGGTACCCCTGCGGACACAGGCATGGTCAAATTATAAGGCCGAGATGAACCACTACCCTTTGAGAAAGTACCGCTGAACTGGCCTAAGGTCTGGGCTTTTTTCTCTTCTGCTTTTACCTTTCCCTATTTCTTAAGTGCCTCAGCCTTCTTGGAAAACTCAACTATCTCCTGAAAGGACTTTCCAGATACAGCCATAAATAAAGTAACCAATTAAATCCCAGATTTAGACCCTTCACAAAGTACCTAATCTGCTCTTCCTGTGAGGTGATCAATTGTAATGTATAGCGATACAAGGCATGAAACTTGGCCTCGTAGGCCACCACATACATGTTACCCAGCTCCAACCTCATGAACTTATCCTTCTTCTGATCACGATAAGTGCGGGGAACATATTTCTCAAGAAATACATTTTGAAATTGTACCTAAGTAAGTGGAGGTAAGGCAGCCCTGCATTCCACAAATGACCTCCACTATTACTTGGCTTTGGCCTGCAGCTTAAAAGAAACAAACCCCATTCCATACATTTCAACAATAACCATCTTGTGCAGACGTTCATGAAAATCTATCAAAAATTTAAATGCATCCTCAAACGTTGTACCCTAGAATACTTGGGGTTCATCTTCATGAACTTGCAAAATAGTCCATGTTCATCATCACTCATCACTGACCCAAGTACTTGTTAGGGATACACCCCTATTTCAGAGCCTTCATCCATCCTTGGTGCAACCGCAGTGGCATGTTGTAAGGCTGGGGGCGGGAAGGCCAGAAAAATTGGAGTGTGTCCAATGCCAGCTAAGCCACTCAGGAATCCCAACACTTACTGAATCAATTTGATAGACAAAGGCATCGGGGCTACACCATTTGGTACTGGCACCACATTCTCTGGAACTACCATCTCTTTCTCTTTAATTACCACTTATTTATTCTGAGCAAGGTCTGGGGCATCTTGTTACAGGGGAGGGGACAATGATCTCTGTCTTGCTGGTCCTCCGACTTCCTGGGCTCTACCCCTAACAGGTGCTGCCTTCAGTCCTCTACTTCTAGTTTTGCCCCTAACTCGAGGCCTGCCCCAAATTGCGGCCCCAACGGCTGATGTTGGTGCAGTTGCTGGTGCGGCTGCTGCTTTGGTGGAACAAGTATTCACCATCTGCGAACAAGAGTGAATGAGTTAGATACTAACTTGGATCACTAGATACCAATTACTTAGGTACAATTTCAAAATGTATTTCCTGAGAAATATGTTCCCCGCACTTATCATGATCAGAAAAAGGATAAGTTCTTGAGGTTGGAGCTGGGTAACATGTATGTAGTGGCCTACGAGGCCAAGTTTCATGCCTTATCTCGTTATACATTACAATTGATCACCTCACAGGAAGAGCAAATATGTATCATCATCACCATTTCAACAACATCAATGTGTATGAATATACAATGCAGTCAATAATTACAAGTAGTGTTCAAAAGCCATCACAAATACTTAATTAACATATAAACATAGAGTCAAGCAAGTCAAATCGCTATAATAAGCCGTAACCTACCTTGATTCCTTGCTCAAAATTACCTCTAGGCCACAAGCTTGCCTTTTCTTTCCTTTTAACTTGTTCTTGATCTAATCATTTCAATCAATTCATCCCTTTATTTTAACCACTAGGGATTAATAATTAACAATTTTTAATCATAAATTTTACTTAATTCATCATCTTAGAATTTTTCTACCTTTAAACCTCATGAACCCTACTTCATTTAGCATGAATAACTAAGATTATACTCTCATTAGTGTTTTCTAATATCTTAAAATCATAGTCTACTGATTTTATGTTCATTCCCATAAGTTTGCATTAATTTCATGAATTAGGGTTAAACCCTAATTTCTACCATAGATAAGTTTCTAGCGATTTCTAAGAATTTTAAGAAGTAATGCAAGTTTAGGATGTAAAAAAAACCTTACCTCCAAAGATGATACTCCCAAAATTTGTAGAAAATTTCCCCTTGCTAAGCCCTTACTCATTTTTGAAAAAGTGGAAATGAAAAACATTTTCTAGGTTTAAAAATTGAAAAGTTTCTGCGTTTAACCGCTGCAGCAATTCCCGACACTATTAAGGCTACCGCTGCAGAGGTTCCAGGAAGAAACTCTGGAACTATCCCCAGTCTTATCTATTTAACAACACACTTCTCGAATTAAAACACCGTGAACAAACCCTTCCATGGTAAACTCTATAACCAGAGTTCTATAACTCAATTTTATGTGCTGGAAGTTGCTACGGCTTTCTAAACTTGTTATCTATCTAGAAATATAGTCAAAAATCCCCACAACCTATCACGACCCAATATTTGAGTCATGACGTCGCTTACCGTAACCCACCAATAGGCAAGCCAAACCCTAGCCAGAAGTGACAAGTGACGGGATAACGGGCAAAATCTCAGAAGAACAGAGATAAAGGACATAACTGTACTAATAACTATTCTATAAATGTAAAACAAATAGAACCAAAATATATACTTACCAAAACTGAGAAGGAAGAGGACAGTATATAAAGTCAAGAATCCCTCCCAAGACCCGGTAAGGTCGGTACAAGAGCCACTACTAGATGTACCAAAAATACAAGACAGAAACCAAATATATACAACCAGTACTAAAGTCGCTAGTGCAAAATGTCACGCCCCGAATCCCAACGAGGCGTGATTGGCACCCGAAGCCGACAAGGCCCGAGAGAACCAATCTTTGCTTTTATTCCTTCATATGCATGTCATAGGAAACACTACTATCACATAGAGACATGAGAGGCTAAAATCGGAAAACATAGAACATGTGATGTAAATACATATGAGAAACTTGGCCGTTGAGGCCATCAAGTCAAGATTTCATCTATCATCTTATACACATACACCCACATACGTCTACAAAAGCCTCTAACAGATGCACTGACCAAAACCAACTGAAAGTCGGGACAAGTCCCCGCTTTATACACAATGTACAATATCAAAACATATATATATACTCTAACTCGGAGAAGCCCCGAACTAACTGGAGCTCACCAATGAACCGCAAACAGCTGGCAACCTACTGTGGCGGCCTACTAGTACCTGCACCTGCAACAAGTAAGGTAAATTCCCCGAGAGGGGTCAGTACGAAATAAGTACTGAGTATGCAAGGCTCAAATGAAACTGTACAATACATGACTAGTTCAATGAACTCAATGACAACTGACTAAACAATGTGAGTACGTCACCATGTGGCAATTTGGGAACCATGTGGATTGCTTTCATTACTTTCATTACTTTCTTTATCTCAATGCTCAATGATAACAATGTACCCGGGCCCCTATTGATCAGTGGGTCTTTACATGACTTATCGTCATGTTGGGATCGAGTCGAGCGAGGCTTATGCCCCTCAGACTTGCCACCCATAAATCAATGTCTCGGGATCGGGTCGAGCTAGGCTTATGCCCTTAAGACCTGCCACCCATAAATCACTGCATCGGGATCGAGTCGAGCTAGTCTTATGCCCCTAGACTTGCCACCCTCGGGATCGAGTCGAGCTAGGCTTACGCCCCTAGACTTGCCACCCATAAATCAATACATCGGGATCGAGTCGAGCTAGGCTTACGCCCCTAGACTTGCCATCCGTACTTGATCATTGACCACATTTGCATTACTTTGATCTTTACTTTGAGATTGATACTTGGATAGTCATAACATTACTTTGGAACTTTGAAACACAACATTGTTGGAAACTTTGAATCATTGATCAACAAGTGAAGGACATGTGAATAAACATCATGAGAAATATAACATTACTAGCACCATGATACCATTGGAACCATTGGACAATAAGCCATGAACAAGAGACACAAGTATAGGCACTATTGGAGTATTGGAACATAGCCTTATTTGAGCTTTTGGAACATTAACCATGAATATGAGAAATGAGATTCACAATTGATCAATGAGTAGGAAATATATGACAATGACCATAGATAATTGCATATGGGATACCTTAGTACATTTCGGAATAGAACTAGAGAAATGTCAATGTGAACAATATTGGCCGTAGAAAGATACGGACAAAGTAACCTTGCATACCTTGGATTCACAATCCGAATATACCACCTTCGATGCGTATACAATAAGCCCGCTCCTTCTTTATGTGTCACTCTACAACATAAATACAATACGGAATTCACATTAACCACCAATTACTCTTCAAATGCATGTAACATCAATGAGTCATACATGTGTCCTTAAACATGCCACTTCCCCTTGACAAAACCATTGTTCCTACTATTATTCCAAAAATTCCATAATATTCCCAACATTGACCAATACATGAAAATCAATACATTTCACCACAATACTTCTCCTTTACACTTTCTTATCTATAACACATCACAAATAATCCATCAAAGTACCTTAATACAATTCATAACACATATCGGCCAAAATCCCATAATTTCCACTTTTAGCCAAGAACAAATTTAATGCCAAAAATAACACCATACATGTTCATATTTTGTCCATACCATGCTTTTTCATCAAAGGCACAAGGCCTAATTCAAGTTCAAATTACCAAGATGACACATCTTTCACCAAAGGCAAAAATACACTATTCATCACCTTGCCAACACAACTAGCATAATATACATAATCTCCCATGCATATAATATGTTAATCCATGAAAATAAACACTTACCAAAGCTTGGAATAGGATGATCTTTGCCAAAGAGTCCAAAGGATATTTTGCTTTAGGGTTTGGAACTTGGAGAAATATTTAAGAAAATATCATAAAGGCATGAGAGCTTTGGACAATAAAAATCTGATCTTGGGGCCTTTATATAGACCCCAAGTCATACTTAGCCACATGTGGCATTAATTGGTATGTTTACTTGGTCAAATATTGGAAGAATGGGTCATTTTTGCCTTTGGGCCTTCTCTTTTGTTCCATTTTGGGCCCTAATTTTGGGCCCAATTGCACATGTAGCTTAACCCATCAACTTTCATGTAAAATTCACCATATATCACATGTTTACATAATTCCATAATGTCACGACAATATTCGCTTAAACAATTCTCATTCGTCCTTTCGATCGCAAAAATTGGAATTCTAGTCGCCCTTGGTTTCTTTGGACATTTTGGATCACTAGTCACATTTCATGATTTGATCATGTAGGAGTCTATAGAAGTATATTGAAGTGTTTGAAGCTTTAACAATGCTCAAATAACTCCAAATAACCAAAAGAAACCATCCAAGAAGCGTCGTAGAATTGCATTACAAAACGGGTCCGAAAAGGCTAAACTTTTGTGCCTTGCGCCACACCCCCTGAAACAGGGTAGTGGCGCAGGAAATGCAGCCTCTCTGAATTTTCTGCAGGCTGGTGGCTTGCGCCACACCCCTGAAATAGGGTAGTGGCGCAAGTTTCAGCACTTTGCTGAAATTTTCGGCCACTTATCCAATGTTTAGGTATTGTCCAATCCCTTATCAAAACACTACAAAATACTTACTTAGTGATCTTAACCATCAAGTAAACATGACTCCAAGTCACCAAATGAGGCTAGAATGTGTACGAGGTATTACACAAATGCTCCACGGAAGCACAAACACTTTCTACAAAAACTCGTCATATATACAAGGCCAAATTTCAATTTTTCTCATCTTTAACATTTCCAAATACCTACTTATAACTCTCGACACTTAAGTAATTCTTATTCAATGTCATCAAGTAGGGTTGGGAAGGTACGGGGTGTTACACAAAAGACTATACAGTGGAGATGGAGTAGAATCTGCCTCAAACGTCAGTAAGCTCACCCTGCTCCAGATTCAGTGTTAAGAATAGAGTCACATCAAACTCGTGGGCTATTTCCAGGATATGCATCAGGGGAAAAGATACAAAAGTGCAGTATGAGTACTGAGAAATGGGTACTCAGTAGGCATCATTGGTAGACTGAGCTCAATGTAATATAAGCAAGCTAAAATGCGGTGGGGCATGCTAAGTCCAGGGTATAAGTAATAAATACATAAGTAACTGCCGAGGCGCATAGATATGCTCAGGAGATAAATAAATGTGACATCGAATAATGAGTAAATAAATGTGTAAGTAAACACACAAGTCAAACATAACCTATTTGGGTCCCCATAAACTCGATAGGCACACGAAAGAAAACAATAACCTAGCTCGGCCCCCAAAAACCTGCGGGACACACAAAAGTAGTAAATGCATAGCCACCAATGTCTCGAAGCTGAACCAGTGTCCAGTAATAACAATAACCAACGAGGTGCACCGGGCTTGAACCGGCACCGATGGATAATAACAAGAGGCCAGATGCCAAAATCAAATCGGACATAGTGGGTAATAACAATAGGCCACATATATATCATATCTACCAGACTCGAATAGGAACTCGGAGAACAACAGTATCATAATCACAGTACCCAGTACCAGAACTCATAGTGTACCATAATTAGGGATTGGACTCGAACTGGGACACCCAATAGTCAATAGCCAAAATCATCATACCTGAATCAGTAGACGAACTCGAAATGGAACTCATCATAGTCAGTAACAAGAATAAAGCCAAACGTTACATCATAACCAATAAAAGGGGAACATTCTAGTCACACGACGAAGCCGAAGTATAGGTAGAGGAGCTAAACCATCATCTGCTACAAGGTAAGTCCCTGGGTCCTCCTAGGTTCCATAGTCTACTATCATGCAATATATAAGTCAGTCCGGGTATCTAAAGATGTACATGACAAGCCAGGTACCGATTCTAAGCCAAGGCCAGTAATCCCAATCAAGTGCGGTGTTATCAGGGACTAAAAGGCCAAACAGGCCAACCGAGTATAATCGGGGTGACTCAATCCCATCACAAGCCTAACAGGTCATACTAGGGCTTAAGTAATCCCAAAGATGTTGAAGTTCTGACAAGTCAACAAAAAGGGTAACGAGGCCCTTAATCGGGTCCCGAAAGCAAGTCTAGTTATACCTGTCTAAGTATGTTCTATGTCTGTCTAAGCTTGGACTAAGATCCAACAATAACATTCCCCATCCAGTAACAACAACAACAACAATGTTATCCGACCCCAAATAGGTCATATGTGGTGTACCACGTGGATAACGGACTTGGAATGTATTCGAATAGCCCTATCCGGCCTAGAAGGCCTAAATAACAGCAACCTACCACCAAGTCTACAATACCAGCCTACAAAACCAGCACAATAGGATACATATATCACACATAAGCCCAATCTAAGTGTAAACAAAACCTAGCCTAACTGGACGTCGCCGCAAGCCTGCCAAAAGAACCAGCTATACAGGAGTCTTTTCCTTCTGAGAAGCCTCTGAATGCTACCAAACTACCAAAATAATAAACTACATGTCAAATTATGACTATTGATACCCATATTGCATTAGTTCAAAAAATGTTTGAACAATCCATGTGGGACTCGCTTGTGAAATCGCAAAACCGAAACCTTCACAGCGTCCCAAATCACCCCATGACCAATAGTCACAACTAGCACCGATCAATTTAAGCTCAAAATATACCTCAAACATCAACACCATTCCCAACAATACCACCGTAAATGAAAACTATCATAAAAATAAGAAAACGTACCGTAGAAACGACTAGAGCGAGCCCATGGACTCAAATATATAAACCCCTAAGCTCAAACCTCAATGGATTAGCTCAATATTTAGCTTATATGATCAGAACGGTGAGGAAATAAGATGGAATTCACGAGGAAAATGTAATGTTTTACATTTTGTCCAAAATGTACAACATTATGCCAATGTGTTCCACTTAATTAATTATCACATGCCAAGTGGCAACCATTACAGTAAAAGCTACCATGGTGTGCACATCCCCACTTTCCACGTGGTGGTGGAGGTGGCACATTGATACAATTTTTATCCCATTATATATATATTCGGTTATTGCATAGGTTTGTGGTAAAATAAATACAACTTTTTGAATATACCATAATTAATAGAAAATTACTTCAAATAAAACCTCTATGAAATAATAATATTATTTTAACATATTTAGATTCACTATCTCTGCTTAAAAATTAATAGGTTATAAAACTATTATAAAATAGTATAGATATATCATAACTAAAGAATTTTATAAATATCAATATATTTTTTAACCAAATTCTAATTTAACTTAAATATTTCGCAACACGCTCGATATAAGTAAAATTTTCAAGCGAGTCGATCCCAACAAGTCATAAATAACTTGGGACAGTTATAGAAAAGCTCTAAACACCGAGAACGCATGAAAATGAGGAAAATGACTTGGAGGGTCATTACAACATCCACTACTAAAAGGACTTTCGTCTGCGAAAGTCAAGAGTAAGTGCATACCTGAAAACGTAATCAAGTACGGATACTGGGCTCGCATATCACGCTCAAGCTCCCAAGTGGCCTCCTCAACCGCACAGTGACACCATTATACCTTAACCATTGGAATGTCTCGGGAGCGCAATCGTCTGACATCTTTGGCCAAAATAGACACAGGCTCCTCTACAAATGCTAACCTCTCGTCTAACTGAATCGAGTCCCATTGAAGCACATACGACTCATCCAAAATGTACTGTCGTAGCATAGAAACATGAAATACCGGTTGAATAGCTGAAAAGGCCGAAGGTAAAGCTAACACATAAGCCACCTCTCCAACTGTCTGCAGAATCTCAAAGGGTCCAATATATCTAGGGCTAAGCTTGCCCCTCCTACCAAACCGCATCACGCCTTTCATGGGTGATACTCGTAAGAAAACCCTATCACCAACTTTGAATTTCAACGGACGACATCTATGGTTAGCATAACTCCTCTGTCTACACTGAGCTATCCACAGCCTTTCCTAAATCACCCAAACTAGGTCCAAAGACTCTAGGAGCAAATTTGTACCTTGAGGACTGACCTTTGTAGTCTCAAACCAACCAACTGGAGACCGACACCGTCTACCATACAAAGCCTCAAACGGAGCTATCCAAATTCTGGAGTGGAAGCTATTGTTATACGAGAACTCTTCTAAAGGCAAGAACTGATCCCACTGACCCCCGAAGTCTAACACACAAGTGCGGAGCATGTTCTTCAATACCTGAATCGTCCACTCTGACTGCCTGTCTATCTGAGGATGAAATGCAGTACTGAGGTCCACCTGAGTACCCAACTCTTCCTGGAAAGTCTACCAGAAATTGAAGAAAAACTGAGACCCTCGATCTGAGATAATAGATATTAGCACTCCATGTAGGCGAACCACCTCTTGAATATATACACAAGCTAACCTCTCAGAACTGTAGGAAACTTGAACAGGGATAAAATGTGCCGAATTAGTCAACCAATCCACAACGACCCATGTACTATCAAAATAACAGGAAGTGCGAGGTAACCTACCAATGAAATCCATTGTGACCCGCTCCCACTTCCACTCGGGAATGGGTAACTGCTGAAGCAATCCACTAGGTCTCTGGAGCTCAGCCTTTACCTGCTGACAACAAAGGCATCAAGCTACTAACTCTTCTATATCTCATTAGATACCATGCCACCAATAATGTTGTATCAGATCACGGTACATCTTAGCTGTCCCAGGGTGAATAGAATATTTGAAATTGTACGCCTCGTGCAAAATCATCTTGATCAAATTTCCAACCCTTGAAACACAAATACGGCCATCCAACCTCAGAACACCATCAGAACCCAAGGTATCTCTTTCAGAATCACCTCTTAATACCTAATTTTGAATGCTAAGAAGACCACTATCCTCAAACTAACGACTTTGAATCTGCTCCAGCAAAGTAGATCTCACACTAATACAAGCGATAACCCTCTCGGGGTCAGAAATATCCAAATGCACCATCGAGTTAGTTAAGGACTGAATGTCTAAAACGACAGTTGCTGAGAAAATGGAATGAAGGCTAAGCTACCCATACTCACTGCCTTCCGGCCTAAGGCATCCGCTACCACATTCGCCTTGCCCGGATGATAGAGAATAAAGATATCATAGACCTTCAGCAACTCAATCCACCTACGCTGCCTCAAATGAAGATCCCTCTGAGTCATAATATGCTGAAGACTGCGGTGGTCTGTAAAGATCTCATAATGAACACCGTAGAGATAATGCCTTCAAATCCGCAGTGCAAACACAACTGTTGCTAACTCTAAATCATGAGAGGGGTAGTTACGCTCATGCACCTTCAGCTACCTCGATACATAAGCAATGACATGACCCCGCAGTATTAGAACACATCCCAAATCGATACCAGATGCACCACAATACACGGTGAAACCCTCGTCCTCAACTGGAAGAGTCAACACAGGGGCAGAAGTAAGTCGATTCTTAATCTTCAGAAAGTGCACCTCACAATCCTCAGACCACTGAAATGGAACCTCCTTCCTGGTCAATTTGGTCATAGGAGATGCAATAGACAAGAAACCCTCAACAAACCATCTATAATATTCTGCCAACCCAACAATACTGCGAACCTCGATAGGCGACGTGGGCCTAGCCCAACCTCGAATAGCCTCAATCTTCGTTGGGTCTACCAAGATACCGTGTATGGATACAACATGCCCCAAGAAAGATACAGACTCAATCCAGAACTCAGACTTTGAGAACTTGGCATAAAGACGATGATCTCTCAAAGTGCGGAGCACAATCCTCAAATGCTGCTCGTGCTCCTTGCTATTCCTTTAATAAAGCAAAATGTCATCGATGAACACCATTGTAAAAGAGTCCAAGTATGGCTTGAATACACGATTCATCAAGTCTATGAAGGCTGTTGGGGCATTAGTCAACCTAAAAAATATCACCAACAACTCATAGTGGTCGTACCGAGTCCTGAAGGCTGCCTTTGGGATGTCTTCAGCCCTAACTCTCAACTAATGATATCCAGATCTCAAGTCTATCTTCAAGAATACCGCTTCACCCTGAAGTTGATCAACCAGGTCATCGATACGAGGTATATGATACTTATTCTTCACTGTTACCTTATTTAACTGCCTATAATCAATACACATATACATGGAGCCATCTTTCTTCTTTACAAATAAAACTGGAGCACCCCACGGTGACACACTCGGGCTGATAAAACCCTTACCCAGAAGATCCTAAAGCTGGCTACTCAGCTTCATTAGCTCAGCAGGAGCCATACGATAAGGAGCCATAGAAATAGGTCAGGTGCCCGGCTCGAGGTCAATAATGAACTCTATATCACGATCAGGAGGAAGGCTAGTTAGGTCAGTTGGGAATACATCAGGAAACTCACATGCAACAAGAACGGAGTCAAGCGATGGACTCTCAATACTAGCATCCCGAACATAAGCAAGGAATGAATCACCTCCCCCAGATATCAATCTATGAGCCCGAACATATGAAATAATCCCCGTTGGTGTGTGGCAAACAAAAACCTACCACATTACCGGGGGTACACCGAGCATGGCTAAGGTAACGATCTTGGCCAAGGGATCCAAGACTGCATAATGAAAAAACAACCAGTCTATGCCCAGAATCACATCAGACAACCAGTCCATGCCCAGAATCACATCAAAGTCTACCATGGACAATATAATAAAATGAACTTGAGTCTTAAACTCCTGAATAGGCACCAAACAAAATCTATATACCTAATCCACTACTAAGGAATCACCAATGGAGGTAGATACACGTAAGGGCACAGATAATAACTCAGAACATAAACCCAATAGTGGTGTATAATAAGTAGATACATAAGAAAATGTGGATCCGGGATCAAATAATGCAGAAGCTGGCTGATGGCACACGAAAATCATATTTGTTATCACCGCATCCGAAGCCTCAGCCTCCGGCCTAACCGGTACGGCATACAATTGACACTGGCTACCACGAGTCTTAGTACCGACCTGACCACCAGTACGACCTCCCTGCGCTCCACCTCAGGAACCCTGGGGACCTCTCCGATAACCTTGTACACCACCTTTGCCTGTTGGCGGTATAGATCTAATGGGTTGTCCCGTCTAAACTGAAGGCTCAATCGCCCTGCACTGAGGACACTCATGCGTGAAATGACTTATAACCCCATAGGTATAACATTCCCCTGGCTCCCTGCTCGGCCTAGAAAACCCGGCTGATTCGGTATGACCACTTCTAGTCGATGAACTGGACTGACCACGTCCCTGAGGCTGACTACTAGAACTACTATAGGTGGGTTGACCCCTATCAGAAATCTACAAGGCTAACTGTAGTGGCCTACTAGGTTGACCCTGTCGCTGAAAAGACTGTTGTTGCTACTGAGGTTACCTACCCTGAAACCCGCAGCCTCTGAATTACAAGCTGTTGTGACTGCCACTGTAACTACCCTGGAATTTGGGTCTCTTATCCCTACCCCATTGGGCCTCACAATCCATCTCCTCAATTGAATACACATGCTCAGTTATCTCAGTAAAGGACTTCCCTGAAGTTGCTAAACTCTGTGTAGCTCTGCAAAGTGATAACCACAATCCCCTGACAAAACACCTGATCCTATCATACTCATCAGGTAGGATAATCGTAGCATGCCTGGTTAAGTCATAGAATCTAACCTCATACTCAGCTACTGTCATAGACCCCTACCTCAACCTGGAAAACTCATCTCGAAGACGCTCACGCATGTGGGGCATATACTTCCTAAAGAATACCTCAGAGAACTATGCCCAAGTAATGGGTGGAGATCCAACTGGCCTGGAATAGAGATAAACTCTCCACCATCTCCTCACGACTATATCAAACTGATAAGAAACAAAATCTACCCCGCGCGACTCCACTAATCCCTAATTCCTCAGCTAATCTCAGAAAATAACTCAACATCTTCTGCTTCTCGGCAGACATAACTGGCTAGACTGCTACCAGTACAGGCGGAACCTCAACTCTGGTTGTTGAAGCTGCAGGCTGCACCCCAATAACATCTCCCTATGCGGCTGGTTGTACTTTCGCAATATGCGAACCTCCAACTAATCCCAGTAGTTGTACTAACGTACCTCGGAGCACTAAAGCATCAATAAATCCAGGTGGAGCCTGGAAGGCTCCTTGGCCCACCGACTGCTGTGTCTGCGGAGCGTCTGGAGCTATAACGAGATCGGGTGACTGGTCCCTAGCATGATATCGTCTTGGGGCTGCTGCTCTGCCATGCCTCCAACCTCTAGGTCAACCTTGGCCCCTAACAGGAGCCTTCGCTGCAGGCTCGGGGTCCCGACTCTTGGCTCTCGCACCACGCGTCCTAGCCATCTGCATAAAGAGTGAACCAAATAAAGATCAAAAACCAACATAGACTCGACGCATGCACATGAATCAAGAAAATGAGAGACTCCCTTAAGAGTGCTCTATAGCCCCCCGAGGATAGGATACAAGCGTCCCCGCATTGATCCGTAGGACTCTACCACACATTGGCTCATGTACCGTCACTACCCATACAACCTAGGCTCTGATACCAAACTGTCACGACCCAATATTTGAGTCATGATGGCGCCTACCATAACCCACCAATAGAAAGGCCAAACCCTAGCCCGAGGTGATGGGCTAACGGGTGGAATCTCAGAAGAACAGAAATGAAGTGGAAGTAACCATACTAATAAACATTCTATAAATGTAAAACAAACAGAACCAAAATATATACATACAGAAACTGAGAAGGAAGAGGATAGAATAAAAAGGCAAGAACCCCTTCTAAGACCCGGTAAGGTCAGTATAAGAGTCACTACTAGACGTACCCAAAATACAAGAAAGAAACCAAATATTTACAACAAGTACTAAAGTATCGAGTGCAAAAGACTATACAGTATAAATGGAGTAGGATCTGCCGCGAACGTCAGTAAGCTCACCCTGCTCCGGATTCAGTGCTGAGAATAGAGTCACGTCAAACTCGTCGGCTAGTGCCCGGATCTGCATCGAGAAAAAAGATACAAAAGTACAATATGAGTACTGAGAAATGGGTACTCAATAGGCATCATCGGTCGACTGAGCTCAATGTAATATAAGCAAGCTAAAATAAGAGGGGGCATGCTAAGTCTGGGGTATAATTAATAAATACATAAGTAACTATCAAGGCATATAGATATGCTCAGGAGATAAATAAATGTGATACCGAATAAAGAGTAAATAAATGCGTAAGTAAACACACGAGTCAAACATAACCTATCTGGGGCCCCATAAACCCGATAGGCACACGAAAGAAAATAATAATCTAGTCTGGCCCCCATAAACCGGCGGGACACACAAAAGTAGTAAATGCATAGCCACCAGTGTTTTGAAGCTGTACCACTGTCCAGTAATCACAATAACCAACGAGGCTTAAACCGGCACCGATGGATAGTAACAAGATGCCAAACGCCAGAATCAAACCAGACACAGTGGGTAATAACAATAGGCCACATATATATCATATCTTCCATACTCGAACAGGAACTCAGAGAACAATAGTATAATAATCACGGTACCCAGTACCAGAACTCATAGTGTACAATAATCTGGGGCCGGACTCGAACCTGGACACCCAATAGTCAATAACCAAAATCATCATACCTGAATCAATAGCCAAACTCGAACTGGAACTCATCATAGCCAGTAACAAGAATAGAGCCAAACATTACATCATAACAAATAAACGGGGAACATGCTAGTCCCAGGATGAAGCCGAAGTATAGGTAGAAGAGCTAACCCATCATCTGCTACAAGGTAAGTCCCTGGGTCCTCCTAGGTCCATAGTCTACTATCATGTAATATCTAAGTCAATCCGGGTATCTAGAGTAGCTCATAGCAAGGTGGGTCCCAATTCTAAGCCAAGGCCAGCAATCCCAATCAAGTGCGGCGCTATCAGGGACTAAAAGGCAAAACAGGCCAATCGGGTATAATCGGGGTGACTCAATCCCATCATAAGCCTAACAGATCATACTAGGCTTAACTAATCCCAAAGATGTTAAAGTTCTGACAAGTCGACAAAAAGGGTAACGAGGCCCTTTACCGGGTCCCGAAAAGCAAGTCTAGTTATACCTGTCTAAGTATGGGCTAAGTCTGTCTAAGCCTAGGCTAGGTCAAACAGTAACATTCCCCAACCACCACCACCACCAACAATACTATCCGACCCCAAATAGGTCATTTATGGTGTACCATGAGGATAACGGGCCTAGAATGTATCTGCATAGCCCTATCCGTCCTAGAGGCATAAATCACAGCAACCTTCCACCAAGTCTATAATACCAGCCCACAACACCATCACAGTAGAATACATATATAACACATAAGCCCAACCTAAGTGTAAATAAAACCTAGCCTACCTGGACGTCGCCGCAAGCCTGCCAAAAGAACCAGCTATACAGGAGCCTTCCCCTTTTGGGAAGCCTCTGACTGCTGCCAAGCTACCAAAATAATAAACTACATGTCAAATTATGACTATTGATACCCATATTGCATTAGTTCAGAAAATTTTCGAGCAGTCACAACTAGCACCACTCAATCTGAGTTCAAAATATAGCTCAAACATCAATACCAATCCCAGAAATACCATCGTAAATGAAAACTATTGTAAAAATAAGAAAATGTACTATAGAAACGACGAGAACGAGTCCACAGACTCAAATATATAAACTCCTAAGCTCAAACCTCACTGGATTAGCTCAATATTGAGCTTATATGATCAGAACGGTGAGGAAATAAGATGAAATTCGTGAGGAAAATGTAATGTTATACATTTTGTCCAAAATGTATAACATTATGCCAATGTGTTCCACTTAATTAATTCTCACATGCCAAGCGGCAACCATTACAGTAAAGGCTACCATGGTGTGCACTTCCCCACTTTCCACGTGGTGGTAGAGGTGGCACATCGATACAATTTTTATCCCATTATATATATATTCGAATATTGCATAGGTTCGTGGTAAAATAAATACAATTTTTTGAATATGCCATAATTAATAGAAAATTATTTCGGATAAAACCTCTATAAAATAATAATATTATTTTAACATATTTAGATTCACTATCTCCGCTTAAAAATTAATAGGTTATAAAATTACTATAAAGTAATATAGATATATCATAACTAAAGAATTTTATAAATATCACTATATCTTTTTACCAAATTCTAATTTAACTTAAATATTTTGCAACACGCTACATATAAGTGAAATTCTCAAGCAAACTACCCGAAAACTAAACTATCGATCCCGGCAAATCATAAATAACTTGGGACAGTTATAGAAAAACTCTAAACACCGAGAACACACGAAAATAAGGGAAATGACCGGGAGGGTCATTACACCAATGCTCACACCAACACCAGATTTTTCTAGAATAGTACACTCTCAAAAATTCGTCGAATACTGGGCTAGCCCGGAATTTCTTAAAAATCACACAAGTAAAATTTGGCGGGATTTTCTCTTCCTATTTTTAGCGTAACGACGATTTGGGTCGTTACATATACAAATTGAAATCTTACAATTTATTACTCTCTTTGTCCCAATTTAAGCGTCTTAGTTTGACTGGTCATGGAGTATAAGAAATAAAGGGAGACTTTTGAATTTTATGGCCTTAAATTAAACATATGTGTAGTCTTTCAAATCTTGTGGCTTTAAACTTGTCATATAAGATGTTGGAATTGAAAAACTTATTAAATATAGGAAGAGAGACTCCTTTCAAAACAAATCAAAAAAGAAAGACACTTAAATTAAGACAGAGGGAGTCCTAGTTTATTTCCAAACATGGTTAAGCTTTAAAATACCAGGACTGTACCTCTAATTAAATTCAAAATTATAGTGAAATAATCTAAGTTAGAATTTCAATTTAGAAATTAAGAATTGAAGATTTCGTGGCGGCACACCCAAAGTGCCCATCCACCATCGGTAGACTTAACATGGTGATGTAGGGAAACAGTGTGAATCTTTGAGACTTATAGTTTGATAGCATCCATGGAAGCCTAGCTACATTAAAGCTCTGTATTATCATAGTTGGTGATCTATCTATTGGGTGTGCGAACAAATTCATACTTTGGTAGTCGAAAAGAAAATGAAGTTATATATACAAGATCTAGGGATACTCCTAATGGTCTAAGATGTTTTGACGAAAACCTTGTGGACTTTGACCCAAAACAGATAATGTTACACCATGTGAAGGGGAAAGTACACAAATAATTGATTTTAGGACCCCTATCTAAGGAACAGCCAAAGCTTTTAAGCTGAACTCCCTAGGAATAAACTTTAGACCATCGGTTCTGAAGTTGAAATCTCGAGCCTGAAGTTTGATTGCAGTTCACCAGAAGAACTTTCTTCAATCCTGCTTTTCAACCGCTTGTGAATACCGTTCATCAATTCTTAAATATGGGTAGTAACAAGATTTTTCATGTTTTATGCAAGGTCAATAATATCCTACCGAAAGTGAGTTTTTTTAAATATAAATTCTGAATTGGATTTTCAGTTGAACTTTTTTTGAGATGCCGATCGTAGTATAGTTGCTTAGTCATTCTTCCTCTTAATTATCTAGTACAACACATGTGCTTTTCGTGTTGTCTTTAGGGAAAACTGACTTTTAATGGTCTCTCTGCAGCATGTTTGAGCTAGAATGTTACGAATCTAGCTACGGTACAGGAGCCAATTGTGTACCCAATTGATATAATGTCAAATTACATTTGGGACCCTAGTTAAAGGAATGAGCATTTGCACTAAAGATGTCTATATATAGAAGATAGAACTATTCCATTTGGGGTATCGTAAGACTTATATTTTTTTCTTTTTCATTAGCTATTTTGTAATAGCACTCCCTTTTCTATTTTTCTTTTTGGTTACGTTGATGAACATTTGCATGTAAGTTCCATTTTATGATCAATACAAAAGCTTAGTATGTTACATAGAACAAGAAGGCTTTTTTGTTACCCTTTCAATATGTTGGAGCAATTAATCAATTTTTCTTTTTTCATAAATAAAAAAATAAAAAAATCATGATTACATGGTGAAAACAGGTTTTTTTTCTATTTTCCAGGACAAACAAGTGTTGTGATTAAAATTATTTTTTTCCTCCTAAAAGAATAGGATGTTATCGTTGGTCTTACTACTTGATATATAATGAACTTTGATGTCAATTTTTATCATGGTATTGTTTAGGTTCTTGTTTGAAGCTTTAGAGTTCGGGATTCTAGTCCTTTAGAGTTACTGGGTTCTAAATTAATAAATTGTACAGATTCAGCAAATAAGGTCAGGGTGCGTACAATAGACCCTTGTGGTCGGGCCCTTCCCCGATCTCCCTGCGCAAAGCGGGAGCTTTAGTGCACTGGGCTGTCCTTTTTACTTATTCAGCAGATTTCTTAAGACAATTATAGAATTCGGACCAAAGCCAGCTCAAACTCAAATACACGTGTTATCACATTAAAGACTCACTTTTGATATACATTGATTATAAAAGAATTCAATTCACTTTCATATTTTTCATTCTCTTTCCATTCGCTGCATGCGCGAAAGCAAGTTGGTCGATGTAATTTCACACATAAAAAGGAGTGGGAAAACATATGAAGTAACAAAATCTCTATCTGAAGTGTTATACAATCTCAGTAGTATCCAGCAACAAGTATATTTAACCACTATATTTACAATGCTATATTCTCATATATTTTCGGCCTCTTTTTCTTCCACCTCTTTAGTTAGGCTCGCCTGAAAGCAATTCACTCGCTGATTTTACATTCATAAGCTGTTGAATTTGTCCTTGTACACACATCTTGTGTTTGATTATCGGTACTTTGTGAAAAAGTATTCAGCATTATCGTACTCGGTCGGTTCTTTTCTCTTTATTGGGACTATGCTCTCCTTATAATAGAGAGACCAACAGAAGCTAGAGCTTAAAATCTGAAAATGATCAAATCCAAGACTTGTAACTTTTTTAGCACTATGGTCATAAAACACCATCCTGTTAGTTTGTGTTAGCTCGTAAATAAACTTATCATAATCCCACACGCCGAGAGCAAAATGCCATGTTATCGGAGGATTTACAGAAAAAACTTTGATCCAATTATTCGCTCCGATCCTTACCCATATATCATAAATGGACGTCATAGGCTGCGAGGTATCACTGCAGGACATAGCTGCAAGAGAGCCACACCGTAACATTAATGTCCCCCAATGATCCCCTGGAATAGGTGGCGGCTCCATCTCCCCAAACAATTCAGTTGCAAAATCAAACGTTTTAATGTTGTATATGTTGTTAGCATCATTGTCCTTGTCCCTGGTAAAGGACATCCAATAATGAAGTCCGTTCAAATACGTGCAATTAAGTGACACACATAATTCACAGTCGTAAGCTAAATCAGCCTCATCTAAAACCTTCCACGAGTCATTGTTCAACGAATAAAGAGCAACATACGTCTTAGGATAAACCTCTCGTTTCTCATCATTGTAAAATACTCGAATCCATATAAATTTATAGTCATTATTCACCAGGTCTAATCCCATCCCAGCTGTCCGGCTGTGATCTTCAAAAAACAGCTCAAGCTCAAAATTAAACTTGGGAATAAGCCTACACTCTTTAGTTGCAGGATTCCACCAACAAAACCGAACATTTTCTAAATAATGCCCTTTCTCTAATACGAATAAACCATCAACCGGACCATAAATACATCTGAAATCTGTAACTCCTTCGCAACGATAAATCCTCTGATGAGTAGGGACAATGCCCGCGAATATTTTCTCAGGGAGCACGTAGAAATTAAAAGCCCTTAGAGGCTCAGGCTCATGGTTGTAGTCAACACCGAACTTGCAAACCACTGGACGGGTACGATTGCCAGGGCTATCACAGTGCTTTCTGATAAAACTCGCACTTTTGATTTGATCACACCATCTTTTACATACTCGTTTGAATCGCAAAAGTGATTTCACAGGTAACCTCGATAAAATATCAGTTAAAGTTTCTTCTGGCGAATAAATCTCTGTATTACTTGTCATTCTGCTCAAATTATTTCCTGTAATATATGCAATATTGTGGTTATAAACAGTATCGTACATATACTTCCTCCATCTAGGCATGAAATTTAAGATAAAAAAAAAGAAGATTTATTTTTTTCAATTTGTGGTCTAAACCATACGATTTCAAGCATAAGTAAAGACTTAGTTTTGAACAAAAACAATTGTGACAGAGCAATACATATGGAAATAGACTTATTTACCCTCTCCTGGACTCGTTAACTAATACTTCCACATTTCAATTTGTTTGTTTGGTTTTGACTTATAAAGAGTTTAAAAAAAGTAAACAAAACTTTTGAATGTTGTGGTCTTAAACTAACGATATTTAGAATATACAAAAATGTTTTTTAATCTTGTAGTTTCAACTTTTAGTCATGTCATGTGAAAAGTTAAAATTAAATAATTGCCAAAAAAAAAAGAAAGAAACATTCTTTTTTAAATAAACTAAAAAGGAGAGTAAAATGAATAAATTGAAACGAAGGGAGTAATACTAAACAATTGTAACAAATTTAAAATCCTAAAATCAACAGATGAATTAACAAATAGGTCCTCTAACCTTGAATGCAGATAGAAAAGACTTAGAGGTTGTTTAAATCGAGAAGTATTCAACAGAAAAATCCCAACAAGAACACAGAGTAAAGAAAAGACAGTGAAACAAATGTTTTCCGAACATTTCTTATTTATATATAAAAAAACTACCGTTATATATGGATCGGACATATAACAAGAAAACAACGAAATGAGCTTAAAATTAGCTATCAACCAGTGACTTGTTCATATAACATAGAGAAAAAAAATAATTTCTACTCATTTCCTAAACGAATGGGTAAAAGTATTGGCTAGCGCAGCATCCGTAAGGGTTGAAAAAGGCGAAGGTCAAGCTATAGGCACGGAAAAAAATAGGTACAATACAATTACTCATTGGCTTGTGGAGTTTCTTGTCAAACATTATTGGAAAACAAGCTCACAGAATAGCTAAGTGGAAGGCAGATATTACCAATATGTTGGGTGGGATGCAGGAGTAACGCTATTATAGGGTTAAGTGTGAACGTATATATATTGTTAGGACTTAACATACACACACTGACTGTGTCAAAAAAAATTACACTATCAATATATTTTAACCTTGATGTAACATGTAAATTGTTTTATTTTTCTAGTTACTGGTCTCACTTTTTATGGACGGATATATTTATTTACTCTTGTTAGCGGAAACGTGAAATAAAGAACAAGAGAAAGACAAAAGATTTAACATGGTTCGTATCAGAATGATCCTACATCCACCAGAGAATAAACGCCTTTATATATTAACAAAGAAAGGGGAGAGATCCCAAATACACCTAAGAGAATTGTTCTCTCAACTCTCTACTCTTACAATGTATTTAACTATGAATTTTTGGATGGTTTCAACAATGAAGAATGACCATCCTTTTATAGATGGTCAAACTTGGGCTCCAAGCACAAAATAAGAAAAGGAAAAATAAATAAATAATTTATCCTCCACAAATTTTTGCTTGCTCTCCAAGTTTACTTCCTACCCAAGTAAATTGACACATGGAGTTTTCTTCCACATGGATTAGACCCCACAAAAATCAAACCAACTCTTTCAATCTTTACCTTGATTTGTATTCTGAGCATGCGTATGAACAACTCTGGCCAAAAATTCTAAGCTTACTGGGCAACCCCGTTGTAAGAAACAAGAAGAATCAAATCTTAGTTGAATATAATAGCTCCACCTAGCAGCTGTTCTCCCAGAGTTGCATCAGTTGATGCGTACTCCCGCCAAGTTTGCACACCAAGTCCTTGCAGTGTGCAAACTTGGCAAGCGGGACTATCTTGGTCAACATGTCTACAGCATTATTGTCTGTGATAACGTCCTTGTAGTATGCAAACTTGGCGAGCGGGACTATCTTAGTCAACATGTCTGCAGCATTATCATCTGTGATAACTTCACAACCTTAATAGTTCCCTCTTCAACTACATCTCGAGTGAAATGGAATCCGACATCAATGTATTTGGTGCGCTCATTAAATCTTTGATTTTTAATCAAATGAATAGCACTTTGATTATCACATCTTAGAATTGATTCTAGCTGAACCACACTCAATTCTGCCACCAAACCTTTCAACCAAATAGCTTCTTTTACTGCCTCTGTTGTTTTCATATATTCTGCCTCTATTGTAGAGCAAAAATCAACTGTAAAGTCGATTTCCAACTAACAACACTGCTAACGAGGGTAAAGATGTATTCAATTGTGGACCTCTTTCTATCTAGATCCCCTACATAGTCAGAATCTACATAACCAAGAACTGAAATACCTTCACTTTTTTGAAAGGTTAGGCCAACATTGAAAGCTCCTTTGAGATATCTCAATATCCCCTTTACAACTTTCCAATGCCTGTTTTCTGGATTGGCCATGTACCTGCTTATCATACTTACTGATTGCGCAATATCTGGATGTGTGCATACCATAACATACATAATGCTACCAACTGCACTAGCATAAGAAACCTTTGACATATGCTCCACTCATCCTCAGACTGAGGTATTTGTAACTCTAAAATTTTAAAATAAGGAGCTAACGGTGTAGTTACAGGCTTGCTCATATGTATATTGAATCTCTCAAGAACTTTTTCGATGTACCTCTTCTGAGAAAGATGTACAACACCATCTTCTCTTGAAATCTTCATTCCAAGGATTTTCTTTGCAGTTCCCAAATCCTTCATATCAAATTCTTTGCTCAATAGTTTCTTCAAAGTATTTATCTCAGATCAGGAACATGACAGACTTTTGTAATAGTCCTCACAATTCCATCATGGCAGCGAACCCGAATTGAACTAATGCCAACTATTTTACAAGTTGCATTATTTTTCATTACTATGGTTCTTTCACTTTTCTCGTAGTTGTTGAACCAATCTCTTTGAAATGTCATATGTAGAGTACAACCAGAGTCTAGAACCCATTTGTCATCATAGACTCCACTATTGCATGATGTTGTAAGTACATATTCATCATCAGAATCATGTATCTATTCAATAATGGATGCATTTGCCTTTTCTTTGGACTTTGACATTGGGCAATCTCATTCAAAGTGCCCCTTGTTGTGGCATACCCAATACTCCACATTCTTCTTGTTCACATAAGACTTTGATCTATGCTTTGATTTGCTCCTTCCCTATTGGCTAGTACGGCCTCTCACAAAGAGCCCACTAGCTTCATCATATTTGTCTCTTTTAAAATATCTCCATACATCACAAGAGTTAAATGCTTGCCGCACTTGCTCAAGTATGATAGGCTCCTTGCTATACATCATTGAATTCTACATCATTGAATTTTCAATATCATGATATTTTAAAGTCAATGAAAATAACAAAGCACATGCTAGCATCTCCTCATTCCTTTTAATTCCGGTAGTTTGTAAGTCCATGATAAGTTTATTGAATGGATCTAGATGGTATTACAATAAAGTACATGATTCCATCTTAAATGTGTGAAGACCCCATTGTAACAACATCCTTGTTGTTACCGACTGGTCCTGGTATAGCCCTTGTAACTTGTCATCGGTACCTGTACTCACTTCATAGAGCACTTTAGGTGCAAGGGATAGCTAAATGACACTCAATTCATCACCTTCAATCTTATCCTTGTCGGAATCTGACGTACCATCGGGGTACTTTTCATCAATAGCATGGATTGAGTCTCCCCTCCACAGTAACGCCATCATCTAGATCTTCCAGATATTGAAGTTGTTGCACCTACTAAATCTATCAATTTCAAACTTCATGGAACTCATTGTTACTTATTCTTCCTCTTCTACTACAAATAGTATTTGGAAATACAGAAAACCAAAGTAATTCTTTTCTGATGTGGAAGTTCAGATTGTGTTGCAACCATAGAGCATACTCAGAAAGAATCTTGGCTCTGATATCAATTATTAGGGAAAACGTGGAATAATGAATAAGAGAAAGACACAAGATTTAACGTGGTTCGGATCAGAATGATCATACATCCACCAGAGAACAATCGTCTTTATATACTGACAAAGAAAGGGGAGAAATCCCAAATACACCTAAGAGAATTGTTCTCTCAACTCTCTACTCTTACAAAGTATTTAACTATGAATTTTTGGATGGTTTCAACAATGAAGAATGCCATTCTTTCATAGATGGCCAAACTTGGGCTCCAAGCACAAAATAAGAAAAGGAAAAATAAATACATAATTTGTCCTCCACAAATTTTTGCTTGCTCTCCAAGTTTACTTCCTAGCCAAGTTAATTGACACATGGAGTTTTTTTCCACATGGATTATACCCCACAAAAACCAAACCAACTCTTTCAAATGACCTGATGATCTATTTTTTCTTATATTGATTATAATATATACGTAGAAGTTAAACTCATTGTTATGAAATTTTTTGCCAAGTGGAGTATAAAGTTTTGGTTTTACTTGACTTCTTTACTTAAGAACTAGCAATACTCTTCCGTAATAACAATAATTCTTTCCCTACCCATGTTATTCCCTCCCTCGTATGAGTTTTTTAGATTTAATTTCCATTTCACCTTCAAATTGTGATTCTTTTAACAACTTATTTTGCAGCGTACTGTGTTCCCTTATGAGTTATACATCAATAGAATTAGCAGTATGCCCTCCTTCATGTGAGATCAGTTTCCCTCACTTAATTTTTGGATTTGGCTCATATTCATTATAAGATCTCTCCATTTCCTCAACTACACCCTTATAATTTCAACACATTATCCTCCTAATGATCTAATGGATCAGATTTATTCAATTAATCAAAAGAATTTAACTATGGTAAATAATTCTCTCTCCCCAAACGACGACACACAAGATGCAGATATCAACAATAAAGAAAAAATAGCCTAAAACCCCCAACCTTTACCTGAATCCCAACTACATACTCGAACTTCACGAGGGTTCTATCATCCCCCTGAACATTTTAAAAATGGAATTATTTGCTCCCTAAATGCTGAGATGGCAAGGAAGGTGTAGTTCACTCTCTTTGAGAGAGTAAGGACCAAAAACAAATATTAAAACTTAATTTTAATATTTGTTTTCAAATATATATATGTGTGTGTGTGTGTTTATTATTTATTTTCTATCTTCTTCACCAACATACCCTAACCTCCCCACCACTACTATCCCCCCACCGCTACTCCACTCCAACCACCATCTCACAATTCTTCTTCACCTATCTCCATTTTCCTTCCCATATAAATCCCTCACCCTTTTTGCCTCTCCCATTGCTCATTCCCCCCTCCCCCCCTCCTCCCCCCCCCCCCCCCCCAAAAAAAAATTTCCCAAATTCCAAGAATCAAACATTAAAAAATCAAGAATTTTCAAGACAAAATTTTATTACTAATACCATATTATCTTTCACCCCACTTCAATCCAAGCCAAACCCCACCTCTAGTTCAAAATGTTGGTCTCATCTCACCACTACCCCATTAGCCGCTGCCACCACCACTTCTCTTTCTTTTCTCCATCACAAGTCAAATGATTTAGTTATTCACTCCACCAAATTTTATTTGATGCTATAGATTTGGTTGGAGAATGGTATATGAATCCCAGCCCCTTTCATCTCTGGCTTCAGTATTTTATGGAGGTTGTCGTCGAAGACGGGTACTATCTGACTATGACATGGAACACAAAATTGTACTTGTTGAACTTCTTGTTTCTCATTTTTCACTGACTAATGGCCTTGATTCAAGAATTTGATGTTTTGTTTGGTGAGAAGATGAAAAATTTGACCTTTACAAGAAAAAATTTTGATTTTGGGTTTGTAGAAGTGAATATGGTTGAAGAAAATGGTAAAAAAGAAAAAAAAATCCACGTGTCAAATGCGTAAATTTAACAAATCAACATGGATGTAGTTATGACTTTTTAAGGGTGTAAAAATTTCAGTTTTAAATAGTTCAGGGGGGTGATAGGACCCCCATGAAGTTTGAGTGTGTAGTTGGGATTTTGAGTAAAGGTTGGGGGTGTTTTAGGCTAATTTCTCCAACAACAAAAGAAGAGATATATGATCTAGGAAGTGAAGAACCGTTCGACGCACGCTATTGATATGAAATAAAATACAGAAACAAACACAAAGTATAGAAAATCGAAAGACAATAAGGTAAAAGGATAAAGGTAGACACAAAAAGAGGAATAGTAAACAAACCAACGGTATATTACCAAAGGTCCTTAAACGATTAACCTAAACAAGCATCTAAAAACTACGAAGACTGAGAGGGAGATTAATCCCCTCACAACCAACATTTCTAAGTAAGAAGAAAGCTCCCAACAAGCAATTGTAAGCACTCGCAAGTGTATTTTTAATCAAAAATCATCTATCTAAGAAAAGAGAAATCCTATCTATTTATAGCCATGGGCTATTTATTACAAAATGGGCTCAAAAGTGATCCTAAATGCTTAAGGCCCACTGTCTAATTCGGCTGAGGTCCATTCCTGCACCGTTTTGTCATTTCCCTGCGCCAATTAGTCATCTTGCATAGCCGAAATGTCCTCCTCCATTGCCAACGTGGATAGTTTGTCCTTTGGCTCTTTCTATGCTATGTTAGACCTCTTATGCTCCACGTTATCTTCCAAACACGATGTTGCTCAATGGTCCCTTGGATGGTATGATCAGATATAGCTCCTCTTGTGCTCCAAACTATCATCCACACATGGTATCGCTCGAGTGAAAGCTCCAAAAGGGTCCTTTAGGTGGTCATGGCTTGGCCTCTTTTGATTTGACCTTGGGATATAAACCTTAGTGGGTTGACGCTAATTCAGCTTGTATCAGGTATGGTTGTGTTATATCTCAGTTTTGATGATGGACAACCTAATAGAAGGACCTGATTCCTATAGTGCAGTATGACTGGAGCTTTGATGACAACAAACCATCTTGGAACCAGGTTCACTACTTACTGCACCTTGGCGGTCAACTTCACAGCTGGAAACTACGCTTTTCTACTGGAAAGTAGGTGGCACAGTAGCAGAGGTTCTGCATCCATTTCAACCTCGACTAAGAGAATTGGTTCTAACGTTTGTGTCTCTTATTTATTAAAAAGTGTGACCAAGGTAAAACCTAATTTTTTGCATTTAAGAAAAAGATATCTCTCTCATTGAAAAATCCAAGTGTACTTCAGACAAAGCCTCATCAGCAACAAGGGACCTGCTCAACTCAACTCAATTGTTTCTTAGTCATTATTGTCTTTGAGTCTTTGAGTCTTTGTATTTACTCTCAAGTGTAAACCTACTCTTTCTAGTGAAGCTTTTGTAGGTGATCTTATATCTTTCTCACTCATTATTTTAAGATTATTCAACAAGAGTTAGTTGATAGTTAGGCTACAGTTATCCAGGATCTGAGTCGACTAGATTTAGTTGATTGGTTTGTTAGCAATAGAGTTATTACTATGGTGTCTTGTAATAGAGTCATTGTAAGAAGGTTAAGGATGAACAGTTTAATCCTTGAAATTACGGAGTCTGTAATTCTACGTTGCTTAAAGATAATGAAGTGGTTGAGAAGTCCTATGAGGTAGGTCATGATTTTACTCCATTGAGCAAGGAGGTTTCCACGTAAACATCTTATGTTGTTTACTTTTATGCTTTTAGTTTTCATTATCATTTTCATCATTCTGTAAAAATTTTCAAGGACCTGATCCATGATCTGGTGGTGAACTCACACAAGCCAATAATTGGTATCAGAGCAGGTGCTTCTTAAAGGGCTAAAACCTAGGAAGGATCCTTTCTGATGGCTGCACCACCGAATCTTGAAGAAGGTCAATCCACCACAAAACTACCCCAATTCAATAGTCAATACTATGGATGGTAGAAGACTCGCACGTATGACTTTATTAAGGCTGAAGACAGTGAACTGTGGGACATCATCTGTGATGGACCACATTTTCCTAGAAAATTGGTGAAGGTTGGTAATGTTACATCCATCGTGCCTAAAAGTAGAAAAGAGAATGAAGAGGTGGATAGGAAGAAAATTGAGAAAAGTTAAAAGGCTAAGAATTTACTTATATGTGGAATAAGTTTAGATCAATACAACAGAATCTCTGCTTATGAATCTGCTAAAGAGATATGGGAGTGACTACAAATAGCTCATGAAGGCACTTTCCAGGTGAAGGAGTCGAAGGTTGATATGCTAACCACTCAACATGAAGCTTTCAACATGAAAGAGGGTGAATTAATCCAGGAGATGCATATTAGGTTCACGACCATCACAAATGAATTACATTGCCTTGGTGAAGTGATCATGCCAAGAAAACAAGTCTAAAAGATTCTAAGTGTCTTACACAAGTCTTGGGAAAGCAAGATCGATGCTATCACGGAAGCTCGAGATCTCAAGGCCCTTATAATGGATAAGTTGATTGGGAATCTAAAAACCCATGAATTCAAAAAGCAACAGGAACAAGGAAGAAATGAACCAAAGAAGGAGAAAAGTCTATCCCTGAAGTCAGCAAAACGTGAGTCAATTGAGGAAGATGAAGACATGGCGTATATTACTAGAAGATTTCAGAATATTGTGAGAAGAAACGAAGGGTTTCCTAGAAGAGAAAACACAAGTAAACACTCTGGAGGAAATGATTTGTGTCACAAATGTGGAAAACCAGGCCACTTTATCAAAGACTGTCCTCAACACAAAGTTGAGTTCAAGGAGTATATCAAGGTTGGTGGTGACAAAGGAAAGAGGAAGGACCTGGTCCCTAAAAAAATCAATCGAAAAGCAGTTACAGATCAAGTGGTTAAACAAGCATTAACTACTTAGAGAGATTCGTCTAGTGAGTCAAAAACATCCGAACAACTTGATGATGCTTCAAGGATGATGGTAGAAGATGAAGACCAAATCTTTGACTCTCTCTTTGCTCTCATGGCTAGGTCCAATGATGAAGACGATGATAAGGTAACTTTTTTTGGACATTAAAAACAACCTTAAGGGTTACACAATTAAGAAATTAAAGTCTCTTGCAAATGTGTTAATAGATTCAGTATGGGATCTTACTAAAGAGAAAGATTCCTTGAACAAAAACATTGATGATTTTGAAGTTGAGAAAAATGCCATGATGATTCAAATATCTGAAATACAAGAGAAATATCAGTTAGTTTTCTCTGAAAATTCCACCCTGAATGAAAAACTAAAGGAGATATCTCAATCTGGTGGAAAGGGAAAGGGTGAGGGTAGTAGCATCAGATTTTAAGCTTGAATAAAAGTTAAACAAGTCTCAATTGGATATTACTATCTCACTGGAGAGAAAATTGGAACTTGAGAGGAACCTGGTCAAAATTAAGGTTGAACTTGAAAAATCTCTCAAGTGGACTACCTCTTCTCAAGTTCTTGCTAATCTTACTAGTCAGAGATCTAACAGTGGATAAGGTATTGGTTATCAAAAGACTAATCCACCCTACAGTCCTCATAGGAAGTATGTGTATGTTGCTAACAACTTATTGTGTATTTATTATGGTAGAAATGGGCATATTAAAAATGCTTGCCCAGTAAGACTTGCAGTTGTCAGAAATCTTGATAAGTACCCTGAAGCTGAAAACCACAATAGGGTACCTTGTTCAAAGCTCAATAGAAATAGGTTACCTATGTGGACTAAAAGAAGTCTAATCCTTCCGTTATCCCCTTTCGAGGAAATCAGATTAAAATAGGTTCCCAAAGCTGACAAATGATTTTCATGCAGGCAAGAGCAAGAGGAAGCAATCATCACTGGTTCATGGATAGTGGATGTCCTAAGCACATGACTGGCAAAATAGAAGATTTTCTCTCGCTCAAGGCCTATCAAGGGGGAAGTGTATCCTTTTGTGATGTAAAGGAAGGGTATATTCTTGGCATTGGTAAAATTGGCAAAAACCTCAATCATGTTATTAAAAATTTCCATTATGTGGATGGTCTCAAGTATTGCTCGCTAAGTGTTACTCAAATTTGTGATAAAGGAAATAAAGTCAAGTTCTAACATCAAAAAGGAGTAACAATATGTATGTGGCTAATTTGAGATCCTTATCTGGAAATGACCTCACTTGTCTCGGTGCACAAGATGAGCATACCAACTTGTGGCATAGAAGGCCAGGACATGACAGCTCCTCTCTTTTAAATAAGCTGGTCTCCAAGGACCTGGTTTGTGGGATGCCAAAATTAAAGTTTGTTGATAGCAAGGTGTATGATGCGTGCGCAAAAGGCAAACAGACCAGGTATTCCTTCAAACAGAAGAAACGAGTAAGTACTTCAAGGCCATTGGAACTTCTCCATATGGATTTATATGGTCCTGTGATGATTGGGAGCAGAGGTGGAAATAAATATATCGTAGTCATTATGGATGATTACTCCAGGTTCACCTGGATTATGTTCTTGAGGTCCAAAGATGAAATTTTCCCTGTCTTTGTTACCTTTGCCAAGCAAATTCAGGTAAAGGTTGATGGAAAAATTGTTGGGATCAAGTTAGATCATGAAATAGAGTTCTAAAATACTAAGTTTGATGAATTTTGTGGTGAAAATGGAATAAGTCATAACTTTTCTGCTCCCAGAACACCACAACAGAATGGTGTTGTTGAGACAAAGAACAGAACATTGGTGTACATTGTCATAACTATGTTGATTGATGCTGGAATTACCAAGAACTTCTGGGCAGAAGCTTTCAACACTTCTTGCTACGTGATCAACAGATGTCTAATTAGGTCCATTCTCGAAAAGACTCCTTACGAGCTGCTGAACAAGAAAAATCCCAAGTTAAGCTATCTCAGGGCTTTTGTATATAAGTGTTTTGTCTCAAACAATAGAAAGGATAATCTGGGTAAGTTAGATCCAAAAATTCATGAAGGGATCTTCGTAGGAAAATCCTCTAACAGCAAGGCTTACAAGATCTTTAACAAAAAAACTCAATGTGTAAAAGAAAGAGTACATGTCATCTTTGATGAGTGTGGAGATCTGAGAGATGGATATGGACAAGATGATGCTGAAATAGAAGGTCTTATATGATTTCAAGAAGATTCTTTGAACGGGAAAGGCATAAGTAATCAAGAGTTGGAAGATGATAAAAATCATACTGCTAATTCTCAGGAACCTGGTACCTCTTAAGTAGCACAAACTATTGGAGATAAAGATACCAACCTAGGAGAACAACAGTTTTCACAAACCTCCCCAATTCAAGACCCAGAGGGACCTAGTACTAGTCAGCCTCAGTCCTCTCAAAAGAAGTCAAATTAGAAGAGCAAATCATCTCTTCCTCTGTATAATTTGGTCACTCCACTAGACTTACGAATTCAAACCAGTTCTCAGGCCAGAAACATATTTGTTTTTTGGCATTTCTCCAAATTGAACCCAAGAATGTGAAAAAGGCTCTCAAGCATGCTGATTGGGTGAATTATATGCAAGAAGAACTTCATCAATTTGAGAGAAGTAAGGTGTGGAACCTGGTCCCCAAACCCGATGATAGAACTGTTATTGGAACCAGGTGGGTCTACAGAAATAAGGCTGATAAACATGAGAATACTATTAGGAACAAGGCAAGGCTTGTAGTGTAGGGAGACACTCAAAAAGAAGGGATAGATTATGATGAAACTTTTGCACTTATTGCAAGAATGAAAGCAATCAGAATTCTTATTGCATTTGCTTCATATATGGAATTCAAACCATATCAGATGGACGTGAAAAGTGCATTTCAAAATGGGTTCCTAAAAGAAGAAGTTTATGTAATGTATCCTCTTGGCTTCAAAGATATTGAACATCCTATGTATGTGTTTAAGTTGGGCAAGTCTCTCTACGGCCTAAAGCAAGCTCCAAAGGCATGGTATGAAAGATTATCTAAATTTCTTCTAGAAAATGGCTTTAAAAGAGAGAAGATTGACAACACTCTATTCTTAAAGTCCAGAGGAAGAAACCTACTGATTGTGCAAGTGTATGTGGATGACATTATTTTTTGTGCCACTACCAGTTCCCTATGTGAAGAATTTGAGATGAGTATGATGGGTGAGCTAAACTTCTTTCTTGGATTGCAGAACAAGCAAATCTCAAATGGAACTATGATTTGTCAGTAGAAATGCATCAAAGAATTGTTAAAAAGGTTTCACATAGAAGATTAAAAAACAATTGATACTCTCATAGGAACTTCTTGAAAACTTGACACTGATAAATCTGGTCCCTCTGTGAATAAAACCATGTATAGGGGAATCATTTGGTCTTTACTGTACTTAATTGCTAGCAAACTAGATATAGTTTTCAGTGTGGGTATGTGTGCCAGATTCCAGGCGTGAACAAAGGAATCGCATCTAAAGTCCACCAAGAGGATTCTCAGATATCTCAAGGGAACTTTCGACTTGGTTCTCTTCTATCCAACAGGGGACAACTTTGATTTTGTTGGGTATGATGATGCTGACTATGTAGGGTACCTGGTTGATCAAAAGAGAACCTCAAGAATGGCTCATTTCCTTGGCTAATTCTTCATCTCAAGAACCTCAAAACTCAATAGCTCTTTCTACTACTGAAGTAGAATATGTAGCGGTTGCATTTTGTTATGCATAACTCCTTTGGATCAAGCAATAGCTGGAAGATTTTGGAATAATTTCATATTGTATTCCTCTATTGTGTGACAACACCAGTGCTGTGAATATGACCCAAAATCCAATCCAACACAAAAGGACTAAACACATCGACATCTGACATCACTTTCTAAGAGACAAATATGTAGAAGAGGTTGTTCAAATGCAGTTCTATAGCACTGAAGATCAAATTGCAGAAATATTTACAAAGGCACTCAGCAGGAACCAGTTTTAGCAAAATCACATGAAGTTGGGACTCATCAAATTGAACTGGGTTCTCTCAGATTAGGCACTCTTGTCCCTATAATACCCCGTACTTGTTCTAACCTCACTTGATACCTAGAGGTCATATCTACCTAAGTGTTGAGATGCCATGAGTATGTGTTTTATGGTGTCATTGGTGAAACATTTGATATCGGACCTAATATGTGCGATTAGACCTTCGTAGGAGGTGTTTTGTGATTTCGTGGAGCATTTGGGTAATACCTCGTACACATTCTAACCCAATTTGGTGACTTGGAGTCATGTTTACTTGATGATTAAGATCACTAAGTAAGTATTTTGTAGTGTTTTGATAAGGTATTGGACAATATGCAAGTATTGAAGAAATGGCCAAAAAATTCAGCAAGGTATGAAAACTTGCACCACTACCCTGTTTCAGGGGGTGTGGCGCAAGCCACTGATTCAGAGAGGGTGTATTTCTTGCGCCACTGACTTGCTTTGCAGCAGTGGCGCAAGGCACAAATATTGTGCCCTTCCGGACTCATTTTGTAACGCAATTCTACGGCGATTCTTAGATGGTTCCTTTTGGTTCTTTGGAGTTCTTTGAGAATTGTGAAATCTTCAAACACTTAAATACACTCCTACGTACTCCTACATGATCAAATCATGAAACATAAATAGTTATCCAAAATGTTCAATGAAGCCATGGGCGACTAGAATTCCTATTTTTGCTATTGAGACGACGAATGAGAATCTCGTAAGAGAATATTGTCATGACATTATGGAATTAATTAAACATGATATATATGATGAATTATACATGAAAGTTGATGGGTTAAATGGATATGTGTTATTGGGCCCAAATTTAGGGCCCAAAATGGAATAAAAGACATGGCCCAAAGGGCAAAATGACCCATTCTTCCACTTTGATCACATTTAATGCCAAGGAATGTCTAAGTATTACTTGGGGTCTATATAAAGGCCCCAAAATCAGATTTTATTCATCCAAAACTCTCATGCCTTTTAAGATATTTTCTCAAACATTTCTCTAGTTCCAAACCCTAAGGCAAATATTTCCTTTGGACTCTTTGGTAAAGATCATCCTATTCCAAGCCTTGGTAAGTATTTATTCTCATGGATTAACATATTATATGCATGGGAGATTATGTATATTATGATAGTTATGTTGGTAAGGTGGTGAATAGTGTATTTTTGCTTTTGGTGAAAGATGTGCTATCTTGGTGATTTGAACTTGAAAAGAGACTTGATGTATTAATGAAAGAGCATGGTATGGATAAAATATGAACATGTATGGTGTGATTTTGTTATTAAACTTATTATTTTTCTAAAAGTGTAAATTGTGGGATTTTGGCCGATATGTGCTATGAGGTGTATTAAGGTAATTTGATGGATTATTTGTGATGTGGTGTGGATAAGAAAGTGTAAAGGAGAAGTGTTGTGGAGAAATGTATTGATTATCATGTATTGGTCAATGTATGGAATATTGGGGAATTTTTGGAATAATAATTTCATCAATGGTTTTGTCAAGGGAAAATGGCATGTTTAAGGGCAAACATGTAATATTGATATTATATGCATTTGTAGAATAGTTGATGGTTAATGTGAATCCCATTATATATTTGTGTTGTATAGTGACACATAAAGAAGGAGAGGGACTATTGTATGCACCTCTAGGATTATATATTCATATTGCGAATACAAGGTATGTAAGGTTGCTCTGTCCGTATCATTCTGCAGCAAATAGTATTCACATTGACTTTATGCTTGTCCTATTCCAAAATGTGCTAAGGTATTCTATATCCGGTTATCCATGATCATTGTCATATATTTCCTACTCATTGATCATTGGTGAATCTCATGTCTCATATTCATGAATAATGTTCCAAAAGCTCAACAATGTTATGTTTCAAAGTTTCAATAGTGGTTATACTCATATATCTTGTTCATTGATTATTGTCTAATGGGTCCAATGGTGATATGTTTCCGATAAGGCTATGTTTCCAACAATGTTTATTCACATGTCTCTCACTCATTGGTTAATGATCCAAAGCTTCAAGTGAAGTTATGATTATCATGGTACCAATCTCAAAGTAATAAACAAAGTAATGCATATGTGGTCAATGATCAAGTATGAGTGGCAGCTTTGGGGGCAAAAATTCCTAGCTCAAGCCGATCCCGAGGTTGTTGGATCAGGGCAGTCTTGGGGGCATAAGCCTAGCTCGGACCAATCATGACAGGGGGCAGCTCTAGGGGTAATAACCTAGCTCGAGTAGAACCTGAAATATCGTGTGGGTGGCAGCTCTAAAGGTACTAACCTAGCTTGAGCCGATCCCGATATATATATTGATTCATAGGGTGGCAGCTCTAGGGGAATAAGCCTAGCTCGAGCCGATCCCAACATATCGCTATGTTATGTTTAAAACCCACTGTTCAGTCGGGGCACGGGTATCACAGGTCAAAGGCAAAGGTGAATAATCATGGAAGTAAAGATACAAAGAATGTAATGAAAGCAACTTACATGGTTTCCAAAGTACAGAATAGTGATTCATCTACATTGTGACTTATCTATATTGGTTATGCATTTGAACTTGAGTTCTTGACATATTTTCATATCTTACAAGTTTCATATGGCCTTACATACTGAGTACATTCTTCGTACTGCCCCTCTTGGGGAATTTACCTTACTTGCTGCAGGCGCAGGTACTAGTAGGCCTCCACAGTAGGTTGCCAGTTGTTGCAGATCTTTGGTGAGCTCCAGTTAGTTCGGGGCTACTCCAAGTCACAGTTTGTACATATGTTTTGGTGTTGTACATATTGTATAAAGCGGGGACTTGTCCCGACTTTTAGTTCATTTTGGTCAATGCATTTGTTAGAGGCTTTTGTAGACGGATGTGGGTGTGTAAATGTAAAAGGGATATGTCCTTCTTGACTTGGTGGCCTCAACGGCCAAGTTTCGCATATGTATATATATATCATGTTCCATGAATTCCATTGTTGGTATCTATAGCTATTATGTGATTGGGTTTCTTATGGCATGCATATGATTGAATAGAGACAAAGGTTGGTTCTCTCGGGCCTTGTCGGCTACGAGTGCCAATCCGCCCCAATGGGATTCAGGGCGTGACAAAAATGGTATCAGAGCAGGTCGTTCTAAAGGTGTCTACAAAGCTGTGTCTGAGTAGAGTCTTACTTATCGATGTGTTTTGCACCACATTTATAAGTAGGAGGCTACGGGACATTTAGGATGTTGTTTCTTTTCTTCATTCCTAGATCGTGCAATAGAGCCAGTGTTGTAAGTTAAATCATATCTGACCATGGTGATTGGTTTTTCTTTGATATAGAAAATGCCGATGACAAGAAAAGGTCGAGGAAAAAGTAAGAGAATAGATAGAATTGCTGGTGAAGGAACCAGTATACCACCACCTGATCAAGTTAATCAAGGCGATACTGAGCATGAATTTGTGTCACGAGCTTCCTACACTCCCTCTGTACCAGAGGAGTCGAGTAGGAGAGGAGCACCTGCAGAACCACCAATGAATGCCACAGATCAGGATCTTAGAAATGCAGTTCATATATTGACACAGTTAGTGGCAGCCCAGAGTCAAGGAAGAGCTGGTCCAATGACACATGATGATGAAACGGCTAGAGTGGCAAGTTGTAAAACACAGGATTTCCTAAAATTGGACCCTCCTATCTTCACAGGGTCATATCCAAAAGCAGATCCACAGGACTTTGTGGATCAAATTCAGAGGGATTTGGAAGTTATGCCCATGACAGGGGTAGAAACAGTTGAACTTGTTGCGTACAGGCTGAAAGGAGAGGCAATATTGTGGTATGAGGATTGGGAGAAATCCCGTGAGATTGGTGCAAATCCACCGAATTGGGAAGAATTTAAAACAGCTTCCCTTGATCATTACTTGCCCTACGAGATCTGTGAGGCACGTGCGAATCAATTCCTAAATCTCCGTCAGGGAAATCTAAGCGTCAGGGAATATAGCTTGCAATTTAATTCCTTGGCTCGATATGCACCAAATGTTGTGGCTACGATGGCAGATAGAGTCCATCGATACGTGGACAGACTAGAGCCATATTTGGTAAGGGATTGCACTATTGCTGCCTTGAACAAAGACATGGATATAGCGAGAATTCAGGTCTTCGCCCAGAAAATGAAAGATCAAAGGCAGAGACGAAGGGTACACGAATTTGATAGGGGACAGTCCAAAAGGGCTAGACCTATGGGACCACCTATGATGTCCCAAGGACGATCTAGGCCCCGTATGTTTCCTAGACCACCTAGGACATCGTTCTCCTATTCCACAGGGGGTGCTCATTCTCAGTTTTGAGGGTCGAGAGGTGGACCATCTGGGCAGAGTAGTGGAGGTCACGGATCACAGGCAGCAGGTTTTCCGTATTAGTAGTGTCAGCACTGCGAGCGTATTCATACAGGTACACGCAGAGTGGGGACAAATGCTTGTTTCTGGTGCGGCGTGACAGGACACATGATGAGAGAGTGTCCCCAGAGGAGCATGAGTGGTATAGCAAGACCGGAAGGATCGGTCGTTGCGTCATCAGCATCGGTTCCTTCACTGGGCCGAGGTGTGCAGTCTGTTGGCCGTGGTAGGGGTGCTAGAGGAGAAACCAGTACTAGTGAGGTCCAGAATCGCACTTATGCTTTAGTGGACATACAGAATTCAGAGGTTTCCCCTGATGTTGTCACAGGTAAATTATCCATATTCTCATATAATGTATATGCATTGATTGACCCCGGTTCTACATTTTCCTATGTTACTCCATTGGTTGCTGCGAAATTTGCAAAGGCACCAGAATTATTAATTAAATCAATTGAAGTGTCTACACCGATTGGTGAATAGATTATTTCAAAGAGAGTATATCGTAACTGTGTGGTTACTGTGTGTGGTCATGATACGTTGGCCGATCTCATTGAATTAGACATGGTGGATTTTGATGTGATCATGGGGATGGATTGGTTGGCCTCTTGTTATGCCACGGTAGATTGACGGACCAAGAAGGTGCAATTTTGTTTTCCGCAAGAAAATGTTCTTGAATGGCAGGGTAATGTAGGGGCACCACAAGGGAAATTTATTTCCTATTTGAAAGCCAGGAAAATGGTTGCTAAGGGTTATATATGTCATTTAGTATGGGTGAAAGATAATGATGTGGAACCACTAACTCCGCAGTCGGTTCCAGTGGTCAATGAATTTCTAGATGTGTTCCCAGAGGATCTTCCATGCTTACCCCCAGAACGGGAAGTAGAATTTGGCATTGATGTGATTCCAGACACTCAGACTATTTCTATTCCTCCATATAGAATGGCCCCAGCAGAATTGCGTAAATTGAAGGAGCAATTAAAAGATTTGCTGGACAAAGGCTTCATTAGGCCTAATATGTCCCCATGGGGTGCACCGGTATTATTTGTGCGAAAGAAATATGGCACTTTGATAATGTGCATTAACTATCGGCAATTGAATAAGGTAACGATCAAGAATAAATATCGCCTCCCTCGAATTGATGATTTGCTTGATCAGTTACAGGGTGACAAGTGTTTTTCAAAGATCGACTTGAGGTCGGGTTACCATTAAGTCAGAGTTAGAGAAGAAGATGTGCCAAAGACAGCTTTCTGAACACGGTATAGCTATTATGAATTTTTAGTTATGTCATTTGGACTAACAAATGCACCAGCTGTGTTCATGGATTTGATGAATAGGGTGTTTAAGCCATTTTTGGACGTGTTCGTCACGGTGTTTATAGATGACATCCTAGTTTATTCCAGAACACCGGAGGACTATGCTAATCACTTACGACAGGTGTTACAGATTCTCCGTGAGCGTAAGTTGTATGCCAAGTTCTCTAAAAGTGAGTTTTGGTTAAAATCAGTTGCATTCTTGGGCCACATTGTGTCAGACGAAGGTATACAGGTTGATACACAAAAGATCAAAGCAGTGAAAAATTGGCCAAGACCTACGACACCCACAAAAATCTGTACTTTTCTTGGACTGGCAGGTTATTACAGAAGATTTGTGGAAGGTTTTTCCTCTATTGCTGCACCATTAACAAAGCTTACACATAAGGCAGTAAAATTTCAGTGGAATGATGCGTGCGAGAAAAGCTTCCAAAGGTTGAAAGATAAATTAACTTCCACACCAGTTTTAGTGCTTCCCGAAGGTACCGAAGGTTATGTAGTGTATCGTGATGATTCCGGGGTTGGCCTCGGATGTGTATTGATGCAACACGGTAATGTCATAGTATATGCCTCACGACAGTTGCGGCCACTCGAGAAAAATTATCCCACACATGATCTTGAATTAGCAGCAGTTGTCTTTGCTTTAAAGATATGGCGTCATTATTTATATGGAGTTCATGTTGATATCTATACGGATCACAAAAGTTTGCAATATCTCTTTAAGCAGAAGGAACTCAATTTGAGGCAGCGAAGGTGGTTAGAGCTCTTAAAAGACTATGATATTGATATTCTTTATCATCCAGGGAAAGCAAATGTAGTAGCGGATGCATTGAGACGCAAAGCAGTAGAAAACACCAGTGGCCAGTTGACCGAAAAGCATACACAAAGATCTACATCAACTAGCCAGCTTGGGAGTTCAACTTATTGAATCTCCAGATGAAAGGGTTATTGTGCAAAATGCAGCAGAATCCTCCTTGATAGCTGAAGTAAAAGAGAAGCAGTTTGCGGATTCTATTTTATTATAGCTAAAGGAGAATGTACAGCAGAATTTGACCAAGGCATTTGATCTTACACAAGAAGGGGTACTTCAATGTCAAGGGAGATTATGTGTACCGAACGTAGATGAGTTGAGGACACGAATTATGACAGAGGCACATCATTCGCATTATTCTATTCATCCGGGTGCTACTAAAATGTACCATGAATTGAAAGAAGTGTATTGGTGGGGAAATATGGAAAAGAACATTGCAGAATTTGTCGCACAATGCCCGAATTGTCAACAAGTGAAAGTGAAACATCAGAAATCGGGAGGTTACATGCAATGTATCAATCTTCTAGTCTAGAAATAGGATATGATTAATATGGATTTCATTACAGGTTTGCCTCGTACATTGCAGAAGTTCGATTCTATATGGATCATAGTGGACAGGCTTACCAAATCAGCACATTTTCTACCAGTCAAGACCACCTATATGGCTGAGGATTATACGAAGTTGTATGTGAAAGAGATAGTACGATTTGCCTCTTATTGAATTTGCATATAACAATATCTATCATTCAAGTATTAAAATGGCACTTTATGAAGCCTTGTACGGAAGGAAGTGTAGATCACCAATCGGATGGTTTATAGCGGGTGAAACTGTTTTACTTGGGCCAGATATTGTTCATCAGGCTATGGAGAAAGTTAAAGTAATCCAACAGCGGTTACAAACGTCTCAAATTCATCACAAGTCATATGCTGATGTTAGAAGAAGAGGGCTTGAATTCGCCATAGGTGATTGGGTATTTTTAAAAGTGTCACCGATGAAAGGGGTAATGCGGTTCGAAAAGAAAGGGAAATTGAGTCCACGTTACATAGGCCCATACGAGATCATTAGAAGATTTGGGCAAATTGCGTATGAGTTGGCACTACCCCAGGAACTTTCCTCAGTCCATCCGGTATTTCATGTTTTGATGCTTCGAAAATGCATAGGAGATCCTTCTCGTATCGTTCCCGTAGAGGATGTTCAAGTTACGGAGGATCTTACTTATGAGGAGGTACCCATAAGTACTTGTTGCTATCCTAGAGCAACAAGTAAAGAGATTGAGGAATAATATGCCGCATCCGTAAAAGTCCTTTGGAGAAACCAACAAATAGAGGAGATCACATGGGAAGCTGAGGAAATGATGAAATCCCAGTATCCTCATCTATTTCAAATGGACCAAGAAGTTCACAGTGCGGAGGTGGAAAAATAACAAGTAAGTATTTAAGAGAATTATGTGTATGTGTATACGTATGTTAAAGTAGAGATGCATTTGTTGTGTATAAGACGATGTTGTTAACATTCGAGAACGAATGTTTCTAAGGGGGAAAGAATGTAACACCCCGTACTTGTTCTAACCTCACTTGATACCTTGAGGTCATATCTACCTAAGTGTTGAGATGCCATGAGTATGTGTTTTATGGTGTCATTGGTGAAACATTTGATATCGGACCTAATATGTGCGATTAGACCTTCGTAGGAGGTGTTTTGTGATTTCGTGGAACATTTGGGTAATACCCCGTACACATTCTAACCCAATTTGGTGACTTGGAGTCATGTTTACTTGATGATTAAGATCACTAAGTAAGTATTTTGTAGTGTTTTGATAAGGTATTGGACAATATGCAAGTATTGAAGAAATGGCCAAAAAATTCAGCAAGGTATGAAAACTTGCACCACTACCCTGTTTCAGGGGGTTTGGCGCAAGCCACTGATTCAGAGAGGGTGTATTTCTTGCGCCACTGACTTGCTTTGCAGCAGTGGCGCAAGGCACAAATATTGTGCCCTTCCGGACTCATTTTGTAACGCAATTCTACGGCGATTCTTAGATGGTTCCTTTTGGTTCTTTGGAGTTCTTTGAGAATTGTGAAAGCTTCAAACACTTCAATACACTCCTACGTACTCCTACATGATCAAATCATGAAACATAAATAGTTATCCAAAATGTTCAATGAAGCCATGGGCGACTAGAATTCCTATTTTTGCTATTGAGACGACGAATGAGAATCTCGTAAGAGAATATTGTCGTGACATTATGGAATTAATTAAACATGATATATATGATGAATTATACATGAAAGTTGATGGGTTAAATGGATATGTGTTATTGGGCCCAAATTTAGGGCCCAAAATGGAATAAAAGACATGGCCCAAAGGGCAAAATGACCCATTCTTCCACTTTGATCACATTTAATGCCAAGGAATGTCTAAGTATTACTTGGGGTCTATATAAAGGCCCCAAAATCAGATTTTATTCATCCAAAACTCTCATGCCTTTTAAGATATTTTCTCAAACATTTCTCTAGTTCCAAACCCTAAGGCAAATATTTCCTTTGGACTCTTTGGTAAAGATCATCCTATTCCAAGCCTTGGTAAGTATTTATTCTCATGGATTAACATATTATATGCATGGGAGATTATGTATATTATGATAGTTATTTTGGCAAGGTGGTGAATAGTGTATTTTTGCTTTTGGTGAAAGATGTGCTATCTTGGTGATTTGAACTTGAAAAGAGACTTGATGTATTAATGAAAGAGCATGGTATGGATAAAATATGAACATGTATGGTGTGATTTTGTTATTAAACTTGTTATTTTTCTAAAAGTGTAAATTGTGGGATTTTGGCCGATATGTGCTATGAGGTGTATTAAAGTAATTTGATGGATTATTTGTGATGTGGTGTGGATAAGAAAGTGTAAAGGAGAAGTGTTGTGGATAAATGTATTGATTATCATGTATTGGTCAATGTATGAAATATTGGGGAATTTTTGGAATAATAATTTCATCAATGGTTTTGTCAAGGGGAAATGGCATGTTTAAGGCAAACATGTAACATTGATGTTATATGCATTTGTAGAATAGTTGATGGTTAATGTGAATCCCATTATATATTTGTGTTGTAGAGTGACACATAAAGAAGGAACGGGACTATTGTATGCACCTCTAGGATTATATATTCATATTACGAATACAAGGTATGTAAGGTTGCTCTGTCCGTATCATTCTGCAGCAAATAGTATTCACATTGACTTTACGCTTGTCCTATTCAAAAATGTGCTAAGGTATTCTATATCCGGTTATCCATGGTCATTGCCATATATTTCCTACTCATTGATCATTGGTGAATCTCATGTCTCATATTCATGAATAATGTTCCAAAAGCACAACAATGTTATGTTTCAAAGTTTCAATAGAGGTTATACTCATATATCTTGTTCATTGATTATTGCCTAATGGGTCCAATGGTGATATGTTTCCAATAAGGCTATGTTTCCAACAATGTTTATTCACATGTCTCTTACTCATTGGTTAATGATCCAAAGCTTCAAGTGAAGTTATGATTATCATGGTACCAATCTCAAAGTAATACATCTGTGGTCAATGATCAAGTATGGGTGGCAGCTTTGGGGGCAAAAATGCCTAGCTCAAGCCGATCCCGAGGTTGTTGGATCAGGGGGCAGTCCTGGGGGCATAAGCCTAGCTCGGACCAATCCTGACAGGGGGCAACTCTAGGCGTAATAACCTAGCTCGAGCCATACCTGAAATGTCGTATGGGTAGCAGCTCTAGAGGTACTAACCTAGCTCTAACCGATCCCGATATATATATTGATTCATAGGGTGCCAGCTCTAGGGGAATAAGCCTAGCTCGAGCCGATCCCAACATAACGCTATGTTATGTTTAAAACCCACTGTTCAGTCGGGGCACGGGTATCACAGGTCAAAGGCAAAGGTGAATAATCATGGAAGTAAAGATACAAAGAATGTAATGAAAGCAACTTACATGGTTTCCAAAGTACAGAATAGTGATTCATCTACATTGTGACTTATCTATATTGGTTATGCATTTGAACTTGAGTTCTTGACATATTTTCATATCTTACAAGTTTCATATGGCCTTACATACTGAGTACATTCTTCGTACTGCCCCTCTTGGGGAATTTACCTTACTTGCTGCAGGCGCAGGTACTAGTAGGCCTCCACAGTAGGTTGCCAGTTGTTGCAGATCTTTGGTGAGCTCCAGTTAGTTCGGGGCTACTCCAAGTCACAGTTTGTACATATGTTTTGGTGTTGTACATATTGTATAAAGCGGGGACTTGTCCCGACTTTTAGTTTATTTTGGTCAATGCATTTGTTAGAGGCTTTTGTAGACGGATGTGGGTGTGTAAATGTAAAAGGGATATGTCCTTCTTGACTTGGTGGCCTCAACGGCCAAGTTTCGCATATGTATATATACATCATGTTCCATGAATTCCATTGTTGGTATCTATAGCTATTATGTGATTGGGTTTCTTATGGCATGCATATGATTGAATAAAGACAAAGCTTGGTTCTCTCGGGCCTGGTCGGCTACGAGTGCCAATCCGCCCCAATGGGATTCGGGGTGTGACAGTCCCTCAGCATTGTCTATAATTAGGAAATAGGTATCCGAGTGATTTGAATGTACACTAAGTCTAACACAGTTTCATATGTTTACAGATATACATGCATGGTAATAAGGAGAAGATGAGAAAGATGATGGGAAAGACTTAATTACAAAGGTTCAAAATCCAGAGGAGGGACAAGGTCCCTTCTCATAAGGTTAGCATCATCCACTTTACTTTTCAAAAGGTTTTATAAACTATTTTAAGTTTTGCCACGTAGGATTCCCGCCTATCAGAAAATCTATCATATCTCCGTAAGTTGAATCAACACACTCTATCCCAACCAGACACGTTGCTTCATCTCCTCTCAAATCAATCTAAATTGCTCCATTCCAACTCCTATTTATTACTACCTTCACCTCCAATAGCACTCACATCTTCAAAACCCTATACACCTATATTTGTTCCCTATCCTCTTTCTTCTCTCCTTCATTTTCCCAACTTCTTCTAAACTAAAGAGATCATGTCTCAACCATCCTTTCCAAATCAATTTTCCAAGGAACCATTGGAACCCTTACAATCATCTCCTTCATTCCATGTTGCTACTGGTTTTCAAAATCTATTCTTAAACATCCACCTCACTTACTCCTCTCTACCAGAAAATGTTGTTCTTACAGTGTCACCATCGATGGACAACTCGTAACATTCTCCTGTTTAGACTTCTACTGCTCAAGGTGAGTTCAGTAAGAAAAATCTGACCTTTGGTTCAGACATCATTAACCCTATCTCTAAAAAAGTCACAATGTCTCAACTTGGCCTCTTAAAATGGTGAAAGAAGCCTCGCAATTAAATGTTGATGCGAGATCCTCTAAGGGACCTGGTACCAAGGATGATTTACCCAAGGATTCTTGCTTGGAAACTCAATCAGTTGATGAACATATTTTCAACGAACATTTGCCTAACAAGAGAGGAACTTCATCTAATATTTTGGCTGTGAGCAAGGATCTAGTTGAGCAGAGTTTAACCAAAATGGTTGAAGGGGCATCTAAAGATAATAGAAGCAAAGGCTCGTTTACTTCTCCTAAATTTGGTTCTCCAACACTTTCTCCTCATCCAAAATAGGACAACACTCTAGGGTTTTTTGTGATTCAGGAAAATATGGAGGAATCTGAAGAAGATACAGATGATAATCAACCTCTGGTCTGGAAAGTCACTAAACAGAGGGTGTCTGATACCTTCAAAGGTTTCGGTTAACCAGTAAAAGTTCATGGCACTAGAGGGAGTTCCAGATGCATTATGGATGCAGCCATGAAAGAAATAAGTCCAGCACAAGAAAAAAGAGGAAATTGAGGAAGAAGTCAGTCATTGAAGTAAATGTGCCATCTGAAATGGTGGTAAATGTGAAAGAGGCAGACCAAGAAAAAGAAGTAGATGATGATTTTGCTCGTGGAGTATCTTAGCATCGCACTAAAGCACTTTCTACCAGTACCATCGCATCCAAAATTGTCAAAGAAAAGGGGTTGTTGATCAAAAAGAAAAGCATTGATGTTGGGACTAAATGCAAATGAGGTGAAGATCGGGATGAGGAGGGACCTGCCCTATCTATAAATTTGCTAAAGCAGCCAAAAGTATTATGGCTCACCAGCAGGGACCTGGTCCCAGTGCCAAGACCTCCAAGTCCAAGAAGGTTGTCAAAGTGTTCACTAGAGAAGAGAGACAAGCGAGGCTAAAGAAAAAAAAGGTGTTGTTTGGGAGAGTATTTGATCCTAAAATTGCTAATTTTCTTGGCATGATTGAGTTGTTGGAGATAACCAAATTTCAGGATCGGAGTCATCTTTTCGAGCCTCCTATTCCAACTCTCTATGAGAAAGAAGTTAGAGAATTTTATCATGAACTGTCATTTTCTGAGAATGTTTTGTCCTTAACTACACAAGTACATAGTGTTGAAATATCTCTGGATGAAAAAGTGCTAGGGGAGATTCTTGAGGTTACTACTGAAGGGATCATGTTCGTGGTAGATCAGCCAGGTTCTAAGAAATTCCTCAAGCATATTGGCAAATTAGATGATCTGAATATTGCCAACGTGAACAATATAGCCCTTAAAGTGGAGTTTCAGTTGTTGTTCGAACTCGTAAATAAGATTATTCTTCCCAGAATTGAAAAATGCATGGTTGCCTCAATAGCGGATTGTATATGATGGAATCACTAAGCAAGTTCAAAGAGATAAGTCTTCCAGCCATTATGATTGAGCACATGCATAAGGTGATGATGGTAAAGGATGGGAGGCATGGGTTGGCTTATGGATTCCAGTTGAACAAGGTTTTTGACTTATTTAAGTTTCCATGTATAACACCGCATACCTTTTTCATGCCTTGTTATGTTTTCTTGAAGCTCAAAAATGGACCTAGATTACCCTTAGATCAAGTAGAAATCATTTGGGATGAGTTTGAGGATGTTAAGAAAGGTTTGTACGTGATAATGGGGTTGTGTGTCGCATCGTAGGAGGTTAAGCGTTGGCATTTATGTCGCACAACCAAGCTGGGGAACTCACTTGTTCACCTTCACCGTGGCATGTGGCAACACAGGCAAAGGCCATGCTTTAGGGTGTGCACCGCACAGGTGAGGGTTGTGCTACTGGATAGTCGCTAAGATCCAAACGGAGCAAAAGCAAGGTCACCAAAAGTGAAACAAGGTCGCCGGAATATCTTGAGAATTAATTTAATTGACAAATTTAAATGCCTCAAATTTTCTCAAACTGCGATACATTGAAAAAGCGTTTAGTACATATATTAATTTAAATGACAATTAGTTATGTACCTTCATTGATCGCCATTAGACCATGATAAAACTGTTTTTACCTTGGTCCTTAACACTAATTACTAACAATTCCCTGCTGTATCGACGCTCTCTACATGTGTGAAAAAGACACATAACACTGCAAAGTAGAAAAAAGTTTTAAAAAAAAAATGAGTTTAACTGGTATCCACTCTTTTTTGTTTTGCATTATGACTTTGTTATTGAAATTAGGGAGGATCAATCGCGTCAAGTTTCATATATCGTCAATTTTTACTTTATTGTTGTCCAACACCATCGAATATGAATCAATTAGCAACATCAATCTTCAAAGCAATTAGCAAAATAAACCTAAGCAATCACTGTCACCATCACTATTCTATGATATAGTACTCTCTTTGTCTCAATTTATATGATATTTTTTACTTTTTGCGATTCGAACTTTTTAATCTTGATTGTACAATTGGACGACATTGAAGCTTTTGGTTTTTCTAAATAAAATTTACACATTTAAAAATTTAAAAGAATCATCACAGTATAAGTTATGATAACTAATAATTTAAAATATTTAACAGACATAAATTTTTTTTAAAAAAGTTAACTCGTTTGATTCTCAAAATCCTAACATCAACAAATAAATTGGGACTAAGAAAACTGTTAGTAGAATTTTTGTTTTAGGGGAGAAAAAACGGGAATAACAGAAAATAGCAAGACCTAAGATTAAGGAGTGGAGAAAGGAAAAAAGTAAGTAATTAAGAAAATAATGTGGTACTTAGCTATTACCTATTAAACTTACTACTAGTGTAAAATAATGTTTCCACTGACGGAAAAAAAAAGTTAAACTCAAAAAAAAATTATCGCCTACATTTACATTGTCAATCTAATAACTGATTTCCTCTGAGCTTGCTCCTTAAATACTGCATATATATCCCCCGTCTCAATTTGAAAGGCACCATTCGGATTTCGAGAGTCATTTTTAAAATTTTGACTGTAAATTTATACATGTAATCTTTAAGCGTTTTTATGGGACGGAGGGAGTAGATGGTTATATCTGTTGCATGTTTAAAATGTTCTGAAGAAATATTCATCATTATCCTGCTCAGTGGGATTTTCTGTCCTTAATGGAATTGGAAATAAGCTCTCCTTATAATCTAAAGGCCAAGCCCAGCCGGACCGCAGATGTTCAAAAAAATCAAATCCAAGATTCGTAGATTGTTTAGCGTTCTGATCATAAAACACCAACGTGTAAGTTTCCAAAAGTTCGAAGATGTACTTATCATACTCCCAAATCCCACGAGGCCAATGCGATGGTATCGGTGGATTCAACGTGTACACTTTGATCCAATTATTCTCTCGAATCCTTTGCCATATATCATAATGTGATATCATAGGCGTCGACATTTCATTACTAGCCATGGCCGCAAGTGATACACCGCGTAACAGTAGTGTCGCCCAGTAATTACCTGGAATCGGTGGCCCTGGCATTTTCCCGAAAAGTTCAGTTTCAAAATCAAATGTCAGAACACTGTACACGTTTTCCTTGTCGCAGATCACTTTGCTGCTGGCCATCCAATGATACACTCCATTCTGGTATGTGAAATTTTGGGAAACAGATATTTGGCATTCGTGAGAAAAATTCGGTTCCAAGTACTTCCATGAGTCGTTTTTCGTAGAATACAGAGCAGTGAAAATCTTGGGATGAAGATGTGTCGTCCATTCATCAAAAAATGTCCGAAACCAGATAATCTTGTAGTCCTGATTCGTTTTGTCAAAGCCTATTCCGAGCATTCGACAACAGTCATTGAATGTTTCTTTGAGCTCAAATTTGGCACTAGGAATAAGCCTACACTGTTTCGTTGCAGGATTCCACCAAGCAAATCGAATATTATCCATAAAATGTCCTTTCTCTATTAAGTACATTCCATCAATTGGACCATGAATGTCTCTGAAATCACTAACATCATCTATATAATAAATCCGCTGATGTGTAGGGACACATCCGGCATATATATTATCCGGGAGTAGGTATAAATGAAATTGCCTTGTAGGTTCAGGTTCTGTATCATAGTCAACACCGAACTTAGCTACCATTTTACGAGTACCAGTACTCTTGTTATCAAAGTGTTTTCTTATAAAACTCGAACTTTTGATGAGATCGTGCCAATGTTTACACACACATTTGTATCGCAACAGTGATTTAACAGGCAATCTAGTCAAAATATGATCAGCAATAATTTCTTGTCGCGAGTAACTCTCCGTATTACTTGTCATTCTGCTCAAATTATTTCCTGCAAATGTAATCAACCATCTGAATTAAGTAATACTTCTTAGCACCTGTGGAAGTGAAGATCTGTGTATATACATATTTAGATCATAAAAGGTAGAGAAGTGAATAATTTCCGGACATCTCTTATTTAAATAGATAATAGATTGGACATGTAACACGAAAAAAAAAAAAATGAGCGTAAAATTAGCTAACAACCTGTAACTTGTTCCCATAACAATGATTAAAAAAAAATAATCTCCATTCGATTCCTAAAAGACTGGGTAAAAGGATTGAGTACCAGTGACCCTTTGTAACGTTTAGTTTCCTTGTGGTTCGAGATATTGAACACAACCTCCTTAATTAATTATCTTTTTTGGCAAAATATCTAGATATCTTCTTAAACTTGGCACGATTAATAAGTTATCCACTCAAATTTAGTGACTGTTGACACCCAATTTTGGCTCTCCTTTTTCCTAAATTAATTTCCCGATGCTTATGAGTCCTGAATATTCGTTTTCCTTATTTTCTAACATTAATTTCAATAAAATTAACATTTTTTCCAAAATAATATATTTTTCTATAATTATTATTATTCTATCAAATTACTTGTATCGTATATTATAAAATTACCCTCAAAAATGGATTAATGATAATAATATGTCTTAATTCATTATTTTCACTATTTTTTCTCTGAAAATATATACATTATATATGTATGTATTATATATGTATGTATGTATATATATTTACATATAAATATATGCTAGCGTACTAACTTTTATTTCAAAAACTCCAAATAATCTTCGCTAGACTATTATATTTTTACTTTTTATTTAATTTTAAACTATAGTTATACGTATTTAAAATATAACCCATATACGTATTTAAATCGCGCGCGTGTATATACACACCTAGAGGGATGAAAATTTATATGTATATATACACTTTCAAAAATTAATTAGGACGAAACAAGCATCGTTTAATTAATTAAGTAAAAAATGATTGGGCAAAATTAGAATTTTTCTCACAAATTAATTCACTTGTCAACATTTGGGCCGATTTTCCACTTGTTTATACCCAAAACTACTCAGCCCAACCCAATATTACCCCCACCAGCCCAATTACCCCCCACATAACCCGGCCCAAAGACCCCAAATAATCCCTTAACCAAATCAGCCCCCTCCTAACCCTTCTCCCTCACTACTCTCGTTCAAACTCAACCAAACGACCCCGGCAGACCTCGATCCCCTCTCTCTCTCGACGGAAGTTCACGGACCACCGAAAAATGGCAATTTCCGGTGGTCTTTCCCCCTTCCCTCATCACTTTTTCACCTTCCCCATCAATCAAGCCGCCTCTCCATCACCTTTTCTAAAAAATCAAACCTCAGAAAAGAAAGCTCCGCCGCTCCTAGGGAAAGAAAGAGTGCGACGGACCACCGGATTGGAGGTCATTCACTCTCTAATCCGGTGGATTCGAACATGAACCGGCTCTTTGCCTTCAAATCATTCAAAAAGGGGTAAACCCCAACTCTTTTTTTTTCTTTCAAATCACCTTTATTTCTCTGCAAAATAGCTTCCCAAGAATTCAAATTTTGAATTCTTGGGAGCTTCCATGAAGGGCCGTTTGGAACACCCATTCTCGGCTATAAAAAGGGACTTCGGCCTCGATTTACGGAGGAGGAAAAACAGGGGGACGGAAACAAACACTAAAAGATTTCAATAGCTTCCTCACTTTCTCTCCATTTTTCTCTAGTTCGTGTTCTCTTCGGGCTCTTCTTGAAACTCTTGGAGTTTAGATCGAAGTCGAAATCACTAGTTTATAACTCGACAACCTCAATCGCTGCACAACAAAAGGTACGAATTCGCCCCTTTCGTTTCACTTTCATCTTTTTTTTTTGGCTCGGAGTATGTGATTTTGTTCAAGTCTTAGATTTTTGTTGTTTTCGTCTCCTCTGCGGACAGAACATGATTCTGATTTTGTTGAAGTTCTTTTGGGTATGAAAATACAAGCATGTAAATAGGTGATTACGTGATCTTTCGGCTTCAAATTCAGTTATGATGGTGTTGTTTCTTTCGCTATTTGCGAATTGGGTTCGAGTTTGAGTTCATCCTAATTTGTGTTTGATACTGTGGGGAGCAGAGTAGTGTGAAAATTGTCTTACTTTCTTTATTATCATGTTTGGCTAAGTTCCGCAAATATTTATGTGTTGCTCATCCCGTTTTGATATTGCTATTTGTTCGACCCGCAAATCAAATTCATGAATATGGATCCCCTTTAAGTTAAGGTCTGTTGCTTCAAAATATGTGTCTGCTTGAGTCCGTAAGACATGATTTCCCCATCCTCCAATCTCCTCTTAATGCTAAATATGAGTTTGCGAAGACGTGCGAACCCGCCCCGTCTAATTTTGGTTTACTTCTCCTCCACTTATTTCGGTTCTATGGATATGTGATCTCTGTTTTGAAACTCATGTTGTCACCTTGGTTCTCCTTTGGATCTGCGTATGTATATGATTTTAGATTCTGAAAAGTTGTTTTGCGTGTGGATACGGAGGTCCGTAAATATGTGTGTATGTGTATTCATCTCATTTTTGGGGACCGTTGGTTGTTGTTCTTGACTTCTAGTTTTGATGTGAGCCGTTATTCTCTCCCTATTATATTTCTTTTCCATTCCTGTCTCTCTAAAAAATTAAAAAAAAAAATTGAGTTTGGATATGGTTTCAAGACTAATGGAAGCCAAATTGTGTGAAAATTGTCCTGTATCTCTGTTTCAGTTTGCGTATGCTTCTGTTAATACATGTGTTTGCGTTTGTACCACTATACAGTCTATTACAAACCTATGCAATTAAGTTGTGATTTTGCTCCTTTAATAGACATTCATTATATAGCTAACTTTAGGTGTTCGATTTTAAATCTATACTCAAGAAGATTATCTTCATAAATTTTATCAATTATCCCATTTTGGATATGTTCAACCCCTGTTTTCCACTAAAAGAAAATAAAAAATCTGCTTTTGTTTATGTTTCTAAGTCAAAACTTGTTTAAGGTGTTGGATTTTTTATTTTTTATTTTTTTAAAAAAAAATGAGATATCCCATGTTCGGTGTCCTTGTTGGAATTAATAAACATGTTGTTAACTTTGAAGTTTAGTTGAGAGTGATTTTTAAGGGTCATTGTGTTAAACTTTACTTGTTCATTACTAGATGATGGAACTATTTTTCTTAAAATAGTAATTGGTGGAGGTTATAAATGTTGTCTTGGTACTAGATTATTTTTTTTTTTCAATTGTTAAGTATGATTTTGAGACGAAACTTGCATGCTAACAAATGATAAGTTTGATTTTGAATATTTGAGACATGTCTTCTTTAGCATGAGCTTATTCATACGTTTCCCAATATTCTTCTTAATTAATTGATCATTTTTCTTCTTTTCTCTAATCCTTATTATCTTCTTTGTTTCATGTGAGTTTGGGAGTTGGAGTTTTCAATTGAAACTCCATTTCGATCCAAATATGGGGTTAACCGCTACTAGGATCGCAACACTTGGAGTCTCGTAGATTAGAAGCTCAACTCCGTTAGGAGTCTAGTATCTCTTAGCCCCTTCTCTTTTATTTATTATTGTTGTTGCGGTGTTAGTTTTCCTTGATACTTGGAATGATAATTTAAGTATTCTTATTAGAATGGTTTAAAGCTTTATTATTTGTCATTGCGTTTATATTGTTTAATGTTCGCAAATTTTCTTAAAAAATAAATTAACATCCTCACGTTCTCGCAAATAACATGATTGACTAACTCATGAGAAATAGATTTGGCTTTGAAAAGGTTTTAGCAATTTTAATGTTTGGCTAGTTCTTTAAACTAATTGTTCGCCTCAAACATTTTTAATAAGAATGAACAAAAGTCGCAACCTTAACATTTTCTTAAAAACAAAAGAGAGTTTTAATATTAGTTTGCGAATAGCTAAACCTCAAGTTTTTTCTTTAAAAGATGATAAATCATCAATTCCGACTTATTTTTAATAAATTAAAATATACCAATGTTACTTTACTTTCACTCATTTTCTTCAACATTTATTTCAAGATTTCTAAACTTTAAAAAGTTCAAAATGCAAGGTATATATGTATACACTACCCTATACAAATATTTTCATCACTATTCTCATCTATTTATTTATTTATTTATTGACAAAATGATTGTTATTATTACTTACACTTTATTTCAAATATATATTTATGTGTATTTTTACTATTACATTTATTATATTTACTTTAAACCATTACCTTCATAATCTTTACAAATAAGTAAATATTAGCATGATATTTATATCTTAAATATACGCAAGTCTATTTTACTCAAGGACTAACATATTACGTCATTTTGACATTTTTTTATAAATATCCTTATTTTGTCATAAACTCATTTTCAAATAAAATAGATTTTATTCTTCTTAATATAACATGTTTATTTTATAATAAATCCTTACATGTTTTCAAAACTATATTTTCTCTATTTTTGCATAAACTTTGTTTATATACTTTACTTTATGTGCCATCAAACTTTATATTTTGTAAAATTATGAGACTTTATACCTTTTAATATACATAGTAAAATAAGAACGTTAACTTTACCCTTCATTTTTTTATATATTTGAAACGTGCATGTATATTTTACGATAAATTACGTTACATATTTGTATATCGTAAGTGTATATTTATATACCTTGTATGTTTTTTCTTGATTTTTAAATTGAATAAATTTCTATATTTATCACTATTTTAGCAAGTAATGAAACAAATATTTTCCAAATACTTATTCCTAAACTGAGTTCAAGGCCTATCTTCGGATAGGCTCCGAGGGGTGCCTAACACCTTCCCCTCGAGTAACCAAAACCCTTGCTCAGAATCTCGAATGTTTTTCAAAGACCAAAACAAAGTTTTTACATAAAATGGTTTTTCCTAATTTTTCCTAAAAGTTAGGTGGCGACTCAAAAACAAACAATTTTTCAAAAACCACACGGAGAGTCACGACGACCGCACTAATGTTGAGGTGCCGTTTCGATCGGTTCGAGACGGGGCGCGACAGTGACCATATAGACACCTCACATCGTCTTACGTATATCTTTTGAACACAAGAGTCCTATATGGCATACTGCGTGTGTTTGGTATTTTTTAAGCCCTAGTCCTAAATCCCTCTTCCCCATATCTGAAATAACCTCCTCTCAGTTCTTATGAATTCTATCTTACCCATATTGGTTGCCAAGCAACTGGTTGTATATGTTCTTAGGTCAAAATCATTTGCACTGTAACTTTGCTTTAAAAATCAAAATTGTCCCTCAAGTTTGAACATTAGACATTCTTCTCTACTTTGAACAATAGATAGTATTCTCAACTTTTAATGCCTCAAATTTGCTCAAGCTACAATACATCGAAAAGGGCTTTAAGAACATATTAATTTAATCGACAATTATTTAAATATATACCCCATTCGACCACTACAAAACTGTTTTTATTTTGGTCCTTAATACTACAATAACAACATACCCATTGAAATCCCAAAGGTGGGCTTTGAGAAGAATAAAGTGTATGTAGACCTTACCCCTACCTTGTGGAGGTAGAGACCTTTTTCCCAAAAGATCCTCAGCTCAGCTCAAGTAATGTACATCCAAGAAGTATAAAAAGGAAATTCCCTGTTGGATCGACAATCCATATTATTTCTAAGACGGCGTGCACTTGCAAGGCCGTAGTAAATCAACGTAATTTGACAATTTGTAGAGGTAGTAAGAATTCTCAAACATCTAAAAATTTCAGTATTTCCTGATGCACAACGTACTCAGTTACTTGGATTGGAAAAAATAAGAGCTCCTCTTTTTTTTGTGTGTGAAAAATAAATTTTAAAAAAAAAAAAACAGAATACTGCAAAGTGGAAAAAAAAAATAATAAAAAATAAAAAAAAACTAATCATTACATTTACAATGGCAATCTAATAGCTTGTACTTTATGCTCATTTGAGATTCAGTCAGACAATACATTCAGAGTACTGCATATATATGGTGTCTGTCTCAATTTATGTGGCACCATTTGAGATAAACTTTTTAAATTTGACGATAAATTTGAACATGAAATTTTTAATTCTTATGAAATAAAATTGGACGGAATGAGTAGATGGTTACATCTGTTGCATATTTAATACTTCCTGAAGAAATATTGATCATTGTCCTGTTCAGTGGGATTTTGTGTCCTTAATGGAATTGGAAATAAGCTCTCCTTATAATCTAAAGGCCAAGCCCAGCCGGACCGCAGACGTTCAAAAAAGTCAAATCCAAGATTCGTAGCTTGTTTAACACTCTGATCGTAAAACACCAACCTGTAAGTTTCTGTTAGTTCGAAAACGTACTTATCATATTCCCACATCCCATTAGGCAAATGCCAGGGTATTGGGGGATTCAACGTATATATTTTGATCCAATTATTCTCTCGAATCCTTTGCCATATATCGTATTGTGAAATCGTAGGCACTGCCACGTCATTAGTCGCCATAGCCGCAAGTGATCCACCTCGTAACAATAGTGTCGCCCAATTATAATCACCTGGAATTGGTGGCCCTGGCATTTTCCCGAAAAGTTCAGTTTCAAAATCAAATGTCAGAACACTGTACACGTTTTCCTTGTCGCGGATCACTTTGCTGCTGGTCAACCAATAATGAAGTCCATTCTTGTATGTGAAATTTTGGGGAATAGATATTTGACATTCGTGGGAGAAATCCGGTTCCAAGTACTTCCACGAGTCGTTTTTAGTTGAGTACAGAGCAGCAAAAATCTTAGGATACGTTTCCGTCTTATATTCTTCACAAAATGTCCGAAACCAGACAATCTTGTAGTCCTGATTTGTTTTGTCGAAACCTATTCCAACTATTCGGCAATTGCTCTGGAGATTTTGTTGGATCTCAAATTCGACACGAGGAATGAGTCTACACTGTTTTATTGCAGGATTCCACCAAGCAAACCGAACATCCATAAAATGTCCTTTCTCAATTAAGAACATTCCATCAATTGGACCATAAATGCTTCTCAAATCACTAACACCATCGCAATAATAAATCCGCTGATGTGTAGGAACACATCCGGCATATATTTTATCAGGGAGTAAGTACAAATGAACTTGCCTTGTAGGCCCAGGTTTTGTTTCATAGTCAACACCGAACTTGACTACCATTTTACGAGTACCAACACTGTCGTTATCAAAGTGCTTTCTCATAAAACTCGAGCTTTTGATGAGATCGCGCCAACTTTTACACACACATTTATATCGCAACAGTGATTTTACAGGTAATCTTGTTAAAACATGATCAGCAATAATTTCTTCCCGTGAGTAACTCTCTGTATTACTCGTCATTATGCTCAAATTATTTCCTGCAAGTGTAATCAAACATCTGAATTAATCAATTACTTATTAGCACCTGTGAGATAGATCATAAAAGATAGAAAAGTGAATAATTTGCGGACATCTCTTATTTATATAGATAATAGATTGGACATGTAACAAGACAAGAACAAAATGAGCGTAAAATTAGCTAACCACCTGTAACTTGTTCCTATAACAATGATAAAAATAAAATAATCTTCATTCACTTCCTAAAAGATAGCCAATTCATACAATTGCAATTGTGATCATAAATAAGGAGGAAAATCCTCATTCCAATAGAATTTTTTTAAATTCTTTCTTTTTTAATTTCACATTGCACAAATATTAGGGATAGTTACAGTGACCTCCATTCTTTGGCAAAGTATCTTCTTAAACTTGGCACGATTTAAAAGTTAGCCACTCAAATTTAACTAGTGACCATATAGACACCTCAAACAACTGGTTCTTTGATAAAAGTTGTAGAGACTAACATCTAAGTGTCACGACCCGAGCCTAGGCCCTGGACGTAATGGGCATCCCAATCCAATGATGGCCCGAGAAGATCCCTTAGCATTTCTTCATAAGCATAGTCATAAATAAAGTGCAGAAATAGACCCATAAAATAAGAGATTCAACTTAAATAAGAATTGAACTTGAAACATGATGTAAAACATCTGTCTATACCATTCTACGAAGCCTCTAACATTACGAATAAAATCCTAAGCCGGAACATAGCCTCAGCGATACCATAAACCAAATAGTCAAATGTCCAAAAAAACGAAATTAAATGTCGTTCGGAAGATGGATGGCTCACCATTCGTTACTTGTTGTCCCAAGAAGATCCTAGTGCTGCACTAAATCACGAGAAAATGCCTCCAAACCTACATCATGAAAAGATGTAGCATCCGGGGACGGTCAGTACGACGAGTACTAGCATGCAACCCAGGGAAGAGGGACAAAGCAATTTATAAAGTAAATCATAAAATGCATAAAAAAAATCTCATTTAAAAGGGATCATGGAATAAGGAGCTCAAGATATGAAAATATAATTATTCTTTAACTTTATTCATGGACTAAGTAGTTTCACCGACCTTAGGCAACCCACGGGCTATATGGGTCCGGTCTTCACCCAACCGATGGGGCCCCAATCAATGTTTGTCGTATGAATCGAGATGAGCCTCAATTGACCATCATAAAATACCGTCCTCATAGATGAAACATGATAAAGTTGTCCCATTGGGGAGCGAACCATCCCTAAGTCGGCAAAACATAGGTTTCAGGCGTTGGTCACTAGGACTTACACCTTCTCAATGAACTACGTAATCCTCTTTAAGCCTAATTAAAACATTGACCATAAACACTTATCCATAGTCTTTCATTAAGGCATTCACATTTTGGTATTGTCATACCAAGACTTGCAATTCATCCATATCATGTCAAATCGTTACCATTGAACATTATAGACTCTAAATCCCGTCTTTAAAATTATAAGCAAAATCATAATTGAGTTCCCATAAAAGTTTCAAAGCCATAATTTCATCATTTATATCATTTAACGTTTCACCTCCACATAAAAGAATCCACCCTTTTCAAATAGTATATTCATGCTTCAAAAACCCGCTACTAATGTTTAGAGAACAGTTTATAACAAGGGAAAAATCAATATTAAGCTTTTTATATACGAAAACCTCAACCATAGTTTCAAACCGTCAATATAATATATGTAAATAATAATTAAATCATCACTTTGTAGTAGTAGTTGAAGTAGGGGTGTTCAACATACCTTTTGACGGAAAGATCTTGAGGAAAGCTTGAGATTCGAGCCTTGAACTTAGAACCCTAGTTTCTTTTGCTTCTAATTGTTATGGGGAAAAGTGGAATGAGTTTATGACTGATGGATGTCGATTTGGGGACTTGGGATCGTTTAGTGTAGATGGGGGACGGTTTTCATAGAGTAAAAAGACTCAATTACCCTTAAAATAGCGGAATAAAATAGAGTCTCGTTAGGCAATTTGGGGGGAGGGGGGAGGGGTGCCGCTCACACCCTTCACATTTTGGTATCGTCGTAGCAAGACTTGTAAGTCATCCATATCATGCCAAATCATTACCATTGAACATTATAGACTCTAAATCTCGTCTTTAAAATCATAAGCAAAATCATAATTGAGTTACCATAAAAGTTTCAAAATCATAATTTCATCATTTATATCATTTAACATTTCAACTCCACATAAAACAATCCACCCTTTTAAAATAGTAGATTCATGCTTCAAAAACTCGCTACTAATGTTTAGAGAACAGTTTATAACAAGGGGAAAATCAATATTAAGCTTTTTATATACGAAAACCTCAACCATAGTTTCAAACCGTCAATATAATATATGTAAATAATAATTAAATCATCACTTTGTAGTAGTAGTTGAAGTAGGGGTGTTCAACATACCTTTTGATGGAAAGATCTTGAGGAAAGCTTGAGATTCGAGCCTTGAACTTAGAACCCTAGTTTCTTTTGCTTCTAAGTGTTATGGGGAAAAGTGGAATGAGTTTATGACTGATGGATATCGTATTTGGGGACTTGGGATCGTTTAGTATAGATGGGGGATAGTTTTCATAGAGTAAAAAGACCCAATTGCCCTTAAAATAGTGGAATAAAATGGAGTCCCGTTAGGCAATTGGGGGGGGGGGGGGGCTCTCACACCCTATAGCGTGGCCTACCCCCTTGCGTCGCATGGCCCATCGCAGGGCTCCACCCGGTGCGGCGCACGGCCTATGGTAAGCATCAACCAGTAGCCCCTTGCGCTAGGCTGCACGACGCGAGACCAAAGCACGTCCCCTAATGCACGATGCATGGTCCAATTTCACGCCCTAAACTTTTCCAACACTAGCAAACTCATCCCCAATCGATTTCTACTCAATCTAAAGATCACGTAGGCTCATTTCTAGCGCTAAAAGGTCGTCCAAACATACGGGGTGTTACACTAAGGCGGACAAAGGACAAAATATATGCATGATTGGCTAATATTGATGGTTTATTAAAATACCATTGGGAAAGATTAGTTCTTCTTTTCCTCTTTATAGTCTTAATTCTTTACCTGCATGAACATATTGAAGGTAAAGTGGTCACAACTATAACAAAGCTATTACTAATTGTTTATTAATAGCTTTTTTTTCCCTTAACCTACAATGCATAATAAAGTCATTCGATAAGATGAGAAAAGTAAGGTTTGTCAGGATCCTCCTCTTACAATTTGTTTTGATGTATTGAATTTTGATTTTATTAAGGCACTAATCTGGAGGTCATACAGTCTGGCATCATGTTCACATGGACAAAGGGTTCGATCAGTCCATCAACAGGTCCACTTACACTCAAAGGCGAATCTAAGCTTTGAACTTTATCGGTTCAGATTAATTCGTGATTCTACAACCTTCATCAATTTTACTGTATTCAGAATTTATTATTTGTATATATTTCATAAACTTTTAACACCTATACATAGCCTAAGCTATGACCTATGGGTCAAACCCAGATAGATTATTCATTGGATACGCCCCTACATACTTGGTGAATTCTTTACCTATTCTGCCCGTAATTTTTCTTAATGGTTTTTTTTATATAGCTTTGTATGGTCTTTTCCATGTAAATTTACTTCTATGATTGGATGAAAGAACTAGAAATCTTGTGCTCTGATACCTCATTGTATCTTTAATCTCTGTTTCTCATTTAGCAATGAATTAATTGACTAACTACTTTCTCCCAATGCATAACTCATCACAAAATAGGATAGATCCGAGCAGAATACTCCTGAATAAGTTGCAGAGAAAACTCGAATGCCACTGTTAACTAATGACCAGTCAGATTGGTCGTGGTTGATGTCGGGAAAGGCAAGGCACTAACAAAGTGCACAATAGGGTAGCAGCGGAAGAATACCCAAATCTAAACTTTCTCTTTCAATTTGAATCAAGAGAAGACAATCAAATTCAAGCACGATAATAATAAGGCAGCAAGTATATCAACCGAAAGAATATGACAAAGAACAAAATAAAACCAATCACACGAGACACCAGGATTTACGTGGAAAACCCTTCAGTGTGAAGAGTAAAAACCCACGGGACCAAAACCTCCACTATAATCACCAAGAATTACAACAATGTCCTCCAAAATGGTCACCAAAGAATGCCAAATAACGAGCAACAATATATAAAGCACATCACCAAAAAACTAGAGAATTAAAGGAGCAAAAGTATCGAAAATGCAGCTACTATTCACGGATACAAAACTGGAGCTGCGGGTCACCAAATACAACTCTGTCAATTCCTAATCAAATATTGAGATGAGAGGAACAAGCTGTCTAAAATTCATCTCAATCGGACAAGAAATGAAGCGGGAATCGTACTTTGAAGTTGGCTATTAGGACTGAAATTTAGATGCAAAAATCTGCTATCTATTTTCTCTCTTTGGCTGCTGAAAACTCTCTTTTTGTGAATGGTGAAATAAGACCTAAAAAGATCTATATATATGCCCTGTAGAATTAGGCCTATGGGCAAAAGTGGGTTGGTTCAAATTGGGCTTTATTTATCCACATAGAAAGGGAAAAAGACCCATAACCCAACAATTCTCTCCCTCACGACTATGTGGAGGAGACCGCCATTCCGGCGATCATGCAACAATCTTCAAACTTTCCTCTTGGCAAAGTTTTAGTCATCATGTCAGAACTATTATCATTCATACGAATCTTCTCAAGTTCAAGCAACTTAGAATCCAACAGTTCTCGAATCCAATGGTATCTCACATCAATGTGTTTAGACTGACTATGAAATATAGAATTCTTACCAAGGTGTATAGCATTTTGACTGTCGCAATAAAGCACATACCTTTCTTGAGCACAACCAAGTTCCCCCAAAAATCTCTTCATCCAGAGTAATTCTTTACAAGCTTCAATGGCAGCAATAAGTTCAGCTTCTGTAGTAGATAGAGCAACACATTTTTGCAACCTAGATTGCCAAGACACAGCTCCCTCTGTAAAAGTAACCATGTACCCTGAAGTAGACTTGCGAGTATTAACATCGCCAACCATGTTTGAATCAGTATAACCATAAAGACAAGGCTTCCCTGTACCAAAACACAAACTCAGACTAGAAGTGCCACAAAGATATCTCATGATCCACTTCACAGCATTCCAATGTTCTCTTACCGGATTAGAAAGAAAATGGCTAACAATACCAATAGCATGAGAAATATCTGGTCTTGTACAAACCATTGCATACATCAAACTACCAACAGATGAAGCATAAATAACTTTCTTCATATCTTTTTTCTCATCATCACTACAAGGATACTGTTTTGTGCTCAATTTGAAGTGCATAGCTAAAGGTGTACTGACAACCTTAGCCTTATCCATGTTGAACCTTTGAAGTACTTTTTGAATGTACTTCTCTTGTGATAACCACAACTTCTTGGCCTTTTTGTCACGGACAAGAAAAAGACATACTCAACTCTTGCATCAACTTCTGAATACTCCAAGCATTACGACCAACAACAAGCATGTCATCAACATAAAGTAACAAAATAATAAAGTCACCATCAGAGACTATTTGCACAAGAACACAATGGTCTTAAGAAGTCTTCTTAAATCCCTGTTGACTCATAAAAGAACCAAACTTTCAGTACCACCGCCTGGGAGCTTGTTTCAAACCATACAAGTTCTTCTTCAATTTTCAAACATAATTCTCTTTTCCCTTGACTTCAAAACCTTTCGGCTGCTCCATATAAATTTTTTCATCTAAGTCACCATGGAAAAAAGCAGTTTTAATATCCATTTGCCCAACCACTAAGTCTAGACTTCCAGCCAAGCCTAGAACCATATAAATGGATGACATTTTCACAACTGGAGAGAATATCTCATCAAAATCAACTCCCCTTTTCTGGTTAAAATCCTTCACAACTAATCTAGCCTTGTACAGTGGCACTAGATTACCATCTTCATGTTTCACCCGAAATATCCACCTATTTTTCAAAGCTTTTATGTCATTAGGTAAATTAACCAAATTAAAGGTATGATTATCATGCAAAGATTTAATTTCATCTTCCATAGCATCAAACCACCTTTCTTTTTCTTCACTTTCTATGGCCTCGTCAGACTCTCAGGTTCTCCACTGTCAGTCAATAGTACATACTCATTGGGAGAATAATGAGATGAAGGTATTCTCTCTCTAGTAGATCGTCTGAGAGAACTCTCTAGAGCATCAATAATAACTGGTTGCTGATCAATCACATCATCTTGCACTGGAGCATCAACATCATCCTGGTCATTCTGAACATGATCACCATCTACATTATCAACTTGATTTTCATCATTATGAAGATTTTCTTCAGGTGCAATAGTCAAAGGAACTGGATCAATATCAGCTAGGCTCTCACTACTCTGAGAATCAATCTTCCCAGCTTTGTCAAAATCTTCAATTGTTTGGTCTTCAAAGAACACAACATCACGGCTTCTAACAAGTTTCTTCTCAACTGGATCATAGAGACGATAGCCAAATTCATCTTAACCATAACCAATGAAGATACACTGCCTAGTTTTAACATCCAACTTTGACCTCTCATTCTTAGGAACATGTACAAAGGTTTTACACCTAAAGACTCTAAGATAATCATAAGAAACATTCTTACCAGACCAAACTCTGTCAGGGACATCACCATCCAAAGCAACAGTAGGAGATAAATTGATAACATAAGTAGCAATATTAAGTGTTTCTGCCCAAAATAAATCTGACAGCTTAGCATCTGAAAGCATACATCTAAATCTCTCAACTAGAGTTTTGTTCATCATCTCTGCTAAACCATTTAACTGAGGAGTCTTTGGAAGAGTTTTCTGATACCGAATACCCTGCTCTCTGCAATACCTATCAAAAGGACCAATATATTCACCACCATTATCTGAGAGGATGTATTTCAATTTCTTCCCTGTCTGTCTCTCAATCAAGACCTGACAATCCTTGAACACATCAAGTACTTGATCCTTGGAATTCAAAGGAAATATCCAAAGCTTAAGAGACTGATCATCAATAAAAGTCACAAAGTAAAGTGCACCACCATGAGACCTTACCTTAAAAGGACCACACAAATGAGAATGTACCAACTCCAGTAAATCAAGCTTTCTTGAAGGCTGATAACTCTGAAAAGAAACTCTTTTCTATTTACCTGCTAAGCAATGAACATATTTTTTCAACTTTGCTTGTTTCACTCCAGAAAGTAAATTTTTCTTAGCCAAACTGTCAATTCCTTTCTCACTCATGTGACTCAGCTTTCTATGGGATAACTCTGATGAAGTATCATTCTCCACCAAGTTTATTGAGCCTCTGGTAGTAAATCCCTGAAATAAGTACAAGTTAGACAACTTGTCACCACGAGCCACAACCATCGAACCTCTAGTAAGCTTTCACTGGCCAACACCAAGGGTTTTAATATAACCCTCATCATCAAGGTTCCCTACAGAAATCAAATTCAAGAGAATATCTAGAGCATGCTTGACATTATTGAGAACTAGTCTCGAACCATTGTTACTTTCCAAAAAAAAATACCAATTCCAAATACTTCAACCTCATCATTATTACCCATTTTCAACATCCCAAAATTACCTGGAGTATAAGAAGAAAATAATTCTTTCTTTGGCGTGACATGAGAAGTAGCACCAGAATCCACAAACCAGCTAGACTCATCATGAACAAGATTAATGGAATTTTCACCACAAGCAACAAGAAGATCATCATTAGCAACAACAGCAACACGATTTTCATTATCACCTTCTTTCTTTTGTCATCTCATATCTCTTTTATGCTTGTGATAAATTTTCATGATATGACCATTCTTGTGGCAATAGACACATGTAACATTCTTGTATCTGAACTTCGACTTGCTTCTACTTGTACCTCCATCATTCTGACCTCTGGAATTATTTCTCCCCCTATATTCAGTAACCAAAACATCGGAGTGTGAAGCTGAAGAAGATGGGGGCCGAGATCTTCTTCTCATCTCTTCATTTAAGACACCACTCTTAGCATATTCCATAGTTACAATATCACTAGGAGCAGAATTAGTCAAAGAAACTCAAAGAGTTTCCCAAGAGTCTGGCAGAGTATTAAGAAGCCAAAGTACCTGAATTTCTTCATCAAACTTTACACCCATTCCGGACAGCTGGTCAAAGACACCCTGAAAATTATTTATATGATTAGAAATTGGACTGTCCTCTTTATACCTGATATTCATCAATTATTTCAGCAGGAACAACTTGTTATTGCCAGTCTTCCAAGCATAAATTGTCTCGAGTTTATCCCACAAACTTCTGGCATGTGTCTCATTCACAATATGGTTTCTACTATTATCTTCAATCCATTGCCTGATATAGCCACAAACTTGCAATTGCTCAAATTCTCAATCCTCATCTGTTATGGACTGAGGTTTATTAGAAGCAAAGACAGGCAAATGCATTTTCCTGACAAATAGGAGATCTTTCATCTTGTCTTTTCAAGTATGATAATTACTATTATTCAAGTATACTATCTTGCTCATATTTTTCTCCATCATTCAAATCGACAATCAATAACAACCAATTCTCTAATACCACTTTATCGGAAAAGGCAAGGCACTAACAAAGTGCACGACAGGGTAGCAGCGGAAGAATACTCAAGTCTAAACTTTCCCTTTCAATTTGAATCAAGAGAAGATAAACAACTTTAAGCACAATGATAATAAGGCAGAAAGTATATCAACTGAAAGAATATGACAAGAACAAAATAAAACCAATCACACGAGACAACAAGATTTACATGAAAAATCCTTTAATGTGAAGAGTGAAAAACCACGGGACCAAAACCTACACTATAATCATCAAGAGTTACAATAATGTCCTCCAAAATGGCCACCAAAGAATATCAAACAACGAGCAACAATATATAAAGCACATCACCAAAAAACTAGAGAATTAAAGGAGCAAAAGCATCGAAAATGCAGCTACTGTTCACTGATACAAAACTGAAGCTGCGGGTCACCGAATCCAACTTTGTTAGTTTCTAATCAAATATTGAGATGAGATGAACAAGATGTCCAAAAATCAGCTCAAACGGACAAGAAATGAAGCGGGAATCGCAATTTGAAGTTGGCTATTAGGCTCAAATTTAGGTGCGAAAATCTGCTATCTGTTTTCTCTCTTTGGCTGCTGAAAACTCTCTTTTTTGTGGATGGTGAAATAAGACCTAAAAAGATCTATATATGTGCCCCATAGAATTGAGCCTATGGGCAAGAGTGGGTTGTTCCAAATTGGGCATTATTTATTCATATAGGAAGGGAAAAAGACCCATAACCCAATAGTCGACGCAAAAGCCAATGTCCAAACATATACAGCTGGCCATGAAGCACATCGAATTTGTGCTTGAATAGGTGTTGCATACTCCTGGTTAACTTTTGCCTGGACAATTGACCATATTGGCCAAGATAAAGCACAGGCCATTATGAGTAGAGGGCCTATGTAGTAGTTATTGCTGCCAGTACTATCCAATCTCTCCGGTTAGTCAATGGGGACTACTAGACCATGGAAAACTGACAGAATCACATAACATCCAATGCTCATTAGAATACCGAGCACGTCATAGAGATTCAACAATAATATAGACAAAATATTCAAAGAAGATCCTAACCGTTAGAAGACATGTGACATTCATCTCAAGTTACTCCCTCCGTTTCAAAAACAATGACATATTTTCCTTTTTAATTCATTTCAAAAAGAATGAACTCTTTCCTTTTTGGGTAATACTTTAATTTTAACTTTCCACGTGGCATGTTTAACCCAAGATTCAAGGGCATTTTGGTACATTTGCCATAACTTTAATTTAGGACCACAAGATTCAAAAGTCTTCTTTATTTTTTTAAACTCCGTGCCAAGTCAAACTAGGTCATTCTTTTTTAAACGGAAGGAGTATATTGGTGATTACTTGAGCAAAAGCTAATGGAGCGAATTCGCTCCCTTTTGTGGGATTTCAACTAACTTTCTCTGAAATAATGTGTAATAACCCAAATTTTTAATCAGGGTAAATTGGTAATTTTACCAATAATAGTTATATTAATTATAATAGAGAATTAGTGAGAGTTAAAAGGAGTGGGCCAAGCCCATTCTCCTACCCTAATTTTTGCCCCTAACGTTTCAAAAAGAGTATTAAAATATTAGAGTAGTTGGTTCCATTATTTTGGGGATAAAGAAACGATCGATAGACAAGGATTTGGGAAGTTCATAATCAGCCATATCTGTTTCAAGTGAAAGCTTCAGGTATTTTAGTATCATATTTTGTTAACAGTGGTTTACATATATGTAGTTCATGGGGTTTTGAAATAAACTACAACAAGAAGTATTCATTCTTCTGTTATAGTTGCAATTTTCCCATTATTTCTAATAAAAGGCATTGATTACTTAGTGATTGGACATCAATGAGTGGAATATATGCAATAATAATTATAATCTAGTGTAGAAGTGTGTTATAATATAACAATTTCGTTGGCATGAGAATCAACAGCTTTTACCTTTTGGAGCAATGGGCAGTAACATAGCTAGAGCTCTTGTTTCGGCCATCTCAACCTCTGTTTCGAAAATTTTATTTTTCCCTACTGTTGGTATCATGTTTGGACAGTGGTGTTGGAATATTATTACTATTAATTCATAGCTTTTAAGTGTGAGAGATTAAGGTTTAACTCTAAGTTTTATAGTTAAGGATATTGAGACTTGATCCCGAATAGCATAATTGAAATCGTTATTTAACATTTTTGCATAGATTGAGCCCATTGGGCGTTGTTTGGTTGGTGTTGTATGCATTGCAAGGTTGGGGAACTTGTCATTATCGAGGTAAGTGAAACTTTAAGCTTTGGATGCTTGCTTTTCAAATTTATTTTAAAAATATGTTTTATTTGTCCGGTCTATGTGTTGGGACGAGCATGTGCTTGGCAGAATCGGTGGTCTTAGAGGCTAACCGCATATACTTTATGTTCAAGAATACTAAAACTCCCTTTATAAACTATTTCTGTATGAGATATGATTGTGTACTATGAGATCGGGGAATTGTGTATGCTTCCTTGAACATTGTGTATGCTTATTGATTCTACCGGGGCATTGTGTATGCTTCCTTGAACATTGTGTATGCTTATTGATTCTACCGGGGCATTGTGTATGCTTCCCTTGAGCATTGTGTATGCTTCTTGATTTAATGTGGGACATTGTGTATGTGTCCCTGAGTATTGTGTATACTCTTCATATATTTGGCGCATTGTGTATGTTACCAAGAATTCGTGGTGTTGGTCAATTATTTTAATTGCAATTTATGATATGTACTTGGTGTAAACTTTATTGAGATATATATTTCGTGATAAATGGTTGTTAGATCTTGTTGGTCATCCTATTATGATATAATTCCTGTGTGTAATATTTTTATGTTCTTGGTGTGGTTGTATTTTCTAACACTTGTCCCAGGAGTATTTGAAGTAGCGAGTCGGGGATCTTACTGGGTTATATTATATAAAGCTCACTCCCTACTTGCATGTCTGCAGATACTATTGTGGAAGGTGAGACGAGTGGCTGGCGGTTCATTCGTAAGGATTCTGTAGCTGAGGTGAGCCTTCACATTGTTCGTGGAGGCTGTCGTTTCATCTCTGGCTATTTAGCTTATATTCCTTTTCATTGGATTTGCATGCCCGAGAATTGAACTCATGTAACTCTATTTTAAATGCTCCATGGTCTTAGTGTGGGATTTGGGCTAGAGAGATAATTCTCGAGTAGATGTTGAATTATTAAATTGATTTTGAAATTTTGTCGGATTATTTGTATTCTCCATGCGTTGATTATAATTGGTGCGTTTTGGAGTTGTTCAAATCTTAACTTAGTGCTTAATTAAATGGTAAAGTGTAACGAAGATTGGTTCTTCCTACATATGGTGTTAGCGGGTGCCAGTCACGCCTAGGGATTACTTTGGGACATGACATAATGAGCCAAATTCAAATTACACCTCTTCACCTCAACAATCACTATATTGTTTGTTACAACTCAAATAGAAAAGAAAGAAAATTCTAAGAAGAGCTATAACAGTGCTCTGAACAGGTTTCCCGGCAAAAGCTGATATCGTTGACGGAGTCAATAACAAGAAAGCAATAGAGGGAATCAATATCAATTAATTCAAAATGTAAATTAGAAACTCTAATTTTTCTATTTATTAAAAAATATGTTGGTAGTTAAAAAATAATCTTTTGCCCACACACAACTCACATGCAACTTGATTTGGTTCATAACAAATACCTCATATAATGTAACTTGACATCATACCTTAAGGGTCCTCCATCGGGGCCAGATTCATGACATAATAACCTTAGATATACACAGAAGTCGGGGCGAAATGATTTTCTAGCTCTTTACAAACTTTTTAAAGTTTTATATCTTTTTTAAAAGAAATCTCTATTTTTACATGTAGGAGGATCTTTCTTTTTTTATATAAGATATTTGAAAATGTCATTATCTTCTAATGAAATTGTAAATGGTCAAGAGATCTCATTTCTTCCTGAAAAAAAGGCAGGGATTGGTGCTTTGCTGCACTGTCATTTGTTGTATTTCGGGTTTAGTAAAATCTGTATTTTCCAACAATAACTTCAATCACATGTTAAAACTAAATAAGAACAATCACATGAAGTTGTAACTTTGTATTTCACAACTTTCAATTTCAAAATAAGTTCAACCCAACTTATGAACATCAACAAAATGAAGTTCAAACTATTTTTCTGGAAAATAGCAAAACCAACATTTAGAAAGAGATGAAAAAAGAAGGATTCAAGTCCACCGAATTCACGGTATGTCCTTAAGGAAATTATTCCCCTCAAGTACCCGAGGTTCTGAAATATATTCTCCCAGGATAAAATGAATCACTTCGACAGAATGGTGGTACCTTAAACTCTGTCGAACAACGAACGCACTCAACGATTCGTAAATCACACTTGAGTTTTTATGAATAAGAAGATGTTTTCACTTCAAAATTTTGTCTCCATACCTAAGGAAAAATTCAGATATTTATAGCCAAAAGATGGTGCTTCAGAAAGGAAGCAATGGTTCCAGAAAAATGCACTGTTTCAGACCGTCGGGACCACCTGCGCCCGCAGGTGTCAGTTTGGAACAAAACAGAAAGTTGCCAGTGGTCTGCGTTGGCCACCTGCGCGGGCAGGTTGGCTTTACCATTTTCAAACAGTGCCTCAAAGGGTCACATCCCTTCGATGTGCATTATGACATGCGTCCGCATTAGCCATGTGTGTCCACAAATGGATAATATTTTCGTATCGAATTTTTGGATTAAAAACTTCATTAAATCTCAAGTTTCAAATGAATTTTTTCCAAAAAGATAGTCTCTCGATCGATCATTTGACAAATCCAAATCTAAATTCGAAGCCGAAGTCGAGCGAGCAATGACGATGACGACGCGAGGCATGTCTTGTTCTTGCCTCACTATCCATATGAATGGGAGTGTTCCAATATAAACACTAAGAAGTTTCTTTCTCCCACCAATGTAGAAGAACTTAACTTTCTTAAAGTGAAATATTACTCTTTCACTTTCCCTCCATTTTTCTTCCCTTCATTTTCCATTCACAATACACTTAGAACCCAACAATCCCCCACATAAATGGGGAATGTCTATTTCATTTAAAAAAAATATTCGGAAAAGTGTGTGATCTACAAGCAAAGACTAATTGCATCTGGCTAAGTAGGGTTTCCTTTGGAATTTCTGTAGTGAACTTGCTTCGAATGCACTCGGTCAATCGGTAGATGTTATATATTTGAACCGTCGAACTTTAATGTACACCTAGACAACACAAGTCACACAACCAGCCTTTTACCGTTTATAGTTCTCACGGTTTTATTTGTTTCAGCCATGAACACGACCTAGTTTTATGAGAGCGTAGAGAATAGGCCTTTACTCTCATTCTCTTTGAAACGGCTTCCACTTCACCCTCACATAGGTGATTCCTAAACGTTTAATCCTATAGATCAAACTATTTGGTCAAATCTGCCAAACTTAGAAACCATTAAAAGATTCTCATCCATAAATCTTATCCTTGTTTCCTGAACATTATCTTCATCATGAGAATGGATTGAGTTAATTGACAATGTTGAACCGTCAGTCACAATTTTGTTTTATCTCTTTGAACCTAGCTCTTGGGATCTCCAGTCTGCTAGGTAGAGTTACCTCTATGACGACTTTTCCTAGGCCATAAACCCATTCCCTTCGATGATCTCTCAACTCCCTCTCTAGATAGGCCTTTTGTAAGTGGATCCGACATATTATCCTTTGACCTTACATAGTCAATTGTGATAATTTCACTAGAGAGTAGTTCTCTAACGGTATTATGTCTCCATCTTATATGACGAGATTTACCGTTATACATCTTACTCCTTGCCCTACCTATCACAGTGTATTCATACTGGTGGCAAAGGTTTGGGCTGATAAGGAATATCTTCCAAGAAATTCTGGAGTCATTCAGCTTCTTCACCGGCTTTATCTAACGCGATAAATTCAGATTCCATTATAGAGCGGGTAATACATGTCTGTTTGGATGATTTCCAAGAGACTGCTCCTCCACCTAAAGTAAATACATATCCACTCGTGGATTTTACTTCATTCGATCCGATGATCCAATTTACATCACTATATCCTTCAATTACCGCAGGATATTTATTATAATGCAAAGCATAGTCTTAATTATGTTTTAGATACCCCAAAACTCTTTTCATTGTCATCCAATGAGTTCGATTAGGATTGCTCGTGTACCAACGCAATTTACTAATAGTGCATGCTATATCTGGTAGCTTACAATTCATGATGTACATCAAACTTCCCAATAATCTTGCATACTCTAATTGTGAGTCACTTTCACCTTCATTCTTTCGAAGTGCATAGCTCACATCCAATGGAGTCTTGGTAATATTGAAATCCAAATACTTGAACTTGTCAAGTAAATTTTCAATGTAATGAGACTGTGACAATGCCAACCCTTGTGGAGTTTTATGAATTTTTATCCCTAAGATCACATCCGCAACTCCAAGGTCTTTCATATCAAACTTACTCTCAAGCATTCATTTCGTAGCATTTATGTCAGAAATGTCTCTACTGATGATCAACATGTCATCCACATACAAACAATCAATGACTTTGTGATTTGGAGTGTCTTTAATGTAAACACATTTATCACATTCATTTATCATGAATCTGTTTGCCAACATGGTTTGGTCAAACTTTGCATGCCACTATTTGGGTGCTTGTTTTAGTCCATAAAGTGACTTAACAAGTTTGCAAAATTTCCTTTCTTTACCAAGAACCACAAAACCCTCGGGTTGTTCCATGTAAATTTTTTCCTCCAATTCTCCATTTAAGAATGCAGTTTTCACATCCATTTGATGATTTCAAGACCATATACAGCAGCTAGTGCAACCAACATCCGAATGGACGTTATCCTTGTTACTGGCGAGTATGTGTAAAAATAATCTATGCCTTCTTTTTGTCTAAAGTCTTTCACTACAAGTCTTGCCTTGTATTTGTCAATAGTACCATCAGCTTTCATTTTCATTTTGAAGATCCATTTAGAACCTAAAGGTTTATTTCCTGGAGGAAGATCAACCAACTCCCAAGTATGGTTGCTCAAGATTGAATCAATCTCACTATTGACAGCCTCTTTCCAAAAAGATGAATCCGCAGATGACATCACTTTTTTAAACGTTAGAGGTTCATTTTCAAGAAGAAATGTTACAAAATATGATTCGAAGGAAGTAGATGTTCTTTGTCGCTTACTACGCTTTGGATTCTCTTCATTAAGTACATTCTCCCTTGGTTCATCCCTAAGTCATTTAGACCCTTCGCTAGACAACTCATGTCTAGTCTTATATGGATAAATGTGTTCAAAGAACTCAGCATTATCTAATTCAATTACCGTATTATCATGAATATCCGAATGTTTAGATTTAAGAACCAAAAATAGACATGCTTTACTATTTATAGCATATCCGATGAAAACACAGTCCACCGTCTTTGGTCCTATTTTCACCCTTTTGGATATAAGAACTTGAACTTTAGCTAGACACCCCCGCACTTTGAAATATTTCAAGTTGGGTTTCCTTCCTTTCCATTTCTCATATGGAATAGATTGTGTCTTTCTATGGGTCACTCTATTGAGTATTCGATTAGCTGTAAGGATAGCTTCTCCCCACAAGTTTTGCGGTAAACCTGAACTTATAAGTAAGGAATTCATCATTTCCTTCAAAGTCTGGTTTTTCCTTTCCGCAATTCCATTTGATTGAGGTGAATACGGGGCCGTAGTTTGATGGACAATTCCATTTTCCAAACATATCTCCACAAAAAGAGATTTATTTCTCCACCCCTATCACTTCTTATCATTTTGATTCTTTTATCCGACTGATTTTCAACTTAAGTTTTATATTGCCTAAATGCATCTATTGCCTCATCCTTACTATTTAGCAAATAGACATAACAGTATCTAGTGTAGTAGTCAATAAAAGTGATGAAATACTTTTTCCCACCATGAGATGGTGTCGACTTCATATCACAAATGTCTGTGTGAATTAAGTCTAAGGGATTGGAATTCCTTTCAACAGACTTATACGGATGCCTAGCATACTTCGATTCAACACATGTTTGACACTTTGATTTACTGCACTTAAAGTTAGGCAAAACTTCCAAGTTAATCAGTTTTTGCAAGGTTTTGTAATTGACATGTCTCAAACGTTCATGCCATAATTTGTTTGACTCAAGCAAGTAAGAAGAAGCCTCAGCTTTATTCTTTTCAACAGACATTGCATGAAGTTTGAAAAGGCCCTCATTGAGGTATCCCTTTCCTACAGACATTTCATTCTTGCTTATTTCAAATTTTTTTGAAATAAACACACATTTAAACCCTTTTTTAACTAGTAATATTGTCGACACTAAGTTCTTCCTAATAGTAGGAACATGGAGAACATTGTTGAGAGTCAACTCCTTGCCGGAAGTCATTTTTAGGAATATCTTCCCACTTCCTTCAACCTTGGATGTTGAATTATTTCCCATAAAGATCACTTCTTTAGGACCAGCGGTATCATAAGTAGCAAAAGCTTCTTTGTCCGCACAAACATATCTGGTGGCTCCTGAATCTAACCACCATTCTTTTGGATTTCCAACTAGATTATATAATGTGATCATTGCACACAAATTTTCAATCTTTTCGGTTGCTTCCAACATGTTTATCGTATTTCTTTTCTTGTTCCTTTTCAGAACTTGACAACTTAGAGCTTTGTGGCCAATTTTACTACAATTATAGCCCTTGCCTTTGAACTTTTTCTTGTTCTGCTCTTTTTCTTATCTAGAAGAATTCTTACTCTTCATATTATGTGCAGCATTATCCTTAACAAGATTTACACATATCATTGCTGATTTTTCATGCAACTTAATGTCCTCTTCAATCTTGAGACGAATCACAAGATCTTCTAAACCAAACACTTGGTTTTTAAACATTCCTTTTTCTGAAACATGAGGATATCTACTTGTGAACATTTGCATTTCAAGTTTGGTCAACCAAAAGAACATAATGTGTTGCCATTATTTGAAGTTCACACCATAGTATTTTTTCAGTTTCTCTATCATTTTCATTGCTTCAGCAATATCTGAACGACTTAATGACGCAACATTGGTTGCCGTTGGGACAACACCAATCACAAACGAATCAATTCGTTGTTCAGTTTCATTCGTCATTTCCTTGTCAAGCTTTGACAAACACTTTAGTAGTTCATAATACTAACTATAAAGACTTTAAACTTTAAACACTTTTTTCTAGTTTAACGACGAAGTTTTTATATTCTTCAAATCGTCAACCGAATGATCTTTGACTCATGATGAAGTTTTTATATCTTCAAATCACTATCAAGTTCAGACAGAGTAGAAAACCAAACGGTTTTAATATCCAGAAACCAAAAAAATACAGATTATCAAGTACTAATAATTTCCTTAAGATTGTTGAATTTCGGATTTAGTAAAATATGTGTATTTTCCAACAATAACTTCAATCACATGTTCAAACTAAGTAAGAACAATCACATGAAGTTGTAACTTTGTATTTCACAACTTTCAACCTCAAAATAAGTTCAACCCAACTTATGAACATCAACAAAATGAAGTTCAAACTATTTTTCTAGAAAATAGCAAAACCAACATTTAGAAGGAGACGAAAAAAGGAAGATTCAAGTCCACCGAATTCACGGTGTGTCCTTAAGGAAATTATTCCCCTCAAGTACCCGAGGTTCTGGAATATATCCTCCCAGGATAAAATGAATCACTTCGACAGAATGGCGGTACCTCAAACTCTGTCGAACAATGAACGCACTCAACGATTCGTAAATCACACTTGAGTTTTTATGAATAAGAAGATGTTTTTCACTTCAAAATTTCGTCCCCAGTCTCCATACCTGAGGAAAAATTCAGATATTTATAGCCAAAAGGTGGTGCTTCAGAAAGGAAGCAATGATTTCAGAAAAATGCACTATTTCAGAGTCGGGACCACCTGCGCCCTGCGTCCGCAGGTGCCAGTTTGGAACAAAACAGAAAGTTGTCAATGGTCTGCATTGGCCACCTGTGAGAGCAGGTTGGCTTTTTCGTTTTCAAACAGTGCCTCGAAGGGTCACGTCCCTTCGAGGTGCATTATGACATGCGTCCGCACTTGTCATGTGCGTCCACAAATGGAGAATATTTTCGTATCGAAATTTTGGATTAAAAACTTCACTAAATCTCAAGTTTCAAATGAATTTTGTCCAAAAAGATAGTCTCTCGTTCATTTTCTAAATCCAAATCCAAATCTGAAGTCAAGCGAGCGACAACGACGACGACGCGAGGCAGGTCTTGTTATTGCCTCACTATCCATATGAATGGGAGTGTTCCAATATAAACACTAAGAAGTTTCTTTCTCCCACCAATGTGGGAGAACTTAACTTTCTTAAAATGAAATATTACTCTTTCACTTTCCCTTCATTTTTCTTCCCTCTATTTTCCATTCACAATACACTTAGAACCCAACATCATTCTCAAAACCTTTGTTGATTATTATTAAAGGCTTTTACATGAAGAAATAAGTTGATACCTTAACCTTTACCAAAAAGGAATAAACATTTTTTTGCAAACGGAAACAACATCTTGAACGGCACATTGGGAAATTTAGCAAATTTTAGATGGGATCCGGGTTAGAAGATAGTTAAATAACAATAGGATAGTAAAAGAAGACTATTGTTATGTGAATTCTGACCCCCCCCCCCCCGGCCCCGTCTCCCTTCTCTGGCTTCTCCCTCTCGACTGTCTCTTTCTGTTCTCCCTCTGCTCTCTTTATTCTTCTTCTTAATCCTTTACTCCTACTACTTTGAATCCTTTCTTTGTTTTAATTTCTATTATTGTGATGGTTTACTCTTTCGATTTATGAATTAAATCTATCATTTTTGTTGATTACTTTGTGTTGTTGATTTGGGTTTTGTACATTTTTTTATATATATTTCTCCTAGAACGCTAAAAAAGAATTCCTAAAAAAAAAAAAAAAGAAACTTGAAATACCAAATATACACAGAATATTGTCAAGAAAAGTTTTCCTTAAAGTGCATATACAAAGTTCTTTAGCTTCTGTCCATCAACATATTAGCCCAAATACAAAATATAATAATTAGAAATAATTAGACCAACTTCTTAATTTCATTACAAATACACGGTGTTTGTTATTCATCAAAACGACACATGAATCAACAAATATAGAGAAAAGCAATGAATTGGCCAAACATAAACTGCACCTCTCCAAAAATATTCATCTAAAAAGCTATCTTGACAAAAGTAAAAACTTGGTCTAACGCACTCTTACTTCAGTAGTTGAAATTAATTTTCAATTGATATAAACCTAATTGCCTTATATCCATCCATAAATTGGGTTGAAATTGAGGCATCTTCATTAGTAGGACCCTCAAATCACCATTAGTTAAAGAGATAATGGCTAAAAACACACTTGAAGTATCAGGTTTTTGCGAGTTTCCTACTTGAACTATAAGGTGTTTGCATTTCATACTTGAACTATCACCAACTATTTATCAAAACACGTCTCGAAGGTAACTAGTGCATTTGTAATCAACATTGTTTGGCAATTACTAAGAGGTCTAATAAGAATTTTCAAGATCTGAATATTTCAATACTTCATGATGAACAAGTTATTTGGATCAGAAAGATTTACACTTTCTTTTTAGTGAAAGAAAAAGAGTACTGCAAAATCAAGAAGAAGAAGAAGAAGAAAACATATGCAAATGTCAAATTCAAATATTCAATCTCTACATTTACAATGTCATCCTCACATTTCTCCTGAAGACCATATTGATTTGATCCCATAAGCGAGATGTAGCGTATAGCTGTCAGGATTTAATTTCGGAAATCTCCTAATTGTTCTAGAATAACTAGCAAGAGATTCTTCAACCAAAAAATATTCTATGTAGAAGTTTTCACAACTCAATCATAAAATGACGGAATCATAAAAAAATGACTTTTTTTTTTAACTTTAACTCGTTGCTCGTGCTTGTTTATAACTTTATCAAGAAGAGATCAATATTATCCTTCTCGCTCGGTTTTTCTCTCTTTATCGGAACTAAGCTCTCCTTATAACTCATAGCCCAATTGGAGCCACAGCCTAGTTCCAAAAATTGAAATCCAAAACTTGTAATTTGTTTAGCTGTTTGATCATAAAACACCAACTTGCAACTTTGTGTTAGTTCAAAAATAAACTTGTCATACTCCCAAATCCCAACAGGCCAATGTGCTGGTATTGGAGGATTCACAGTATAAACTTTGATCCAATTATTTTCTCGAATCATTACCCATATATCATAACAAGCTGTCATTGCTTGTGTAACATCGTCACTAGACATAGTTGCAAGTGTACTACCTCGTAACATTAACGATGTCCAATGGTCACCTGGAATTGGTGGTCCTTCTAATTGCCCGAATAATTCAGTAGAAAAATCGAATGTCCGAATAAAATACACGTTTTTCTCTCTGTTGCAAAATCTCCTGCTAGTACTAATCCAATAGTACATTCCATTCTTGTAAGTGCAATTTTGGGATAAACATATTTGACATTCATGTGAGAAGTTTGGTTCCAAGTGCTTCCACGAGTTATTTTTCGTCGAGTATACAGCAGCATAAACCTTAGGGAAAACATCGCTCTGCAAATCATCCCAAAACAATCGTACCCATACGATTTTATAATCATGATTCACTAGGTCTATTCCTATTCCAACACTACGATTGTTGTCTTCAAAATATTTTTGTACCTCGAAAACTGCACGAGGAATAAGCCTACACTCTTTCGTTGCAGGATTCCACCAGACAAATCGACCGTTATCTATGTAATGTCCTTTCTCTAATAAGAATAAGCCATCAATTGGACCATAAATACTTCTGAAATCACCAACATCATCGCAACGATAAATCATTTGATGAGTAGGAATACATCCGGTAAATATTTTATCAGGGAGCAAGTACGCATCGAAAATCCTTATGGGATCTTTCTGGTTGTTAACACCAAACTTGCAAATCATTAGACGGATACGATTACTCTCACTGTTGAAGTGCTTTTCGATAAAACTCGAGCTATTGATAAGATCGCTCCATCTTTTGCCTACACATTTGAATCGCAATAGTGATTTCACAGGTAACCTCGATAAAATATGATCAGTAACAATTTCTTGTTGCGAATAGATCTCGGTGTTAGTTGTCATTCTGCTCAAATTATTTCCTGTAAGATATATGCAAACATTCCGGTTATGAAAAAAATTTAAAAAAAAAAGAAGATAAAGTAAGGCAAGAGAAAGGAGAAAGTGAATGTAAATCATAAGCAATCTACACACTCACAATGACGAAAAAGTAAAACATTGCCAAAAGTGAAAGATGAACAGCTGTTAATCTAACCTTACATGCAGATGAAGAGTTGGCACATAAAATCAAAACAAGATGTACATCATAAAAGTTTATGGTACACAAGTGTAACAGGAAAATCAACAAACTGAACGTAAAATTAGCTAACCGTTTGTGATTTCCTCCTACAACAATGACAAAAACAAATTCCGTTCACTTCCTAAAATAATGGGTAAAAGGATTGACTAACATGTAATAATTGAAAAAGTGATGGCCTATTCGTAAGTAAGCGATGTCGACATTTGAAAAAGTGACCAAATTAATAAATGATAATAATAATAGTAATTTTTTATATTTATCCCAACATTTTCATTTTCCTGTAATCTACATAGACAAAAATATATACAGTATATTAAACGAATTTGACGAATCGACGTCCCGAGACACCGCTCGGAGGAAGCTGGTGCATCTACCCCTGCTTGAAGTAGTTTAACTACATTGCATCAATGTTTGGTGTATTTACATTTGACCAATGTTTTTCTTTCTACTAGCAGGTAAATCACTATAATGCATAGGAGGACCTAATTAGAGTAAAACTTACCAACATTGACCAAATCATATTCCCAATTAATTGACATCACCTATGAATACAAATGTAGGACCTAAAGGTTAAAATCAAAACAATATCAGCGGCTCATTGTCGAACCGCTACTAATACACAACATAGACGTCAATTACACTATAACCTATTGGCTTTCTTTGTTCAATCTTCAGTAGTAGCATTTCTTGACCAAAGCTCCAATCTCAAAGTCAGAGTTTTCATCTTTTATTGTGCAAGAACAACACACAGTCATCTGATAATCTTCCACACTTCAGCACAGAATAAGACTGAACGGGGCGGGTTCTTTTTTCTTCCCATCTTTTTCCCCTTTGTTTATCCTGGCAAGGATGATTGTCCAATGTATCTACACGTATTTTTACAGGGAAACCTTGCCACATTTATGCAGTCGACTTATAATAAGTGCTTTATTCTTCTATACAAGTAGGTACGCTCACAATAGATGAACTTTTAAGTTAGGAACTTTTCCAGTAAGCCTCCAAAGAAAAAGCTTGTCTTAGCCAGACCACCAGTTTCAGGTACCTTTGCAGATGTTGGGTCTTTCTTCACGTTAAGCATCATCGTCTGTCCAATTTCTTCACGCAGTCTTTCAATCGTCTTCATCTCTACAGGGTTTCCAGATGCATCTCTTATGTAGAAGACATTCTTTGCTTTCTCCCCAATAGTTGTGACGCCAGCTCTAGTCACTGACAGCCCATTTTCTCGTAGGACTCTTGTAACTTCAGAAAGTAAGCCAACTCGGTCCTTGGCACACAACTCTAGGCTGAAGCCCTGCATATCAAAGGAATTAAGTACATTCTACCTGGTGGCATTCGAATTTTGAGGAACATTCAGGACAAGTAAAGAGGAGTAGATAATCTCCCTTACCTCACTTATCCTTCGCCGAATCGCAGCTTCAATACACTTCACAACCTTTTCCTTCTCCGCTTCAGATTCCAGAGTGCAACCATCCATGTGGCGAATAAAATATTCCTATAAATTCAGTCGTCTTCATATTACATATTGGGATCAAAGCCTAATGACACTCCATCAGTGGTTCCAACGTAGAGCCACAGTAAGGAATCTTAGGTACTATAGCATAAGCTAAACAAAAATGATCTATCCTCCGTACGTAAGTTTATCTTAGCAGTCATCAGAATTACATAATCAGATTACCTGTGATGCAGAGGGACCATCTGATGAGATAGTGGCATGGAAAACAGCATACTGCATGTCTGTGAGGGTGCACACAATGTCAAACATAAGCTTTGGTCTATCCTTGCAACTAACACTGACCACTGAGTACCCTTTCTCGACACAGCTTTCAATTCTGACATCTGGTTTGGAGTTAGGAGGGTATTCTATCTCCATTTCGAGACAACCACTTTCGTAGTCCCTATCAGCAAAGAACATCTGATGAAGTCTCCGATCAACATGAGTACTACCAACTGAGAAAGTAGCATGAGCCCCACTCTCATCATCCTCACATCCACGAAGAATGTTATTGAGTTGCTCTTCCATGACACACAATCTGGATTCTTCATCCTCTTCAAGGGATGAACAATTATCATTGATATAAAGGACACATGCTATGCGCCTATTATGAGTCCAAACCTCAGCAGCAGCGACATTAAAATGAAGATTTGCTAGAACAGCAGATATTTCTGATAGAAGACCTGGACGATCTCTGCCTATAAGCTCAATGGTGGTGTAATCACCCATAGAGTTCTCTCCTACCTTTTTACCTGGCCGAGTCTTCAATATGCCTGATGTGTAACCTTCAGGTCCTAGAGCCTAATGTAAGAAATTCAATGAAATCGCTAATAAGTTGGATAAAAACTAGGTCTTTTTCTCAGGTAGCTATGTTTTCAGTTTCAGTCACCTAGATGACACAGCTACATTTTTTCCACAAACATGATCTTACTGGGTAGTCACTAGGGTAAATATGATCTTGACTACTAAGTTCAGGAAAGCCTAACCACAATTAATGTGAAAAAAAAATTGCAGTAGAAGTGAGGATTACGCTAGCAAAAAGCTCATGAATGAAACACATGAGTAAAATAGACAAATCCAAACACATTATTAGGCTATGTTGCTTGGACTCTTCAAAAATGTCCACAAGTGCGAGTTGAATACTTCAAAAGTAGTGCATTTTGGAGAATCCCACACGGGTGCGGGCGTGTGGCAACAATTTTGGAGTCCGAGCAACATAGTTTTCAGGAACTATAAAGTTTGTGCAATTGGATACTCTTATCTAACAAATGAGCAGCTATTCTGTAACAATTTTTAGTCACCAGGGATATCTGAATAGTTGCTTGATTTTTGCTGTGTTCTGAATAGTCATAGAGTCCCAAAAATAAAACTCTAATATATTCTAGGTGCAGTAAAATGCATGTGTAGAAATGCCATTGACAAGGCCAGCATATAAACCCAAAGTAATATAATGTCAACTACAATGGCTAGCTAGGAGTGCATGATATTATAGCTAATTCTGGAAGATTCTATGTTTTAGTTTATCCCTCTTTCCCTTCTTTTGTATCCTATCATACGAGGACTGTCATAGTAATTGTTATCTTATCCCTGCATTAATTTTGTATAGACCGTAAAAATATGAAATCAGAGAAAACAAGGGATACTTTACCTTTTCTATATGACCAATAGTATTGCTGTCTGTAACCTTGTTGCCATGTTGATCAGTAACATGAAATACTGTTAAAGTTAAAAAGAAATGAAATTAGTACAAATGTCCCCAACTGAGTTCCCTAAAGTTTTTAGATTACTATTTGTTAGAAATTCACAGAATATGTACAAACAATAAACTACATAAACCATAAACTTTAAATTCAGAACCCATAAACTTCAAATTCTGGATCAGCCTTTGCCTAAAACAACTTTTGCATTCTCTTTACTACACTAGAATCTTCCATTATGTCAAGGGAATTCACCAGTTTACAAAGCCAAAAGTATTTGTTTTAGCCTTATATGCATTGCATCATTCTTCGAGTAAGGGGATTCAATTGACCCCACTTACTTATACCTATTTCTGCTCCTAATATCCAGTCCCATAGAGTAGCTCTGAAAATTGCAACTAAAAGAGGTTTAAATGAACTCAAATGAGAACAGAGAACCTCGAGCAAAAATACTTGGATGTGCCTTGATTACCTGAAAATAATAACAAGAAACATTAGACTTACCATCCATGAACCAACCGCCATCAGAGGATATGTAGGCTTTGGTAATTACAAGATCAAGGTCTGTCAAGATTTGCACCACTTCCAGCAGTATTCCAGGTTTGTTGATACTGTCAACCTGAGGAAAAACATGAAAATTTTGGTGGGTACTTTTGATTAAAAAAGAAAATAATAGAAATCGGATATTTTGTAAGCACCATTAAGCTTACTAGAAACTATTAAAAATGATTAAAGAAAAGTTACGATCAGCCAATGTCCAGATACTACTACACCGTAGTGTGTAAAGTCATATAAGCTTAGCTGCTTAGCACATACAAGGAAGTATAACTTTTGCACTAAGCTTGGTAAGTCAATTTATGCACCTCTTGAAGAGCAACTGAAGGCAGTTCATTGGACATTAAGATACTTAGAAGGCTCTCCAAGGTAAGGATTATTCTTCGGAAACATGAGCATCAAAGTAAGCTTATATGGAAAGCTGACTGGGCAGGTATTATGGTAGACAAAGGGACTACCTATAGATATTGTACCTATACATGGGATAATCTAGTAACCTTGAGGAGCCAAAAACAGAATATGGACCCCAGCCAGTGTAGTGCAGAAACAGAATTTCAGGCCATGGTCAATGTAGTATGTGAAATAATTTGACTCGAGAGAATGTTGGAGGAGTTGAGAAGACCTATTATAATGCCTACGAGACTATACTGAGATGACAAAGCAGCGGATCAACATTGCTCACAACCTAGTTCGGCATGATAGAACAAAACAGGTTGGAGGTAAATAGACATTTCATTGAAGAAAAGGTTGAAGATAGAGAAATTTGCATGCTCTTTGTTCCAACTTCTCAACAAGTGGCCGATATTTCACTAGGAGACTATTAAAGCACAGTTTGAACTAGTAAGTAAGTTAAGAATGATTGATATCTATGCGCCAACTTGAGTAGAGTGTCGAGATTAAAGAAAAAAGATTATGATCTCATATTTAGGAGATATGGTGTAGATATTTTAGGAAAATAGTTAAAACCAGAAAATTCCTTGAAATAAGGTATCTCCTTGAGTCAAGGCATTGCTACCCTTTTCCGTGTTATTCATATTGTATAAATTTGTGACACTTGTACAAAGTTTATTCAATTAATAGAAAAATATTTCTTCTCTAGCCTGCAGAAGTACAAGTGTTACATGCTTTAACCTTCTAGTGTAATCTGAAAGATGTATAGAATCTTCGTCAAAATTCCATCTACCCCAGCAGGGGGGGTAAGGAAGATAGCTTGATAAATTTTATGAACTCTCTACCAGCATAGCCTACTGGCACATTCTTTGAACACGTTCACCAATAATTACTTTAATTTACCGATTAAAAAAATGTATCAACTACATTGATAAAGCAACTGAATGACATAGAGTTAATGTGGTATCCCTTATCTGACTCAGACTAGTGATTTAAAATAATGCCTGTCAGATCACCAGGTTTTTTCTTACTAGTAATTCTACTTTTGACAGCAGATAAAAAGTTTGACAAATAAAATTAGTGAAATACGCTCGAATGCTTTGAAAATTTCTTCCATATACTACTTTCTTTCAGTAAAACTATTGACCGTGTACCATATCAGGCCTAGATGGCCATGCTCTCACTAATCTATCAAGAGTTATCGTTGTGATCTTAAGAGCTTATTAAACTGTGGCAAGAGAGCTGCATCTCATCAAAAGTTTTTCCGCAACTTGAAAGAAAATAAAAAATAAAAAAACGGTAACATCACTCAAGATTCTTGAAGTTGCAAAAAATTACCTTCACTAGAGTGCAATCCTTGCAACTTGCGTTGTCCACAGATACCCTAATAGCATCAAATAATACATTATTAAACCAAATGAAAAAAGATGATGCGTTAGATATGAAGCAATTCAATGACATCCATGATATTTTTCCATTGGTTCAAAGAAGACTGACAGGTTTCGATATCTAGAATTAACATTCAAAATGGGCATCAGAACTGTGATGCTGCCACAGTGAATAATATCTAGGCTGGCCAATGAAAGTAAATAAAAACATAGTGAAGGCAAGCAGTGGATGTAGCAAAATGGCAAAAGCTAAAAGTAGAAAAGCTCAACCTTGGAGGGTTTATTCTGATACTTAAGGTCTCGTATTCAGGATCAAAGTAAGGCCCATAACTCCTTGCCATATGAACAACTCTTCTGTAGTCAACAAAAATACTTTCCGTTTTTCCTTTACATCGAAAGAAACCAAATTTTCTCTATAGCAGCTGACTGGCCTAGTCATCCATGATGAACAATAGCAAATTAAACCAGCATTTTACCTGCCAAAGATGACATTACAGATGCACAAGCAAATGTATGTGGCTGTAAGTAGCAGGGCCTTGAAAAAGAAATGCAATAAACCAAAGTACTTTCTAGCTAGACTTCCCATAAAGTATTTAAAGCTTCTGGTTATTATGCAAGACATATGGATAGAGGACGAAGAAAGTGGTTTTACTACTCAACAGTAAACTGATGAGAGAACCAATTCCATTCACTCAATTTTCTTGGCATGGTTCACATGATGTTAGAATAGTCAAATATAGATTCTACTAAGGAAAAATCAAAATGCAATCCTAAGATCAAGGAGAAAGCAACATGAATCCATATCTAAAGCCATTCTTTGATTGCTTTTACCTAATAAGATTCATGCAGTTCAAAGCTTTTAGTTCTATCATTGCTCTGATTACCAACTTGTTGAGGTCAATCTATCAAGTGCAAAGCTGAGTTTCAAGAAGGCATAATACATAAACGTTCCCTTTAATTTGGCCTCAACTGGCATCTAATGCAAAAATCACGTGAGATGCACGCGTCCCATAGTTCAACTTTACGATAGTTTAAAAGCCTACTTGTACACACCCAAAGTTGGAGGGCAAAGATGTCAGTTGAGGTCAAGTTAAAGGGCACGCTTATGTGTTATGTCTTTCAAGAATAATGATGAAATGCACAAGCTTCCGGGCTTTAACTCCCAGGTCCTCGTAAAGTGCTCATAGACCATATTAGAATACAATGTCCTTAAGCTAGCATTTGAGGTCTCTTATTGACAAGTCATCTATTGCTTAAGATCTCAAGAAACTTGGCATTTGTTTGAAATTTTGCATAATTCCCTTATGCGAACTTAGTTCTTGAGTTTTTTCAAAAAGTGTTTGCTGGAATGTTATTGAAATACAATAAAAACAGTTCCTAGTAATCTTCCAAAAAAAAAAAATTGCAAAACACAACTCAAACAAACAAAGTTTGCAAAAATTCAAAAAAGAAACGAAATTTCTAATTTATTTTTGGATATCTTCAAACAAACAACTTAGTATGCTTAAAGGAAAATCTCCTACTAATGAGAAGAGGTCATTATTTTATCTTGAAGCTTTTTATTTTGAAAAGTGTTTTTGTTAGAACTGTTTTTTGGAAAAATATTTTTGTTGACCAGTTGTTTGTGTTATAAAAACAACTTCCACAACTCAACAAGAAAAGTGTAGTTTGTTTTTATCACAACATGAGTAGGTATCTTGACAATTATTAGAAACTGAAGGATTTGAGAGAAACAATTCCTGTTCCACATCCAAAGTAGGGTAGAAAAGGAATTTCAAGGAGTTATGACCAAAAAGAAAAGAAGGAATCTTGGAGGAGGAGTAAAAAGGAATTTGAGGTGGTTATGAGTTACTGACCAAAATAAAAAGAAGAATCTGAGGGGAGAGGTAAAAAGGTAATTAAAACGAGCAAGTTGCTCGAATGATAGATATACTTACTTAACTTCCAATTTAAAGTTGTGAGCGGAAGCCACACAAAGAGAGCAAAAAGGAGAGCTATTAAAAAAAAGGGTAAAAAGGGAATTTGAGGGAGTTATGACCAAAAAGGGCAAAAAAGGAATCTGGTGGAGGGGTTGTAAATTAAAAGGATTTGATTCCAATTTTCAAGACATTACCAGACAGTAGCAAGATAGCAAGTATGAGTCTCAATCACGACTTTCAACCACAGAATTTTAACGGTCCTGATTTAATAACCACCAATTTGACCATAAAATCTAATCCATATAGAAATGCGTATCCAACTCTAAAATCTCTCTCAATACATCGCCAAGAAAATATTAATGGACCATATTTGTCACAAACTTTCTCGGGAAAATGACAGCAATGAAGTTAGTACTTAGTAGAAGCTTCGATTATGTAATCAGTTTATCTCTAAATAAATTAATCTGCAGAAATAGGTAGCTTAATCACTATAAATTCCATACAGAAAAGGCTCAAATTTAGAACTTACAGATAGTGAGAAACTTGTGAGATAATCCAGAGTAGAGAGCTGCCTTGCAAAGTGGTAGAGAAAACTAATTAAGTAGCTCTGTATGGTTTGTTGAGAGTTGTAAGTAAATGATTTGGAGTAGAGCAGCTTAAATAGAAGGAAGAAAAAAGAAAAGTGGAGAAGCTTTCGACGTAGGACTACCACTTTGTGCTCCTCCTCCTGCCACTTTGTGCTCCTCCTCCTGCCTTCTCTCTCTCTCTCTCTCTTTTATGAGTGGCTCAAGTACAGTACTATAGTAGCCTACACCCTATAGCTTAAGTGGTGGAAATGTGCGTGTGTGTATATAAACAATTTCCCCGCTGCTTTTTTCACACATTTTTTTTAAAAATTTATTGTTGCAGAATATATGTGATATATATACTCATATTTTATTATGATAATGACGTGGCACCCAAATGTTTCCTGGCACAAATACAGCTATGAGATGTTAAACTACCAAAGGGTGGACTTTACTCTTGTTATGTTTGTAGGCCAGACTAAGATTGGGCATTCTGTTGGAATGAAATGGCCAGACTGAAATGGATCGATATGTAATTGATATCGGATTGTATCGATTCGGAATAATCGATATGAAAACACAGTTTTATTCCGTTCCGTTATTAGTCGGTATACTATCAGTACGGATTGAACCGGGTTAACCGATACGAGCGGTATTAATTTTTTTTTAAAAAAAATAGTTTTCTATTTTTTGAATCAATAAATTAGTTTTTATTTTTTAGTTAAAGAATAAATATTATATTTTGAATTATGCAGTTTAAGTTTAAATTTAGTTTTAAAATATTTTGAGTTAAGTTTAAATATAGTTTTTTTTTCTAAGTTTTTCAATTTATAAGTTATAAGTTTTTAAGTTTATATTTTTTGAAGTTTATATATTTGAATTTTGAAGTATATATAAAAGTAAATAACTTTGTTAAAGTTTTTTTTTCTAAGTTTTCCAATTTATGAGTTATATAAGTTTTAAGTTTATATTTTTTGAAGTTTATATATTTGAAGTTTGTAAGTTTATGAGTTTATATATTATCAAATATATTGAATATCATCCTTCACAACTAAATTTATATTTTCAAATATAAACTTGAAAATATAAACTTAAAACTAAACTCATAAACTTAGAAAAACAAAACACGGCATTTTTAACTTTATCACAAGTATTATCAAATAATTGAATATCATCCTTCACAACTAAATTTAATATATGTACAATACATTTAACATGAAAAGAGTACTTACTAAATGGACAAATTCTAGTTTCTAGATGAGAAATAACATTTAAATTAGCAGAAGCATTATCTAAAGTAATGCTAATCACTTTATCGGAAAGACAATAATATTCTAAAATATGCCCTACAGTAGAAGCAATATAAACACCGGTCATTTTATATTCACAAATTTTATAAGCAATGATTCTTTCTTATAAATTCCAATTAAAATCTACCCAGTTAAATAATCGTTCCCGTTAGGACTATGACTCATACCAGTGGTAATAGCATCCCTACAATTCATCATGTAAAAATAGCTACGAAGAATTTGCATATGTTTTTCTTGAAATTCAAAAATATCTCTTTTTACCATACTTCTTGAAAAACCTTCAAAACTGGGATTATATGTATCCCGAATATATGTTATAAAACTTTCATTTTCTCCAAAATTAAAAGGCAAACCACAAACAACAATCATTTTAGCAAAATTTTCACGATCACGGTCCCTATTATAGGGCTGTTGTGTAACAGGACCAGTAGGGTTTGAAGAGTTTAGTTCACTTTGAACCATGTTTGACCGGGCAACAGAGGGTGCCAGAACCGGCAGTTTGACGAGAAGCCATATATGCATTCCATTCTCTCAGATGTTTCTTAATTAAATGGATTTTTAACCCCCAAGTTGAACCTCCAGACCCACCATATACATATTTTCACTTTTGTTTACAAATACCACACGTAGTAACAGTTTTTTCATCATTCAAATAACAAAATTTCCACACATCTGATTTTAAAGTATGTTGTATCGTGGTCTTACCCCTAACCGGAGGAATAGGGGAACGACTAGTTTCAGCCTGAGGATTATCCTGAGTTGGAGCTTCGATACTATCGGGGGCGAGAGAGGGAGCAGGACTAGTTGGGGTATCATCTAAATCATCATCCAAATGTAATTCTACTTCTTCATCTAATACATTTTCAAAATCACTATACAATCTCTCAAAAGCTTCATGGGGAATAGGGGTATTGGTATTAATTTCTATGATAGAGGGATGGACAAAACAAGTTCATAAACATGCGTAAAATCACCCGTATTAAATCTAACTTGAGGAAATTGAGAAGAACTAGAAGAACCTTTATTTTCTTTTACTACCAACTTTTAATAAACCTTTTGTTTTTGTGCCATACTATTTTTATCGAATTTTTTTTGAGAGGAATCCTCCATAATATAATAAAATAAAATATAAAAGTAGCAAATTAAAACAAACAAATCACAACTAATAAACATGAAAAATAAATTAAAAGACTAGAGAGTGAAAGAAATGTACCAAACGTCTGCATTAAAAGCAGACGATTATAACCAAAATTTGAAACTTCAAAAAGATTGCTCCTCCAAAATTCACCAAATTATACTTCAATTGCAAAATAATAACAATAATTATAGAATTTATAGATATTGAGATTAGAAAATAGAGAGAGAATGAAAGTTGAAATTGTGAATAAAAATTTGAATGGGAGAGGGATATTTATAAGAATTTGGAAAGGGAGGGGAGGCTGGGGCAACTGGGGGATGCTGGGGGATAAAGGGGATGGGGGGTCAAACTAGCTGTTGGGGGGCCCACTAGTCGTTGCCAATGGTCCCCAACGGCTAGTTGTCGAACCGGACTGGGTCGAAACTGAAATGAACTGGTACCGTATTTTTGGTAGGAAACCATGGTTCTGTTTTGATTCGGGTTCTGATACATGGCATACCATCCCGAATCGATTCCTTTCGGTTCGGTACGAACCAATAGCGGTACCAGAATGGACCAGATCGATACAGGCACATACCGATCCGACGACCATTCTTAGGCCAGACTGCAGGGGTTGCAAGGCGATAGCCCCTGTTGTATATTATTTTGAAAATAGCTTGGAGCACATCCTAAATATTCTAGGATTAGGATTTTCCCCGGCCTATATAAATATGGCTTTGTTAGTATATTTGTATTTTATTGAGAATTTATAAGAATTGGTGCGATCGAGTTTCTAGAACTTGGTCTTTTTGATGTCTCGGATGGCCGACATTAGTTCCCCCGTGCTTATGGTGAAGCAGTAGTCCGAAAGAGGAGTAACATTGTCGATGGCATATACCACGGTTTTTTTTTAGCCTCCCTAACCTGTAGGCCTCTCTGTTAAAAGTCCCTCTTTTCAATATGAGTTGAGACTGTGGAGTCAGGGTCAGCGTGTCGGCTCAAACCCGCTCTTGGGTTAGTCGCATAGGGGGTGTACCGACCCCGAGGTGTTCCATTTGAACTACCCCCACACGAGATATTTTGAGACGATTTATCCCATTAGTGCCAAGGGTTCCTTTTAACCTTTGCTTCATTCCACACCCAAGGGGTGTTGCTTTTGACTCGCCTGCAATCTTCCTCGATCCGAATCTTTGATTCATACCGACTGTGCACTTTGACCCATATAGTGGCCTCGAACTCTATCAGGTTTTTCTTTAGTTTGAATGAAGCAACTATGTTCTCGGGATTCAGTCCCTTTATGAAGGTTTTCGTGGCCCACTCATTCGGTACAACCAATAGCTACATTCGCTCCTTCTGGAACCTGTCAATGAACTCTCGAGCAACACTATGTCTCCTTGTTTTATGTTAAAGATATCCCTTTTGTGGGGTCATACTTTCATAGCTCCTGCATGAGCCCTAAGAAAGATATCTACCAACATGTTAAAAGATTCAATAGAATTTTCGTGTAGTAGAGAATACCAGACGAGAGCACCGACTGAGAGGGTTCCGCCAAAATTCTTGACCATCACCGACTCGGCCTCTTCCATTGTTAGATCGTTTCTATTTACAACTATTGTGCAGAAGATCAAATGATCTTGAGGGTCAATAGTTCCATCATATTTGATGATGTCTGACATTTTGAACCTCTTGGGGATGGACTTGGTCACCGTACTAGCCTTGTAATACACCTTCACCATAGCTCTTCAAATCTGGCCCCTTGACTACAGGAGTAGCTCCCAAAATGCGGTTCACATGAGTGTGAAGCTTTGTTTTCTGCATCTTCATCTCATCCCTTAATATTTCCACCACGGAATCCAACGTAAGGGTTGAGGTTTCATGCTCAGCCCTGGTTTTCTAGCCTTGCGTTCTTCAGAATTGTCTTCGATCTCCTCATCTTCATCATCCTCATCATTCTCTTTGGAGGAGTTTAGATTTCCTTGGGTCGGACCGTTGAAACTCATCTATTTGCCTATCTTGAATTTCCACCCTTTCTATAATCTTCATTTGTTCTTCAGCGAAGCTTTTGAGGGTTTGATGAAGGTTTTTAGGTCACTCGTTTCTCCTTCTGTTTCTTCCTCATCATCATGGAGGTTGCGGTCCTTTTTTTAAGTGTTCACGTTAATGAGATCCACTCAATATGTGGGCTCTTCTCATCATGATCGGTTCTTTGACCGCTGGAGTCAGTTAGGCCTAGGGGTTGAGTTCTTACTACATCTTGAGTTGCATGTACCCCCTCAATCCTTTTCCATAATTGGACATTATTCTAGTATAGATTTGTAGAAACACAAAACAAATAAGCTAATAAAGAACAAGCAAGCTACACAGTTGCTCTGACCCTATGGTGGGCATCAAACTATTTACCGTGAATTTAGTACCGAAATTTATTGATGAGTCAAGAGCATGTGTTATGATTCAACCTTGCTAGGGGTTTAATTTGTTAGCGGTTAGAGCAATTAACAATTAAGAGAAACTAATATTAACTAAAAGACAATAATGAGTAAGTAAAACAAACAAGCGAGAGCAAGCCGTGGTCATCCACGAATGCTATGGAGAGCTAAAATCATTCTACCAACAAGACTTAAGTAAACTAACTAGAAAACTATTGAATAATGCAGAAAGATAAGAAAGCTTAGAGACCAAGCAACTAGTATTTTATTGATACCGAGTATGAGGAAGAGGGAGAAGATCCCTTTACAAGTGATTAAGGATGGCTATTTATAATATACAAACTTAGGCCTTAGCCAATCGAATTCTAGCAGCAACGTTGTAAAGGATCTCCGCCTTTGTGATAATGCCACCTGTCCTGATTTGTTATTGATTTGCTAGTATTCTTCTAGCTCTGTACTGCAGGAGCTCGTCCACTTCTCTGAGGGACCTGACATTCTTGTCCACTGCTTGTCTTTTTGTGCCATGTCACAGGTGGTGAAGGATGGAAGCTTCCTTATCCCTTCGAGAGGACTCTCTTGACATGCGCCTCCGAGTGCGCCCTTTCGTAGTCGTGGTGTTTGCTCTGGTATTCACGCGCTCGAGCTATTCACCCCAAATCTACCACGTGTCGTTACACCAATTTCACCCTATATAGTTTTAACTCTTGTCTATAAGGCAAACGTTCATAACATTTCAAGAAAGTGAACCTGCTCAATTGACCACAAGTTCCGTCTTATAGGAAAATGTTAGAACTTCTTTAACAGGGTTTAAAATTCAAGACCACACACTTTAGAGGACAAAAATTCAAGACCGGACATTTAGGGGACCAAAATTCAAAACACTTAGGGTACACGAGCGTAATTTCATATATTGCGCTCAAGCAAAACAGAACTGAATCATAATCGAAACTTCAACACCAAGTAGTGCGCTATTAGAAAATTTCATTAAAAAATTAATTAATTTTAAAATATATATAAGAATTCCCAATTAGGTTACTAATCGCCAAATTGAATTAAATTCGCAACATCATGTGAAGTACATTTGTAAATAGTGCAATATCTAGTCAAATACCATTTATCGAGTGCAAAATCTGTTTACTACATTTGTATAAATCTAAGATTTATTGAATAAAAAATATATTTGTATATTTGTTGGTTTCTTATATAATATATATATAATTTTGTATACACATAACGACAGAAGTAACAAATAAAATGGTAATTATGTCTTAGCTTATTACTATATCACCCTTAATTATTTCATGTCATCTAAATATTGAAAAACGATTTGGAATTGATTAATACTTAACAATTAGGATAATATAGGTACAAAATAATAAATTATTTTTGATTTTTTAAATTGAATATGTAAAAATAAACATTTATCTTTAGTATAATGGAACAAATAAAAATGAACGGGAGGAATAAATCAACATGTTAAAATAGTCGATTAAGTTAGGATAAACTAAATAACATTCTACTTTAAGCTACTTTTAGCAAGGTAGGACTGATTAAACTTCCGCAATGGACTTAAATCCTTAGGTTTATGAATTAATAATTAATATATGTCTACTTTTAAGTACTAATTAGGAATCCAATCATACGCTAATGATAAGCATTTCTTATTGTATATGATAATATTTGCTTAGCTCCACTTTATATGTGGTTCTCCATTAACCACACATTAATTAGTTCCAAAGTAAGAATCAATTTAAGCCTTACAATAACAACATATTCAGTATGAATATTCCACAAGAAGGTTGGAAAAGGTGGGGTATACGAATGGAGAGGTTTTTTTTCGATAAATCCTCAGCTCAAGAAAAATATTTTAAAAAAATAAGTTAGACAAATTCACGAAAAAAAATATGGTGAAAATACTATAGAAAAGAAAAATATTGATAGCCAAAAAAAATATATAATACAAGTAACAATAACAATAATAGTAATACAATTGAAGAATAAGATGTTAATAGAATAATAATAATGATACTGATGAGTTTGACACTGATGAAATTTGTTTTTTTACTAAATTGAAAATGGAAAAAAAAATCCAATCAACTCAAACTTTGCATATATACTTGATGAACCAAGAGAAGTGGAATCACATTCTTAATGGCTAATATATATGCATAGAATCCACTAACATCAAAGAAAATTTCATACTTGGCTCTGCTCTATTGGATCCTTTCCTCATGGAGAAGAAGAATAATTCAACACCATATTTGGTTTTTTTATTGTTTTTTTTCATTTTTGGTTTTAACTTTTCCCAAGGATCTTTCATTTTGTAACTACAAATTTTGAAACCTTAAGTTATGATTATTCTGTTTGCCTACCCCTTTTAAAGGAATTATGAATATGATGTGATTATCAATTTATCATACTCTCAAATATCACGTGGAATGAAATTACATCGCTAGATAAGATGGTACTTTTTCAATGAATCCTATATCATCCAATTTTCTCTTATATTTTTCGTGCTCCATTCATTTTTCAATTTGTGAGCCATATAGTCCCTCTTAGTTTCTAAGATAAAGTGATCAAAATGGTCCAGTTTATCATTAATTTCATTTGCACTCAGTCTCAATACCAAATAAATGAATTAGTAATACAAAACACATCTCTTTTATACACTCATTTAATCGTTAAGTGAGTTACTTGGAATTTTAACTGCGTAGATAATTACTTGATTGGGTGTAAATACCCAATGTAAGTATTTACCTCCATTTACGGCCTCAAGTGAGATACTCTTGTTTTTCATCTAAACTTCAAACAGTTAATTAAGTAAACACTACTCCCTCCGTTTAAAAAAGAATGACATACTTTCTTTTTTAGTCCATTTCAAAAGAAATGATTCTTTCCTTTTTTGGCAACATTTTAACTCCAACTTTTCATATGACATGTTTAAGACCACAAAATTAAAGGGCATTTTGGTACATTTGCCATAACTTTAATTTAGGACCACAAGATTCAAAAGTCTTCTTTATTTTCTTAAACTCCGTGTCAAGTCAAATTAGGTCATTCTTTTTTAAACGGAGGGAGTATTAAGTAACAAATCTTTTACTAAAATGGAATAGGAAAGATTGAAGGGGACAACTAGCAAGCTAGGCTAGGGTGTTAAAGATGTTAGAATAGCTTCTACTTTATGCTTTATACTTTTTTACCTTGTTAAGTAATGTTGTGTAAATGCAATACTTACCTTTGTAAATGTATGCAGCATTAGCAAATGCAAGTCATATTGTATTATTAACACATGATTACATTTTGCCTATAGCTCTAGAGAGTTAATTCCTTCGCCATTATTGCAAAACGAATAATAATACTGTCGATCGACACAAATCGAGAAGTTACCGAATAGTGACAAAGTAATAGATAGCACGAAATAAGTAAAACTAGAAATTTCACCTAATAAATAGAACATTGTCATATCAACTTTTGTCAATATATTTCAGATCACCCTAATATTGTGTTACTAGGGAAAGCATAAGCATGATTACATTTTGCCTAGAGAGTTCCTTTGACAAAAGTTCTTCACTCTTTTTTGGAAAAGTGGCAACCACAATACCATAAACTTTATTTCAACTTGGTGAAGTACTATTTGTTACATAGTGGAGAACTGTAGAAGATTCAAGGAGGACATGGTTGGTTGAATCTTATAGGGTTATATTGGATCATTAATTATTAATTGTCCCTCCAATGCACTGCTCCTTTGACATTATCAAGGGGTGGGCTAGCTAGCTATAAAATGCGATGACACCACTTTGCACTATCTCATGTTTTGTCTCTTTCACTTTCTCTATAATAAGGAAGATTTCCAAATTATTCATATGAAAATGAAAAAAGATTACCAAAGTTTTCTTTTAAAATGGTAATCTGTTATAAAAATGTATTAAAATAAAGAAGCGAATGTAATATCTCAAAATCACACAGGAGATTAATGTTAAAATGTGAAGCTTTTGACGGTGGGCGGACCGATGAGGACGGGTTAAATAGGATTGGTATACTTTTAGATTGGCAAGCTTCTAAAAAATACGAGTTGCACATGATATCTTAGGTGAATTTCACATCGGAATGGAAAGCAAACAATACGCGTTATGGATTTGGATCGTAACATTCAAATCTAAAAGAAAGGTCTTTGAAATTATCGATTTTGAAAGTTAAATTATACTTTAAGCAAGCACTTGTTTTTGATCAAGTTGGACATTATTGAAGCACCAAGAACCTATATAGGATATTGTTCTCGTTTATTCTCTCTCCATCTTTCTTCAGTAGGTAGGGCATTATATATAACTTATTTTGTTAATAGTTGATGCGTGAAATGACAATTTAGTTGGCAAATATCAAGGTTGACTTTAATTTGCATGACACATATTACATGCATTTTCTCAATATATTTGTGAATATAATGACATCATGAATCACATACACGATAAAGGAGAAGGACCAATATATGTACTTCATAAACAAGAGTTGGTACATTAATTTGGGAATCTTCGTGAGTTTCAAAGAAATTGATAATTTCTTGTATGATAAAAATAAAAAGATTACTCAAAGTTACGTTATTAGGTTGAAGAGCTTACAAAATGGCTAAAGAAGATTTTCATAAATGTACTTATCAGATACTTTAGCGAGCTTGATTTATCAAGAATTAGTATATCTAGGATGAATATAATAATGTTTTATAGATTATGTTATTTTTTTAACTGATCTTCTATGAAAAAAAAATTATTAGTGCAAACTAATCGACATAGATGAGAAAGACATGCATGTCAGTTCTTTCCATATTACGAGATTAATTTCTCCAAAGTATAGTAAATAAAATAAAATAAAGAGAATTGTAATGTAACTTCAATATTAATTTGAAACGATTTCAACTATGAATGGATGTAAACATTTCACATTGCAAAATTCTTGATTTGTCCTAAATAGTTTTCCTAAAATAGAAATTAGAGAGCACCACATATAGAGCAAATCAAATCAATTCCATAGACATGACTTCTCCCAACACTATTTTTATTTCTATATCACCATAGTCAATATCCCACATCGTTTTCTGATCCACTTTTAAACAATGGGGGAAAATACGTGTGTCTTCAATATTGCTCAACTTAATTTATTCATCCATTAAGAGTGGTGCAAATCGTAGGCAAGTACCCACAACGTCAATGATCGAGGAATTATCCTCATTAATTGAACCAATGATGAGGGCAAACTCTAATCCCTATTGTTTTATTTCTTGTTCCCCATCTTTTGGGGATACCTTCACATCCAACAAAATTATTTTCAGCTCATTTTCAGAGTTTTAATTATTTGTAAAAATAATGGTACCAATCTAGATTGGAATATTTGTGTCACGCCCCCCAAATTGGGAAGCATGTTATTGTGAACATGGATAACTCACATAATTCTTCTTGGGAAAAATTAAGTGGCGTGGATAAAAATACTTCAGAATTATCTGTTATGATCAATGTTTAAGATAATTACTATACATGGTTAGTTTTTTCTTTAACTGTTTTTTTAGTGTGAGCCCTTATATAGAAATAAAAGTAGTGTATATATCATTTCTTATTAAAAACAAAGATTTTTCTCTCACCTAATTAAAAACAAAGATTTTTCTCTCACCTCTCTCATCTAATTAAAAGCAAAGATTTTTCTCACCTAAAGTAGCGTGCATAGTTACTTTTTTCTTTGAATATTGTTGTATTTTTTAACTTCTTCTTCATCAATTTGTCTTTAATTTTCGTGAAGACCTATTTAGCACACAAACACTTGTGCACTCACATGTTGCACATATGTATAAATATATTGTATTTACATACCATATTATTGACAATACTTGTGAAAGCACTGGTCCCTTGGTCATGGTAGAGGATTTCATGATTTCTAATTATGTTGGTTTCTTGAATAGTATGATTGTTTCTGGGTTTTTTCACTTAGAAGCATTCTTGTTCATTGTTTGCTTGTCGACTGATATTTCTTACTTTTCTTCTGGATACAGAACTTATATATCAAGTTAACTAATATTCAAATGACTGACAAAGCTTAATTTAAAAATATTTTTTCATTTTTATCTTTATATATACATATGAATGTATTGGATGTATGTTTTTTGATGTATATATGTATACTTTTGTATAACTATATATGTATATAAATTTGTTTTGTGTTGGTACACATATACATATGTATATATGTTTGTTATGTGTTGATTCATATATACATTATACACATACATATGTGTATACATCTGTTCTGTATTTGTGCATATACATATATATGCATATCTGTATATATGTATATATACATATATGTATAACCTCTTTTATATACATACGTTGGTTTTTATACATTGTGTATTATGAATTAGAATGGGTATCAACGCATTCAAGATACTCATATTTGCTCACACACGTAATCTTCAAAATTTGGGCTTTAATACTCAATAATAATGGGGGATGTTAGAGAATAATGGGAATGTTGGAGAGAATAAAGGGAGTGAATCACTCCCCTTTCCTTTTTTTATCACTAAAGGTAACTGAAATAGTAACAAAATCTGTTAGTTAATATTTGCATATTACGGTCCTAAATACATTTAATCACTAATTGCAATCTATAAAATGTAATTATTAAAACTTAGACTAAGAAGTTAGTTAAGAGGAGTCTGAGTTAGCTATATGTGAAATTTTGCCTAGTATTTATGGTTTAGTTATTTGGGCCGAGTCTAGCCAAGTTGGTGGGCCAAGAGCTGAAACGCAGAAAGGCCAAGGAATTAGTCAGCCCAACACGAAATTTACTTGGGATCCAGGTTGATTAGGGAAGCACACGACAAAGGGATAAAAGAGTCGTCAACTACCAGGCTTGGGGATTATGCAAATTGTGATTATGCTTAGGCGAAGACTATGCTAGCGTTTGGCCATAGATTCTCAAATATTTTTGGCAAGTCATTTTTGGGTGAAGATCTGGGTGAAGTTTCACCATAGTATTTGGAAAACATATTTCACTTTTAAAAATTCACAAAAAATGGAATTTGGCTCAAATATTAGTATTTTGTAGTATTTGGGAATTTGGATTATTTGCCAAAAATATTGCCCAATAATGACAAATTATATGGTCAAACACTATTTGTCAAGTTTTTTCCCAAAAACTACTTGGGAAATCTATGGTCAAACGGGTCCATGTTTCTTATCCCCATTCCTCTCTAAGTCCTATCATCCCCTTATACTACTATTCTTGTTCTTCATATTGTAATTGTTCCTTTCCGTATTAATCAAAGTTTATTAGTTTCATTTCCTCTATTTATTGATTGTTGAGTTGAAAATTAGAATTTGTTATACATGTGATTGACACCCGAATTAAATTAAACTACCACTGATGAATATTATTTGTTCTGAATATTATTAACACCAGATTAATTGAAAGGCATTATTGTACCATAAGTTAGAAGTTAGTAAAACTGAAGCAGGTGAATTATATTTTATTACTGTTTTGAAGACAATCACTACCAAAAATCCTGAAACATGAAATATCTGAAAGCCCCATAAGTGAAGTCATGAACTAATAACAAATGGAAAATAGATAACTCCTCATTCAGTAGAAATTGACTGTTTATATTGAACATTAAAATGAAATTACAAAAGTTAGTATTAATGAGTAACTAAATTCAAAAAAGGAAAAGCAGAAAGGGGATTGTGAGAATTAGACTTGTATAGAATTGCGATGAGGACATCAGAGATACAGAGCAGAAAGGAGAGAGAACATAAAATCATTGTTCTTTCTAATCCCTTATCCTTTTAGATCAGTTGCTAATTGAATTTGTACTCCAAATAAAACTTTCTAATATTTTGCTCGGTCCATTAATTATAATTGAATCAGTCTCATTGACATTTCTAGCCTATAGACTCTTACGGAGTCCACTTGATTTACAACACAACTTCTAAAAGAATGGTGAAAACTGTGAGTACATGTTGGTTACGGGGCAATACCCCCGAATACTAACACTATTGAAAGCAGCAAGTACTAATAAAGAAGAATCTCACACTACTGAAAGCTACTCCGAGTACGTGCTATCTTCGTGTTTTCATAGTGATTCAAAAAAATATGAACTTTTCCCCATAGGAGTATCGAGTTTCAAACTTATCGACATGGCAGTACGTTGTTGGTTCAAAATTTATATGTCCAGGTTCAATTCATATTGCAAGATATGTGGAGGTGTACCATGCGTTACCCTTACGATCGAGATATCTGAATTGGGGAAGCTCTAGGCAGCCATTTAATTTAACACCCTGACGGATAGTTACAAGTTTATGAATCAAAATTCAAACAACTATTGTTTGAAATTCAGGATAATCGTGCGCCTAAAGTTTGGATTGTCAAAATTGAACTTCAAAACAGTGTTCCGAAACTTGAACCGCAACTTTAAAATAGTAGCTTGAAATTTGAATTTGCAAAATTGAACTTTAGACCATTGTCCTGAAGTGTAAAGAAAAGAATTGAGCTGGGTTCTGTATTTGCCCCATTTTGATAATATTTGGAAATGGAAATTGCAGTAACTAAGTTCATTATATTAATTAAGTTTAATTTCTCAGAACATTGCTATATGAATTTGCATACTTTCAATTCCCTCCCCTCCCAAAAAAAAATAAAACTGTTAAAGCTATACATGGAGATCAGTGGGGTAGTCTTTAGGATATTTCTTGATTGCATCTCTAATAGATCTCTCTTGCTCATGGAGATTAGGTGGCAGTTGTTCATAAACATCTGTAAACAATTCTGTCAATGCAGGTTTCTCCATTCCTTCTGCTGTTCTAATTGCCTCTAATACCTGCCACATCACAATGAAACTTGATTTCAATTTCACAAGAGAGAGACTATACATGACCACATTGCTCTGAAGTATGTTCTTTGGGGTGTCAAATGGACAGGTTAAAATAATTGTATTTGTAATTGGGAGGGTTGACGAAAGTTACTTAGCTGAAATGAGCTAAGAAAAGGGTCAGCGCAATTCTTACTAAACTATAGTTCTTTGTTTCCTTATAATTTATTTAACTACCTAATAAAATTTCTTTATTCTAACATATTATAACATATCAAACAAAAAAAAAGTCTTACTAAATATATTTTGACAAAGATTTGGTCGATTTAGGCTGCATATTAGCGCATGTTTTAGATGAATGAATTGAGTGGGTCAAAATGGATTGAGCTAATCAATGCATCGATCAAGCTTAAATAGGTTGGATCAAGTTTTCATCGACTAATTTTGCCACCAATTATGTACCTGTTTCTTGACATTTCTGCAGAGTTCAGATTCCTGGTCTTCACTCCACCAACCATTTCTCTGAATATATTTTCTGAATATGGAAATGGGGTTTCTGGCTGTTTTCCAGTATTCTATTTCATTCACTGGCCGATACTTTGTGGAATCATCAGATGTCGAATGGTGTCCCACTCGATAAGTCATTGCCTGACATTTTTTAAGCAAAATAAGGACACAAGTTATACAATTTTCACCTCGCAGTAGGCAATTTTATCCTTCAATATATATGATGCATCCGAAAACCAATGACACTCTACGTATATACAAGTTAATTTCACCTCAACTAGTATTGGTCTTTCCTCATTAATTGCCATATTACGAGCTGCACGAATAGCACTATAAACTGCAATAACATCATTCCCATCTACGCGAATACTTCTTATTCCATAACCTAGCCCCTTTGCCACAATGCCATCACCTACCACAATAAAGAAAAAGTGGAAAAGGATACAACATAGATTAATCACGTTAATTAATTCTTATGTGTCTGAATTCTTTCTTAAAATTCGTGCCTAATCAAATATCATCATATAAAATGAAATAGACGGAAGAAATGGATTTACTTCGAAATTGTTCGTGTACAGGGGTGCTTATTGCCCATCCATTATTCCGGCATATGAAGATAACGGGAGCTTCCATAACAGCTGCAAAGTTTAATCCAGCATGAAAATCTCCCTGCATTATATTGTTTTTCACCAAAATTACCTTTTTTAACTGTAATTGGTGAAATTAGGAAGTTAATTATTCCTAAGTTTTCATTAATTAATTACCTCACTAGTAGCACCTTCCCCTGTAAAAGCAACAGCACAAGCACCCCTTTTCTCCATTTTCAGAGAGTAAGCCACACCAGCAGCCTGAGATATCTGAGTACTGCATATGCAAGGGAAACGGAGTAATTAATTAAGTAGCACATTATTATCACAAATTTTACCAAGATTTGAAATTAAGTACTCCCGCCGTTCCAAAATACTTGTCATTCTTACTAAAAATAGATACTTATCACTTTAGAAAAACTCGACATAATTAGTTGTTTATTTCCCCTCTTACCCTTTGTCATAAATATGTAGAAATATTAATATGGTGCAAAAGATAGAACTATTAAATAGAGATGAATAATAAATAAGAGTAATTTAGTCAAATTACTATCTAGCTAATGTTTCTCTTAAGAGACGTGCAAACAAAAAAAAAAAGTGACATGTATTTAGTAACGGAGAGAGTACTTACGCCAAAGGTGACGATATGGTAATAACATTGTGTTTGTTAGAACCATAATGTACTGGCATTTGCCTGCCTTTCCCTTTATCATCCTTAGTCCCAAAACATTGATTTGTGCATTCTTGCACGGTGAAGCCACGCCATAGTAAGACCCCTGCTTCGCGATACTGCAATATTGCAATATTAGTGTATTAACAGTGTAAAAATTATTTACATAATTAATAATTCGATCGTTTAAAACGTAAGTTGAGGAAATTACTTGAGGTAATACAAAGTCATGTGGAGATAGAGCAGCAGCAGAAGCAATGTTGATAGCTTCTTCACCAAAAGAGGTCATATAGAAGGAAATCCTCCCTTGCCTTTGTGCTTCATAAAGGTAGGTGTCCATTGTCTTGAGAGTAACCATGGCATTGTACATGTTCACAGCCAAGTCTTCCCCTACCTAATTTAGATTAAGTAGAAGAGAGGATTTTTCTAATATATCACAATGTAAATGAATTTTTAAACACTATAGAAGGAACTTGGTTCATTTTTTGAGGTTACTAATTTTATTTATTATGGACAATTACTTTTTAAGGGAAAAAGGGCAAATATGCCTCTAATTTTACATCTAGAGCCGATATATCTCTTTTTTTAAAAGTGACATACATATATATAACGTCTAACAAATAAAGCATATTTACTCTTTTAGTTAACAATATGTATATATACCTTACAAGCTAGGTCTACTTCTGGCACACACCACATAATTAATTCAAACGTACACACACTATAATATTTAATAGCAAGGATAAAACGGATACAAAATGGTAAATTATCCATTGGTTTTTCAAACTGAACAAGTATTGTTGGACATCTATTTTTAATATACTAGACAAGTAAAGATGAACGGAGAGAGTAAGTCATAGATGTGGTGTGACTATAAATCATCTCGTTATGGTAAAATTGACATTCTAATTTAAATTGTTACTAAATATAGAAATTTCCTTTTAAGATTGAGCAAAAAAAAAAAAGTGTGTCATATAAATTGAGAGTAGAATTGAAGATTGAATGTTGTTATTTTTATACATACCTGCTCCTGTATGTTATTAGAAATTAGAGAACCATCGTCATTTAAAACTCGATAACATAGTAATCTCTTATCTGATGCCTCTGAAATAAATTTCATCTGTGATGTCAATGGAACTTTTCCACCTGGAAAATCCAAATCCTGCATGTTTTAATCAATTACTACCAATTATCAGTTTACACAAGTATATATATCAAAAAAACTTTAACCTGCACTAAATTACGTATGATTTATAAAGTAATATTTAGGTCTTCAGAAAAACACGCAAGTAATTTAAACGTCTAAGTATTTAATAAGTGTTTGTCTTTAAAGGTTACATCTAATATTTCAAAGTCTTCATTTCATTATTTTACAGTTAATAAACATTGTAAATAAATGCATAATACTTCCTCCGTCTATTTTTACTTATTCATTTGACTTGACACAACTTAAAAAGAGCAATAAACAGAATGAAAATTTTTCTATCTCACCCGTTTAATGAATATAATAAATTCAATGCTTTGAGAAATAATTATAATTAATAAAAAGGATAAATTAAGAACTAAGTGATAATTTATCTATTGAATAATTTACCCTTCTATTTATTGTTTCTTAAGAGATACTCCCTCTGTTTGGTTTTACTTGGCTCTTGTTGACCTAACACGTTCACTTAAGAAATCAATAATTAAAGATGTATTTTATTAAACTAACTTTATTAATGATGTCTTAATTTGAAAATCTAGATGTATTACTATTACTTTATGTAATTATTTAATACTTAGGTTAGAAAGGAAAAAACATATATAAAATTTTCTTGATTTTATAAATTAAACAATAAATTAAAATAAATATTTTTAATAAAAAGAACTAGTAAAATAAAACGGAGGAAGTATGTCAGGTCAAATAAGAAAAGATGTTCTCCTGTTATGACGTGTGGTGGAATAAATGTGGCCCGGACGGCTGGTTAGGGAGGTGTTGGGTGGCTCATTAATGCTCACTTTTAATTTCCGAGTAAATGTGAGCATGGAAAAGAAATGAGTAAAGAAAAAATGATAAATGAAAAAAAAAAAGTAATTAAGTATGCTTAGTTGTATATCATTCAATTGAAAATGGACACGTGTACTGTTTCGTTCCTTTTTCCCTTCTGACGTGCTTATGGAAAAAGTGGAAACACAATCTTTGCCATGTCATCCGTCAAGGAATCACTTCAAACAAGAATATGATATTTTTAGGTCATCTATAGAGTTAAATTGTATAAATTACTTTGTTCGAACAAGTTTAATTTATAACTAATTATGTACTTTTCCCTTAAAACAAAGACATAATTTGAGATAAAAAAGTGTCATGCAATATGAAACAGATGAATCTTAATTAATAACAGTCTTTTCGTTTCAATTAATATGACATAATATAATTGAGTGCGAAGTTTAACTAATTTTATATCTCTTTATAGAACTTAACAATCTTCTTTTTTTTAAAACTAAAATAGCCAAACTATATTGTTAATATATAGTCGATGCATGATATTTAAGTCATATATACATAGTAACTTATAACATTATGACTCAAAAAAAAAAAAAAAAAAAGAGTTCAAATAATATTGCCTGATTTTGGTAAGCAATATTGTCACCATAATCCTCCTCACAGCTGCTGTATGGATCCAGTTTCTGTCCAACTTCCATCGACACGAAATTTCTCCGTACGAGAACGGCGGTAGACTCACCGGAAAAAGCCATCGGCAGCTTTCTTATAACACCATGAATTAAGCTACTTCTTGTTGATCTTAAAAACCAACTTGCCATTGAACTACTTTTCGATATTGGCCTTATGAATTAAGTCTTAGTACTGGATAATGAACTCAAGGTTGAAGTATATAATGTAATGTGTAGGAACTTACTATCTATATCCATTAATAGGTATAGCATTATATAGGAGGGAAGAAAAACCGTGATCACCCTTTTTTTTTGTCCTTCTCTTTTTCTTTCTTTTTTTCCTTTTTTGGAAATATAGTACCATCCCTAGCTAGTGAGGATTATGGAAACAGATTTCCAAAAAATTGGTTAAATTGAGAGAAAATGACATTCAATCATATTAGTAGCCTAAAGTCAAAATCAAATGAAGGTATTAAACCTTTTTTTTATTTTTTTGTGAAGTCTATTATTTTAGTTCTTTTGAAATGCAAAGTTGTTAATAACTTTTTTACAATCGATATGTTCTAATAATTTATTTCTAGTTAGTAATATAATTGTAATATTTCTTGAGGCATAGTAATGTGTCAAACTTCTAATAATTATTTTCTCGTATATGAAAATTTTATATTTTTCACACACACATATATATATATGTATAAATATAAACAGTTCTTAAGTATCAGTTTAAGAAGAAGAGATGAACAGGGTATGTGTCACGACCCAAACTAATGGACCGTGCGGGCACCTACGCTATCCTAAGTAGCTAGGAGAACCCTTATTACCCAACCAAAAATATGCGGAAGACTTCTGTTTTTAAGAGAATACTGAATTAAATATAACAAAGTAAATTAAATACCAATAAATAAACTTTTCAAAAACTTCTTACAACTGTCCTTCACTACCCCAAGACCTGGTCAGACATGTATAAGAGCTACCTATTATAGAATAGACTGACAATAAAATAAATAACACAAAGACTCCAACATTTGCCAGGAAGGAAGTGCAGAAGTTAGTGCTGAATATCGCCATTCATCTAGTAACTGCAAACTAACCTGCATCCAGTCTACACCCCAAGAAGGAATGTAGAAGAGTAGGGTCAGTACAAACACACGTACTGGTAGGCATCATCGGCCGACCAGTGTTAGTCTACATAATCATAAAGTAGAATCAAAGAAAAGAAATCATGACCTCTTAAATAGAGTATAATTCAACTAAGGCTGTAATATCATTATAACACTTTGCCTATATAATTTACAATTGTCCAACTCTATTAACGAGGTTATATTCACCACTAGCATAGTCTAACCTCGTTAATTCATACCATCCACCACAATCCAACACTAAACCATTACTATCACCCCTTTATTCACATTTTCGCTTCCATTACCCACATCTATAGGATCAACCCAGTAATCATAGACAACTCACACTAAACTCTCGGGCTAGCAACCAAACACTCTCTTATAATATTAAAGAATAATAACTAGTCAATCGGATAAGCCACGATTACACCAATTATAAATAAAGTAAGTAGACCAACATATAGCAAGTAAGCACAGAGTTTCACTTTTCCAAGTACATGTCACACAATCAATCTCAAGGATACAATCAAATAGGGAATACAAATCAACTCACATCTCAGTAAAACACACAAGAGAACTCAAGTTTCATTAGCAAACCTTATAGATACTCTTGGAGAAGGATTAATTCAATTATTGAAACTTTGGGATCGTGTCTTTGAGATTATTCATTGGATTCATCATTTTAGATAACTTCATTATCAATTCATTTATTATTAATATTACCATGTCGGCTCGTGGCACCCAATCCAATCATGTCTTACAGCAATACCGAAATTTAACGTAGGCCACATTGCTACTAACAATCTTTCCACTTTTCTGTTCTTAATAAATATTCATCATTCACTTTTCAACTTGTATGAAGGTATATCACAAGCCTTCTTTACTCAAGGCATTCTTTTCAATCACATTATCATTATGAATCAACATTTTTCATTTATCAACAATAGTCTGTACACACATACTAAGGGACTTATTTCTGCCCAACTAGTCATGACCTGCAAGGGACAATCTAAGTCCATGTACCGTACCGACGTGGTACTCGATCCTCCATAAATAAATAATATCAACATCCATATCCGTACCGGCGTGGTACCCGATCCTCCATAACCATATTATGTATATTTTATCAACTTCATACTATCTCTCAGGATACAACACGGCGTACTAAATTTACAAGTACACTTATAATCATAAGACAATTCGATCAAGTTGAATTTTTCATAATTATTCATGCAAGTATCAACAATCCAAATATCATCAATTCAAGTATGTCCGAAGACCAATCAACAAGCATCCAATTTAGGAGCATACACACAATTAAATTGAGTCTAAACTCCAATTAAACCATAACCTACTCAAATACCACAACTTGGGTTCTAACATCACCACCCATAACTAGCACATTCAACCTTATCATTATTCTTTACCTCTCTCCGCATAATACAATGCACACAATGATTTAAGTCATCTATCCCTTAGGCCTCACCATTATCATGGTACAATATGCAACTTATACCTTTATAACTCAATTAGGTTCATCACTAGAACAACTAAGAAACATCATGTCCACATACTTCATTCGCAACAATCCCCTTTCGGGCACATAACACATAATATCATAAATATCACATAATCAATCAATAACATAGTTTTCGGGATTAAAATAAAGTTCTTATGTCTTTATCCACCTTAACTCAATGTCTGCAGGCCTAGACATGCTTTCTCCCATCAATTATAAATTATGAAAATATGAAATAACACGGTCTTCTACTCATTAACCTAGCCTACTTGGACGCCAAGCTTTTTGAAGCAACAAGTCATATTAAGGATGCTCCTTCCCTTTCTTCATGCTTCGGAATGATCAATCATCTAAATATCAAACAATCATAAGAGTAATTAATCAATTACTCTTCAAATAAATATCTTTGGAAATTCAAACCCACTAATTCTACCCTAATTCAAGGTCTATATCATTCTCCAAGGTCAATTAACCATTAACTAGTTCTTTCAAGCTTAACCCATCTCCATTCATGGAGTTTTTTAAGCTAAAAGTCTCATCTTTATGAAATTCAAGATTTCCAACCAACAAAATACATAATCTAGTTTACCAAGTTCATGCTAGGAATCATTAATTTATAATCTAGAATTAGTTATACGTGATATTAAGAACACCCATAAGTTTTCCCCAAAAATCCACCATTAAAGGTTCTAACCCAAAATTTCACCATTGAAGGTCTTTCTAATAATTCTAGGATGTTAAAGGATTAAAAGACGAAGAAGATGATGGAAAAACTTACCTCCAAGAAGGACTTTCACCCTAAACCTTAAAAAATCACCTCTCTAGGGTTGGGGAATGAAGTTTTGGGGTTTTGGACCTGAAAATCAGCTAAACCCGATTTAAATACCACCAGAATTCTCGCTACAGCGAAATTCCCGTCTCAGCCTGGACAGTGTTTGGTAAAATGGTCATAACTTTTTACTCTGAACTCAGATTGACAAACGGTTTATTGCGTTGGAAAGAAGACTCAGAGATTGGTCCCCCTAACTCCTTATATTCTAGGAGATATGATCGTATGAATTTGGCCCTAATAGAAATCCATATCGAAACTCTATTGGTTAAAAATGTTTTCAACTTAACTTTGTGCTAGGGATATTGTACGACCTTAATTCATATCTAAAGAACTTTCAAATTAAAGGATTGATATTAGTATTCATGAATAATTAAATTCATCAGGCTTGAGTCTATCTAGACACATCGAAAGACTAAAATCTTCGTCAAAAGCTTGAAGTGACACAATGAGCAAAATGATGGCCATTTTGGACTCAAGTTAATATTGAGGGATGGATAATTTAGTAACGAAAAAATGGGTAGCTACAGTATGACTATAGATAGATTAAAAAAAAAAAAAGAGTTAAATTTCTGGGGAATATACTTAGAAGTCTAGGAAGAAGTAGGCCTAAATACATAAGTAGAGGACAAGGAAGAGGAAGTACCAAGTAGGACTTTACAACCATAAGAATACAACCAATTGAAACAATCAAACATTGAAATACCCCTCTTTATAATATTGGTATCAGAGCCAGAAGTTTCTAGGACTATTTTATGAAAAAATCACATTTAGCTAAGCAATTAAAACTGTTACACAATCAATTAGCTTTAAGAAAAGAAATTATAACAACTGAAGAACAAGATAAGCACGAATTAATAGCTAGATATAATCATTAACAAGAAATCTTTAAAGACCAGTTAAAACTAAAAGACTCACCCGCAGTACAACTTATAGATTTTATGATCAGAGGTATTTGGGACTCTAAAAACCGTATAACATACCAAAAACGACGAATAGAACAATTAAAGCATAGAATTAAGTATTTTCCTTTAGGTTAGAGAAAAGAATACTATATGCGCAGACTATTTAGAAATACCAGAGACTATAGAAATTCAATAAGAAACCTAAAACTTTTAACTTTAGAACTTCAAACCTTATATTATAATCCTGAAGTAGAAAACGGTATAATACAGAACGGAAGAATTACTTATTGTATACTATAAATTAGAAAAAATCAGAAAAAATTAATAAATCATATTATCTCAAGACTTATATACACTAGAACCTTAACTATACGTAATTCATATAGTAGAATTTTAAGAAGTTTAATATATTAAGATTAAATATATGAAACAACATCTCTACACTAAAGACATTTCACATCATTATAGAGAAATATACGATTTTGAACAAGATCTAAGGCAAGCTAGAGTAATTAAAGAATCTTTACCATATAATCAGTAAACTAAGTTAAGACGTATCGAAAAAGAAATTAGAGCTATAAAAAATTATATAAAGTTTCTAAAGAACAGAGTTAAATATTTTCCTTTAGGATAAAAATTTATGCAACAATCTAAAAGAACTATTAGAAAATACCGTAAAAAGTATAAAGAATTAAGTAAAAGACTGTTTTTTATTCATCAAAGTCAGAACTATATACACTGTTTTTTATTCATCAAAGTCATAAATATATACACTTTTTAGAACAAAAATTAATAGAAGTTTTAACTAGATTTAAAATATATTTAGAGCTAGAAATTGAGACTTATCTAATTAGTCAAATAACTGCTTATTATACATATATGATAAAAGAGATAAATCAAGTTCAAAAAGACATACAAGCACAAGAATATTTAATAAGAATAATCTTAATTTCCCTTAATAAATAAATAGTATATGAGAAGAAACGATAATTATCATAACTATATAAATCATTACAATGATCAAATACATCTTACTTACATCCAAATAAAAAGACTAAAAGAAATAAGATTACAACTAGTTAACCAGTTAACAGAATCTAAGTATATTCCCCATAAATTTAACTCTTTTTTTTTTCTTTTTTAAAATCTATCCATAGTCATACCCTGTTCATCTCTTCTTCTTAAACTGATACTTAAGAACTGTTTTTTTTAATTTCACCCTGGAACATGCTAATTATTTTAGCCTATCCATAACCTTACTCTTTTCATCTCTTTCTCTTAAATTTGTTACTTAAGAACTGCTTCTTTAACCGCATCCTGGAAAAATACTGTCCTGCGGCTTTCTAGCCATAATGGACTTCAACATCCTAGGAATTTATCGGTTAATCCATAGGAGTTCATTAAGCATTTAAGAGACTAACCATGTACTAGGGGTAGATATGGATCATCCTAGAAATTTACCGATTAATCCATGGGAGTTGCTTAAGCATTTAAGAAACTAACCATACACTGAGGGTATACCTATGACAGGTTATATCATATAAACATGATATTAACATGATTTTATAACATAATTCAACATATTGTACATTCATACAAAAATTAGTTTACATACATATGGGGGAATAATACCTAGTTCTAGTAAAGCAATAACCTACTTACATTGTAGAGTCGGACAGAGGTTTCCCTTTCGGGAGTCCCCAGAGTTGCTCCTAAACAAGCTAGAAATAAAACACTCACTCTTATTCCACACTCACACTTTTTACAAAGTCACTCTTTTTTATATCTCACTCTTAATATTAGTTGAATACTCTAGTATTCAAGCTTGCTAATGGTCGATTGCTCTGATCGATCTTGCTTCTTCTGAATGAAATGAGGAGTATATATAGGCGTCTGGCGGATTTCAAATCTGCGGACTTCAAATGAAAATTCAAAAGGAATCTGAATTATTGAAGTTATGTCATTTTCATGGGTCTCATATTACTGTGCATTGGTTGAAATTTTTTTTGAATGACTGTCTCTGTCGTCCTTGTTGATTGAATTGTGAGGCATGCATGAAGATGCTGTCTCCTGCTGATGTCATTAGGAAGTGTAGTCTGAAATCATATCGTCATTATCAACATATAGTGTCAAAATTGTGCAAGGCTTCTGAGTCAAATTCCATGCCTGAATCATCACTAGCATTGGGATCTTGTGCAAATTGTTTCATTGTTGGATCATAATCTGAGTCTGAATTTGGAACATTTGAGTCTTCTTTCTCGGGTTCTGGTTTAATCATATCTTTAGTTTCTTTTTTAGGAGTATTTGAAGTGGATTCTATCAATAATCTTTTCAGTGTGTTTCCAATAATACTTTCTATTTTCCTAGTAGTTACCTTCTTTTTACTTTGTCTTTTAATTTTTACCGTCTTTGAGCTTGAGGCTCCTTCTAAATTGAAACTGGCAGGAAGTCTTCTTACACTTTTTGGCAAAGTGTCAGCCATCAACGGACTTGATGAGTCTTTATCGGTTGCAGTTTGAACCGGACTAGTTGTACCTTTACCTGATACAGTAGGTCTTTCTACATTCGTTGGGGAATGTACACTCATCTGATCCATTTTTAATTGAGATGGAGAACTCGTTTGAGTCTGAAAATTTGTTTGAGTAGCCGAGTCTTTAAAAGATAAAACTGATCTTTGAGTCTGAGAACAAGAAGGTACTTGATTGAGCTCAAGTTTTTTTATATAGTCTTGGAGCATTAAATTTTGCCTCATTAAACTATCTCTTTCTTTTTCTAACAATTCATTTTTATGATTGAGTCTTTTGAAACCTTCTGTCATTGAATTGCAGTGATCACAAAAAATAATTTTGTTTGTGTCTTTTTGGATATTGTACTGGGGATAATTTACTGGGTTTCGTAATTCTGGGGTAATAAAAAAGTTTGGTCCTAAATTACCTCTAGCATAATCTAAGGCTTCATTAAAATTATTAAATCTTTGTATAATGGGTCTTTAAAACCTTTGATAGCATCTACTACTTGTATCCATGTCTGGTAAACTCCTGGTGTCTTTCCCTGTATAATCACATAAAATTTAACCTTGTTAGTTAAATTTTTGTCTGTAAAATATTGTGCAAGGACATTCATAACAGCTAAGAAATAGTTGACATCCCTTGGAGTCTTATTATAAGAAATTCAGAAGTTGTCTAATAAGCACTTCTGATTTCGGTCAACTCATGCTTCAAGTCTTGTCTTAAAACTGAAATTAGACTCTGTATAGTAGATTAAATTTTGTCTTCCAAAATATATTCTTTCGATTGTCTGGTCAAGAAAAGTCTGAGATGTATTTAGCATAGTCTGTGGTCGAAAATGAGTATTGCTTAATAAAGTCTTTAAATAATTGTCTGCATTGGAGTCTGAGGCTTTCGCCTTGCCTTTGTCTGTCATGCTGCAAAAAAAAAACTAGTTAGTAGTTTTTGAAATTAATCTACTGAGTTTATCAGCTAAAGTATTTTCTTTACCTTTAATATGTTCGAATTTAATACTATATATAGAAGTAGCGTCAATGAAATTCAACCATCTTCTTTTACTACTATTTTTCTCACTAATTTTTTCATGAAATTTTACTATTGTTTCGCAATCTGTTCTTACTAATATTTCTGGCTTATTGAGAATATATATCTTAAAACTGTAAAGACCGTATATTACTGCTAATATTTCTGCATCTATACTACTCATATTTCCCTGTTCTCTATATTTTTCCACTTTGATAAGCACATATTCGTTCTTCTTCTTATCACTATACTTATTTTTTCTAGTTTTAAGGACGGCTCCCCATCCTTCAAAACTACCATCTGTTTCTATTATTAAATAGTCTGTTTCTAAAGGTAGGACTAAGTCTGGTATATCCTTGATCATTTCTTTTAATTTCTGAACTAGCTTAATATCTTCTGTATTAAAGGTCTTTTGTCCTTTAGATCCAGTTTTAGCATAAAGTGGTCCTGCTACCTTTCCTAAATCTTTAATAAATTGTCTAGCATAATTCAATATTCCTAGGAATTTTTGTAAGTCTTTTGTATTTTCCAACTTATCAGGCATTTCTAAAGCCTTTTTTTGCTATATGTGGTTGTAACTTAATTTTTCCTTCTCCTATAGTAATTCCTAAGAAATTAATGTATTGTTTACATAATTCCATCTTTTTCTTAGTAATAATTATTCCATTGTCTATAAATAATTTAAAAACTGTTTGTAGATGTCCTAAATGTTCTTTCATGTTATAGCTAAAAATTAAAATATCGTCTACATATACTAATATAAAATGTTTATATTTTCCAAATATATTATCCATCTTTCTTTGAAAAATTGGTGGAGCAGTTTTTAGGCCAAATGGCATTACAAGCCATTCAAAATGACCTTCACGACAAGTCAAAGTTGTCCACTCAATACTGTCTTGGTGCATCTTTATTTGCCAATATCCGAATTTACAATCAAATTTGCTAAACATTGTTCTTCCTTGAATTCTATTAATTAATTCTGTTTTGTCTGGGATTTTATAAGCGTCCATTACTGTATTATCATTAAATCTTTTATAATTTATTGCCATTTTGGCTTTACCTCTTACTATTTTACTATTATTTCTAACCATAAAAGTTGTTGACCTATGTCTTGACTTTGATCTTCTAATTACCCCTAAGTCAAGTAATTCTTTAATTTGTATTTTAAAGTCTCTTAAATCTTCATTAGTGGCTTGTATTGCGGCTGTTTTAACCGTATATTTTGGGTTTATAATTTCTAATTTACATTCTATTTGGTTATTTTTTCAATGTTCTAAAGGCTTTTCTCCTATTATATCTATATCGTCTAATTTCTGAATTATTTTTTTGCAGGTCTTCTTGATTTTTTATTATTCCTATCTGTTGAATTCCTTTCTTAAAATTGTAGTTATCTATATTTGTTTTCATTATATTATAGTTTTTGTCTATAATATTGTTGAATAACTCTATTTCGTCTTCTTCGGTACCCAAGTCGAATTCTTCTAACATTATTGTTTCTGTCTTACAGGTACAGTCTGTTCTTTTATCACACTGTTCCTGTGGAGTTTCTTGAAGATTAGAGTCTTTGGTTACCTTTGTATTTCTTTGTACATTTCTTCCAAAAAATGCTGGAGTTATTGTACTATTTTTTGTAAAAATTACTCCGTCTCTTGTTATAAAACAACCTCCATTATTTCTTATCATAAAGTCTAAGCCTATTACAAAATCCGCTTTAATATTTAATTCTCTAGTTAACATTATTCCTAGTTTATAAATTGTTTTATAATTAGAACATGTATTACTAAAACTAATTACCACATTTTTTACAAAATGTCTGTAAGTATTATGTGTTCCATCCATTTGCATGGATATCTGAGGTTCTTTAAAATTATTGATAAGGTGTTTTGGCAAAATTTTTTGGTTTATTATACATTGTGTGCATCCTGAGTCTACTACTCCTAGAGTTTCTATTTCATAATCTTGTATTTTTATCTTTGTTAGTATTTTAATTGCACTTAATTTCTTGTCTTCATTACATACTAAACCGTCAAAGGCTTCTTCATTTAGTAATTCTGAATCTTCTGCTTCTTCTTTATATTCTTCTATCGTATTTTTACCTCTTTCTAATTTTGTTAGTCTTTCTTCTAAATTATTTACTCTTTTTGTTAGTTCAACTATTTTATCTTCTTCTATAACGTAACTAGTTGAAGAACTTGCCCCTTCTTTAATGGTTTCTTTATGTAATTCATTACTTCTCGTCTTTTGTATTATTTTTGTCCTATGTTTCTTTCTATACAAGGAATGCATCCTTCTATATAACAGATTTTACATTTTACTCGTTTATTTTTATCGGGATACCATTTACAAATAAAACACTGGTTACTATCTAAACCTTTTCTTTCAAATTCATGCATACGTTCTTTATTTATATTATTATAGTCCATTATATTGACTAAATTAAATGTAGTTGGTTCTAAATGTGAGTCTTCAAAATTTACCTCATTAAGAAGATTGCAATCTTCTGAGTCTGAGGAATTATATGGTTCATTATTATGTATACTAACTATGGAATAAATTAAATACTTTCAGTGTCTGACATATATTCATCGACATTAATTAAGGTTTCTTGAAAATCTTCTATTAATTGATAATTTCTTGTTCGTGTATTATTTCTTTTTGGGCATGTATTTGCTAAATGATCAGTGCTTCCACAAGTGAAATATTCTAAAGTGTTTTTGTAGCTTTTATCATTCTTATACTTCCTAACATGTCTATTTTTATTTAAGTAAGGTTTTTTAGCTGCTGATTTTCTTATGTAATAACTTTTTCTTCTGTAATTATTCTTTGGGTAATATGACTTCTTATACTTCTTTGGGGTTTGTCTTGTTTGATATTTTTCATCATAACTTTGGGCAGTGCGTATACTTTTACAAAAATTAGTCTCTCCTTTCTTTAACTGTTTTTGAATTTGTATGTTAGTACATTTTTCTTGTAATATTTCTATTATATGTTGTATTCTATGTCCAATAGACCATCTAGCGTTGGGATTTTGTATTACTCCTTCCCTTTCATCCCATCGTCTTTCTATTTCTTGTCCTAATGCTCCTGGTAATTTATTGAATAATTTTTTACCTAATGTCTGATCAAAAGCGTTTTCACTTTTAGTGCAATAATAAAAATAGTCATTTAAGAAAAACTTTATATGGTGTCAATTACTAATACTTAATTGTTCTAATTGTATTAAAGATTTTCTTTGTAATACTAGCAAACCGCTATTTGGGTCTTCTCCTGTTATTAGGCTATGTACTTTATTTGTAAAATTATAAGGGTTAGCTCCCATATTTACTAATTCTTGAAATTCCTGTGGGAATTCTGTTTTAAAAGCTTCCCATAATCCTTTAGTAGATTCTCCTAAAAATGTCTCCATGTATCTATATATAGTCTCTGCATCTGTTTCTTGATAAGTTTTTATATAGTCTTCTACGACTATTCCTTTCCATAAGTCTATTACTGTATTCCATGCTTGAGGATCTTGTGCTGCTATATTTAATATTTTTCCTTTATTACCTCCTTCTGGGAGTTGAACAGGTTCTTCTATAGACATTCTTTTTCCTATGGGTCTTATTCTTTCAGTTTCTATCTCTGGGTTTATTCTATATACTCTATGTCTAGGTACATTTCCTATCTTCATTTGTACAGTATATTCTGATGTTGTTCTTTGAAATGGGCTTGAACTAGATGTCGCCGATTCCATAAATTCTTTTATACTCTTAGTATTATCGTCTTCATCATCTAAACTATTATCGTGATGAATATTTTTGGCAAATTTATATCCTGAGTTATCTGTTCTTAACGTACAGTATTTGAAATGATCTTCTACTTGGGAGATATGTAGTCGTCCTATTTTACATCGTTCACATTTAAAAGTTTTATTTTTATTATTTCTATATAGTTCTTGAGCAGTCTGTATTGCTATATCTACTGCACATTCTTCTGGTATGTCTATTATATTCATCATTTTTGATCGTTCTATCTCTTCCTCATCTTTTTGGGTTTCAGAATTATAGTCTAAAAATCTAATAGATGTTTCACCTTTCCTATTAGTATACATTAAATGATCTGTTGGTTTAAGGATTTCTTATGTCTTGGGTTGTTCTAAATTTCATTCTAATCCTGCGTAGGTTTCTTGGTCTATTTTTAAAGGTTTCATTAATCTGATTCCTTTATTTCCCATTAATTCTACTACATCGTCTATTTTAAGTCGAAATCTAGTGTTACTATTACTAGATAACTTTCCAATAAATCCTACACATGCTAATAAATTATTTCCTCTATTCATATCTTCATATCCTCTAGTCTGGAATCATATTTTTATATGTTTTCCAAATTCTTCTGAATTTATCATATAGTTTGGACTACAATAGAAAATACCTCCATTGTTAGTCATGTCTACTTCTGTTAATCCTATTATAGATCTTTTAGGGTCTGACCATGTATCATCATAAATAGTTATTAATACTTTGGTTCCTATATTCTTTCTAGTTAATCTTTTTAGTCCTATTACTATTAAACCCATGTGCATTAAATTCATATTTGTTCGTATTATTTCTTTTGTAGAATCTGGACTTATTAAATTTAAATGGTGATTGTCTTTTCCTATTACACACATTTGTTCTTCTCTATAGTGTCTGTAAAGTTGGGCCTTCTGTGAAAATATTCCAGCGTTATATAAAACTTTAGGATTGAGTAATCTTAAACTATTCTGCTGAAAAATCTGTATATCTCTATCTATGTCTATTACTTCATCTAGTTGTTGGCCTAGATTTTGTCTTGAATTATTATTCATAAGCCTACTTATTATGTTGTTTCGAAGTCTGTTTTGGATGAACCCGCTGCTGCTGCTGGGTCTGTTTTCTTCTGTTCTCCTACTTGATAAAAAGTCCATGTTTTTGTTTTTCTTACTACTTGTGTTCTTTCTTTACTAGGTGTAACTTCTACTTTCTTTAATTGTTTTGTTAATTCACTAATAGTACTTTTTGGTACTGGGGGATATTTTTCTTTAATAAGTTTTCTATGTTTTTATTTATTTCTTCTATATTTATTTCTGGGATTTTCTGTGGAGTTATTTGTTTTGCTATATTGTCTAGATTCTTATTTATTGCTAATAACAACAGTATTATTGTATTATTTTGCTTTATTTTTATTTGGTCTGATTTTTCTTGTAGTTGATAATCTATTAATTCTTCTGGGTTTGGTTGGATCATTTGAAATCTATTTTTCTATTTTTTTTTGACATGTAAAGTTATTAACAATTTTTCATTAATGAACTTCTTCTAATATGTTTGTTTAAAAAGAAGTAATTCATTTAATCTCTCCTAAGGCATATTTTTTATTCAGAATTTTACTATATTTGCTAAAAAATTATCAAAGTTTCTTTTTAAGACTGTATTAAAGACTTTTCAAATCCTTCTTCTTTTTAAGATGATGTTGATTGTATTAGTAAAGAGGCAAGAAAATATTATGTACTCTTATGGCTTATACGGATTGATGGCCAATTTATTTTAATTTGATCCATCTTTCTTTATTACTTTCTTTGTCGCCCAATTTTTGTGGTACAGTTTGATTAGGCAAATTTTTCTTTTAAAGACTGAATCTTGTGGTTAAAACAATTCTTAGACATTTGTGTGATTATAAATCATTTCATTAAGGATAAAAAAAAAAATTTAAAGCTAATTATTTCTAAATATAAAGGTATCATCTTTTTTAACAAACTTTTTAAAAAATATGCTATATGAATTGAAACCTAAAAAGTCTAAAAAAATTATACTTTGTTCTTTAAAACACTAATTATATATATAGATATATTTTATTAAAAAATTACTTATAATACACCCAATAAGAAAATTTGGGGCCTCCAAATATGGGTGGCCTAAGGCAGCTGCTTCAGCAGCTTTACCTTTTAGCCGGCACTGCAAATTATCTTTTTGTCCATTAATATGAATAAAGGATATAGTAGTAAAATTGATTATTTCATTAATGATTTCTTAAGTATCGTGTAAAATGAAAAGAGTTCAACTAAAATGGGACGAAGGGAGTAAATTGATGGACACCATAGATGCTCACTTGACAAATTTGACGGACTAAATATGTTAGAATAAATTTATGAGATTACTTTAAACCTACCCAAAAACATAATGGATCATTTTTTTTCCCCTCATATTAGTATCACAAAAAAAATTATACTCCTTTATTTTAGTTTTAAATATGTTTTAAAAAGAATATTATTTTATATATTTAGTAATTCTATAATTTTAATAGCTTACATGACATATTTAAAAATACAAGATTTAGAAGACATTTAATATATTATACACCTATTGAGTTTATGTTCCTTATTCAAAAATTCCTCCTACTTCCTTAAATTTGGTGCCTCAAACTTATGAGGCGTAAATAAATGGAGTTAAAAATAATCTTACAAGATATGACGATGTTAAAATCTCTCATGAAAATCTCCTTGCTTTTAAATTACAAAAAAAGGGGCTCAAAAATGTCCCCAATATATTGAAAATGATTTATTTTTATTCTTCTTTCACCTATTAAACTCACAAATTATCCTTCACGTTAATTTTCAGATTACAATGCCCTTTTTTTTTTTTTTTTTTTAATGAAATAAAAAGATGACACAAACTTTAATTAAGGTGATACTCTATTGATTTATTGACATAAATGCTAACCGATAGGAAGATTTTGCCATTTTGGATATGTTAATGGTTTCTATGCTTTCATAGGAGTAATCTTTAAGGCAGTTGTACACTTGTACTCTTATCTTTTCTTTTCAATTAATAATTTCTCTAGTTGTAGTACAACTTACAACACTACAGCTAACTTCATTTAATCAGCAGCTAACTTCATTTAATCAGCTCATTTATACTTCCCATTTCACAGGTCAATCTCACTTTGCTGGCTTTTGACATTTCCATTTCCTTTTTCTCCCTTACCTATTCTAGCTACATAATAAATATTTCTTCCATTTACTTTTACTTGTTCATTTGCTCACTTTAACGTAAACATAAAAAGTTAGTAATAATTTTGTCTCATTTTATTCTTAATATTAACTATTCATTTCAAATCACTTTTTAAGTCTATTAAAATTTAAGATTATATATCAATAAATATGAGTATATGATAAAATATACATTTAATTAATTTTTTTTAAGAAATATGGAAATTCATTATAGATAAATAAAAGTAAACAGAGGGAACGAACAGCAGTTAAGGCTGGAAGGTATAGAAATCAAGATGGCCACCCACAACCACCTTACCGAAAACATTTATTATGTATAATATTGAAAAATTCATAGCAGCAATGGGAGTACTAGGCTGTTTAATTTTATTTTGCCTAAGAAACAAGGAAATTGAAAATCAGAATTTGGTCATGAAAATTTTAAATATAATTTGAAGTTGTATTTTGAAATTTGAAAAAAACTCAAAATGACCCTAATATAATTTGAAGTTGTATAAAACAATATATTTTGAAAAATACTCAAAATGACCCATTTAAATTGTACTTTACATTTAAATCATATTTCATGTTTTTAGAAAAAGTACACTCAAATACGAAATATTATTTGTAAAAATTATAATCAAGCATAATTCTATATTCAAAAATTCTAAATAAAATAAAAATGTATTTATAATAGTATGCAATAGCTCGTATATGGGATCTATGATATTATATAACAATCTATTTGAGATATTAATTCTTTTAGAACAGATTTAATTATATATATGTTTCAGGTAAATTAGTCAAGTTGGATAATTTTACTAATTTTTACAAATTGGAGGAATACAAACCATATTTAGGAAAGTATATTTAAATTCTAAATATTCCTTGCAAAATTATGATCAAACATAATTTTAACTTTAAATTTTTTAAATAAAATAAATACTGATATTTGATTTCATGACCCGCTTACTAAGTACTCCCTCCGTTAGATTTTACTTGTCACATTTTGACTTGGCACACTCATTAAGAAAAATAATTATTGACATGGCTATTTACCATACTATCCCTATTAATTGATGTTTAGTAATATGTCTTGAAAATTGTTTGGAGAATAAGCAACTAATGCTAAGGGTAAAACAAGAAAAAAAAGTTTATCTTCTCTTGATATGTCAAAAGTGACAAGTAAAAGTGAACGGAGGGAGTATGTAGTACTACAATATGGTTCACCGACAAGCTTGTCTCTACCAACATGGGTTGTGGTGCAATAGTGATACTGCCCCACTCTTAACCAGAGGTCTCGGGTTCAAGTCCTGAGTATGAAGAAAATTCTGTTGAGAGCGCTACTCTCAAAATGGGCCCTGCAGAATGCGACCCAAATTAATCGGAGATCCAATGCGAATACCAAACATCCCGTGGGAAATAAAAAGAAAAAAAGACAAGCTTGTCTGTTGAAAGACGAGGTTTCGGTCCACCTGACATACGACTTTTCACTCACATTTACTTCTTTGACTACATTGGTGAAATCCCTTGTTAGTTGTTAGGTCAGGGAATAAATTATGTAGGGCAACATTAAGGGTGCGTTTGGCACGAAGGAATTAAATCACTATTAGAAATAGATGTTTTTTCACTGTATTTAATGGAAAATTTGTCCTATGAACATGATTTTCTCACTCAAACAATTTATTGGGAAAATGCATGGTGGGGAAATATATTCTTACCAAAATACTGAGAAGCTTCCTAGTTTTACACTATTATTTATTTTTTTTCCATTAATTCAATCAAAATATCTATGAGAATAACCACTGGATAATTTTTATTGAAATATTTCAATGAGAAAATAGTTATTTTTTAGTAGTGAATATTTATTTATGGGAAATATTTTCCTAAAGAATATTTTTTTTGAAAAACGAGTGATTTTTTACTTATTTTCTAATATTTGATAAGTAAGTAAAAAATATTATCTCAAAAATATTTATATGTAATTTAACAAAATATTATGTGGGTGGATAGGCTGGGCAGTGGGGATCGGATACGGATATAGCAAGCTTAGTAGCAGGTTCGACATATAAACTCAGTAATTTGGACATGAAGAACTTTTATAATTTAAAACTAGTTTGATTATTAAAAAAAATTAAAATAAGAAAGGTATGTATATTATCTCAAATACACGGAAGTTAAGTGTTATGAAAGTAAATCTGAAGGAAGGTTTTTGATATTATCTTATTTTTAAAATAAAAGTTAATTATCAAAAACTAAAAATTTTTATTAGACAAATAAGGATTGTTATAAATGATATTAAATATAAAATATGTATGTGTGTGTGTGTATATATATATATTGTCTTTCAAAATATATTAATTAATAAATATATGTTCTTATAAAAAAATAATTGATTTATATTTTTCAAATTAGTATATTTTAATTAAATTAATCATAAAAACTTAAAGTACATGATTTTTAAGAACATCATGAAATGCATGTTTGACAAAAAGATTAATATTATAAATATAATGTCATAAAATTATTAAAACATTTGACAAAAAGATAATCTATTAATTCTAACTAAAAAATGAATGACTTGCAATATGAAATATCAAGTCAATACTAGTAAAACAAATAAATTGGAACTGAAAACATAATATAAGTTCAAAATTCAAATAAATAAATAATACTCTTATGTCAAATTTCAATATAACGTACATAAATATGATTAAAAAAAAAGGAAAACCTAAGTTATAACCTTATTCAACAATGAATTCTATTTAATTTAAAAATTAGAATACTAATGAAATTATGTTAAATGAAAAAAATAGATAATACAAAAAATTGCTTGAAATCACAAGAAGTAAAGGCGGGGAAACGAAACATAAATAATATAAAATAAAAAATAGTTTTTTGAAAATATTAGAATAATAAAAATAAAAAGAATTTAAAATAATGAAAATAAAAAATAAATTAAAACGAAAAAATAAAAATAGAAATAAAAGGAAGAAATTAAAAAGTAATCAGCTTGTAATTACACCATGTAATTACCAACAATTCACAGCTCCCCCTGTGAATTAGAGAGTGTAATTACCCCCTGTCAATTACACCCAATTACCTGTTGACCAAGTAATTACCTGGCTAACCAAACATGCTAGACAGTGTAATTACACTCAATTATACCCAATCCAATTACCAGGGTGAATTTCCAAACAGGCCCTAAATATTATCTCTAATAGGGTCGTTTGGTACGTAGACTACATAATCTCGGGATTATAATCCCAGGATTATAATCCGGGACTATTTTATACCATATAGGAGGTGGTATAAAATAGTCCCATGATTCATGGGTTGTGCCAAGACTAAATATGGTATTAACTTTATACCATGTTTGGTTAATGGTATAAATTAGTCCCGGGATAAATTTATACCATCAACCAAACATAGTATAAATTTTATCTATGGGATAACTTAAACCTATCCCACCTTATACCTCCTACCAAACGACTTACTAAATGGATGAACATGATTATATAGAATAGTTACTGCAGTTTTGTCACTAAGTTGAATTGAAGTAAACAGCCAAGAGCCAACCTGCGGATCTATTGTCTATGAATTGGGTCGTGGGTTACATTTGAATTAGAAGAAGTTTTAACCATGAAAATTGTACATGAGAATTCTAGTCTTGATGAACAAAGTTATCAGATATTTGTTGTTGGTGGAAGATAGCAGGTATCTCGTGAATTTAGTTGAGGTGCTTAAAAATTGATCCGAATACCACAGTTATATATTAAAAAAAAAAAAAAAAAAGGAAAAAACCTGTACGTGAGAATGGAGTTAAAGATGAACGGTAGGCTGGAATACAATTTTCATTGGATCATTAAAAACATCGTTAGGCTCGTTAATGAATATTAGGCAAATAATAGGATCAGTTGAGCGTTAGGCAAATATATTAACCATATGTTCGATTACGATCATTAATGAGTCGATATTTAGTCAAATTGTCATGTCTGCGGTTATGTATGCTCCTTAAATCTCTAATAAAATATGTTGGCGATGTGTTGTACGGTTAGGTTCCTTTGACTAGCCCAAACAAACAATTCAAAAAGGCCACATAATATGTGTATGACTATGCTCTTTAATTAGCCCCTTAATCAAATTATCGCCGGAGAGTGAGGGTGGGTTGCGAAATATTAATTCAAAACTCACTGTAAGCAAATAAAAGATAACGCGGACATAAGCATTTTAAGGCATATAAGCAAAATTTATCCAAAATTATATACAGCTTAAGATAAATATTAGTCAATAAAGAAAGCATTCTAGAATCACAGAATTCTGGGGCTGTCTTATACCTTTCCCTCGATTAACAAAATTCTTTACTCCCTCTAGTTCAAAATAAATAAATTGTTCGAGTATGACACACCCCTTAAAAAAATATTTAAGGACATAAATTATAGGCTACTTTCCACTATTACCCTTTTAATTATTCTCCTAGAAAATATGAAGTACTTAAGAACCTCATTTAATGAAAGAGTAAATATGGAAAAAAGTTCCAACAATTCTCTTGGACTTTGAAAAATTCACTTATTTTGAACTATGAAAAAACTTTCAACAATTCAATTAATATGGACTAGAGGGAGTACTTGATATATCAAGTTCGCGGATCATAAGTTTAGGAGTCAAACTTTCCTTTTAATTAGGGATTTAAATAACGATGACTTGAAATACCAAAACTCAATTTTAAGCGACAATTTTTAATAAATAAATAGTATTCCCTCCATCCTAATTTATATGGTATGATTTGACCGGACACAAAGTTTAAGAAAGAGAGCTGCTAAATGGCCACAATAATTTTACCCAAATTTGGCCACAAATATACAAAGTTCATAATACCCCTATATTAAGTTTTGCATTTGTTTCCTCAAATTTTTCCCTTCAAATCAAAACTAGCCTTTTCCTATTCCCCAAACTTTTTGAATTAGTAAAATAATTTTTTTTTGGCTGTTTAGGAAGATGAAAAATGTTTTTGTTTATTTTTATATATTTGGTATTATGCAGATTGCAATCCATTTGATTTAAATTTTTTAATACAATTTAATTTTAAAAAATATAGTTCAATTAATTAAAAAAGGTTATGCTCTTTAGTTAAAAAACATTCTTGCAATTTCATTTTTACATATTAATATTTTTTTTCATTACTATACAATACAAATTATGTTCTGAATATATAGATAACTCCCCCCCCCCCCCCCCAACAACCCAATCCCAATTATGTTAAGAACGTACGAATGAATACCTCTAAAAAAATATTTTTTTCCTCTTAAAATGACTTTTTCTATTGAAGGAGATAACTAAACTTCACGTTAATAATAATTGTAAATAAATATTTTATATACTTAAAATTGTACTTATTTACTTAACAATACAAATTAATATAGTAATTAAGTGTGGATTCAAAAATTTATAATTGAATTTTTCCTTAAATACAACCAAGTAGATAAAACTATATCCAGATCTTCAATGATTAGTGTACCGTCTATACAATAGATGTTTTTCATGAGAAAAAAATAATTTAATTTTGGAAATTAGATATTTTAAATAAAAAATTAATTGATGATGAGATATTAACACATTGAAATTTTTTATATTATAATTGTTCCAAACAAGAATTAATCTATATAGTAATTGGTAAAATTATTTCATCAATTTTAACTACGAATTAAAAAAAAGTTACTTCAATAATACTAGTTAAGAGGAAGTTTTAAAAAAAAAAATCGTTCAATACCTAATTACTCCCTCTATTCCTTTTTATATGTTCCCTTCGTTTTTCGTAAGTCAAGTTGATTGAATTTCAAAGCTAAATTAGATTAGATTAATTTAATTTTTTAAAATTAAAATTTAGATATTCAAAAACTATATGAAAAGTACTATAAATTATAATTTTTTCTTTTTTCAATTTGATTAAGAAATACATCTTAAAATGTTGGTCAAAGTTTGTATTGTTTGACTCTAAAAAAGAAAAAGGAGCATATAAAAAGGAATGGAGGGAGTATCAGTTATATTAACATTTAAAAATACATATATTTTATTTAGGATTCTATTTTAGATTACGCCATTTTTAATATATGTAAAATAAAGTATGATACGTAATTAGGATATACGTTTTAAAAAATTATTTTTCATTTAATATACGGTTTTGTATTGAAGGAAAAACAATTGTACTTCACGTTAATAATAATATAAATAAATATTTTCTCTAATTAAAAAATATACTAATTACTCAGTAATACACAATTTAGTAAATTTTATGACTTCTATAATGTTTCATTGTCTATCATGTCAAAGTGTTTTGAGCTTTGACTGTCGTTATTAAAATATTTTTAAATTATATTTAAAAAATTATTTAAATGTGTATTTTAAATTTATTTAAGCATAATAACTAATAGAATTACTTAATTAGAGAAATAGAAGTAATGATTTGCAAGTTATCAAATCATCTTAACATTAGGGGCTCAAAGACTACAACATTAATATGTGACTCTCTTGGGTTATCGTTAATTAGGGTCGACACTTATAAACTATATGAATTTTATGAATTCTATAATGTGTCAGTGTCTATCATGTCTAAAGTGTTTTGAATTTTGATTGTTGAAATCTTCTCAAATTATATTCTAAAAAATTATCTAAATATGCAGTATAAATTTATTTTTACATCTTAATAAATAAAATTATTTAATTAGAATTCATATTAATAACAAATATAAGTAGCGATTCACAAGTATTAAGGGCACAAGACTATAACATTAATGCACAACTCTCTTAGATTGTTGTTAACTACGGTCGTTATGAACTTGTATATGATTTTAATTATTTCCATAATGTGTCGATGTCTATCATATCTAAAGTGAGTTTTGAATTTTGACTGTCGTTATTGATATATTTTCAAAGCATATTTTAAAAGTTATTTAAATATATAGTTTAAATTTGTTTAAACATAACAATTAATAAAACTTCTTAATTAGAGATATAAATAACAGATATAAGTAATGATTCGCAAGTTATCAAATTGGAGTCGACCAAAAGTTACAATATTGCATGACTCTCTTGAATTGGTGCTAACTAGGGTCGACACTTATGGACTATATAATTTTTATAATGAGTCAACGTCTATCATATCTAAAGCATTTTAAGTTTTGACAGTCGTTATTAAAATATTTCAAATTATATTTACAAATTTATTTATAGATACAATTTAGATTTATTTAAACATATTAATTAATGAAATTACTTAATTAAAAGTCATACTCCCTCCGTTTGCTTTTACTTGTTACTCTCTCCATTCATCTTTACTTGTCCACTTTTGACTTGTCACATACCTTAAGAAACAATAAATAGAGGGGTGATTTTACTATATCTCCATTTGAATATAATAATATTTTTGTTTTGAAAAATGTAATGAGGGATAAATAATATTTAATATCAAGGGTAAAATGGGAAAAAAGGGTTAATTATGTATTGGTTTTTCAAACTGGACAAGTATTGTTGGACATCTCAAAATAAAAAAGTGGACAAGTAAAAATGGAAGGAGGGAGTACTTTTTGACATGGCACACCCATTAAGAAAACAATGATTGATAGAGTGAGTTTACCATATTGCCTCTATTAATTGATGTTTAGTACTCCCTCCGTCCCATTTTAGTTAGGCACATTCCATTTTACACGGTGATTAAGAAATCATACATGGATTGATGGTTTTACTATTTTACCCTTTACCCATATTAATAATATTCATTGGGCATATGAATGGACAATGAAATTGTAATTAATTATAAGGGTAAAATGGGAAGAAATTAATTAATACTATCCTAATTTAGTAAGTGCCCAACTAATATGGGACATTTATTTTTAGTAATGTGCCCAACTAAAATAGGACGGAGGGAGTAATGTGTATTGAAAAATGATTTGGAGAATAAGTAATTCATGCTTAGGGTAAAACATGAAATTTTTTTTGGTCTTTTTTTGATTTGTTAAAAATGACAAGTAAAAATAAAAATTAAATTAGAAAAATAATGGCAAGTAAATTCGAACGACGAGAGTATTAATAACAATTTTTTTTAAACAAAGTGGTTTATGACAAAACTTCTACGGTTGTAGTAAAAAAATTGGAAACGACATTAGAATCTTGCATACGTTGATTGGTTATTAGACATTTATCTTAATGCTATAAATTTGTCAATTTCCCATACATTGAAAAAGTTTCCCATGTATAGGAAGGTAATTAATGAACAAATTAATAAGAAAATTTTAAATTTGGAAAGAAAAGGTAAAAAAGTCCAAAAAGAAACCGGTTCATGGTGTGAATGGTAATGCTATCATATTTGGGTCATTGTGGCCAAATGGCCCAAAGGATTTTCCACTTCCGAAATAAGAGAAGACTTTGTTATGTTTACTAATATATTCTTATTAAAATTACTTTAGTGCTATTTTTTGGTTGACTTTTGTTGTTAAATGGGACCACATGAAGATAAAATGAAAATTGCGCTATTAAATAGTTGCAAAATAAGGAAATATAACATTCTTTTTTAGATAGACTAAACATAAAAATATGCCATATAAATTGAGACGGAGAAAGTAGTTTTTTTTCAAAATTGTTACTCCCTCCGTCCCAATTTATGTGATGTACTTTGACTTGGCATGAAGTTTAAGAAATAAAGGAAGACTTTTGAAACTTGTGGTCTAAAATGAGTTATAGATATTTGTGTGGTTGTAAATCATTTCATTAAGGGTAAAGTGGGTATTTTAAAGTTAAATTGTTATCAAATATAGAAATGTATCATTCTTTTTGGGACTGACTAAAAAGAAAAGTGTATCATATAAATTGGGACAGAGGAAGTACAATAATTGAAAAAGTCGTTCAAACTTCTGAAAAAGGGAATGTGACAATAAATAGGAGTCGTCCTCCTACCTTAGGTGTAAGGCAGTTAGTTTTGCTATTAACCCAACCCTAGTTCTTTGGTTGTATCGTCTTTAGCAAAATACTCCTTCGATTATTTTTGATAAATCAAGAAAAGATAAATTTTTTTCCATGTTTTACCCTTAGCATTAATTACTTATTCTCCAAATCATCTTCCAATGTACCTATTACTCCCTCTAGTCCAAAATACGTGAATTTTTGAGCTATTTTTCAATGTCCAAAATAAATGAATTGTTCATTCTTCGAGAGACATGTTGAAAAATTTCTTCCAATTTTACCCTTCATTTATACTTTCTAGGTTATGGGGTCCAAGAGACTTTATTGACTTTATTTTAAAGTGGCTGAAATTTGAAGAGTAGTTTGATAATATCTAAAAGGGTAAAAATTAAAAAGTAAAGTACAATTTATGTCATAATATCTTTCCTTAATAGGTATGCATTAAGCCAAAAATTCACTTATTTGGGACTAGAGGGAGTACTAACCATCAATTAATGGGAATAATATGGTAAAATGACTATATCAATCATTGTTTTCTTAATAGGTGTACCAAATCAAAATGTGACAATTAAATCCGAACGGAGGGAGTAGTTGATAGTGTAACCATCAAGATTAAATATTAAGTTACGCCCCCTTCGTATTTTTTTGTTAATTCTATTACTCCCTCATTTTCGTTTTAGTTGACCCTCCTGCTAAAAATATTTGTTTCAATTTAGTTGTCCCATTTATGAAATCAAGAAAATTTTATTATGTTCTTCCAATACTACTCCTATCATTAAATGACTACATAAAGTGTATCTATTCAAATCTATATTTTCAAAGTATAATTAATAAGGCTAATTTGGTAAAATAAGTTCCTAATAAATATTTTCTTAAGGGAAGTGTCAATTACTATTTTGAAACGGAGGGAGTATTTTATATATTAGGTAGTAATCAATGTTAAATTCTCCAACATTATCATGGGAGGTGAAAGATTCTTTTTATCTCTTCCCATTTTTTTCTCCTTTGGTGACTCGAACCTATAATTTTAGAGTTGGAATGGACAGTGTTTACCATCCGACAACTCCCTCTTGTCGGAGGTGAAAGATTGGATGAATTGTTTAATTAAAAAATTATAAATGCGTACAATCTCTTGAACTCTTACATAGAAATGTTTATCAAGTTTGGCCTTATCAAGATTGAATCTCTTTATTAGGTGTTCTACTTGTGGCTTCTAGAGGTATTCATTCACGTTGGCATGTGTGCTCTATAGTTTGGTGGAGAAATATTAGGACATTCTTGGAGTAATATGCCAGCTTCGTAGGTAATTGATTAGCTCTAAATAAGCATGTGTACAAGCTCTTAATGAAGGATTTAATCTTGTTGGGAATAGTAACGAATTATTCACGAGGCTAGCAAATGCATCCTGAGACTAGCTATTACTTGTGAAGTATGGAAAGTGATCCGATTTGATTTTGCAGCAGTGAATACTTTTAGATCCAAATTATACATTAGCTACTAAATTAGCCCGAAATGAAGAATAATGAGAAAAATTCAAATATTTATCTCTCTCTCTTAATTGAATTGCAATTAAACTTGGCTCACTATTTTATTAAAGGATTGAAGCGAATACAACAAAGATTCTATTGCATATATTTGATAATTATGCACAAAGCTCACAACTATTACAAATAGTCACATCTTAATATATCACGAAAATAAGGGGAAAATAGCCTATATAGGCACGTCAGAAGGATACTGTTTTGGGTATCTTTTAATAGCATCTCTAATAAACCTCTCTTGTTCTTGCAAATTTGATGGAATTTTGTCATAAACATCACTAAATAAGTTTGTCAATGGAGGTTTCTCAACTTTCTCTGCACATTGGATTGCTTCCACTACCTAACATATCAGAAAACAGGACAAACTAAGATCATACTATTAAACATTTGGTAGACTTAAGGAAGAAAAATAATATAGGAGTACGAAATAACGTCATAGTGGTTGAATCATGAACCTGTTTTCTGATGTTTCCGCGAAGTTCAGTTTCATTTTGATCAGCCCACCAGCCATTTCTCTGAATCCATTTTCTGAATCTGGTTATCGGGCTTTTTTCTGTTCTCCATTGCTCTATTTCCTTTATGCACCGATACTTTGTCGAATCATCAGATGTTGAATGATGGCTTACTCTGTATGTCATTGCCTGCAGAGAGTTATGTAGTACTACAAAGTTATTTTTAGATAAATATGACTATCAAACGTATGTCATCTTAGAGGGTGTGCATAAGGCCGATCTGAAGGTCAAGCCACTAAAGCATTGTAACTTGAACTAGTTAGTTTTGGCATTTTACTCTGTAGGAAGGAGTTAAATTTCACCTCAACCAATATTGGCCTTTGTTCCTTTGTTGCCATTTGACGAGCAGCGCGAACAGCACTGTACACTGCTAGAGAATCATTGCCATCTACACGAATGCTTCTGATTCCATATGCCTGACCCTTAATTGCAATTCCATCACCTGATATTGAAAAGAACGAGCAACTAATGCATTAGTATTGTTTTGTGGCTTTTAAATATGTTGTGTTGTTATAAATTACACAATAAAATGGCGAAATTACTAGAATGTTGTGCATATTAAATTGAATGAGTTTGGAATTTACTTCGAAATTGTTCTGTTACAGGAGTGCTAATGGCCCATCCATTGTTGCGGCAAAGAAAAATGACAGGGGCTTCCATTACTGCTGCAAAATTCAAACCAGCATGGAAATCACCCTACAAATAGAAAGAAATTCAAGCATTCATTAATTCCATTTAAGGGGAAAAAAAACCACGTTAATAATATGCGCGATATTGTCACCTCACTGGTGCTACCGTCACCAAAATAAACCACCACACAAGCTTCCTTTTTATCCATTTTCAGAGAGTATGCTACACCAGCGGCCTGTGGAAGCTGTGTACTAAAACAAAAAATGGAATTTGCAGCTGTGAATTGCTAATAAGATGTGAAATTCGGAAACTTTTACTTGCAAATTAGGCAACACGAATTTGAAAAATCATACGTGAGAGGAGAGGAAACAGTGAAGTAATTGAGCTTATTAGAACCGTAATGTATAGGCATTTGCCTGCCTTTCCCATAATCAGCTTTATTTCCGAACAATTGATCTGCAAATTCTTGAAGAGTGAAGCCGCGCCATAAAAGAACCCCTGCCTCCCTATACTGCAACACATATAACGAAAAACTTACACCATGGTAATATTCTCCGTGACATTCTATTTTTATTAGATGTCTTTGAAAAGACTAGCCAATTTGGCATATTGAAATCAGTTTAGTTTGAAAAATATTTTTTATTTCTTTTTTAAAGAAAAGAGAGAGAAACAATGTTTGGCTAAATTATTTGCGAATGTTATTAGTAATTTAAGAAAGCATTTGGCCACAAATATTTTTCACTTTTTTTGGAGTTGAACTTTGGAAAACATGTTTGGCCATAAACAACAAAAAACTGTTTTCGCTCCAAATATTCGCAAAAATTCAAAAACAACACTAATTGTCAATTATCATTTTTTCACTTTGAAAACAAAATATACTTTTTTCAAATTTCATAATGAAACGTTGGCCAAACATATTTTCAAGAAGTTCTTTCAAGTATGAAAAAAAAAAAAAAGACAAGGAAGACAAATTTTGTTACTTTACAGTTTACGCATTAATTAGAGAGGGAACAGTAGATTAGGAAGACAACCAAGTACTACCTGAGGCAACACAATGTCACCTGGGGTGAGAGCAGCAGCAGAAGCTATGTTAATTGCTTCTTCTCCAGTACTTGTTAGGTAGAAAGATAACCTCCCTTGCCTTTGTGCTTCATAGAAAATTATGTCCATTGTTTCAAGTGCTACCATTGTTGAATACATATTTAGTGCTAGTCCTTTGCTCACCTACCATAATTTGGTGTCCAATAATTTCATCAATATCTCTTGTCTTAATTTCCTAAGAATCCAAAAGGTTAATAGCACTTTTGATCCCTCTATTTTTAGTAAATACTAATTTTACTAGTTCTTTTGATATTTGACTAAACACATTCAATATTTAATTAATTGAAAAGTACATTGTTAATCCAATTAATTGTGAATATTGAAAAATTTACGGAATTATCAACTGTTCCACCATTTATTAGTTGCACATGTATTACGTTAAGGTAATGTTGTTGTTCCATATTTTAGAGTAAGAAAGTTTTAAAAGTTAGTCTAGATATAACAAATTTTCTACTTAAAGGAACGAAAACACACATTTTAATTAATTTAAAGATTAAATACACTGAATCATATATCATCAAAAGTAAAATAAAAATGTATCAATAACTGAGGGATCAAAAGTGTACGTTAAGAATTGCACATACCTGCTCAAATATAGAGCCTGGAATTAGACAGCCATCATCATCAAGGACTCGATAGCAAGGTAGCCTCTTTTCAAATGACACTGAGATAAACTTCATCCTCGTTGTAATGGGAACCCTTCCTCCAGGGAAATTCAAGGTTTGCTGATTCAACAGTAAGAGCTCGTTTGCGTTAGCTGATTAAAAATACTTGATAAGTATCAATATGTTGAGAAATAATTTTTAACTCTTAAATTTAATTTTATAAATAAGAATTTGTGTGGAAATATCCTCCGGCAGAAATACAAGGCCGGTAAGACTGCGTATAATAGACCCTTGTGGTCCGGCCGCTCTCCAAACAACGTACATATATAGCAAAAACTTTAGTGCACCAACTGTCTTTTTAAAATAAAAATATGCATGTTTGAATAGAAGTATTGAATATGATAATAAGCTGCTATAGCTTAATTAGCCAAGTTTATGGCAAGCAAAAAATATTTATTTTCTTTCACACATGCTTATTATTAGAGAATTTTTTTTTTAAGGTGTTTTGGTCATGCTTTAAGAAAAAAGTAATGCTTTTGATCAATTAGTTATATCTTGATTTTGTAAAATAATAAATATTTTTAGTAATCTTATTGAGTAATATGGGCGGAGAAAGTAGTAAAATCTATGTAGTAGAAAAACGACAAATCACAAACAAGAAATGAGTTAATTATTGATATTACTCATCAATAGTGTTAGTAGAAGCAAATGATTAAATCAATAAAAGAAAAAATTTGCAAAACGACGTACATCATATCATATCAATAAATAAATCAGGAAACAACAAAAATAATTCACTACATAATTGAAAGAGACAAAACACTTCCTTAGTGGAATTAAATAAACAAGTAAATTTGTGTCATGTAGCAAATCCATCACTGCATAAAACTATGCATTATATTTTTTGATTTTTGATGATATGCTATTAAAACTCAGCCATGCTGCGTCCAGACGTCGATAGTACAGATGTAAAATTCACTTCAAATATAATTAGGGAGTAAGAGTCGTCCGTAAAGTATGAGTATGTAAATAATTTATTCGGACAACTATAGAGTGCAATTTATATTTTTTTCCGTATTTTTAGTTCGTCTTAAGAATTGTTTATGTGAAATACGTATACTTTAAGTTGTTTAATGTTTTATGTAGTCATTTCTATATCAAGTGCTCTTAAGTCCCTCCCAACCGTTTTCATTTTACATACTATAATAATAATAATAATAATAATAATTGTATCGCAATCCCAAATAATATAAGATCAACTACATAAATTTTATTGAACATGTTTTTGCTTCAGTTTATATAGTATTATTTAATTGTATATAAAATTTTAAAAGAAAGAAATACTTCTGAAATGTAAATTGTAATCCGTAAATGTAGAAACACATCAAAAGTTATTTTGATAGCTAGTGATTTTCAACATGTCAAGTCAATATATGACTATAATCTTCCAAGAATTTCCAAATAAAAAATATGATTTTTTAAATTTATAATGCTAGTGTTCAAATCGGTTTGCACGCGTACCTCGACTAATTCAACAAGGTATCTGTGATTATACCTTCCACTAGCACATGTACCAGATAACTTTGCCCACGAAATTAGTTTGGACAGATAAAAAAAAATCACCCGGTGTTAATCTTCATTGAAATTTGAACATGAAAACTTATCTAATTCTAAATCCACCACATTAACCACCAAACAACATACCTTCGTTGCAAAATGTGTACTGTTCTTGGAATATAGGAGCAAATTTCATGGGTGGTCATCCAACTTTGTGTTCATTATCCAAAAGTCATTATTCTTTATTTTGTTACACAAAAGTCATTTAAGTTTGTCTCATCTTTCACAAAAGTCACTTTGACAAAATTTGGTTAAAACACTACCTAAAATGTGAGATGAAATAAAAAAAAGATCTCCTATGTTTGAGGGTAGGTTCAAAATGGCCCCTCAAATATACTTTTGAGCAGTTTTGATCCACTATATTGCTAATAAAAATGAGCCTTTTTATTTTCATATGTTTGACAAACTCTACCTACTAAATTAACGAAATTGGAAAAGAGTAAAACCAGAAAAAAAAATCTTAAAATCTATTTATCATAAATGTACAATAATTACATTTTCATTTACTCCCCTAGCAAACAAGAAAAAGTTTCATATGAAATGGAATAGAAATGATAATTTGTTACCTTATCATCTTCATCATCATGAAAATCCTCCTTGTAGTTGTATAGATCAGTTTGCTCACCAGCTTTAATGGACTCAAAACGTCTCTGTATGAAATTAATGGCTGCAGAGTTGTTCCTATAGTAGTGTTGCCAGCATTTTCTTGATCTCCATTGCACAAAATGATTAAAGTTTCTTGATTTTGAAAACATCTTCATTAATATTGAGATAATTAATTCTCTTGAAGAAAAATGAAGAAGAAGCTTCAAGCTTGAGAAAAGAAGATGGTGAGGGGTCAAGCCTCAAGTTTATATGTATACAAGTTTATGTTGCATTTAAATATTATATATATGAACCATATGATCTCCATGATAATAGATTAATTTCTTGAGATGATGTGGAGTATATTATATATATGAACCATAGGATCTCCATGATACTAGATTAGTTTCATGAGATCATGTGCGGAGTATTATTATATATATTGAATAAAATTGAATGTTTTGGTAAAGATGGCATGGAGTAATAATGTGGTTTAACGTTTAAATATATAAATACAAACAAATAAATAATTCTTTCATTCACTTTTATTTATCCTGATCTCTATATATAATAGGACTAAATATTCACTTTTTCTTTGCCATTTGAGCGTATTTTTTTTAAAAAAATCTTTTATTTTACCATTAATATTAACTAATCATTCCTCAAAGTAATTTTCAAATAAATTAAAATTATATACCAATTAATATGAATATTATGCTAAATATTTACCTCATTCATTGCTTCAATAATAGCTTTTAGCGGCAATAAATATGCACTTTAACAAAGAGTGCTAAAGCTTTTACCGGTTTTAGTTAATAGTCATTGGATTAAATGTCGCTATATGCTTTAAGGACATTTACAAAGAGTGCTAAAATATAATTGTCACTAATAATTACCTCTAAAAACATATTTTTTTGGTGTAGTAATTTGTTATTTCACAAAAAGAATGCAAATTAGACAAGTAAAAATCAACAAGAGAGAAATGTATATATTGCGTGTGTATCATATCTGATGATTATTTATCTATTGTCTAACATCATCTATTTGTTTTCTCTTTTAATAGGGAACCGTGAATTCCATATCTATCCTGCATGAAATCTGTAATTTCTGCTAGATCGTTTTTGAAACAATCATTTTCTTTGAATTTAGAGCAGCAAACATGTGTAAGAAAATATTTGGAGTAACAAGGAGTATGGGCTATCATATCATGTATATGATGTATAATAATAGATGTACTATATTTCTCGTGTTGTAGCTCTTGGAAAACATGCATGTATTTGTTGATTTTAGATGAATTCTGGTTCGGGTTGGAAGTTTGATTTGGAGTAAAAGTCTTGTCGAATTTAGTTAATTCATGGTTAATCTCCTTGTCACACGGGCGGAGCTACCCTTGGTCCAGGGGGTTCATCCAAACCCCCTTCAGCGAAAAACTATGCTATTTATATATAGTTAAATTATATTTTATGTATAGATAGTAGATATTGAACCCTCTTCGGTTAATTCATATGTCTACTTCTGAACCCCCTTAGTGAAAATTCTGACTCCGCAGCTTGTCATAAGCTTTTTTTTTTTGTGTGTGTGGATGTGTTTTAATATGTACATTTCAATTGATCAGAAGATTTGCTGGATAGTAAGCATCCTCCACCTTGACTCTAAATTTGAATTACCAAGCAAGCAAAAAGAACGACGAGTAAAAAAAAAATGTACATAATAAAGGTTTAATTTTCTATAGGTATCTAGCTAGAAACAAAGTATTGCATGTTCATTTCGAGTTGTTGATATTGTACAATTGCCATCCTAAGTGATTTCTCTATTTTATTGAGAATTTCATGCTCACTAAAATTCACCTGGTAAATCAAATAATATAGTGCATAATGCATTGTTTGCAACTGAAGTTTCATACACGACAAATCGTGCTTCTCATTCTCTAACTGTGAGGAATTAGTTACCTATAAACCACGTGAAGTACTTTTTTTTTTTTTTTTTTAATTGTTTTCAATATGAGACGAATCATAGTTTAAAAAGTCAATAAGAGTTCATGCTTCACTAAGTATAAATATACTACAACAAAAAAAGGTCTTTAGCGATAATAAATATGTACTTTAATAACGAGTATTAAAATATAATTATCTTTAATAATTGCATCTAAAAAATATAATTTAGCGACAATTAAACTTTTACCGTTAATTAAATTGCTGCTAAATAGCTTTTTTGGTGTAATGATAGTTGTACGACTCTTTTCTTGCAAGTCATTTCGTTCGGATGTATGTCATTTGCTTCTACTTGAAGACGCTTGGTGATTACAGACAAGATCAATCAGGTTGACTTCTTATATTAATACAGAGCTATGTTAGGATTTTTGCCCTGATTTTCTTATTAAATTTGAGTTTTAATTTTCTATCGAAGGAAAAGTCAAAGTATAACCATAATTACTTTTACTGTTCCAAAAGAAAAATATAATTTTCTTCTATATTTGGCTAACCTCTTTCTTGGAGGAAAAGTTTTGTACTTTTATAAATTGAGGATCCTTCTTCTTATTCCACAATACAATAACATCCACAATGTAGTCATTTAAGAGTCTTGTTTATGGGGAGATTTTTCTCTCATAGTTTTATAATATTTTTATATTAGTTTTTAATATGTAGGTTAATTGGTCAAACCATATAATAATCATGCTTTTTGTATATTTTGTTTTGTCGTCGGAATTATCCCCTCTTTGATTTGCAACTAATAGCTTCTGCATGACTCTCTACCAATAGAGCTGTCAATATGGGCCGGGCCAGTCCTAGCCTGTAATTTGATAGGGTTGGGCTTCAGTTTTTGCAGCCCATTTAAGAACAGGGCTTTTTAGCCCAACCCGGATAAGCCCATTGCCCGTGGGGCTTGAGCAATGTGGGTTGGGCCAGCCCGTGAGTGAAATAAAAAATAATTTAAAAATAAAATAGAGTACTAAAAATAATAAAAGAGTCCAAACTCCAAAGTCCACACTCAAAATCTATTTAAATTATTATAAATATTTAAATTTAATTATATTTATAAAATATGTAAATAACCACAATGCAAAATTAAGTAGTTCTAGGTTTAAACAATTAAACATTAAAATATCAGTTATATTGTTACTCATTAACTGTTTAGATTGCTTATTAATATTTTTATTTGGTTCGAAAAGTATCATGTCAAAAGTTATTTAGTTTTGCTATTAGGATTAGTTTTTTGGGTGTATTGGAGACTTAATTAGCAAGTAGTAACACTATGTAATATTGTCTTGTAAATATTTATGTTTATTACCATTCTAAAATTAAATTATAAAAATAATATTTTTTAAAAAAATTGGGTTAGCCCGTGAGGCCCGCAGCCCACAGAGTGCTGGTGTGGGCTTGTTGTTTTATGGCCCATCGTCTTGATGGGTCAACCCGGCCTTGTCTGTTAAACTCCAAAGCCCGGATGGGCTGGACAGGCCTGTATTGACAACTCTATCTACCAATTTTGAACCCAACAAGTGGTATCAGAGTCGACGATTCAAAGGTTCAGTGGTTTGGTGAAACGAGATTAAAGACAGGTTCAAAGCATTTTCAAATCAAGATGCAACCAATTTGATGATAATAAAGATTTTTGTCCAACTATATGTGGAGAAGAAGTTTCAACCATATTTTCAACATTCCTGCTGTTACATCTTTAAAAATGAAAATAAACTATTAATTTTTTACCCATTTTTAACCATGATATTTTAAACATTATTTTTAACCATGACAAGTAGCAGTGATGAAGATTATGTGAAGAATGAAGATCATACATGTGAAGAAAGCGGATCAAATTATGTCAAGAAAATCATGCCAAAAAAGGAAAAGTTTGTTAGAGTTTTTGCCGTGATTTTCTTACCAAAATTGAGTTTTAATTTTATATTGAAGGAAAGTCAAAGAATTACCATAATTGCTTTTACTTTTCCTGAAAGGAAAATATATTTCTCTTCCATATTTAGCTAACCTCTTTAATTTCTTGAAGGAAAGGTTTTGCACTTCTATAAATTGAGGATTCTTCTTCTTATTCCACAATACAATAACATCCACAAATGTAGTCATTTAAGAGTATTATTTATGGGGAGATTTTTCTCTCATAGTTTTTATGATATTTTTATATTAGTTTTTAATATGTAGGTCAATTGGTCAAACCATATAATAATCATACTTTTAGTATATTTACTTTGTTGTCTGAATTATCGCCTCTTTGATTTGCAACGAATAGTTTCCGCATGACGCTCTACCAATTTCGAACCCAACAAGATGAACACTATCCAAGCTAAGGACAAGTGTGTCGTCAAAAACATCCTTAAAATTACAGATCAAGATTGGAAATAGCAACATTGTTTTATAGAATGACCTAAAGAAGAATAACTTCGAAAAAATAGGAACTCATACTCGTGCGTTAACCCTTTCAAAAGCCTCCTCGGTGTTGTAGATAATAACCTTTGAGGCAGATTTAGCCAAGATATCAAAGTACTCTTGGAAAGGAGACTTGGTGATGCGAGTCTCCTTCCAAAAGTCTGGAGTAAGAACACCATATGTCTTCATTAAACAATCAAAGGTCAAAGAAGAATATATCGAGCTCAAAAAGTTCACGCAAACTAAACCAAGGATCGTGGTCAGAGAAAGCACAGGAGAGAACCAGGAAATAAAATACACCAAGTGATATTCTTATCTAGATCTGAATAAATCACTATACTCAACCTCACATCAGTATCATTGTGTACAGACAATTACAAACAAAAACTAGGACAGAAACAATTGATCGTGCATGACTAGTTCTAAAGTTGAATCATTCTATTATTGGCTTCCATAAGAACGTTTTCTAATTAAGTTCAGATTTCAAATAAATGTTTTGATTCATCTTTAAAATGTTTCTTAAGCGATAGCCACACAACCTAACTTTCATACAAGAAAATGAAATGTTGAGCGGGAGGTTCGACCACACATATAGCCGCACAAAGTTTTAAGATTCTGCCTGAAAACCAAAACACCTAACTATCTTATTAGTTTTGAGGGTATTTTTTAAAATCCTATACCAACTTTTATAAATTTGTTATGTAATTATACCTAGTTTGATTCGAATTTAACGAGTGCCGGATTGAAGCATCACAAAATTGCAATAACTATCCTTAGAGCAAGAACATGACAAGTGAATCCAAAATTCAGGACTTGGAATATTAAAGGGATTTTTCTAATCTTTTAATTTGTATTTCGAATAAAACATTGATCCACTATAAAAGGCTAGATCACAATTGAAGAAAAGAGTAAAATTAAAAACGAACCTTGACGAAGTTGCCGAGGGTTTTGGTGGAGCCACGAGAAGAGGTAAAGACATCTTCATTACCAACAAATGGCAGCACCTTCGTAGGTGTGGAGTCAATAATTAAATATATTAAAATAAATTTAAAAAACACAAAGAAAAAGAAAAGATGATTGGCTTCAAGTTGATGTGGCAACATGTTATAAAAATTAGTATTGTAACATGGATTTGCAAATTGGTGTTGTGATGACATGGTGTTGTAACATGTAAAGTGTTTGGTTCAAAATTTGGAAAGTTGATCTATTTTTATAGATGCCTTTCATTTCAATTGAAGACACACCAAATAGAGAGAGCAATTGAGAGTAGAGAGAGTAATCCACAGATATTCTATAGTCTGTGAGAAAATAGTGTGGGAGTAATATTATAGTGAGTTGTGTGAAATAAAACAGTGTTGTTTCTTTTATAAGAGTAGTAGTCTTTTGACACTACCAAGTTGTAATAAGTGTCATTATATTACTCCGTTTGGGTATTATATTTATCCCCTATTATAATATTTGATGTCGTTGTTACTCTCTTGTTATTGCTGTTTGTGTGGATATTATCCTGGGTGGGATTATTATTTTTCCAACAACGTGGTATCAGAGTCATGGCAAATAATAGTCCACTATCTTTTCAGCATCCCCGTATTACAAAAGAAAATTATGAAAAATGGTGTCTACGAATGAAAGTCATTCTTAGCTCTCAAGATGTTTGGGATATTGTAGACAAAAGGTATACAAAACCCGTCAATCAGGAGACTCTGTCTCAAAATGAAAAAGATGTCTTGACAAAGACAAGGAAGAAAGATCAACAGGCCCTCACTCTCATCCACCAATGTCTGGATGATGGTATGCTTGAGAAGGTGGCTGATGCAACCACCTCGAAGGAAGCTTGAGAGATTTTATAAAATTCTCTCCAAGGAGTTGATAAGGTGAAGAAGGTAAAACTTCAAACTCTAAGGGCTGATTTTGAAGTTTTAAAAATGAAAGAATTTGAATCCATTTTGGATTTCTGTTCAAGAGTGATGACTGTTGTAAATCAACTAAGAAGGTACGGGGAGGAAGTAAATGATGTGTGTGTGGTAGAAAAGATCCTTCGCTCTTTAATACCTAACTTTAATTATGTGGTGTGCTCTATTGAGGAGTCTAAAGATTCAGACTCTATGAAGGTAGAGCAATTGGAAAGTTCTTTACAAGCCCACGAAGAAAAGATGAAAAGGAGAAAAAAAGAGTCACTGAAGCAACTTTTTAAAACTCAGGCATTCTTCAAAGACTTTGGAGGTGAAAAAAGTTACAGGGGGAAATGGTCAATAGGGAGGCCGTGGCGATTGTGGAAGAGGAAGGAGTTATATTAACAAATTCAACAATGAAGACAAAAACCACTAAACATTCAAAGGTTGTGGTCGTGGACAATGAGGATAAAGAGGACGTGGAGCTTATCAAGGTACCAATGAAATGAGGTATGACAAATCTAAAATTGAGTACTATAACTGTCATAAATTGGGACATTACTCTTGGGAATGTCGTAGTAATATTGAAGAGAAAGCTAACCTTGTTGATGACAACAAAGAAGAAGATGACTCAACATTGTTAATGACACTCAACACTTAAGAGTTAACAACTCTTCCCAAGGATCATCGAGCAATTGGAGTCAAATGGGTATACAAGGCGATGAAGAATGCTCATGAAGAGGTGGAGAGATACAAGGCAAGACTTGTGGCTAAAGGCTATAAGCAAAGGCATGACATTGACTATGAGGAAGTTTATGCCCCTGTTGCCCGCATGGAGATAATTCATCTGTTGATCTCTTTGGCGGCACAAATGAAGTGGAAAATCCATCAACTAGATGTCAAGTCGGCATTCTTGAATGGATATCTTGAAGAGGAAGTCTATGTTGAGCAACCATTGGGCTTTGTGGTCAAGAATCACAAAGATAAGGTGTTGAGGTTAAAAAAAGCTTTATATGGATTGAAGCAAGCTTCACGAGCATGAAATAGTCGCATCGACAAGTACTTTCAAGACAATGGGTTTACTCGTTGTCTCCATGAATATGCTCTTTACATTAAAGTTCATACTAATGGAGATGTTTTACTACTTTATCTTTATGTTGATGATCTTATTCTGATGGGTAATAACCCAAGTTTGTTTGAAGCTTTCAAGAAAGCTATGTCCCTTGAGTTCGAGATAACGGACATACGGCTCATGTCATATTACTTGGGCCTAGAAGTGAAGCAAATGGAGAAGGGCATCTTCATATTTCAAGAAAACTATATAAGGAGATTTTGAAGAAGTTCAACATGTTTGATTGCAACCCTGTGAACACCCTTATGGAAAGTGGAACAAAATTATCAAAGTTTGATGATGGTGAAAAGGTGGGCTCCTCCACTCTTTTTAAAAGTCTCGTAGAAACTTTGAGGTACTTAACCTGTACGAGGCTAGATATAATATTTGCAGTTGGAGTAGTAAGTCGCTTCATGGAAGCTCCTACCTCTACTCATTTGAAGGTCGCTTGAAGAATTCTTCGTTACCTAAAAGGTACAATTAACCTTGGGCTATTTTATTCTTCTTCTGATGATTTTAATCTTGTGGGATTTTGTGATAGTGATTATGCGGGAGATGTGGATGATAGAAAAAGCATATAAGGTTTTGTATTTTTCTTGGGTGATTGTCTTGTTTCTTGGAACTCAAAAAAACAATCCATTGTTACTCTCTCGATGTGTGAAGCCGAATATGTGGTAGCAACGTCCTGTACGTGTCATGCCATTTGGTTGAGAAGATTGCTGAAAAAGCTTAATTTACCACTGATTGAATGCACGATGATTTGTGTTGATAACAAATCAGCACAGGTTCTTGCCAAGAATCCAGTATATCATGATCGAAGCAAGCACATAGACACAAGGTATCACTTCATCAGAGAATGCATTGCCAAGATAGAGGTAGAACTCAAGTACATGAAATCCCATGATCAAGTTGCGGATATTTTTACCAAATCTTTCAAGTTTGAAGACTTTCACAGATTGAGATCAAGTCTTGAAATGAAGAAGAAAAATAAAAATTAAGGGAGAGATTTATGGAGTCAATAATTAAATATATTAAAATAAATTAAGAAAACAATAAGAAAAAGAAATGATGATTGGCTTCAAGTTGATGTGGAAACATGTTATAAAAATTGGTGTTGTAACATGAATTTGTAAATTGGTGTTGTGAGGACATGGTGTTGTAATATGTAAATTGTCTGGTTCAAAGTTTGGAAATTTCATCTATAAATAGATGACATTCATTTCAGTTGAAGCCACACCAAATAGAGAGAGTAATCCATAGATATTCTATAGTCTGTGAGAAAATAGTGTGGGAGTAATATTGTAGTAAGTTGGGTGAAATAAAAGAGTGTTGTTTCTTTTATAAGAGTAGTAGTATTTTGACACTACCAAGTTGTAATAAGTGTTATTATATTACTCCATTTGGGTATTATATTTACCCCCTATTTTGGTGCCGTTATTATTCTCTTGTTATTGCTATTTGTGTGGACATTATCCTGGGTGAGATTATTATTTTCCCAACAGTAGGAACCCAAGCAACCACACAATACCAGCACCTCATGGAGTATGCACCATACGCATAGTAACAGAACCACATTTTCGAGTACCCTTATAACAAGGCACAATATGTGAGGAAAAATAATTAAGGGAGACAAAAAGTTTCAAAACTTAGAAAAAGTGACATAAGTCTTAATTATTGAGTAGATGTGACAATTTGATGATTAGTGTTACACAAAGGCCCTACCTTTACCTCCCCCCTCCCCCCCCTTCAGCTACCACCATCGCCGCTGCCACCTCCTCCCCTTCCCCCTCCACCATCACCACCACCTCCTCCTCCCCCTCCACTACCACCACCACATCCTCCTCCTTCCCCACTACCACCTCCTCCTCCACTAAAACCAATATCTCCTTTGCCGGCTTCTCCTTCACCTCCTTAAACAATTGTTGAGTGTTACATCAACGAACTATTATATTACTACTATAGTTGTTTATTTTCTCCAGAATTTGTTTCAATGACCCAAAATGAATAAAAAATTTCTCTTCAAAATTCTCACAATCAAAGCAAAACATTCTATAAAAAAGGACACAAAAAATAGGATGAACATGATAGTGCCGGCGGCGGCAAAGACTAAACAGAAGAGGAAAAAACAACAACAACATGCTCAGTGAAATCCCACAAAGTGGGATCTGGAAAGGGTTTTGTGGGATTTGGAAAGGGTAGAGTTACACAGGCCTACTACTAACTCATAGAGATAGATTGTTTTCGAAAAACCCTTGCTCAAGTGAAGCAAAACAAAGTAGTATATAAAAAAATATAGTGGAGAGAAACATGACACTAAAGAGCAAAGCAGTGCGGAGCGTAAATACAAAGAATGATAACATCATCAATAAGGTGCAGTTGTCTAAACATAGTAAACAATAAACGATATCATATACCAAAAGTCAAGGCTACCTGAATAGGTAATACTATGACAGACACGGAGCACAATGCTACCACCAAGCCAAATACATGAAAAGGCTAATAGTAAGACCACATTCAGCTACCTACTAACCTTTTATCCTTATTCTCAACCTCCACACCCTCCTATCTAAGATCATATCCTCGGTAAGCTGAATTTGTGTCATATCCTGTCTAATAACTTCTCTCTAATACCTCTTCAGCCTACCTCTACCTCTCGTCGTTTCGACTATATCCAACCTCTCACACCTCCTCACTGGTGCATCTGCATATTTTCTCTTTACATGTCCAAACTATCTCAGTCTCCCTTCCCTCATCTTATCCACTACAGAGGCCACTCTCACTTTGTTCTAGATATCTTCATTCCTAATCCTATCGCTCCTAGTATGCCCATACATTCATCTCAATATCCCCATTTCCGCCACTTGCATCTTTTGAACATGAGAGTTTTTGGTCAAGACTCTACCCCATACAATAGTCGATCTAAGCACTACTCTATAAAAGTATCCTTTAAGTTTTGGTGGTACCTTCTTGTCATACAAGACTCCGGATGCAAGCTTCCACTTCATCCATGTCTCACCAATATGATGTACGATATCATCATTGATCTCCTTAATTTCTTGGATCAAAGACCTCAAATACTTAAATCTTTCTCTCTTAGGGATAACTTGTGTATTAAGTTTCACCTCCACACCTGCCTCATGCATCATATGACTGAATTTATAATTTAAATACTGTCTTAATCCTGCTCAACTTGAATCCTTTAGACTTCAAGGTTTGTTTCCACAACTCCAACCTATCATTAAATTAATTTTGAGAATTAAAAGGGATAAATTTCAAATTTTGAAATTTAAAATAGGAGGAAAGTCTTTTTAAAAGTTTCAAAATTCTAATATGTAACCCCTAAATTTTTAATTGTCCTGATCAGGCTCACTTTTCATTTAATCCTATTTTCCAATTCAATATCACTATTTTTAATTTTGAGACTTGATTTGTGAAAAGTATTAAAGTTGATTTTTTGGAATATCATAGATTCTTCTAGAATGTCCTAGTGTAGTGACTTGGATAATTATCTTGAAGAAATATCTAGATATTCTAGGTAATTCTAGGTAGAAAAATCTAGAAAGTTATAGTGTAGTCTCCTTCATATTTATACTTGGAAAAAGTCTAGATATTCTAGAGTTTAAATATTTAGGGGAGATATTTGTAGTAGATAATAGAATTGTCTAGATATTTTTGTATCTAGAATCATCACTACACAAGTACAAATAGCGGTGGCCTTAGTTATTTATATTCAACCAAAAATTAACCCAAATAAAGTCTAATTCAAGTAGTCTTCTTCCATAATTAAGTTCTCTTATCTAAAGTATTTCTTATAATTCTCTTTTCATAGCTTCCTCTTCTTTAGTTGAATCTTTCGATCTTAGTTAACGATTTTGGGCTAGCAGAAGGTCTTTTCGATTATATTTTTCTTCTGCTATACTCTATATTGTATCAGAGCCATAGCCGTAGATTAACTTCTAGATTTTATTTCAAGATTGAGTTTGTGGTAGATTCAATTGTTTGTCCAGATGGATTTAAGCAGACGTGTTATTGAACTTGGGATGGGGATTATTGAATCAATTCATTACAAGGTATGGAAGACATGTATGGAATCATACTTGTGGGCGAGAACCTGTGGGATGTTGTTAATGGAAGTAAAACAAGTCCTCCCATCGACGGATCAGAAAATAGTAGCACATAGAAGAAGTGGAAGCAAATTAATGCGAAGGCGGAGTTTATTCTAAAGAAGTCCATCTCCTCCAGATTATTTGATCATATTATAAACTGTAAATCAACTCATAAAATATGGATGATCCTCGACCAGTTTTTCAATAAGAAGAATGAAGCTCGGTTACAGATATTGGAGAATGAACTGGCTAACACCACCCAAGGTAATCTTTCAATTACCTAGTATTTTTTTAAGATTAAGAACTTTTGTTCTGAGATCTCTTTACTAAATTCGGATGAGGCTACCTCTGAAGCACGAAAAGAAGAAATATTATTCGTGATTTAAAATCATAATATACTCCCTTTGTAACATCGATTCAAGGATGGGCTCAATATATATAGAAAATAGTAGAAGAAAAATATAATCGAAGAGACCTTCTGCTAGCCCAAGATCGTTAACAAGCTAAATTGAAAGATCCAACTAAAGAAGTGGAAGCTATGAAAAGAGAAAAAATATTTTAGATAAAAGAATTTAGTTATGGAAAAAGACTACTTGAATTAGATGATATTTGGGTTGTTTACAAATGTACAAGACCACTCCTATTTATACTTCTCTATAGATGATGCTAGATATTCTTCTAGATACATATATACGAAAATTCAAGTAACTTTATCTTCTCTACCTAGAATTATCTAGAATATCCTAAATACTACACTAGACTATTCTAGAAACTTTACTAAAAATTTTATGATGTTTGACACCACTTACTCATTTTTGTTACCCTAATAACCTCTCCCACAGGAATAACAGAAAGCTTCACCGATCGATATAATTTCCCTATGAGTAGCAGTCGCCACTTCTTTCGAACACTTCACACCTAACCCCACATGTCCATTTCTATCTCCGACAATAACAAAAGCAAAGCCTTCAACTGTGTCCTTCGACCTGCCCGAGTTTGCTTCCTAAACGACATGATTTCCATCACTCCAACGAGGGTGTCAATAATTTGAAACTCCTTGAATGAAGGTAGATTTGTTTAATAAATGATTGTTTTCTTCTTTTACGAGTTTTCAAAGTTTGGTGACTGGGAGCCATTTATCTTCTACTGTTCACGATAGGGAATCCTCCTCCCTCAGCCATGATAGTTGTTTAGGTTAGGGTTTTGATAAATGCTAAAAATGGACATAGATGAACAAAGAGGAGTTTATATTGGCTAGGGTTTAAAGTTGGGCTTGGAATCACTGGGTTCACATAAATAATAATAAGAAAAATTCAAATTAATAATAATCCATATAAGTTTAAAACTCAAAATAGCCGTGCTAGCACAGTCTTAATTAAGAGTGCAATCTAGACTTTTATAAAGGCTGGCCCAATTCCTTATCAAGATTGACAAAGCCCAAATTTAATCTTCCTTTTTTGGAAATTAGTCATCTTTCTTAGTTCTTACTCAAAACAGCCAAATTATTAGTATTATTCCTAAATATAGCCATATTATCTTATTTTTTGTCCTCTGTTTTCTCCTTCATCTTTTCTCTCTCTCTCTCTCTCTCTCTCTCTCTCTCTCTCTCACTGTTCTTACCCTTTGTTATGATTTCTTTCATTTTTCAAATGAAAACCCAGATTTATGTTTGCTTTTCTAAAGTAAACATCTTTCTTCTCTCTTTTTAAGTAAAATTTATTATGTATACTAAAACTAGAATAAATAAATAAAAATATAGGAAAAAATGCAGCTTGTATAATGGATTATCAGAACAGAAAGGAAACAAGAATTCATGGAGATTGGAAATGTTTCGAACTGATTCGAGAAGCTGTATAATGGATAAAGAAGACATGTTTTGAACCCATTCAAAAAGCTGAATAGTTGATGAAGAAGACGTGTTTCGAACCGATTCGAGCAGCTGAATAGTTGATGAAGAAAATAACCTGGTGGCTGGTTGACATTTAATTTTGTGTATATAGTGTGGATACATTATCTATATATTATATATATGTGGTTGTACACTATTTATAAATAATATATATATATATATATATATATATATATATATATATATATATATGTATAAATTTTGTAATAATGTATATGGATGTATATACATTTTTTTTTATGTAGTTATACATTATATGTAGACGATTATACGCTATTTATATAATTTAAATACATTATATATACATGTGAATTAGTGACGGATGTTTTAGGCCATTTTTTATTTCAGCTATAAACTATTTGCCTCAGCGGTACCTGTACGTACAAATCCATTTTTTTTTCTATGAAAGATCCTAATTTCTCCTGTTTTCGAACCACCTACAACTCCATCACGATATTATAAGAATCCTATGAGTTTATCCCAAATGTGAATTGTTTCTCCAACATTGGACTATTTACATGTTTTGTGGTGAAGTGCACAAATACACGATTGTAGATCACTATTTAAATTATTTTTACACATCTGTTAAAGATTAGTATAAGTTAATTACCTAATTTGAAACGAATTGAAATATGTGTTGTCTGATGTTTAGGCTTCACATAGCCAAACTTCAGAGAATGTGATTAAAGTTTAAACACATACGACTTGAGTTCAATTAATTTGTCTGAACTTACGATAGGTAATTTTTTTTAAAAAACAAATGTATACCAATTAGATAATTATAATGTTTAATTAGAAAATCCCATAAAATTTTTAATCTTTTTCTCCTCTCACCGGGTAGTTTAATTATATGGTGACAAATTTTATGAATGCAAAGTCTTTTATTCTTGTTAGGTTATCAATTTCTATCTTTACATGGTTTTTTTAAAAAGATATTTGTTGAAATATACTCTTTTCGGACGATTTTATTTGTCACATTTTTGTTTTATATGCTCTTTAAAAAATTATATATTTTAACTATCATATCCTTATTTATTATCTTAATTAATCATTTGAAATGTTAATCTCTCTTCAAAAATTAAAAGAAAAGTTTTAATCTAAGCTATCAACAATATTGGAATATGTGCACGTGCTCTTCCCTTAAGTTTTTCATGTTAATTAGTCAATGTTTATTATATCCAAGGATAAATTTTACTATGAAAAAAATATACTCCATTATATTTTGATTTTCTAAAACGATTACTTGAACCACCTATTTTTAATTAAAAAAACAAGTAAAATAATTCGGAGGGAGTATAAGATGTTAATATCATGTACAATTATATGAGAATCGATTGTAGGTACCAATGAACCACTATATTGATAAAATACAAAATTAAAACTATTTTTTCATCATCTATTTTTGTAATCTTACACAGAACAATCTTTGTTTCACTGCCCTATGCGAGTCGCAAGCATCCTATATTCTATTAGATAGAAGAACGGTAGGAAACGCAGGTGGAGGTCGTCCTGTCAGCTTTCAGCTAGCTGTTTTTGGTCTTGGGTATTTTTGTAATTTCATATTTTTTTGTTTTAATTTAATTATTTTTGTTTTTCTTTTTAATTTGTTATATATTTAAAAATTATGTAAAGAAGTATTATAAATTACAATAATTAACAATTTAAATTATTTCAAGGCACGAAAAATAAATTTGGTTGATTCGAAATTCTATCAATGCAACATAAATTGGGATAGAGGAAGTTATATATTATTTGAAAATGTCGTGAAAAGTAATATAAAAGACAATAATTAACAAATTAAAAAAATTGAAGGATTTATAAAAAACTGGTTTAACTTTTCAAATTTTATTAATGTCATATAAATTGAGAAATTACTTATAGAAAGGCGTATAAATCATAATAATTAACAACTTAAAATATCTCAAAAACTATAGAACAAATTTGATTGAGTTTCTCAAATATTCCATCAGTACCACATAAATTAAGACAGAAAGAGTAACATATAGTATCTAAAAATTATATAAAAGTACTGTAAATCAATAATTAACAACTTAAAATATATAAAATCATACAAAAAATTTGGTTAACTTTCTAAATTTCATCTGTGCCACATAAATTGAAATTAAAAAAAATAACATACATTGGGCCTGTGCTGGCACGGGCTCCTATTATCTAGTCCAAAAATATGTAACTAATATATAATTTATGTTCATATTAATTACTTCTTCCATTTCAAAAAGAATTATCTACTTTCTTTTTTAGTTCGTTTAAAAAAGAATGACCTTTCCTTTTTTGGCAACATTTTAATTCCAATTTTTCAGATGACATGTGTAAGACCACAAGATTAAAGGACATTTTGGTACATTTGTGATTTGACATAACTTTAATTAAGCATCACAAGATTCAAAAGTCTTCTTTATTTTCTTAAACTCCGTGCCAAGTTAAAACAGGTCATTATTTTTTAAACGGAGGGAGTACCAAATATCCCCTTTTGTTGTTTTCCTTATTAGAGGTATTATTATTAAAAAAAAAATTCTAATTTCTTAGATTTTGATTTTATTATTATTTATTATTTCCTTGCTTCGATTATCGTATTATTTGTTTTTGTTATAGGTATTATCTGCTATATTTCTTTTTTTACTTTTTTTTTAATATATTTTACTTGAGACGAGGGTCTATCAGAAACAACCCTCTGCCCTTATTAGGTAAGGATAAGGTTACGTATACACCACCCTCCCAGACCCCATTTATAAAATTTCACTAGCTATGTTGTTATTGTTGTTGTTCACATAATAAAATATCCCCCTCTTTTCTTTCTCCCAAAATGATAGAAATACAATAACAACAACAAATTCAGTGTAATTTCATAGGTGGGATCTAGGGAGGATGACTTGTACACAACGTTAGCCCTATCTTGTGAAGGTAGAAAAATTGTTCCCATAGACTTTTGGTTCAAGTAAAATATATCAAACTCAAGTATGGAAAGAAAATACAAGAGAAAAGACACAAATATACCACTGAAGTTGTCCCAAATTTTCAAAAAGACACGTTAAGTTTGTGGGGGTTCTATTACCCCACGAAATAATTTTAAGCTGATACAAATATAATTTTTTCGGCCAATCCCAATTTTTAGAAAAAAAAGGACTGTAAATCATACCCCAATTATTATTTGCCACGTGTTAAATTTATTTTATTTTCTAATCTTTTTTTTTATTTGATTTTTATATACTATAGTCATATAGTGCACGGAACTTAAAACTCTTTTCTTTACTTCAAGGTTTACTTTTCTTCTTCTAAAGCTGCAACAACCAAAGATAAAGAAACTCGGATAGAAGAAGGGTAAAGGAGGCATCACAGTGCTCAAAGGATAGCTTTGATTGTGGATGATTTCTCCAGAGTAGAAAATATGAAGATAGAAATTTTATTGAAGTAGTACCTAATTTGACTGGTTGATAATTAATTACAGTTCCTAGTGTTACCAAAATTAAGGAAAAATGTTGGTTTGTTGTGGCTGGATGATGGAGTCATGATTTTCACTAAGATTTTCAAAATATGAAGAACTAAATACATGAAGAAGTCGAAAGGAGTTCAATATCTACTACTATATATATAAAGAATAATTTTAACTATATATTGACAATGTAATTTTTTGCCGAAGAGAGTTCGGATGAACCCTACAGCCGTACTTGGCTTCACCCCTGTTTGTTGTTATAAATGTTTCGCCCTTTTTTTTGTCAAAGCTTTAATGGTTATTTCTATGGGGATTTGGGGAAAATGGAAGAGAAGATGAGTTTTTATAAAGAATTGAAAAAATTATTTACACCTGACATTTTTTAATTTGTTCTTGCAACCAATCTTTCTCCTTCACGCGCGTTATTTGCGTGGAATACAAACATAGCCTGAAAATCGGTCAAAATGATCCATTTACAATGGTCTTTATAACTTTTGTGGTGTAATAGAACGCCCGCAAACTTAAGATGTTGTAACACAACGTAAATTTCCAAACGAATGCGACTAAGTGACGGGATTAATTGAACATACAACAAAGGGTATATTATGTATGCAAAGTGTTGGACTTAAGTCATCTTGGTTAATGGGCTCGAAATTGGCCCAAAATTACAAGAAAGACATGGCCCCAAAAGGAAAATTTGACCCATTCTTGATCCAAGCCTTAATGACTAATAGACACCTCATCTTTGACTAACTATTGGCTAAGGATGATATATATATATATAGCTCAAAAAAATCAGATTTTTAATCACAAAATCCACCTTGCCATTTCTTGCATTTTCTAGACAATTCCAAGAGACCAAAAAGAAACCCTTTTCAAGCCAAGGCAACTACACTTATTTTGCCAAGATCATCACTTTGTAAGTGTTGGTAAGTGCTTATTCTTGTGTTTAAATATATTATGTGCATAAGAGATGGAATGGATTTTGATGGTTATGTTTAAAAGGGTTGATTGGGGCACTTTTGCTTATGTGACACAAGTTGTGTTATTTTGATGATTTGAACTTGGAAGTGGCCTTGTGGTCTTGAAAGAAGTGAGATTGATGGTTTGAACATAAACATGTATGATATGGTTATGCCCTAAGTTGATTTCTCTTTATGTGTCATTTTTGGAAATTGTTGTTATGGAAAAAGTGTACGGAATCGGTGACGTAATGAAAGGAAAATCTGATTTTTATTCAAAGGAATACACAACACATTTCTAGAAATTTTCCAAAATTTCTCTCAACTCTTAAAGAACCCTAAGCCAACTTTTGGAGCATGATCATCATTTTTCAAGCTTAGGTAAGTGATTATTCTTATGGATTAATATATTATATGCATGGGAAAGTATGTAAATCATGTTGGTTATGCTTGGAAGGGTTGAATATGGCACTTTGTGTTTTTTGTAAAAGATGTGTTATCCATGGGATTTACACTTGAAATATGCCTTATGATTTTGATGAAAGAGCATGGTATGGATGAAATATCAACATGTATGGTGTGATTATGTTATTAAACTTGTTAATTTCATATAATTGTAAATTATGGGATTTTGGCCGATTTGTTATTGTGAGGTGTATTGAAGTAATTTGATGGAATAATTGTGATGTTGTGGTGATGAAGAGTGGAAAGTATGAACTTGGTGTGACGTGCTAATGGTTATGGTCAATGTTGGAAATATTGTGGGATTATTAGTATGATAATTTCATCAATGGTATTGTCAAGGGGGAAATGACAATTTTAAAGGCAAACATGTAATTCATTGACGTCATATGCATTTGTAAGGTGGTTGGTGGTTAATGTAAATTCCGTTATGTATTTGTGTTGTAGAGTGAAACATAAGGAAGGAGCGGGACTATTGTGTTCACGTATAGGATTGAGTATTCATATTGAGAATACGAGGTATGTAAGGTTCCTCTTTCCGTATCCTTCTGCAGCAAATAGTGTACACCTTGTTATGGTACTTACTCATTCCCGAAATGTCCTAAGGCATCTCATGTCATGTTATCATCTAGTGTTAATCACATATACCTTATTCTTGATTATTGTCATTCATGTATTACATAGTTATGGACATGGTTCCAAGTTCTAATAATGTTATGTTCCAAATCTTCCAATAATGTTACAATTACAAAGTATCAATCTCATGAGCGTAAAGGCATAAAGTAAGCATCAACGTGTTTCCAATAATGATATAATCATCGAATGAACTTTCCTCAAGATTAAAGAAGTAATGTTGTGAATAGAAGTGATGTGTTCTTGGGTGGTATCCCATGGGGTTAACATACCTCGCATGGGTCGATCCCAATATCTACGGGTGGTATCCCATGAGGTTAACATACCTCGCATGGGTCGATCCCGCTTCTACGGGTGGTGGTATCCCAGGGGAAAAAGGAGAGCCTAGCATGGGTCGATCCCGAAAGCTGTTAAGTACCCACTGATCAGCTTGGGGCTCGGGCATTGTAAGAATGGAAGGATGAGAAGTGAGTGATGAAGGGAACGAATGAGCATAAAAGTAAAAGAAGTAATTCATCGAATGTACATATTTTCATACATATAGAGTGATGACTTGTCCATATTGGTTCTTTACTTATATTTGATTCCATTAAAGTTTTGATGTATCATAGAGCTCTTATGGCCTTACATACTCAGTACTTTCTTCGTACTGACCCCTCTTGGGGGATTTACCTTACTTGCTGCAGGCACAGGCACTAGTAGACCTCCACAGTAGGTTGCAGATCTTTTGCCGATCTTTGGTGAGCTCTAGTTGGTTCGGGGCTTCCCGAGTCTCTTGTGTACATTTATTTTGGTACTGTAGCGTTGTGTAAAGCGGGGACTTGTCCCGAATTTAAGATGTTATGTGTATACTCTTGCTAGAGGCTTTTGTAAACTGATGTGGGTATATGAATGGAGAGTTGTATGTCCACCTTAACTTGATGGCCCTAACGGCCAAGTTTCTTATATGTATATATATAATGCTTCATGATTTCCGCTCTTAGCATCTTATGTCTTTACGTGGTGGTAATGTTTATTATGGCATGCATATGATTAGGTATGAGTAAAGATTGGTTCTCTCGGGCCATATCGGCTTCGGGTGTCAATCATGCCTCGTTGGAACTCGGGGTGTGACAGATGTCTTTTAGCAAATTCGAGACAAGTTCAATGGTGACTTTATGTCTTTTCTAAAAATACAACAATGACGGAAATCATACTAATGATTAAGAAGGGGAACAATAGCAACACGACAAACAAGACGTAATTGAAGTAAAGTTAACATGTAATAAAATTAAAGAATAAGATACTAATAGAAAAAACTAACAAAGCTCAAATATACTGACTTTCTACCATAATCCTTGCCCTTCATACCATCTTATCTAAGGTCATGTCTTCCATAAGCTGTCGGTGTGTCATATCCTATCTAATCACCACTCTCTAATACTTCAGCCTATCTCCAACTCTCTTCATACCCAGTATAGACAACCTCACACCTCCTCATTAGAGCATCTAGGCATCTCGTCTTCACATGATCGAACCATCTCAGTCTCCTTCCTCCTTCTTTCCTCCCCCCTCCCCCTCTCCCCCTCCCCCGCCTGGTATTGTCCACCACAGGGGCCATCTCACCTTGTCCCGACTATCTCGTTCATAATCTCATCGCTCTTAGTATATGTCCACACACCATCTCAACGTCCTCATTTCCGCTACTTTCATTATCTTTTGGACATGTGGGTTCTTGACAGACCGACACTCTGACTCATATTACATAGTTGGTCTAACAATCACTTTACAAAACTTATGTTTAAGTTTTAGTGGAACATTCTTATCTCATAAGACATTGAAAGCGAGTCTCTACTCCTTCCATCCCGCTCCAATATTGTCACGCCCCAAATCCCAACGAGGGTTGATTGGCAGCCGAAGCCGATATGGCTCGAGAGAACCAATCTTTGCTCTTGAACATTCGTATGCATATCTTCGTATGAACCTTATTATACCTTATGCAGCTATGTGAAAGTCATGAATCATGCAAACATATGTTATAAATATATATATATATATATATATATATATAACTTGGCCGTTGGGGCCATCACGTCTAACTGAACGTACATATCTTACATCCATATACCCACATATGTCTACAAAAGCCTCTAACAGATGCATTTACCAGACCAACTAAAAGTCAGGACAAGTCCCCGCTTTATACAAAATTTGCAACATCAAAACGACTGTACAACTGTGACTCGGAAAGTCCCGAAGCAACTGGGGCTCACCAAAGATCTGCAAATAACTGTCCACCTACTGTGGAGGTCTACTAATGCCTGCACCTGCAACATGTAAGGTAAGTCCCCCGAGGGGGTCAGTACGAAGAATGTACTGAGTATGTAAGGCTCATAAGAAATCATCATACATCATAACAACAATAATGGAGTCAATATAAGAGAAATGGTAAGTGTGAATAAACTCTCTTTATACGCAATAGATTCTTTCTTACTTTTACGCTCATCATCATTATTATTCGTCTTCTTGGTTAGCATACATCCATAACTACATCCACTCTTTGGTGGGTTATTAACTACATCCACTCTCCGGAAGGTAAATTACTACATTCACGCCTTGGTGGGTAAATTACTACATCCACGCTTTGGTGGGTAAATTGTGGGATCGACCCATGCTAGGTGTTCTTTTCACCCCTGGGATGCCACCCGAGATTATTCATTGATTATACATCATTTCTGATTTGGGAGAGATTGATTCATTCACTTATGAGAGATTGATATAATGAGGATCATGATAATATATAATACCGGGCCTCCACCTTTGGTGGGTTAGAAATGACATAGCATAATATTGGGATTATTCCACATTGAACTTATACCCTCTAGAGTGTGATCCATACTCAATGAAACGTATAGAACCATGCGCATTACTTCTTTACAATCTTATACCCCTTTACTAGGTTATGAGAATGGCACGTTAAGGATCATGACATTAAAGCACACACTTAAATACACATCTCACTTCACTCCTTTACTTCATGAGATTGACACTTTAACTTGTGAGGGATATATATATATTAACTTACACGTCACCTCTCTTATTACTCCTATGAGATTGGTACTTTTATTTATGAAAGATTGGTACATGGATAACCATCATATTATTGGACTTTGGAACATGACATGATTGGAAAATGTTTTTCACGAATAACTAGGTTCCCTTACATTGTTACCCTCTTGAGATCGTTCTTTTAGAAATTACCACGTTATGACATCTTTAGAACTTAAGTCAATGAATAAGGGATAAGTGAATCATAATTCATCTAAGAATGGGGTACATATGAATAACAATATACGTCACCCTGAATTGATATACTTCAAGGCTCTCGGAATTGAAACAAGTCCAATGTCAATAGGAACAATATGTTGTAGAAGGATACGGAAAGAGTAACCTTACATACCTTGTATTCTCAATACGAATACACAATCTTAGACGTGCATACAATATTCCCGATCCTTCCTTATGTTTCACTCTACAACACAAATACATAGCGGAATCAACATTAACCACCAACTACCTTATAATGGCATACAATAACAATAAGTCACATGTTTAGCTTTAACATGTCATTTCCCCCTTGACAATACCATTTATGAAATCATCGTACCAATAATCCCACAATATTCCCAACATTTACCAATACATGATAACCAATAGCATGTCACACCAAGTTCATACTTTACACTTCTCCATCACCACCACATCACAATTATTCCATCAAATTACTTCAATACACCTCACAACAACAAATCGGCCAAAATCCCATAATTTACACTTATGGAAAAATAACAAGTTTAGGACTATAATAACACCATACATGTTGTTCTTTCATCCATACCATTCTCTTTCATCAAAACCACAAGTCATAATTCAAGTTACAATCCCATGGATAACACATCTTTTTCACAAAACCAAAAGTGTCATGTCCAACACTTCCAACCATAACCAACATGATATACATAATCTCTCATGCTTATAATATGTTAAAGTACAATAATAATCACTTACCCAAGCTTGGAAGATGATGATCTTGCTCCAAATTTGGCTTTAAGCTCTTAGGGTTTGAAGTTGAAAGGAAAAGGCTTTTGGGAAATTTCTAGATTGACATGAGATTTTTATGTGATAAAATCTGATTTTTGGCCCCTTTATATAAGCCTTAGGGGTCATCCTTAGCCACTCTTGGAATTTAATGCTAAGTGTGGCTTAGTCAATGGAAGAATGGGTCATTCTTGACCCATGTTTTCTTCTCATTTTGGGCCCTATTTTGAGCCCAATTCACTTAACCCACTAAAATCCATAATTCCTCATGTTTAATTCATTTTATACGCATTATGACAATATTCCCACTCACGTAATTCACACTCGTACCCTTAATTCCAAAAGCAAGCAATTCTAGCCACGTATGACTTATTTTGGCTACAAGGGTAAAATTGTCATTTTGATGCCAAATTAGTTCTCGAGTAATTTTATCATACCAATATAATACTTTACTCATTTCATGTATATTCTCATGACTGTAGAAGAAACGTAGCAAAAATCGGCTCGGTACGTCCCCGGATACCCTTGGGACTTAGAAAATTTCCAACTTTCGAAAAATTGAAAAATCCATCCCGGCACGCCCTTGGGCACGCCAGCTTGCTATCTTTGGGTACAAAAATTTGGCCTAGAGCGGCCTGGCACGCCCTCTGGCGCGTCTGGGCCTTAGTTTTTCCGAAAATTTTGTTTTTCGACTTTTCTTCACGGGTTTGGTTAGATACTTCAAGTCCTATTCTTTAACTTACTTCTTAGCCTTAATATACTTTGTTTAGAGGTCCTCTTAGCCTCATTTTGAACCCCACAACTGCGCCACGAAAATCACAAAACAACTCGTATGAAGGGCTAATCACATGTATGAAGCCAAATTTCACTTTTCTCATCATTAACATTCCCAAATATATACTCATGGCATTTCGACACCTAAGTAACTATTGTTCAACGTCATCACATAGGGTTGGGAAGGTACGGGGTGTTACATTTGATTAGTAATATCATCGTCACTCTCCTCATTTCCTTAGGTTGCAGACCTGAGATACTTGAAACTTCCGTTTTTGGATATGACTTGAGTATTGATCCTCACTTCCCTTGCTATCGTCTATGTGGATAACATTACTGAACTTGCACTCTTATAAGTACTCTCTCTTAATCCTGTTCAACCTGAACCCTTTAGACTCCAAAATCTATATTCGAACCTCTAGCCTATTATTAACTCCACCGCATGTCTCTTCAAATATAGGTGCATCTTTATGTTACGAGGCAAATTAAATTAAATTGAAAGAAAATAATCAAAAGAACTGAAACTAAAATAGAAGAATTAACATTATATTCTCACCCATTTAAATATATTTGGGTGCAAAGCTTGTTGGATCTCCTTATGATGTCTGCCACATACTTCTTGACGTAGCAAAGCCGCAAAAAAAAAATCCAAATCATTTGAATAAGAAAAGAAGTATTTTCAAGCAATGAGTGATTAAAACTCTTATGGAGAAAAGTATTTGAAAGAGACACCAAATATTGGTGCATTTTTTCATTTTTTTTGTGTTCAATTGATCAAAGTTTTAGAAGAATATTTTCTCAAGGAAAACAAAAAATTTTAAAATGAGCAAAATAATTTTCTTAATGAGAATTGGGAAACAAGTTCCACAAATAATATTTTACATTAATTTTATCAGCTCTACCTTCCTATACACCTCATTGTCATATCACCCTGATAGTTCTCATCCCTACCAACCCACAATATGCCCTCACCCCAACCTCCCATGATATTCAATTTATCAGATTATTTATATACAAATGCTTTAGGATAATAGTGTACATATCAAGCATAAGAATATATGTAACCACTATTTCCGACAAAAAAAAAATTAAAAAAAAAATATTTTGCATATCGAAAAGACCCGTAAGTTATGTTTGTTCTCTTATAAATTCAATATATAGGAAGTTTCTATTTCTTAGTTTCAATTTACTTCAATGAATAATAGGCAAATTCTTTTGCTTTTTCAACTTTTTAACTGTTCATGATTGTCTTGAATGGCGTCACTAACTCCTTTTATGCTTCTTTTAACATCTTGACCCATACTTTAATGAAATTCCAGTCCAAAAATGAAATTCGTATCCTTAAATTCGATATGTTTGTTTATTTTTGTGGTATGGACTTTGAATGTAGCGTATTCTCTCTTTATGTGATTTTATATTACATGTTTAATTGAACATGAAATTTGAAAAAAATAAAAAATTCTTTACGGTAATAAATATCTCATGATACTCTATAGCTATAAAAATATGTCATTAAGGATAAAAAATCAAAAATTCAAAAATTAATATAAGAAAAAAAAATTAGGAGCAATAACATGGGTGGATTGAAAGTGAAACTTGGTTTATGGGATTATATATAATGTATTGAAAATTTTATCAAATATTTATAAATATTTAATTATAAACTCAATTATTATTACATCTTAACTTAATAGCGATATAAAAATTCATAAATTTTAAATTTTGAACCCACTTACAAGTAACAAAGAATTTTAGTCCCTGGCTTAAGCAATGAAGAGGTGTATTACTTTTTCAAAGATGCGTGTACGGCTGAGGCACTATATATTTATGACCAGGGACAAGAGATTCTTTCAATGCCATACAAAAATGGAGACTCATTATTTCCACAGTGCTGAGACAAAAACGAAGAAATTCAGGGGGAAAGGAGGGCCTACCCCCAACCACCTTGATGTTCAAACAGATGCACCAGTACATTTATTCCAGCACAATGTACATCACTAACAAAGCGTCAAGTTTCTAGTATGGTTTTTGGGATATGAAAGAGTGGACAAAATGACAAAATGGTGATTTGTGTTTCGGATGGGTACGAAATGGTTCTTTAAGTACATCTTTGAGTGATTTTGGTTCAAGAACTATAACAATAGTAACATATTCAGTATAATCTCAATAAATGAGATTTGAGGAGAATAAAGTGTACACAGATTTTATCCTCATCTTGAAGGATAGAAAGATTATTTTTGATAGACCCTCAACTCAAAAAAAAATAAAAAGGAAGCAAGCAGTAACAACAGCAAGATAATGAGATAGACGGCATGGAAGAAACAAACATGTAGACTGATGTAGTACTATATAGATTTAAGAACGAAAATGGAACAAATATACTTCCGAATTATGATAAATGATACGTATATACCCTTTGTCATACTTTAGGTACACATATGCCTCTACCGTTAATGAAATGGTACGTATATGTCTCTCACACTAACTGTAGGGGCATATGTATACCCAAAGTATGACGGAGGGTATATACGTACCATTTATCATAGTTTAGGGATATATTTATCCCTTTTTCATAGTTTAAAAAGGTGGAGAACTTGAGTTCAAAAGACCTTCAGCTGAACAAACAATGGAAAAAGGCAATAGCAACAAACAAAAACAATAGATATAGTAAGATATCGAGGCGAAACAGCATGTAGTGTTAGAAAACTAAAAAGAAGAGGGAATAAAAAACTCCCTACTCCTACCTAATTTGGTATAGTCGCGCCGTTACATTATTTATTTTTTATCATTTTGATTTTACTTATTATTTAATAATCTTATTTTATCTTTTATTCCATTTTTTAAATAATAATCTACCCGTATTCTACTTTTGTTTATAATATTGTAACTTTACTCTTTAGACTGTTGATATGTGACATTAGGTAACAACGGAAAATGATGTAATCTATTCAAACATAAATTCATCAAACAATACAATACAATATGTATAATATATTGCAAGGCACTTCTTTTATTCTTATTATTTTTCCTACTTAATCGTTAAGTTTTGTCAATAACGATTTTTACGCCTGGGGAATGTCTAGAGATTTCTACCTCGATTTTACAGTTGTAAAAAACTATCCGCTTTAGGTGGTAACCACATAGACTCTGCCTCTCGATCCCTTGTCTTGGGTTGACAAAACAATACAATACATTTACAATACATTATGAAACTATGTGTAACAACCATCCAAACAAGTTGTTAGTCCTCAAACCTCACGGGTGAGACTACAATTTATGTGACGCTCTTTCATTAAAATTCACAATCCATAAAGTTGAAATCTTACTTTCACTTCTAGCTATGTTGAATCAAATTTGCTTTATGTTTTCTTTCAAAATATAGATTATTAATTTTCTTGCTCCCACTTCACCTCAGTCTTTCTGGTTCCATTGGTTGGTAGGTCTTAACTTTTGTACTAGGTCTTTAATGAAATGATATATTTATAAATTTTTTAGATTATAAATTCTATAAAAAGAAATCCTCATTTTTGAATTTAATAGTCAAATAAACACTATGACATAAATTGAGATCAGAAAAGGGATAAATATATCCCTGAATTATGATGAATGGTACATATATACCCTCCGTCATACTTTGAGTACATATATGCCCCTACCATTAGTGTGAAGGGCATATACGTACCATTTCATTAACGGTAGGGGCATATGTGTATCCAAAGTATGATGGAGGGTATATACGTACCATTTATCATAGTTTGGGGATATATTTGTCCCTTTTCCGATTTAAGAATAAGCAAACGTAAAAATGAAACTAATACTCCTTGACGAAAAAATAAAAAGTTGAGCAATCTACTAACCTTTGCCTTGATAATCGACTTCAACACCCTCATGTTAAGTGTCATGTTCTAGATAAGTTGAAGTTACGTCATGTTCTGCCTAATCACCTCTTCCCAAGACTTCTTATGCCTACATCATCCTCTCCTCGGAGCCTACCACGGGCAACCACTCATGTACCTCTTCACAAGTGTATCTGTGCATCTCCTATGCACATATCGAAACCATCTCAACCTCCTTTTCATATCTTGTCCATGGTAGGGTCACTCTCACCTTGTCCCAAAACTCTTCATTCTTCTTATCTCTTCTGATGTGCCCACATTTTGGTTCATATCTTGTTCACGACGGGTGCTGTTTTAAAAAAATCTATTTCTAGTGGATGGTGCGACATTTTGAAGTGCAATTTCTGCCAACTTATTTTTTATCTTTTTTGTGTTTGGTGCAGTTTTGGGTATTGTTAAATTTTTTAGCAAGACTAAAAGGGCTCACTTTTGACAAATTTAAATGACAAAATTGCATAAGGGTAGATTTAAGAGAACATTTAAATCATATTTTCAAATATAATGACCCATTTTGTCACCTTCTCAGAATGATTGACAGAGAAAAAAAATCATATATTTGGAGCATTTTGTGGTTCATATTATTGTAGATTATTCTTTCGGTTGATACTTTAATTGGACAACTTTTCCAACCCTCTTTTCTCTCTCGTATCTTTTCCTTTCTTTCTTTCAAATAATTTTAAAAAGCAAGGACCAGACAAAAAAAACATGTAGGCACACACCAATAAATTATTTGTTGTTATTAAAAGAGAAGTGACAAATGGACCAAACACAATTGATCAAGAATCCCTCACATCTCAATTACTCTTTCATACACACTCTTTCATGATTTTCCCTATCTTCCCCCTCTCTCCACCCTATTTCCTTCCTCCAACATTAGTTAGTCATGTTTGATCCAAGAAAACAACCACCCAATATGCATAACCATATTGACAGTTGGGAACCTTACAATTTTGATTTCCAAGTATCACAAAAACTTGGAAATCAATTTAAAGCTCAAAAATTGGAAGATGATGATGATGGTGATGCTTCTTCACCACCCTTATGGCAAAATAGCCCACCAAGAAGTTCAGTCCATCCGATTAATTATCGGTCACTTTCACCGAATTCTAGAACTCAAGCTATAGCCAGAGGACAATGGGAACTTATGGAAATGGTCAAGAACATGCCTGAATCTTGCTTTGAACTTTCTTTAAAGGATCTTGTTGAGCAACCTAAATCCTTTGAATCTCAAGAAGAATGCTTAATCAATAATAGGAGGGAGAAAAACCAAGTTATGCAGAACATTAAGATCAAGAATGACCAAATTAGGAAAGCCAAGATGATGAGAAGTAAAAGTATTGAGAATGGAGGGGTGTTTCTTAAGATGGTTTCACCTGTTTCTTTGGGATCAAAGAAGGAGAAAAAGAAGAAGAATTTATCAGCAAATACAACTAGAGTTTCACCTAAGCCTGAAGAGTGTGAAAACTCCTCTTCAAAGAGTTTGGAAAAAGAGTGGTGGAAGAAGAGATTTTCTGGTTCAAGTAGTGGTAGTAGCAACAATAGTGGAAGTACTGGAAGAAATAGAAGCAGGGGCTGCAGTTCTAACAGCAGTAGCAGCAACAGTAATAGCAGCAGAAACAACAGCACCAGGTAGTGGATATCCTTCTCTTCTTTTTTATTTTTTAGTCCTCCTGCTTTCACCTTTTTTGCTTCTTGGTAATTCGAAACGACAACTTTAGGTTGGAGGTGGAGGGTGCTTACCATTCGAGCAAACCCCTCTCATCAGTAGTACATATCTTCATTTCTTAATTTTTTAACTCAAACAAATTTTGGCTTTTCTTGAGATTTCTAGTACTAGTTCTGCTATATACAGCCAATGAGTGTGCTAAAAGACTTGTCCTGAATTCATGGGAGTAGTCCTTTATCTCTGCTTTTATGCATCCTGTATTCGATAATTCCTGAGTGGACTAATTTGGATTGGTGTCACGTAGAGCTCTAGAGGGAAGCGCTCTCTACGATCACTGAGTTCAAATACAAAACTTTTAATTAAGAGTGGAGAGATTCTATACTCGATAACAATGGAAGAGCTCCTAACATAAGTTTGTCCAAGTTTAAATATCAAAGAGAGTTTCGAGGGATTGAATAACAGTCTCTCGAGTTTTTTCTAGTACAATATTTTTGGTTCAAGAGAAAGTTACTCAAAAAAATTTTCTCGTCACTACTTGGATGATTGTGGGAAATATTGTTTGCATACAAAACAGAAGAGACAGAACAGAGAATTGAATTTTCTCGAAGGAAAGATAAAGTATTACTATCATAATTGGTTTTAAAATTTATCATACTTGTCTAATATCTTCAATATCTTCAAGAAAGGAAAAGATTTTGGACCTCTATAAATTTATCATTTGTCAATAGTTTTATACATTTTTTTTTAATATCAGTCATATGTAGGTCAATTGATCAAATTAGTTTAATATCTTATGAGTCTTTTTATGATTTCTCTTTATTGTCGTCGCTCAAGATTTCTTTGTCACTCCTAACTTCTTACAACGCCCCATTATTCGGATCCTAACAAAGAAGATTGCTTCTAAAGAGAAGTAGTTGTTAAGATAGATAATCACTTTACATAATCTGATTCTTGAGCATTTATTCTTATACATGACATTATTGAAACATCCAACCATATCCACCCACCCACTGAAAGAAGGAAAATAAAGGGCTTAAATTAAGAAACACCAATCCATATATATTATGACCTGTTTTTTTTTTTTTTTTTAATGTAATGCAGGAAAAGGGAGGGGTTTTTAAGCAGTTGTTGGTCAAGTTTATGCCTCAGTAATAGCATAGCGGAGAATAACAAAGTGATGACTGATGCCTTAAATTAGAATAATATGTTCAAAGTCTTGTAAAACCTATATATAATAATGATATGTATGTATAGTTTTGTGGTAGACTAGTATATATGCAATATACAGCTCTAAGGCCCCCTATCCCTTGAATTGTTCTTTTATTTGTTTTTTTTCTTGATTTGGCAAGCATTTATTTGTTAATTAGAACAACATTAAATTGAAGTTTGAGATCAATATATATTGCAATTAATACACTATTACATTGCTTAAAGACACGTGCAATATTAAAACCAAGCAAGTTGCCTCGATAATGTATATGCATGATCAATTTGCCCTCATTCATTTCATAATCCTCTTGCCTATATATTTTGGTAGTTTGTTACTTCTGCTTAGAGCTAGTGCTAGTACATATAAATTGTTTTCTCACTGATGCCTGAAGGGATTCCAACATCAATTTTATATTTCCAAATTAATCTCAGAAGTATACATATTATGTTATAATATTCAAATAAGTATTCAGATTTATTACTACTATTAATATCCAATATTTCTCGAAGTAATATTCAATACACAAGCCTCAATATTCTATTCATATATTCATGAATATATATAAGTTGGAACAAATTATTTTCTTTAGGAATACATGACGCTTCAATATTTAGGACACTACGTATAACTGAAATTTATGTTTTCTAAACATTCATGTCTTTTTAAAATTGGATGTATGGAATAATAACGTATAGGATAATATATATAATTCCAAATATCTAGAGTAAATTTTGTAAAAAAGAAAAAACAACCACCCTATAACTGGTGTATGTAGTCACGTAGTTTTACCTTTTTTTTTTTTTGGTGACTAATAACTTTATTGATACCAAAGTGAATATTACAAGCACCATAGGTTGGTCAATACAACCAGCTATCAAATAAGACATTTCACATGCTAACTGTCGAGGAACAACCTGACAAACTAACTCAAACAACCAAATGCTGGAGTCTACAGCTAATTCGGTTAAAGGCTCTAAAATTACAAACATAAGCAATTTCTCTAACAAGACTGGCCAAGTTTATGTTTGTATGCTCAAAGATTCTGAGGTTCCTATCCATTCAGATGCTACGCGCACACACAAAATAAACCAATTTAAATAGTTAAGCAGCTCTAGATTTTCCTTTTATATTCTCAAGCACCCATTGGAAATGATGTTACCATTTTGAGTTCTCATTGGTTGGCCCTACAGCCAGATAAGAATCCTGAATAATCTCTGAGTGAATTAATTCACAAGTAGCAAATATGTGATTCCTATCTTCTTCATGTTGTTGGCAAAGTACATATGTGTTATCTACATCCATCCCCAGGCAGACGATCAGTCGATCTGCAGTTAGGAGCCTTCCTTGCAGCATCAACCATACTGTGAATACAGATTTTGGCTTAGCATAATTGTTAAACATCAAGTCGGTTCATGGAACTCGTGGCATTTCCCTCAGAAGCTGTAGGTAAATAGTTCAAATGAGGCTCTGATCTGACCAAAGTTGAGAATTAGTGGCACTTGAGGTAACAAAGATCTAGCTTGAATTTTTTTAATTCTATGGATGGTGGTGCATGGTCGTTCTTAGTTATTGGTGGAGCGATTTGTTTGGTTAATTCCATAAGTTGTTTTCCCTAAGTGGATGTGTCCTCTTGCACCTAATGTTGATATGTTTTTGCGAATAGGCCAGCATAAGGCTTCATTAACTTCAGCCCTAAGGGAATTGAGAACCATGGGCTTTAAGATGAGTAGAAGTTAGAAGTGGGAAAAATGGCCCAAGCCAGTCTAATCTGCCTAAGCCCACTATTTATGGTTTGGACATGATACAATTTACATTTTCTAATGGGCTGATTTGGACATAGCCTAATTTAACCCGTGAATCAACTTGCCCAAGTCCAACTCAGGTAGATGCTCTAATCCAACCCGTGAAGGTGTCAATTTTATAGCAGCTTAGGGTCGTTTTCGTAGAGTGTATTAAAAAAAAATAATGCATGCATTAGTTTTCTGTATTATCTAGTACTTTATGTTTATTTTTAATCTATGTATAACTAATATTTGCATTAGAAGCATTAAGTATACACTCTATAATGTATTGAGACATGTATTATTAATACCGCCTTTTTTCATGTATTGATAATACAAAAGGTTTTAACACATGCATTAACTTGATTAATAACAAAATTACCCCTCAAATCCGTACTAAAATATTTCCCAAGTCCTTTTCCATTATTTTGCTTCTTTTCTCTGTACTTTGCCACAACAATTCTGCATTTAAATCTCGTAACCATAGATGAAAGTTTTCCATTTAACTGCTCATCATTCAACTGTCTGATGGAGGAAACCAAAGAGGCAAAGAGGCAAAAAAGCTGCAAAAATTTACAAGTCTCTAACCAAAATTAAGCTCGGACTCTTAGCGGACTCATTATTATATTATAGGTTAGTCTCCTAATTTCTTTTCTGCTGTTGACTAGAGCTGTCAAAATGGCTTCGCAGGTCAAAAAATTTGAAGGGTTAGGACAGGTCGGTCCTTCATCTTAAAAGGTCTTAAAATGTATGACCCAACCCGGCCTAAAAGGGTCGCGGGTTGGAGCGAGTTAACCCTTCATTTTTATCGGTATTTTTTTTTTTAACTTTTTTTTTTCAATTTATATTTAAACTTACAGGTATGACAATTTATTAACATTTCTAACATATGATTATATGAAAGTACATATTTTACTATAACTTATAACATATTCAACACCAATACATCGTCAAGTACATTTAAATTCATCGATAAAGTTGTCTTATTTAAAATCACCTTCATCTAAATTCATGTATAGATTTAATTAGATAAACATTATCAAAAAATATATATATCAAAAATTAATAATATTTAAATTCACTTAAAAATATTATCGCTTTGAATTTGAGTAAAGTCGTGATGAATTTCGAGTAGCAACAAGTGTTTGAATATTTCATAGTGAAGCAATTTTTATGTTGGTGGTTAAGAATTTTAGTATTAGGGATTTAACGCTAAATGAATAAAATACTGTGTAAGATACTAGCTAGAACTTATTCACTAATCACTATTTCTAGTTTTTATGTAATGACCCTCCTGATCATTTTCCTCGTTAAGTGTGTTCTTGGAGTTTAGAACTTTCCTATAACCGCACCAAGTTATTTATGATTTGCTGAGACTGACAGTTCGATTTTCGGGCAGTTCGTTTAAGAATTTTATTAACACCGAGCTAGTTGTGAAATATTTCAATTAAATTAGAATTTGGTAAAAAAATATAGTTAATTACCTTTCGAAAAGATTTTTGATATTTACAAAATTCTTTAGTTATGATATATCTATATTATTTTATAATAGCTTTGTAACCTATTAATATTTTAAGCGGAGATAGTGAATTTAGATATATTAAAATATTATTATTATTATATGATAGAGACTTTATTAGAAATAATTTTCTATTATTTATGATATATGCAAAATATGATATTTATTTCACTACAAACCTATGCAATATCCTAATACATATATAATTGGATAAAAAAATTTTTTTTTTTTTATAGTGGTGTGATGTGAACTCCTCCGCCTCCATGTGTAACAGCAAAGAGAAGGCCACAACCATTTGACTCATAGGTGGCATTTTTTTTTTAGCAATTTTAGCAGATGACTTGGCCATAATTGATAATCATTAAATTTACCAACCACTCCCCTTTATATAGGTGTATATAGCATATAATATAACAGTTTTCTTCAATTCTTTCCGCATTGCACTTTGTTAAGTCAATTTCACTTGACAAATTAGTACAAATATTGTTATGTTATACCCGTATATATATATGTATATATGTGTGTGTGTTTGTATTTCTTAAATATATTATCCATTTTTCGTTAAAAAATTGGTGGAGCGGTTTTAAGGCCAAATGGCATTATCAGCCATTCAAAATATTCTTCGGAACAAGTAAATGTTGTCCACTCGATATTGTCTTGGTGCATCTTTATTTGCCAATAGCCTGATTTACAATTAAATTTGCTAAACATTGTTCTTCCCTGAATTCTATTAACTAATTCAGTTTTGCCTGGGAGTTTATAAGCGTCCATTACTGTGTTATCATTAAGTCTTTTATAATTTATTATCATTCTTGTTTTACCTCTAACTATTTCGCTATGATTTCTAACCATAAAAGCTGCTGACCTATGTCTTGACTTTGATCTTCTAATTACTCCTAAGTCAAGTAATTCTTTAATTTGTATTTCAAAGTCTTTTAAATCTTCATTAGTATCTTGTATTGCGGCTGTTTTAACCGTATATTCTGGATTTACGATTTCTAATTTACATTCTAGTTGGTTGTTTTTCCAATGTTCTAAAGGTTTTTCTCCTATTATATCTATATCGTCTAATTTTTGAATTATTTTTTGCAGATCTTCTTGATTCTTTATTATTCCTATCTGTTGAGTTCCCTTCTTAAAATTGTAGTTATCTATATTTGTCTCCATTAGATTATAGTTTTTGTCCATAATACTATGAAATAACTCCATGTCATCAACTTCTTCGTCTCTGTATAATTCTTCTAACATTATTGTTTCTGTTTCTGTTTTACACGTACAGTCTATTCCTTTATCACACAGTTTCTGTGGGGATTTTGTAAGATTAGGGTCTTTGATTACCTTTGTATTTTTTTGTATATTTTTTCCACAAAATGCTGGAGTTATTGTAATATTTTTAGTGAAAATTACTCCGTCTCTAGTTATGAAGCATCCTTAATTATTTTTTTATCATAAAATCTAATCCTATTACAAGATCTGCTTTTATATCTAATTCTCTAGTTAACATTATTCCTAATTTATATATTGTTTTAAAATTTAAACATGTATTACTAAAACTGATCACAACATTTTTTACAAAATGTCTATAAGTATTATGCGATCCATCCATTTGCATGGCTATCTGTGGTTCTTTGATAGTATTAACAAGGTGTTTAGGTAGAATCCTTTGATTTATTATATACTGCGTGCATCTTGAGTCTATTAGTCCTAGTGTTTCTATTTCATAATTTTGTATTTTTACTTTTGTTAATACCTTAACTGTACTTAGTTTATCTTCATTGCATACTAATCCGTTAAAATTTTCATTTAATAATTCGGAGTCTTCCTCTTCTACCTTATATTCTTCCATCTTATATTTACCTTTTTCGAGTCTTATTACTCTTTCTTCTAACTCATTTATTCGAGTAGTTAGTTCAATTATTTTATCTTCTTCTACATGCGTTATGATATATTTAGTTGAAGGCCTTGCAACCTCTTTGATGATGTCTTTAGGTATTTCATTATTAACAGTCTTAGTTTGAAGTATCTTTATTCCTAACTTCTTTTCTATGCAAGGAATACATCTTTCGATATAACAAAATTTATATTTGACTCTGCTATTTTTGTCTGGATACCAAATACAAATAAAACATTGGTTGCTGTCTATATCTTTCTTTTTCAAATTCATGTATACAGTCTTCTCTTATATTAACTAAATTAGTTTCAATTATGTTTACAAAGTTATAGTTAATTGGATCTAATTGTAGATCTTTGAGATTAATCTCATTATTAAGAGTTTCTTCGTCGGAGTCTGAAGAATTATCAGGTTGATTATTGGTTATGCTAACTATAGAGTAAATACTTTCATTGTCTGACATGTATTCATCTACATTAATTAGGGTTTCTTGAAAATCTTCTATTAATTGTGAATTTTTGGTTCTTGTATTGTTTATTTTTGGGCAAGTATTTGTTAAATGTTCGGTGCTTCCACAAGTAAAAAATTCTAATGTATTCTTGTAACTTCTGTCATTCTTAAGCTTTCTAACATGTCTATTTTTATTTAAATATGATTTCTTCGCTGCTGATTTTCTTAAATAGTAACCTTTTCTTCTATAGTTATTCCTTGGATATGATTTTCTATAGTTATTTGGTGTTCGCCTTTTATGAAATTCTTCATCATAATTCTGAGTAGTATATATACTTTTACAAAAACTAGTTTCCCCTTTCTTTAATTATTTTTGGATCTGTATATTAATACATTTTTCTTGTAATATTTCTATTATATGTTGTATCCTATGTCCTATTGACCATCTAGCATTGAGATTTTGTATTACTCCTTCTCTTTCATTCCATCGTCTTTCTATTTCTCTTCCTAATGCTCCTGGTAATTTATTAAATAATTTATTTCCTAAGGTCTGGTCAAAAGCATTTCCACTTCTGGTACAATAATAAAAATAATTATTTAAGAAGAACTTAATATGATGCCAATTCCTAATACTTAGTTGTTCTAGCTATATTAAAGATTTTCTATGTAAAACTAATAGTCCACTATTAGGGTCTTCTCCTGTTATTAAACTATGTACTTTATTTGTGAAATTATAAGGATTAGCTCCCATATTTACTAACTCTTGAAATTTTTGAGGGAAATTTATTTTAAAAGCTTCCCATAAATCTTTGGCAGATTCTCCTAAAAATGTCTCCATATATCTATACATGATTTCTGCATCTGTTTCTTGATAAGTCTTTATATAATCTGCTACGACTATGCCTTTTCATAAGTCTATCACTGTATTCCATGAATGAAGATCTTGTGCTGCTATATTTAGTATTTTTCCTTTATTACCTCCTTCTTGTAGTTGAATAGGTTCTTCTATAGGCATTCTTCTTCATATTGGTCTTAATCTTTCAGTTTCTATATCTGGATGTATTCGATATACTCTGTGTCTAGGTACATTTTCAGTATTTGTTTGTACTGTATATCCTGACGTTGTTCTTTGAAATGGACTTGGACTAGATTTAGCTGATTCCATAAATTCCTTTATACTCTGAGTGGTATCGTCTTCTTCATATATATTCTTATGATTTATAGTATTGTCTTTATCATTTTGTTCTAATTGATATATTCAATTGTTTGTTCTTGATTTACAGTATTTAAAATGATCTTCGACTTGCGAAATGTGTAAGCTTTCCATTTTACAGCTTTTACATTTAAAAGTTTTATTATTATTTTGTTGATATATTTCTTTAGCAGTCTGAATTGCTAAATCTACCGCAAATTCTTCCGGTAAGCTTTCCATAAGGTTCATCATTTCTATTTTTTCTTCGATTTCTTCATCTTTTTGGGTTTTTGAATTATAGTCTAAAAATCTAATAGATGTTTCTCCCTTTCTATTCGTGTACATTAAATGATCAGTTGGTTTAAGGATTTCTTGAGTCTTAGGTTGTTCTAAGTTCCATTCTAAGCCTGCATAGGTTTCTTGGTCTATTTTCAAAGATTTCATTAATCTGATTCTTTTATTTCCCATTAATTCTACTACATCATCTATTTTAAATCTAAATCTAGTATTACTATTACTAGATAATTTTTCAATAAATCCTACACATGCTAATAAATTATTTTCTTTATTCATATCTTCGTATCCTTTAATCTGGAATTCTACTTTTATATGTTTTCCAAATTCTCCTGAATTTATCATATAGTCTGGACTACAATAGAAAATTTCTCCATTGTTAGTCATATCTACTTTTGTTAATCCTATTATGGATCTTTTAGGGTCTGACCATCTATCATCATAAATGGTTAGTAATACTTTGGTTCGTAAGTTCTTGCTAGTTAAACCTTTTAGTCCTATTACTATTAAACCCATGTGCATTAAATGCATATTTGTTCTTATTATTTCTTTCGTAGAGTCTGAACTTATTAAATTTAAATGGTGATTGTCTTTTCCTATTACACACATTTGTTCTTCTCTATAATGCCTGTAAAGTTGGGCCTTTTGGAAAAATATTCCTGCATTATATAATACTTTAGGATTTAGTAAGCTTAAACTATTTTGTTGAAAAATCTGTATATCTCTATCTATGTCTATTACTTCATCTAACTGTTGTCCTATATTTTGTCTTGAATTAGTATTCATAAGCCTACTTATTATGTTGTTTCCAAGTCTGTTTTGGATGAACCCGCCGCTGCTGCTGCTGGGTCTGTTTTCTTCTATTCTCCTACTTGATAAAAAGTCCATGTTTTAGTTTTTCTTACTACTTGTGTTATTTCTTTACTAGGTGTAACTTCTACTTTCTTTAATTGTTCTGTTAATTCACTAATAGTACTTTTAGGTACTGGGGGTATTTTTCTTTAATAAGCGTTGCAATATTCTTATTTATCTCTTCTATATTAATTTCTGGGTGTTTCTGCGAAGTTATATTTTTGACTATCTTTTCTAGATTCTTATTTAATTCTAATAATAAGAATATTATAGTATTATTTTGTTTTATAATTATTTGGTCTGATTTTTCTTGTGGTTGATAGTCTATTAATCCTTCCGGGTTTGGTTGGATTTTTTGTCCTTGTTGGAGTATGTATTTCTTTATAAAGAGGGTAGTTCATGAAAGAGTTATAGATTTAACTTGTGCTATTCAGTTTTTAAGTCTTTTAATTCTCTATATATTTTATTTAATTCTTCTTGAGGGGTCTTATTTGTCTGTTTCTTTTCTATTTCAGATTGTAAAGCTCTAATGAAATCTAAATTGTCTAATATATGACTAAAATCTTTTGTTTGTTTTGCTTGTACGTTTTCTAATATTTCTAAAATTAGAGAATTATCTTTTTTAATGTTCTCTGCTAAATTTATTAGTAAATCTATTACACGATTTAAGTGCGCGTCTTCACTATGTAATATATGTTCTCCGTTACTGAAATTACACTTAATTGAGGAATTGTCTTTTAATCGTTTATATTTCTTTTCTGGTATTATTTGTAAATCTAAATATTCTAATTTCTTTAGATTAGCTATGTCGTTTATCCTAGAGCTATCCATATTGGTCTATTCTTATACCACTCTAACCACCGTTTTTGTTCTTCAATATCACTTTCTAAACCGTGTAAATCCCAACTAATTTTACTTTCTATTTGACTTAGTTCCTTTAATTTTAATGTTTTTAGTTTCTTAAGAGATTGCTTTAAATTATAATAATGTTTCTTTGCATAAATATATCTTAATATCTGAGTATTATATATCCAATTATTAGCTTGTACTTCTCTAGCAAAAGGGTGTGTTCTCTTTTATTATTTATCCTAATGGAAATTGGCTAAGGTCTTCTTTAAAGAGGAGTCTATGACTTATTACGCTTCTAATATCACTATTTACGCTATTAATTCTTAATAAAATTCTATTTCATTGTCCACACCGTCTATGATGTGTTTCTACAGATATATTTTTAAATTTCTTATTTGTTTCTTGATCAAATTCGTTTAACTGTTAACTAGTTGTGATCTTATTTCTTTTAGTCTTTTTATTTGGATATAAGTAAGATGTATTTGATTATTGTAATGATTTATATAGTTATGATAATTATCGTCACTTTTCATATACTAGTTATTTATTAAGGAAAATTAGAATTATTCTTATTAAATATTCTTGAGCTTGTATATCTTTTTTAACTTGATTTATCTCTTTTCTTATATATTTATAATAAGCCGTTATTTGACTAATTAAATGAGTCTCAATTTCTAGCTCTAAATATATTTTAAATCTAGTTAAAACTTCTACTAATTTTTGTTCTAGAAAGTGTATATAGTTCTGACTTTGTTGTATAAAAAACATTCTTTTACTTAATTCTTTATACTGTTTATGATATTTTCTAATAGTACTTTTGGATTGTTGCATAAATTTTTACCCTAAAGGAAACTATTTAACTCTGTTTCTTAGAAATTTTATATAATCTTGGATATATCTAATTTCTTTTTCTATCTGTCTTATTTCGTTTATTGGATTATCTTTTAACAGGTCTTTGACTACTCTGGCTTGGCGTATGTCTTGTTGGAAATCGTATATTGTAAGATAATGATATGAGATGTCTTTTGAATAATGATGTTGTTTCATATATTTAAAGTTCTTAACATTCTAGTATACGAATTTCGTATAGTATAAGGTCTAGTGTATAATATTCTTGAAATAATATGATTTATTAATTTTTTCTAATTTTTTCTAATTTCTAATATACAATAAGGAACTCTTCCGTTCTGTATTATACCATTTTTTACTTCAGGATTATAATATAACACTTCAAGTTCTAAAGTTAAAAGTTTTAAGTTTCGTATTGAGTTTCTATAGTCTTTTGTATTTCTAAGTGGTCTACGCATATAGTCTTTATATTTAACCTATTAACCTAAAGGAAAATACTTAATCCTAGATTGTAACTGTCTAATTCTTTTTTCTTGGTTTTTTATACGGTTCTTTGATTCCCAGAGACTTCTAATCATAAAATCTATAACTTGTATAGCAGGTAAGTCTTTTTGATCTATTTTTTCTTTAAATACTTCGTGATAGTAGTTATATCTTACTATTAGTTCTAACTTATCTTCTTGTAAAATTCGTAAAAAATTTGTTCTATCTACTAATTGATTATGTAAGTCTTTTAATTGCTTAGCTAAATGTGATTTTTTCATAAACTTGTCCGAAAAACTTCTTGCTCTGATACCAATATATTTAACACTTAAATAACCTTAATACTTCTTCAATTATATATTTAAAACTTAGATAACCTTAATACTTCTTCAATATTTTGAGGGTTGTTTTCTTATGGTTGTAAAGTCCTACTCGGTATTTCCTCCTCCTTGTCCTCTACTTATGTATTTAGGCTTATTTCTTCCTAGGCTTCTAAGTATATTCCCCAGAAAATTTACTTTTTTTTTTTTTAATCTTAATCTATCCATAGTCATACCCTGTTCATCTCTTCTTCTTAAACTTATACTTAAGAACTGTTTCTTTAACCGCACCCCGGAACATGCTAATTATTTTAGCCTATCCATAACCTTATCCTTTTCATCTCTTTCTCTTAAACTTGTTACTCAAGAACCGCTTCTTTAACCGCATCTGGAAAACACTGTCCTGCGGCTCTCTGGCCATAACGGACTTCAACATCCTAGGTATTTACCGGTTAATCCATCGGAGTTCATTAAGCATTTAAGAGACTAACCATGTACTAGGGATAGGTATGGATCATCCTAGAAATTTACCGATTAATCCATGAGAGTTGCTTAAGCATTTAAGAAACTAACCATATACTAAGAGTATACCTATGAAAGGTTCTATCATATAAACATGATATTAACATGATTTTATAGCATAATTCAACATACTGTACATTCTTACAAAAATTACTATACATATGGGGGAATAATACCTAGTTCTAGTAAAGCAATAACCTACTTACATGATGTAGAGCGGAGAGAGGGTTTCCTTTCGGGAGTCCTCGAAGTTGCTCCTAAATAAACAGGGAATTGAAAAACCACACCTTTGTACAAGCACACTAACACTCTTATTTATACAAATACTCTCTTTTTATCTCACTCTTTATATTATTGAATATTCTGATATTCAAATGCTAATGGTCGATTGCTAGATCGATCCTGCCTCTTCTGAATGAAATGAGGAGTATATATATAGGCGTCTGGCGGATTTTAAATCTGCGGACTTCAAATGAAAATTCAGAAGGAATCTGAATTATTGAAGTTATGTCTTTGTCTTGGGTCCCATATTACTGTGCATTGGTTGAAAATTTTTCTGAATGGCTGTCTGTCATCCTTGTTGATTGAATTTTGAGGCATGCATGATAGATGTTGTCTCCTGCTGATGTCATGGCTGATTTCTTTAGGAAGTGTAGTCTGAAATCATATCTACGTTATCAACATATAGTGTCTAAATTGTGCAAGGCTTCTCAGTGGAATTTCATTCCGAAATCATCATCTGCGTTGGGGTCTTGAGCAAATTGTTCCATTGTTGGATCATAGTCTGAGTCCAAATTAGGAACATCTGATTCTTCTTTCTCGGGTTCTGATTTAATCATATCTTTAGTTTCTTCTTTAGGAGTGCTAGAAATGGTTTCTATTAACAACCTTTTTAGTGTATCTCCAATAATACTTTCTATTTTTCTTGTAGTTGTTTTCTTTCTACTTTATCTTTTAATTTTTACAGTCTTTGAGCTTGAGGCTCCTTCTAAATTGAAGTTGGCCGAAAGTCTTCTTACACTTTTTGGCAAAGTGTCAGCCATCAACAGACTTGATAAGTCTTTACCGGTTGCCGTTTGAACCGGACTAGCTGTACCTCTACCTGATACAGTAGGTCTTTCTACATTCGTTGGGGAATGTACACCCGTCTGATCCATTTTTAATTGAGATGGAGAACTCGTTTGAGTTTGAAAATTTGTTTGAGTAGCAGAGTCTTTAAAAACTGGTCTTTGAGTCTGAGAACAAGAAGGTACTTGATTTAGCTCAAGGTTTTTTAGATAGTCTTGGAGCATTAAATTTTGTCTCATTAAACCATCTCTTTCTTTTTCTAACAATTCATTTTTATGATTGAGTCTTTTGAAACCTTCTGTCATTGAATTGCAGTAATCACAAAAAATAATTTTGTTTGTCTCTTTTTGGATATTGTACTGGGGATAATTTACTGGTTTCAGAGTTCTGGGGTAATAAAAAAGTTTGGTCCTAAATTACCTCTAGCATAATCTAAGGCTTCATTAAAATTATTAAATCCTTTGTATAACGGGTCTTTAAAACCTTTGATAGCATCTACTTCTTGTATCCATGTCTGGTAAACTCCTGGTGTCTTTCGCTATATAACCACATAAAATTTAAACTTCGTTAGTTAAATTTTTGTCTGTAAAATATTGTGCGAGGGCATTCATAATAGCTAAGAAATAGCTGACATCCCTTGGAGTCTTATTATAAGAAATTCATAAATTGTCTAATAAGCACTTCTAATTTCGGTCAACGCGTGCTTCGGGTTTTGTCTTAAAACTGAAATTAGACTCTGGATAACAGATTAAATTTTTTCTTCCAAAATATATTCTTTTGATTGTTTGATCAAGAGAATTCTGAGATGTATTTAGCATTGTCTATGGCCGGAAATGAGTATTGCTTAATAAAGTCTTTAAATAATTGTTTGCACTGGAGTCTGAGGCTTTTGCCTTTCCTTTGTCTGTCATGCTGCAAAAAAAACTAGTTAGTAGCTTTTGAAATTAATCTACTGAGTTTATCAGCTAAAGTATTTTCTTTTCCTTTAATATGTTCGAATTTAATACTATATATAGAAGTAACATCAATGAAATTCAACCATCTTCTTTTACTACAATTTTCTCACTAATTTTTTCATGAAATTTTACTATTGCTTCGCAATCTGTTCTTACTAATATTTCTGGCTTATTGAGAATATATATCTTAAAACTGTTAAGACCGTATATTACTGCTAATATTTCGGCATCTATACTACTCATGTTTCCTTGTTCTCTATATTTTCCACTTTGATAAGCACATATTCGTTCTTCTTTCTTATCACTATACTTATTTTTTCTAGCTTTAAGGACAGCTCCCCATCCTTCAAAACTACCGTCTGTTTCTATTATTAAATAGTCTGCTTCTAAAGGTAGGGCTAAGTTTGGTATATCTTTGACCATTTCTTTTAATTTCTGAACTAGCTTAATATCTTCTGTATTAAACGTCTTTTGTCCTTTAGATCCAAGTTTAGCATAAAGTGGTCCTGCTACTTTTCCTAAATCTTTAATAAATTGTCTAGCATAATTCAAAGTTTCAAGAAATTTTTATAAATCTTTTGTCTTTTCTAATTTATCAGGCATTTCTAAAGCCCTTTTTACTATATGTGATTGTAACATAATTTTGCCCTCTCCTATAGTAATTCCTAAGAAATTAATGTATTGTTTACATAATTCCATCTTTTTCTTACTGATAATTATTCCATTGTCTATAAATAATTTAAAAACTATTTGTAGATGTCCTAAATGTTCTTTAATGTTATAGCTAAAAACTAAAATGTCGTCTACATATACTAATACAAAATGTTTGTATTTTCCAAATATATTATCCATTTTTCGTTGAAAAATTGGTGGAGCAGTTTTAAGGCCAAATGGCATTACCAGCCATTCAAAATGTCCTTCGGGACAAGTAAATGTTGTCCACTCGATACTGTCTTGGTGCATCTTTATTTACCAATAGCCTGATTTACAATCAAAATTGCGAAACATTGTTCTTCTCTGAATTCTATTAGTTAATTCTTTTTTGTCTTGGAGTTTTATATATATATATATATATATATATATATATATATATATGGATTTATGCTTTCAACATTCTATTGTCCACCGAAAGAAAATTAATAATCTACATGAAGTTATTCAAGCTAGGGGATCGCGTGGTTGAACGGGGTTGATGTTGGTGTTGTTTTAAAGCTATTTTGAGCTCGAATTTGGGTATATCTCTTGTGACTATTGATCACTGAGCTATTAGGGACGCTGTGACAGTTTCGGTTTCGCGATTTCGCAAACGGGCCCTACGCGGGATTTTCAATCGATTTTCGACCTGGGAAATATTGGTATCAATAGTCGTATTTTGATGTATAGTTTATTGTTTTGGTAGCGTGGCTGCAGTCGGAGACCTCTCAGAAGTGGAAGGCTCCTATTTAATGAGACTTGGCAGGCGTTCAGGTAGGCTGACTTACCTTATATATAGACTGAGTTTATTTATAGTATTTGCATGCTATTGTGCTAGTATTTGGGTTGGTAGTTGTAGATTGGCTTTGGCTTGTTATGATTAGACCTTTTGGGCTAGTTAGGGCCCTGTTCTGGTATGTTCCGGGTCGTTATCCTCGTGGTGTGCCAAAGATGACCTTTATAGGGTTGGTTAATGTTGTACTACTATTAGTAGGGGGTTGAGGAACCTTAGTCCAGACTCGGATAGGTTTAGCCCAGACTTGATTTCGAACCCCGTAATGGGCCCTGCTACTCTTCATAGTTGACATAGTTAACCTTAGATATTATTGGGCTTAGTTAAGCCCTGAGATACGCTTTTAGGATGTCATTTGGGTTAGTTTACCCCAGTGATGACCCTTTTAACCCGTTTGGCCTTGTTGACCTCAGATAGCATAGCACCTGACCAAGATTGTTAGCCTAAACCTAGTGTTGGGACCCACTTTATCATGATACGCTCGAGATACCCGATTTGGTATGCATGTCGCCTAGTAGTAGGTTGTTGACCTTGGAGGACCCAGGGATTAACCTTGTAGTACATTGTAGGTTAGCTCATTTATTTATACCCCGATTCTAGTCTAGGGCCAGCACGTCCCCGTTTACTTGTATTTGTGTGGATTCTGGCACTGTGGTGTTACTGCTATTATGAGTTTCTATTTGAGTCCTGCCACTGATTCAGATATGATGGTTCTGGTTATTGATTATTCTGAGTTTCGATTCATCTGATTTTGAGTTTTGTTGTATATCATGTATATGGCCTCTCGCTACCCACTATTTTCGATTCGAATCCGGCTGATGGCCTCTTGTTATTATCCATTACTACCGGTTCGAGCCCGGCGTCCGGCTTCTTGTTATTACCCATTGGTGTCGTTTCAAGCCCGGTACACTCCTGGATAGTTACTATGGTTACTGGATACTGGTTCAGCCACAGGTTACTGAAGGTTCTACATTTACTTTTCCTATGTGTCCCATCGGCTTATGGGGGCACGGTTGGATTATTCTTTTCTTCAGTATGCCTTCTGGGCTTATGGGGGCCCAGTTAAGTTCTGTTTGACTTGTTTGTTTATTTCCGCATTTACTTATTATTCTGTACCGCCTCTACTTATTTCCTCATCACATTTGCACAGCTCGGTAGCTATTTAACTTTCTGTCATTCTTACCTCGGACTTAGCATGCATCCTCTCATTTTAGCTTACTTATGTTATAATGAGCATAGTCGACCGATGATTCCTACTAAGTACCCGTTGCTTGGTACTCATACTGTACTTCTGCATCCTTTCCTTGATACAGATCCAGGCACCAGCCGACGGCCTTGACGTGATCCTCCTTTCTCAGCACTAATCCGGAGCAGGGTGAACTTGTTGTCGTCCGAGGATGATCCTACTTCATCTACTCCCTTATAGTCTTTTGCTTTCGAGACTATTGTATATGCTGTGTATATTTGGTTTTTGTCTAGTACTCTGGTTTGTACAGTAGTGGCTCTTGTACCGACCTTACCAGGTCTTGGGAGGGGTTGTCTATATATACAATCCTCTTCCTCCTCTGTCTCAGCATGCTTATATTATATTTCTGTTGTTATGCTTTCTACTTCATCTGTTATGGTTGTATATCTCCTTCATCTCACTTTTTTCTAGTTTCCACTTATTAGCCCGTTGCTTGCCACTCCGGGTTATGGTTTGGATTTCCTATTGGTGGGTTATGATAGGCGCCATCATGTCTCGAGAAATCGGGTCGTGATAGCGTGGTAATAGAGCCTAGGTTTCACTAGTATTGTTGGTACAAGAGCTAATGTTTAGTAAAGTCCGGCAGATCGGTACGGAGACGTCTGTATCCTATCTTCGGGAGGCTACAAAACATTTTTAGGAAAAGTCTCTTCTTTTGATTCACTTTAGCGCGTTGGGTCTGTATTGGTCTCCAGATCTTTATTTGTTTCACTCTTTCGCAGATGGCCAGGACGCGGGGTGCGGCAGTCGGTGATCAGGACCCTGAGCCCGTTGCTAGAGCTCCAATTAGGGGCATGTTATGATTGTGGGGTTGTTGGTCACTTTGTCCATGAGTTTCCCCGACGTGGGATAATTAATCCATCAGTGTAGACTGAACAACCGATCAGAGCAGTACCGCCTCCAGCTAGGAGTGGTGCACAGGGTTCCAGAGGTGGTGCACAGGGTTCCAGAGGTGGTCCTCAGGGAGCTAGGACAGGTGGTCAGGTAGGCACCCAGTCCGATAGCGGACAGGGCCATTTGTATGTTGTACCAGGTAGGCCTAAGGCTGAGGCTTCGGATGTTGTGATCACATGTACGATTTTCGTATGCCATTAGCCAGTTTCTGCTTATTATGCACTGCGATTGGGTTTGTGTTTGGAGTCTTTATTTGTGTTGTTGCATGTAGCTACCCCGTGGGTGATCTTTTTAGTAGTGGATCGGGTCTATAGATCTTTTTTGGTGACTGTTTAGGGGTTTGATACTTGGGTTGATCTCATTGTGTTAGATATGGTAGATTTTGATGTGATTCTGGGCTTGGACTGATTATCCCCTTACCACGCGGTCTTGGATTGCTTTTCTAAGACCGTCACCTTATCCATGCTTGGTATTACCCCGGTTGTGTGGCAGGGTTCTTTTTAGCCGCGCACCGATGGGGATTAATTCTTACATTCGGGCTCATAGACTGATATCGAAGGGTTGTGAGTCATTTCTTGCTTAGGTTTGGGATGTTAGTACTGAGAGTCCGTCTCTTGACTCCGTTCCTGTTGTTTACGAGTTTCCTGATGTATTTTCGATCGACCTACCTGACCTTCCTCCTGAGCATGATATAAATTTTGCTATTGACCTCGAGCCGGACACCCGACCTATATCTATGGCCCCTTATCGCATGGCTCCTGCCGAGCTGAAGGAGCTAAATAGTCAGCTTTAAGATCTTCTGGATAAGGGTTCTATCAGACCGGGCGTGATATGTGGACCCCGTATCCCTACCTGTTTGAGCCTTCAGGTACTTCGTTAGCCTTTATTTTCGCGGTCGAAAGTCCTTTTAGTAGTGGATGATGTAATGACCCTCCCTGTCATTTCTCTCGTTAAGTGCGTTCTCGGCATTTAGAGCTTTTCTATAACTGCCCCAAGTTATTTATGACTTGTTGGGACTGACAGTTTGATTTTCGGACAGTTCGTTTAAGAATTTTATTAATACCGAGCGTGTTGTGAAATATTTAAGTTAAATTAGAATTTGGTAAAAAGATATAGTTAATTACCTTTTGAAAAGGTTTTTGATATTTATAAAATTCTTTAGTTATGACATATCTATATTATTTTATAATAACTTTGTAGCCTATTAATATTTTAAGCGAAGATAGTGAATCAAGATATATTAAAATATTATTATTATATGATAGAGGCTTTATTAGAAATAATTTTCTATTAATTATGGTATATTCAAAATATGATATTTATTTTACCACAAACGTATGCAATACCCAAATACATATATAATAAGATAAAAAATGATTTTTTTAGTGGTGTGAGGTGCACACCTCCACCTCCATGTGTAACAGCAAAGAGAATGCCACAACCATTTGACTCATATGTGGCATTTTTTTAAGCAATTTTAGTAGATGACTTGGCCATTATTAATAATCATTAAATTTACCAACCACGCCCCTTGTATATAGCCAATAATATAATTCTTTTCTTAAATTCTTTCCACACTGCACTTTGTTAAGTCAATCTCACTTGACAAATTAGTACAAATATTGTTATGTTATATCCATATATATAGAGAGAGAGAGAGAGAGACATGCATTTATGAGATTTTTGGTGGAGGAAAAACTTACTTTCAACATTCTATTATCCACCGAAAGAAAATTAATTATCTATTTCAAGTTATTCAAGTTTGGGGATCGCGTGGTTGATAGTATAGCGTCTTTATATCGTAAGTTTTTCGGTCAATTTTAGCTTAAAGTCGCGTATTTGAATTGTTATTTGGCGTGGTTGATGTTGGTGTTGTTTTAGAGCTATTTTGAGCTCGAATTTGGGTATATCTCTTGTGATTATTGGTCACTGAGCTATTTGGAATGTTGTGATGGTTTTGCTTTCGCGATTCCGCAAGCGAGCCCCAAGCGGGATTTTGATCGATTTTTGACCTGGGCAATATTGGTATCAATAGTCGTGTTTTGATGTATAGTTTATTATTTTGGTAGCGTGGCAGCAGTCGGAGGTCTCTCGAAAGGGGAAGACTCCTATTTAAGGAGACGTGGCAGACGTTCGGCTGCGTCCAGGTAGGCTAGGCTTACCTGATACCTAGACTGAGTTTATTTATAGTATTGGCATGCTATTGTGCTAGTGTTTGGGCTGGTAGTTGTAGATTGGCGTTGGCTTGCTATGATTAGGCCTTTTAGGCCGGTTAGGGCCCTGTTCGATTATGTTTCGTGTCCTTTGTCCTCGTGGCGTACAAAAGATGACCTTTATAGGGTTGGTTAATATTGTACTACTATTAGTAGGGGTTGGGGAACCTTAGTCCAGACTCGGATAGGTTTAGCCTAGACTTGATTTCGAGACCCCGTAGTGGGCCTCGCTATTCTTCACAATCGACATAGTTAATCTTAGACATTATTGAGCTTAGTTAAGCCCTGAGATACGCTTTTAGGATATCATTTAGGTTGGTTTACCCCAGTTATGACCCTTTTAACCCGTTTGGCCCTGTTGACCTCAGATAGGATGACACCTGATCGGGATTGTTAGCCTTGACCTAGTGTTGGGACCCGCCTTTCCATGATACACTCAAGAAACCCGATTTGGTATTTATGTCGCCTAGTAGTAGGCTGTTGACCTCGGAGAACCCAGGATTGGCCTTGTAGTATATTATGGGTTAGCTTCTTTATTTATACCTCAATTCCGATCTGGGGCCAACACGTCCCCGATTACTTGTATTTGTGTTGATTCTGGCACTGTGGTGATTACTGGCTATTATGAGTTCCGGTTTGAGTCTGGCCACTGATTCACATATGATGGTTTTGGTTACTGATTATTTATGAGTTCTGTTATATATCATATATATGGCCCCTCGTTATTACCTACTATTTTCGATTTGAATCTGCGTATGGCCTCTTATTTTTATCCATTAATACTGATTTGAGTCCGGTGTCTGGTCTCTTGTTATTACCCGTTGGTGCCGGTTCAAGCCCGGTACACCCTTGGATAGTTACTATGGTTACTAGATACTGGTTCAGCCACAGGTTACTGACGGTTCTATATTTACTTTTTCTGCGTGTCCCATCGATTTATGGGGGCACGGTTGGGTTATTGTTTTCTTCAGTGTGCCTTCTGGGCTTCTGGGGCCCCAGTTAGGTTATGTTTGACTTGTCTATTTAGTTTCGCATTTTCTTATTATTCTGTACCACCTCTATTTTTTTCCTTATCGCATTTGTACAGCTCGGTAGCTATTTATCTTTCTGTCATTCTTACCTCGGACTTAGCATGCATCCTCGCATTTTAGCTTTCTTATGCTATATTGAGCTCAGTCGGTCAAGGATGCCTACTGAGTACCAGTTGCTTGGTACTCATACTATACTTCTGCATCCTTTCCCTGATACAGATCCAGGCAACAACCGACGGCCTTGACGTGATCCTCCTTTCTCAGCACTAATTCGGAGCAGGGAGAGCTTGTTGTCGTCTGAGGCTGATCCTACTTCATCTACTCCCGTATAGTCTTTTGCTTTCGAGACTGTTGTATATGTTATGTATATTTGATTTCTGTCTAGTACTCTGGTTTGTACAGTAACGGCTCTTGTACCATCTTTATCAGGTCTTGGGAGGGGTTGTCTATATATACTGTCCTCTTCCTCCTCTGTCTCAGCATTCTTATATTATATTTCTGTTGTTATGCTTTCTACTTCCTCTGTTATGGTTGTATATCTCCTTCATCTCACTTTCTTCTGGTTTCTACCTATTAGCCCGTTGCTTGCCGCTCCGGGTTATGGCTTGCCTATTGGTGAGTTACGGTAGGCGCCATCATGACTCGAGAAATTGGGTCGTGACATTTTAATTCTTTTTCATCATAATTTTCTTTTAAATTTTAATTTTAAATTGAATAGCAATCATGAAAGAAACATCCACACTTGGTGATTAGGATTTGACGCTAAATAAATAAAGTATTGTGTATGATATTAAAACTTATTCAGTAGTTACTATTCTTTATTTTTACTTTTTTTTTTCACAATCTTCATTTAAATTCTTAATTTAAATTAAAACTATTTTGGCCCACGGGTCAGCCCGACCCGGCCTCGGTCAACCCTCAAGGGCCAGCAGACTTACTTGGGCTGGGCTTATAAGCCCCAGATTTAAATGAGCTCAAAAATCATAACCCAACCCAACCCTAACAACGAGTTGGGTTGGGCTGGCCTCAAGAGCCAAGCCTATTTTGACGGCTCTAATGTTGACAATTTGAACAATACCACAATAGTAGACAAGGCTGCATTGACAAAAATTGTTGGTTCTCCTCAAGTAGTTGGAACTCCTGTTATTGCAAAGAAAGTGTAGAGGGTATTTTTGAAAATAAAGATTTTTTAATAAAAATTATACAAGATATATTATTTTTAATACATTAAATCAAATAGTATATAAAAAATAATGTCAACATAACTAATATTAACATTACTAATATACCCTATCCAATATTATTCTTATACACCCTACTAAACGACCCCTTTTTGTGTTATCATTTACTATGGGCATTATGCTCATCTTCGGTTGTTGCTTAATGCTAGTGCTAGCAAGCTGGTTAAATTTGACCGTTATCTATCCAATTCAATTCATTTTAAATAGGTTAGATAGCTGTTGTTTTAAAAAATGAGTCAACTCATATTATTCATTTAGAATATGAATAACTTAATGGATAAAACCTACATCTACCAATTGATTCATCTCTTCGAATTGGACTACATACATTCTTTTAAAAGCTTTGCTCTCATTCTAATCTTGGAATGTGTTACTGAATTTTTTTTTTGCATTTGAAATTCACTTCGCTTCCAATATTGATAAAAGTATGCAGTTTCATGTCTTGTTTAGAATCAACTCTGGGTAATATGAATGTCCATATTATCCTATAGATAGTAATTTTTTATTCATGTTAAATATGGACGAGTTGAATATTTTATATGTTTTTATTTACCTTATAATTTTCGACCCACCCACATTCAATTGGATTCATTCATTTGTTACTCTTACTTAGTTCCCGTTTGACCATAGATTTCTCAAGTAAAATTTGGAAAAAAACTTAACAAATAATGTTTGGCCATACAATTTGTCATTATTTGACAAATTTTTTGATAAATAATCCAAATTCTCAAATACTAGAAAAAACTAGTATTTGGGCCAAATTTCATTATTTGGGAACTTTTAACAGTTCAAATTTTACACCAAATTTTTATCTTTTATAAAAACACCCACTATTTATTGATCTCAACTAACGTGTGCATATACATAACAATACAACTTATTTCTTGATATGTATATATAGGTGGATATTATATTAGTATCGTGACTGTTTTACATAGATATAATCTAGAAATATATTTATTCAGTAGACGTGTGCATGTACATAACAATACAACTTATACAAATGAAATTTTAGTATACTTGATTTTCTTCTGTTTCTCAACTTCTAAGAAAATGTTAGGCATGTTTCATATTTTGATAATACAAACTTATGGTTAGTTTTAATAATTTCTAAAACTTATGAGTATAAATCATATATATATATATATATATATATATATATATATATATATATGCCAAATACTATGGCCAAACACATGATGAAATTTCACCCAAATATTTTTGAAATATTTGGGAATCTATGGTCAAACAATAGAGAATTTATGCTTTTTCTTTCCTTTAGAAGATTCTTAGGACAACTTTAAATCTATTACCTTCCAAATCTTTTAATTGCTTAATTTATTATTTTTTGAGAAGTGTTAAATGACTACAAAAATTTGGCCTAAAATTGGCCATAATTATAAAAAGACTGCAATCACCTTTCTTTTTCAAAATAAACTGATTTTTTTTTTCATTGAAAGGGAATTATTTGTTATTTTCTAAACTTAAAAGTCAAAACTTTATATTGGGTGGATCATAGTTATAACTACCATTAATTATGTAAAGGGGTTATTTAATTGATTTTATAAAGTGGGTTCCACCACATCTATCTCACTTCACCTCCCAAATCCACTATTTTTGTTTCCCTTCAACTTCTACTCCCCCCCTTGCTCCCCGCTCTCCTCTGCTTTTATCAAATTTTAAGACTAATACAAACAATAATTAATTAAGATGTTTTTTGATTGGTTATCTTATCTTTATCTTGAATTTAGCAAATAATTTTTTATATTATTATGTAAATGTCATTCAATCTTAAATTTATTGTACAATTTATTATCATTATTAGTTTAATTTTTTTTAACCTAAAAGTCATTTAATTTTAAAATTTATTATATAAAAGTCATTTTTTCTTAATTTATGTCACTTAAAAGCCATTCAATTTTAAACAAGTTAATTAAAAAGTAAATTTCACCTAAATTTTAATATTTCATACTAAAAATATGACAGGATGTCAAAAATAAATTAATACATTCAGTATAATTAATATTTTGCTTCTTAACACAACTTGTTGGTGATATACTATATTACACTTGCTTTTCTTGGTTTGATTTCTTTACAATAATTTTAATATAATATTATCAATATTAAAGAAATATGATTTGGCTATTTTTCGTAGATAGTAAATTTCGTAGATGCCTTTTGAAAAAAATAAATAAAATGATTCTTGTGTAATAAATTATAAAGATAGAATACTTTCATGTCACAAAATAGAAAATTAATTTTTGTATAGTAATTTTTAAAGTTAAATATGTAACTAAAAAATCCAGAAAGTTAGATTATCAACGATAAAATTTACTCAAGTAACTTTAGTTTCACTATCCTACTTTTCAATTCTTTCAACTTTCAACCACGATAACATTCCTAGTGTAATCCCACAATTTTCACTTACCTCAATTTTCTTTTCAAATTATGAAACTAAAATATAACATAAAGATTAATTACTCATAAAAAATGTACTGGACCAATCAGTGGCGGAGCCAGAATTTTCATTGAGGGTGTTCAAAAGTATATATACGAACTAGCTGAAGGGGGTTCAACATTTACTATATACATAAAAAATAATTTTAACCATATATAAATAGTATAATTTTTCGTCGAAGGGGATTCATCCGAACCCCCTTGATGAAAGGTGGCTACGCCCTTGGGCCCAATGCATTAAAAGTAAAGTAAAAGTAAAAGATATAGGAGGACGAAAGTGACAAAGAAGAATAAAGGACATGAATCTTTGACTGTTTGAAAAGTAGATCTACTTTGGTCCATTTATCAATAAAATAATACCCTAATATAACTATGACTTGACAGGTTTGGCACATAATTTATAATAACATTAGTAACCTTTTAGCCATAATAAATTATTTAAAATAAAATATTATAACTAAATAAATATTTTTGCTTCAAATTCTAAAGATTAATTGCAATAGTTAAATGTTGTAACCACAATTTTCTTGCTATAATAAATTTTATAGTTGATCATAATTTTATGTCTCACGATAAATGTTATTTTAACAATAATAGCCTTTTAGTCATAATAAATTATTCTAAACGAAAACTGTAGTTAAAGAAACATTTTACGTTAAGTCATAAATTTTTTTTGTAGCAATAATTAAATTATATTTATTTCGATTACTATGAAATTATGACAATTGTTAGCTTAATAGTTATAACTATCTGAACGATACTTTTATGGTCTACTATTACATTCAATTAATTAATAATTATTATAAATATAATTATAATTAATTGAACCTAGGATTAATAATTGAACATACTTATTACAAAATTGTATTTATACCATAATTATATCTATATATATAGATTATTAAATTCAATTATTTTTTACTAACCAATTATAATGGATTAAAAATTAACTTCACTAAGTTTTACTTTAGACTTGTTCATTTAAATAATATTTTTATCGATCTAGTATGACTACAGTTATCAATGATTAGGTTCAATCTTATAGCTTGTAAGTTTTAAATATAATTTAAAGAATAAGTGACTATATTAATTTTGATTAATTAATATATCAAATTTAAACAAAATTTCAATGTGTTTCACATTAGCTTAATTCTGATCAAGTGCTTTGAGAATTGTTATTTGATTAGAGGTGTTCCATATCTAGCTCAATTTAATTTATGAGATCTTACTTGTAAGTATGGGTCAAATATAATTAAAATGAATAGGTGATTATATCTAATTATTTTTTATTAACTAATTATATCAAATTCAAACAAAATTTTACTAAATCACTAATTATACAAATATATTAATATATTTTTCATGATAGAATATTTTATTATCTTAGCCATAACATAATGAAATTTCACCGCAATAAATATAAGTTCTTAATGATAAACCATTAATAAAATTGTAATTAACTAACTTTTAGCCACATATATTACTATGAATGCTAAAAAAATCATATTTAGCTACAATATATTTTGTAGTTATATATATCGTATGGTGTAGTGCAATATATTTATAAATTAACGTAATGTCGCTAAAGTTTAAAGATGCTAAAATAATGTCATTATTAAAATTCTACATTCATATACTAATTTCCATATTCATCAAAAAAAAAAAACTGCTAATTAAATCGAACATGCGCGATAAAAGAAATAAAATAATTAATTAAATGTCTACTATTAAATTAAAAATAATTATTACAAACGTAGTTATAATTAGTTGAACCAAGGATTAATAATTCAACATAGTTATTGCAAAAGTATATTTTTACAATAATTTATATCTAAATAAACAAGTGATTAAATTTAGTTATTTTTATTAAGTAATTATAACAAATTAACTTCACTAAATTTTAATTCAGACTTATTCCATTAGAATAATATTTTTATCGATTTAGTGTAATTGAAGTTGTCAATGGTTCGATTCAATTTTATAGCTTGTAAGTTTCAAATATAATTTTAAACACAAGTGATTATATTAACTTCAATTAACTAATTGTAATGAATTTGAACAAAATTTCAATATGTCTCGCTCAAGCTTCATCCTGATCAAGTGTTTTGAGAATTGTTATTTGGTTAGAGGTGTTTAATATTCTGCTCAATTAAAATTTACAGGATTTTACTTGTAAGTTTCAAATATAATTTGAATACATAAATTATTATATCTAATTATTTTACTGATTAATATACTTAATCTAGATAAAATTTTGCTAAATCTCGCTAATTATATGAAGATAGATACAAATTCTCTTTGTAGTGGATAAAATCACTTAGTATACGTATATTTCTTGTAACATAAATATTTTATCATTATAACTATAGTTTACAACATAGTAAAATTTTGTAGCAGTAGTATAAAATCTTAGTCATGGACCATGTGAAATTTGTAACTAATTTTAAGCCACACATGTTGCTACGAATGTTACCGAAAAATATTATAGTAAAAATGTTTAGCAACGAAAATTTCACATTTAGCTACGACGTATTTCGTTAGCATATGTCGTGTGTTAAAGTACATTCTATCTATAGAAAAATGTAAAGTAACAATATTTTAAGCATGCTAAAACATGTTATTATTAAAATTCTATATTCGTACACTAGTTTAATTTACACATTCATTTAAAAAAACTCATAAAATCGAACATGCTTGATAAAAGAAATAAGATAATTTAATTAAATATCTACAAAATGCACAAAGTTATAACTACAATTAAACAAAATTAAATCATATAAACTATAATCAAAAGCTGAATTAAAATTAAACTAATAAATAAACTTGGACTAACTAAATCATATAGGAGTACGTATTTTTGTTTTCTAATTATATATTTGGTAATTTATGTTTCTATGGGAATAGTGATGTGTTTATGGGAATTAAGGAATTATGGGAATATGAGAATTATTGATTTTCCATGTACTGGAAAAAAAATGATGAAACTATTTTACATTTTAGGAGGGAGGGGTAAAAATGTCACAAAAAACTAATTTATAGTGTGAACCGACTTTATTATGATATTTGGGCAATTGTGGCCAAAAGGATTTATTCATTAATTTAATGACACATATATCATCATTGATATGTTTCATAAGGTAATATACTATCAGTGTACGTTATTACGTATTGTGATTTGTGATTATATAATTATACCTAATTACTAACTTACATGTTATAATTATTATATATTGTAATTACATGATTATACCTAATTAGTGGCTTACATTTTATTATAATTAAATTATGTAAAACATTTTGTTTATCCGACCAGGCCTATATTTGACAAATTGTAATGATATGATTGAAATATTTTTTGTTGATTTAATTAATAGGGTTAGCAGTGTTTATTGATGTTTATACTGGTATATCTTATAAATTTATATTTGCTACCAAATATAATTACTGAAATACAGCTAATCTATGTCAAATATTGTTATAGAATATGTACTTGTGACTACTATGAAAAGTTTTCTAAAAAGAAAGAACAAAAATTTGATCAAATAGGAAAGGGATAAGAAATGATTCCTGGTGCAACCCCACTTCAATTGGAAAGTGCTCAAGTCTCCTCCCACTATTCTAACCTAAGTCTTGGTCCATCACGTAAGTCCCTCTTCATTTTCCTACATTTTTCTACTAGTGTCCTCATAAGTTGGATGACTTCAGTAGTCGATCATCCCATCATGAATCCAAATTGGTTCTTATAAATTGACACCCCTCTCCTAACCCTCATCTCCACCACTCTCTCCCAAACCTTCATAGTGTCGCTTAGCAACTTGATGCCCTTGTAATTGCTATAGTTTTGGATATCGCTCTTGTTCTTGTACATTGGAACCATTATACTCCACCTCCATTCGTCGAATATTTTTGTCATCTTAAAAATAATATTAGATAACTTAGTCAATCACTTCATACCGTCCTTGTCTGCGCTTTTCCAAAATTCCACGGAATCTCATTTGGACTGATTGCTCTTCCCCTACTCATCCTATTAATAGCACGTTTAACCTCCTCAACCCTAATATGCCTACAATACCCAAAGTCTTGAAGACGCTCAGAGTGCTCCAAATCACCCAACGCAATGTCTCTGTTTCCTTCTCCGTTCAAGAGTTTGTGAAAGTATGTTTGCCATCTTTGCTTAATGATGATCTCTTCCACCAACACCTTTCCTTCCTTATCCTTGATGCACTTCACTTGATCTAAGTCTGGAGCCTTCCTTTCTCTTGCCTTTTGGAGCCTATATAATCTCTTATCCCCGCCTATGTCCCCTAGCTCGACATGCAGACATTCAAAAGCTTCAATCTTATTAGTTGTAGTAACCGCTAAGTTAGATTTAGTCTTCGCCGCCTTAAACACTCCCTTAAAAGTCCGTTTCTCCTCCTCGTCACTCCACCAACTTTTCATACGCAACCTTCTTAACTTTCACTTTGCCTTGTACTTCTCCATTCCACCACCATCCCCTCGAGGACCACCAAATTTACCTCTTAATACTCCTAGAACCTCTCTAGCTGCTTCATAATGCAACTAGTTGTCTTATCCCACATGTTTTCACTACAACATAAGGCATGTATAGCTACAGAGTACCTCATAGCTAAATATGAAAATTTTCCTGGCTAAATATTTAGCCACATTTTTTTTTCCATAGCATTCGTAGCAAGAAGCGGCATAACTAAAGGTTAGCTACAGACTTTACATGGTCAGTGGCTAACAACTAATAATTATAGCCACAAATTTTTTGTGTTGTAGCATTGATGATAAAATATTCTTGCCACGAAAAATACAATTCTAGCAAGTGATTTTATTCTTTTGCCACGACGAATAATATTAGTAGCTATATTCACATTGTAGCCACAAGATATTGTATTATAGCCAAAAAAAAAATTAATTTATTTGCCACGAAAACTTAATTTTTGTAGCTATTTCTATAGCTTAGTCTCGTGGCAATAATACTACTATTTAGTTATGAATAAAAAAATCATAGCTATAGATTGAAGTATTTTTCACAAACATATTTATATTGTAGTTAAAAATTCATATCTTTAGCCATGAAATATATAAAATGTAGCAGAAAATTTCTTTATTTGCTACGAAAATTAAAAAATTATAGCCATGTTTTTTATACGTTGCAATTATAGAGTATATTTAGCTACAAATTAAAAAATGCATCTAAGATCTTATACTTTTTGTCACGAGAAATAAAATAGTAGCAAAACATTGTCTTCATTTGCTATGGAAATGAACATGTGTAGCCATGCCCTTATTACGTAGCAATTGTATTTGTATTTAGCTACGAATTTCAAATAAAATATAGCTACTAATTGAAATTGTTTCACAAATATTATTAGCCTTCGACAATTCATAAAACGTAGTTGAGAAATCATTTTTGACATCAAAATTTATAAATAATTATAATAGAATATATTCTTCAATCTCTAACAAATTTTTTAAAAAATATTAAAAATGACTAATAGATTGTCAACAATATTGTTCAAAATAGTGAAATATTTTGCAAGAGAATATAATCATGGGCCTTCATTGATTTTGATGTTTCCATCACTCCTCCACACGATGCAATGATTGTTGACCTCGAGTTGCAAATATCATATGAAATCTTTCTTCCCATCGTTTATCCAACTCTGCTCTTTCTTCCCATCGTTTATCCAACTCTGCTATCTTATTTTTCATTTCTTTCTTCATTTCTTCAGATTCTTCTTTAGCTTCCCGTTTAACTTCTTCCATACGCTCATTTGATTCCTTTCTGATCGATTCTACTTATTTTATGAGTTGTACCTTTGTCGGTCTTCCACCAAAATATTCAGTGATACTTTTTCCTGATCCATATGCACGAAGATATCAATTTTTTTCTGTCCCAAGTACTTTTTCAAAAATATCATAATCTTTTAAGGAAATTTCTCCTTCTTTTTGCTGCTTTTTGTGTTCCTTTAATTGATCCTGCAATTAAGAAAATATCAATTAAATATTTATATAAATATATAGTCTAAGAGGAGATAAAATGAAAAGCAAAAACTAGAACTTACAATAACGTCTTGTTGAAACGTATCAACCTGTTTTCCATTTTTTCTCTTCCGCGATTCAATAAAAACTTCAACACAAGAAAGAGGTTTTCCATTCTTCTTCTATGAAAATAAAAGATATTATTGTTAATTGAATAAGATATGTGAATACAAGTATTATAAATTCATCCTAAATATTATTATGTTGTAATACCATTTCATGTCTAAGTCTTGCATAACTTTTGGTCCCACAATACGGAGGCAAGAGACATCTCGATCGATTTGTCTTGTTCTGCATACTTTTCTTCTTAATAAAAATTAAAAATGAAATAATGAAAAACTTTTGTTGCTAATATATATAATAATAAATCAATGTAAATACCTGAAAGTTAGCATCACTCCAAAGATTGACCAAATATTTTCAGTCGTCTGTGACAACAAGTTTAGGCTTGTTGCGTAAGTAAAGTGGGTAAGTTGTTTTTGTATCAAAATACTTTTGTTTCAACTTGTGTCTATATTCTCTATAGAGGTCATTCATATGACCTAGAATTGCATCTTTTCTTCCCTCAGACACATCAAAATTAAACTTCTCCTATAAAAAGAATGCAACATACCATTATAGTTTATAATCATACTTCATGATAATTGTCAATCCACAAAAATTAAAGACAACAACAACATACCCAGTGTATTTCCACAAAGTGAGATCTAAGGAGGGTAAGTGTACGCAGTCCATACCACTACCTCAAAATGAAGTAGAGAGGTTGTTTCCGATAAACCCCGACAAAGGGATTGGGAGGGGGGGGGGGAGGGAGGAACCATGAAACAGAAAAAACAAAAGGAGATAAGCACATGCAATTCTTACTAAAGACTTCAACCTAAGTCAGAAAACATGCCGAATAGGATAGACATAGGCATGCACTAACCATACCAAAGGTCCTGGAAGTAAAACTCGACAACACAAAATAATCTAAGCACTAACTCAACAAAAGTCATAAAAAAAAAAGGCTTTAAGAGAGACCTACAAAAACAAACAAGTCTTTTCTGATAAAGCAAGAAATGCTATAAATGGCATGAAGTAGACAAAACAAACAAGTCATACTTATAGTAGCAAAAATAAACAAGCCTCTTGCAAAATATCACTTGCCTCATTCTATTTCAGCTTGAGGGCTTTTAAGCAAAACAACAAAAAGAACAAGACCTTAAATCTAGAACAAACATACTTGCAAGACTGCTACAGGAAGAGGCCAATAGGTAGCTCATTAAAAACTATCATTCAAAGTCTAATGACAGAATCTAAACAAAGAAAATGATTATTAAGTAGAAAACATGAATTTACAAAGAAAATAGCACAAGTATTACACAAAATACATCAATTTTTCCAATCCAATCCATAATACACACATGAAAATTCAAAATAAAAAAATATAAGCAGAAAGAAAACATCGGATATTTCACTAGCTCCACAAAACCTCATAAATCTTTCGTTTAAAAATACAACCACCAACAAAAATCAGAAATACCCCAAAAACTATTCAATCACTATCAGCCAAACTAAAACAACAGTGACCCATTCATAAGCATAAAAGCTCAAATCTCTAAAATGACCCAAAAAATACTTTTATATTTTTGTAAATTCTTTTTCTTTAGTTTTAGTCAACATCTTTCAGAAGAAATCCAGAAGCTTTCAACAGACACATCATGCAAAATCAAAATTAAACAAACCCCAAAATTTTTTAGACCAAAATCACTCAAACTAAGTCCACAAAAATTAAAGAAGAATAAAATTTTTATTAGTTTGCTATTTTTCTTACCAAGACGATATCCCACATATGATCAACCTTATCTTGCTCAATTTTGTTTCAACTATTTACTTTTAACGGGCAACAAGAATGACTTTTCACTGTTTGACCCAAAAATCAAATGAATTGGGTTGCATTATCACCAATTGCCTGATGATCTTCATCAAATTCTACATGCAATTTTTCTCCCTCCTGTAAGTTGATTATTTTCAAGCATCATGTTGGTCCACTAGTTCTTCTTTTCACAATGTTGAAGGCTGCATTTATAAATTAAGTAAATAATTGGAGTAGAAACATCTACACAAATGACTGAAGTCAATAAAGAACAAAAAGAATACCTGTCGAATTTGTTGGCTCATGTTTTTCTTCAACTGCACTTCTTCAGACACAGTATCCCTATAACTATTTTTTTCGAGAAAAGTATTCTTGAAAACATCATAATTTTTCAATAATGTATAAATCTTTATAGGCTTTTCCTTATACATCTTATAAATAGAAAGCATGTCCCCAACGTCTGAATCGTCACGATATTCTACCAGCCCATCATAATCATTAATAATTTTATCACCCCTTAGATAAAAGAACTTATCTCCATCTAAAATAGTAAACTTACAGTGCTTTTTCAAATCATCCATCAGATCAAAATAACTCATAAATTCAATGTCCATAGTTATTTTCATCAAATTCCCACACACATATTCTCTAGAAGTGCGAAATTTAAAATAGCCACCATAATGATAGGTAATTGCAACCTCACTTACCATGTCCACACTTCCTTAAAAAGTTATCAAACATGAGTTAGCTAAATATGATTAAATGAATGTGATAATTTGTTTAATTAATAAAAATAGTTACATAAAAAGTTATAGAATTATCGGGATAAATATGTTCATCTACATGTTGCGTGGGCAAATTTTCTTTACCGGAGATCTTCTTGAAACTCGTAACAGGTTCCACGTCATAATTGTCAGTCACGTGATTAGGCTTTTTTTGAAGACCATTCCTACCCATCGCTAGTTAGAAAAAAGCATTCGTAAGATACTAAAATACTTCTGTATAAATACAAATAATAGTATATATATTTTAGGTATTAATTGCTTACATTTTACTATAATACTAGCCTCTTTTTGATCTTTTAAAAAATTCAGCTCTTCTATTTTGGTGTTGATAATTGTAAAATTATTAAATACTGTGTAAAATTACATATTTCTGAGACCCAAAAAAAACAGGAAGAGATTATTTTCAAAATAAATTTGAATGAAAAAATGGCACTTTAAAGTAGCAAAGAATAACCGTCAATAATCTAAGAACAACATAAGAGAACAAAAAACAACTTGAAGGATAGATCGATGATTGACATAGAGGACGTAACCGTACCTTTTTTAAGGGGAAGATTTTGCCTCTGTTTTGAATGTTTATGATTTTTGATTCTTTAATCTCTCCAATCTTTTTGTATGTAATGCTGTCACTTTCTAATCTCTTTAATATAGAAAAAATAGGCTGAAATTTTTACAAAAAAATTAGAGGGAAATATTTTGGAGGAAATTTTTTTTAGGCTGATTCTTTCTCAATCTTTCTTTTGTCAATTCATTTTTCCTTCCTAATGACCCTGAGCATTAAAGAAGTTTGGTAAGAATTTTTTATATGTAATACGTACTATTCCTTTTCCATGTATAGTAATTAGATTTAATCATTTTATTTTATAACTTTTTAATTATTAAATATTACTTAAAGTTAATATGTACTGTATTAGATATAAATTATGGTATGCATATACTTCTATATTTAATTATTAATTCTTAGTTCAATTAATTATAATTATATTTACAATAATTATTAATTAATTCAAATTAATAGTAGATCATGAAGACATTGTAGGTTAGGCCTAGGGGTGCGCATTGGTCGGTTTAATTTGATTTTGTGTATTATCTGATCAGTTTATCAATTTTTAGTTTGTAATAATGCAAAATCGATAATCAAACCAATAAAATATTTGTTATTGATTTTTGTTCTTAATAGTTCGATTTTAGATTAACTGATAAGATGGTCCTTAGCCGTTCAATTCATATATACCCTATCATTATGCATAAAAGTCTACACAAATTATAAGAGTAAGCAAATTCAAATATGTTAGTGCTAAAACAAACTTATTTTTTTTCTGGTTAAGTAGCAAACTTTGAATGCATTAGACTTGTTGAAGTTTTAAATTGATTGATAGAACCCCACCATGCCAACGATTTTAGAAAGAAAATAACGACAGTAGGGTAAATATTGTAATATTGTATTTGAGTGAGACTTATAAAAGTTTTGTTTAAATTTGATATAATTAATTAATCAAAGTAAATATAATCACTTATTTATCTAAGTTGTATTTGAAACTTACAAGTAGGATCCTGTAAAATTAAACCGAGTCGAATGATGAACATCTCTAATTACACTAAATCAATAAAAGTGTACGTCATCCCAATAGATTATGTCCGAGTCAAATAGCATTTCTCAAAACAATTGATTGATTGAGATTTATTGAAGTTTTGTTTAAATTTGATGTAATTAATTAATCAAAATTAATATGCACTTATTTATTTTAGTTAGTTTTAAAACTTACAAATTGTAAAATTGATCAAATCAAATGATTAACACCCCTATTATACTAGATCAGTAAAGGTATTATTATGATCGAACAAGTTTGAGTCAAATAACAACGGCATAACACATAACCGTGCCCTTTAACTTGACTTCAACTTGCATTTATGCCCTCTAACTCTGGATGTGCATAAGTAGACACTTAAACTTGTATAAAACTGAGGAAATAGACACATGCGTCCTACACGGCTAATTCATGTCCTACGTGGGGTCCTACGTGTATTATGTCACATAGGACGTGTGTGTTCTACTTGTTCAACTTTATATAAGTTTAAGTGTCTACTTATGCACATCCAAAGTTGGAGGTCATAAATGCGAGATGATCAGACCAAGTTAGAGGGCATGTTTATGGATTATGCCAATAACAATTCTGGAAGCACTTTATCTTAAACATAGTGAAGTTTTGTTTAAGTTCGATATAATTAATTAATCAAAATTAATTAGATATAATATCACCTATCTATTAAAATTATATATGAAATTTACATGTGAGGCCTTTAAATTGAATCGAATTGGATTACTAGAACTTCTAAGTATACTAGATCAATAAAGATACATATTGATGGAACATGATCGAGTCAAACAACAATTCTCGAGACACTTGATCAGGATGAAGCATGAGTGAGACGTATTAGAGTTTTAGTTAAATTTGATATAATTAGATGTAGTAATAATAATTACATCTAACACATTTAATTATACTAGATCAATAAAGGTACATGTCCAAGTCAAACGCTCTGTCCATCCCATATTAATTGTCCACCTTTCCCTTTACAGTCCCTTAAGAAATCATAACTAAGAAGGGTAGTTTTTACTAACTTACCCTTGAAGAAACTTTTTTAAAACTTTACAAACGTGTTTACACTTTTAAATAAAAAGGTAAAATAGGATAAGATTAATTAATTCTCTCTTAGTTTTATAAATTGACAAGTGATTTGAGATAACTATTTTTAGTAATGTGGACAACTAATATATGATGGGTAGCGTACCAATTTTTGAAATTTATATAAAAATTATTGGGGACCAAAGTGTGATGTTACGAAACTTTGACATATATATGCATTCCTAAAGGTGAACGTACTATGACCCTCCTGGTTTAATGAAATTAGAATTGTACCAAATAAACACTAAACCCTCACTTCCCAATTTTTCCTCTCAAACTTCAATGAACATCCTCATTCTCATCTCTTGAGGCATCATTAGACAACATCGGAAGTAAGTTTATTTATCCCTTCTCCATCTAAAGTTTTTGTCTTCTTGTTCACTTGAAGTCTCTTCTACTTTTTTGGGTCGTTTAGATGATGATTGATCCGGTGATTATTAATTTAGTACTGATTATTGATTATTGTTATTCTTTTTGTTGTGTTTGCTATGACATATCTTTACTAATAAAAAATATTCAATCACCTCTTATCTATATAATACGCAAAGCAATTAGTCATAAAAATTTCTCTGTCACTGCAGTGGAAGAAGAGTATAATGCAACAACCACAAAATTACAGCGAAAATATTTCTCAGGGAAGCAATTTTAACTTAGGACAACCTTTGTAAAAGAAAAATTGCTCTCGTCAACACAAGTCCTAAAAGCTAGATGCTTAGTTGTTTAGTTTTAGCTGAAATTTTCTTACTCCTATTAATAGCATAAATAGTTTTTTTGGACTTTGTTAGCTTCATAATATTTTCTTTTTTTCTTTATAGAAATTTGAAATGGACAAGACTTGGATGAGTTGTACCGACAGATTGAGCTGTGTGTATGTAAAAGGAGTCGAGGATTTTCTTCAATTTGCTTTTAATCACAGAGAACTAGAAGCTAAAATTCCTTGTTCTTGTAAGACATGCACCAATGTTCTCTACAAGACTAGAGATGAAGTCAAGGACCATTTAATATTTAGTGGAATGATCAAGAGGTATACTCGTTGGTTTTATCATGGAGAAGATATCATTAAAGACATCGAATCAGAACCAGAAACTGATGATGAAGATTAATGTTAACAATTTTACTTATTCTTGAGAGATGATATTTATTCTATTGAGTTATTCTGATTGAATATGAATTAGTATTCATTAGTGCTGAGTTGATAATATTAATTGGATTGAGTTGGAATATTATTATCTACAGTGTGTATTTTGCTAAACGAAATCACTACTTTCTACCTAAGTTTTCCTATTAGAGCTTCTTCCAACTTTTTTGTGTATTTTTTTATCTGCTTCCATGAATTATTTTGTTGATTTTTTGGCATGGGTAAGCTGGTCATCAACAGTGAGGGAGGTACAACAATCAGAATATGAATATACAATTATAAAGAAGTTTTGGAACACACAAGAGATACAAAACAGGGAATGAAAAGCAATTATACACTCTCTCACAAAGCTTAGTGTGCATAAACTCAGTCTTGCAAATACTACTAGCACAAAGCTCCTCAGCAATATTAACACTAGTTGCAGAAATTAGAAGAGGTCAGCAAAAGTATCAGGGATCATTCAATGCACAGATACAAGCTTTAGGTTTCAGCTGGTCATTGAAGTTGAAATATAGATCTAAACCAGAGCTTGTACCTTTAGATAACAAATGACAAATCAGAGAAGGGAAGTACTAAAGAAAAGAGAAACAAAAAGAACAGAGAACTCACTTACTAGGAGTGAGGAATCTGACCACAATAAAACTTCGTCTTTGCTGGAAAAATGATGAAGGTTAGAAGATAAACGACTCATATTTTTTAAACTTCATGTCTAAATTAAAGTACATTATAAATCGGGATATCTTTGCAACCAAAGTTAAGAGAATACCTTAAAATTGTACCAACTGACCGATGACCACCTAGAAAATTTGAATTGTAATTCGACGATTCAGTAACACTTCACTTCTCATGGTCACTCTCTCATTTCTTGCCAAGTTACTACCTTGTCCATTGTTGTTTTGCTGCATTCTATTTTTAGCTGAAAAGGAGAAAAGAAAGTACAAAACATATCCTCCAAATCCTCCTGAAAAATTTCAAAACTATGTGAAGGATGTTGCATAGAAAAATCATAAGATGTATTCAACAAACTACATTTAATAGATATTATTGCAAGTCTCAGCTTCCCTAGAATAACATAATATTGATCTAAGAAATCACCAAACACAAGAAGTGGAAAGCTTCAGTGAATCCTCAAGCCTTAGAAAGTAACTGCTGATAGACTAATACATTAGATAAATCAATCGTAGACACCGGAAAAATTAGCAATACAACAATTGTTATGAAATCTATTGAATTTTACCTCAAAATTCTCACAGTTTCCCTCAAAATCTCTAGTGCATTCAATGTAATAAAATGGTGATCCATCTGTTCAACCGTATTTAGTGATTCCAATTTGAATTTTTAATGATTTGGGTCATCTTTTTTACCTTCAATTAATGTAACTAATTAGTTCACTGTAGGTGTCGGTTCCCTTGAAATTTCCATCTTTCACCAATCCCAATTGTTCTTTAAAAAAAAAAATACAAAACAAACTCGGATCTATTGGAATTCACTGTTTTTCAGCTCGAATATATAATAAACCACACCTTCGGTCTACTGAAATTAAATCTTGGTTATGTCCCTATGTATTAGCTCTTAAAAAGTTCTACCTGTATTTGCATAATAAGACTGAATTGATAATTTTTACAGTGAAACTTAGATGATAGTTTTGTAAAACAAAAGGGTACATGCAAAACTTGAGACCCAGAAAAAAAATGCACCACCTTGAACACCTTCTGAGCTTCTTCCAGTGGTTCAAACACAAAGTGGATATTCAATCAGATTTGAAAACAACTAATTAATGCGGAATTTAAAGAGAGAAGAAGGAAGGAACATAGACATACTTAGTGGTGGTAGATCGTAGAGGTTCCTCAAATCAAAGCTCCTTGTCACCATTGAAGAATACTCCAGAAGCTCAAAGTAGAAATGAGAAGAAATGATAATGGTCTTGCCATCAGATATTTATTGCATGTCGGGCCGAGTCACTTTTGGTGTTGGACTTGCGGGCTATCACTTTTGGGTTATAAACTTTGTTTGCTTTTAATTGTTTATTATAAATAGTAATTATTAGCTATGTAATTTTACAACAATAATAATTTTGTGGCTATATCATTTTGTCATGACAAATAATTATATCTATTAAGTTTTGTCACAATTTTTATAACTTGGAAAAATATTTATTTAGCGGCGTTTTTTGTTTCAAATAATTTATTGTGGTTGAAGGTTACTATTGCTATAGTAAGTTTTAATTCGTTGGAAAAATTAATAATTAGCTATGAAAGTTTATTATAACAAAAAATCTATAGCTATTTCGTTTGACTATTGCTACAGTTTATAACTTGAAGCAAAATAATTTATTTAGCTATAATATTTTGTTCAAATAATTTATTATGGCTAAAAGGTTACTATTGCTATAGTTACTTTTATCGCGTGGCAAAACCTTATAGTTAGCTACAAAATTGCATTGTAGCTAAAAAAAAATCTGTGGCTATTTCGTTTGACTATTGCTATAGTTTTTATAACTAGAAGCAAAATTATTTATTTAGCTACAATATTTTGTCCAAATAATTTGTTATGGATAAAAGGTTACTATTGCTATAGCTACTTTTATCGCGTGACAAAAACTTATAGTTAGCTACAAAATTGCATTGCAGCTAAAAAAATTGTAGCTATTTAGATACTTATTGCCACGACTGTTAACAATTATAGCAAAAATGAGGGTTTAGCTTTATCAGTTTAATTTTTGTGACTGTGAAATTTTATGAATTTGTAGATAACCACAAAATTTGAGTTTTTTACTAGGTAATAGCTACAATTTTCAAATTCGTAGCTATAAATACATTTTCTTGTAGTGTGTTCACATCTCCGCTACTACTCAGGCCCCCACACCAATCAACTTCTATACCATCTCCCGAAAGAGGGTAGGGGTCAAGCCACCCCATTTAATTCTCAGTCGGTTATATAGGGTCTTCTTCCTCGTATCCCTCTTAATCTCCAAGTCCATCACCAAAAGCATGTGCTGGGTATTAAGATTCTCACTGGGATAACCTTGCAGTTCTTACAAAGACCTCTATCATCCTTCTTATAGAGTAAGTAATATATCTGAGTCTTAGCTACCATGCTACGAAATGTGAGCAAGTGGTTTTCAAGTTAATACTTTTTTTTTTATACTACATTAATATCTCTCCATATTTATGATTAAGGGTAAAGATGAAAACAAACGACTAATTATATTTTGATTTTATAAAATAACAAGTATTATGAATCATTATTTTTAGGAAGAATGACAAATCCTTAGAAATGGAGAAAGTAAATGTTTTCTGTGCATCATTTGAATTTCAAAGAAATGACTCATGTCTTTGAATATTCTCAAGTTAGGCTGATGAAAATAAATTTATTACGTTCTTCTTACGGAGTAAATTTTATTGGGCACCAATATGGGTTGTGGTGCATTGGTGGGACTGCTCCATTCTTAATCAGAGCCTAGAGATCTTAGGCTCGAGTCCTGGGTATAAAAAAAATCTTGTTGGGAGCACTATCCTCAAAATGGACTCTGTAGTACGCAATTCGGATTAGTCGGGGCTCCTAATGTCAATACCAAAAACCGATGGGAAACAAAAGAAAAATTATTGGGCTCTTCATGCTCATTCATTTCCTTATCAAGGACCACTAATTTTTCTTTCTTCAGATTTCAAAGGAGTTGCGACAATTTATATGGTCTTTGGAGGTGGCTGGCGGATATATATCCTCTTTCAAACTTTAATTTAAGAATTTAATTTTTGTTGACTTCTGTATGAACATTCAATTTTTTTGTTTATTTCTGTATGAACATTCAAACTTCCAACTAAGTACTCACTTTGCTTTAATTCGCGTGAACTTATTTGATTGGGTATAAATTTTTAGAAAAAAAATGAAAAATAAAAAGTCTGATGATCTATAACGTTTCAAATCAAATACAGATGAGTGGTTGATGACAGATAGAAGCGGAACCAGAATTTGGAGCTTCTGGGTGCCAATTAGACATATCGATCAGTTCATTAGATCAACCTTGGGCTTCGGTTCCGTGCTAAGTGTAGAAAACTTTCAATAATATTACTAATACTTTAAATATGTAGTATTCATTTATAATTGTCCTTGGCGAATTCTCATATTTTGAAAATGGAGAGGGGAATACATTATGCTTTATGTAACAAACTAAACAATCATCTTAATTTTCATCACAAATGCTATTCCGCATTTTATTTTTTATCGGTTTCATGAATGCAAATGCTATCTCTAGAGTTGCGGTAGCAACAAGTAAAATTTTTCTTAATCAATTTTCAAAAAAAAATTAAAAATAAATATTTTTCTATTCTATTAGGAAAACGAATTTATTGTTATCTAAATAAAAATTAATAATGGGATTACTAAGATCTTTTTATATATGACATATATTGTTAGTTAAAAAAGTACATGAAGTTATTCAAATTTAATTTATAAAATGAGATTAAGATGAAAAAAACATAACTTCCCACTTTTTCAGTTAACATGATTTTAAAAGAAAAGAAACAAGAATAGTTTTTTTTTTTTTTTATAATACTCTTATTAAGAAAAAAACGTGTTCAAAAAGAGAAGAAACACTATATTTATTAGAAAAGAATATTTTTTGACCCAATTAAATAATAATCGAAAGGGTCAAATTATTTACAATAGGGGCATCTTTGGTCCATACTATTAACAATGGAGATATTTTTTAAACAAACTATTAGTGGAGGATATTTTTGTTTAATTTTGAATAGTTTAAGAATTTTTGACACTTTTTCATTAAATATATAACCAATAAAATATTAAAAAATTCAAAGATTGATAAATTAAATTATTCAACAATAGTTACTAATTAAGCTAAGTGGACTAGAATTAGAAAGAGTGTATATTGTTTAAAACTTGGGCTGCCGGACTTGAATAAGATGTTTACTTGAAGCTGCAAGTTAATTTTTTCCAAAAAGATTGTCACCCAGATTCGATCCCGCGTCACTGGGATGGTTGCTTCGCCCTTCGCCAGTGGCACCGCAACACCTCTTTGTTGTAAGGGTGCTACTTTAATCCTTTATCTACATTATGTATATTTACATCTATACATACATGGGGTTTCTTCCGAAGCTTGCGGGTGTCGTGGCACCACCACGGGCCAATATAGATCTGCCCCTGATGACAGAAGCCTAAACTTTCATAATAACAGAGCAAGTTGTTATTACTATAATTAATAAAAAAAGGTCAAAATTATCCCTGAACTATCTGAAATGGAGCAAAAATACCCTCCGTTTGTTTTTTGCTCAAAAATACCCCTCAGTTTATTTTTTGGCTTAAAAATACCCCTCTGTTTATTTTTTGGCTAAAAAATACACCTCTCTCTAACGGAATGCCACCAGGCTGCCCACAAGGATAAAAAACGCCACTTGGCCAGTCCACATCAGCATCCATTTGAAAAATCACCTTATTTAATATCACTTAACCATCAGCCCATAACAGTCCATAAAAGATCTGACCCATCCCCGATCCATCTTCAAAAAACTCAACCCGTGTTCGTAAGTAAAGGGTAAAGATAGATCCACCTATCATTAACATTCTATGTTCATGAGTATATTAAAGTAAACGAAGTCCAGATAAAGTAAAACAAGAGTACCATAACTTCTCATATGATGCACACTCGTAGTTGGGTGGATCTAATGACCTTTGTCACTTTCTTTGGGTGTGAAATGTTGGTTTTAGTGTAGTTTGTTCCCTAAAGGACCTACAAAAGACTGGAAGTTCTGCTTGCAACAATGATAAACTACTTTTAGTAATATGAACTAGATTGCTTATTTTGCATGTTTATGCTGCTACACAAGTGTTGTACAACAACTGCAGTTGGTCGTTTTTATTACTTTGACATTACACCTAGGCTTCCCCCAATTGAGCAAGGAAAGCAAGCAAGTTAGCATATGAAGACGGATCACGTTTTTTGGGGATGGGTCGGATCTTTTATGGGCTGTTATGGTCAAGTGATATTTATTGAGGTGATTTTCCACGTGGAGGCTGATGTGGACTGGCCAAGTGGCGTTTTTTATCCACGTGGACAGCCTGGTGGCATTCCATTAGAGAGAGGGGTATTTTTGAGCTAAAAAATAAATGGAGGTTATATTTGAGCCAATAAATAAACAGAGGGCCTTTTTGCTCCATTTCAAATAGTTCAGGGGTAGTTTCGGCCCTTTTTCGTATAATAATGACGAATGTATAATTAAAACTGTGGGTAAAGCCTGGGTCAAGAAAGGTCTATAGCGGGCTCCCCTGCTTCTCTCCTTTTAACTTCCCTGCGATGGTTGCTCGGACCCCGAGGTTTCCGTGTTTCTTTTTCGACCTTGACTGTTTCGGATACATCAAGTTGTGGAGGACACACAGATCCATCTTGTGAACATCTTCCCATGAGTTAAGGTCTGCCTTTGTGCTCGCAGGACCACTTCCGTGTGAGCTTATTAGCTAAAGGTTATCAGACCTGCCCCGATCTGACTACCTTGAGCCATGGGAACTCCGTCCCCGGCCTTGATGATGGATTATGATTGTTGGAGACCAAGGATGCTGAATTGTAATCGGATTGTGAACATGAGATCCTGTAGCTTGATTCGTGTTTGCTTGCTTCGCTGTGGATCATTTTTCTTTCAGACGTCTCAGTGTGCGACCCATTAATCCTTTATTAGACTTGACTGAGGAGGAATTTGTGTAATGATTTCGGTGCAAGGCTTTGGAGTCCTATGTGTATTACATGTTTTGTTTATTTATTTTAAAATCAACCGAGGATGGAAAAATTATCGTGTATTTGCACGAGAGCATTGTTCTGTATTCCTTTTTGTAATAAACTCGAACTTGTTAACTCCGAGGTATGCTTTAGAGCATTTTCTCTAGTGAGGTTGTTTTTATGTGATGCAACAATAGTTTCCCCTTTCGTAGGTGTCTCGGAGGGTCACATTTGTTTATGGGCTATTGTTGAGCTTGCTTGAGAAGAGACGGATTGGTAAGTATCGAGTTGTCACAATAATGATCGAAGACATTCGCTAATCGGTTTTTATTGTCACCTTGCCTTTTGGGTTATCTAAATTCGTTGGTCTTTTAACTTGACTTTTGGCCCTTTGGGCCTCTCAATACCTTATTATCTTGAAGAAGGATCCATGTAATTTTTATTTTCTATATGTCTATGTCTGGATGTCTCCTAGGCACTTTAGCACGTAGCCTTAGAGTAATTACTCTTTTTTACAGCCAACATAGACTTTATGGACCATTCTAGGGGGGCGGTTAAAAATTTTTTACACGAATAAATTTTTAATCGAGCCTCTCATTTGAGCGTCTCTTGGCCGAGCATGTGGTGACATGGTCCTAGATTTTTCATGATCGGATGATCAGTCTACGTGACTTCCTTGATTGTGCTTCCAGTTGAGTCCTCGTGTCGGGTGCCCGCACATGTGGGAGTGAGTCCCGAGTAAATTTGATGATTTAGCTGTCTTAGATTCCTTCATCAATCTCTATTGCGGACCTCGAAATCTCTAGCTCACCCTCTGTTGTCGAGGTTTGGGGAATTTATCATTTGGCTATATTCCCTTTTGATTTTTCAAAACGTTGAGGATCCCCGATCTCAAGGGCCCTGCTTATTTGCAGTTAGTCGCAATTCGACTAGAGGATCCATTCTGGCGACTATGATGTATTGGAGTTCCTGAATATTCACACATATATCAAGAAATTTCAAGAAAAAACTTCTTTTATTGCTTCAATCTTTCATAGGTCGTCGACCGTTACAGAGTGAAAACATCCTAAGTTATACCCAAAAGTTCCTAATGCTACCTCATTAAAAACCTTGCCAGAAAAATCTATTTTTGGAAAGAGAGCTGGACGAAGAGAAAAAATGTAGCCTGTCCTCCCAGACCTATAATTGAGGCGTCCTAACTGCGTGCGTGCCTTGCAAAAACCAAGGACCAAGAAACAAAATATTAGCTAAAAAATAAATAAAAGAGAGAGTGACTTACCTTTCTGGGGATTACTGTTTAGTTTATTGTCTTTCGAGAGGTCCCGTTATCTACAGGCGCCCTATTACCTTCAGAACCTTTCCCATAGTTGCCCTTGGCTTGTTCGCTCAGTAACTCAGTTGAAGTGTTCGCCCTTTAACAACTCAGTGATTGCTTTCCAGAGGTGGCGACTGTCCTGTCACGCCCCGAGTTCCAACGAGGTGGACTGACACCCGAAACCGATAAGGCCCGAGAGAACCAATCTTTGCTCGCGTCCATTCATATATATACCATAAGAAACATCACCAACACGTCAGGACATAAAGTGCTAATAGCGGAAAATCATGGAGCACATAATGTATACATTAAGGAAACTTGGCCGTTAGAACCATCAAGTCAAGATGAACATACGTCTCTTACATTTACATATCCACATATGTCTACAAAAGCCTCTATTAGAAATACACACATAACCATCCTAAATTCGGGACAAGTCCCCGCTTTACACAATATTTACAATACCAAAATCAATGTACAACTGTGACTAGAAAAACCCCGATCCAACTGGAGCTCACCAAAGATCAGTAGATGACTCGCAGCTTACTGTAGAGGTCTACTAGTACTTGTTCCTGCAACAAGTAAGGTAAATCCCCCAAGAGGGGTCAGTACGAAGAATGCACTGAGTATGTAAGGCTGTATGAAACTGTATAAGTACATAAGAATTTCAAGGGAAAATAATTACAAGGGAATGCCCAATATGGATAAGCCAACAATCTGTATAGTTGGAACTACGCGCATTACTTTCGTTACTTTACCCACGTCTCTACATTACTTTACTTTACTTTATTGATCATTGATCATATACTACCCGGGCCCAACTGATCAGTGGGAAATTAATAATATCGTCATACAGGTGTTCATTTCACCCCATGGATACACCCATAATGTTGGGATAGTCATCATGCAGGTGTTTCTTTCACCCCATGGATATCATCATGCAGGTGTTTATGTCACCCCATGGATACAACTAATTATGCATTACTTCATTCTTTAACCTTTGCAAGATAGGTACCTTTACTTGTGAGAGATTGATATTTTGTAGTCATAACTTTATTGGAAGCTTTGGAACCATGTTCATGATTATGTAACACATGAGCAACAATGACTAATGAATGAGGAATATGTGACTTAACAATAAATAACAACCTGAAATGAGATACCTTTGGACATTTCGGAATGAACTAGTATAACATCAATGTAATTACTAGGAGCTGCAGAAGGATACAGAAAGAGTAACCTTACATACCTTATCTCCTCAATATGAATATACACTCCTATATGTGAACACAATAATCCAGCTCCGTCCTTACGTCTTACTCTACAACAAAAACACATAACGGAGCTTACATTATCAACTAGTTACCATACAAGTGTACAAGAAGACAATAAGCTATATGACTGCCATATAATGTCATTTCACCCTTTACAATACCATTTATGGCATTGTCATATCAACAATACCACAACATGCCCAACATTGAACAAAATATCACAACCCAATAGCATTTCATACCAAGTTCATTCTTTACATTTCTTCATTAACACGGCGTCACAATTACTCCATCAAATCACCTCAATACACCTCACAAATCATATCGGCCAAAATCCCGTAATTTACACTTATAGAGAAATAACAAGTTTAGGATCATAATCACACCATACATGTTGATATCTCATCCATACCATGCACTTTCGTCAAAACATCAAGTCACTTTTCAAGTTTAATTCATAAAGATGACACATCTTTTACAAAAAAGCAAAAGTGCCCTATTCAACTTTGCCAACATAACCATCATGATCTACACAATCTCTCATACATTTAAGATAGTAAATCACAAGAATAAACACTTACCCAAACTTGCAAAGTGATGATCTTGTCCAAAGAAGTGCCTTAGGATTTGAAGTTGAGAGAAAAGACTTATGGAAATTTCTAGATTTGGTATGAGAGTTTTGTGTGATAAAAATCTGATTTTTTGGCCCTTTATATAAGCCCTCTAGTCATACTTAGCCATTCTTTAGCATTAAATGCTATGTTTGGCTTGGTCAATGAAAGAATGGGTCATTTGACCCATTTGGCCCATGTCTTTTGCCTCATTTTGGGCCTTCATTGAGCCCAATTCACTTAATCCAATAAAATCAATAATTTCTCATATTTAAATCATTTCATACGTTTTACGACAATATTCCCACTCACGCGATTTATATTTGTAGCCTCAATCCTAAAAATAAGTGATTCTAGCCATGCATGGCTTATTTTGATCAAAAGGGTAAAAACGTCATTTGGATGCCAAATTCATCCACGAATAATCTTATAAAAATGGAATGCCAATATAATACTTTAATTATCCCATGTATAGGCTAGTGGTTGGAGAAGAAATGTGGTAAAAAGCCGCCCGGTACGTCCCCGGGCACCCTTGGGACTTAGAAAAATTTCCAACATTTGAGAGGTGTGCACAAGCAGCCTGGCACGCCCCTGGGCGCGCTACCTTGCTTCCTGTGCCCAAAAATTTTGGGCAAAAAGCGGCCTGGCACGCCCTCTGGCGCGCTTGGCCTATTTTTTTTGAAAATTTTCGTTCTTCGACTTTTCTTTGCGGATTTGGTTAGGTACTTCAAGTTCTATTCTTTAACTTACTTTGTACCTTGAATATCCTTAGTTTAGAGGTCCTCCAAGCCTCATTTTTAACCCCACAAATGGTCCACGAAGTCACAAGACACCTCCTACGAAGGTCTAATCACATGTACTAGGCCCAATATCAATTATCTCATCAATAACATTACAAAATACATACTTATGGCTCTCGACACCTAAGTAAACATTGTCCAATGTCGTCAAGTAGGGTTGGGAAGATACGGGGTGTTACATGTCCGATGTGTTATGCCCGTGAGTCCCATGGAACTCGCACCAATAGTTCTTATCCCTTATATCTGGGTTAGTTCGGAGGGGCTTCGGGAGTTTCGCTCCTTTGGTGTCCCGAATTGCTAAGACTAGCCGCTCAAGACTAATATTAAAGCAATATTCTGAGAGTATAGGCTTGTCACCGATGGCATACACTACGGGCTTCACTACCTCCTGAGTCTATGATTTCTTTCGCGATAACTCCTTCTCTATTCTTCGATCATGTCGAGACTAGCCTAAAGCTCAAAATCCATAGCTTCTGCTACTTTTGGCCTTTGTTTCTGCCAAATAAGAAACATAGCACAGTTGGGTTGATGCTTTCGAGTCGGTCCACCAAGAGGGATTTCGAGCAGACCTATCTCTCAAAGTCCACAAGCTCTTCGGGGGCCTAGATTCATTACAAGTCCACGGGGCTTTCCGGGTGATTCGCCTGCAATCATCCTCGATTCAGATCCTTGACTCATAACGATTGTTCACGTTAGCCCAAGTCGCAGCCTCGAACTCAGTCAAACTCTCTTTGAGCTTGAAAGAAGCGATCGAGCTTTCTGGATTCAATCCTTTGGTAAAGGCCTCTGCCACCCAGTCATCCGGCACCATCGGTAGCTGCATCCTTTCTTTTTGGAACCTGGCAACAAACTCGCAAAGTAGCTCTGTATCCCTTTGCTCTATTTTGAAAATATCCCCTCAGCGGGTTTGCACCTTTTTGGCCCCAAGATGGTCCCTAATAAAGCTATTGGCCAACATGTCTAATGAATTGATAGAGTTCTCTAGAAGAAGTGATTACCACACCAGAGCTTCTCCCGAAATCGCCTCTCCGAACTTCTTCATCATAATCGACTCAGCTTCTTCCTGGGTCAAATAGTTACTATTTAGTGTTGTGGTAAAAAATAGTAAATACTCTTGGGGGTCTGAGTTCCCGTTGTACTTCAGGATGTCCAGCATGTTGAACCTCTTCGGGGTGGGCCTTGTTACCGTATCAGCCGTGTAAGGTACCTTCACTACTAGTGGGGCTCCAGGTATGTGGTTTATCCGAGACTGAAGCTCAGAATACTGTGCCTTCATTTCCTTTTTTAGCAACTCCAGCACGGATATCAACAACTCTCTCCATCCTATCCTCATGTTCTTGATCGATTTGGATCTTTCCGCTCATTTCTTCTTGAAGAGCTCGGGGTCACCCGAGCTGCGCCACCTTGCAATTCATCCATCTTTTTGTCTTGCGCCTCTATCCGGGCCATTAGATCCTTGTGGCATGCAACAAAGTCCTTCAAGAGTCCATGTAGCCCTTGTAGGTCGTTACTTCTTCCTCGTCAGCGGGGCCAATGGGTTGTTTCCTTATTTTCTGCATGTTCACGGTCATCGTGTTTATGATGAAGGGCTATTTTTCGTCATCCGGGTTAGTCCTTCCCCAAAACTTATAGGGTTTGTCAGCTCAGTCCCTGGCTTCTGCTGGGGAGCGATATCCCCAACACGATCGTTGTTATCGTCGACGATGACCTACTTTTCTGCAAAGCAAAACATTGAGAGAAACGAAAAATAGAAAGAAACTAAAACCCACAAAGTTGCTCTGGCCCCACTGTGGGCACCAAACTGTTTACCATCAATTTGGGACAACTAGATTTGAAGGTGGGTCAGCAGAATGCATTACAACTTAGCTTCTTGTTAGTGGCATTATTTTGGAATATAAGGAACGAACAACGTAAATAATATAATCTATAATCAAAATAAAAGTCGGAAGCAAATCTGGAACGACGATGGAGTCCACAACTCTTTAACCACGATCCGACCTTAATATTAGACAGAGAGCTTAATAAACAAAGACAAGTAAAGAGAGCTAAGACAATAGAGATAGCTTAAGAGCAAAGCTATAAACTTTATTGTTTGAGGATAGAGATGAGCAAATTCAGATACTTGTTACAATGGGGAGGGGGTGCCTATTTATAGCGTACAAGGACTGCTCCCATCCAATAGGAGACTGCCATTTGAACCCTTTAGTGTATCAACCAATGGATGAGAGCCACTTGCTGTCGAGCCGTTGGAGGATGCCATTCTAATATAGCGTATCTGACGCAGTTCTGCCGAGGATTGTCTGTGCACCCGAGAGCTCTGACACACTGCCCTTCTGTTTGTCATGTCTGCATAGTCTCCATCGTTGCTAGTCTCGTGCTATCTCTTACTTGCCCGAGAGGGCATTCCCTCATCTCGATTTCATCCTGGGATAACATTGTTGCGGGCCGATTCCAATTTTACCCGCCCCAAGTCGGCCCATATATACTTGATTAAGCTTTACCCCATACATATACACTTGTAAAGGACTCATAAAATCCTCTCAAACATCATTGTATTTCTACATATACACCACTATCCATCAATTCTAATTTCTCCCAATCTTCACTCCTATAGATTAAAAAATAAAAGTTCTAATAAACCCTCTGGGCATTTGAACAACAAGAAAGCTTTCTATATTATTACGAAGAAAAAAAAATGTTAGAAGCTTTTAAGGATGAGATGGCACTAGTTGAAGGGATTTCATCATAGTAATCACGGACATCGGTGAACAAAATCATGGCTCTGAGCTATTACAAAATCACAAAATCTGAATCGTAGGTTGCATGGGCCAAATCAAAAATAACTTGAGGTTAAAGGGAATACATAGAGAAATAGATCGAACAAGAAAGGGGAGAATATAAAAGTAAAGCATCGCCGAAGAGTTTTTCTCTTGTTAAACTTTGCTAAAATGTAAGACTAGGGTTAAACTAGGTAATTAATAAATAAAAAGTTACGCCAAAAAAAAACTCGAAGACCGATGTGTTTTGTGCCTTAGTTATCCCAACTTAATAAAGTAAGTCATCGTTTGGCAGGAGGGATAAGGGATAATTAATTCCGGGATTGATTTCAGGATGAGTTTATCCCATATGTTTGGTTGAGATAAAAATACATGGGATAACTCATCCCGGGATTGTATTGTTATTTATCCCTTTTTGAGGGTGGGAAAACTAATCCCAAAATAATTAATCCCGGATAACTTGTTTCCAAACCAATCGACCCCTAAAAGTTTATCCATAATCAGAGTTTATATCAAATCAATAAATGCATGATATGCATTTATACACTTAACACTTGAGCACAATTAGTTGACATGCTTTCTCACCTCATTAAATCAGTTAACTATAGTAAATTAACATTAATTGTTGAAGACACCGATGCCAATAAATATTTACCAATAAGTAATCCTTGAACATCCTTACTTCCTTAGTAAGGTTTTTTTCAGTTTAATTTGCGTATTTCTTAAACACGTCTGATAAATCATCTGCCATATTAGTGTTTTGTTCTTTGAAGAAATTTGTCACGTAGTTGCTAATGTTTTTTCATGAGTGCAAGGGAAAAACTACATATAAACATGAATGCAACGGAGATCTCCTTTTTTCCCTTCTCTGCTAAGCAAAAATAATCGTTCGCAAGTGGATAGAAAATTAGAAACTTCGGAAGGTACAAAAAGAAAAAAAAAATGAAAAGGCATTTAGCAGCAACTTTTAGAGCAGATGTAGAATTTAAATTTTATAGATCAATCTTTAAGAATATTAGTTAGCACAAAATCTAGTAATCGTAGTATATATCTAAAATTATATGTTCATACTTTCTAATTCGTTATAATTGAGAGAACTTTTAGATATAAATTTACATTATTCCACATCAAAAATATCAAATTTAGATAAATTCAATATTATAATTAAGCTGCATCCGCCTAGAGGATTTAGCAAAATGACAGGACTTCATTTATACTATACAATACATGCAAGTCGCATTCGCATAGATATACACATCTCATATTGAATAGATATACATATTTTCTGGGAGTCAATATCTTTGAATATTCTCAAGTTAGGTCGCAAAAAAATAAATTTGTCACCTACTTCAAGAACTGAAGTGAATTTTAATTGGGATGCACATTAATTCATTTCCTTATCCAGGGGCGGCTCTACCCTTTCAGCAAAAAGATGACCGTCTTAGGCCCCCGAATTTGAGGGGCCTCATTTTTTTTAGTAATAATATATTGTAGATTTTTTCTTAAAAAATATTAAATATTATTTGTAGAAAAAATTAATTTTTTATATAAAAAGAAAGAATTATTATAAAAAGTTTGATATATCTAAAGATCTACACCTCAAAAAGATTAAATGCATTAATTATATTATTAATTAAAAAAGAAATATTAGAAGAACTCGATTATATAATTTTAAAAATAGACTTTATCAAAAAAAAAATATTTTTTCTTAAAAACATAAGACCTCAGTTTAATTTTGACCTTAGGCCACGAATATGCTTGAGTCGCCCCTTGTGTCCTTATCACTCATTTTTTTTCAATACTTTTCTTTCAACTGCCCATACAGGACCCACCCCCACCCCTTGCGGAAAAGCTTTCTTCAGATTTATAAGGAGCTGCGACAAATTATATGGTCTTTGAAGGTGGCAGGCGGATATATATATTCTCTTTCAAACTTAAATTCAAGAATTTAATTTTTGTTCTATGCTATATATAATTATCAGAAAATCCTTATTACTGTATGAACGTTGAAGCTTCTAACTAAGTATTTATAATGACTCACCTTTGAAACATGTGCGATCTTAATTAAAAATGTCATAATATTTGTGTGAATATAACATTTTAAAATTATTTGATCTAAACGTGTCATAAAATTAGTACTATGATTAAAAAAATCAGTAATTAAGAATACAATGAAAATTTTGAATTCCTATTTTTTTTCTTGAAATAAACTAACATGAAATAATTATATAGTGTCACATAAAATGGAATAGATAGAGTAAAAAACAAATGAAGACAAGGTTGATGAATCATGAATAGATATAATGCAAGTGTATAAATGCGCATGCTCTTTCATGGGACCAGTTCTTGTCTATTTCCTTTCCTTCATGACTAGACTTGCCATTTAATTTTCTTTTTGAAAAAATCTATATAATCTACGTACTAAGTCCTGAAAGAAAAGAAGTAAGTGTTGAGAGAGTGAAACTGAGCTAGTAAACATGAGTGAATCAGGTCGGCGTGGCGAGAGAGGTTCAGGCAATTCTAATGAGGGTAGTGGACAAGATCAAGAATCTCGTGGTGGCCATGGACAAGGAAGCAATAATAATGGCAGCAGAGCAAGGGTACCACCTAAAAGGGGGAGCATAACGAAAAGGGTGTTTGGAGAAGTATTGGGTTCCTTGTCTAGTCCTATGCCTCCTCCAGCTACTCAGGCTAACTCATGAGGACCTCTTTTCATCTTCTGGCACCTTTAAGTTAGGGGACACCCTTTGTGTTTTAATTTGCTAGCCAGCTATAGCTAGCTACTTCTCTTTTCATGTACTTATTTGCTTGTATTTTATAAATATATGTCAATGATGACTTGACATTGGCATCCTCAATCGACACCCTCCTGATCTCTCTCTCTCTCTCTCTCTCTCTCTCTCTCTATATATATATATATATATATATATATATTAATTCAGTGTTCGGAATTCATTGACTTCTTGCCTGATTAATTCAAATTTGTGCTGTGTGTTTATTAAAAGGGAACCAAGCCCTATATATAAATAGTTTCTTCAACTCTAGAAAGTGAAAATCGAGACCTCTCATTGAGGGTATGGAATCTTATCTATCTTACCATACCTTTGGTGATCTCTCCCTGTTAATAGTATTAGTCTTCTTATTCTCTTTTGCGTTCCAATATTTGCAAGAAAAGTTTTCAGTGTGTTTTGGATATGCACGTCAGTAGTTACCGTGAAAATAGCCTTAGTTCTCCGAAGGGTTTAACGCATTTGTTTTTGCTAAACTAATTACCCATGTCCTTACGAAAGACATTCATTTATTTTTGACCACATTAAAAACTTGAGCAAACAGATACTTATATTCGTCAGGATTTCTCCTCCTCCTCCATTTTCTTCATATGTACAGTAAAAAAATTAAAGACTCGTCTCCTTTTTCATCTTGTTTAAGTGATGATTCTTGCTTTAGGGGTCACCCTTTTGTGTTTTTGGCTTGCTACTTCTCTTTGCATGTATTTACCTGTATTTCTTGTAAATATATATATCAATGATGATTGGAAATTTGCTTCCTCAATCGACACAAGTTAAGGGTGAAAGCAGGGGCAGAGCTAGAAGGTCACTTACAGATTTGGTGAACTAAATATCCTTAGTTATAACTTTGTATTTGTATTAAGAAACCATCTAAATATGTATAAAAAATAATAATTCAGAACTCAGATACTAATAACAGCTGATATCACTTTCCTAAAATTTAAAACTTACTCCTATAAAATTTAAATTTCAAATCCGTCTTTAAAATGTATGAAAATACTATTCATGTCATCACACTTAGTGATCTCTCTCTTTGTTTTTAATGGTCTATCGTATTCTGGTTTAGCATTCCAATATTTGAATTAGGTGATTATAGGGCAATGGTTACTGTGATAATAGCCATAGTTGTCCAAAAAGCTTAGCCCATTTATTTTTGCCGACATTTGGATAAGAAGCCTCGCACTTTCATGAAATCCTAATTTTTTTACTTTGGGGTCCACCCTTCTTTGTCTGTTTGATTTTTCGGTTTTTTCCTAAAGATAAAAAATTCATAAATATCCTTTATCTTCAATTCTAATACTGTGGGTTCGAGTTAGGAGGAAGAAAAAAACGATGAAAACTCCTTGGCAGGAATACAAAAGGAAGGAGAAATTACTATTTATGAGAGGTTTTAGAGGAAAAGGAGATAGAAATCAATATCACATCTATTATATGAACTATCTTCACTGATATTATTGGGACTATATATTATGGTGGTGATTATTGTGTTTTTGAAATGTTTTGTTCAGCTTTCTTTTTAAAGTTGAAACAACATTAAGAGTGATGAGCACAAGTGGTGCTAGTTAGGCCTATAACAGCCAGTACCAAGTCCCAACCCAAAAATAGGACTTCTTTTTTCTTTTTGAATAATGCCGGATATCAATCAATCACTAGTCAATATTATCTTCAAAATTCATCCCAATTTCTACTACTTATGTTTCTTTAGACTTATTTAGGACCTTTATTATATAAAAAGCTTCATTTTGGTAACTATCGTTATAAGGACGCTTCAAGCAGTAATTCTCGGAATTAATTCATAACAAAGGAGCAAAATCCTCCCCTTATAATGTTAATAATGGTCGTCGAATCATAATTAATTGGAATGAAATCAATTCGTTGGTTAGTTTCTTAATTTCCAGACAACAATAATATTGCGTGCCCACGCCTTGTGTGAATTATATTACTTACTTCATTGTTCATGTTTAACCTCGTTCAACTTGAGGTCTTAAAAGAACATTATAACTAAATTATCTTAAAAAAAGTGAAATTCAATTAGATCCACAAATTATTGATCCAATTATTAGTACTATTAGTAAATTGAGAATTGAAAGATTCTTGGTCCAACTTTTTCTAGATGGTTTCCTGGTGGTCCTATTTGTTGATGAAATTAACAAAGAGCACTATACTGCCACGTTTCTTTGTATGGGGCCTAGTAACTGGAGACTGCAAGTGGTGAAGGCTGCGCCCATTATATATATATATATATAAAAAAAGAAGTAGAAATCCCAGTGTTGTGACATTATCTGCATTACCTCATCTTCATTGCGTCATCATTTTATTGCGTTACTAAATTATTCCCTCCAATCTACTTTATGATTATAAAAGTTTGACAGGTAAAATAAAATTTAAGTTAAATTATTTTTAGATTTAAATCTTTTTAATAGAGACACATAAAATATACTTCGGCCTCCGTCTCAATTTGTTCGTCATAGTTTGACTTGACACAAAATTTAAAAACGTAAAAGATATTTTTGAATCTTATTGTCTTAAATTAAATATATGTCTAATATATGCCCTTTTATTTTGCTGTTTTAAATATGTATGCCGAAAGTTAAAATTAAAGAGTTGTAAAAAAAAAATAAAAAATGAAAAGAGACATTTTTTTAAATTGACTAAAAATAAAAATAGGACAAACAAATTAAAACGAATGGAGTATATTTTTAATACAGAGTAGTATATATTTTTATATATTTAGCTCACAAATATGATTATTAATTTTAATTGATCAACCAAATATGTAAATTACCCTTTATTATTCGATCGACTAAATAATACATAGATAGCACTGTACGTAGCGTTTCAAAATATTTTGAATTTGTTTAAACTTGATTAATGGTTAGATTATGTGAATATGCTAAAGCGATGTGATTTGTGAATTCTGGAAACTAAATAAAAATATTTTGGAAACTAGGGAACAATAAAAGATGGAGAATAAAGCAGGTGGGCGAGGAATTTCAACAAGTCAAATAAGGACTAAATTCAGAGGAGCACACTCCCTTTACAAAAAGAGAGATTAACTAATATAACTGAGATTTTCTTTACACAATCAGGTCGTCATTTTAAAGTCTATTTTCAGTAACTTCTCAAATATTGTCATCTTATAAATATTTATATTTTAAATAAGGAAATTAGTAGTGTAAGGCAACTTAGGCACTACATTTATTCTATTAGAGTTTAATTAGGATTATAACAACTTGCATTGGGATAGAGAGCGAGAGAAAGACCAACCTCTCTCTAAACTCACCCCACTAAAAAACAAAAATCCACCAGGACATGACCCAATCGGAAGCACCACTTACCGACCCCTCCTCCTCGATTCCACCGAAACCACCAGATGCAAATGGGAACAAATTGGATGAAGACCTCCCAAAAAATAGTGCATATAAAGACATTCTGGCGGAGAAGAACCTATCGGAATCTGAATGCTTCGATACGGGCTTCTTAAGCCAAAATTCCAACTCTTCCCTTATTGAAGATGATATCATCAATCTATCACTAGAGGAAAAGAACAAACTCTACTCTCCATGAAAAAACGTTATTATTATACAAAACGAAGGAAGAAAATTCAATCACCAATACCTAAGAATGAAACTAACAGATCTATGGAAAGTGAATGAAAGCATAGTCCTCATCAATCTGGGAAATGGCTTCTACACGATAAAGTTTACACTTGAGGAAAGTCAGAAAAAAATCCCTTCATGAAGGATTGTGGTTTGTTGCAGGCTCATTCATTTCCACCAGGAAATGGAAATCGAATTTTTTCCCAGACAAATCCCATATCCCTTCCACAGCTATTTGGCTAAGACTCCCATCTCTACTAACAGAATTCTATGACAAAGTAATTTCGGAGAAGATTGGAAACCTCCTGAAAATTGATAATAGCATCTTCTCCACTTTAAGGGGTAGATACGCAAGAATCTGTGTTCAAATCCCAATGGACACACCGGTGAAAACGTCCATCACTATTAGTAAGCATTTGCAACCTATCTGCTATGAGAAAGAAGGAGTTTTGTGTACTGGATGTGGTAGATTGGGCCACACCCTTTCCAAATGCAACTACATCCAAATCCCTAAACAAACTCAAAATCAAGACCATACAACTGAATCTGAGAATAATGAGGCTCCAAACAAATGGAAAATAGTTTTTTTTTGCAAGAAAGAAAAGAAATCCTGATCAAAAACCACAAACGACAGATCCAGATACTAATCCCTTGTTAAATACCAAGATCAGTAGATCATGGTTAAGATGTACGATGTGACATCTGATAAGTTCCTCGAAACTAGAAATTTTTCTTACTCTTCATCGGTTAGCTTACTCAGCAGTAACCAACTCCGACAAAGGGAAGGGGAAAGGGAATAACAACCCATCACGGATGGACCAAAGCAACTAGGCCAAAAGCACAATTTGACCTCTGATCCTCTGCTGGACAAAAGGCCCCAGCCCACTTTTCAAGCAAAGTCGATCCCTTTGGACCAAGGGGTTAATAATATTCCAACGGCCCATCAAGCTCACAAAAGGTCCCCCGAGACCCCTACTGAATTTAAATCAACCAAAGTCCAATCTAACATCTTCGCTTCTCCGAGCTCTGATTTGGTTGACAATCTCCCTTCAGACAGTGACATGATTGACACCCATCAAGTCACTAGCTCTTCCATATCTACAAATAAAAAGTTGTCGGTGTTGTGCATAGAGGATAAATAGTTTACTATTACTATTTCCTCTGCAACTGTGGCACCCGAGAAATCCTCTTCCAATCGCCCCAAAAGTCAATATGAGAAAGGTCCCTCTCAAACTCTCTCAAACTCCTTTTCTCCTCTCTCTACTCTTCAAGAAAGTTCCTTTAAACATGGAAGAACAAGTCCAAAACTAAAATCCCAGAGCTCATGTTCTGGACTATGCCCTATCCTCATGGCTGGCGATGGGACTAAAAGAGATGCAACTGTCTTTATAGATGGAAATAGAGGGGAGATCGGTGAAAGTAATAGTTCAAAACCCGGCATACTTAGCTATCTTTGCAAAGAAATGCCTGAATCAGGGTTTGACCTCTAATGGCAACAACATATGGATGTCAACCCTGATTCACATCACAAGCCTGAAATCCAAGGACTATCTTTCAACAAAGACTCTCTCGGAGACTCTCACACAGGTGACTCAGAGCCTCCCTTTCTCTCCCCTATCGAACCCACACTACAAAAAATTGAAGTGATTGCAGCAGTCACTTGGGGCTAATTACGACGGTTTTTAACCGCAACTGTGAGTAATATGGCTGTTTGGAAATGCTCCACAATTTCATCTGCTACAAAGATAAAATGGCGGTTTTTGAAAATCCGCCATAATTGCGATACACCTAAGCTGACGGTTCTAATTTGCTCCTGAAACCACCGTAATTGAGAAATTTAGCATTGGATCAAACCGCCATAATTTTTATTTCCCATTTGTAAATTCTTTTTTTATATTTTTATCAATTCTATTTTATAAACTGTCCAACACATCATAAATTGTGAATATATAATAGTTGTGTCACATATAAATAAAGACCAATTAAATATATCATTCATCAAATATAAAAAGAATAAGAAATTCAAAATTACATTATAAAATTTATTAAATTTCAAGGAGTTTGTTCCGAATCCATACAAGAAGGAAATAATAAATGACAACAAACAACTAAAAGAAAAAAATCAAGAAAATTTTTCTGCTAAACAAGTATTTGAGTTGTACCTGATCAATAAGAATGATAGCAGAGACGTTAAATTTTGACACAAGACAGGTAGCGCCATGCTCCTGTATGGAAAACTTAGCATCTCAGTAAGATGAAGACACTTCTAGAATGTCTACTTTTACAGAAATGGGCCAAATAAAACACCCCTTTACTATTGAAAATAGTTTAATATACACTCATTATACTTTCAGGCTAAATATACACCTCCCGTTATACATTTATGGTCTATATAGCATCTCTAGTTAAGTTCCACTTAGAAAGTAGAAGTTCTGAAGATGGCTACATGTACTACATCTGTATGCATCTATACATGAAATCTTTCTAAAGAACACAATCTATAGATTTTAGAGCTGGGAAAAGTGGAGTATGAAATAAAAAATAAAGAGAAAAGTTGGTTTTACCTCTCCCAATAACTTATGAAATCAACCAAGAGTTGATGCCAGCAAAGTAGACATCCCTGATGACACACATTCTGCGCAACAGTTCATTTATAACTTTTATCGGGCTTCATCATCAATTGAAATTGGAACTGATTGTTTTTGCATTTCATTGACACTGTAAATATCACAACTCCAACAATTAAAAAAAATGAAGCCAACAAAGAAACACCCATGTAATAGTACAGGAGAAGAAATGAAGCTCCAAATTGTAACGGCATCACCCAATATAGTAAATGAAACTGTAGCATCATGTCAGAAAGTTGTTGGATATAAACAGCCATGTAATTCATTACATTGACAGAGCATAAGTATTGACAAACACGTAATTCCTTAGAGACACAAATACATATAATTTTTTTTGGGTAAAAATCAAGCTAAGCACATATATTAAAGCTCTGGAAAAGTTAGAGTCATCGATTGACGCTCCGACGAAGTATGAGTCTTCGAATCTTTGGAAAAACTAGACTCTTCGAGGCTCCGGAGAACTCAGAGTCATTGAAGCTCCGACGAACTCAGAGTCATTGAAGATCTGGTGATACATTAGGCATGAGAGATGAAGATGCATATAATAGGGTTTATTGGGTTTGGAAGAGAGTAATAAGAGTGAAAAATGGGAAGCCTTTGCTAAATAAAACAAATCAGATAATTAAGTTGCATATTGCGGCGGTTTTTAATAAACCGCTATATTAAAACCATCGTTATTTCTTCCTTTTTTGTAGTGCCATCCCTTTTTCTCAAAGCCCCAAAATTCTTGAAACTCAATAATGCTCCTTCTCTGATAACACCCAAAACTACGACTTCAGAGATTGTGGAAAGATGGAGGTGCTAAGAGCAAGCAACAAAGAAATGGAAGATATTCTAGCTTCAATGAAAGTGCCCATAATAGAGGCCACCACCCTAGACAAACTGCTAACTTTAAAGTTCACAAAGTTAGTCACTAAAATGATCTTTATAATCTGTTCCTGGGCTCTCACAAAGTTCAATCTGGAGATTAAACTCCCAAGTATCTTACCTGGGGGATGTTTGTGACTACTCTGAATCCATTGGTATCGATGATCAATGTGAACTTACCTTAGCCTACTTTACCCTAAAAAAAAACAAGGCGAAAAGGGTGCTAGAAGATCCCTCACACCGTCAGACCAACTTAATGATGAATGTGATAATATGGAATGCTAAAGGGGGAAATAATGTCGAATTCAAGCGTCATTGTTCCTTTATAATTGATCTTCATAAGCCTAGCATGCTAGCTCTCCTTGAAACACGTATGATTGACCATCACCAACTAACTCAAGACCTTGGCTATGACTATCAAATCTAGTCTAGTGTCATTGGTAGGTCTGGTGGCATTGTTCTTATGTGGAAAGAAAACCTTCTCAATATCAATGATATCTCCATTAGTCCTCAGGGTTTACATGTTGCTGTCAAGGTCAGTTCTCCACCTTTTTTTATTTTTTTAGTGTAATTTATGCTAGTACTACTTTTGAAACTAGGAATTTTTTTTGGGATCAATTCACTTCCATGGCTGATACTATCAAGAACTCCAATAATGCTAGTTGGTTGGTGGGAGAGGATTTCAATGAGGTTCTTAAGGCTTCTAATAAGTTTGGGGAAAATAGTATTAGTACTAATAGGGCCAATCACTTCTGGAAGTGTATAAACCACTGTAACCTAATTGATCTTGGATTTAAAGACAGTAAATACACCTGGACAAATAAGAGATATAGAAATAGGAATCACCTCATCTTAGAGAGACTTGATAGATGTTTGCCTAATGATCACTGGATCCACTTATTCCCTGAAGCCACTGTGACTCATCTTCTTAGAATCCATTCAGATCACTACCCTCTCCTTATCAATTTGACTAAGAGTCACCTCTCTTAAACCAAACCCTTAAGTATAGAAACCATTTGGTGTTTACATCTTGACTTCCCTCATATTGTTTATCAATCTTTTCAAAGTGGTAGCAACCTTACTGAGTCTATCTCCACTCTCCAAACCAATATCATTCCTTGGAATAAAGAAGTCTTTGGTAACATCTTTCTTAAGAAGAGAAAAACCCTGGCTAGATTAGCCGGCATCTAAAGGTCCCCTTTTTACCCCACTAGTCCTTTCCTCCATAACCTAGAAATTAATATCTTAAGTGAATTCATTAAAATTCTTAGACTAGAATGTAAGTTCTGGAGACTCAAATCCAGAATAAACTGGCTTAATGAAGGAGATAACAATATTAGGTTTTTTCACACTTCCACTCTCAACAGAAAAAGGAAAAATAGGATCAATACCCTTAAGAATGAGGTTGGTAATTGGATTACTACTCCTAATAACATTAACAGCTCCATCCAGTCTTTCTATAAAAGCCTTTACACCACTAATCATTGTGTCTTCCACTCCAAATACCAAAGAAACCCCTCATCTAGAGGATCCATCCATGATCATGCACACTAACTCCTTGAGACTAGCGCCCCTCTATGGATGAGATAAAGAAAGTTGCCTTCTCCTTCAAGCCTACAAAGGCTCCAGGACCAGATGACGTTCATTCTCTTTTTTATCAAAAGTTTTGGGACACCATTAGCTCCCAACTCTTTGAATTTTGCAGTAATACTTTTAACTCTGACATAATGAAAAAAGAAGTCAACTCAACTTACCTTTTCCTTATTCCCAAATGTGCTAATGATGTGTCTCTTAAAATTCCAGACCTATAGGACATTGTAATACCCAATACAAATTAATCACTAAGATGATTGCCTATAGGATAAAACCCTTTCTGTCTTACATAATTGGCTCTAGTCAAGCTAGCTTTCTTTCTAATAGAAGGCCCTCTGACAATGCAATCATTATTCAAGAATTCATTAGCCATTTCTCCAAGATGAGAGGAAAAAGGGATAATATGATTCTTAAAATTGACTTGGAGAAAGCTTTTGACAGAATCGAATGGTCTTTCATTAGACAAACTCTCCAATTCTTCAATTTCCCTGTCAAACTCGCCAAGTTGATCATGTCATGCATTTCCACTTCCTTTATTTCCATCTTAGTAAATGGTTTCATAACCACCTTCTTTCAACCTTCTAGTAGAATCTGGCAAGGAGATCTCATCTTTCCTAACCTCTTCATTCTTTGTATGGAACTTCTCTCTAGAAGAATTGAACAAGAAGTTGACCTTACTAACTGGACCCCTATAACTATCAGCAGAAAAGGACCAAAAATTACGCACATATTCTTTGCTGATGACCTTACACTATTTGTCAAAGTTGACATTAAGAACTGTGAAACCATTAAAAATACTCTTGCTAGTTTCAGCTTTTTCTCTGGCCAAAAAATCAACATGGTCAAATCCAAAGTAATTTTCTTAAGAAATTGCTCTATTGAAACCACCAATACTCTGGCAACTCATCTTAACATCCAACCAAAAGACACCTTTGGGAAATACCTTGATTTTCCCATCTTTCATAAGGACCCCCGCTAATGGTGACTTTCAATTTAATTTGGACAATTTAAACTCCAAACTTGCTGAATGGAAAACCAATTTTTAAAATATGGCTGGGAGAACAACTTTAGCCAAAGCTTTCCTCAAAATTATCCCAAACCATGTCTGACAATATATCAACCTCCCCTAGAAAATCCTCAAGCAAAGTGACAAAAATTAAAGGAATTTCATGTGGGTTCCGCTGATATCAAGAGAAAAATGTGCATGGTTAGTTAGAAGGAGGTCACAAAACCAAAACCCATTGGTGGACTTGGCATCCAAAAATCTGACATCAAGAACATTATTATGCACACTGCTCTTGCTTGGAGATTGATCAAAAACCCAAACTCTACTTGGGCCATAGTCCTCACCAACAAGAACACGAAGATAGGGTCCAACCCAAAGCACTTTGTGTCTAGAACTTAGAAGTGTGTTTCTAAAAGGCTAAAAATCAGTAGGGATGCTTATCATTGGATCATTCATAAAGGGGACAAGGTGAACTTCTGGACTGATAAATGTATTCTCAACCTTGATCCTCTTAGAAAACTGGTTGAAGGGCCCATGCCAAACCATCATCTAATTATCAAAATTTTTGATTTTTGAAAAGATGGTAAATGGGACTTCTCTTCCCTCCACTTTGATATTCCCCCACCATAGTCCACTCCATTTAAAGTAGTTTTTCCCCTCCACCATATTTCCTAATGATTACCCTATTTGGAGACTCACTGGTAATGAATCCTTCACTAGTAGCAGTGCATATAAGTTTATTAACCCAAATCATCCAAACACTACTGATGGCAAGGACTTCAAGTGGATTTGGGCCACGAAAATCTCAAATATACTTAAGTACTTCCTATGGTTATTCCACCATAATAGAATTTCTTGCAACTCTATACTAAATAGAATGGGACTAACTGTTGAACAAAGGTGCAAACTATGCAATCATCCCAATATAGACATAGACCATATTTTTTGGAATTGCCTCCAGGCATCTTATCTGTGGAACTGCCTCTTCAGAAAGTATAGTAGTTTTCTCCCCCCCAATCTCAACCCCCTTGGATTAGATGACTGGTCAATAATATGGGATTGGCTAAGAAACAAGCCTTTTGACAATCTTATCACATTTGACACTCTGGTTGCCTACTGCTTATGACATATTTGGAAATGCAGGAATGGGAACCTGTTCAATAACAACAATGCTACTCGTTCTTTTGACAATTGTTATGGAGAGTTAGTGGAATATACTCACCTAAGAAACGTTCATCCTCATCTTGAAGCAAACATCATATCCACCCCTATTAAATGCGATCCTCCCCATGAAGTGATTTATAAGCTTAATTAATATTGATGGTTCATGCTTAGGAAACCCTGGTACTGGAGGTATAAGTGGAGTTATTAGGAATAGAAGAGGTGACTGGATTTTAGACTTTTGCAAGGGTTTTCTCATAGCTACTAACAACTAGATGGAACTCATTGCTCCACTCGAAGGCTTCACTCTTGTGGAAAAACATAAACTATACCCTGCTGAGATAAATGTGGACTAGAAAGAGGTAATTCTCATGTTAAAAAATGAAAACTTACACTATGACTTTATTGTTGATGCTTACATATCTGTGCTAAGAAGAATAGGGAGCCAACAGTAGTGCATTGCTTTAGGAAGCAAAATTTTGTAGCTGATGCTATAGCCAAAGAAGGAGCAACAAAGAAGCTTTTTGAAAATATCAATCTTTTTGTAGTTCCTTCTATGTATGTCATGCAAAATTTCTGGACAGACATTCTAGGAACTTCTTATATTAGGAATGTGAAATTTTCTCCTAATGATCACAACACTAGTGCTTTCTTTTTGGAGCCTGACTAGTAATCGGTCATGTAATGTATTTGTATTGTGACTATCTTTAGTTATCTATAAAATCTTTAATTACCCAAAAAAGAGAATTTAATTAGGATTATAACTCTGTTTTTCAAATCCACACCTTCTATTGTCTCTTCTTTATTTTCAAAACTTTCAATTTTTCTGTCATTTCAGCACCATTGAAGCAAATTACAATCACAATTCTTTGCTCTCTATGCCCAATTTCACAGAAAGAATGGAAAGTTCATCCTTTTTAATTATTAAGTATTAGCTTAGGCTTGGATTTCTTTAGCCTTTTCTAACATACACTATTATTTAGTACCATAACCAATTTTTTATGTTGAATAACTAGTTTTACGCTTTATCTACGGTACAAAGAATAAGATTAAGTAAAAAATGGTGGAAGACCTAGATGAGAGAGATAACATAAAAATGGTGAAAGACTTAGATGAGAGAGATAACATAAAAATGGTGAGGGCTTAAATGAGAGAGATAACATTATATTTCTGAAAAATTGATTACTTTAGATCTAAAAAATGAAGTAATTTTGAGAGAATTACAGAGGGAGGCGAGGGTTAAAAAAAACAAGAAAAAAAATGAAAATTAAAACTGTTGGTAACCTACAATTGCCAGTAAACACTACCTCATTGTGTAAAAAAAAAATCTTACATCGTCAGTGGATATTAGTTAATCTCATAAAAAGAAGAGAAATAAAAGAAATATGGTCATGGGTTTTGAATGAAAATTGTAACACTTGAAGTCTAGTTTTCAATAATTCAAATTATTTATCAATTGGACTTTTTACTACAAAATTATGACGATTTTCCTAAAGATGCACACTGCAGAAGAAGTTTGACATCAGGCCCTGCAAATTTATGTGGCTTGGCCATAAATCGCCTGCACCCAACCTTATTACTCATGGTCACGAGTAAGGTTGGTGCCAGGGAATTACAAGTTTATGTGTTCTCTGAAAAGTTTTCTTTTTATCCTTTTCTAGGAGCTTTTGTCTTTTTGCTCTTTTGATAACTAGAACTCATAATTTTAGGATTGGAAATGAGGCTCCTTAGAAAGGTTAGAAGCGGGTTTGGCTAGTTAGTTGTAGACACCTAAATGTAGCCCAACCTCATTCATTCTTCATTGCCCTTATTCCCAACTCAAATTTCTTACCAACCATCACGGTGAGTTAAACTAAATTAATTTATATTATCTTATAGTTGTCAAGATGATTAATCTTAACTCCCATACCTTATAGTCTTGTCTAGATTTTCAAATTTCACACAAATCAACTAAAGCTATTAAGTGAAATTTTGCTATCAAGGAGTAACTAATTTCTCTAGCTACTTGGACTTCACATAAATGATATATTCGAGCATGAGTAGATATTTTATGAAGTTTGATTGAATTATTTGGGAGTTTGGGATGAATTCTAGGGACTTATGCACCGATGGATTGCTAAGTGTCGAAAGATGATAGGACCTCTAATCTCTCTATAACGTCACCTCGTTATAACGTCATTTCACTATAACAGCCTAATTTTTTCCGAAACCAATTTTTCATGTTATATTTTACTTCTCTATAATGACATTCTACCTATAACAATAATGACGTTTATTATAGTGGTACACTCTTTCTAAAATCACTTCTTTATAACAGCATACTCAAATATTATGTAATAATATTTTGTAAGAAATATATTATGTATAAAATAAAATACTAAAATATTTATGGTAATCATCATTAATGTCATGTACATAGTAAATTTCAGATATAAATATCGAATTTAAAGAAAAAATATTGTATTTAAAGGGTGCACAACAGTTATTTTATAACTTCACGAGGAAAAGGCTACTAATGTTTGCCTTTTTATATTAATGTTCTTTCTAATTTTGTATACTTTTGTTTATAATAGTTAAATAAGATCTGAACGTCAAATGTCAGTATACATATATAACAACACCTCTCTATAGCAGACATAAAATTTTCGGACAAATGCTGTCACTATAGAGAGTTTGATTGTATATGAATTAGGGATGTCAAAACTCAAAAACAAAGGATCTGTCCAAATTTTGATGGGTTGGGCTCAAGATATATAACTAAAATTGGGTAAATTGTAGGATTAATTACTTGGCTGATTATCTTTTAATAAATAATTACTACTTTTAAACATACTTTTTGTTTATTACCATTTATAGCTCTATGTATTAAAAGTGAATTATGTATGTAATATAGATGTATTATAAGTGTTTTAAAATGTATTATGCTTGTTAGGTTAGAAATCTTCACTATATATTAAAAGCGAATTATGCATGCAATATAGATGCATTTTAATTGTTATATCTGGAAAAAAAGAATTATTGTTATAAATGGTAAATTTTTTTAAAATATAGGATATCTATGTAATTTTTCCTAAATTATAACACATTCAAGTATTACCCACTTTAAATTGATTGTCAACCGAGCCCGGTTTAATTCACAATTTCAACCCACTTTTTGTCTTGGTAAAATCGCAAGTTTTGCCCAAATTAATATTTTCCTCCATCCAGTATTATCGGATCTCAGATTCCAAAATGGGTTTGGTCTTAGGTAGCAAGTCAAGGTTGAGTTTGGGTCTCAAATCTGGATCAAGGCGCAAATCTTGATCCTAGGTGAGGTTTCGGATCAAGGTTAATTAGGTTTTGCATCAACTTTGGACTTAAGTTGAGCCTCGAGCTTAGGTTTTGAGTCCTCGGTCGAGAGTCAGGTCTCGAGCTTGGGCCTTGGGTCTCTGGTTGGGCTTAAGTCCCTTATCAAGTCTTGGGCTTAGTTCTTGGGTCGGGTCTCGGGTCCTAGGTTGGAGTCGAGATTGGGTCTCAGGTCGGGGCTCATGTATCAGTTGGGGTCGGGGTCAGGTCTCGGGTATTGGGTCGAGTTGGTTCTTTAGTTGGGGATCAAATCTCGAGTCCTAGGTTAGGTCTTGCGTTAGGTTCAGGGTTGGGCTCGAGTGTTGGGTTTTGTGTCAAGGTTGAGTCTTGGGTCTCTTGTTCTGGGTCTCGAGTCTCGAGTTGGGTCTTTGATCTAGGGCCTCTTATTTTTTGATTTTTCTTTTGGTGAAATTGGTCTCTTTTTGTTGTATATTACATTAGTGTGTCTATATGTTTAATTAAGCGGGTCATGACCCAACCTTGGTTTTAGCTCAATTTAGCACAACCTAGTTTAGCACAAAGTAAATTTGGATGGATCAGGGCCCAATTCAATTTTTAATTCAACTTATATATTTTAATCTCTCTAATTTCAGCTCAATTCGCTCATTTGATACTCCTATATATGATATGATGAATAATGAATTGGGATATTGATATGTCATATAAGACCATATGTGACATTTATACCCTACGGGCTACGAGTGAGTCAAAATGGTGGGGGTGAATAGGCTTTCACCTTAACTAAAAATGAGATTTTGGTGGCTTAAGGCCAATACACAAAGTTATATCAATTAAATTAATTATAGTCTTAATTAAATGATACGTTGGGATTATAACTGATCTAGATTGATATTGTTGAGTTGTCTTAGCTGTTCATTTATGAATGCTTATTAGAGTTTATCTTGAATTTAATTGCTGTGGCGTATCCTTTGTAATAAAAAGATTACTCTTTCTTTATAATATGTATTTCATCCATCCTAATTTATGTGACATATTTCATTTTTCGAGATTCAAACAGTGTAAGTTTGACCGTGAATTTAAGCATGAAATTTTCAATTTTTTTTGAAATAAAATTTATATATTTGAAAACTACGTAAAAAGTACTATAAGTCACAATAATTGACAATTCAAATATTTAAAACACATATGAAAAAGTTACGGTCAAATATAGATATGTTTGAATCTCGAAATCCGAAATGTGTCACATAATTTGGGACAGAGGGAGTATTAGATAAGGACTCTTATATTTATCCTCAACATGCACAAAGTTTATAAATACAAAGAATACATTAGCAGAATATAATTTGCTTTTATTTCTTAAACTCTTCTCATTCTTAATCTTTATATAGTATCAGAGCCAAATTAAGTGTTAATGGTGGAAAATCTTTTCATTGGAGAGAATGTAGCAATTACGAGCATCGTGATTAGTTTTACCACATATTTGACATAGCACATGATGCTTAGATTGATGATTATTGGACCAAGAGGGGGGGGGGGGGGGGGGGAATGTGAATATTGTTGAGGTATCATAGATTGAGCATGATTATGAAAATTGTGGCAAGGAAATTAGAGAGTGGGGGCGGGCCAAGAATAAATGATTGGTTGGTGTTAAGGGGTGGAGCGGGTTGAGGATAAGATAAATTTTGAGTTAAGAGGGAGACTCTGCTTTTTCTTTACTCGATCAAGATTCTCAATATCCAATTTGTTCACATTCTCTTGCACACCCTGTCGTGTCAAGGTTATTATCAAGTCCTCTAGTTGCATCATCTATCACCTCATCTGAGCACACTAATCATACACACTTACCCTCTAATGTGTTCCCTCCGATTCCTTCATAAATAGAGCATATACCATTCACTGACCCACCTGAACATCTGCCACCATCCAGTTGTTCCTCTTACCAGACCATAACTCCTTTCTATTTTTTCTCCTCCGACACCTTGTCATCACATGGTTGTTCGAAGTAAAACTAATTCCTTAAAACCAAAATCTTTTATAACATCTAGCCATTCTCTTCCTCCTGATCTTTCTCACATTCCAGAATATACAACCTTTCATCAAGCCTCCAAATTTTGTGAATGGCACCATCTTATACAGATAGAATTATTAGCTCTTATCCAAAATAAGACTTGGACATTGGTTCCATCGCTATCTAACTCTAATATTGTTGGTTATAAATGGGTCTACAAGATTAAGAGGAAAGTAGATGAATTAATTAAAGGTCACAAAGCTCGCCTTGTCTCTAAAGGTTTTTACCAAGAGAAGGGTGTTAGTTTCTTTGATACTTTTAGTTTCGTTGTTAAGACCACAACCATTCGGCTTATTCTGTCTTTAGTTGTGACAAATAAGTGGCTCATTTGCCTACTTGATATTAACAATGCATTCTTAAATAGTGATCTCTCTGAACAAGTGTTTATGGAGCAACCAAAAGGATTCTTTAATCCTTATCGACCACATTTTGTATGCAAATTGAACAATGCATTATATGGTCTCAAAAAAGCACCACGTGCTTGGTTCAATAAGTTAAAGGTTTTTCTCCTAGGCATTGGCTTCCGATCTTATTTAACTGACTCTTCTCCTTTTGTGCAGTAAGCTTCTAAGCACACAACATATGTTCTTGTCTATGTGGATGATCTTATTATAACTAGCAGTGATTGTGATTTCATCACTATATATATTCGCTCTCTTAATCAACGGTTCTCCTCTCAAAGATCTTGGTTCCTTAAATTATTTTCTTTGTATTGAAGTATCTCCATCATCAAATGGGATCATTTTATCTCCAGGCAAGTACATTCGTGACTTACTTTGTCATACTAACATGGTTGATGCTAAGCATATCTCTAGTCCGGCTGAACTTGGATCAAGACTTACTCTTTTTGATGATCTCTTGCATTATGCTTATTTATACCGCAACGTTGTTGGTGTCCTTCAATATGTTACTATCACTAGGCCAAAAATATCCTACGTAGTCAATCGAGTATGTCAATTTATGCAATCACCCACCAGTGTTCATTGGTTAGATGTCAAACGCATACTTCGATATCTAAAAGAATCCATTCATGATGGCCTCTTACTACGACCTATGTCTAATTCTAGCCTTGATGGCCTTTTTTGATGCTGGTTGAATATCTGACCTTGATGAAAGTCGCTCCCAAAATGGTTTTTTACTGTTTTATGGAGGTAACTTGATCAGTTGGTCTTCTCGAAAACAAAAGGTTGTAGCCCGCTCAAGCCTTGCAGCTGAGTATCGTGCTTTAGCTTTTGCAACTACTGAACTAATTTGGGTTCAACAACATAGCATGAGCTATGTGATCCTCTCGCTGCACCTCCCATTGTCTTCTGTAATATTCTCAGTGTACAGTTTTTATCTCGGAATCCTGTCATCCATCAACAGTCAAAGCATATCCGTCTTGATTATCATTTTGTACGAGAGATAGTTGAAGATCAATCTTTAGTGGTTCACTATGTTTCATCTCAAAATCAAATTGCAGATACTTTTACTAAAGAAGTTGGCACAACTCGGTTCCTCAACCTCCGATCCAAGCTCATGGTTTGATCCTGAACATGATCCTGCAGGGGACTATTAGAGTTTATCTTGAATTCGGTTGTTGTAGTTATCCTTTGTAACCAAATGATTACTCTTCATTTAGAATAGGTATTAGATAAGGACTTTTATATTTTATCTTCATGTACAAAGTTTATAAATACAAAGAACTAATTGGCAGAACATAATCTGCTCTTATTTCTCAAACTCTTCTCATTCTTAATCATTATAATGCTGACTAGTGAATGAATGCTCTTACACTGTTACATATGTACATAAAATATTGAAAGATGTTTGTATTATCGATTCATCCGATTAGGGTCAAGGTATCGGGTATCGGTCGCGTGCTCGTTTGATATTTGGAGCGTAATAAATTTGTTATCAAAACACAAGACTTAGAAGTATCCTAGGGGCCATAAATATGTGACTAATTAGCAGAGTATTACTTATGATAGTTGCAGGATATACATTATACATATAATTGGGTGGTTACAAGGCATATGTGAAAGTTCTAAATATTCTAAATGTGTGTTAAAGCTCAAAGGATCTAACTTTTACTTCCAAGTTCCATCACCCTCACGAATGATTGACACACCACACATTGGAGAGTGCAGAAGACTCAATGGTCAAGCGTACAATTAATGACATCAGTTGCTTGAGATGTTTAATTTGTTGCCATCGTAATGTGAAAAAAGTTGAGGCAGAGAACGAGCTGAAACATATAAGGCCGGGGATGAGGCCTTGAACATGTTAGAACCACCAGTTAAGTACATAGCTAGGGCTTTGCTCAAAATAAGATGAGGTGACAGCAGTTCACTAACCATTGTTGGAGTTGTATCTTGGAATTGCAAAGAGAGCAGTACTAAGTACTAACGGAATGATCAAGGACTAACCAAGAGGTTATGTCCCTGAGCTATGATCAGGTTTTGCCGAAACATTAGAATGATCAATCACTATATGACGATCACCATTAATGAGTGTTGTGAAACAATAATAAAATTTCAATATCAATTGTAAAATTCAATAGTAATAAACTGTAACAAGGATACTATTTCTTATTATCAATATAGTAGTGTTAACAAATTACAACAGCAGAAGAAGTAGTAGTAGTAGTAGTAATAATAATAATAATAATAATAATAATAATAATAATAATAATAATAATAATATGAAATAGTAGTACTGATATGTTTCAATTGTAATATAAATTACTTATTATAAAAATAATGATATTAAATATTAAATAAATATTTCTATAATAATATTTTAGGTGATATATAAAATTATACTTGAGTCATGCTAGGCACTGTCCTAAGAAACTATTTCAACAGTATGAAATGTTTTCCCAGGATTAAACAAGCACTTTCCTAATTAATTAGAGGATATTCAAGATTAAATAAGTCTTCCCTAATTAATCAAATAATACAGGAATCAACAAAAATTAATTATAAAACCAACAAGTTTTATCTGGGGAAATAATACCAAAACAATTTGTTATAAAACAAAAGAAACAGAAAAGAGGAGAAGTTTAAGACGAGAAAAAAATGGAACAAGAAGCAATATTTGCTGTTGGGTTACATTTTAATTGAAGCCATTGGTTGGCTATTTATAGCCATTCTTAGTTGGTGGAGGTAATTATACAGAATTATAAAAGTAAAGTGTATTACTTTGGGGATAGGTACACGTTTTACTGATATGTTTCAATTGTAATATAAATTACGAATTATAAAAATAATGATATTGAATATTAAATAAATATTTCTATTCTAATATTTTAGGTGATATATAAAATTATACTTGAATCGTGTGAGACACTGTCCTAAGAAACTATTTCAACAACATGAAATATTTCCCCAGGATTAAACAAGTACTTCTCTAATTAATTAGAGGATATTCAAGATTAAATAAGTCTTTCCTAATTAATCAGATGATACAGGAATCAACAAAAATTAATTATAAAACCAACAAGTTTTATCTGAGAAAATAATACCAAAACAATTTGTTATAAAACAAAAGAAACAGAAAAGAGGAGAAGTTTAAGACGTGAGAAAAAAATGAAACAAGAAGCAATATTTACTGTTGGGTTACATTTTAATTGAAGCCATTGATTGGCTATTTATAGCCATTCTTAGTCGATGGAGGTAATTATACAGAATTATAAAAGTAAAGTGTATTACTTTGGGGATAGGCACATGTTTTATTTGGTCCCCAAGTAAACACATACCTGGTTACTAGAGTAATTGGCCAACTGGACAAAGTGGGGTCCACATGCTTGGTTTTTTACTTTGGCCAAAAGCCCACAAATATTTTAAATTATCTTACAATGAGACCAAACAAGATGCAATCAAGGGAAAATAGTTGCCAAGAGTTGTGTAAAAATTTCATACCCAAGTTACTATGATGAAGTTCTGAGAGCGAACAAGGACAAATTATAAGCATATCAAATCAGCTAAGATTACATAGAGTATATTGAATTCTAATTTTTTGATAACATATTTTATCGGGACAAGACTTTGGGTCCCACAAATTCTATTTCATTACTCATTACATGCATGCAGGAAGTTTTATATTAAGTTAAACATCAAGCATCCATCATGTGGTCCTACAAGCTTGGACAGAACTGTTTGTTTCTAATAATAAACTCAGTTACAAAAGTTCACATATATATTAATTTATTTATATATATGTGAACTAGAATGATGATAATCTAGCTAGCTTTATGGAAATATCTTTTTCTTATCTTCATTGAAAGGAGAAGTTAAAATTTTCCCTAACTTATCACATGCCATGGCCTTCACCGACTTGTGCTCTTTGGGAAGCACACTCCCAACTTTAGGCTTAAAAGGAAACACCCCATTGCTTGTCTCACTTCCATTATGTCCCATGCCTTCTTTTCCATTAATTGCTAATTTGCTTCCTTTATGTGTTGCCATATATCTCTCCCTCCCTTTATAGATATATTTTAGTGTTTCTGGATGTTGTATATATTTTTTTCTTGCAAGTCATCATTATATAGAAGATCAAGCTAGGGAGCACAAGAAGCTTCTTATTCAATTTTCTACTTTCTATTTGGTGGTAATTTAGGTAAAATTGTGAAAGAGGAGACTTAGTATTGACTCGTATGTCTTTGTGGATTATAATATGGTATATGTTCGATTCTGTGTGTTTCTTGCTGATTTTGGACTCCAATTCCTTTCTTACATGGTCAAGCCATTATTCTATTTTTAGTCGCAAAGTAGACTAGAAGTTGAACGGTATCTTTTACCAACTTTTTACATTTTTGACCTCCCCAAATAAAGTGGCCGGCAAGTTATACAGGTTTGATCTGATGGACAAAAATAATTACATTTGCTAGCTAAATATATAAAAAAAATATGCACTAGTATGTATAAAATATTGAATATGTTTTTGTATATTAAAATTAATATTCAAAAAATATATATTTTATCTGCTATTATTTTAATGGACGGCTATATAATGTAAAAATCCAATGAAAGTGGCTTATACTAGAAATAGCACCTAAATATTTACAAGAGATTTAGTTTAATTTACATATCAGGTGACCTAATTATATGAATAATTTTTTTACATCATCAGTACATAGAATTTAATTACTTTGAACTCTTTGTTGAACAGGAATGGCGTGTCGATGTGGAGAGACTATAATATTTCTGTTTTTGTGTTATAATTTAATTGTTTTGATTATCATTTTTACCGATATGGCTGAGTAATTAAGTGCTAAAAGGTACTAAAATAAATCAATATGTAGCTAATGATACAGATAAAAGTAGCTAATATTATAAGGAGTTGAGAATTTTCTAATTAGATTAAAGGAATTGGTACTGTAGCTCTAGGGGTCTTGCTGAAACTCTGTGTAATAATATTTAAAGGGGCCTCTAGTATATATCATTGACCCTCTAGAATATAAATTTGCTTTCATTCTTTTTGGCTCAATTGGGAGCCTTGTATGGCAAGTAATTAAATTGATAATGTGGCTCCCTCTTTATCCTTTACACATTCTAACAGTCTAACACGCATACTCACGCGGAGTTGGGAGTCTTCTAAGTTCTAATACACAGTGTAAACATAATACTATGTTATAGGAATACATGTACTTACTCCCCCGTTTCAAATTATGTTTATATGTTTGATTGAGCACAGATTTAATCACTAATTTAACATATGTAGTAGTACTTAAACTCGAATAAACATTAATTATAGTTCTTTAAATTGTTCCATGACTGACCGAGACTAAATAAATATAGGAAATACACATAAACAACACACCCACACCCCCAACTCACACACACACACCATGCAAGAAATGAACATGAATCTCCTAACAACCTTACGTGAGATCACTCAGAAATTTCATGAGAGACCCCAAACAAAGCCTTAGCTCCCTCTATAAAATCGTCTCAAAATAATCACAAAGCAAGCAAGCTAGCAACCTATTCTTCTCACAGACATTCACATAAGGAGTGAGAGGAGAGAGAGATACAAGATGGCTGAGAAAACTAATAATGGAGTATTTCCACACAAACCCAAGAGTGGAAGTGTTTTCCCCAAAGAGAAAAAGTCAGTGAAGGCCATGGCTGTTGTAAAGATAGGTAAAATTGTCTCTTCTTCTTTCAAGAATGGCAAGAAAAAGATCAATCCTCAGGACAACTAGTTACCATATGCATGATAATCTATTTCCTAATTAAGAGGTCGATACATGTGAAATTTCATTCACAAATGTAATAGCGTATTTCTGTACGTACTATGTAGACTAGACTAGTATTAGGATTCTAGGTACATATTAAGTAATATGTGTCCTGTTGCTGCATCTTCTGTTTACCATTGTTAAATTGTTTTTGGTTATTTGAATAATTCAGATCCATTAGATCGTTAGGAGGACACATTTCAAAATTATAAGAGTGTACTTGAGTAAGAAGAGAGATGTTGTAATCATTTATGCAGTTGTCAATCAGAAAGTTTCTTGTATTTAACTTTTAATATGAACTCAGAGAAGCATCAAAATTAGCATTGTAGTCTATTTTTGTGCTAAAGAACGTATCTTTATTGATCGAATATTATGCTTGATAATTAAGTGAAATAATAATGCTTACTCCGTGATACGAATCAAAATAGCCATGAAGAATGTTGGAGGGCGGAGGCTACCTTTGCAGTTTGGTGGTGGCTATTTTTTGCAATTACATCCAATTCTGTAGTTTTAGCCAAATTTCGGCTAGATTATGCAATCTCAGCACCAATTGGGCGAGCTTTGCAGTTTCAGCTCCAGATTATGGTTAATTTAGCTATAACTTATTTTAACTTAGGCCAAGTTTTAGAGCATTTATGTAATTAGTGGCTTTACCAAAATTTAGTATGAATAGTTTGATGAATGAGGTACTCTTTTAACTTACAGAGTTTTGATGGTGATTTGCTGTTGTTGAACATAACTTTGTGTGGTGTGGTGCCAAATGAAATATTTTTTCAGTTGAAGTTATTCAATCCTATAGTATAATACTCCCTCCGTTTAAAACAGAATGATCTATTTTGACTTGACACGAAGTTTAAGAAAATAAAGAAGACTTTTGAATCTTGTGGTTTTAAATTAAAGTTATGTAAAATGTACTAAAATGCCCTTTAATCTTGTGGTCATGTCATGTGGAAAGTTGGAATTAAAGTATTGCCAAAAAATGAAAGAGGTTATTCTTTTTTAAACGGACTAAAAAGGAAAGTAGTTCATTCTTTTTTAAATGGAGGGAGTATCACTTTGTTTGCGATTATAAAAGTATAAACAACATAAATCCCACCACTTTTGGAACTAGTTACTCCATATCCCAACTCTTTTCAATATTACTAAAAATTTCGAAAAATCTGAAATCTCGGTTACATTGTGTTGGTTCCGATATATAGCGTTGACCGGAAATCTGAAATCTCGGATACATTGTGTTGGTCCTAATTAAGGGTGTCAACCGGGCCGGGCCGGGTCAACCCGGCTCCGGTTCGGTATTTTTTACCGGGCCGGGTACGGTCCGGTCTTCACTTTAACTGGGCCGGGCCGGGCCAGGCTCAACAGTATTTAAAGCCCAAACGGCCCAACACCGGGCCATTAGTGCATTTTACATGGGCCGGGCCGGGTCCCGACTAAAAAAAAATTTTGAACTTGGATTGTTTTTTAATATAATACTACTTAGAATACGACTTTAAAGAACATACATATATATGTACATTCAATATATACTACTTTAAAGAATATACATACATATATACATTCAATATATACTACTTTAAAGAACATACATATGTATGTACATTCAATATATACTATTTTAAAGAATATACATACATATATACATTCAATATATACTATTTTAAAGAATATACATACATATATACATTCAATATATACTATTTTAAAGAATATACATACATATATACATTCAATATATACTATTTTAAAGAATATACATTCAATATATACTTTTTCAAAGAATATACATACATATATATACTATTTTAAAGAATATACATACATATATACATTCAATATATACTATTTTAAAGAATATACATACATATATATACTATTTTAAAGAATATACATACATATATATATACTATTTTAAAGAATATACATACATATATACATTCAATATATACTACATTAAAGAACATACATATGTATGTACATTCAATATATACTACTTTAAAGAATATACATACATATATATACTATTTTAAAGAATATACATACATATATACATTCAATATATACTATTTTAAAGAATATACATACATATATACATTCAATATATATTATTTTAAAGAATATACATACATATATATACTATTTTAAAGAATATACATACATATATACATTCAATATATACTACTTTAAAGAACATACAATCATACAAAAGAATATACATTCAATATATACTATTTTAAAGAATATACATACATATATATACTATTTTAAAGAATATACATACATCTATACATTCAATATATACTACTTTAAAGAACATACATATGTATGTACATTCAATATATACTACTTTAAAGAATATACATTCAATATATACTATTTTAAAGAATATACATACATATATATACTATTTTAAAGAATATACATACATATATATACTATTTTAAAGAATATACATACATATATACATTCAATATATACTACTTTAAAGAACATACATATGTATGTACATTCAATATATACTACTTTAAAGAATATACATTCAATATATATTATTTTAAAGAATATACATACATATATATACTATTTTAAAGAATATACATACATATATACATTCAATATATACTATTTTAAAGAATATACATACTATTGATTGCAAAATGTTTGAAAACTTACAAGTTACAAGGTTGCAATTACATTTCACTAATTTCACAAAGTTAAATTGAAAAAATGAAAATTCAATTGATTAATTGTAAATTCTACAAATTTTTCATCATTTTTTCCAATTCACGCCTGTTAACATTAATGGGAATTGGCTGTGGATTGTCAAAATCAATGGCACTAAAGCCATGCATTGGACTTGATTGTGCTGAATTCTCTCTTGAAGTCATTATTTCTTCAAGATCTTCTTCGTCTTCCGGCTCCACGAACATTCCTTGATTTCTTCGTTTTGCTCTAATCCAGTCTCTAAGGCAAACTAAAACATTCATGGCATTGCCTCCCAATGTGTGTCGGTTGTCTCCAATCTGCTGCCGTCCTTGACTAAAAGCGCTCTCTGATGCAACGGTTGACATTGGAACATTCAATATATCTCTAGCTAACATTGAAAGTACAGGATATTGTCTTTCATTATTCTTCCACCATTCCAGCGTGTTGATTCTACCTCTAGGATCCTCTGTAGGCTGCATAAGATAATACTTAAGCTCTTCCCGACTTACGGTTCTATGCGATGAAGGCTGCACTCTATTCCAAACAGATAGATCAGAAACACAATAAGCAGGCATATTATGTGCCTGTCTTTTAGAAGATGATGGTTCCTCAGAAGGATGGGGAGCGGGGGTCGGTGTAATGTGTGACGGTAAAGCATTGTCAAGTAAATCAGCATAATGATTGTATAATGTGCTCATGTAACTACTCGCATCAGACATAGCCGTAAACAAAGAAAGTTCTTCATTAGCTTTTACTCCTAAAGCAGAATAAATAAGAGAAGTAAATTCGGACATAGTATTATATTTCATACATGGATTTATTATAGCACCAACTAAGAAAATAGGGGAAAGCGAAAAAAAATACTTTTTAAATTTATCAATCATTGCCTCAATAACATATTTGTAACCTGGTTTAGACTTATACTCGTTAAGCAATAAAGAAATGTCGGCTAAATAAGCTAAAATATTACAAACAGTAGGATAATAAGCTCCAGAAAATTCAACCGTAGCTAGATAAAATTTTTGCAAAAAATTAACAATATCATCAATTTCAGCCCAGTCTGAATTTTGTAACATACAATCGGGAAAATCACTAGCAAATTGGTTAAAAGTCATAGTAATAGGAACTTTATAAATATTGCAAGTATTTAAGAAATCATACGTAGAATTCCATCTAACATCTATTTCTTCATGCATTAATCTCGGTCTAAGTCCATTTTCCTGACATTTTCTTTTAAATTCGGTAAGTCTAATTTTTCTATTATTTCCTTGAATAAAGCCAACTGCAAGTCTAACTTTTTCATTAGCAGGCTCAAAAAAAGCAAGACCATCTTTTACAATTAAATTATATATATGGCAAGCACACTTAACATGAAATATTTCGGGTAACGGTGGAGAAAGTTCAGTTTTTAACAACTCAATAGCAGTGTTGTTGTTAGATGCATTATCAAAAGATATACATAAAACTTTGCGGTCAATACCATAATATCTTGCAACTTTTGTAATAGATTCAGAAATAAATTTTCCAGTGTGTCTACGGTCTTCATCATACAAAAATGCTAAAATACGTTTTTGCATAACAAAATTACTATCTACCCAATGACAAGTAATTGTTAAATAATCATTTTTATTAATAGCACGACCAAGATCAGAAGTTAAAGCAACTCTACATGAAAGATTTTTTAATAATGCAGATAAATAGTAAACATATTGTGCATGGAGTCTAAAAATATCGGACCGACAAGTACTTCTAGGAATACCCTCAAACATAGGATTATAAATTGCCTGAATATAATGAATAAAAGCATCAGAAGAAGCAAAAGAGAAAGGCAAACAACCCACAGCTATCATTTTGGCTATTTCTTCACGATCCTTCATTTTATTATAATTCTTAACTAATAGACCGGTTTTTGGGTTCAATCTAGTTTGACTTGGGCCCCCAACTGTCTCACCACCAGTTACCTGAGCTAGCTCTAATGGGTGTTTCTCCTTCAAATGTCTCGACAACTGACCCGTACCTCCTTTATTACCCCCGGTCTTATGCTCGTATTTTACCTGACAAAGATCGCATTCAACCTGAGTGGTTCCTTCTATTCGGGTATAAAAATTCCATACAACACTAGTTTTTTTACGAGATCTTACAGGGGGCCGGGGAGGAAGATTAACTGATTCAGATTGAACATTAACATTACCAGATTCGGGTGTAACATCATCATCATCATTTTCATCTAAATCAACAGAGTCTACTTCATTCTCTTCTTCTATACCATAATTTTCTTGAGCCTCAAAATAATTCATATCGTGAGCACCTACACGTATTTAATTCTCAAATGGTTCGCTAATTGGTACCAGAAGCACACGAGTATATCGAGCATTTGAACTACCTCTACCGGAACCAATTTGTTTCTTACTACCACTACCACTACCACTTCCGGGACAAAGATTTCTAACACTTTTACCGACTTTCCTTAATTTATCCATATTACCAATTAAACTAACAATTATTCAAAAAACACAAAAAAAATCCAAATAAATATTCAACAAATAATACACTAATTAAAAATTAAAAGTAAGAGATGGAACGATAATACCAAATTTTTGAAGTACTCGAAAGTTGGTCAATTGAGTACTTTTGGAAACTTCAACGTAGTATTTGTAATTGCAAAATAATAAAATATATAGAACACTATATGAGATAATTTTAGCAAATTTGAGAGAGAATAAGAGAATGAGAATTGAGATTGTAGGAAATATTTTTTGAAATGGCATGTATTTATAGGATTTTTTTTTTTTTTTTTAAAATTAAAGCCTAAAAAGGCTGTTTGGCCGTTGGGCCTCAACGGACCAAAACAACCTTTGCAGGCTGGGGCCCAACGGCCCAGTCAATTTTTTTTTTTTTTTTAAAAAAAATCTTACCGAGCCGGTGCACCGGTGGACCCGGTCCGATTTTCTAACTGGGCCGGTCCACCGGTTTCAATGCCGTGTCCGGCCCAGCCCCCTAAAAACCCGCCAGGTCCATTACCCATACCGGGTCCGGTCCGGTCGATAAATGGGCCGGTCTAAATGGGCCGGTACCGGGTTGACCCGGCCCAGTTGACACCCTTAGTCCTAATACATTGCGTTTTACACATGATACATACTGTCTCGAATACATTATTTAATTTTCTTCAGATGTATTACTATCTCGGATACATTACTTAAAATATGGGATAGATATAATTAAATAAAAGATATGAGATATTATATAAATATGATAAGATAACTAGAGTTGTGATGTAATTTTTTCATTATAAAAAGGACAACAAATAATCTTACTTATAGGGATGTCAAATAGAGTCCAAAAGTAAAGGACTCCCCCAATCCGTCCAGATTTTTATAGGATGCGCTCAAGATAATTTAATACTGGATAAATTGTAAGGCTTTTTACGTCTACCTATCAAAAAAAATAAATTATAGCCCAGCTTCTACTTACATGTTGTGTAGCTCGAATATTTCCGCAGCGGTTACTCATTGGAAGCAATTGTGATATTATGACCGTTATCACACCCTTCACGTGCAGCAATTTTTATTATCTTTTTGTCATTTTTATTTTTGGAAAGTAAATATTTTTTCTTTTCCTTTTTTGTCAGTTAGTGAAAAATTCTCAAATAAAATAAAGGGGTAATAACAACTAACAATTAGAAATAGGAAAATAAATGAACAAGCAATCCATAAACAATAAACAAGCAATCAAAATATATCACATGATAAAATTTTATATGACAAAAACGTCCAAATTAATATATAATGTTAATCAAATCAATAAACTTTTAGATTAGCTAAAACCTGTGTTTACATTTAATTTGAACAAGTCACAAACATAAACAGCAAAGTCGAGAAAAAGAAAAAATTACCAAATAAAGTAGAAAAAGATGACCAAGGATTCTAATTAATTTAACGGGACTAAAAAACTATTGCGACAAATAAAAGAAAGTGCAAATTTTAGGTCCAATTAATTGGACTAAGCTGACAATTAGTCCCATTTTAAAATGAACCGTGCAATTCGACCCAGTTTAAATCAGTTGGACCTTGACCCATTTTAAATCATTGTGACCCATTCTAGATTGAACCTTGACTCAGGATCCGAGCCTGAGACTCGACCTGAGATCCTAACCTAACTCGAAATTCAACGGTTCATCATGATCCAATTCAGTTTAGCCCAAAGTAAATTTAGACCATGTCATGACCCAATTCAATTTTTAGTTATTTCATTTTAACCTTACCTAACAACAAAAGACAAAACTTGACAGCAATATACAAACTTCTCTGAAATTTATGCCTAAAAAAAGATAGACTTTGGATATAACTGACACACTCTTACTACATCAAAAGGGAATATGTACAAGCCCTTTGGACCATTAGGAAAATTTTGAAGAAGGCTAAAGAATACTTCACTGAAGCTGGCAATTACATATGAGGAAGTACTTGGCGTGGACATAGTCTCAATCAGAAATATGTACCCGAGAATGAGAAGTAACTTTTCAAAAGTATCATGAATGAGAATAATGTGTCAGACTGTAATATTGATTGCCAAAATCATTGTTTAAATTAAGATTGGTTGCTCACTCAGGACTGACAACAAGAGACATGTTGCATAAATATTAGGGTGTTATTATACAGAAGATATCTAAGGCATCCATGTCCGTGGAGAAGCCTATATTAAGATAGCAAGACATCTAAGAAGTTTTACATGATTTCCCTCAAGTGTCAAGGAAGTAATGTGACAGAAATAGAGTGACATATTGGTACATGGTTGCTCAGTTTGTTTGTTATGTATAATGGTGAGGTTTCTGTCTGAGGTGGGTCCCGTAAAGAATTTTCATATTTATTCCCTGGTAATAGACAAGACCAAAACAAAAAAAAAAGTATGCTAGTATTATTGAATAAATTGAAATCTAAATGTGTAAAATGCTATTTATTAAGAAATAAACGTATAAAATAATATTTATTTATTTTTAATTAAAATGCATATATGTTCTTACAAATAACTTTAAAGGAGAAAGAAAGTCAAAATTAACTAATCCACACTTAAAACATAGAGATGACATTTTGACAACTAAGTACAAAGAAATTTAATCCAGGCTGCCTGAACTTTCACCTTATTGACGAGGGTTCAAATTTCATCTTGTATGGTAGTTCCTTTTTCAATGTCCCCTTTCTTACTCCCTATTGTTTTTTTTTTAAAAAAAAAAAAACAAAAACAATTCCCGACTAACAAACAGACCTTTGAAAGAAAATCAAAAGAATCTTGGACAATTTAATTGTACTACATGCACACCACTTAAAGTTAGAAAAACTAAAAAAAAATAGAAAAGGGGAAACAGATCAACGTAGAATATACAAAATTAGACATAGCTAAAATTATTATTTTTCCAATTGAAGACGATTATGTAAAACTTTAGCCAAACACATAGTAACTACAATTCATAGTACAATAGGAAAGTCACACCACAACATCAGACAAACACTAACCAAACAGATAAAACATCATGAGTTTAACTAATATTCACGATCGGTGGAAACATTTTTTCTACACAAGCAGCTAATTTATCCCTGACTACTTTCTTTTTATACTCCTAAATCTTCGTACTTCCTATTTATTCTCTTCTCTCTCCCCTTCATCTCAGTCCCAAAAGAAGTTTCAATAGTTACTCTGAGCCCATTTGGATACAATTAAAATCTGGTCAAATCAGATTTTAATCTTTTTTTTTTTTTTTTTAGCTTTTTTAGGTGTTTGGTAAAATTAAAAAGTACTTAAAAAAAGGCTAAAAGCTGATTAAAAAAAGTAAAAAGTGAGAAGCTGGGTACCCTCAGCTTTTTTTTTTTTAGATTAAAATTCTTTTAAGTTTGACCAAAATATTTACTTTTTTATCCCTTATATTTTCCTCCAATTCTAACAATACACTGAATTTATAGCCCTTAAATATATGGTTTTTCTTACTTTTTCTCTTTGCCGCTTCTCTTCGTCTCTTCCCTCCATCGTCTTCATCTTTCTCCTTTGTTTTCAGCGAATTCATCATTGCATCGAAGGTTTACTCATTGTCAAATCGAGCTTGTGGTAAGTTCTTCTTCATCCATTCATCTAGAATCTCTGCATGTGATTTAAGTTTTAAAAATTGTTTACTATAGAGTATTTGCTTGATTTCCTATATGACCTGCTTCAATTTCTTAGAATTTTCTGCTTTCATACAAACTTCCTAATAGATTTTTCAGCATGTTATTAGTTTACAAGGTAGTGTATTGTTTTCTTATTGAACTGATTAGATAATACAGTGAACAAGTTGAAGGTGTCGTTTGCTTCCATACAAACTTCTTAATTGTTACAAGCTTGCAAGATTACAATATAATACTATATTTATATAAAAGATGTCCTAAAATATTTTATTTTTTAACATTTAAAAATAAAAAAGTAACTTATATTTAGAAACTGACCTCAGGTAATCACTTACGTTGAAAGTGCATTTAAATAGAAACTATTTTTGAATTATTAGAATTAAAAATTATATATAATTCAACTTATTTATGGTGTTAGCAGCTTTAAAGACATTTGAGTCATTTTGACAACAAAAAGTGCTTCACAACACTTGTTTACCAAACACATCAACAACTTTTTTTTTTAGTTTCAGCTCTTCTATCGAAACACTTATCTGCTTAATTTATAAACACTTATTTTAAGCTTTTAATCACTTAAGCTAAAAAACTATTTTTTTTAATCCTATCCAAACAGGCTCTCTATAAAGAATTAAGATTGCTAATCAATAAAAGTTTACTGTTTAAATTGTATTCATCTCTAAAATCTTAAAAGAAAAGAAGATAATGTATAATAGTTATTTCTCCTGTCTCAATTTATGTGATACTTTTCTCTTTTAAAGATTCAAATTATGTAAATTTTATCAATATTTAAAATATTTTTTTTATCATATTAACATGAGATGGATTGCAACTTATAATGCTTTTTGAATAATATATAGTCGACTATTTAAATTTTAATTTTAGAATATCAAATTGATCTAATCCATTTTGACTTCAAAAATTAATTATATTGATTCTCAAAAAATAAAAAATACCACATAAATTAACACGGAAGAAATGTCATATTATAAAATGGTGATGATGATTAATTTTTCAAAGGATGATGCTGTTAATTTATTGATTCACTGATAAAGTGATAAAGTAAAAGTTAACAACATATATTTGGTAAGCAGATCAATACTAAAAGCATTTGTGTCCCATCTCTTATTAATAGTTAGTCCCATGTTCTTCAAATAAAGTTTGTACTGTTAAATCTGAATTTGGATGGGAAAATATCAGTAGGTAGATCTCCCATCACCTTCTGTGATGGTATCCTTGAAAGCACCACCATCGGGAATCATAGGTAAAACATGTTCCTGGTGAGACACAACAACATCCAACAAATAAGGTCCAGGAGTGTCTAACATCTTTTGTATAGCAGCTCTAACATCATTCTTGTGTGTGACTCGAGCAGCAGGTATATCACAAGCCTCCGCAAATTTCAACATGTTAGGAAAAATCTTTGACTTGTTAGAAGGATTTCCGAGATAAGAGTCTGCTCTATTTGCCTTATAGAACCTATCCTCCCACTGGATCGTCATTCCTAAGTGTTGGTTATTTATAATCATCATCTTAACAGGAAGATTCTCCACTCTAATTGTTGCTAACTCTTGCACATTCATCATGAAACTTCCATCTCCATCAATGTCCACAACAATTACATCTGATCTTGTAACAGCTGCTCCTATTGCAGCAGGCAATCCAAATCCTAATGCACCGAATCCACTAGATGTCAACAACTGCATTGGATTTTTGTACTTATAGTATTGAGCAGACCACATCTGGTGTTGGCCTACACCACTAGTTATAATGGCATTTCCATTAGTTAACTCATCAAGGACTTGGATTGCATATTGTGGAGGAATGGCTCCACCAAAGAAATTGTACTTCAAAGGGTACTTCAATTTTTGCTCTGTTAACTCTTTCCTCAAGGGAGAGAAATTCAGCTTCAGCGTCGCCTTTCTCTGATGCAATATTGAATTCAACCCTTGTAATGCCAACTTAATATCTCTACAAATGGATACATGAGGTTGCTTGTTCTCCTTTGAGTCAATATTTTTTCTCTGCTTGCAAATGTTTCTAATTTACCAGTAACACGATCATCAAACCTTACTCCAAATGCTAGCAGCAAATCACTACTATCCACTGCATAATTTGAATAAACAGTACCATGCATCCCTAGCATTTGAAGGGAAAGCTCATCGCCTGTTGGAAACACTCCCCAACCCATCAAAGTACTCGCCACTGGAATACCTGTGCGTGCAAAAACACCTCAATCCCAAGTAAGTTCGGCCTAGATAATTATATAAATATTCGTATCGATCTAATAAAATATAATTGGTAATAGGAATTGATTCTTTACATTTCTACTGACAATTAGAATATGGAGTATTTGAAGGATTATTCCTTCTTAATTAATGCAAAGAATTAAAACATCTTGTAACTCTTCATAATAAATCTGTGTAAATATCCGTAAGTCATAAGAGTTTGTAGAATTAGAGAGTTATCACTTCATAAATGTTACACATTCATTCAAATGACAGTTTTTGATAAATGTAACTTTGTGAATGAAAAGACATTCAGAAGTCTTGAAAGTTACTTGCCTTTATGACTTGTCATTAATTAAAGAGTAATGTTACATAACGTGTATTAACTCTGTTTGTCTTCTTTCACTCTTTTTATGAGTGAAACGTAAATGATATACCTATTTAAGGAGCATCATTTTGAGAACTAAAGAGGCAAGAAAACATAGAACAAAATACTCTCTTTTTCATCAATTCTCTCCCTCAATATTGGCTTCCTACTCTTTGTGAACTTTTGGGCAATTGGTTTGAGCAACCTCCAAACTTCCAGCCACAAGTGCACGTGTTTGGAAGTAGCTGTGGAACCTTGGGGAGCGAACGGCTAGAAGGATTTGCACCGGAGTCGGGCCGAAATCGCTTTTAAGGCAGTGGCTTGCCACGACACAGTGTTTGTGACTACTCTATTACTTTTTATAATTCCTGTCCATTATCAATATTGTACTATTTTTCCAACAATTTGAAAGAGATTTACTTACATATAATATTGATAAATGGATATTTCTTTAAACAAGACTAATCCTTTGTTTGATTTATTTGCTACTAATAAATCTGCTAAGACGACACAGTACAGCTTGAAAAAGAACTATGGTGATGAAGTGATTGGTGCGGTAGTCATCGAGGCAAATTTGGTAGGTAGCAAAACTGACTGGGTGTTGGACACAGGTGCTTCAAGGTATTTTTGCGCCAACAAAGAGTTATTACATGACATTGAGGAGTCTGGTGATGAAGAATGTTTATACATGGGTAACTCCACTACTGCTGGAGTTATGGGTAAAGGAAAAACTTTTCTTAATTTAACTTCTGGTAAGATATTAGTCTTGAATAATGTTTTGTATGTTCCCTCCCTCCGTAGAAACTTAGTTTCTGGAGCACTTCTAAACAAAGTAGGCCTTAAACTTGTTTTTGAAGCTGATAAAATAATTATTTCTTGTGGCGGAGACTTTGTTGGGAAGAGATACCCTAGTGGGGGGCTTATTTCTACTAAACATTGTTCAAGAGATTGCCAATAATGCAAATATTTCTAATTCTACTTATATTGCTGAGTCTATTAATTTGTGGCATGGTATACTAGGTCATGTTAATATTGCTTCTATTAAAAGACTAAGAAAAATGGAGTTAATTCCTGTGGTAAATATTGATGATGTTTCTAAATGTACTGTGTGTGCAGAAGCAAAGCATGCCAAGAAATCTTTTAAATATGTTACTAGTAGAAAGACCGAGTTGCTTGAACTAGTACATTCTGACTTAGCAGATTTTAAGAACATTGCTAGCAAAGGTAGAAAGAAGTATTACATTACTTTTGTTGATGACTTTTCTAGGTACACTAAGATATATCTTCTTAAGTCTAAAGATGAGGCTGAAAATATGTTTTTGAAATTCAAAAGTCGAAGTAGAAAATCAATTAGACAGAAAAATCAAGAGATTTAGATCTGATAGGGGAGGTGAATATAGTACTAAAACTCTAGAAGCTTTTTGTGAGAAAATGGTATTATCCATGAGTTTAGTGCTCCCTCCCTATACTCCCCAACAAAATGGTGTAGCCGAATGAAAGAATAGAACCCTTAAGGAAATGATGAATTTCATGCTTTTAAGTTCGGGTCTACCTGACTATGTGGGGGGGGGGGGGGGGGAAGCCATCCTGTCTGCATGCTATATTCTTAATAGATTCCCTCATAAGAAGTTAACAAGACCTCATATGAGTTGTGGAAAGAATTTGCCCCTAACTTGAAATTTTTGAAAATGTGGGGGTGTTTGGCTAAGGTTTGTCTACCTGTTTTTAAACGGGTAAATGTAGGCTCTAAAACTTTTGACACTGTCTTTATTGGTTATGCTCAAAATAGTGCTGCATATAGATTTATGTCATTAAATGATCATTCTATTAGTGAATCTAGACATGCAGAATTTTTTGAGCATATTTTTCCTTTGAAAATTAATGTGCCTAGTGATATACAAAATAATGCTTCTACATCTATGTCTGTTAACTCTCATATTGTGCCTTCTTCTGATGTTATTTCTAACGAGAATGAAAATGAACTTAGAAGGAGTAAAAGACGTAGAACTGAGACAAGTTTTGGTCCTGATTTTATCACCACCATCTTGACTGAGAATTTTGACATTGATGCTTTAAATGATGAATTAGTGTCTATATACTTAATAGATGAGGACCCTAAGACTTATGATGAAGCAATGAGTTTAATAGATACAATTTTTTGAAAAGAGGCCATTAAAAGTGAATTAGACTCTATAGTCTCTAATCACACTTGGGACTTGTATGATTTGCCTAAAGGTTGTAAACCCATAAGTAGCAAATGGATATTTTTTTAAAAAAAATTGAGGCCTGATGGTATAACTGATAAATATAAGGCTAGACTTGTAATTAGGGGTTTTAACCAAAAGAAAGGTGTTGATTATTTTGATACTTATTCTCCTGTGATTAAAATAGCGACCATTAGGACTGTTATTGCTCTAGCCGCTATTCATGATTTAGTGGTACACCAAATGGATGTCAAAACAATATTTTTAAATAGTGACTTAGAGGAAGAAATCTATATGACTCAACCTGAGGGTTTTGGGGTCCCAGGACAAAAGGATAAAGTATGAAAATTGAGAAAGTCCTTATATGAATTAAAGCAGGCACCTAAGCAGTGGTAGGAGAAATTTAATTTCACATTAATGGATAATGACTTTGTTGTTAATTCATCTGATACCTGTGTTTATTGTAAAATGATAAGATCAGATTGTGTGATTATATGTTTATATGTTGACGACATGTCAATCTTTGGTCCTAATGTGAATGTTGTAAATGAGACTAAGAATTTTTTGTCTTCTAAATTTGAAATGAAAGACCTTGGAGAAGTTGATGTGATTTTAGGGATCAAAATCAAAAGAATTGTTAATGGTTTCTCTTTGTGTCAGTCTCATTATATTGAAAAGATGTTGAAAAGGTTTGATTATTTTGATGTAGTTTTAGTGAGAACTCCTTATGATCCTAGCATACACTTGAAAAAGAATAAAGATTCTAGTGTTTCTCAAATTGAATATGCTAAAATAATTGGGAGTGTATTCTTTCTCATGAACTATACTCGGCCTGATATAACTTATGATGTTAGTAGATTGAGTAGATATACTCATAATCCCAGTAATGAACGTTGAAATGCTCTTTATCGCTTGTTAAGGTATTTGAAAGGTACTATGGATTGGTGTTTGCATTTTAATAAATTTCCTGCTGTTTTAGAAGATTTTTGTGATGCAAACTGGGTAACTGACAATGATGAAGTTAGCTCCACCAGTGGCTATGTGTTTACTTTGGGTGCAGGTGCTATTTTTGGAAGTCTTCAAAATAGACTTGTATAGCACGTTCTACCATGAAATCTGAATTTATTGCTCTCGAGTTGGCAGGGCAAGAAGCTGAGTGGCTGAGAAACCTTTTGGCAGATGTGCCGTTATGGGAAAGACAAGCTTCACCAATTTCTTTATTTTGTAACTCACATGCGGCAATTGGAATTGCTAGAAACAGTGTGTACAATGGAAAAAAGAGACATATTCTCATCAGACATGATGCAGTTAAACAGTTGTTGAAACATGGTGTTATTTCCTTAGAATATGTAAGATCCAAAAGAAATTTGGCGGATCCTATGACCAAGGTTTTGATAAGGAAAATGGTCCTTGAATCGTCGAGGAGGATGGGGCTAAAACCCATGAATTGAGGTAATATGGTGGATACCCATTTGTGGTCAAACGAAGCCATATAGGCCTTCAATAAACACTACATATCCTATCCCTATGGCATGAGGCAGTGTATTATAAGGTTGAACTTATTTTGCTCTTAATGATTCATAGCCTTAAGGTGGTCTATGAGATAGACTTGATGGATTACCTATGTGAGTGTAAAGGTTGGTCACCTTTTATGAAAGACTTGGATCGTCTTTCTAGAGCACTCATGAGACCCAAGGTTTGTGTGCATGACCATAAAAGCACTTTGTAATATCGCGGAGGTTGCTTAAAATCAAGGATATGGTATGTGTTGTGGGGGTCTCAACATATGTCCATCTAGTTCAAGAGTACTTCACTTTTTGGATATTTGTTGTTGCCTCATATCACTACGTGTCAATTCAAATCGAAAGATATTGACACTTAAGTACAAGTTCCTTTCTTTTGCCCAGAAATTGTTCCATTCTTTATCTTTGCATTAGTGGGGGATTGAAGGATTATTCCTTCTTAATTAATGCAAAGAATTAAAACATCTTGTAACTCTTCATAATAAATTTGTGTAAATATCCATAAGTCATAAGAGTTTGTAGAATTGGAGAGTTACCACTTCATAATTGTTACACATTCATTCAAATGACAGTTTTTGATAAATGTAACTTTGTGAATGAAAAGACATTCAGAAGTCTTGAAAGTTACTTGCCTTTATGACTTATCATTAATTAAAGAGTAATGTTACATTACGTGCATTAACTCTGTTTGTCTTCTTTCACTCTTTTGATGGATGAAACGAAAATGATATAGGATTATTCCTTCTTAATTAATGCAAAAACTTAAAACATCTTGCAACTCGTCATAATAAATCTATGTAAATACCCGTAAGTCATAAGGGTTTGTAGAATTGGAGAGTTACCACTTTATAAATGTTATACATTCATTCAAATGACAATTTTTGATAAATGTAACTTTGTGAATGAAAAGACATTCAGAAGTCTTAAAAGTTACTTGCCTTTATGACTTGTCATTAATTAAAGAGTAATGTTACATTACGTGCATTAACTCTGTTTGTCGTCTTTCACTCTTTTGATGGATGAAACGTAAATGATATACCTATTTAAGGAGCATCATTTTGAGAACTAAAGAGGCAAGAAAACATAGAACAAAATACTCTTTCTTCATCAATTCTCTCCCTCAATATTGGCTTCCTACTCTTTGTGAACTTTTGGGCAATTGGTTTGAGCAGCCTCCAAACTTCTAGCCACGAGTGCACGTGTTTGGAAGTAGCTGTGGAACCTTGGGGAGCGACCGGCTAGAAGGATTTACACCAGAGTCGGGCCGAAATCGCTTTCAAGGCAGTGGCTTGCCACGACATAGTGTTTGTGACTACTCTATTACTTTTTATAATTCCTGTCCATTATCAATATTGTACTATTTTTCCAATAGTATTGTGTATACCTGTGAACTCAACAAAACGCCTTAACTCCTTGCTAGATTGTATGCACCCACCACCAACATATAAAACCGGCTTCTTTGAGTCAGAAATTAGTCTAGCAATTTGGTCAAACAACATCTTTTTTGGTGGTTGGGTGGGTCTGTACATATAACCTGGCAACTTCATTGGCTGATCCCAATTCGGAATCACCATTTGTTGTTGAACATCTTTAGGAATATCAATTAAAACTGGTCCAGGTCGACCTGACCTCCCTAGGAAAAACGCCTCTCGCACAATCCTAGGAATATCGTCAACCTAACGTAGATAATTATGGTTGGTAATTGATCTAGTTACCTTAATTAATTTCTTGAAATGCGTTTGTTCCAATCATCTTACGTGGAACTTGACCTGAAGTAGAAACAATTACAACTCCATAAGACCTTTAACAAGATTAGTACTTCATCTTGACGGCAATTGAAGTATCATCCTATTGCCCGCTGGAAAAAATTACTGTATTATTTTTCAATGGTCATGACTAAACAAATTTTGTTACGTAAATTACTCCCTCTCTTCAATTTTACTTGTCCACTATACTCATATATATTTTTACTTTTACTTGTCACTTTTAACATATCAAAAGAAAACTATATTTTTTCCCGACCCCACTTCTCAGGAGGATCAATAGTGTTCTCACTTATCTCCAACGTAACTCGAACCATCAACCTACCGGTCGATGATAGAGGTGCTCAACCACTTGAGCAAGCCTCACTTGTCTACAGTTTTTTTTTTTCATGTTTTAACTTCAGTATTAATTACTTATTTCTCAAATCTTTTTCTATGCCCTAAAATTAAACAGCAATTAATATAAATATTGTGATAAAATACTCATTTCAATCATTATTTTAAAGGGAAGGGTGCAAAATCAAATCTGGGCAAGTAAAAGTGAACTAAGGGAATACTAATTTTTGTCACTGTAGAGTAATCAAAATGGAAAAAGGGTCAAAAATACTCCTCTACTTTCATTTATTGGTTAACTTTACCCTTAGTTATACTATAGGGCTAAATATATCTATGTCGTTAGAAAACTTCACATGTATACCCCTCAGTTTAACAGATTTTCCCAAATCGATAAAAATCACCTCATTTCAATTGAAATTACTCAATTCCCTCTTTTAACCCTAACCCGACCCACAAATTAAATAAATCCAAAACAAGTTAAATCTAAAACACTCATCTCTCTGATCTTCTCCATCTCTTTCATGAAGAGGTTTTCATCTATCCTATCTATTAATGCCTGCAATATCGATGCGGGATGATTGAATCCTTAAGTGATATACTCGTTCTAAATGCATTCCGGCTCACTCATTCACCTTTGTGATTTGTTATTTTAATTTGGTGGATTGAAAGCTAAAACTAATATGATTATTGAGTTTGTAGTTCTTCCTTTTCTTACATGAGACACTTTTTGCAGCCAGGTTTTGTTTATGAATGTTTATGATCAAAGGTATCTCGCTCATGCAAAAAAATTTTGTCAAAAAAGATTTAAACAGTGGACAGCTTCCAATGTCCATATAATATGTTATCACTGGTGAAATTCCGTACTGTCATTATGACTTGGGATGTATTTGGTACGAAGGAAAATGTTTTTCTAGAAAATATTTCTTGGAAAATAAGTGGTTTTCTTACTTATTTTCTGGTATTTGGTTGTTAAGCAAATATTGTCCCAAGAACACCTAGGTATAATCTACTCAAATACTAGTGACACCTGACCCGACCACCACCTTAGACCTCGACTCCTAACACGGGATCCAGGATCCAACCCCGACAACCGATCCGGTACACGACCGCGACTTTTCGCCGGGATCCAACCCTGACTCACTACCCCAAAACCTACCCCAACTCCCAATCCAAAACCAGACCTCGACCATGACACCCGATCCAGGACCCGACCCCGACTCTTGATCCCAACCTTGACTCTCGAGTCTCGACCCGAGACTCAATCTCGACACCAGACCCAATACCCTATCCCGACACCTAATCCAAGACCCGACCTCAATTCTCGATCTGGGACCCAACCCAACTCCTGACCCCAACACCTGACCAGGGACCTGACCTCGACCCGGAACCCAATTCCGACACCAGATCCCAACTCTCGATCGAAAACGTGAATCAGATTCCCGATCCGGGAGCCAACCTAGTCTCCTAACCCAAGATCTGACCCTAACTCCCGACATGAGACCTGACCATGACTTTTGATTTGAGACTTGAGTCGGGGTTGGAACAGGGAGACTAGTCTCTAGTCGGGGGGTCGGGGTCGGAGGTTGGAAGTCGGGTTGAGATTGGACTTCAATTTTTGTCTCGAGGTTGGATCATGAATTGGTGTTGGGAGTTGTTCTCGGATCGAATTCAGGGTCGGATCAAGTTTTGGATCCCAAGTCGAGGTCAGGATTTTGGATCCAAGTCGGGTTTGGTAGTCGAGTATTGAGTCGAGGTCGGATCTAGGGTCTTTTGTCTTGGATCAAGGTTGAGAGTCAGGTCTCACATTGAGGTCTAAAGTCGGATCCCGAGTCGAGAATCGAGAGTCAAGTTCATGAGTCGGATCCCAGATTAGTGTCAGAAATTGGTACCCAAAACTCGAGTTAGGGTGGAAAGTTGAAGTGTGAAGTTGAAAGAGCGTGTTGGAAAATGTTTTCTTTACCTTGTTGAAGAGAAGCCATTTTGCTTATATTTGAGGAGAATAAGTTCATTGGAAAAATATTTTCTAAAACATTTAAGCCAAATATGAGAAAATTGGAAAATATTTTCTAAAAAATGTTTTCCTTCGTACCAAACACACTCTTGGAGTAGGCTTGTTTTGATGTTTGCTGGCAGAACTATGTGAAACCAAGTTTAACTTAGATTTAATTTGTTACTTGAGATGAAGAAGATTGGATAGATGTGTTTTTTAGATTTAATTTGGTATGAGTTCATTTAATTTAGTGGGTCGGGTTCGAATTAAAAGAGGGAATTTGGTAATTTTAATTGAAACGCGGTAAATTTTATTGATTTGGGAAAATTCATTAAATTGAGGGGTATACATGTGAAGTTTGCTAGCGATAGGAGCATATTTAACCCTATAGTATAACTAAGGGCAAAGTTAATCAATAAGTTGGGGTTGCAAATTATTTTCACTAAATCTCCAAAATATCAGTAAAAGGAAATATGAATAAGCAATAATTCAACAGTTTTTACAAATCATTTTAAAGGAGAAAGAAAGCCAAAAATTAGCTAATCCACACTCAATAAAAATGTCATTTTGACAACAAACACAAAGAAATTGAATCCAGGCTAACAAACAGACCTTTGAAAGAAAATCAAAAGAAACTTGGACAATTTAACCGTACTGTGTGCACTAAACTAATCTACTAATTTAAAAAAACAAAAAACAAATAGAAAAGGGAAATTAAATCGATGCTGAATATGGAGAATTAAACATAGCTAAAATATGACTATTCCAATTTTGGTGCAAAAGATGATTTTATTTAAATATTAGGTTAAACCATACACATAGTAGGAGCACATACGCTACCATTGGTAGTGAAAACATTAACGGGTCGTTTGGTAGAGTGTTTAAAAAAATTAATGCTTGCATTAGCTTTGTATATTATTAATATCTTGTTTGGTACACTTTTAATTTTCATTCTATGTATTACTAATACTTGCATTAGTTATACACTCTATTTGGTATTAAGGAGTGTATTACTAATGCATAAATATCCATGATATTAGTAATGCAATGGATTCCAATGCATGCATTAGTATGGTTAAAGTCACAATTGTCCCTCAAAATCTTTTCCACATCCTTTACACCATATTTATGGAGGATATTTTTGTAAAAAAATAAATTTTTTTAGAAATTATGCAATTCATGTTATTTTTAATACACCAAACCAAACACTGCATACGAAGAAAAAACATTACTAATGCAAGTATTATTAATATACAATATTTTGTACTAGTCCTATACACCCTACCAAACGATCCCTTAGTTCCAATGCATGCATTAGCATGGTTAAAGATATTGCCCTTCAAAACTTTTTCCACTATATTTGTGGAGGGTATTTTTGTAAACAAATATATTTTTTTAGAAATTATGCAATGCATGTTATTTTTAATATACTCAACCAAACACTGCATAAGAAAAATCTCAGTGTAACTAATGCAAGCATAATTAATACCAAGCATTATTAATGCACCAGATTCTGCACTATTCTTATACGTCCTACCAAACGAATCCTAAGGTTTCTAAGGCTAGCCAAAATATCACACATAGATGGTGGTACTAATTTAGGAGACACTAATCCACCCTTGTCTGCTTGTAGTTTTGACATGCTGTGCATCTTCTAGAGGAGTTGACGTGATAGTAATTTAATCATGTATTAGGTGCTTGGATCCTTTCTTAGCCAAAACGTCTGCTACTTTGTTTGCACAAAAAAAAATAAAAAAAATTACTATTTCAATTAAAGACGATTATGTAAAATTTCAGGCAAACATACAGTAACTATAATTCATAGTACAATAGGAAATGACAAAGGACCGGCTCTATGGCTAGACCAATAAAGCATATGCCTTAGGCCCTATTTTTGGAGGGCCCAAATCTTATCAAAAATATTACTTGGCACCGTTAGTTTTGAATATAAGTTTGTAAAACAGGACAACTCAACAAACTAAAATTAGTGCAAACACATTTACTTTTATGCAACATCTATGTGAAGGGTCTTTGCAAATATATTTTTCCTTCAGCAACAATGTTGAAATCTTTTATAAATAGCTAGCACTAGATTTGAGTCGATCACATCTCACATCACTACACGCACATCATCCTTACACACACAATATAATTGCTAGCTAGTATAGAGTTGAACATTCTATTTTTGTTGACTCTTATTTGTTCTCTTGTTACTGATCAGCAGAATTATCAAGTTATGCAGTACGTCCTTTACTGGCTTCCTATGTTATGCATTGCAAACTGGTGCATAACCAGTGTTAAGGTTAAGCTCTCCATCCACGGCATTTGGCCGACAAATGGTGAATGCAGGGAGGGCGACTCAATAAACATGTCAGTGTGATAAGTTCTTTAAGCCCCTTAATTTTAGGGGTTTATTTTTCAATAGTTACTAAAAGTAAAGTTAGGTGTATAGATTTTTTTTCTTTAAAAAATATTAAATTAAGCTAGAAAATAATCCATAATAATAGCCTCTCAGTCTCTTATACTCAGCAAACTATTCTAAGAAATAACCATCTCAAGTTTAAATAATATTGAGTAATTTTAAGTTTAACAATCAAGTCTGCTAAAATAGAATACACGTGTGGCGTACAAGATGTACGTGCTGTTGGGTTATGGGTATTTTTTCCTTCCTATGTGGATAAATAAAAGCCCAAATTTGGACCAACCCACTTTGCCTATAGCCCCAATTCTATGGGGCATATATATAGACCTTTTTAGGTCTTATTTTCTCATCACAAAAGAGAGAAATTAGCAGCCACACATAGAGAGAAAGAGCAGTTTTTCGCACCCAAATTCAGCCCTAAATTGCCAACTTCAAATTGCGATTCCCGCTTCGTTTCTTATCCGATTGAGCTGATTTTTGGACAGCTTGTTCCTCTCATCTCAATCTTTGATTAGGAAGGATTTGGTGCCCCGCAGCTCCAGTTTTGCATCCGTGAACAGTAGCTGCATTTTCGGGTTTTTGCTACTTTAATTCTCTAGTTTTTGGTGTTGTGCTTTATGTAGTGTTGCTCGTTGTTTGGCATTTATTTGGTGGCCATTTTGGAGAACATTATTGTAACTCTTGGTGATTATAGTGGAGGTTTTTGGTCCCGTGGTTTTTTACTCTTCACACTGAAGGGTTTTTCACGTAAATCTGGCGTCTCGTGTGATTGATTTATTTTATCCTTGCTTATCTATTTTGGTTGAAATATTTGTTGCCTTATTATCATTGTGCTTGGGTTTGTTTGTCTTCTCTTGGTTCAAATTGAAAGGGAAAGTTTATACTTGGGTATTCTTCCGCTGCTACCCTGTCATGCACTATTGTTAGTGCCCTTGCCTTTCCCAACAAAGTGGTATCAGAGCGTAGGTTGTTGTTGATTGTCGATTTGAATGATGGAGGCAAATATGAGCAAAATGGTGTGTTTGAATGGTAGTAATTATCATACTTGGAAAGGCAAGATGAAAGATCTCCTATTTGTCAAGAAAATGCATTTGCCTGTCTTTGCTTCTAATAAACCTCAGTCCGTGACAGATGAGGATTGGGAATTTGAGCACTTGCAGGTTTGTGGCTATATTAGACAATGGGTTGAAGATAATGTTAGAAATCATATTGTAAATGAGACATATGCCAGAAGTTTATGGGACAAGCTCGAGACACTGTATGCTTCGAAGACTGGTAATAACAAGTTGTTCCTATTGAAACAGTTGATGAATATCAGGTACAAAGAGGGCAGTCCTATTTCTGATCATATTAATGATTTTCAGGGTGTCCTTGACCAGCTGTCCGGAATGGGTGTAAAGTTCGATGAAGAAATTCAGGGACTTTGGCTTCTTAATACTCTGCCAGACTCTTGGGAAACTCTTCGAGTTTCTTTGACTAATTCTGCTCCCAGTGGTGTTGTAACTATGAAATATGCTAAGAGTGGTGTCTTAAATGAAGAGATGAGAAGAAGATCTCAGGCCTCATCTTCTTCAGCTTCACACTCCGATGTTTTGGTTACTGAAGATAGGGGAAGAAGCAAGTCCAGAGGTCCGAATGACAGAGGTACAAGTAGAAGCAAATCCAAGTCCAAATACAAGAATATCACATGTGACTATTGCCACAAGAATGGGCATATCATGAAATATTGTTACAAGCATAAAAAAGATATGAGACGACAAAAGAAAAAAGGCGATAATGAGAATCGTGTTGCTGTTGTTACTAATGATGATCTTCTTGTTGCTTATGGTGAAAATGCCATTAATCTTGTTCGTGATGAGTCTAGCTGGTTTGTGGATTCTGGTGCTACTTCTCATATCACGCCCAAGAAGGAATTATTTTCTTCTTATACTCCTGGTAATTTTGGGATGTGGAAAATGGGCAATAATGATGAGGTTGAAGTACTTGGCATTGGCACAGTTTGTTTGTAAAGTAATAATGGTTCCAAACTTGTTCTCAATAATGTCAAGCATGCTCCAGATGTTCGCCTGAATTTGATTTCTGTAGGGAACCTTGATGATGAGGGTTATATTAACACCCTTGGTGCTGGCCAGTGGAAGCTTACTAGAGGTTCAATGGTTGTGGCTCGTGGTGACAAGTTGTCTAACTTGTATGTATTTCAGGGCTCCACTTCAGAGGCTCAGTAAACTTGGTGGAGAATGATACTTCATCAGAGTTATGGCATAGAAGGCTGAGTCATATGAGTGAGAGGGGGATTGACAGTTTGGCTAAGGAAAATTTGCTTTCTGGAGTGAAACAAGAAAAGTTGAAGAGATGTGTTCATTGCTTAGCCGGTAAACAAAAAAGAGTTTCTTTTCAGAGTTATCCGCCTTCAAGAAAGCTTGATTTGCTGGAGTTGGTACATTCTGATTTGTGTGGTCCTTTTAAGGTAAGGTCTCATGGTGGTGCACTTTACTTTGTGACTTTTATTGATGATCATTCTCGCAAGCTCTGGGTATTTCCTTTGAAGTCCAAGGATCAAGTACTTGATGTGTTCAAGGGTTTTCAGGCCTTGGTTGAGAGACAGACAGGGAAGAAATTGAAATGCATCCTCTTAGATAATGGTGGTGAATATATTGGTCCTTTTGATAGATATTGTAGAGAGCAGGGTATTCGGCATCAGAAAACTCTTTCAAAGACTCCTCAGTTAAATGGTTTAGCAGAGAGGATGAATAGAACTCTAGTTGAGAGAGTTAGATGTATGCTTTCAGATTCTAAGCTGCCAGATTCCTTTTGGGCAGAAGCACTTAATACTGCTGCTTATGTTATTAATTTATCTCCTACCGTTGCTTTGAATGGTGATGTCCCTGACAGAGTTTGGTCCGGTAAGAATGTTTCTTATGATCATCTTAGAGTCTTTGGGTGTAAAGCCTTTGTGCATGTTCCTCAGGATGAAAGGTCAAAGTTGAATGTTAAAACTAGGGAGTGTATCTTCATTGGTTATGGTCAAGATAAATTTGGCTATCGTTTCTATGATCCAGTTGAGAAGAAACTTGTTAGAAGCCGTGATGTTGTGTTCTTTGAAGATCAAACAATTGAAGATTTTGACAAAGCTGAGAAAGTTGTTTCTCAGAGTAGTGAGAGCCTAGTTGATGTTGATCCAGTTCCTTTGACTATTGCACCTGAAGAAAATCTTCATAATGATGAAAATCAAGTTGATAATGAAGATGGTGATCATGTTCAGAATGACCTGGATGATGTTGATGCTCCAGTGCAAGATGATTTGGTTGATCAACAACCAGTTGTTATTGATGCTCCAGAGAGTTCTCTCAGACGATCTACTAGAGAGAGAATACCTTCATCTCGTTATTCTCTCAATGAGTATGTACTCTTGACTGACGGGAGAGAACCTGAGAGTCTTGATGAGGCCATGAAAAGTGAAGAAAAAGAAAGGTGGTTTGATGCTATGGAAGATGAAATTAAATCTTTGCATGATAATCATACCTTTGATTTGGTTAAGCTACCTAAAGACAGAAAAGCTTTGAAAAATAGGTGGGTTTTTCGGGTGAAACATGAAGATGGTAATCCAGTTCCACGGTACAAAGCTAGATTAGTTGTGAAGGGTTTTAATCAGAAAAAGGGAGTTGATTTTGATGAGATATTCTCTCCAGTTGTGAAGATGTCATCCATTCGTGTGGTTTTAGGCTTGGCTGCAAGTCTAGATTTAGAGGTTGAGCAAATGGATGTTAAAACTGCTTTTCTCCATGGTGACTTAGATGAAGAAATTTATATGGAGCAGCCGGAAGGTTTTGAAGTCAAGGGAAAAGAGAATCATGTTTGCAAATTGAAGAAGACCTTGTATGGTTTGAAACAAGCTCCCAGGTAGTGGTACAGGAAGTTTGGTTCTTTTATGAGTCAGCAAGGCTTCAAAAAGACTTCTTCAAACCATTGTGTTTTTGTGCAAAAATTCTCTCATGGTGACTTTATTATTGTGTTGCTTTATGTTGATGACATGCTTGTTGTTGGTCATAATGCTTGCAGGATTCAGAAGTTGAAGCAAGAGTTGAGTAAGTCTTTTTCTATGAAAGACTTAGGACCAGCAAGTCAGATTCTTGGCATGCAGATTGTCCGTGATAGAAAGGCCAAGAAGTTGTGGTTATCACAAGAGAAGTATATTCAGAAAGTACTTTGCAGGTTCAACATGGACAAGGCTAAGGTTGTCAGTACACCTTTAGCTATGCACTTTAAATTGAGCACGAAGCAGTGTCCTTCTAGTGATAATGAGAAGGAAGACATGAAGAAAGTTCCTTATGCTTCAGCCGTTGGTAGTTTGATGTATGCAATGGTTTGTACAAGACCAGATATTGCTTATGCTGTTGGTATTGTTAGCCGTTTTCTTTCTAATCCAGGAAGAGAGCATTGGAATGCTGTGAAGTGGATTATGAGATATCTTTGTGGCACTTCTAGTCTAAGTTTGTGTTTTGGTACAGAGAAGCCTATTCTTTGTGGTTATACTGATTCAGACATGGCTGGTGATGTTGATACTCGCAAGTATACTTCAGGGTATTTGGTCAATTTTGCAGGGGGAGCTGTGTCTTGGCAATCTAGGTTGCAAAAATGTGTTGCTCTATCTACTACAGAAGCTGAGCTTATTGCTGCCGTTGAAGCTTGTAAAGAGTTGCTCTGGATGAAGAGGTTCTTGGGGGAACTTGGTTGTGCTCAAGAGAGGTATGTGCTTTATTACGACAGTCAAAGTGCTATACATCTTGGCAAGAATTCTACATTTCATGGTCGGTCTAAACACATTGATGTGAGATATCATTGGATTCGGGATGTGTTGGATTCTAAGTTGCTTGAACTTGAGAAGATTCATACAGATGATAATGGTTCCGACATGATGACTAAAGCTTTGCCAAGCGGGATGTTTGAAGATTGTTGCATGATCACCGGGATGGCGGTCTCCTCCACATAGTTGTGAGGGCGAGAATTGTTGGGTTATGGGTATTTTTCCCTTCCTATGTGGATAAATAAAAGCCCAAATTTGGACCAACCCACTTTGCCTATAGCCCCAATTCTATGGGGCATATATATAGACCTTTTTAGGTCTTATTTTCTCATCACAAAAGAGAGAAATCAGCAGCCACACATAGAGAGAAAGAGCAGTTTTTCGCACCCAATTTCAGCCCTAAATTGCCAACTTCAAATTGCGATTCCCGCTTCGTTTCTTATCCGATTGAGCTGATTTTTGGACAGATTGTTCCTCTCATCTCAATATTTGATTAGGAACTGACAGAGTTGGATTTGGTTCCCCGCAGCTCCAGTTTTGCATCCATGAACAGTAGCTGCATTTTCGGGTTTTTGCTACTTTAATTCTCTAGTTTTTGGTGTTGTGCTTTATGTAGTGTTGCTCGTTGTTTGGAATTTATTTGGTGGACATTTTGGAGAACATTATTGTAACTCTTGGTGATTATAGTGGAGGTTTTTGGTCCCGTGGTTTTTTACTCTTCACACTGAAGGGTTTTCCACGTAAATCTGGCGTCTCGTGTGATTGATTTATTTTATCCTTGCTTATCTATTTTGGTTGAAATATTTGCTGCCTTATTATTATTGTGCTTGGGTTTGTTTGTCTTCTCTTGGTTCAAATTGAAAGGGAAAGTTTATACTTGGGTATTCTTCCGCTGCTACCCTGTCGTGCACTATTGTTAGTGCCCTTGCCTTTCCCAACACGTGCGACACACGAGATGCACACATGTAGAAGCTAATTTTATTAAATATACTTGAAACTTCTTATTAAGATTTGACTTTATGCCACCAATTTCATTGAGCCGACGCTGAACTGATAAAACATCATTTTTAATAAAGGTTGAAGTTTATTTAAGTATCCCCTGCTCTTCGAATACAATTTGATCCTTCTACTATTAAATCTGAATTTCAATGGTAAGTAATCAGTAGGAAGATCTGACATCACCCACTACGATGACATCCTTAAAGGCACCCCTATTTGGAATCATAAGTAAAACATGCTCCTGGTGAAAGACAAAGCATCCAAGAAAAAAGGTGCATGAGTGTCTTAACATCTTTTGTAAAGTATAGCTCACATCATTCTTGTTTGTCACTTGAGCAGCATGTATATCACAAGCCTTCGTGAATTTCAAGGAAAAATCTATGACTTGTTAGAAGGATTTTCGAGACAAGAGTCTGCTCTATTTGCATTATAGAACCTATCCTCCCACTGGATCGCCATTCCTAAGTGTTGATTATTTATAATCATCATCTTAACAGGAAGATTCTCCACTCTAATGGTTGCTAACTCTTGCACATTCTTCATGAAACTTTCATCCCTATCAATGTCTACAACAATTGCATCTGGTCTTGTAACAGCTGCTCCTATTGCAGTAGGCAATCCAAATTCCATACCGAATCCACTAGATGTCAACAACTACACTATATTTTTGTACTTACAGTATTGAGTAGACCACTAGACTTGAGTGTTGGGAAAGACAAGGCACTAACAAAGTGCACGACAGGTTAGCAGTGAAAGAATAATCAAGTCTAAACTACAAACAAACCTATGCACAATGATAATAGGACAACAAATATATCAACCAAAATAGATACGCAAGAGATAACAAGACAAAATAAGTAAACCACATGAGACACCAAGATTTAAATGGAAAACTCTTCAGTGTGAAGAGTAAAAAACCACGGGACCAATACCTATACTATAATCACCAAGAGTTATAATAATGTCCTCCAAAATGGCCACCAAAGAAATGCCAAACAACGAGCAACAATATATAAAGCACAACACTAAAAACTAGAGAACTAAAGGAGCAAAAGCACAAAAGCACAGTTACTGTTCATGGATGAAAAACTGAAACTACAAGCCATCAAATTCAATTCTGTCAGTTCCTAATCAAAGATTGAGATGAGAGGAACAAGTTGTCCAAAAATCAATTCAATCGGACAAGAAACGAAGCGAAAATCGTAATTTGAAGTTGGCTGCTAGGGTGAAAATTTTGGGCAAAAATCTGCACAATTTTCTCTCTATATGGCTGCTGAAACTCTCTTCGTGGATGTGAAAAATAAGACCTAAATAAGCCTTATAGATGCCCCATAGAAGTGGGCCTATGGGCAAAAGTGGATTGGTCCAAATTGGGTTTTTATTTACGGAAAAGAACACTACATGACCCATCTAAAAACAAATGACTCATGTTTGGGCTATTGGACATGGAGTGACCAGTCAACCCAAACTAATTCCAAAAATGGCCAGTCGAGACTGTATCAATATGGTATATGAATTGTACCAATATATGGTATAAGGAGTGCATTAATATGGTACATGGACTATATCAATATGGTATAAGGATTGTATCAATATGGTATATGGACTGTACAATATGGTATATGAACTATATATGCATATGCTTTTCTGTATAAACTATAGAAATATGGCATAGAGACTGTATCATTATGGTATATGAACTGTATATGAACAAAAAAATATGAAGAGTATAATATGTATAGACACTGTATAATTCTTATATAGAGTATATATTTTTGTATATGATATGTATAAAAATTGTATCATTGTTGTAATATGTATCTGTATAGGATATGTATATAAATTGTATCATTGTTGCTTAAAATTGTACCTATCACAATTCTATATGTAAAAAAAATATATCACTATAATATAAAATGTATCATAGTGCTAATTATAGTGCCTGTAAGGATAATTATAGTACTACAGTCTAAAATAATTGACATTAGAAATTAAACAATAAAATAACGAAAAGACAAAAAAGAAGAAGAAGAAGAAGAAGGCAGTAGCAGCGACAAAAAGGCCTAAAATGGCTACCTTTTGAAATTGCAAAATCAATGGCTATTTCGGTGGAAATAGTTTTGAAAAAAGTGACATTTATGTCCTTTTCCCTTTTATTTATCCATATAGGAAGGGAAAAAGACCCATAACCCAACAATTCTCCCCCTCATTACTATGTGGAGAAGATCGTCATCTCGGCGATCATGTAACAATCTTCAAACCTCCCTCTTGGCAAAACTTTAGTCATCATGTAAGAAATATTATCATCCATATGAATCTTCTCAAGTTCAAGCAACTTAGAATCAAACACATCTCGAATCCAATGGTATCTCACATCAATGTGTTTAGATCGATCATGAAATGTAGAATTCTTGCCAATATGTATAACACTTTGACTGTCGCAATAAAGCACATACCTCTTCTGAGCACAACCAAGTTCCCCCTAGAATCTCTTTATCCAGAGCAACTCTTTTCAAGCTTCAACGTCAACAATAAGCTCAACTTCTGTAGTAGATAGAGCAACACATTATTGCAACCTAGATTGCCAAGATACAGCTCCCCCTACAAAAGTAACTAAGTACCTTGAAGTAGACTTGTGAGTATCAACAAAACTAACCATGTCTGAATCAGTATAACCACAAAGAATAGGCTTTCCTGTACCAAAATACAAACTTAGACTAGAAGTGCCACAAAGATATCTCATAATCCACTTCACAGCATTCCAATGTTCTCTTCCCTGATTAGAAAGAAAACAGGTAACAATACCAACAACATGAGCAATATCTGTTCTTGTACAAACCATTGCATACATCAAATTACCAACAGCTGAAGCATAAGGAACTTTCTTCATATCTTTCTTCTCATCATCATTAGAAGGACATTAATTCGTGCTCAATTTGAAGTGCATAGCTATAGGTGTACTGACAACCTTAGCCTTATCCATGTTGAACCTTCGAAGTACTTTTTGAATGTACTTCTCTTGTGATAACTACAACTTCTTGGCCTTTTTGTCACAGACAATTCGCATGCCAAGAATCTACCTTGCTGGTCCTAAGTGTTTTACAACAAAAGACTTACTCAACTCTTGCTTCAACTTCTGAATTCTGCAAGCATTATGACCAACAACAAGCATATTATCAACATAAATTAATACAATAATAAAGTCACCATTAAAGAATCTTTGCACAAAAATACAATGGTCTGAAGAAGTCTTCTTGTAGCCTTGCTGATTCATAAAAGAACCAAACTTCCTGAACCACTGCCTAGGAGCTTGTTTTAAGCCATTCAAGTTCTTCTTCAATTTGCAAACATAATTCTCTTTTCTCTTGACTTTAAGTCACGCCCCAAAATGGTAATGATAGAAAAGAACCGTATACACTTACTTTACAAACACTCTATGATATATATGAAATTATGGGATATCTAAAATGAGCTGTATATATACACGAGGGAGTTATACTAACAAACTATACAATACGCTGCTGCATGATGTCCATGAAGCCTCTAATCAGTTTAACACACTATATTATGAATAAATAGTTGGCATAGGGCCTGACATACCCAACTAGAGACCTGTACATATAATAAGAAATACTAGACATAAACTGGCTCCAGAGAGAGATGGGGCTCACCAAAAATATCAGCTAAAAATGACAATAGAGCCTAACGTGGATGTCTGCTATCCTGTGAATCTGAGTCTGCATCAATAGTATGTGGTAATGTGGAGACATCAGTACATATATAATATGTAATGGCATGAAAGCATACAGAATAACAACTAGACAAGTACGAAAGCTCATATGAATCTAGTACCAAGGTGAAAGAATTATGAGCATACAAGTACAACATATATGACATGAAACTGTAACCTATGCACTAACCTTATTAGTTCATCATATAATGTCCAGGAGGGCATTCATTATAATATAGAACCTATAATTTTCCTAGGTAATGTACTTAAACTATCTGTAGTACAAATAATCATAGGATGGCCTACCAAAGGCGATCTGAATCACATATAAGGCGTATCCAAATACATATGACTATGATTTAAACGTATAACTGTAATCGTAGTATGATACAAGGTATGACGTTCTAGGGGCTCACTATGAGGGTCTGCGCGTACCAGTGCATTACGTTCCAGTTGACTCCAAATACAAATGATGCCACAAAGGCGGGTACACCCCAATGTTCGGGCTCACTATAATGGTCTAGTCTCGATCTTGTGCACAGAATCACGTCAAACGCATATGTCAAGTAAAACCTATGTCCCCCCCCCCACTCCGTCGTTTACGTTTAACAAATAATGCCTCAAAGGCCTCTGACGTGTGAATTACGGTAATGGTCATTTAGTTACTAGATACAAGTGTAACTATGCTATGGATATTTGCTTCCATTCGTAACATGTGATATACATATATATATATATATATATATATATATATATATATATATACATATATATATATATATATATACATATATATACCATGTGACCAAAGAATTTCAAGTAAAGGAACTTAAGATGATATTGAATATTGTAAAGATTTGACATAAAGAGAGAAAGGTAGATGCTTATAAGCTTGATGGCAAGACGAGGGAATGATATATAACAAATGAAAGCCTACCTTCATATCCTATAAGAACTATATTGATGTTTATAAAAAGGAGCACATGACTTAGATGGTGCCTTAGTGGCGAGGGAAGGTTTAGCTTTACATACCTTAGTGCTTTACTAGCTACAATGGTATTTCGAGCCTCAAATTATTCAACCCCCAATAGCGTAGCATTTATCTTTTCAACCACAGATTCCCGCTATTTGATAAGCAACCAAATAACTACAAGGATAACGTATACATTCATCAATAACCTGTAGATTCATGTACCAAGTTATTCCAATAGTCTTCACTTATGCCCGAAATTAATTGAATTTTTTAACAAGAATTCAGAATGAATTCTTTAGTTTCTAACTTATAGAATCCAATAACCAATCCGCCCAATTGGTAGGAATTTCAAAAATCCCATTTTATCACAATTTCAACTTTTTCCCTTTCCTCAAGAACCCTAATCAACCAAGTTCATTTTAAAAGCTAGTATAAAAACTCAAATTAAATATCCCCAATTACTTATTTGTAATCATATTCAAGAAAAAGATGGAGAATTTACCTCTTGAAATTCACTCTTGCTATATATTTGAAATTGATGAAGAAGAATTAGAGTACTAGTACTACAACTCCTATACGTTTCTTGTTTTCTTTAGCTAGGGAAATAGGAACCTTTGCCCACCTTTTTCTCTTTTAAGTACTAGTACTGCTTTGATATTTCCCTCAATTTTTCTTGCAATTTGCTGGACAAGGAAAAGAGTAACAAAAGGGTTTCTTTTGGTTGTTCACGTTCTGGAAAAATAGGGTAAGCAAAGAAAATTTCATCCTTTCCTTTAATTCACAAGTACTCTTCTTAGAAAGAGTTAAAAGTGCCCCCCACACAATTAAAGCATTAACAATTAAAATAGAATGAGAGAGATCCATTATTTTCCAACACAATTGGCAACATGTGCAAATATATCAATACATAGTACAATTCATCATCAATTATATGCACAATTTAATGATTCTTTATAAACCAAGAGTCGCACTTGTCTAAAGTGTTAAATTAATTTGATTTTTTTTTCGAGGTGCTACAATCTCCTCCACTTAGGATCATTCATCCTCGAATGATTCTTATAGCTTACTTTCTATTTCACAAGTATCCAAGACAACTATAAGATCATTTATCCAACTTCGGTCTCACTTTACCCCATTATAAGGCCTTTAAATTTGGCTAACTCTCCAAATTTCCAAAAATTTTGCCATAATTTTCTTTTTAAATAGGCCTATCGAGAACCTGTCAACAAGTCATAATACATCCAAATATGCTTCGCAGAGCGTCACAACAAATATAATATTCAACAGACAATACACGAGGCTCCGCGTGTCCCTAAACTCAACAAATAATACCTGAGGCTCCTCTTGGCCTTAAACTCAAATAAAAGTAACAACCAATGATGTAACTTACCTTATACTTTGCATCCGCATACTGTGTCCATGCAAATCTAAAAAATCATAGGCACAAATCATGTAACTAAACATATCAAGTAAGAATCAAATGTCAACAGAACAAAATATAGTAGAAACTAACGACTAACGATCATATAAAGGGACAAGTAGTTTAAGAACCTTCTGATGGTTCTTGGAACAAGTATGGGTATTTAGTTTTCATATCCGCTTCTGCTTCCCAAGTGGCTTCTTCTACGTCTTGATTCCTCCAAAACACTTTAACCGAAGTTATGTCTTTAGTTCTCAGCTTTCTGACTTGCCGATCCAATATAGCCACGGGGACTTACTCAAATGATAAGTCTTCTGCAAGCTCAATACCCTCTGTAGGAATAATGTGTGAAGGCTCTCCTAAGTATTTAAGTAGCATAGACACATGAAAGATGGGATGTACTACAACCAACTCCGAAGGTAACTCTAACTTGTATGTTACATGGCCAATTTTTGTGAATAATTTTATAAAGCCCAATATACTTGGGACTTAGCTTACCCTTCTTTCCAAATCGCATAACGCCTTTCATAGGCGACACCTTCAGAAATACTAAATCATCAATTTGAAACTCTAAATGTCTACACCGCACATATGCATATGACTTTTGCCTACTCTGAGACTGCTCTCGTATCAACTTAACCTTCTCAATGACTTGATGGACTAGATCTGGTCCTAATAACTGAGCCTCGCCTACTTCAAACCAACTAATAGGCGATCGACATCGTCCCCATCTAGGGCTTCGAATGGAGCCATGCCAATAATGGAGTAATAGTTGTTATTATAAGCAAATTCTATTAAGGGCAAATGATCAACCCAATTGTCTTTAAAGTATAGCACGCATGCTCTCAATATGTCTTCGAGCGTCTGAATGGTGCGCTCGGCTTGGCCGTCTGTCTGCTGATGAAATGCAGTGCTAAGATTCACCTGTGTACCCAAACTTCTTTGGAATGATTTCCAGAAATGTTCTGTAAACTGGGCAACTCTATCTGAAATAATGGACATCGGGGTCCCATGTAGGCGAACAATCTTTTTTATATATAATTTGGCATAATCTTCAGCTATGCTGGTAGTTTTAACAGGAAGAAAATGGGATGATTTTCTCAGCCAATCAATTATTGCCCAAATAAAGTCATGTTTCTGATAAGAAAAAGGTAAACCTGTGATGAAATCCATATTGATAGTGTCCCATCTCCACACTGGAATACTAAAGGTTTGGGCTAGGCCACCGGGCCTCTGATGCTCGGCTTTCACTAGTTGACAATTGGAGCATTGTGCTACATACTCTGTTATATCTTTCTTCATGTCATTCCACCAGTAGATCTCTTTAAGATCATGGTACATCTTCATAGAGCCGAGATGGATTGAATAATAGGAGCAATGTGCCTCAGCCATAATATGTTGTATCAACCCATCTACATCACATACACATAGTCTACCTCAGCACTTCAAAGTGCCATCGCCTACTAGCTCAAATGTTGTGACTCAATGTTGTTGAATTCCTTCTTTGTACTGGAGTAATAAGGGATCATCATACTGCCTCTATTTTGCCAATGCACTGACTGATGACTCAGCTGTATTGAGTACCATAACGCCGCCATCTTTGGAATCCATAAGAAGGACTCCAAGGATGACTAATTTGTGAACATCTCTGCTATCTCACACTGAATAGGTGACAAATATGCTAGACTACCCATGGATAGTCTACTAAGAGCATCTGCTACAATGTTACCTTTGCCTGAATGATAGAGAATATTGACATCGTAATCTTTTAACAACTCTAGCCACCTCCTCTGCCTCATATTCAACTCTTTCTGCTTAAATAAATATTGGAGACTCTTATGATTTGTAAAGATATCAACATGCACTCTACATAAATAATGACATCATAGTTTTATCGCAAATACCAGTGCTGTAAGCTCTAAGTCATGAGTGGGATAATTTTGTTCATGCTTCTTCAACTGCCGAGAAGGTACGCTATAACTCTTCTATGCTGCATAAGGACGCAACCCAAGCCAATACCTAAAACATCACAATACACAATATACCCTTATGTTCCCTCTAGTAAGGCTAATACTAGAGTTGTAGTCAATCTATGTTTTAGCTCTTGGAAACTTCTTTCACAAGCATCTGACCATTGGTATGTAACTGCTTTCTGTGTCAATTTAGTCAATGGGGTAGAAATAGAGGAAAATCCCTCCATAAATCTCCTATAGTAACCGGCTATCCCCAAGAAACTACGCACCTCTATAGGAGTGGTTGGTCGAGGCCAATTCTTCACATCTTCTATCTTTTGAAAATCTACTCTAATGCCTTCTCCAGATACCACATGACTACGAAAAGAAACTGAGGTCAACCAGAACTCACATTTAGAGAACTTGGCACACAATTGATGCTCTCTGAGTTTTTGCAATACTGACCTCAAATGATCTGTATGCTCAGTTTCATTACGTGAATATATAAAAATGTCATCTATAAATACAATCACGTATATATCAAGAAAGGGTTTGAAATCCCTATTCATCATATCCATGAAGGCTGCTGGGGCATTCGTCAGTCCAAATGACATAACAAGGAGCTCGAAGTGTCCATATCTTGACCGAAAGCTGTCTTAGGAATGTCTGCTTCACGAATCCTTAGCTAGTGATAACCGAACCTCAAATCGATCTTTGAAAAGCATTTAGCTCCCTGCAATTGATCGAATAAGTCATCTATTCGGGGAAGAGGATATTTATTCTTTATTGTCACTTTGTTCAGCTGCCTGTAATCTATACACATCTACAACGAGCCATCTTTCTTACATATAAATATCACTGGCACACCTTAAGGTGATATACTGGGTCAAATAAAGACTTTATCAAGCAAGTCTTTCAATTGTACCTTTAGCACTTTCAATTTTGCAAGCGCCATCCTATAAGGTGGAATTGATATTGTCCGGGTACATATTAATATCGAAATCGATCTCTCTGATGGGAGGTAGTCCAGGAAGTTCATCAAGAAACATAACTGGATACTCATCCACCACTGGTATAGATTGGAGAGTCGGTGCCTGTTTTTTGGCTTCAAGGTCTTTCACTTGGATTATGGGGTACAAGCACCCTTTTGCAATAAGCTTTTGTGCCTTAAGATAGGAAATAAACCTTCCTCTAGGCATTATAGAATTACCCTTCCACTCCAGGACTGACTCTCCTGGGAAATGGAATCGGGCTATCTTGGCTCGACAATCCACTGTAACATAACAAGAGGATAACCAATCCATATCCATAATGGCATCGAAGTCGACCATTTCAAGTTTAAGCAGATTAGCCAATATAGCACGATAACATACTGTCACCACACAAGCATAATAGACTCGTCTATCTATAATAGGTTCTCCAATTGGAGTCGATACTGCAAATAGTTCATGTAACAACTACAACTCTATTTTAAATTTTTTAGCAACAAAAAGAGTAACATATGACAGGGTAGATCATGGGTATATCAAAGCATATACATTGTGTGAAAAAACAACTAAGGTATATGTGACCACGTCTGGAGATGCCTCTGAATCTTATCGACCAGCTAGTGCATACATACGATTCGGGCTAGTGCTCAAATCGAACCCTTTACCTCAACCAGATCCTCTACATGTTGGTGTCTGAGGACCACGATAAAAAAGGTACTGATGACGATGAGGCTAATGCAGATCCTGTAAGCTGTGATCAATCATCTCTACCTCTATCTTTGAGATGAGGACAATCTCATACCAATAACAGTCATTTAAGCTATGTCGACACTCCCCTCCATGTGCTTGACCACACTGGCTGCTTGTAGGTCGAGGTGGTAACCCCCGACTGGTGCCCCTCTGAGGCCGTAAATATAGTTCTCTAAAATTCTGACCCTACTCATATCTACGTCTCGAGGATGAAGCTGGAGCATTAGATGTGAAGCGCACAGTTGACTGGGCATGCCTAGGTAGCCCTCTACTAATAGAAGTTCCACTGCTCCTCTGATTCTGGCAAGCCATCTTGGTTCTCTTACTCTGCTCCCTCTCGCTATCTACTTCACGATTATGCTGATCCTTCTCTAACTGCTGTGCACGTGCCATGATTCTTGCTATAGCTAAATCTTTACACATAGCATCAACAGAAAGAAGGTCCTTCAAAGGACCCACGAGGCTATTCACAAAGCGATGAATCTGTGATGTCTGTGTGCTAACCAACTCTGGAGCAAATCTGGACAACTGTGTAAACCACAAACAGTATTCTTTGACACTAAGATTACCTTGCCTTAGAGATAAAAATTCATCTACCCTTGCTTCTCTGAGCTCTAATGGCATGAAATGATCCATAACGGTCCTCATAAAGTCTGTCCAGACTACCGAGGGAGCATCCTGACCCTTTGAGGTTACCCACATATCATACCAATCAACAACAACCTTTTTAAATCGATAGACAGCCAATTCAACTGCATCTGTGTCTGATATCCGCATTACCCTTCAAATTCTATGAGTCTCATCAATGAACTACTGAGGGTCCTCTGTAAGATTAGAACTTGGGAATTCTGGCGGATTCACAGGGAGGAAATCTTTGATCTTAGATTTGGCTACCCCTTCCTGAGCAACAACAGGTACATCCATATTCTGTCTCTGGGCTTGAGCGGCTAACAACTGTGTAAGCAACTGTATTGCTCCTCTGAGATCCTGATTTGAGGCACTTAGTAGCGGGATAGGAACTACTGTTGGTGCCACTGTAGGTCCAGAAACCCCTGCAGGTCCTTCTGTCCCGGGCATTTGAAAACCTGGAAGCATGAAACCCACCAAACTTTCTTGAGTCCTATTCAGATCCACCAATACGGGAGATTTCCCTGTAGTGGTAGCCTCTTGAGTGGTGCTAGTAGTGGCCTGTTGGGCTACTTTGTCCTTTTCTATAGTAGACATGATCTGTATCAAAGATAAGTAGAATATGAGTCAGAAGTAACTTTCTGTGATTTAGCTCTATTGCACGATCTAGATAATAAATGAAGGTCAAATTCCTAAATATCCATGCAGTCCCTTAATTATAAATGTGGCGCGCAACACATCGATAAGTAAGGTCCTACTAGACACGTCTTCATATACTTCCTGAGACAACTGAACCTAGGCTCTGATACCAAGTTTTCCACGCCTCAAAATGGTAATGACGGATAAGAATAGTATACACTTACTTTACAAGCACTCTATGACATATACGAGATTATGGGATAATAACGAATAAGATATCTAATATGAGTTGTATATATACATGAGGGAGTTATACTAACAAAAACTATACAATACACTGCTGCATGATGTCCATGAAGCCTCTAATCAGTTTAACATACTATACCATGAATAACTAGTTGGCATAGGGTCTGACATACCCAACTAGAGACCTGTACATATAATAAAAAATACTAGACATAAACTGGCTCCAGAGAGAGATGGAGCTCACCAAAAATATCAGCTGAAAATGACAATAGAGCCTAACGTGGACGTTCGCTATCTTGTGAATTTGAGTCTGCATTAATAGTATATGGTAATGTGGAGAGGCCAGTACATATATAATATGTATTGGTATGAGCAGATAGAATAACAGCTAGACAAGTACTAAAGTGAAAGAAATATGAGCACACAAGTACAACATATATGATATGAAACTATAACCTATGCACTAACCTTATTACTTCATCGTATGATGTCCAGGAGGACATTCATTATAATATAGAACCTATAATTTGCCTAGGTGATGTACTTAAACTATCTGTAGGACAAATAATTATAGGATGGCCTACCAAAGGCGATCTGAATCACATATAAGGCGTACGTCGCCCAAATACATATGACTATGATTTAAACATATAACTGTAATCGCAGTCTGATACAAGGTACACCCTTCTAGGGGCTCACTATGAGGGTCTGCCCACAGGCCATATATGCCATATGTTGGCTTGGTTCAGGGGAAACCAATGCATGACATTCCAGCTAACTCTAAATACAAATGATACCACAACGGTAGGTATACCCCAATGTTCGGGCTCACGATAATGGTCTAGTCTCGATCCTGTGCACAAAATCACATCGAGCATATATGCCAAGTAAAACCTATCTACCCCTCCCCCTTCCCCCCGTCGTTTACGTTTATCAAATAATGCCTCAAAGGCCTGTGACGTGTGAATTACAGTAATGGTCATTCAGCTAATACATACAAGTGTAACTATGCTATGGATATTTACTTCCACTCGTAACATGTGACATATATATATATAGATATAGATATATATTCATAAGAGCCTACCTTCATATCCTATGAGAACTATATTAACGTTTATAAAAAGGAGCACATGACTTAGGTGGTGCCTTAGTGGCGAGTGAAGGTTTAGTTTTACATACCTTAGTGCTTTACTAGCTACGATGGTACTCCAAGCCTCAAATTATTCAACCCGCAATAGCGTAGCCTTTATCTTTTCAACCACAAGTTCCAGCTATTCGATAAGCAACCAACTAACTACAAGGATAACACATACATTCATCAATAACCTGTAGGTTCATGTACCAAGTTATTCCAATAATCTTCACTTATGCCCGAAATTAATCGAATTTCTTAACAAGAATACGGAATGAATTCTTTAGTTTCTAACTTATAGAATCCAATAACCAATCCGCCCAATCAGTAGGAATTTCAAAAATCTCATTTTATTACAATTTCAACTTTTTTCCTTTCCTCAAGAGCCCTAATTAACCAAACCCACTTTAAAAGCTAGTATAAAAACTCAAATTAAATATCCCCAATTACTTATTTGTAATCATATTCAAGATAAGGGTAGAAAATTTACCTCTTGAAATTCACCCTCGCTATATATTTGGAATTGATGAAGAAGAATTAGAGTACTAGTACTACAACTCACATACATTTCTTCTTTTCTTTAGATAGGGAAGTAGGAACCTTTGCCCACCTTTTTCTCTTTTAAATACTAGTACTGCTTTGATTTTCCCCCCAATTTTTCTTGCAATTTGCTGGAGAAGGAAAAGAGTAAGAAAAGGGTTTCTTTTGGTTGTTCACGTTCTGGAAAAACAGGGCCAAGTAAAGGAAAATTCATCCTTTCCTTTAATTCACAAGTACTCATTCTAGAAAGAGTTAAAAGTGGACCCTACCCAATTAAAGCATGAACAATTAAAATAGAATGTGAGAGATCTCTTATTTTTCAACACAATTGGCAACATGTGCAAATATATCAATACATAGTACAATTCATCATCAATTATATGCACCATTTAATAATTCTTTATAAACCAAGAGTCGCACTTGTCTAAAGTGTTAAATTAATTTGATTTTTTTTCGAGGTGCTACACTTCAAAACCTTTCGACTGCTCCATATAAATTTCTTCATCTAAGTTACTATAGAGAAAAGCTATTTTAACATCCATTTGCTCAACCTCTAAATCTAGACTTGTTGTTAAGCATAGAACCACATGATTGGATGACATCTTTACAACTGGAGAAAATATCTCATCAAAATCAACTCCTTTTTCTGGTTAAATCCCTTCATAACTAATCTAGCCTTGTACCGTGGAACTGGGTTACCATCTTTATGTTTCACCAGAAAAATCCATCTATTTTTTAAAGTTTTTCTGTCTTTAGGTAGCTTAACCAAATCAAAGGTATGATTATCATGCAATGATTTAATCTTATCCTCCATAGTATCAAACCGCCTTTCTTTTTCTTTACTTTTTATGGCCTCATCAAGACTCTCAGGTTCTCCTCCTTCAGTCAAAAGTACATACTCATTGAGAGAATAACGAGATGAAGGTATTCCTTCTCTAGTAGATCATCTGAGAGAACTCTCTAGAGCATCAATGATATTTGGTTGCTGATCAACCACATCAACTTGCATTGGAGAATCAACATCATCATTTTGAACATGATCACTATCTTCATTATCAACTTGATTTTCATCATTATGAAGATTTTCTTCAGGTGCAATAGTCAAAGGAACTGGATCAACATCAACTAGGCTCTCACTACTCTAAGAATCAACCTTCTCAGCTTTGTCAAAATCTTCAATTGTTTGGTCTTCAAATAACACAACATTACGGCTTCTAACAAGTTTCTTCTCAATTAGATTATAGAAATGGTAGCCAAATTCATCTTGACCATAACCAATGAAGATACACTACCTAGTTTTAACATCCAACTTTGACCTCTCATTCTTAGGAACATGCACAAAGGCTTTACACCCAAAGACTCTAAGATAATTATAAGAAACATTCTTACCAGACCAAACTCTATCAGGGACATCACCATTCAAAGTAGCAGTAGAAGATAAATTGATAACGTAAGCAGCAGTATTAAGTGCTTCTGCCCAAATAGAATCTGGCAGCTTAGCATCTGAAAGCATACATCTAACTTTCTCAACTAGAGTTATGTTCATCCTCTCCTCTAAACCTTTTAACTGAGGAGTCTTTAGAGGATTTTCTTGATGTCGAATACACTGCTCTCTGTAATATCTATCAAAAGGATCAATATACTCACCATCATTATCTGAGCAGATACATTTCAGTTTCTTCCTTGTCTGTCTCTCAACCAAGGCCTGAAAAATCTTGAACACATCAAGTATTTGATCATTGGACTGCAAAGGAAATACCTAGAGCCTCCGAGAATGATCATTAATAAAGGTCACAAAGTAAAGTGCACCACTATGAAACCTTCCTTTAAAAGGACCACACAAATCAGAATGTACCAACTCCAGCAAATCAAGCTTTCTTGAAGGTGGATGACTCTGAAAAGAAACTCTTTTCTGTTTACTGGCTAAGCAATGAACACATTTCTTCAACTTTGCTTGTTTTACTCCACACACACAAAAAATTCTTATTCAAACTATCAATCCCCTTGTCACTCATATGACTCAGCCTTCTATGCCATAACTCAGATAAAGTATCATTCTTCACCAAGTTTACTGAGCCTCTAGAAATGGAGTCCTGAAATAAGTATAAGTTGGATAACTTGTCACCACGAACCACAATCATTGAACCTCTAGTAAGCTTCCACTGGCTAGCGCCAAGGGTGTTAATATAACCCTCATCATCAAGGTTCCCAACAGAAATCAAATTCAAGCGAACATCTGGAGCATGCTTGACATTATTGAGAACTAGTCTCGAACCATTTTTACTTTCCAAACAAACTGTCCCAATGCCAAGTACTTCAACCTCATCATTATTGCCCATTTTTAACATTCCAAAATTACCTGGAGTATAAGAAGAAAATAATTCCTTCTTGGGCGTGACATGAGAAGTAGCACCAGAATCCACATACCAGCTAGACTAATCACAAACAAGATTAATGACATTTTTACCACAAGCCACAAAAAGATCATCATTAGCAACAACAACAACACAATTTTCATTATCGCCTTCTTTCTTTTGTCATTTCATATATCTCTTGTGCTTGTGATAATATTCATGATATGCACATTATTATGGCAATAGTCACATGTAACATTCTTGAATCTGGACTTGGACTTGCTTCTACTTTTATCTATGTCATTCTGACCTCTAGACTTGTTTCTCCCCTATCTTCAGTAATAAAAACATTGAAGTATGAAGCTGAAAAAGATGAGGCCTGAGATCTTCTTATCATCTCTTTATTTAAGGCACCACTTTTATCATATTCCATAGTTACAACACCACTGGAAGAAGAATTAGTCAAAAAAACTCAGAGTTTCCTAAGAGTCTGGCAGAGTACTAAGAAGTCAAAGCCTCTGTATCTGTTCATCGAATTTTACATCCATTCCGGATAGCTGGTCAAGGACACTGTAAAAATTATTTATAATCAGAATAGGACCTCCCTCTTTGTACCTAATATTCATCAATTATTTCAACAGGAACTACTTGTTATTGCTAGTCTTCAAAGCATAAAGTGTCTTGAGCTTGTCCCACAAACTTCTAACAAGTGTCCCATTCACAATATAGTTTCTAACATTATCTTCAACCCATTGTCTGATATAGCCACAAACCTGTAAGTGCTTAAATTTTCAATCCTCATCTGTCATGGACTGAGGTTTATTAGAAGCAAACACAGGCAAATGTTTTTTCTTGACAAATAGGAGATCTTTCATCTTGCCTTTCTAAGTATGATAATTACTACCATTAAAATACACCATCTTGCTCATTTTTGTCTCCATCATTCAAATCGATAATCAACAACAACCAATGCTTTGATACCAATTTTATAAAAAAGACAAGGCACTAACAAAGTGCACGACAGGGTAGCAGCGGAAGAATACCCAAGTTTAAACTTTCTCTTTCAATTTGATTCAAGAGAAAACAAATACAACCAAGCATACTGATAATAAGGCAGAAAATATATCAACCAAAATAGATATGCAAGAGATAACGAGATAAAATAAGTAAACCACACAAGACACCAAGATTTACATGGAAAATCCTTAAGTGTGAAGAGTAAGAAATTACGGGATCAAAACCTCTACTATAATCACCCAGAGCTATAATAATATCCTCCAAAATGACCATCAAAGAAGTTCCAAACAACGAACAACAATATATAAAGCACAACACCTAAAACTAGAGAACTAAAGGAGAAAAAGTACAAAAAATTGCAGCTACTGTTCACAGATGAAAAACAGAAGCTACAATCTACCAAATCCAACTCTGTCAGTTTCTAATTAAAGGTTGAGATGAGAGTAACAAGCTGTCCAAAAATCAGCTCAATCAAATAAGAAACGAAGCTGAAATCGCAATTTGAAGTTGATGCTCGGGCTGAAATGTTGGGCAAAAATCTGCACAATTTTCTCTTTATATGGCTGCTGAAACTCTCTTTGTGGATGTGAAAAATAAGACCTAAATAAGTCTTATATATGCCCCATAGAAGTGGGCCTATGGACAAAATTGAGTTGGTCTAAATGGAACATTTATTTATCCACGTAGAAAAGGAAAAAGACTCATAACCCAACATTGAATCGATCATATTACTATACGCACATCATCCTTACACACACAATATAATTTTTAGCAAGTATAAAGTTGATCATTCATTTTTTGCTTACTCTTATTTGTTCACCTGTTACGGTCAGTAGAATTATCAGGTTGTGTAGTACGTACTTCACTGGCTTCTTACCTTATGCATTCCAAAAAGGTGCATAACTAGTGTTAGGGTTAAGCTCTCCATATAAGATATTTAGCAGAAAAATGCTCGAGGCAGGACCGATTCAATAAACATGCCATTGTGACAAGTTCTTTAAGCCTCTTAATAGTTACTAAAAGTAAAGTTAGGTGTATGGATCTTTTTTTCTTTAAAAAATATTAAATTATACTAGAAAATCTTACTCTATTATACCCAACAAACTATTCCAAGAAATAACCATCTCAAGTTTAAATAATATCCAATAATTGTAAGTTTAACCATCAATTCTGCTAAAATAGGATCATCTTTCTTCATTTTGAGCTTCCATTAATTTTCTTTTATTTTAGATGTATAATTCACACATGTTTAACAATAATATATACTATATGAATTTAAATTTTTTTTACTAATTGACATGGAAGCACCTGCGGCACGATACACGAGATGCATGTGTGGCGCATGAGATGCACGTGGAGCACACAAGATGTACGTGCGGCGCATACGATGCACGTACAGCGCAAAAGATGCATGCACGTAAAAGCTAATTTTATTGAGTATACTTGATACTTATTATTAAGATTTGACTTTAAACCACCAATTCTATGGGCCGCCCCTGAACTGATAAAACATCATTTATTTTGAATTTGAAGTTTATTTAAGTATTCCCTGTTCTTCAAATACAATTCGATCCTTCTACTGTCAAATCTAAATTTCGATGGCAAGTAATCAGTAGGAAGATCTTCCATCACCCTCTGTGATGACATCCTTGAATGCACCTCCATTGGGAATCATAGGTAAAACATGTTCCTGGTGAGGCACAATAACATCCAACAAATAAGGTCCAGGAGTGTCTAACATCTTTTGTATAGCAGCTCTAACATCATTCTTGTGTGTGACTCGAGCAGCAGGTATATCACAAGCCTCCGCAAATTTCAACATGTTAGGAAAAATCTTTGACTTGTTAGAAGGATTTCCGAGATAAGAGTCTGCTCTATTTGCCTTATAGAACCTATCCTCCCACTGGATCGCCATTCCTAAGTGTTGATTATTTATAATCATCATCTTAACAGGAAGATTCTCCACTGTAACTGTTGCCAACTCTTGCACATTCATCATGAAACTTCCATCCCCATCAATGTCCACAACAATAGCATCTGGTCTTGCAACAGCTGCTCCTATTGCAGCAGGTAATCCAAATCCCATTGCACCGAACCCACTAGATGTCAACAACTGCATTGGATTTTTGTACTTATAGTATTGAGCAGACCACATTTGATGTTGGCCTACACCACTAGTTATAATGGCACTTCCATTAGTTAACTCATCAAGGACTTGGATTGCATATTGTGGAGGAATGGCTCCACCAAAGAAATTGTACTTCAAAGGGTACTTCAATTTTTGCTCTGTTAACTCTTTCCTCCAGGGAGAGAAATTCAGTTTCAGCGTCGCCTTTCTCTCATCCAATAATAAATTCAACCCTTGTAATGCCAACTTAATATCTGTACAAATGGATACATGAGGCTGCTTGTTCTTTCCAATCTCCTTTGAGTCAATATCGATATGAACAATTTTTGCTCTGCTTGCAAATGTTTCTAATTTACCAGTGACACGGTCATCAAATCTCACTCCAAATGCTAGTAGCAAATCACTACTATCCACCGCGTAATTTGAATAAACAGTACCATGCATCCCTAGCATTTGCAGGGAAAGCTCATCTCCTGCTGGAAATGCTCCGAGACCCATCAAAGTACTCGCCACTGGAATACCTGTATGTGTAAAAACAACGCCTCAATTCCAAATAAGTTCAACCTAAGTTGCTATATAAGTACTCGTATCGATCCAATAAAACAAAATTGTAGTAGAACTTAATCCTCTACATTTCTACCGGCAATTGGAATATATTGTACATACCTGTGAGCTCAACAAAACGCCTTAACTCCTTGCTAGATTGTACGCACCCACCACCAACATACAGAACCGGCTTCTTTGACTCAGAAATTAGTCTAATAATTTGGTTCAAGAGCATCTTTTTTGGTGATTGAGGGAGTCTGTACATATAACCTGGCAACTTCATTGGCTGATCCCAATTCGGAATCACCATCTGTTGTTGAATATCTTTAGGAATATCAATTAAAACTGGTCCAGGTCGACCTGATCTCACTAGAAAAAACGCCTCTCGCACAATCCTTGGAATATCGTCAACGTCCATAATTAGATAGTTGTGTTTGGTAATTGATCTAGTTAATTCAACGATTGGAATTTCTTGAAATGCGTCTGTTCCAATCATCTTACGAGGAACTTGACCTGTAACAGCAACAATATTGGAACACTAAGTACAGCCAACAAGATTAGCTAGTAATACCACCAAAGAAGTATCATACTTTAATTGCCCGCCGCAAAACTAACATTATTTCTCAATGGTCATGACTAAACAAAATTTGTTAAGTAAACTACTCCCTCCATTCACTATTACTTGTTCACTGTATTAAAAATATATTTTCAGCTTTACTTGTCACTTTTAACGTATCAAGAAAAAAAAAATGTTTTTCTCACCTCACCGCTGATCAAGAGGATCAATAGTGCTCTTCACTTACCGAAATAACATGATTTGAACTCTCAAACCTATCGGGAATTGTGGAGGTATTCAACCGATTGAGCAAGCCTTACTTGTCTATATTTTTTTTTTCATGTTTTATCTTCAATATTAATTACTTATATCTCAAATCTTTTTCCAAGAACTAAGACTAAATATCAATCAATATGGATATTATGCTGAAATACTCGTGTCAATCATTGTTTTTAAGTTGCGTGCAAAATCAAAACAGGGTACAAGTAAAAAACTGAACATAGGAATGACTAATTTTTGTCAATTTAAAATCATCCAACTAGAGGAATTAATAAGTTGACCTGTAATAGCAACAATTGGAATACTATCAAGCATAGCATCAGCAAGACCACTTATAAGATTCGTTGCGCCGGGGCCAGAGGTAGCCATACAAACACCAGGGAACCCGGTGGCGCGTGCGTACCCTTCAGCGGCGAAAATGCCACCCTGTTCATGACGTGGCAATATATTTCGGATGGTTGGACAACGGGTAAGAGCCTGGTGAATTTCCAGAGTAGTACCCCCTGGGTAAGCAAATACATTAGTGACACCTTCGCGCTCAAGGGCTTCAACAAGAACGTCACATCCTTTTCGTGGCTCATCAGGCCTGAACCGGGAAGTGAATGGAATTCCATTTGGGGTAATGGATACGCCCGCATTGCAGCACCTGATAATGGAGATAGTTTTATGTGGAATAATTGTTGGAGTATGTTGAAAAGGGTATAACAAGGTTCTGGAAAGAAGCGTACGCGAATATAAGGAGGAGGAGGAGGAAGAAGAAGATGTAAAAGGGTTGTTAAGGAAAGTGGAAGAGGAAAGATTTGGATAAGTTGTAGCCATTGTTGCGATCAGATAATGCATGCACTAGTAAGCACAATATATGAAGAAGTACGGGTACTTATCTATTAATCTATGATCCTTTCTACTTGTTATATTTCTCGTTCTCGAGTTAAACGGTATGAATTTTAATTAGCATTTTAATATTTATATTTTTATGATATAAGTAATATGAAAAGGAAGCAACTTATATTATTTTTCATATAGTTTTTGAATATCTAAATTTGAAATTAAAAATATTAGATTACATTTAAAATACAGTTTTTTTTTTGGCACACGTACAAACAACAAGGGATGTGGATCCAATTATGTATTATAGGAGTATCTATTAACAAAGACACGTAGTCATATCAATAAACTAGCGAATTCAGAATTGTAAGGTCATGGTGGACCACTGACTTTAACATAAAATATGTTTGTCATAACATCAAATGAATGTTAAAAGAACTTTATGTGCGTGTTTTATGACTTATACCATCCTTTCTATTTTGACTTTCACCATCCTTTCTCTTTTGACTTTCCTTTGCCAGAAAAATCTCACGTATGAAGCTCTCGCATTACGTACGAATCAATTATAAGCCTTCCTTCTAGAGAAAGCAACTTTCCCGCTATATCCACAATCCAACTGAATATAATGAACTGTCTCGAAGAGGAGTGAAAAGTCACTTGACTCGCTAGAGAAGAGCAAGAAAGCAATATCTTGGGAAATGGCCTCTTGTTAATTATCCAAAGAGATAAACTATACTCTTGCTAATCTAAATTTATGTTTTTATTAGAATTATCTGTTGGTGTTATTGTGCATTTTAATATTAGAAATTAAAATGTTAAGTGCATGATATTAGTAGGCATAAAGTGAAGAAATAATTTTGTGTAACTCATGTAACTACAAAGACATATTCTCCTCGTTATCTTCTACTAATTGTCCCACTAATCCTCACATGACTATCTACATTCTTGATATTTATTTATGGACGAAATCCTATACCTATATAAATGATGTCTTCTTTCTTGTGTTGTAATAAATGAAAATAGAGAAGTGGATGAGAAGTATTATATTGTGTTTATATAAGTGTAGTGAAAGAGAGAGTTGAGACTAAGAAAATATTCTAATAGGGTGGATTGGCTTATTTTTAAGTGCTTTTAGCTTTTAAGCACTTTTTTTTTTTAATTTTTGGAAGTGTTTGTTAAAGATAAAAAAGTGTTTTGAGCGCTTTACTTTAAGCTTAAAATGTATAAAAAACAAAAGCCAAAAGCCAGTTTTAAGCCACTTTAAAAAAGCTCATACAAACACCACGTAAGTCTTTAACTATATTCACTATACAAAAGAGAGTTTTATAAGTTGAAGGAAGGTGTTCTTTTGGTGGAGTTTTAGACTCTTCAACTAATTCGAAGTTGCTTGAGTTGTATATTGTGATGAGTTGTTCTATCCTGGAGGAGACAAGTCAAGAGTTGATATTGCTGGATCGGTGTAGATTATGCCGCAATGGGCTTGAATCTCCTTAAAGAGAGCGAGATATCTATATCTCGGCCTTGAATATATTTATATTCATTTTTTGTTCATTTTATTTTCAACTGTAATTTGTGTTGTTACATTTGAATATTAAAAGATAATATTATTAAAGAGGGTCATTGGCAGAATTACTTGTGCATATTTGCTGCCAAAAATGTGAGAGCATGCCACTTTACTTACATGAGATATACTTTGAGGTAGTGTAGTGAAAGAGAGAGTTGAGACAAAGAAAAATATTTTAAGTCTCCAACTATATTCACTATACAAAAGAGAGCTTTATATGTTGAAGGAAGGTGTTCTTTTGGTGGAGCTTTGGACTCTTCAACTAATCTGGAGTTGCTTGAGTTGTACGACGTTGTTGGGTTGTTGTATCCTGGAGGGGACAAGTCAAGAGTGATACTGCTGGATCAGTGTAGATTATGCCGCAGTGGGCTTGAATCTCCTTAAAGAGAGCGAGATATCCGTGCCTCAGTCTGACGAATATTGTTTATTCATTTTATTTTCAACTAATCATTATTATTTGTGGTATATTTCACCAACAATTTTAAGGAGATTCATGTTTTGTTACAGTTTGAAAAATCACGGATATCAAGATGAGAGATCTCAACATCACCTCGCTTTAACGTCACTAGATCTCTTCAAGAGATGGAAAGAAAAGGATAGATAAGTGAAGTATCTTTCTACTTGCTCAACTCAAGCGGAAGAAAGGTGAAAGTTTCTCTACTTGTTGCGGAGAAGAGGTTAAAAAAAAATTGTCTAATAATTTTTATGAATATGTGATACTACTTTTCATGAACTTGAAGTGGTATTTAAATTCTTGAAATAGTGGGGGTTGATGATAATGAGAAAAATATTCATCATAAAAAAAATGTGTTTTTTGCATCTTTGAGAATGCTTTAAAAAAAAAAGTATTACAAGTGCATATATTAGTCTTGAAATAAATCACATGTTACTATTTGCATGAGTTAATGTCTTTGGCTCGAACAGGCATGTTATAAAAAAGAATGAAAAAATTGAGTAGCCATTTTGACATGAAAAATTGGGTGAGATAAATTTCATTCTAGGAATGAAAAATACCTAAATCACGTGATGAAATGTTCCTTGACATGTCACATTATGGCAAAAAAAATTGTGAACTACATTTTGTTGATTGTTTGAGCCTTACAACTCCTTCAAATATGTGAAAAATTGTGTGACAAATAAGAAAGGAGTTTGCTAGCCTAATAAAAAAATGAGATATATGACTAATTACACTTGGCTTGAAATTATGTATGCAATAAAGGTACTTAGCAGGTACAAGCAAACTGGGTATATTTACTTGGTAAGAAAGTTGTGGCTTGTTTTGTAAAAATAAATTTTGTTATACTTGAAAGTGATTTTGGTGCAAATGAAAAAACGTGGTGCTATTTGTAGAAGTAAAAATAGCAAACTATTATTTGCTAACTCTACTATGGAGGTTGAACTAATTATTTTAGCTTCAACTAATGAAAAAATGAATTGATCAATCACTTTATTTTGAGAAATTAATTTCTCTAGTTTTGAGTTATTGTGATAGCACCAATATTATTGGTAGAGTATAAACCATTATTAAAATGGTAAAATTCAGACCAAAAGGAGAAATCACAATATTGTGGGAACATATTGATCAACAATATACCATTAATATTAATTGTGTTAAATCTTCCAGATCTAGACCAAGGCCTTGGCAAGATAAGGGTCTGAAGCACATCAAGGGGGAGGAATGAAGCCTATAAAAATACATGAGTCATATATGAGAAAACCCAACTTGGGGACTAGAGATCCTATAACCAAGTTCAATGGGAAGAATGAATCATATGATGACTTGGTGTGGGATGCACTATTGTTTAATCCCTTCCTATGATGTGAGTGCATTTTGTTCCTGTAATGATCTGTGAAAGTTGAGTCTAAGAACTCTTAATGAAATTTTATTTCTAGTATGAGTGGGGTGTTGAAATTACAGGCCTTGACAGATTTCACCTATGTGAGTGTGGAAGTAGGCCGCTTCCTATGAGAATTGGGCTTATTCTCAATAACACTAATGAAAATCGGGATAGCATAAGGTCATAATGTACTGGATATTAAAGCTTATGTCAACACCTTGATTATTGTGTGTAGGCAGTGAACTTTATTTCCCTTAAGCAGTCATAGTTCAAGTCTGAGACCATTATTGACTCTTGAGTAAAGGTTATTTTTTTACTAAATAGAGGTTCAATACAGAGCACACCTTCATTATACATAATAGTCTCCCTTCAACTAAATTGGTGAAGTAGTCTCTTATTTTAATATTAAAATGAGTGGAAAAATGTTGTTACATTAAAAGATAGTATTATTAAAGAGGGTCATTGGCTGCATTACTTGTGCACATTTGCTGCCAAAAACGTGAGAGTATGCCACTTTACTCACATGAGTTAGTGGTATGAAATTGCCTTTAATCTCATTTGTTAGTGGAAGAATGTGGAAATAAGTTCTCTTGTAACTCTTGTAACCCTTGTAACTTATGGAACTTCTAAAACATTCATCTAGCCCACTTAATATCCACTACTCCTTCATTTACTAGATGAAAGAAATAGTACACCTATATAAAGGGTGTTTTCTTTCTTGTGTTGAGATATAGAGGTAAAGTAGTAGGTTGTGATATGTAAATTGTTATACTTTGAGTTAGTGTAGTGAAAAAAAGAGTTGAGACAAATAAAAATATTCTAAGTCTCCAACTATATTCACTATACCAAAGAGAGTTTTATATGTTCAAGGAAGGTGTTCTTTTGGTGGAGCTTTGGACTCTTCAACTAATCTGGAGTTGCTTGAGTTGTACGACGTTGTTGGGTTGTTATATCCTAGAGGGGACAATTCAAGAGTGATACTTCTGGATGAGTGTAGATTATACCGCAGTGAAAATGAGCCTGCCGCTATAGCGGGGCAACGCAGTCCAGAACCCTACTTAAGTGGGATTTATTTTCCTTCTCTATTTTGGCTGAAATAAGCTACGTGGGAGACTCCAAAACCCCTAAGGGTATGCCTCTCATGTCTTGAAGCTATGAGAGGAGGATAAAAGGGAGCTAATGGGTGTAAACCCATGGATTTTTGAGGATTAGCGCGTCCGTAATCTTAACTTCAGGCTAGAATTGCATTGATTTGTCCTTCCTATAGCTGGTTGACATCCAGGTAAGCTAAGGTTAATTGGATAGCTTAGACCTGGGTTAGAGAGATTGTTTATAACGTAGACGTATGGGAGATTTCATGTCTAGGCCTTCGGACATGAAGTTAGGATTGCTAAAATTGGTTAAAAGTTTGGGTAAAGTATTATTTCAGGGCTGTCCATATGCCTTATCATGTTCGTGCTATACTTAGGCTATAAATTGGATAGTTCACGGTTGTATACCTTTTTTTGGGATAGTGAAATGGTAATTTTCCGATTTTTGGTTGATCCTTAAGGTAATTAATTACACCAAGTAAGGTAATAGTGAGCCTCCAAAGATTCTAAGGTGGAAGTCCTTGGGGTGGTCTTAGGAGCGTAGCAGTGTGGGTGTGTCATGGCTAAGGCCCTAGCCGATAATGTAAGGAATGGTATCATAGTTTAATTCTATTTATATTATGTGTGTAGGTTTCCTACTTGTAGGGTGGCGGGTTAATGCATGTTGTTTGGTGTGGTCAATGCAATGATTTTACTTGCTTATTGATAGAACTGCCTTATTTAATAAAATGTGGAATGTTTTCATATTTGGAATATTCTCACAGGTTATTGGTGAAAAAAGGTTGGTAGACACTCGTGTTTGGGATTTAGTACATGGACAGTAATTGTACCTTGTAGGTTATGTCTAGAAGGTGGATGCATCACCCATAGCGTGTATGTACGAGGGTCAGGTAAGTTTGACTGTTCCATGAGCAGACCGGAGAATACATTTATATGCTATTATATGGTTGGGATTCTTGCAAGGTCCGATTTTGATCATATATTTTGGGGATTGTTGGTAATGGAGTCATGGTATGTTGACATTAATCTTGCAATTAAATATGATCCTTCAACTGGTATTTATGGAATGGATTTCTATGTTGTATTTATCTATGCTTGATTATGGTTTGCTTTAACTAATCATCTCTTGAAATTGCATGTATAGCCTATCTGAACTTGACTTAGTGCTAAGGTGTTGGCTGGTTGGTATGATCCCCTAAATACCTTTATTACTTGTTATGCTAAATGTGTTGGTTTCGAGTCTAGATTAACTTGTTGTTCTGTAATATAGTTATGGGTGGTCGGTCTATAGTGTAATTCTTATTTCTTATATTATCTTAGCTCATTATATTGCATCGGGTAGTGGAATGACCAAGAGGTGGGGGTTGGGTAAGGAATCTTATGCTAGCAAGATAAGGAGAAGACCGGGTGTGGGTTAAGGATTAATTCAAATCTAGTATTCGGGTCGGAAGGACAAGTTACATGTTCGGGCGAGTCTTCTCCCGGTATGCTATGCGACTTACTAGATTTAAGGATTCAGGCCTAGGATTCCCTTGTTGTAGTTGTCTTCCAAAGTTAGGTTAATCCCCGGTGTAGGGTCAGACTTAGTAGTTCAGGGGTGGTAGAGTCATAGGGGAGTCGTTGTACTTTGGAGTTGAAGACTAGAGTTTAATAATGGGAAATGGGGTAGTCATAAAGGTTCGAAAATGAGAGTAAAAGAAAGCATATTTCTTTTGGATATTTATGTTATATTCGTGTAATCTAATTTGGGTCAACCGATGAGGCTTACCAGTATGTGTGGTTTGTACTGATGCTACTCTTGTTATACCCTATTTGGAGTATAGTCTTTTGTAGGATTCAGTATTGGTTTCTTGACTGTCATGGTAGTGATCATTCAGCAGCTCCCATTCTCTCATTCATGGTGGAAGCTATGTCTTGGCTATTTCCTTTTTTAGTAGCTCTTGTACCTGTTTAGACTAGGTCCTAGAGTAGTTTCTTTTTCTGCATTTTTAATTCTTTAATGTTGTTATAGTAAAAACTGGTTATTTCCAATGATTCTAGACTTCCGCATGTATATTGGTTGGGTGGTAAGGGGTTCTTCTATCTAGGTGGTTTAGGATAGATTCCCTCACGATCCGATAAATTGGGTCGTGACAATTTTGTCACGCCTCAAATTCCAACGGGGCGGACTGGCACACGAAGCCGTTACGACCCGAGAGAACCAAATCTTCATTCAGGTACATTCAAACGCATATCACTAAATGAACATCACTACACATGATGCTAATGGCGAAACATATATATATATATATATATATATATATATATATATATATATATATATATATATATATATATATATATCAGTGAAACTTGGCTGTTAGGGCCATCAAGTCATAAAGATAAGACCCCTCTATGTCTGTCTGTACCATGGTCCATAAAGCCTCTGACAGATACATATACACAACCTATAGTCGGGATAAGTCCCCACTTTATACAATATTTACCTTACCAAAACAAATGTACATATGACACGCAGAAAGCCCCGAACCAATTGGAGCTCACCAATGATCGGTAAAAGATCCGCAACCTACAGTGGAGGTCTACTAGCACCTGTACCTGCAACAAGTAAGGGAAGCCCCCCAAGGGACGTCAGTACGAAGAATGTACTGAGTATGTAAGGCTATAAGCGAATATAAGAAATATAGGAATTCCAATGAAATCATAGACAAGTGAGTATACAGTATGGATAACCACCTTTCTGTATGTGTGGAACCAAATACATTACGTTCATTACCTTCTTTGCTTTTACGTTCATATCAATATCAATCATCAAATGCCCGGGACCAACTGATCAGTGGTAAACAATATTGGGATCGGCTCAAGCTAGGCTTATGCACCCAGAGCTACCACCAAGAAATCAGTAAAGCAGGTTCGGCTCGAGCTAGGCTTTCGCCCCCAGAGCTACCCCCTGTATCCAATAATCAATCGGGATCGGCTTGAGCTAGGCTTACTCCCCCAAAGCTACCACCCATACTCAAACACATATGCATTACTTTATTTTCTTACTTTTTGTGAGATTGTTACATTGGTGGTTACAACGTTATTGGAATTTTGGAACATTTGTGAAAGAAACAAGAGACATGAAAACAATTGACATGTGAATGCAAGCTCTATCAATATTAAAATGAGACGTTTTACAATATTTCAGAGTGGAATTGAGTTTGGTCGAACTATGAACAATAGGTGTGGCCAAAGATCATAGAAAAGAGAAACCCTACATGCCTTAGCCTTCCAATATGAATAAAAAGTCCTATATGTGAATACGATAATCCAGCTCCTTCCTTACATGTTACTCTACAACCCAAATATACAATAGAGCTCACGTTAACAACTAACTCCTTTACAAATGCATAAGACGGCAATGAGTTACATTTTACCCTTTATAAGATTGTTACACCAAGGTTCTCCTTTACGCTTCATTAACACTATGTCACAATCCCTCCATTCATTTATCTCAATATACACATAGAAAAAGCAAGTTAAAGAGATAATCACATCTTATAACATGTTTATATCTCATCTTGATTCAAAACTTCAAGGCTCCCTTTTAGGTTCAAATCACAAAGATGACACATCTTTTAACACAAGCAAAAATGCACTACTCTCAACACCTTTCTACATAACCATCATGATCGTCATCATCTTAAGCATATAATATTTAGTAATCCATGAGAGTAGACACTTACCAATATTTGCAAAGAGATGATCTTGTTCCAACAAGTATTGTTGCCTTAGGGTTTTGTGAGATAAGAATGTATGTAGAAATATCTAGAAATGGCATGTGTGTTTATGTGAATAAAATCTGATTTTTTGGCCTTTATATAGCCCCTCAAGTCAAGTTGATCTTTGGCCACATGTTTGATCTATGTTAAATGGGTTATCCCCTTACTTGTTGAGGCCCATGTCTTATTACATGATATTTAGGCCTCAAATACAGAATATAAATCCTGCCCAACATATTTAATGGGTCATACACTCAAACATTCCATCCAATTAAAATAGTTCAACAAAGACGGCAAAATTCCACGGTACCATGACTGGTGTAATAGACCCAGTCATGCCACGTAGGTGGTGTCGTGGAAATCATACCACATTTTCCAAGTCTCTGAAGTTGGTCACGGCAGCCACCCACGTCACGTGGGTGGGACTCACGTCACGTGAGTCCTGCCGTGACTCACCTCTGAGCCTCAGTTCTTTCCTTCTTCGCATGCTTGTTTCCAATACATGCTTCTTCACCTTTCCTTCATTTAGCCTTATACCCCAACTATTGTATATTTTCATGTGATCATAGCACCTGAGGTGTTACATTTTTCCCCCCTTAGAAACATTCGTCCTCGAATGTTAGTAACGTTATCCGGTCTAGACAAGTTCAAGTTTAAATGCATTTATCACATACACATATACATAATACTAATGGTTACTTACATATTATTGCTCACATTCCGCACTTTGACCTTTTTCTTTCATGTGAAACAAATACGGGTACTTTAACTTTATCATTTCTTCAGCTTCCCATGTGATCTCTTCTACTTGCTGATTTCTCCAAAGTACCTTTACGAAAAATACATCTTTATTCCTCAACCTCTTCACTTGTCTATCCAGAAAAGCAATAGGCACTTTTTCATACGTGAGATTTTCTGTGATTTGCACATCTTCAATGGGAGCAATTTGAGATGGGTCTCCTATGCACTTTCGAAGCATCGACACATAAAACACCGGGTGAACTGTGGAGAGTTCTTGGGGTAATGCTAATTCATATGCTACTTGCCCAAATCTCTTGACAATTTCATATGGGCTTACATATCATGGACTCAACTTTCCTTTCTTTCCAAATCTCATGACCCCTTTTATCGGTGACACCTTCAAGAATACCCAATTGTCTATGGCAAATTCGAGCCCTCTTCTTCTGACATCAGCATATGACTTGTGTCAATTTTGGGCTATTTGTAGTCGCTGTTGTATCACTTTCACGTTCTCCACAGCTTGGTGAACAAGATCGGGTCCAAGTAACGCAGCTTCACCAGCTTCAAACCATCCGATTGGTGATCTACATTTTCTTCCATATAAAGCTTCATAAGGAGCCATCCGGATACTTGAATGATAGCTGTTATTGTAGGCAAATTCAACAAGAGGTAAATGATCATCCCAGCTGCCTTTAAAATCCATTGTGCAAGCGCGTAGCATATCTTCAAGTGTTTGGATAGTACGCTCTGCTTGTCCATCTGTCTGAGGATGAACAGCCGTGCTTAAATTCACTTCGGTTCCCAAACTCCACTGAAAAGATCTCCAAAAATGTGCAGTATGTTGAGCTCCTCGATCTGAGATAATAGAGAGTGGAATCACGTGTAATCATACTATCTCTTTGACATACAACCTTGCGTAATCTTCAGCTGTATAGGTGGTCTTGACTAGTAGGAAATGCGCTGACTTGGTAAGCTTGTCCACTATCACCCATATGGAATCAAAATTCCGCAGTGTATGAGGCAAATCTATGACGAAGTCCATATTAATCATATCCCATTTCCAGACTGGAAGATTGATACATTGCATGTAATCTCCTGATTTCTGATGCTCTACTTTGACTTGTTGGCAATTTGGACATTGAGCTACAAATTCTGCAATGTACTTTTTCATATTGCCCCACCAATACACCTCTTTCAGATCATGGTACATTTTGGTTGCTCCCGAATGAATAGAATACCGTGACTGATGCGCCTTTGTCATAATCCGTGTCCGTAGCTCATCTACATCCGGTACACACAACCTGCCTTGGCACTGAAGCACTCCCACATGTGTAAGTTCAAATGCCTTTATTAGACCTTGTTGTACATTCTCCTTCAGCTGCAAGAAGATAGGATCTGCATACTGTTTCTCCTTCACTTCTGTCACAAATGAAGATTCTGCTGCATTTTGCACTATAATTTCTTCATATGGAGCTTCAAGAAGACGAACCCCCAAGCTAGATAATTGATGTAGATCCTTGACTATATTTTGTTTTCCCCTCAACTGATCATTGGTGCCTCCTTCTTTAAGACTTAGTGCATCCGCTACCACATTTGCCTTTCCTGGATGATATAGGATATCTATATCATAATCCTTCAATAATTCAAGCCACCTCCGCTGCCTCAAATTTAAGTCTTTCTGCTTAAAGATATATTGCAAACTCTTGTGATCAGTGTAGATATCATTATGAACTCTATACAAATAATTGTGCTATATCTTTAGAGCAAATATCACAGCTGCTAACTCAAGATCATGTATTGGATAATTTCTCTAATATGGCCGCAACTGTCGTGAGGCATACGCTATTACCTTACCGTGCTGCATCAATACACATCCAAGGCCAATCCCAAAAGCATCACAATATACTGCATACCCTTCGGTGCCCTCGGGAAGTACTAAAACTGGTGTGGAAGTCAACTTATCTTTCAGTTTTTGAAAACTTTTCTCACATGCATCGTTCCACTCAAACTTGATTGCCTTGTGTGTTAGCTTCGTTAATGGCGCAGCAATAGAAAAAAACCCTTCCACAAACCTTCGATAATAACCCGCCAATCCCAGAAAACTACGAATCTCGATAGGCGTCGTAAGCCTTGGCCAGTTTTTCACCGCTTTAATCTTTTGTGTATCAACCCAAATTCCTTCATCTGATACAATATAACCCAAGAATGCTACATATGTTAACCAAAAATCATATTTAGAGAACTTCACATACAACTTACGATCACGAAGAATCTATAACACTTGTCTTAAGTGATTAGCATGGTCCTCTTGTGATCTTGAGTAAACCAGGATGTCATCTATAAACACCATCACGAACACGTCTAGAAATGGCTTAAACACCCTATTCATCAAATCCATGAAAACAGATGGTGCATTTGTTAGTCCAAACGACATAACTAAAAATTCATAATGTCCATACCGTGTTCGAAAGGCTATCTTGGGTATATCCTTCTCCCTAACCCTTACTTGATGGTACCCCGACCTCAAGTCAATCTTTGAAAACCATTTGGCACCCTGTAACTGATCAAACAAATCATCAATTCTGGGAAGGGGATATTTATTCTTGGCGTTACCTTGTTCAACAGCTGATAGTCAATGCACATTCTCAATATGCCATCATTATTCTGTACAAACAACACTGGTGCACCCTTCGGGGACATACTAGGCCATTTGAATCCTTTGTCCAACAAGTCTTTTATTTGCTCCTTCAATTCCCGCAATTCAGCTGGACCATTCGATATGGAGGAATAGAGATCGGTTGCGTACCTGGAATCATATCAATACTAAACTCTACTTCCCATTCTGGAGGTATCCCTGGAAGATCTTCAGGAAATATATCAGGGAATTCATTGACCACCGGGACCGATTGAGGAGTTGGTGGCTTCATATCAGTATCCTGTACCCTTACTAGGTGGCATATATATCCCTTGGATATCATTTTCCTTGCCTTGAGATAAGAAATAAATTTACCTCTCAGTGCACCAACATTACCCTTTCATTCAAGCCGTTAAGGCCCGAGAGAACCAAATCTTCATTCAGGTACATTCATACACATTTCACTAAATGAAAATCACTACACATGATTCTAATGGCGGAAAATATGATATATATATATATATATATATCAATGAAACTTGATCGTTAGGGCCATCAAGTCATAAAGATAAGACCCCTCTATGTCTGTCTGTACCAAGGTCCACAAAGCCTCTGATAGATACATATACACAACCTACAGTCGAGACAAGTCCCCACTTTATACAACATTTACCATACCAAAGTAAATATACATATGACACGCGGAAAGCCCCGAACCAATTGGAGCTCACCAATGATCGACAAAAGATCTGCAACCTATAGTGGAGGTCTACTAGCACCTGTACCTACAGCAAGTAAGGAAAGTCCCCCAAGGGACGTCAGTATGAAGAATGTACTGAGTATGTAAGGCTATAAGCAAATATAAGAAATATAGGAACTCCAATGGAATCATAGACAAGTGAGTATACAATATGGATAAACCACCTTTCTGTATGTGTGGAACCAAATACATTACGTTCATTACCTTCTTTGCTTTTACGTTCATATCAATATCAATCATCAAATGCCCGGGACCAACTGATCAGTGGTAAACAATATTGGGATCGGCTCAAGCTAGGCTTATGCACCCAGAGCTACCACCAAGAAATCAGTAAAGCAGGTTCGGCTCGAGCTAGGCTTTCGCCCCCAGAGCTACCCCCTGTATCCAATAATCAATCGGGATCGGCTTGAGCTAGGCTTACTCCCCCAAAGCTACCACCCATACTCAAACACATATGCATTACTTTATTTTCTTACTTTTTGTGAGATTGTTACATTGGTGGTTACAACGTTATTGGAATTTTGGAACATTTGTGAAAGAAACAAGAGACATGAAAACAATTGACATGTGAATGCAAGCTCTATCAATATTAAAACGAGACGTTTTACAATATTTCAGAGTGGAATTGAGTTTGGTCGAACTATGAACAATAGGTGTGGCCAAAGATCATAGAAAAGAGAAACCCTACATGCCTTAGCCTTCCAATATGAATAAAAAGTCCTATATGTGAATACGATAATCCAGCTCCTTCCTTACATGTTACTCTACAACCCAAATATACAATAGAGCTCACGTTAACAACTAACTCCTTTACAAATGCATAAGACGGCAATGAGTTACATTTTACCCTTTATAAGATTGTTACACCAAGGTTCTCCTTTACGCTTCATTAACACTATGTCACAATCCCTCCATTCATTTATCTCAATATACACATAGAAAAAGCAAGTTAAAGAGATAATCACATCTTATAACATGTTTATATCTCATCTTGATTCAAAACTTCAAGGCTCCCTTTTAGGTTCAAATCACAAAGATGACACATCTTTTAACACAAGCAAAAATGCACTACTCTCAACACCTTTCTACATAACCATCATGATCGTCATCATCTTAAGCATATAATATTTAGTAATCCATGAGAGTAGACACTTACCAATATTTGCAAAGAGATGATCTTGTTCCAACAAGTATTGTTGCCTTAGGGTTTTGTGAGATAAGAATGTATGTAGAAATATCTAGAAATGGCATGTGTGTTTATGTGAATAAAATCTGATTTTTTGGCCTTTATATAGCCCCTCAAGTCAAGTTGATCCTTGGCCACATGTTTGATCCATGTTAAATAGGTCATCCCCTTACTTGTTGAGGCCCATGTCTTATTACATGATGTTAAATGGGTCATCAGTTCTTTCCTTCTTCGCATGCTCGTTTCCAATACATGTTTCTTCACCTTTCCTTCATTTAGCCTTATACCCCAACTATTATATATTTTCATGTGATCGTAGAACTTGAGGTGTTACAAATTTGTTATCAGATCCTAGGTTACCGGTCTTACAGTACAAGAGCAAATGTCGAGTAGGGTCCTGCGGATTGGTGTGTTGATGTCTACATCTAATCTTCGGGAAGTTATAGGGTATTATAGGAAACTGTTTTACTTTCTTCTTTTCTTTTGTGTGTTTGTTCAATTGTTGAATGGGTTAAGTCCAATTGGTATATCGTGATTCTAATTGGTATCTCAACTAAGCAAGTGGATGTCACTTGACTCAGTTTGAAAGGATATAAGCGACGCGAGTTGGAACTGGGAAGGTCCCAACTGGTATCTGGCCCTTTGGGCCATGTAATTTATTAGACGACCTACTTAGGGTCATTACATGCACAGTTAGGTGTTGTATGATTAATGCTTCAGCAAGTGATGTTTGATTCTGGCTTTCCCTGATTTAATATGAGGTGATTATAGTTGCTTGATTTGCTTGGGTCTATGCTATGTGAATGCTGTGAATTGTTATGTGGTGTGTAGTGGTAGGTAATCTTATACTATGATTGTACTGTTGGTTTATAGTGTTATAAGAGTTTAAATTCGTGCCTTAGGATAGGGAACAAAAATGCTTATGCAAAAGTCATACCTGTTTGAGGTAGGGGAGAAGTTGTCATTATACGGAATCTAACTTCTTCTTCTTGTTGAACACCGAAAAAACCTGTGCTAAGCCTAGTTAAACATATGGAATTTGCATGGTTGTTCGTTGTTGATAAGGTTAAAATTCTTGATATGAAAACAAGGGTTGGAATTTGCAATAGCGGGGTTAGTTTAAATAGGGATTATCTTGTGTATTTATGATATTTGTGAAACATTATGTGTTATAATGCAAGGTTATGGTTGATTTATAATCGGTTTAAACTCATTTCTGGGGAAATTAACAAGGTCTCAGCTGTTTTCTAGTTGCATTATGGGTATTAAGGAGCTGGGGAAGATAACATAGAAAAAGTTGTTTAAAAACTGGGCAGCCAATGTTTGAGCCGCCACAGTGGCATGAAGCACCGCTATAGCGTTAATGCCTCTATAGCAGGATTTTCTTCATTATAGCGGTATCGCTATGGCGGAAGGCAAGTCGTTGTAGCGGTATAGGCGGGGAAGTGGCCCTGCCTTATTTTTCCTCTATTTTTGACCTTCGTGTTTGCGTGGTTATTTCGGCATTCAGGGTGCAGGACATTGTATTAATATAAAAATTGCATAAATTCCATATAAGCAGTTTATTATTTATTAATGCAAAAATAAAAATAGCATCCATGTATGGAAAATAAAAGAGAGAAAGGTGAAATGTTTAGTACATACCCCAAACAAGGGCAACCCAAATAATCATAATATAGAGGGAGGGGAAAAAGGGAACCAAGTCGGATGCCCTGTCAGTCGCGGGCTGCTGGGGGAGGGTCGTCTCCTTCTGTATCACTCAGGAAGGGAAACTCCCTCAAATCCTCCGATTCTAGCTCGGGGAGCTCCTGGTTGGGTGTTACGCACCCGAACATCACCCTTATAGTCTTTCACATGCGGGCAAGTAGCTGCTATCAGGAGCGTCTCTTCTGTCTCTCCTCGCCGAGCTCTCAACGGAGTGATGCGATATCCTGGACAGTGGATGGGGTTGTAGAACTGGAGGGTTGCTACTTTATATACCTCCTAACAACAACTAGGTCTGACTCTAGTTAACTGCTATAGATCGGGGGCTAGGACTGGGAGAGAGGGGCATCATCATCATTATCCTCGTCCGCTACAGGGACCTTTTTCGTCTCTCTACTACTCTCTGCCCCATCAGCCCTCCTTTTTTTTTCTCTTTTGGAACGAGGATGCTTTCACCAAGAAGGGGTAAAAGGGAATGTCCATCTCGACAGCCATATCATTAGGCTCCTCCGATACCCCCGCCCGTCTGCATAAATTCGACACTAGCCCGGGAAGGAAAGAACCCCTCCTAGGGCCCCTGTAGAAGTCCTTCCACTCCATCATAATCTTCTCCCCCATGTTCATCAGAATGCCTCTAATAGCACAGGCCTCCACCAAGGCCCAAAGATAGGTCATTCAGTAGTTTTGTTCGACACTATTCCTAAACTTCTTCGAAATCAGAGCATCCCTCAGCCACACCATGTCCATCTCTCGGGTCTTAGCCATGTAGTCAGCATTGGAGATGTGGGGTACCCCAAGCACCTCATTAATAGTGAAAGAGTCAATGGGGACGTGCACTCTCCGAATGCGGATAATGGGGCTGAGGGAATCCAATAGCACGGTGGGAAGTATGGCAAAGAAATTCCTTGTCCAAGTAGCGGCCCCGTTGGGGGGAGATACTACCAGCGGGCCCCACTCAAACTCTTGCAGCCGGTTGTAGAATTTTTACGCTTTCTGCTCCACCTTCATCCTGTTAAAGCCTCGCTCGAAGCAAAGCCCCAATCGCTGGTCCTCTTAAAATCATTCCTAATAAGCCTCATCAGGAAATCTTTCATAGACGGGGGCGTTAGCTTGGTTTTTTGCCATTCTATATATTAACGTACGAAATTTAACAAAAGGAACTCGTTAGCATTCATCAATCGTCAAGGAAAGATCAGATAGAAAAGTTTAAAATTTCCAGCTTTAACTGGGAGGCCACTCTCTGCGACCTCCCGTTAAAGCGGTATGTCTACAGCTATAACGACACTGCTATAGAGAAAATCTCTCTGCTATAGCGGTACCGCTATAGCGATGAAGACCGCTATAGCCGTCTTCACCATCCCCAATAGTCAAGGGGTGCATCAATGGCACCCCTTGACTCAAATTTTTCGAATTTTAAATTTTAGACTCAGATCAGTGTTCCAGCATGTCCTAGAACTAGTTTATACAAAAATTCAAGCATGATAAATCCTAAATCATGCCCAAATCATCATTTCAAACCCAAAAAGGACCTTTTAAATTCTCTCCGATTTCATGCCCATTTAGGCCGTAAACTTTAAGTTTCTTAAGCTCAGAACGCAATAGAAGTGTTGTAAACATAAAGAAACCAACCATGCTTCGAATTTTCGACACTACCATGCCCAAAAGATCAAAAAATTCAAAACTAACTCAAACTCTCTTTTCCAACGTAAAATCTAGCCTAATGCATGCAATTTTGCGCGTAACATAATAATGGGGAGTAAAATAGTTGAATAATTACCTTGTTTTGGCAACGAGGCAAAGTGATCGGGAGATGGGGAGAGTAAATTTTTTAGTAGAGGAGGGAAAATGGGAAATGAACCCATTTTCCCCTCTATATTCTGCTTCGGACCGCTATAGCAGGGTGATGGCTGCTATAGCGAGGTAATGACCACTATAGATGGGTCCCGCCTCGGACTCCACAGATTTTCAATCCTTTAACACCTCGTCTGATGTTCGTAGTTCAACTAGTTTTGGGTATTTTTGGCCTTCAAAGGGTAATTCCTTATTCGCGTCGTGCTCATGTGGGCATAAAGGACCTTTCTAGATTAATCGGTGGCAGGGTCCCCATTTTTACAATTAGTGAATCAGGGGTTGGGCGGTTGTGTTCGATAAAATTCACTGGGTATTTTGAATTTTGAATTGGGATCCAGGTAATAGTAATTAGTGTCATACGATCTTGTGGGGAGGGTGTTAAGCATAAAGTATTTAGACTCGAACCGTTCCTTCTTTGGTCGTTTGGGGATGAACGATGGGTAAATTGGTATATGTTGTAACGACCGAATCCGTTGTTATTAGGAAACACCTCGATATTAGCACGAAGTTTGAAAATTATCGAGATGTTATTTTGAAGCATACATGGGACCATGAGTATTTAAATTCAGAGACTTAAATATTTGGGTCGGGCTGATGTCAGCTCGCTATAGCGAGATTTATTCTGCTATAGCGGTACCGCTATAGCGGGGTGACACAGTCCAGAACCCTACTTAAGTGGGATTTATTTCCCTTTTCTATTTTGGCTGAAATAAACAATGTGGGAGGCTCCAAAAATCCTAAGGGGTTGCGTCCCATGTCTTGAAGCCATGAGAGGAAGAGAAAGGGGTGCAGAAGGGTGTAAATCCATGGATTTTTTAGGATTAGTCCATGATCTTGACTTCAGGCTAGAATTGCATTGATTCGTCCTTCCTACAACTGGTTTACATCCAGGTAAGCTAAGGTTAATTGAGTAGCTTAGACCCGAGTTAGAGAGCATGTTTATAACGTAGACAGACGGGAGATTTCATATCTAGGCCTTCGGCACCAAGTTAGGATTGCTAAAATGGGTTAAAAGTTCGAGTAAAGTATTATTTTGGGGCTGTCCATATACCTTATCATGTCCATGCTATACTTAGGCTATAAATTAGATGGTTCACTGTTGTATACTTGTTTTTGGGATAGTGAAATGGTAATTTATCGGTTATTGGTTAATCCTTAAGGTAACTAATTACACCAAGTAAGGTAATAGTGAACCTCCAAAGATACTAAGGTAGAAGTCCTTGGGGTGGTCTTAGGAGCGTAGTAGTGTGGGTATGTCATGGCTAAGTCCCTAGCCGGTAATGTAGGGAATGGTATCATAGTTTAATCCCATTTGTATTATGTGTACATATTTCCTACTTGTAGGGTGGCGGGTTAATGCATGTTACATCGTGTGGTTGATGCAATGATTTTACTTGATTATTGATAGACCTGTCTTATTTTACAAAAATGTGAAATATTTTAGCATTTGGGATATTCTCACGGGTTATTAGTGAAACAAGGTTGGTAGACACTAGTGTCTGGAATTTAGTACATGAACGATAATTGTCCCCTGCAAGTCATGTCTAGAGGGTGGATGCATCAACCATAGCATGTATGTACGAGGGTCAGATGAGTTTGACGATTCCATGAGTGGTCCGGGGAATACATTTATATGCTATTATATGGTTGGGATTCTTGCATGGTCCGGTTCTGATCATATATTTTGGATATTGTTGGTAATGGAGTCATGGTATGTTGACATTGATCTTAGAATTAAATATGATCCTTCAACTGGTATTTATGGAATAACTTTCTAGTTTGTATTGGAATACCTTAGATATTGTATTTATCTATGTTTGATTATGGTTTGATTTAACTAATCGTCTCTTGAAATTGCATGTATAGCCTGTCTGAACTTGACTTGGTGCTAAGGTGTTGGCTGGTTAGTATGATCCCCTAAATGCCATTGTTGCTTGCTATGCTAAATGTGTGTTAGTTTCTAGTCTGGATTAACTTGTTGTTCAGTAATTTAGTTAAGGGTGGTCGGTCTATAGTGTAATTCTTATTTCTTATATTGTCTTGGCTCATTTTATTGCATCAGGTAGTGGAATGATCAAGAGGCGGGGTTAGATAAGGAATCCTATGCTAGCAGGATAGGGAGAAAACTGGGTGTAGGTTAAGGATTAATTTCAATCTTGTATTTGGGCCGAAAAGACAGGTTACATGTCCGAGTGAGTCTTCTCCAGGTATGCTATGCTACTTATTAGATTTAAGGATTCAGGCCTAGAATTCCCTTGTTGTAGTTGTCTTTTGAAGTTAGGGTAATCCCTGTGTGGGGTCAGGCTTAGTAGTTTAGAGGTGGTAGAGTCGCAGGGGAGGTGTTGTACTTCGGAGTTCAGGACTAGAGTTTAGTAATGGGTAATGGGATAGTCTTGAGGGTTCGAAAATGAGAGTAAAAGAATGCATGTTTCTTTTGGATATTTATGTTATATTCTTGTAATCTAATTCGGGTTAACCAATGAGGCTTACCAATACGTGTGGTTTGTACTAATGCTACCTTTGCTATATCATATTGGGGGTATAATCTTTTGCAGGATTCAGTGTTGGTTTCTTAACTGTCGCGGTAGTGATTATTCAGTAGCTCCCACTCTCTCATTCATGGTGGAAACTGTGTCTTGGCTATTTCCTTTTTAGTATCTCTCGTACCTGCTAGACTAGGTCCTAGGGTAGTTCCCTTTTCCGCATTTTCAATTCTTTAACGTTGTTGTAATAAAAACTGGTTATTTCTAATGATTATAGACTTCCGCATGTATGTTGGTTGGGTGGTAAGGGGTTCTCCTAGCTAGGTGGTTTAGGATAGGTGCCCTCACGATCCGGTAAATTGGGTCGTGACATGTAGTGAAAGAGAGAGTTGAGACTAAGCAAATATTCTAAGTCTTTAACTATATTCACTATACAAAAGAGAGTTTTATAAGTTGAAGGAAGGTGTTCTTGGAGTTTTGGACTCTTCAATTAATCCAGAGTTACTTGAGTTGTACATCGTGATGGATTGTTGTATCCTGGAGGGGACAAGTCAAGAGTTGATACTGTTGGATTGGTGTAAATTATGCCGCAATGGGCTTGAATTTCCTTAAAGAGAGCGAGATATTCATGCCTCGGCCTTCAATATATTTCTATTCATTTTTTGTTCATTTTATTTTCAGCTGTAATTTGTAATTGTTGTAATATTTCACCAACATTATCGTTTATAATCTGATACAATTCAATTTTCACTCTCACAATTCAAAACGAAGATGGAAAGTCGATTGTTAATGACAAATTAATACCGTAAAAAGTGAAACTTGTGCAAGTTGTAGTACAAGGAAAAGCATGAAAAATATTAAAAAGCCAGACGACATATGGCTAATTCTTTATATGCAAATTGCTTACTAAAAACAGAAAGGTATATTTCGTACTAAAATATTATAGACAAACGTTCAACATTTTGATCGGAATAAATATATTTAAGTTTGTATAATTTAGACTTTATAGTTACATTCAAATCTTTAATTTGTTGTTGGACCTGAAGCGTTGGAAATTAAGCAGTAAAGAGGAGAAAAAAGAAAATAAAAAAATTAAAAGAAATGGCAAAAGAGAGAAATAGAAAAAATACCAACGGAGAGAAAAAACAAGAAAACTAAAAACTAGCCCGTTTGGCTATATGAAAAATTGTTCACTTTTTTCGAGAGTTGAACTCAAAAAAACACGTTTGGTCATAAAATTCTGAAAAATTATGTTTTTAAAAAAATTTCAAAAATTCAAAGAAAACAAAAAGTTGTTTTCACTTTTTTCACTTGAATTACCTCCAAAAATTCAAAAATAATTCTAATTTATTTCACAATCAAATATAATTTTAATTTCCAAATTTTATTTTTTCACTTTAAAAACAAAGCTACTATTTTCCTTTTTCACAATGAAATATGGCCAAATGCCTATCAAAGTGGACCCATAGCGGCCTCGAACCCATCCACCAGCGCACCAAATGCAAATTATGAACAAGGGTGCCTACTGCACTATATGACACAATATGTACAAAATTATAAGGGAAATCCTATTTTTTAGCTGCAAGGAGGACGAGTTCACGTGCCCCACATTTCTTCAAGTGGATTTATATCTTAAAACACTAAATATATAATTCCATGATGATTTTTAGTTTTAAAACAAAAACTTATTTAGAATTTATTTTTTAAATTTGTCATAATATTTTATTTAAATATTCAAACTAATTAATTAAGTCTTGTTTCAATTAAATACATTTACTCCTAATAAAGTGTTTCAATTAAATTCTTTCAATTAAAATTTCGAGAAAATTTTTTATGTGTTCATCTATTAGGTACAAAGAGATAAACCATGTTCTCTTTAACCTAAATTTATGTGTTCATTAGTATTATTGTTTATAATATGTAAAATTCAATTTTTATCGTCGTGATTCACATTAGTTGTAGAAGAACGGTTCACGTGGCCCACGTTTCTTCAAGGGAATATATAATTTTGAAACATCACATATATAATTGCGTAATGTTTCTGAGTTACAAAGCAAAAGTGGAAAGAAGGGAATATATTATCGGACATAATTACCATTTATATCGACTATTTGGCATAAGAATATGCTTAATGTAAAGAAATTAAATGATAAGGTTGGAATAATAGTCTATTAATGTCCTCTAATTTAAATTATTTAAATTTAATATTGTTAACATTATTTGAATTGATATGTATAATAATGATATATATTAACGTATTATAGATATAAATATCATGCTCCTATATTATGTATGTATTATTACTCTATTAATAAGATTACGTCGTTGTCTAAGAAATATACCATTTTATATAAATTAATGATAATTTTTTAATGATTATAATAATAACTTACAGATTTTACGTAGATTTTGAAAAGGATATTCTACCTCATATGATCCACTTAGGGAAAAAAAAAAGTCTATTTAATTAAACGACAGAAACTTTTTTAAAAAAATTTATCACATCATGGTGGCTCCTATTGACAAGGATATCCTACCTCACAATGAATTAAAAAGACTATCACATCAGGCACCTTGACAACGCTCATGCACTGGCTATATTTTTGTTGTTCATATATGTAACAATTCGTTCCGTCATTATTAAAATTATCGCGTCTAAGTATATGGGATATGAGAATTTTATTAATATCTTCGAAGTAGATTCGTAAAAGACTTAGCTAAATAAATTTAGAGTAGAAATTTTGGGGTGGGCTGACGTCATCCCATTATAGCGAAAAAATTTGCGCTATAACGGTGCCGTGGTAGCGGCATGTAGGTCGCTATAGCGGAACGCCGAGAAACAGAAATAGTCCATCCGAGTTATTAGTGTTTAATTGTCCATCTCCTTTCAGTTGTAAACCAGAACGAGGCTTCATTCTAAAAATTCCTTCGGGTTGCCTCAAAGCTCTGGAGCAATGGAGAAGAAGGGGCACACTCGAATGGGGTAAAATCCGACGTTTTCTTGCGAATTTCATGACAAAAATCACTAGAACTGGGCGACAGGTTCCTGTTCATGTCTCCATCAGCTGCTTGGCGCCCAGGTTGGCTAGGTTTAGTTGAGTAGCAAAGACTTGTGTTAGAAAACGTATGCATAACATAGATTGACGGGAGATTCCATGTGTAGGCCTACGGGAAAGGTATTTGGATAGATAAAAACGATAGATTAAGGATAGGTGAATAAGATGGGTACTCTTGAATGAGTTTTGTGATGTTATTAATGTTGCCCTATCATTCCTTGTGCATAATTAATCGGTTAGTAAGTGGAAACGTTTGATTGTGGTAGTATGGTGTGGTTAAATGGATAGGTATCAATATGTTGGATATGAATACCTTGATCCTAGTTTAAATGGATTGATTGTGTGATTGGGAGAGAAATTAGAGTTAAGATGGAAGGTTGGGACTAATGAAGCGTACATTAGAATGGTTGTGTGTATATTCTAGATATCGATGATCCAAGGTTAATTTTAAGGCAATGTGTGTGTTCCTTGTTCTATGTGTCATTGGACTCTGAATATTACTATTGGTGAGAAGGGGTAGGTGATGATTAAATTGTAGTTGAGACTCCATTTAGTTTATGTGTGCATATTAACTGCCTCTTTGTCTACTTGTTGCAATGCATAATGTGTATATTAACTTGTTAGATAGTATTACAAGTTGTTTAATCACCTAAATGAGATTGTGTAAAAAAACTTGTTTGACATGAAAGTGTGATTATATTATCTCATATTATGATTGTATGTGGTTACATGAATATTTATTGTGAGATGAACCGGTAAAGGTCATCGTCACTAAATTGGTGAAATTCAGGGAGTATAAGGGTGGGGACGTTGGAATAAGGGCGGTATAACACTTGTTTTGACATAACGATGTAGACACTAAATAATTGAATTATTAGGTACATTGACTGAGTTCGTCCCCTGCAGATCATCACTAGTGTGCATTTATAATACCCATAGCATGTGTGTATACGATATTGGTGAGTTTGACGGTCTCATGAGTGGAACGGATTATATTGTTGTTGTTATTTTTGGGGTTCCTTGAGTAGTGAACTGATTTACAATGATGTTGCTATTTGGGACCCATAAGTGGTCTGGGCTATTAATATACTTGGATTGAGTGACTATTTGTTGAAGTGCCATGAAAAGGTAATTTTAGTAAGGTTGAGTTAAATGTTGTGAGTCATGGTATTGACTTATTTGAATAATTGTATTTATTCTATGCTTCCCTGTTTTACTTGACCGAATTTTGTGAAGGTAGTTGTGGTTTGGTGCTATAAGTTGAGATGCTGTTTTATTCCTAATTGAGTATTAATATGTGTGTGAAGGTAATTACGTGTGTTATCCCTAATTGGTTGGTATTCCGGGGGTATGTTTATGAACGAGTTGGAGTTAACTAGTTACTAGTGGCTTAAGAATTCGTAGTGACTATGTGCCATTGGAGCCTTAAATGGAGTAGGTGGTAAATGCATAGCTAGAGGTGACAAGAAGTGTTGTGAGGTAATGCATTAGAGTTGTATGTTATTTGGTGGTTGACTGGTGGACTAGTGTAGACTGACTCGACATAAGTGAGGGTCTAATGAAGAGAGTATAAAATCAGGAGGGTTGTGAATGAAAGTATGAGAGTTCAATTTGACTTACTTATTTAATGAAATGCATGTTTTATTTTGGATATTTATGTTGTGTTTACATGATCTAGCCTTGGTCGGCCGATGATGCTTATCAGTACGTGTGGTTGTACTGATGCTACTCTTGTTATACCATTTTTAGGGTGTGGCCTGTTGCAGGATCAGTTCAGGTTTCATTGCTTGAAGTGGATAGAGATTCCTCAGCAACTTCCGTCTTCTTATTTCTATGGTGGAAGTTGAGTCTTGGTTATTAATCTTGTCTTATAGTAGCTCTTGTACTTGTTAGACTAGATCATCGAGGTAGAGTCTTTCTTTATGTATTTTGTAACACCCCGTACATTCCCAACCCTACTTGACGACGTTGAATAATGTTTAATTGGGTGTCGAGAGCTATAAGTATGTAGTTGGTAATGTTAATGATGAGAAAAGTGAAATTTGGCCTCGTACATGTGATTAGCCTTTCATAGGAGGTGTTTTGTGATTTTCGTGGAGCATCTGTAGGGTTAAAAATTAGGCTAAGAGGACCTCCAAACAAAGGATATTAAGGGTAAGAAGTAAGTTAAAGAGTAGGACTTGAAGTATCTAACCAAACCCGCGAAGAAAAGTCGAAAAACAAAATTTTCAAAAAATTAAGGGTGGGGCGCGCCAGAGGTCGTGCCAGGTCGATCTGGGTAAAAATTTTTAGCCCACAGGCAGCAAGGTGGCGCACCCCAAGGGCGTGCCGGGCTGCTTGTGCGCACCTTTCAAAAGTTGGAAATTTTTCTAAGTCCCAAGGGTGCCTGGGGACGTACCGGGCCGATTTTTGCCACATTTCTTATACAACTACAAGAATATACATGGAATAATGGAAGTATTATATTGGCATTCCATTTTGATAAGATTATTCGTGGATGATCCAAATGACGATTTTACCCTTTTAGTCAAAATAAGTCATACGTGGCTAGAATCGCTTGTTGTTTGGATTGAGGCTACAAATATAAATCCCGTGAGTGGGAATATCATCGTAACATGTATGAAATGATTTAAACATGAGAAATTATTGATTTTATTGGGTTGAGTGAATTGGGCTAAAAAAGGGCCCAAAATGAGACAAAAGACATGGGCCAAACTTGGGTCAAATGACCCATTCTTCTTTGAGTAATCAATCATTGAGCAAGGGACTTCAAAGGCCTATAAAAGGAGGAAAAAATCTGATTTTTAATACACAACAACACACATGCTTTTCTATCTTTTTCTAGAATTCTCAAGAAAGCTCCCTTTGGGCTCTTTAAACCCTAAGTCATCTTTGGAGCAAGATCATCATTTTCCAAGCTTAGGTAAGTGATTATTCTTATGGATTAATATATTATGTGCATGGTAGAGTATGTATATCATGTTGGTTATGCTTGGAAGTGTTGAACATGGCACTTTGTGTTTTTGTAAAAGATGTGCCATCTATGGAGTTTAAACTTGAAATATGACTTGTGGTTTTGATAAAAGAGCATGGTATGGATGAAATATCAAAATGTATGGTGTGATTATGTTATTAAACTTGTTATTTTGTTATAAGTGTAAATTATGGGATTTTGGCCAATTTGTTGTTGTGAGGTGTATTGAAGTGAATTGATGGAATTATTGTGATATTGTGATGATGGAGAAGTGTAAAGTATGAACTTGGTGTGACATGCTATTGGTTTATGATGTTGTGGTCAATGTATGGCATGTTGGGATATTGTTGGTATGGTAATGCTATGAATGGTATTGTAAAGGGGTGAAATGATGTTATAGGGTAATCATGTAACTCATGGTTGTTTTATACACTTGAAATGTAGCTTGTGGTTAATGTTGGTTCCGTTATGCGTTTGTGTTGTAGAGTGAAACGTAAGGAAGAAGCGGGACTTGTGTTCACTTGTAGGATTGTGTAGTCATATTTTGGAAACCAAGGTATGTAAGGTTACTCTTTTCGTATCCTCCTGCAGCATATTGTTCATGTTGTCATTGTCCTTGTTCCATTCTGAAATGTTGAAAGGTATCTCATTTCAGGTAATCATATGTTATTACTCTCATGTTTCTTAATCATGGACCAATCATGACTCAAATGTCTCTTAATCATTGATCGAAATTCCAAAGCTTCCATAATGCCATAATTACTACCAAGTACCAATCTCATAAACATAAAAGAATGGAGTAATGCATCTATGTGTTTCCAATAAGGCTATGATCCCCAATGTATCAATCTCATAAAATTAAAAGGGAGAAGTAATTCAATGAAGTAATGGAAGAAGTAATTCCCTCATGGTTCCTATATGATTATTTTATGGTTACTTTATAATTACTTTATCACTACCTTATGATTACTTTATGGTTCTTTGAGTGCGGATGATAGCTTTGGGGGAAAAAGCCAAACTTGATGCCGAACCTGCTTCCTTGTTTTCCGGGTGGTAGTAGGGGGAAAGCTCAGTGGGGAAAAAGCCAAGCTTGACGCCGAACTTTATTATATTCACTGGATCAAGGGGGAAGCTCAGTGAGGTAAAAGCCAAACTTGATGCCGAACCTGCTTCCTTGTTTTTCGGGTGGTAGCAGGGGGAAGCTCAGTGGGGTAAAAGCCTAGCTTGATGCCGAACTTGAGACAGTTATATATATATATATATATATATATATATATTATTGACGAATTTACGGTTATATATTATTGACGGTTATATATATATATTGACGGTTATGTATATATATATATATATATTATTGACGGATATAAAGATTGATGGAAATGTACGTAAAGGCAAAGAAAGTACTGAATGCAAGATACATGATCCCACACATACAGATAGAACGATAATGAAAGCAATAGACATGATTCCAAACATATAGAGCGGTGGTTTATCCATATTGACTTTTCTCTTGTATTTGGATTTATTGAGGTTTTTAAGTTTCATGAAGTTTCTTATTTTCTTACATACTCAGTACATTCTTCGTACTGACCCCTTTGGGGGACTTATTTTATTTGTTGCAGGCACAGGTGTTAGTAGACCTCCACAATAGGCTACGAGTCAGCCGCAGATTATTGGTGAGCTCCAGTTGGTTCGGGGCTTTCCTAGTCATATATGTACATTATTTTGGTATTGTGATTATTGTATAAAGCGAGGAATTGTCCCAACTACAGGTTGTTGTGTTCATGTATTGGTTAGAGGCTTTGTAGACATATGTGGGAAAGTGAATGCAAGAGAAAGTGAATGCAAGAGATGTGTGTTCTGTTTGACTTGATGGCCCTAACGGCAAAGTTTCATATATTGTATAAGTTTTCCATGACTTCCGCCTAGTTGCATGAGGTGTAATAAGCTTCATACTAAAATAGGCTTGCGAATGAACATGAGCAAAGATTGGTTCTCTCGAGCCATATCGGCTTCGGGTGCCAGTCCGGTCCGAATGGGATTTCGGGTCGTGACAAAAGTGGTATTAGAGCAGGTCATTCTAAGGGTGTCTACAAAGCCGTGTCCGAGTAGAGTCTTATTCATGGATGTGTTGTGCACCACATTTATGAGAAGGAGGCTATGGGACATTTAGGATGTTGTTTCTTTTCTTCACTTCTAGATTGGACAATAGAGCCAGTGTTGTAAGTTGAATTGTATCTGACCATGGGAATTGTTTTTCTTTGGTATAGTAAGAAATGCTGATTACAAGAAGAGGCAAGGGTAATACTAAGAAGCTAGACAGAATTGGCGGAGAAGGAACCAGTAACTTACCACCTTAATGGGTTGAGCAAGATGAAGCTGAAAGTAAGTTTGCATTGCAGGTTTCTTCTACTTTTCCAGCTCCAGAAGAGCCGAGAAGGAGAGAAGAACCTGTTGAGCCACCCGTTAATATCACTGACCAGTATTTAAAAAATGCAGTATGTATGTTGATTCAGATAGTTGTGGCACAGAATCAGGGACAAGCTGGTCCAATGACAAGTAATGACAGGGAGACGAGGGCAGCTAGTCGAAGGACACAGGATTTTCTGAAATTAGACCCTCATATATTCACCGGATCGGATCTTAATGAGGACCCGCAAGATTTTATCGATCAAATCAAAAGGGCTTTGGATGTCCTGCACATATTTGGTGTAGAAACAGTTGAACTCGCGGCGTATAGATTGAAAGGGAAGGAGATATTATGGTATGAAGATTGGAAACAAGCTAGGGGTGTTGGAGCACCACCGGCTAGCTGGGAAGAATTTCAAATGGCATTCTTGGATCACTACCTTCCATATGAGATTCGGGAGGCATGCGCAGACCAGTTCCTAAATCTTCATCAAGGGAATATGAGCGTCTGGGAGTACAGTCTTCGATTTAATTCTTTGGCCAGATATGCTCTCCATATGGTAGCCACTATGGCTGATAGAGTTCATCGGTATGTGGATCAATTGGATCCATCATTGGTCAGGGACTGTACCATTGCTGCTCTGAACAGAGATATGAATATAGCCAGAATACAGGCTTTTGCCCAAAAGATGGAGGATCAGAGAGAGAGAAGAAAGATGCACAAAGCTGAAGGGGAGCCATCAAAGAAACCTAGACCTATGGGATAGGACATGGTGTCCCAAGGAGAATTTGGGCCTCGGGATTTTAGTAGACCGCTGAGACCATCACTTTCTCATCCTATAGTAGGCGCTCAACCCCTGTTCCAAGGGTCTAGAGGCAGTCACGTTGGGCAAAATAGTGGAATTCAAGGTTCACAACCAGTGGGGTATCAAGAGCAAGGAAGTATGAACCAATCGGGGTTTCCTCGCCAGCCGTGTCCACACTGTGGAAAGCTTCATTTAAAGGAATGCCGGCTTGGGACCAATATTTGCTTTTAGTGTGGTATGTCCGGGCACATGGTGAGAGATTGACCAAGAAGGGGCACGAGTATTATTATGCGACCTACGGGATCAATCGTTGCACCGTCATCATCGGTTCATTTCTTAGGCCGAGGTATGCAGCCAGTTGGTCGTGGTAACGGTACTAGAGGAGCAACCAATTTTAGTGGAATACAGGACCGTACTTATGCTCTAGCGGGTCAGCAGAATGTGGAGGCCTATCCTGATGTAGCTACAGGTATTTTATCTGTTATTTTCATAATGTATCTATATATGCATTGATTGATCTGGGTTCTACAGTATCATATGTTACTCCATTGACCGCTACGAAATTGAAAGAACATCATAATTATTAGCTAGACCATCTGGAGTATTTACGCTTGTTGGTGAATCCACTATAGTTAAGAGATTATATCGTAACTGTATAGAACCTATTTGTGAGCATGTTATGGTGGATTGCCGAGATAAGAAGTCCATGAATGAAGATGTAACATTAGAGTACCGAAAGGGTAAATTTAGTTCCTATCTTAGGATAAGGCAAATGATATCTAAGGGGAATCATCATCAAACCTAGTATGTTCCCTTGGGATGCACCAGACTTACGTGTATGGAAGAAAGATGGCACGCTGAGAGTGTGCATGGATTATTGGCAACTAAATACGGTGACAATCGCGGATAAATAGTCCCTCTCCCCAAAACTGGTGATTTCTTTGACAAATTATAGGGTGTCAAATGTTTCTCACAGGTTAACTAGAGATCGGGATATCATAAGGTAAGATTTGGGAAAATAATAAGATGTCAAGCCATTCTTGGGTATGTATTGATGCAGCATGGTAACGTAGTAGCTTATGCCTCAAGATAGTTGTGGCCACCGAGAGGAATTAGCCAACACATGATTTGGAGTTAGCAGATGTGAGAGTTGCTTGAGAAAACCAACTAGATATATAGGGCGCCATTATTTGTAGGGGGTTCAAGTTGATGTATATACTGATTTCAAGAGCTTGCGATATATCTTTAAATAGGACGATCATTTACTTCATGTGTACTTTGCTTACAAGAGGAGTTATCGTGTGAATATATATAAAAAAAAAAAAAAAAAGGGGAGGGGGGGGGGGGGCACCTTATGGAGCATTATACGAAAAGAAAGGGAAATTGAGTCCATGTTATATAGGCCATATGAAATTATCAAAAGGATTCTAGATGGACAAGTAAAGAGGTTGAGGAATAAAGATGTAGCGTCCGTAAAAGTCCTTTGGAGAAATCAACAAGTAGAGGAGATCACATGGTAAGCTAGAAAAATGATGAAATAGACGTACCCATATTGGTTTCATGCAGAAGGAAAAGTTCAACATGCGGAAGTTGACCAATAACAAGTAAGTATCTATGAGTATTAAGCGTCTATGTCTACGTATGCTAATATGGAGATGCATTTGTGGTAATTGAAGTGACATCGTTAACATTCGAGGATGAATGTTTATTGGGGGGGGGGGGGGAGGGGGAGAATGTAACACCCCGTACCTTCCCAATCCTACTTGACGTTGTTGAATAATGTTTACTTAGGTGTCGAGAACTATAAGTATGTATTTGGTAATGTTAATGATGAGAAAAGTGAAATTTGGCCTCGTACATGTGATTAGCCTTTCATAGGAGGTGTTTTGTGATTTTCGTGGAGCATTTGTGGGGTTAAAAATTAGGCTAAGAGGACCTCCAAACAAAGGATATTAAGGGTAAGAGGTAAGTTAAAGAATAGGACTTGAAGTATCTAACCAAACCCGCGAAGAAAAGTCAAAAAACAAAATTTTCAAAAAATTAAGGGTGGCGCACGCTAGAGGGCGTGCCAGGCCGCTCTAGGCAAAAATTTTTAGCCCACAGGCAGCAAGGTGGTGTGCCGGGCTGCTTGTGCGCACTTTCAAAAGTTGGAAATTTTTCTAAGTCCCAAGGGTGCCCGGGGATGTACCGGGCCAATTTTTGCCACATTTCTTCTACTACTACGAGAATATACATGGAATAATGGAAGTATTATATTGGCATTCCATTTTGATAAGATTATTCGTGGATGATCCAAATGACGATTTTACCCTTTTAGTCAAAATAAGCCATACGTGGATAGAATCACTTGTTGTTGGGATTGAGGATATAAATATAAATCCCCTGAGTGGGAATATCTTCATAACGAGTATGAAATGATTTAAACATGAGAAATTATTGATTTTATTGGGTTGAGTGAATTGGGCTAAAAAAGGGCCCAAAATAAGACAAAAGACATGGGCCAAACGTGGGTCAAATGACCCATTCTTATTTGACTAATCAATCATTGAGCAAGGGACTTCAAAGGCCTATAAAAGGAGGAAAAAATCTGATTTTTAATACACAACAACACACATGCTTTTCTATCTTTTTCTAGAATTCTCAAGAAAGCTCCCTTTGGGCTCTTTAAACCCTAAGTCATCTTTGGAGCAAGATCATCATTTTCCAAGCTTAGGTAAGTGATTATTCTTATGGATTAATATATTATGTGCATGGTAGAGTATGTATATCATGTTGGTTATGCTTGGAAGTGTTGAACATGGCACTTTGTGTTTTTGTAAAAGATGTGCCATCTATGGAGTTTAAACTTGAAATATGACTTGTGGTTTTGATAAAAGAGCATGGTATGGATGAAATATCAAAATGTATGGTGTGATTATGTTATTAAACTTGTTATTTTGTTATAAGTGTAAATTATGGGATTTTGGCCAATTTGTTGTTGTGAGGTGTATTGAAGTGAATTGATGGAATTATTGCGATGTTGTGATGATGGAGAAGTGTAAAGTATGAACTTGGTGTGACATGCTATTGGTTTATGATGTTGTGGTCAATGTATGGCATGTTGGGATATTGTTGGTATGGTAATGCTATGAATGGTATTGTAAAGGGGTGAAATGATGTTATAGGGTAATCATGTAACTCATGGTTGTTATATACACTTGAAGTGTAGCTTGTGGTTAATGTTGGTTCCGTTATGCGTTTGTGTTGTAGAGTGAAACGTAAGGAAGAAGCGGGACTTGTGTTCACTTATAGAATTGTGTAGTCATATTTGGGAAGCCAAGGTATGTAAGGTTACTCTTTTCGTATCCTCCTGCAGCATATTGTTCATGTTGTCATTGTCCTTGTTCCATTTCGAAATGTTGAAAGGTATCTCATTTCAGGTAGTCATATGTTATTACTCTCATGTTTCTTAATCATGGACCAATCATGACTCAAATGTCTCTTAATCATTGATCGAAATTCCAAAGCTTCCATAATGTCATAATTACTACCAAGTACCAATCTCATAAACATAAAAGAATGGAGTAATGCATCTATGTGTTTCCAATAAGGCTATGATCCCTAATGTATCAATCTCATAAAATTAAAAGGGAGAAGTAATGCAATGAAGTAATGGAAGAAGTAATTCCCTCATGGTTCCTATATGATTATTTTATGGTTACTTTATAATTACTTTATGTTTCTTTGAGTGCGGGTGATAGCTTTGGGGGAAAAAGCCAAACTTGATGCCGAACCTGCTTCCTTGTTTTTCGGGTGGTAGCAGGGGGAAAGCTCAGTGGGGCAAAATCCAAGCTTGACGCCGAACTTTATTATATTCACTGGATCAAGGGGGAATCTCAGTGAGGTAAAAGCCAAACTTGATGCCGAACCTGCTTACTTGTTTTCCGGGTGGTAGCAGGGGGAAGCTCAGTGGGGTAAAAGTCTAGCTTGATGCCGAACTTGAGACGGTTATATATATATATATATATATATATATATATATATATATATATTATTGACGGATTGACGGTTATATATTATTGACAGTTATATATATATATATATATTGACGGTTATGTATATATATATATTATTGACGGATATAAAGATTGACGAAAATGTACATAAAGGCAAAGAAAGTACTGAATGCAAGATTCATGGTCCCACACATACAGACAGAACGATAATGAAAGCAATAGACATGATTCCAAACATATAGAGCGGTGGTTTATCCATATTGACTTTTCTCTTGTATTTGGGTTCATTGAGGTTTTTAAGTTTCATGAAGTTTCTTATTTCCTTACATACTCAGTACATTCTTCGTACTGACCCCTTTGGGGGACTTATTTTATTTGCTGCAGGCACAGGTGTTAGTAGACCTCCACAATAGGCTACGAGTCATCCGCGGATCATTGGTGAGCTCCAGTTGGTTCGAGGCTTTCCTAGTCATAAATGTACATTATTTTGGTATTGTGATTATTGTATAAAGCGGGGACTTGTCCCGACTACAAGTTGTTGTGTTCATGTATCGGTTAGAGGCTTTGTAGACATATGTGGGAAAGTAAATGCAAGAGATGTGTGTTCTGTTTGACTTGATGGCCCTAACGGCCAAGTTTCATATATTGTATAAGTTTTCCATGACTTCCGCCTAGTTGCATGAGGTGTAATAAGATTCATACTAAAATAGGCTTGCGAATGAACATGAGCAAAGATTGGTTCTCTCGGGCCATATCGGCTTCGGGTGCCAGTCCGGCCCGAATGAGATTTCGGGTCGTGACATATCTGAAGAGTTGTAACAAGTTTTTGTAATAATTGAAAGGTTTAATGTTTTCCTTTTATGACTTCCGCATATTTCTCATTGGGTGATAAGGGTTCTTCTATATAGGTGAATTAGAGTAGGTGCACTCACGATCCGATTAGTTGGACTTGGGTCGTGACAATATACTATCTCCATTTGCATTTATTTTGTCCTATTTTGATTTGACACGAAATTTAAGAAAGTCAAAAAGAATTTTTAAATTTGTAATCTTAAATTAAAGATACATAAAATGTATCAAAATGTCTTTTAATTTCATGGTCTTAAACATGTCATATGAAAAGTTAGAATTAAAGAGTTTCTAAAAAGGGAAAGGGGCATTCTTTTAAAGATAAACTAAAAACAAAAGTAGGACAAATAAATAAAAATGAAGAAAATATTAAAAAATAAAAATACCTCAAGTGAAAAGTTAAAATATTAAAATATTTTTATAAAGCTGAATGAAAAATAATATTCTTGATCTCTTCTATTGAAGCCAATAAACCTATATATTTTTTAAGAAATATATTTTTCAGTAATTCTTAATTTCAAGTATCTTTGGTCTATTATTTAAGAAAATGGAGATATTGACGAGGATGTTATCCATCGTATTGGTGCAGGGTGGGTGAAATGGAGGCTTGCATCTCGAGTCTCGTGTAATAAGAAGGTGCCACAAAAATTTAAAGGCAAGTTCTGCAGAGGGGTAGTTAAACCAACTATATTGTATGGGCCAGAATATTGGCCGGTCAAGAACTCTCGTATTCAAAAATTGAAATTTACGGAAATAAGGATGATGGGATGGATGTGTGGACAGAGATAGAATATAAATTGTGATATCCAGTACAAGGTTAGAGTGACTTCCGTGGAAGACAAGAAATGAGAAGTGACACTGAGATGGTTCAGACAACTGAAGAGGAGATATTTGAATTCCCTACTGCGGAGGTGTGAGAGACTAGTTCTGGATGGTTTCAAAAGAGGTGGAAGTATACCGAAGAAGTATTGGAGGTTGTGTAGGACGTGCACTAGGGTAGAAGGTTAGTAAATAACAGTGTGATATTTGTTATCCATCCATACTAGTAATTGTAGTATTGTCCCCGTTGTTTCTTGTCCTTCGATATATGTTATTATTTGTTGTTACTTGTGCTTCAATTATCATATTATTTTGTTGTAGTTATTGTCCTGTTACTATCTATTGTTTTTGTTACCGTTTGTTATTTCCTATTTGTTTGTTACTTTTTTTCTTGGATTACTTTGGATCTTTCTTGTTTTGGCCAGTGGTCTATCAGAAACAACTTCACTACCTCTGAGCTATATGTAAGGTCTGCGTACTTTACCTCTCTAAATTACTCCACTTTATGAAATTATACATAATATATTATTGTTGTTATTGTTTAATTCTTTTAATTGAAATTTATGTTAAAAAAGTGTAAAATCATGTCCCTTTGATCACATCCGGTAAAAGAGAGTCGCTTCTCTTAAATTATTAACAATCGCTTTTAGACCAAATGAATTCAATGGTCATACTAGTTATTGCTAACTTCGTTCACTTTTACTTATTCAATATATTAACAATAGATTTCACTTTTATTTATTTAATTTAAAAAATTAAGAGATATTTTTTCACTTAACTCCTAATTCACCTTTATTATTAATTATAAGTATTTATTTCCTAATGCATTTTTGAAGCATTGACTATATTATATTCAAAGGTTAATAAAGTAAAATTATCATTCTTTTTATTACTCTTTAAGGGATGTGCCAAGTCAATACTGTACAACTAATAATAAATGGAGGGAGTACCATTAAATTAACGAAAAAAGTCATATTTATCCTTGTACTTTCACAAATAAGTTATATTTGTTATTTGTTATACTCTTTCAATATATTTGCTCTTTTCATCCAACTTTAATGCAATATTTGTCAGTGTACTCTAAAAAAAGGCATATTTGCCCCTACATTGTTAAATCCCCTTTTATCTTCAACATATTGTCATTTTTATCCAACTTTAATTTTAGCACTATTTCTTTTTCCCGTCTTTTTTCCTTCTTTTCTTTTTTCATTTTTTATTCCTTGCAATACCTACATAAAAATATGCAAGTTGTAATGTATAAAAGTTAACATATACCAACAAGGGTTGTGGTGGAGAGGTAAGTACTCATTCATCCTTAACTAGAGGTCTTGGATTCGAGTCCTCCTGGGAACGGAGTTGCCTTTATTAGGAAGTGTTTTACCCCTCAATGTGGGACTTCCTGGCACGAATCCAGATTTAGTTGGGTTCCAATGCGAGTACTGAACACAGGGTGGAAAAAAAAAAAAAAAAGTTAACATATATTATAAATAAATTACATGTTTAATTATTACACACCGACCTTATCATTTTATTTATTTATTTTTAGTATACTATGCTAATTAATTAGTCCAATAAAAGGATAATCGAATGATTTTTATAGTTGACGACAAATTCAAAAATCATAATACGGCACTTTCTCTTTATCTTTATTTTACAAAACTCAAACGTGTAAATATACTTCATCCGTTTCAAATTGATTGATCTGTTCTGACTTGACACAAAATTTAAGAAAATTTAAAAAAAAATTAAATCTCATAGTCTTAAATTAAAAATATTATGTACTAAAATATTTTTTTAATCTTATGATTTTAAACATGTCATGTGAACAATGAAATTAAAGAGTTGTTAAAAAGGGAAAGGATCATTCTCTTTTAAACGAATTAAAAAGAATGAAGGTCAAACAAATTGAAAAGGATTAGGATTATTTGATTTCTTACAATTGTAAACTCTTTGATATAGCGGCCTCAAAATTAATCTACATATTATAAACGTAGGAATTCCTAAATTAAAAAATAAAATTACATAAATATCCTTCTTAGTGGAAAGTCTGACTACTCTATTTATTTTTAAATTAAACCACTCAATCGTTGTTCAGCAGAGTTTCCTGAGACATATATAGTGTAAGGGGTTTGACCGGTGGAATAAGGATAATAATTTTGAGATATTTCATGAGATTATTTTATTCTATATTTGATAGTAGGTATTATTTAGTCTCAGGATTATTTTGTTCCACCATTATAGTATAATATAAATAAATGGCTAAGTAAGTTATTCTATATAAAAAGTGAAATAAAATAATTACATGAGATATCTCAAATCATAAGGTATCCTTGTTTATCCCATCCCACCAAATAAATCAAATGAGCCCTAAACCTACAAAAGTCTGTTTAAAACTTCCTTACCAAAGATGATTTTGTAGGATTAATTTATGGTAGAAATTCATCTACGATATAATCGTCTTGTATACCTTTTTTGGGAGAATACATCAAGTTAAGACTTAATTAAATTAACCCTCATACCTCTCTGATATGCCGAATTGTGGATTGGCATACGTTTGTCATATTAAAAGCTAAATTATAGTAATTCAAACATCACTTGCTCAAACGTATGAAATAATTCCATATGCATATATTTTCTCTGCAAATTACATGTCTTGTTTTTGGAATATATTGGACAAATCAATTATAACAAAAAAACATCAAACTCTCCATTGCCTCTCAAAATTTTCACGCAAATTAAAGTTGATCTAATTAGACAAAAGAGTGTGTTTGTGGTAACAAAAACAAAGCAAGAGACAACTGTTAGAAAATTTTTAATGAACTGAAAATGAAAAAATAAAGAAGGATTGAGGCGTGAGAACCACTTTCCTTAAAAGAAGATATTGTTCGTATATAGATTGGAAAAATACTAACAATCTTCTTCAAGATACAATAAGCCACACTAATATAATATTTCCAGATTTTTCTAAGACCACTTCATAGGGAACTCATATTAATCTATAGAGCAAAATCAGGCCTCTTAGAAAAAGTTACTTTATTTCACAAATAGATGTGTCTTTTATTTTGAATATATTTTGAATATAAATTCAAACTGATATTCGATCTTTTTTTTCTTTTTTTTTTTCTTTTTATAAAAGTGAATCCGCTAGACGGAGTGCTCGGGGCTAGTTTTTAATAAATAAATAAATAAGCATCTCAAAGAGAAGAGTGTAAGAGGGAGAGTTGGGCTTTACCTTACTAATCTTAATGAAGTAACGAACTTTTATTAATATAAAGAAAATAAGAACTAGAGAAAACTAACTATTCTATGATCATCATAGGATTTGTGATACACTCCATGATGATATTACAAATGAGGATCCTTAGTTTTGCTAAAATATAAAAGCAAAGAATAAAGTTGAGTTATCAACTTCAAACTTCTTTTTATACACGTATGAACTAAAAAAGGTAGCTTCTCCATCAAAAGTAACTTGAAGTATATATTTTTCTATTGTCTTCTTATTCAAATGTGTCCAACAACACTTGATAGTTCATCACTTCATCTTAGATTTATTGGATGTTGTTAAAGTTATTAATGTTGTTTTCAGGTTAAACAAAATCTGTATTTAAAATCAAGAAGTTCACAACAACTTATGAACAACAATGAAGTTCAAACTATTTTATAGAAAAATAGAAAAACCAACAAGAAAGAGATGAAGATAGAATGAAGATTCAAGTCCACCAATTTCAGGGTGTGTCCGTAAGGAAATTATTCCCCTCAAGTATCCGAGGTTATAGAATATATCCTCCCAGGATAAAATGAATCACTTCAGCCATATAGCGGTACTTCAAATTTACTGAATTTCAAACGCACTCAACGGTAGCAAATCATTCTAGAGTTTTTCAAGAAGAAGTGTGTTTTTAACTTCAAAATTTTGTGCCAATACCTCAGGAAAAATCAGATATTTATAGTCAAAAGGTGTTGCTTCAGAAAAAAAGACATGGTTTGTGAAAAGTTGCACTATTTTAGATCATCGGGTCCATGTGCGGACCCATGTACGCTCGCACATAGTGACATGCGGCCGCATGTCGGCCATTACACAAAACAGAATGTTTTGGGCTGTCATGTGCATTGGCAGATGCACCCTTATATGGCCAGATGCGCCCGCAAATTCCATTTTCATTTTTAAAAAGTGAACTGAAGAATAACGACCCTTCAACATGTGTTTTGACATGCGGTCTCATATGCTCGTGTGTATCTGCAAATGGAGAAAAAATTTTGTATTGAATTTTTGGATTAAAGAATCATTAACACTCAAGTTTCAAATGAATTTTGTCTAAAATGATACTCTCTCAATCGATCATTTGACAAATTCAAATCCAAATTCAAATCTGAAGCCGAAGTCAAAGCTAAGCCGAGCGAGCGACGACAGTGTGAGGCTTTTCTTCTTCTTGCCTCACTAACAAAAAGGAGGAGCACTTCTATACTTAATCACAAGAATATTCCTAAAACTCTTTTATAAAGTGAAAGCACAATTCACTATTTTTCCTCCATTTGTTTTTCCTCCATTTTCCATTCATTTATCACTAAAACCCAACAATACCCCACATGAATATGGAATGACTATATGATCAAAAAAATATACGAACAAGTGTGTGATTTACAAGAAAAAACCAATTGCATCTTGATAAATAGGTTTTCCTTTAAATTTTCCGTAGTGAACTTATATCGGATGCACTCGATCAATCGATAGATGCGATATCTTTGAACAGTCAAACTATGTTGTACACCTAGACAACACAAGTCACACAACTAACCTTTTACCATTTATGGTTTGCAAGGTTTTATTCGTTTCAGCTATGAACACTACCTAGTTTCATGAGAGCTTAGAGAATAGGCCTTTACTATCATTCTCCTTGAAAAGGCTTCCACTTCACACTCATATAGGTGATTCCTAAATTGTTTAATCCTATAGATAAAATATTTGGTCATACCTGCCTAACTTAGAAACAATTAAAAAGCTTCAAACTATATGCCTTATCCTTGTTTCCTCAATATTGTCTTCATCATGAGAGTGAATTGAGTTAATTAACAATGTTGAACTGTCAGTCAGTTGAGTTAATTGACAATGTTGAACTGTCAATCACAGTTTTATTTGATCTCTTTGAACCTATCTCTTAGAATCTCCAGTCTGCTAGATGGAGTTACTGCCGTGATGATTTGTCCTAGGCCATAAACTCATTCCCTTTGATGTTCTCTCAACTCCCTCTCTAGTTAGGCCTTTTGTACGTGAATCCGATACATTATCTTTTAAATTCACATAGTCAATCGTGATAATTCCACTAGAGAGTAGTTCTCTAATGGTATTATGTCTCCATCTTATATGACGAGATTTATCGGTATACATCATGCTCCCTTCCCTACATATTGCAGCTTGACTATCATAGTGTATGCATACTGGTGCCAAAGATTTGGGCCAAAAAGGAATATCTTTCAAGAAATTTTGGAGTCATTCAGCTTCTTCACCGGCCTTATCTAAAGCGATAAATTCATATTTCATTATAAAGCGAGCAAGACATGTCTGTTTGGATGATTTCCAAGAGACTGCTCCTCCACCAAGAGTAAATACATACCCACTTGTGAATTTTACTTTATTTGACCCGGTAATCCAATTTGCATCACTATATCCTTCAATTACAACTGGATATTTGTTATAATGCAAAGCATAATTTTGAGTATGTTTTAGATACCCCAAAACTCTTTTCATTGTCATCCAAAGAGTTAGATTAGGATTACTTGTGAACCAACTCAATTTACTAATAGCACATGCTATATCTGGTTGCATACAATTCATAATATACATCAAACTTCCCAATATTCTTACATAGTCCAATTGTAAGTCACTTTCACCTTCATTCTTTTAAAGTGCAAAGCTCACATCTAATGGTGCCTTGGCAATATTGAAATTCAAATATTTGAACTTGTCAAGTACCTTTTCAATGTAATGATACTGTGATAATGCTAAGCCTTGTGGAGTTCTATGAATTCTTATTCCTAAGATCACATCAGCAACTCCAAGGTCTTTCATATCAAATTTGCTTTCTAGCATTAGCTTAGTAGCATTTATGTCAGAAATGTCTACTGATGATCAACATGTCATCAACATATAAACAAACAATGATTTTTTGGTTTGGAGTGTCTTTAATGTAAATACATTTGTCACACTCATTAATCTTATATCCATTTGCCAACATGGTTGGTCAAATTTTGTATGCCACTGTTTGGGTGCTTGTTTTAGTCCATACAGTGACTTAACAAGTTTGCACACTTTTCTTTCTTTATCAGGAACTACAAAAAACTCGGGTTGTTCCATGTAAATTTCTTCCTCCAATTCTCTATTTAAGCAAGTTGTTTTCACATCCATTTGATGGATTTCAAGACCATAAACCGCAACTAGTGCAACCAACATCCGAATGGATGCAATTCTTGTTACTGGCGAGTATGTGTCAAAATAATCAAGACCTTCTTTTGGTTTAAAGACTTTAACGACAAGTCTTGCCTTGTATTTATCAATAGTTCCATCAGCTTTCATTTTTCTTTTGAAGATCCATTTTAAAACCTAAAGGTTTATTTCCTGAAGGAAGATCAACCAACTCCCAAGTATGGTTGTTCAAGATTGAATCGATCTCACTATTGACAACCTCTTTTCAAAAGGATGAGTCCGTAGAAGACATGGTTTCTTTGAATGTTTGAGGCTCATTTTAAAGAAGAAATGTTACAAAATTTGATCCAGAAGGAAGTAGATGTCCTTTGACATTTACTACGCCTTGGATTCTCTTCATTAAGTACATTTTCCTTTGGTTCTTCCCAAGATCGTTTAGACCCTTCACTAGACAATTTATATCTAGTTTTATACGGATAAATGTGTTCAAAGAACTCAATATTATCTGATTCAATTACCGTATTGTCATGAATATTCGGATGTTTGGATTTGTGAATCAAAAATTGACATGCTTTACTATTTGTATCATATCCAATGAAAACACATTCCACATTCTTTGGTCCTATTTTGACCCTTATGGGTATAGGAACTTGGACTTTGGCTAGACACCCCCACACTTTGAAATATTTTAAGTTGGGCTTTTTTTCTTTCCATTTTTCATATGAAATTGATTGTGTCTTGCTATGGGGCACTCTATAGAGTATTCGGTTTGCTGTAAGGATAGCTCCCCCCACAAGTTTTATGATAAACCTGAACTTATATTTAAGACATTCATCATTTTCTTTAACATTCAATTTTTCCTTCCCGCAATTCCATTCGATTGAGGTGAGTATGAGGCAGTAGTTTGATGGACAATTCTATTTTCCAAACATATCTCTGCAAAAGGAGATTAATAATCTCCACCCCTATTACTTCTTATCGTTTTATTTTTTTTTTCCAACTGATTTTTAACTTCAGTTTTATAATGGCTAAATACTTCTACTACTTTATCCTTACTATTCATCAAATAAACATAATAATATCTAGTGTAATCGTCAATAAAAGTTACGAAACACTTTTTCCCACCACGAGATGGGGTTGACTTCATATCACAAATATCTGTGTGAATCAGTTCTAAGGGAATGAAATTCCTTTCAACAGATTTATAAGGATGCTTAGCATACTTAGACTCAACACATGTTATACATTGTGATTTATTGCACTAAAAATTAGGCAAAACTTCAAAACTAATCAGTTTTCGCAAGATTTTGTAATTGACATGTCCTAAATGTTCATGCCATAATTTATTTGACTCAAGTAAGTAAAAAGAACCAGAACTTTTATTCATATCAATAATTATTACATTGATCTTAAAAAGGCCCTCGGTGAGGTAACCTTTACCTACATACACTTCATTCTTACTTATTATAACTTTATCGGAAACAAAGACACATTTGAATCCTTTCTTAGTTAGAAGTGATGTTGAAACTAAGTTCTTTCTCAACTCCGGAACATGAAAGACATTGTTTAGTGTAACCACCTTGCCAGATGTCATTTTCAAACAAATCTTGCCTGTTCCATCAACTTTTGCAGTAGCAGAGTTTGCCATAAATATCTTCTCATCAGGTTAAGCCAAAGCATATGATGCAAAGATTTTCTTGTTGGCACAAATATGGAGGGAGGCACCGGAATCCATCCACCATTCTCTTGGATTACCAACCAGATTAGGAGTAGCAATTGGGCGGGTTGGATCAAATTTTGTGGGTCAAAATGGATCAAGACCCAACCCGATCCAAATTTATTTGGGTCGAAATGGATTAGGTAACGGGTTATAACCTAACCCATCAATTCTTACTAAGTTTTAATTCTTTTATATTTGTTCTTTTATATATTTTTAATTTTGAATAAAAAAAATTTTTCTTTATTATGACTATATATAACATATCAAATAAAAAAAGTTTTTTGAAAATATTTTAATAAGATTTCTTAAAAATTAATTCGGGTTATATATCAATTCATTTTTAACGTGTTGAAATGGGTTGGGTTGACATGGATTGAGCTAATAAATGGGCGGGTCAATAACCAATCCAAACTTGAATGGGTTGGGTCGGGTTGGGAGGGTTGAGTTTGATTTTGCCACCTCTAAACAAGATTGTATTCTGAAAGCATGGCATAAAGATTGTCCATTTCTTCTTTGGATTTAGCCACGTTTGCTTGATCCTTTTTCTTGCCCTTCTTTGGAGCCCTGCAATCAGGAGCCTTGTGACCAACTTTGCCATAATTAAAGCAATTTCCTTTGAATTTCTTCTTAGGTGGATTGCTTTGTTGTTTAGATGCTTTCTTTCTCTTCTTTGACTTTGTGGGATCCTCCTCAATAATATTTTCTCTAGATAAAACTGAATTTTCACGTGACCTCTTTTCTGCAGCCTTATTATTCTCTTCGATTCTCAATCTTACAATGAGATCTTCGACTGTCATCTCCTTGCATTGTGTTTCAAGTAAATTTTGAAGTCCTTCCATAAAGGTGGCAATTTCTCAATTATAACAGCCACTTGAAATGCATCATTCACAACCAAACCTACATCAAAGGTTATGTGAGTGTTAAGAACAAACTTAATATGTTCAACAAAGGTATTATATAAAATTATACCTTCAGCAAGGAGATAATGGATTATGACTTGCGACTCCTCAACTTGGGTAACAACAACTTTATTGTCCACCATTTTGAAGTCCAGAAATTTTGCACCTATGAATTTCTTCATTTCGACATCCTCTATTTTGTACTTCTTTTCTAAAGCATCCCAGAGTTCTTTTAAGGTCTTCATGTTGCTGTACACACTATACAAATCATCTTGAAGCCCACTCAGAATGTAGTTTTTACACAAAAAATTTCAGTGTTTCCAAGTTTCAGTCACTAAGAAGCGTTCTTTTTCTGGAGCTGATTTCGGCACGTCGGGAATGCTCTTATTGATGAACGACTTGAAGATGGTTGTTGCTGTAACATTTACCATTCCATCATTGACTTTATTTTTATTAGTCATTTTGCTGTCATAAATAGACAAACAACTTAGTATCTCAGAATACTAACAATAAAGATTTAATCTTTATACCACTTGTTTCTAGTTAACGATGATGTTTTTATGTTCTTCAAATTTCCAACCGAATGAACTTTACGAAGTTTTTATATTTTCAAATCAGTATCAAGTTCAAACAGAGTAGAAAATCAAAAGGTTTTAATCTCTAGATTCCAAAATATAGATATATAATATCCTTAATATTGTTATTTTTGGGCTAAACAAAATTTGTATTTAAAACCAAGAACTTCAACAAAAAGTTCCCAATAACTTATAAGCAACAATGAAGTTCAAACTATTTTCTAGAAAAATAGAAAAACCAACAAAAAAAAGGTGAAGATTCAGGTCCATCAATTTCACGGTGTGTCCTTAAGAAAATTATTCCCCTCAAGAACCTAAGGTTATGGAATATATCTTGCTAGGATAAAATGAATCACTTCAGCCGAATAGCGGTACCTCAAATTTGTTGAATTTCGAACGCACTCAATGATAGCAAATCACTCTTGAGTTTTTCAAGAAGAAGATTATTTTTAACTTCAAAATTTTGTGTCAATACCTGAGGAAAAATCAGATATTTATAGTCAAAAGGTATTGCTTCAGAAAAGAAGTCATGGTTCATGAAGAGTTGCACTGTTTTGGAGCGTCGGGTTCATGTGCAGACCCATGTGCACTCGCACATGATAACATGTGGTCGCATGTCGTCCATTGCACAAAACAGAATATTTTGGGCTGGCATGTGCGTTGGCAGATGCACCCGCACATGGCCAGATGTTCCCGCATATCCCATTTCTATTTTCAAACAGTGAACTGAAGGATCGCGACCCTTCAACGTGTATTTTTGACATGTGTTCGCACATGCTCGTGTGTGTACACAAATGGAGAAAAAAATTTGTATTGGATTTTTGTTAAAATCCCCCCCACCCCACCCCCACCCCCCAAAAAAAAATATTTTTAATAAAAAACAATTTTTTTCTTACACCAGCCCCGCCACCCCCTCCCCCCCAAAAATATTTTTTTCTTAAAATTTGTTTTTTTTTAAAAAAAAATATTTATTTTTCTTACCCTGACCCTGCCAGCCCCCCTCCCCTCCCCCCCCCCCCCCCCAAAAAAAAAAAATTAATTTATTTTAATTTGCGTTTTAGAAAAATTTTAAAACTTTTTCCTTAGCCCACTCCCTACCCTTACCACTCCCCACCAAAAATATTTTAAATTTTTAAAATTTACTTTATAAAATAAATGCATATTTTTTCTTTTCTCACCTCTCTTACCCTATACATTATCATTGTTTTATGTTAAATATATATACAAATGCTTTTATTACATTTTTTTAGTTTTCATATTTTATTTTTACTTGAAAATAATAATAATAACAATATAATATAAAAAGAAAATTAAAAAATATCATTCCAACCTAAATTGCTACTCGAATGGTAATTGTTCAATGATGAGTTAAGTTGGGTGGGTTGGGCTATAACCCATTGTTTAGCCTATCTTGGCCCAACCCATCTTAGCCCATCTATATTTTGGGTGGGTTGGGCAATGACCCATTTGTTACTTTAGCCCATTTTGACCCGGCCAAATTCGACTCAAACCGCCCATTTACCACCCCTAGTTCACAATATGCTTGTCTAAATAATTTTATATTATCTATTCTGTTTATATTCAATGTATATAATAATAATGTACATTATTAATATATATCTGTTAACTTAAAAATAATAAGAAAATATTTATAATATATTTTTTGTGGTAAAATTATAGTTAATATATATTGCTACTATGCCATTTATATTTGTTGTATCATTAAAAATATACCATATATACATATAATATTTAATATATATTGCTATAATAATATTCTATTTGCAGAATTATTCAAGTATACAATTGCTCTTATATTGGATAAATGAATCTGGAGCTAGGGTAATGGTTGGGTAAGGATGGAATACTCAGTCCGATGGTACAGTGTTATGGCAACATAACGGTAGACCTGTTGTACCCGTTTAGCCGAGTGGATGGCGTCTAGAGTCGTTTTGGGACTGTAGTTTAGTGTATCATCCAGTCTGAGGGTTCACATGCCTGCAAAGAGGCCCCCAGTACCGCCACCCTACGAAAGATTCGTGTTGTTTAGTATCAGAGCCATGTTCTATAGCAGTTACAGATAAGTCTAGTCTAACACTTCTCTAGAAGATGAATATCATCAAGAGAAGATCTACTGTCAAGAACAGTAGAAAAGAGGAATATGATATGCCTCAGCATTTGGATCTCCTTAATATATGGAGTATTCCTAAGATCCAGCCCAAGGTTATATGTCAGATGGGTAATTTTGAAAAATTTAGTTTAAAACAAATTGTTAAGACAACCGAAGAGACTTTAACAGTCGATAGTGATCATGCTACGTATAGATTATTATTTGAGAAAGATTTAGCTCCTTATAGGGAAACCCATAAATTCATACATATTGGGTTAGTCCAAGTAGCCTTTAAGCCACTCACTTTGAGAGACTTACCCAAAAGTTTAATAGCAGCTTTAAGGGATGGTAGAAACCAGAACTGGAGGAAATCCCTCATAGGGACAATCCAGACCAGTCTGGTATATGGGCCAGTGTATTTCAATTCATATCCTAATTTGTAGATATCTTTAAATGATGATAATTCATTAAATGCTTTGATGTTAAACATTAAATTACATGGTTATAATTATGCACCAGGTACTAAAGTTATGTGTATCTGTTATAGGATTTATTATAAACCTTTGTATACTCTAAATCCTATTTGCAAAATTATGAATTTTAAAAATGAAACTATTTTAATAGAAACTAATTTTGGTAAGTCTAAAGTTACCACCCGTAGACCTATCAAGTGGGATGAAATTTATTTCCCAAAAAAATGGGTCATTGAGGAGGCTGCCCCTCTAAGAGCTAGTTCTAATAGTGAGATCACTGAAGTTGAACAAGCTCCGGATGGTACTATAAAAATTAGATTTACAGACCCGACTTTTGATAATGATAATATCGGGTTGTTGAATAGAATAATTAGATCTAATTCATTAACTAGATCTGTTCCTTCTTATATATCTCGTGTTGATTATATCGTTGATTATCCATCGAGAGCATAGACTTCTAAAATTAGAGAAGAAAATAGGATAAATAATATTTTGATTGGAAAAATAATATTGTTGTTCCAGTCAATGAAAAGGATCCTACAGCCTCTAAAATGAATTTTCCAACTGGTTTAAATGACTAGTAAAAAAATTAATTTTAGACGGGATCACCGGCAAGGAAAAGGATTTCTAAAGAATTTAAGTTACCAGATGGGAATGCTTCAGAAATTGGTTTTTTGATAGCAAAGAAAGGAATCACTTTCAAAATGAGTTTTACAAAGATCTCTCAGGCTTTAATAAAGTCATTGCCTTTATCCCTTGATTCATGACCAAGTATGTAGACAAATATATCTCAATGCTAGAGAAGGAGTATAGACTCAGTAGTATTGAAACTACAAGATCCATACTTCCTCCCCAGCTTGTCTATTTCTCAGCTTTTTCTAAACTTTTGGAAGATGATACTGCTTCCATCACTGCTAGACATGTTAATATTATGCTTAAACAGTAAAATTATGCTAATGTTTATATGAGCGTATTAGGAGAGCATATTATCTCTCTTCATGAAAAGATTGATAGGATTTTTAAAAGTGACCAGGACACTAAAAAGGAAAAGACCCCCGAGGTAATTGTTGCTTCGTCCATTATTCAACCACCCCCTGATATCAGGGATTTTAAGTTGAAAAATATTTCTGACTTAGAAAAAGTTATAGAGGCTAAGTTTAGAGATCTGAAGATTACGCCTTTGACCAATGACTTTATTCCTCCTAAGGAAGATGCCTCTGATAGAGTAAATAAGATGATCGAAAAATTTGCTCGTAAGCCTGTTCAAAGGATGTACTATTATCCAAGGCCTACTCCTTAGGATGTTCTAATTGAAGAACAAGAATATGTTATAACTAATTGTTTTATCCCCTTTTTTTAGGCTCGAAGGGATTTGAAAACAATGATTTTGACTTTTCAAACTATTTCAAAACTTTTTCGAAACAATTTAAGAAAATACAGAGTCGCCACTTGATTTTTATAGAGAATATCAAGAAAACTTAAAGAATTTTAAAGAATCAAAAACAGAAACAAATCTTTAAAATTAGAGAAAATGGGTAAGGATTCTGGTAACGCCTTGAGAAGGTTTTTAAGGCACTCAACAAGTGTCCGCGAAAACGGTTGACCAAAAGACAGTTTGACTGATTTGTAAGATGACTAGTTTTGAAAATAATGGCTACCTTTGTAAAATCTTGAATTAATTGTAAAACATGACACTTATTCTATTCATGTGGAAAGTAGTTTATTTAAATTAGGGGAGAAATTGTGTAAACAAACCCAACTTTAGACTTAAGGGAAAATAAAATTTACATCTTTAACAAAGAAAGACCAATTTTTACTTGAAAGGACCAAATTATTAGAAATAGCACCTTTGGAATTGAGTTTAAAGCAAAATCGAATTTTGATAAGTCATAGAGCAATTAATTAGTGATAGAAAGCTTGGATTTTTTCTTTCAAAGAAATTATTTAATCTTTAGAATTTTCGAGGGAAAAATCACCTTAATCTATATAGATTACTAATCGCATAAACAAAATAAATGTCATCTCTTGATTTGTTAAAGACTTGTTCCGAAGGAAAAATAAAGATATTATTTTTATTAAATCGAAACATTTGACGATGCGATAAACGATAATTAAAGGAACTATAGAGATAGAACGAAATAACAAATCAAAGGGGATTTATCTAGATTTTAACCAAATTTAAAAGTTAATACACATAATCAAATATCAATTACATAAATAAAGGGAGGAAAGTTGAGGATTTGGACCCATAATTTGGCCCATCAGAATCTGGCCAGCCTTTGGGCTTAATCTTTATGGACTTTTATCCAATTTCCAGCTGTGTATATCAGTTGTATATTGCAGTCTTTTCCTTTCACGTTTTCTACACACTTGGTGTATACATGACTGAAAATCAAGTCATGTATACACGTCTTTTGGTCCTCCACCTGTATATAAGCTTCCATTTCTCATTTTCAGCCGTATATCACCTGTAAAATTCTGTATCTTGCTGTGTACCAGTGTATATCAGTCCATTTTTGGACTTGGTTGGGGCATGACACGAAGGAGATGCGAGGGAGAGTCCAGTGGACTCGGAAAAGGTATCCATGCAATAAATAGAAGATAAGGATTAGTATATATCCCAAAGAAATTAATAAAATATTAATCATTTAGACCAATCAACAATCTTACACAAATAAATTTTTTCAATTAAGGCAGTTAACAATTTCACTGCCATACGTTTATCCACAGTGGGCGTACAAATACACTCATCTGAATTCATTGGAATAGCTACGGGGAGGTAATCAAATAGTGCCCAACATGATTTAATTTCATAACATACGTGATCAATCAAGAGTCAAGGAAAGCAAAGGTGGTTCCATTCATTAATAAGCATGCTAAGGGAAATAAACGAGTTCTTACAGGCTTTGGAAGAAAATAAGATAACAGCCACACTATAGAAAATATATGTCAATTGCAAAATGCTACTTATTAACATAAAACCTTGAGAAAACATATGCGTGGATACGCATATAACCAGTCATGATCAGAGGATAGTATGGGATGAGAGGTAAGGGATTAAACTGGATTCTCAAACCGACTTCTATGCCACATAGATCTTGGTTCCAAACAATACAAGCCTAAACAGTATGTGACGTGCCTAACCAAATGAGGATCTCGAAGGAGCACACACTTAAGATGATGTCGTTTGCAAATTCTATAGTGGCGAGATGAGGATCCTACTCCCTTCGAATTAGTTTTCAGAACTTCGGACAAGCCAATGCTTAGTCATAGCGTTTCATAGCTCATGATATATCATTTATCCAAGTTAAAGCTAGCTTTCATAAAAATTCAATCAACTAATATCAAATTTTTAAATGCAGAAACGAGCTTAGGCATAACCAGTGATCGATTTCCAAACTTGAAAGCCTCACAAACGTCAAACAAGTAGACATTGCAAATCACTAGACTTCACAACACATTTTCAACAAAACAGGCCCTTAAAGCTTAAAGCTTTCGACCTCAAACACATGTATTTTCAAGCAAGATTAGATGCGTCTAACAACAACCAAAATGAAGTCATAAATCTATTTTCTATTATCCACCGATTTTAACAAAGAGACGTTGTAAATGAAGGAGACATAACAAACATTTAAAGACTTCTTTAATATCAATGCTCAAAGAAATTATAGACAAACCCAACAGAACTAGTTTCTAAATCTCAATCCGGGATTTAACCAATTCCAGTTGTAACAAAATTCATAACGCCAACAGAAGTTCATGCCTTAATAAGAAAAGTGCAAAAGATGAAGCCTTTACCTGTTTCTAGGCAGCGAATTAGGACTACGAGCCTTGACAATGAACTTCCACCACTGGAGTTTTAATTCCAACTTGTCGGAGTTTATCTTTTTCGCCGGAATTGAGTTTTCGAGTCTTGTTTCTCCCCGAATTTTTTGGTTACGTGGGATTAGAAGCATGCGTCTCCCGAATCTCCAATTTTTCCCCAAAAAATCCACACTCTTTCTCTCAATCCACACTATCTATTTATAGAAAAACAAGGGGTTGTTTTGGGGGGAAAACGGAGGGGTAAATATGGGAAAAACGAATTGGAAATTTGAAATTCGAATTTGGATAAAGGATGATTTTTAGCTCTTGAATTCGATGAACTTGGATGGGAAGAAGGTCGGATTCTTAATGAATTTTTTTGGAAAAAACGATTTCCTCAATCAACCAATCGTAAAGGCACAACACTGTACCTTCATGGTACGAAATCAACAAATTATCGTCGGATTTGAAGGGAATATGCCCGTTGCAATTGCCACCTTTCCAATTTCTCAATGCTTCTAGAATGAACAGCTCATCGATAGTACAAACGGAGGCAAAATAACGGACATTGAGGCTATTGGAGTCGTTTGGCTAGATTTGTGGCGTTATTTTGGAGTTGGGTTCACTTGGTCTAACGGAGTTGAGGAGTTGTTGTTGTTGTCGTTTGTTGTGTGAGAGAGGAAAGAGATGATCGAGGAGAGAGAAAGAGGTGAGGGAAAGGAGGGGGTGTGCGTATGTGTATATGTATATATCTGTGTGGGGGAAAAGGATTAAAGGGTTTTGGGCCGGGTCGGTGGGTAGGGATTGGGCCTGGGGCGGTGCTGAAATTATTTTGTTGTTGGGCTTGGGTTTTGGGGTCAAATTAAAGGGGAAAGGGCTGGTGAGTGGATTAATTAGGGTAGGAATTAGGTTAGAAATTAAGATATTTAGGGAATGGCCAAAATTAAATTAAACGGACCAAAATGAGACGAAATTAATTATTTAACGAGCTTCTAAAATTCAATAATTTCAAGAATATATATTTGATAAAGCACAATTATTTATTTAAAAGATTAAGAAACTAATTATATCATCAATTCTTTTTTTTCAATCTATTTTTTGTGAAAAGTAAAGTATTTGCAATTTAAACAAACTTTTCACTCAAAATAAGCTCTAAAACATTTTTTTAAGTGAAAATTATGTAATTCTATATAATTAAACAAAGAATACATTAATTTCACTTAAAATTTGAAATAAAATTCGAAAGAAGGCTTGAGATTTATTTTAAAAAATAATTATTTTAAAATTATTTGAAATTAAGAAACTCGAAAACTAATTTGGAATGGGGAGGGCAAAAATTAGGTGTCAACACTAATAGTTATAATTGAAAACATATATATGAATGGAATGTAGATGGTTTTACGGAAAGACAGATCTATACTCTGGTTCATAGAATGATGATATATAGCACTATCTATAAGCAATGCGATAATAAGGATAAAAGCATTGCAGAAATGATTATAGCTGGTTTTACTGGCCAATTAAAGGGATGGTGGGATAATTATCTCACTAAAGAACAACGAGGAATTATTCTCACTAGCATTAAGAATGAAAGTGGAGTGATATCTGAAAATGTTGTTTATACCCTCATTGTTAGCATTATAGAACATTTTCTAAGTAGATGGTCAGATGATAGTGAGACTATTTGGACCCTACTTCAAAATTTGAGATGTAATACTCTCATCTTTTAGGTGGTACAAAGACACCTTTCTATCAAGAGTTATAGAACTACCAGAGTGCAATAACTCCCATTGGAAATCCAAGTTCATTGATGGATTTCTAGTGTTTTTTACTGAAAGAGTTAGGAAAGCTCTGAGAGCAGGAGCAAATAGTATTGCTTATGATAATTTCTCATATGGGAAATTAATAAATATCTACACTCAAGAAGGTCTATCCTTATGTAATGAGATCAAGCTGAATCAGCAGATCAAAAAACAGAGTCTTAATGAAAGATGCCAAGTAGGTGATTTCTATGAACAATTTGGAATTGACATTCCAAAAAGAACCCGTAAAAAGTCAAATGACTCTAAGAGGAAGAAGCATTCCTCAAAAAGAGATTTTAATCGTGAAAAATATTATAAGCGTCAGGAAAAAAAGGTTAAAAGAAAGAAAGCCTTTAACAAGAGAAAAGAAGTGGCAAAGGCTTCTGATAACCCTAATGTTTGCTACAGATGTGGCAGAGTCGGCCATTATGATAAAGATTGTAAGATGAAGGAAAAGATAAAACTCCTTAATATTGATGATAAAATAAAGGATTCTTTATGTAAGATTCTTCTGAATTTCTCTCCGAAAAATAGTCCGGAACAAAGTGAGTTTGAAGATTCTTCCACAGATGAAGAACTTAGACCTCTCAGAGAACTAAAAGTTTTCCAGGATGATGATTATATCCCATCATCTTCAGAGGAAGATTGTCTTCCTTGCCAATCAGGCCAACCTTGTGATAATAAGGAAACTGACGAATTCTATGAAATTTATTCTCAGTTTAAGGATCTTAATGCTAAGGTTCTCAAGGATGATAAGTTGATAGAACTCCTGAAAATCATCAAAGACCCTGAAATCAGGTCACAGATCATAGATAAAATGGAAGGTTCCGATAATTGAACCCAAACCCAGGATATCCGAAGAGGAACCTATTCTATGGTAGAGATAAAAAAGATGTTAAGTGATAGACATCAGGCGGAATATACTCCAACCACACTCCAAGATTTGATTAAAGAGGTTAATAACCTCAAAGCTGAGATTGAGTATCTCAGACAAAATAATAAGGTCATGGATGAAAGGATTTTAAGTATGGAGATGTCTCACATAGATGAAGGCAGAAGTCAAGATCTGAATGCAGATTTTCAAAATCAGTTAGAGCTTCTTATTGATGAAGCTGAAACCTCGAAACTAAGGAATTATTTTTGGGATCCTTAAAGAATAAGGAGAAGGAAGAATTTCTTTGAGTTCTGGAGCTAATAACTTCACAAAAATTTATACTAAAATTACTCTTTTAATTGATTACAATTTTAAAAAAGAGTTTACTGCCCTAGTTGACAGCGGAGCAGATTTAAATTGTATAAAAGAGGGACTAATACCTTCCAGATCTTTTCATAAAACAACTCATAGTCTCCGCAATGCTAGCGGGAGTAAAATAAAACTTGATTGTAAATTACCAAAAGCATATATTTGTAATAACAAAGTTTGTATGCCTGAGACCTTTGTTTTGGTAAAAGATATTTCAGATGAAATTATCTTAGGTGTACCTTTCTTCATGTATATTTTCTCGATTACTAGATGGGATACAACTGGTATCACGGGACATATGATAATTAAAAAATACGGTTGGATTTTATAACTCAACCTTTTGATAAATTTTTGAATCAAATAAAAGACGGAATCTTGTCAAAAATTAAACAAGTTAATTTCATAAAAAAATAAAATAAATTGTTTATCTATATAAAATACTTTGCAAGCTCCTAAATTAAAGGAGAAAATTGATCTGTTACAAAATCAATTTACTTTACAAATATGTGGAGATCATCCAAATATTTTTTGGGAAAGAAAAAAACATGTGGTAAATCTACCATATGAAGAAGATTTTATAGAGGATAATATCCCTACAAAGGCTAGGTCTTGTCAAATGAATTCAGAATATTTGTAATTATGGAAAAATGAAATTCATTCTCTTTTAAATAAAGGTTTAATAAGACCTTCAAAATCTCCTTGATCATTTACTACTTTTTATGTTAACAAACATGCAGAACAGGAAGGAGAAATTTCCAGACTTGTAATTAATTACAAGCCCCTTAATAACATTTTAAAATGGATTCGCTATCCAATCCCTAATAAGAAGGATTTATTAGATAGACTCCATGATTCAATTATATTTTTCAAATTTGATTTGAAATCAGGTTATTGACAAATTCAAATTGAAGAGTAGGACAAATATAAAACTGTTTTTAATGTGTCAGTGGGGCAATTTGAATGAAATGTTATGCCCTTTGGATTGAAAAATGCACCTTCTGAATTTCAGAAAATTATGAATGATATCTTCATTCCTTATAGTAATTTTATAATTGTGTATATCGATGATATATTGGTATACTCAAAAAAAATTGAAACACATTTTAAACATTTGAATTTATTTAAAAAAATTATTATCCAAAATGGTTTGGTAATATCTAAACCAAAGATGGTTTTATTCCAAACAAAAGTCCGATTTTTGGGACATGTTATTGAAAAAGGAAAAATCATTCCTATAAACAGGAGTATTGAGTTGTTTCAAAATTTCCTGATGTTATTATTGATAAAACTCAACTTCAAAGATTTTTAGGAAGTTTGAACTATATTTCTACTTTTATCAAAGATTTGGTAAAAGATACTGCTTTATTATATGATAGGCTGAAGAAAAATCCTAAAGCCTGGACCGATGATCATGCTCAGGTGGTCAAAAATATTAAGGCAAAAGTTAATAACTTGCCATGTCTTACTTTAGCCAATTCGAACTGGACTAAGGTAGTTCAGACTGATGGTTCAGATATTGGCTATGGAGGAATCTTAATACCGTATTCCCTAGATGACAAGAAACATGAATATCTTGTTCAATTTTACTCTGGAAAATGGACTAATAGTCAAAAGAATTATGCTACTGTAGTCAAGGAAATCCTTGCTATAGTAAAAAGTGTGATCAAATTTCAAGGAGATTTATATAATCAAAAGTTCTTTATAAGGACTGATTGTCAAGCAGCTAAGTTTATCTTTAATAAAAATATTAAACATGATGTTTTCAAACAAATTTTTGCAAGATGGCAGACGTTATTATCCCCATTTGATTTTGAAATACAATATTTGAAAGAATCGACTAATAGTCTTCCTGATTTTCTCACAAGAGAACATTTGAGTTAATAATTCTTCTTTACTTATTTCAGGATGATACCAGTGGTCAAACCGACCTATTCACCCACCTCTAATAGAGAAAGGAGACTTGGACAAGGAAGAGGTAGAGGTAATATCCTCACTCAGATAAGAAATCAGAAGCTAATAGCTTCTAACATTGCAGGCTCTTCTGATCTTAATACGGATCATCCTATGTATAAGGAATTTATGGATCTCATGCAATCCAAAAAAGAAAAGGAGGATAATATGCCCCCATCTTATTCCTCAGTACTGGCAGATGACAGTAAAGAAAATACTGAGGTTTATGAACTAAAAGAAAAAAAAAAGAAGTTATACTTCTTCTGGAACACTCTGATCTTAAATGAAAAAATGATCCTTGAAAAATAATGACCAGGTATTTCAACACATCATTATATGCTACTCCTACGTACAAATATAGGAGACACTATGAGATGATAGTCTCAAATACTGAATCTGCTGAATTCGCGCACTTTTATTCTACTAACAGTATAACTGTTTATAATTTTTCAAAAATTATAATTAAAAAGATTTTAGCTCCAGAAGATTGGGGTTTAAATACTTTTCATGAAAAGGAATATACACATCCAGATAATAATGTCTTGGTTAAATATAATTATTGGGACTATTTGGATAGTTTTAATAAAACTCTTTTACATGAAAACCTTCACAGGAAACATTCTTGGTTTATCAAAATTTGTAGCCAAGTTTTTTCACAAACTACTCCTGTATGGTTCTGCAAATGGTAAACATTATATGGTCCAATAATTAACATTTTATCAGATTTTTATAAATTTTTTTATACAAAATGGGTTGATGTTTCTCCAAAATTGATGGAGTTACAAAAAGAAAATATTTTCTTTGAAAGAATGTCACCATGTATTTTTTCATAGAATTTTCTATACCATGAATAATGAAATGGTCCACAGAAGTTGATACAGCAGCAGAATTTCCCTGCCTGGAAAGAACTTTTTATACAAAGTTCTGGAAAAAGATGACTCAGAAAGATAAGGAGGGAAAGATCCATGGTCAACAAACCATAGCTAGCATTAATAAAGCAATCAACTATTATAGAATGCTACAGGAAGCAGCAACTAGACAGGATAATGCTTGCCCGTTCAAGCATATAACCAGGAAGCTTCAGATGAAGAAAGGGATAATATCCAAATCAGAAATCCTGGCTTCATATATGGAAGAAATCAAGGACGATCTTCTAAAGAATTTAGACATAGAGATACCAGATGATGTTTCTATGGCGTCAATCAGTCATAATGAAGATGGAGATGAGCTGGCAGGAGAAGCACAGAGTGATAATAACACAGGGGAGATTGATTTAGACAATCTGGACCTACTTCTCCAACATTTCAAGACTCTTCCACCTCCATAAAATCCAACAGAGGAAAGGAGAAGGTCTAAGTAAAAGGCCCCATCATTGAAATTATTGGGGTAACAAAACAAACAACTTTAATAAAGTATTAGGACCATATGGTCATAATTTTCTTTGTAGGGCCAAATGGCCATATTTTCTTTGTCGGTCACATGTGGCTTTTCAATTTTTTCTTTTATCTTTTTATCTTGTCGACCACGCTTGGGCCCCCTTTACTTTTAATATTTTGTCTGATAGTTTGAAGAATCCATTATATAAGGATTCATTAGGATTATGTAAGGAAAAGGTTTGGAACCCCCCCCCCCCCCCCCCCCCGCCCCCCTCTCCCTCTCTCTCTTTGTAAAAAAAAGTTTGATAATAAAAATTTGAATTTATTTTAATCATCCTTTCTCTCTGGTGACAACTCTACGATAAGGTGAATAATTTTTTATTTTTTAAAAATTTTCAAAAATAATTAGCTTAAATGAAAGGCTAATTCTTCTAAGTGTTGGACTATGATGAACCGATCTGCTATAGAGAAGGCTCCTATATTGAATAAATGAATCTGGAGCTACGGTAATGGTTGAGTAAGGCTGGAATACTCAGTCCGATGGTGCGGTATTATTGTAATTTCAAGTATACAATTTACATACATATAATATTTATATAGTGCTATTATAGATTTGCCACATATACCGTTGACAAAAAAAATATAAGCATCATTATCCAAATTTATAACAAATTAAAATAATTAAACAAGTATTTTATCAATGTAAAAACAAAATAAAAGAAAAGGTTATAGAAAAAGAAAGTAATAACTGCTCTGCCACATTAATGCAAGCCCCAAAAAATTAGTAGGAATTTATCATTACCTAACTAATTGCAATAGTTTCATCTTTATTCTTTTTTTTTATGAATTAATTTAGATGAAAAATGAAATTTATTTAGCTTTAAATTTTGGTTAAATATGTAACTATTCTTTGACTACTATTGTTATTTTAAAAATCTGTAATGACCTTCCCGGTTATTTCTCTCATTTTCGTGTGTTCTCAGTGTTTAGAGCTTTCCTATAACTGCCCCAAGTTATTTATGACTTGCTGGGACTGACAGTTCGGTTTCTGGGCAATTTGTTTGAGAATATTATTTAGACCGAGCACGTTGTAAAATATTTAATTAAATTGGAATTTGGTAGAATGATATAGTTAATTACCTTTCAAAAATATTTTTGAAATTTATAAAATTCTTTAGTTATGATATATCTATACTATTTTATAATAGTTTTATAATTTATTAATAATTTAAGCGGAGATAGTGAATTTAAATATGTTAAAATAATATTATTATTTTATAGAAGTTTTATCCAAAATAATTTTCTATTAATTATGGTATATTCAAAATAGTATATTAAGTTTACCACGAACCTATGCAATATCCGAGTAAATATATAATGGGATAAGAAATATTCTGGTGGTGTGACTCCACTTCAACGTGGAAGGGAAGTGGAGTGCACAACTCATATGGTAAACATGTGATGGCATTTATTCATGATAGAACTTAACATACTTATTACTTAATTAAATATTGATCTGTTGCAAACTACTTAATTTCTCTCTCTCTCTCTCTCTCTCTCTCTCTCTCTCTCTATATATATATATATATATATATATATATATATCATCTAAGAACATCACCGCCTACTATGGTTATTTAGATATGAATTCACTACTGTTTATAGCACTACATTATTTTTCAAAGCATTCAAAATCTTTTGAGCTTGTCTTTGTGTGTTCAGGTATGTGCCTATATTTATTTTTTCTTCTACCTATTTAGTAAGTGAGGAAGAAATAAACTATCGACATCAAGTTATTCAAGCTCGAATTCTAGTGGGGAAGTCTTTGTGGACATGTAATCGTCGTTATTTCGGTAAGTTTTATCGTATTGACGGTAGTTTTTCTATACGTTGATATTGATGTTTGAGCTACATTTTGAGCTCAAATTGAGCGGTGCTAGTTGTGACTATTGATCACGGGGTGATTTGGGACGCTTTGACGATTTCGATTTTGCGATTCCGCAAGCGGGTCCCACGTCGGATTTTTGGACAGTTTTCGAACTAATGAAATATGGGTATCAATAGATATGTTTTGACATGTAGTTTATTATTTTGATAGCTTGGCAGCAGTCAGAGACCTCTCGAAAGGGGAAGGCTCCTATTTAGCTGGCTTTAACAAGCGTTCGGCGGCGTCCAGGTAGACTAGGTTTACCTTCCTTTGCACTTAGATTGAGCTTATGTGTGATATATGTATGCTATTGTGCTGGTGTTATGGGCTGGTATTAGAAACTTGGTGGTGGTGGTTTCCTGTGATTTAGGCCTTCTAGGCCGGATAGGGCTATTCGAATATATTCCAGGCCCGTTATCCTCATGGTACACCACAGATGACCTATTTGGGGTCGGATAATATTGTTGTTGTTGTTGCTAGTTTGGTAATCTTATTATGGGACCTTATTCCAGGCTTAGGCAGACTTAGCCTAGACTTAGACAGGTATAACTAGACTTGGTTTTTGGGACCCGTTAGTGGACTCCGTTACCCTTTTTGTCGACTTGTCAGAACTTTGATATCTTTGGGCTTAGTTAAGCCCTATATGACCTGTTAGGGTTGTGGCAAAATTAAGTCACCCCGATTATACCCGGTTGGCCTGTTTAGCCTTGTTAGTCCCTGATAGCACCGTATTTGACCGGGGTTGGCTAGTTTGACTTAGAACGCTGACCCGCCTTTCCATGACTTATAATGTATACCCGGACTTTTATACACATATTGTTTATAGTAGGTAGTTGACCTAGAAGGACCCCGAGATTGGCTTGTAGCATGTTGTGGGGTTAGCTTCTGTACTTATATACTAGTATTGACTTGGGACTAGGGCGTTCCCCGTTTATCTGATATGACATGACATTTGATTCTGTTCTGGTTACTGGTTATGATGAGTTTCGGTTCGAGTCCGGCTACTGATTCAGATATGATGGTTACTGATTACTATGAGTTTTGATTCGAGTCCGGCCACTGATTATTATGAGTTCCGATTCGAGTCCAGCCACTGATTATTATGAGTTCCGATTCGAGTCCGGTCTCTGGTAATGATATGATTGGAGAGTTTTGGTACTGGGTACCGTGGTTACTGCATACTGATACAGCTTCGAGACACTGGTGACTATGCATTTTTGTGTGTCCCACTGATTTAGCCAGACTGGGTTATTGTTTTCTTCCGTATGCCTATCGGGTTTATGGGGGCCCAGATAGGTTATGTTTGACTTGTGTGTTTACTTAGGCATTTATTTACTCGTTACTCTGTATCACATGTATTTAGCTCCTGAGCATATCTATACGTATCGACAATTACTTATGTATTTATTACCTATACCCCGGACTTAGCATGCCCCCCTGCACTTTAACTTGCTTATATTATATTGAGCTCAGTCGGCCGATGATGCCTACTGAGTACCCGTTGCCCCGGTACTCATACTGAACTTCTGCATCTTTTTTCCCCGATGCAGATCCAGGCACTAGTCGACGGTTTTGACGTGACTCTTTCTCAGCATTGACTCTGGAGCAGGGTGAGCTTACTGACGTCCGGGGCAGATCTTACTCCATCTCTACTGTATAGTCTTTTGCTCTCGAGACTGTTGTACTTGTTATATATATTGGTTTCTGTCTTGTATTCTGGCTATGTCTAGTAGTGGCTCTTGTACTGACCTCACCAGATCTTGGGAGGGGTCTTGACTTTATACCTATTGTCCTCTTCCTTCTCAGTCTCGGTATGGGTATATTTTGGTTCTGTTTGTTTTTATATTTCTAGCGTGCTTATTAGTACGGTTACTTCCATCTCATCTCTGTTTTCTGATATTCCGTCTGTTAGCCCGTCGCTTGTCGCTCCGGGCTAGGGTTTGGCTTGCCTATTGGTGGGTTACGGTAGGCGCCATCATGACTTAAATATTGGGTCATAACAAAATCAAGCTAAAAATATGTAATGTGATTTTTAAGACTGTATATTGATGTAAAACTCTCAAAAACTTTTCATGGTCAAACGAATCCTTAAACTTCAGATTGCAAATGACTTTAAAGGGCCAAATAAATACCCACTTAATGGGTTGGCCCATGAATCCGGGTAAACTACATAAATATCCCTCATAGTGGGTGACTTTGCTTTTTTGTCCTCCATAACAAAAGTCTTACAAAACTAGTCTTCCTTCTTTTTTATGTATGGAACAAATACATATTTGCCCCTCTATATATCAAATATTTTCAAACAACTCTCCATGCTCATTTATCTTTCAACTTCAATTTTTTTTCTCTGTTTTATTTTACTTTGATTTTTTATTTTTATTTTCTCTTTTTTTAAAAAAAAAATTGTCTCAACCTTTACCTTTTTCCTTTTTTCCTTTTCTCCTTTTCTCCTTTCAACTTCTATTTTTTTTTTTCTCATTTTAATTTTTCTTTGGTTTTTATTTTTTCTTTTCTTCGTTTTTCTCATTTTTTTCTCAACCTTTATTTTTATTTTATTTTTTATTTTGACTTTTTTCTTTATATTTTTATTTTTTCTCAACCTTTCTTTTTTTTTTTTCTTTTTCTTCTCTCAACTTCTATTTTTTTTCTTTTTCTCTTTTTCATTTTCTTTGATTTTTTTTTATTTTAACAACCTTTATTTTTCTTTGATTTTTTATTTTTCTGTAATCTTTATTTTTTTTCTTTTCTTTTCTTCGATTCCTTCCAAACAACAAGTCACGCCCCATAGGCAAGAGTTGACATTACCACACTGTGTCTTGATTTAAGAGATGTTCTATTACTCTTGCCTTAGAGGCAAGACTTAACCTAAGGACATTCAAACAAGAAGTTACGCTCCATGGGCAAGAGTTATCACAACCACATTATGTTTTGACTTATGAAGTGCTCTATAACTCTTGTCTTAGAGGAAAGACTTAGCTCAATGACTTTCAAACAACAAGTCATGCCCCAAGGACAAGAGTTGGCACTACCACATTGTGTTTTGATTTATGAGATGCTTTATAACTCTTGCCTTAGAGGCAAGACTTAGACCAAGGACTTTCCAACAACAAGTTATGCCCCATGGGCAAGAGTTGACATTACTACTTTGTGTCTTGATTTATGAAATACTCTATAACTCTTGCCTTAGAGGCAAGACTTAGCCTAAGGACTTTCAAACAACAAGTTATGCCCCATGGGCAAGAGTTGACATTACTACTTTGTGTCTTGATTTATGAAATACTCTATAACTCTTGCCTTAGAGGCAAGACTTAGCCTAAGGACTTTCAAACAACAAGTTACGCCCCATGGGCAAGAGTTGTCACAACCACATTATGTTTTGACTTATGAAATGCTCTATAACTCTTGTCTTAGAGGCAAGACTTAGCCCAATGACTTTCAAACAGCAAGTTATGCCCCATGGGCACGAGTTGGCACTACCACATTGTGTCTTGATTTATGGATGCTCTATAACTCTTGCCTTAGAGGTAAGAATTAGACCAAGGGCTTTCAAACAACAAGTTACGCTTCATGGGCAAGAGTTGACACTACCATATTGTGTTTTTATTTATGAGATGTTCTATAACTCTTGCCTTAGGGGCAAGACTTAGCCCAAGGACTTTCAAACAACAAGTTATGCCCATGTGCAAGAGTTGACACTACCACATTAAGTATTGATTTATGAGATGCTCTATAACTTGGCCTTAGAGGTAAGACTTAGCCCAAGGACTTTCAAACAACAAGTTACGCCCCATGGGCAAAAGTTGGCACTACCACATTGTGTTTTGACTTATGAGATGCTCTATAACTCTTGCCTTAGAGGCAAGACTTAGCCCAATGACTTTCAAACAACAAGTTATGCCCCATAGGCAAGAGTTGGCACTACCATATTGTGCCTTGATTTATGAGATGCTCTATAACTCTTGCCTTAGAGGCAAGACTTAGACCAAGTGCTTTCAAACAACAAGTTACGCCCCATGGACAAGAGTTGATACTACCATATTATGTTTTTATTTATGAAATGTTCTATAACTCTTGCATTAGCGGCAAGACTTAGCCCAAGGACTTTCAAACAACAAGTTACGTCCCATGGGCAAGAATTAAAACTACCACATTGTGTCTTGATTTATGAGATGTTCTATAACTCTTCCCTTAGAGGCAAGACTTAGCCTAAAGACTTTCAAAAAACAAGTTATACTCCCCCATGGGCAAAAGTTAGCACTACCACATTGTGTCTTTGATTTATGAGATGCTCTATAAGTCTTGCCTCTTAAACTAGATTTAGCCCAAGAATCTCTCAAAGAAACAAATTACTCCCCATGGGCAAGAGTTAACACTATTTCATTATGGCTTAATTTATGAGATACTCTATAACTCTTGCCCTAGTGGCAAGACTTAGTTCAAGGATTTACAAACAGCAAGTTAATGTTCTATAACTCTTTTCTTAGAGGCAAGACTTATCCCAAAGGACTTTCAAATGGCAAGTCATGCCCTTAAGTTTACTTTTATATCAAAGAAAGAATATCCTTTTTGTGGATTATCCAACTTTCTGTTCATTAGCAAAATATAATAGAAGCTGAGAAAAAATAAAAGAGAGAAGGAAAAAAATAAAGATTGAGAAAAAAAAAAAAAAAAAGAGAAGAAAAAATAAAGGTTAAGAAAATAGAAAAAAGAGAAAAATAAAAAAATAAAAGTTCAGAAAAAAAAAGAGAATAAAAAATAAAATAAAAATAAAGTTTGAGAAAAATAAAAAAAAAGTGAAAATAAAAAAAAATAAAGGTTGAGACAATTAATTAAAAAAAGAGAAATGAAAAATGAAAATAAATAATGTTTGAGAAATAAAAGAAAAAAAAAAAGAAGAAAAATATAAAAAAATAAAGGTTGAGACAAATGAATTAAAACAAGAAAAAAAAAGAGAAAAGAAAAAATAAAAATCAAGTAACACTAAAAAAGAGAGGAAAAAAAAAGAAAAAAAAAAGTTGAGAGACAAATGAACATGGAAAGAGGAAAACATTTGAGGTGTAGAGGGGCAAAAATGTACTTGTTGTATACATAAAAATGAAGGAAGGCTAGTCTTTAAAGACTTTTCTTATGGGGGACAAAAATACAAAGCCACCCACTATGGTGGACATTCCATGTAATTTCCTGCATGAATCCATCCTAGCTCCTTTTGACAAAAAGTCTAACCAGCTATTTTCTTATTATAAGTTGGTAAAAACACTAATTTTCTTCACCGTCATCGTCTTCAGAGCTCCTTAAGCTCCCTATAAGTTGCTTATCTCTTTGTGTAACGACCTTCCTAGTCGTTTTGTACATTGTACTTATTTTTCCCGTTTTAGTCCTTCTGATAGTTTCTATATAAGACTTATGACTTGTGAGGATGGGTAGTATAGACCTCAAAGTGTTTGAAAGTGATTTAAGTCATTAGTTGGATTCTTGAGTTTTAATAAAGTTAAGCTTGATCACGGTCAATCTTTGGTTAAGACGACCCCAGATTAGCACTTTAGTGATTCCAATAGGTTCGGAATGTGCATTTTAGTCAATTAGCATATTTGATTTATTTTCATGGGTTTTCAAACAAATTCCGAGGGTCTATTCGAAGTTATGGTTATTTTAGACATTATTTTCGTTGGTGGTTAATGGGCCAAATTCACATTTTTATTTCATGTGACCCATGTACTAGAATAAACTTAAGTGGGTAGGGTTTAAAATTAACAATAATAGTAATAGAATTTGATAGTCACAAGGGGAGGAGAACGACGGTTAGTAATACAATTTTCCCATCCGCTGCTTTGAAGATCTCTCGGTCTAGTCTCAGGTCAGTTTTTTGTTAGTTATATATACGGTAATAGGCTAATTATTAGGTGGGATGAAATTGTAGATTCCAGTGAATTAATAATTGCATGGTGGAACGTGTCATTAAATTAGGTTAAAAGAAAAGTGGTGATTGAATCAATCATGGATAATGATGAACAAATGATTAGAGAAGCAATCATTAGCCAGTGATAAAGGGATGAGTTTGGTTTCTATTAATTTAGCACTTGTGCAGTTCTTAACCCTCGCACTTCTAAAAGCAGTTGTGAGTAAATAATAACGTACCGAGGACCTAATCACTGAGCAACTATACTAAAACAAGTTTTTGGCTACTGATTTCTCTATACGTATATTATTGCAGCCATTTTTTTTCATGTCCAGTTTCCAGTGGCAGGTTTTGCATATAGCATCAACTACTATATTGACAAATTTAGGTTTTAGTCTAGTGTTATTAGAGTAAGAATTCTTAATTTGAGAATCGAATATAATGACCCGTTTTAGTTGAAATTCGACGTGCTAGTTTGTGCTCTTATGGGGATCATACATTGAACAGATTTTGACCATTCGGAAGCTTTACGGAAGGGCAAGGCCCTTGCAAATTAGCCTACATTCGGATTCTTCAGTTGAGATAGGTTATGGTTTAATTAGAGTTTAGACTCGATTTAATTATGTGTATGCTCATAAATTGGATGCTTGTGGATTGGTCTTCAGACATACTTGAATTTGATAATATTTGGATTGTTGACACTTGTATGAATAATTATTGAAAAATGAACTTGATCGAATTGCCTTATGATTATAAGTGTACTTGTAAATTTAGTACGTCGTGTTGTATCCTGAGAGATAGTGTGAATTTGATAAAATATACATAATATGGTTATAGAGGATCGGGTACCACGCTGGTACGGATATCAATATTAATATTACTTATTTATGGAGGATCGGGTACCACGTCGGTACGATACATGGACTTAGATTGTCCCCTGCAGGTCATAACTAGTTGGGCAGAAATAAGTCCCTTAGCATGTGTGTACATATTAGTGTCGGTTTTGAAGAGATCATGTGGTTAATAAGTTGATAACGAATTAATGGTATTCTAATTGCGAGGCTGAGAAGGACATAGTTGTTACTCATGGTATTATTGTTGATTACGTCACTTGTTTGTGGGCATTATTTAGCCCATTATTGATGTACTTACTGATTCATTGAATTACTTGCTATGTGTTGATATCTGTATACTTGTTATTTGATTTATGTTGTATACATGCTATTAAATTGAGTTGGCCTATGATACCTACCAGTACATAGTAGCTTGTACTGATACTATCCTGTACTCTTCTTTTGTTGAGTGCAGAAAGTGTTCCAGAGGCTCAGACACGACCTCATCTCTAGCGTTTGATAGCTGATCTCGATCCAAGGGTGAGCACTCCATCTCCAAGCTGCCATAGATCATTACATTAGTTCTTGTCCTTCTTTTGGACAATGAGACACTCTTTATCTTTTGTTATTTTAGATATTTCTTTTAGACATGGTTTTTATTTTAGAAGCTCTTGTACGATGACTTTCGGGTCTTGGGGATTTTAGTAGGTAGTTGTTCGATTTTCTGCATTAATTAAAGATTAGTTTTGAATTATTTATTATAAAGTTGGTTTTTGTGATAGCCTTGTCTTAATATTGACTAAATGATTGGGTAATGTTTTGGGTTAGATGGTTCTCCCACCGAACTATTAGAGTGGGTTCCACTCATGGCCATTTGGGTCGTGACACTTTGATTTCCGACATACTATTTTATAATGTAATTGTGATATTTTCCTAGACTTTTGGGTATTATTATTAGTCAATTATATTTCGTAATAATAGTTCCATGTGACCTGGAGGTGACGGTTTCAAGCCATGGAAACAGACTCTTATAGAAATACTAGGTAAGGTTGTGTACAATTTGTGGTTCGGCCCTTACCCGGACCCCGTCACATATATAGCTGGAGCTTTAGTGCACTAGACTGACCTTCTCTTAGATATAGGCGTGGGTTTGTGTGTTTGGGTTCATGATATATGACAACTATTTTATTGCCCTAGTAATGACAAGTGAGTTTATCTTTTATGGAGAGTTGTGAAATATTAGAAATGATAGTTTCGATTGTGAATTACAATTTGGTGAATTAGCTCTTGTGTTTTTTTGGTTTGAGCTGGTGAAGTAATAGTCGAGCTTACTTTTGTATAAACTCAGTAGATAATGGGCCTCTCCCTCTAATTCTTTTATGTATATGCCCAATCCAGGTCGTATTTAGCTAGGTCTTACATTCATCCTTCTTACTACTCCCTCCATTTTAATTTGTTTGTTTGGTTTGACTTGGCACAAAGTTTAACAAAGTAAAAGAAGACTTTTGATTGTTATGATATTAAACTAGAGATAAGTAGAATGTACCAAAATGTCTCTAATAGATGCTACAAGGGCTGTGGGAACGAGTGTTATGCTTGCCCCGTCCAATACCACCATTCGTTACCGTGAGTCAGCTCCTCTTCAGTATAGATAAGTCTTTCTTTTGAACAGATTCATTCCAGTACAGAAAACCGTATCGCACTTTGAGCCTATTGTTAGAATGAACGACACACCAGTGGCCAGACTTGCTACCCTAGTATGGCTTGTGGACAAAGCAAGAGATTCTTATTTTATCCTTAAGGATAGTTAATTACCTAAACTAAGAATGAATTTTTAAAAATTATATACTTTGGAATAATATGAATTTGTACTAGTAGAAAAACACAATGGAGACATAAGCAGTAAAAACATCAGGATAGTAAAAAAATCGAGGTGTAAGAGACAAGTAGTGCTAACAGAAAACTAAGAATGGATTTTTTAAAATTATATACTTTGGACAAGTATATGAATTTGTACTAGTTGTAAAAACACAATATTTATGGAGATATAAGCTGTAAAAACAGTAGGATAGTAAGAAAATCGAGGCGTAGGAGACAACAAGTAGTAATAGTAGAAAACTAAGAATGAATTTTTTAAAATTATATACTTTGGAGAAGTACATGAATTTGTACAAAGTATAACAACAACTACAACAACATATATAGTATAGTTATGCAAGTGGGGTTCGGAGAGGATAGAGTGTATGTAGATCTTCTTAGGGCAGGTAGTGAGGTTGTTTTCGATAGATCCTTGGTTCAAGGAAGCAAAAACACACTACGTTTATGGAGATATAAGTAGTAAAAACAGCAGGATAGTAAGATAACCGAGGCGTAAGGGAAAACAAGTACTAGTAGAAAACTGAGCATGTGCCCTAGTGGTCAATGAAGTGGGTTGAGAGCTTGAGGTCTCAGGTTCAAATCCCACCAGAGACAAAAAGACACTAAGTGATTCTTCCTATCCGTTCGAGCCTTGATGGACTGAGTTACTTGATGTTTGGTGCTGGTGAATCCTGTGGATTTAGTCGAGATGCACAAAAGATGGCCTGGACACCATGGTTATAAAAAAAATTAGTATTAGAAAATTAAGTGAGAAATTCAGAAATAATAAGCACCCAAAAGTGTGGGCTAATTGGCAATGAAGTGATTGAGTACCATGAGGTCTCATGTTCAAATTCGAGCAGAGACGAAACACTAGTTGATTTCTTCCCTTATGTTCTAGCCTTGGTGGACAGCGTCACCTGATACCCGTTGCTAGTGGGATAAAATAAAATATGGAAATGTAAAATAATATAGATACTGAAAATAATACTAATACTACTAGCAGAAGAGACAAGAAAGAAGACGCGAAACTATTTACTACTAGCCTTTTACCTGAATGCTCGACCTCCTCATCCTTCTACAAACTTCAAAGTACAGGTTTTTATAATTTGTTATTTACCTTCCCTTTTTTTTGAGAAGGGAACATTTTGTATTATAAACCAGTACTTAGGTAGTACTGAAAAAACCCTTGTTATTTACCTTCCTTTATAGGTGGCAAATATATGCTTGCTGTGTTATTCACCAACTTTTGTAGGTTATCAATCCATGCTTGCTATAGAGAGTCATCTGTATTTGCGTCACAAAAATGTTACAACCAAATGAGCATAGAGAACACGATCTACAACAACAACAAAATTCAGTGTAATCTCACAAGTGGGGTCTAGGGAGGATCAGACCTTACACCAACCTTGAAAAAGTACATAGGGTTTTTCCGATAGATGATCAGCTCAAAGAACAATAAAAAGAGGCAATAACAACAAGCAGAAACAACATCAAGATAATAAAGATAACTAGAGAACACTACTTAATGCACAAATTAACATTTTAGTTTTCTAAACACACCTTTTTTAAAACAAATTGTTTGGTTATCAAAGAAAAAAAAAATTGTTCGATGAAAAAAGCAATATGATGCACCCCAAAGTATGGCATTGTGGTAAATAAATAAATCTAGAAAACAGACCAATCAACTGTCACAACTCCAAAAACCGCTAGTTTAAAAAAGTAATCCACCTCTATACTAGCCTTGGACAGAGTTAACTGGTACTTGTTGTTGGTGGAGATGGCAGGTATCCCGTTGGGATCGTTTAAAAATTATCAAGCATAGCTACATTTTGAGTTTTCTTAACAAATACCCAATACACACCAATTTCCTCCTTGAAACATGAACGACTGTCCCTCTTTCTTTCCCATTCTGGTTTTGCGATTCATACCAACTATTACCAAGGGTGCAATTGCCGCTGGCATTTTCTCCGTCGAAGCCACAGAAGTCGATCAACCCACATGAAAATCTCATTCTGTAATTCCTCTATCATTTATTTGTACTAATGATTTTGATTATGTAATTGTTAGTCAGATTGATCTTTTAGTTCAACTCCAAGCTTAATGATTTTGTGCAAAAATGGTGGATTATGTTCTTATATTTTTCAATTTTAAAAATGATAAATTTTCAGAAATTGTTAAGTACTATATTTGGAAAGAAGGTGACTTTATGCATTAATAGCGGATTTCAGCATTCGTACGAAAAATAAACTTCTGATACATCCCTTGTATCAATGAGTAAACTTATACAATCAATACAACCAAATATGAAGTGCCAAAATGATGATATATACCATCAAAACCGTATATAACCCATACTCCGTATCAACGATCAATGGTAAAAAACAAAACAAAAGGATGTATCCGACGAAATTGTACAACTAAGTTGAGGGAACATATATAGTGTATTTAATAAAATTGTATGTGTTGATAAGGTTCAATGGAACAGATATAACGTATCCAACAAATACAACAAATACATTTTAAAAACAATCAGTTATGATTCGTAATTAGGCAAATTATCATTATATTTGATAATTAAGCCTCGAATAAACAGAAGGGCCGGTCCTCTCTTTTGAAAAAAGAAAAAATTACATCACAACATTAATTATCTTACCATATCCACATAATATCACATGTCTTTTATTTAATTACATCCATCCCATATTTAAGTAATGTATCTGAAGACAGTATGTATCCAAAGAAAATTAAGTAGTGTATCCGAAACAATATATATAATGAGTAAAACGCAATGTATCAGGACCAACACAATGTATCCGAGATTTCAGATTGCCGGACAACACAATGTATTGGGACCAACACAATTTATCGGGACCAACGCAATGCATCCGAGATTTAGTAATATCGGAAAAGTTTTTTATTTTTTGGTTAACAATATTGAAAAGAGTTAGTATAGGGAGTAATTAGCTCCAAAAGTAATGAGATTTATGTTGTTTATACAAAAAAAAAAAAAAACTTTAATGAATTTTAAAAAGGGGGATGGGATTTATGTTGTTTATACAAAAAAAAAAAAAACTTTAATGAATTTTAAAAAAACTTTAATACATAACTATACAATCTTGAAAAGAACATTACAGAATTTTAGCATTATTCTCAAAATTACAATATTAGCTAGAAAATAATTATAGATTTAGCCAAATTTAATCCTAAACAATTTTCATTTATTTTAAATCAATTCATTAAAAAGGGGAAAAAGACTTTCATTAATTAGGGAAATTAATGTAGCTGGAAAATTATTTCTTACTTCATTTCCTTTGTTATTACCTTTTTTTTAATTTTCATTTCTGTATTAACAAAATAATTGTGTTATTCTTTCTGCAATTCAAGTTTGAATAATTGTTATATATATAGAGTATTTCATTTATTAATTTATATTATATTATTTATATATGATATATTTCATTTATTTATTTGTATATTATATTTATACAATTTATATTTTGATAAAGTGTATATTTCCGTGAATGATAATTAGGAAAAAATTGATTGAATAAGATGAAAAATTCATATAAATATAGTATTAAAAATTAAATTTGAGATACTAAAAGTATACATTTATATTATACCTAATGTATAGTATTAAAAATTAGATTTGGCATGCTTATATAAGATATTTATATTATATCAAATATTTAATATTTAAAAAATACATTTAACATATTAGAAAAATATATTTTTACTATGTCAAATATATAGAATAAAAAATTAAAAAATAAGAATGAACAAAAAAATATAAAAATAAATATGTGAGAATAAGGAAATTAGTACCATTTATAGGAGAGAGAAATTAGAATAGAAAGAAAGACATAAATATGGATTCTTAATTTCTGGCACCTCATTTAATATATTTACTTAAATAAATAAATGTGCAGATTTTTGTAGATGTGCTAAAAATGATATAAATTATGTTACTTATTAAAAGATGTAAAAGTTATATCACTTATGTAATTAGCTATAGTAAGTATGTAGTACAACGTATAAATCTCTTAATGAAACACAATAGTAATGAAAACTTTAAAGGCCCAAATAAATAGACAGAAAGGGGTCGGCCCATGAATCCAGCCCATCCTTTTGATTGACAAAAAAAACGTAAGCAAAACCCTAGTTATTCCTGCCCCTCTATTATATTATAATAACCTAGGTGAATGAATTAAGGGTGACAAAAAAGAGTTGAAATATAAAAAGAGTGACTCAAGTCTTAAATATTAGGGGTATGTGACAAGTTTATAATTAGGTTTTAATAACAATTGAATTTTTTTTTTGAATAAGTCCTCAAGTTTTCTTTTTTATACTTTAACCCAAATTTTAAGTAAATTTCTAGTTCCTAAAAAGGAAAAAATTAGTCCTCCTCCCCCCCCCCCCCGCCCCCCGTCCTCACCCCCATGCCCTCCCCCATCCCCCATGCCCCTCCTATGTTTTGTTGTTCTCTTATTGGTGTTGTTTTTGCTGCTATTGTTGTGAGTTTCTTCTTTGAAGAATTTGAGAGAAAAAAATAATTTCTCTCAATTTTTGGATTCAATTTTGTTCATGTAGCACTGAGAATTACTTAGGATGTGATTTTCGATTATTTTGATAAGTGATTTATGTAGTTTTGTGTGTATATTCATCTGTGTTTGAATTTTATATTGTTGTTCCTGTCATTACTGCATATTTTTCAGCAACTGTTGCAGCTGTTACAACAATTGTTGCAGCAGGTGCTGAAACAGATGCCGCAATTGCTGAAAAATGTGCAACAATTGCTGAATAATTTATTCAGCAAATGCTTCATCAACCGCAGTAACTGCTGAAATGGATGCAACTGTTGAATATGTTTCAGTAGTTGCTGCATCTATTTCAGCACTTGCTGTATATGTTTTCAGCAATTACTAAATTTGTTGCAGTAGTTGCTGCAACATATTCAACAATTGATGAAACAAAATATTGTAGTTGTTGAATAATCTACAACAATTATTGTATTTATTGTTGCAATTGATAAAGCAGCTGCTGAATAAATTACAACAGCTGTGACATTTTAATATAGTTTTTTCTCTTATGTCATGACCATTTTTTAAAATTTAAATCATAATATCTTCATGTACCTTAAACATCATTAACAGGGGACAAAATAACATTAGGGGTTGATTGTCATGGTGACTGGGTTGAGTCCAACAATTGTTATATTTGACGTTGAAAGAATAAAGAAATGATCGAGATGCAAAAGAATTGGACACAAAAGGACTACATGCTCCGAGCAAAATGCTTCATAGGAACACATTTGATCTTATTGTTGTTGTTATTTGTGAACACATTTGATCTTATTGTTGTTGTTGTTGTTGTTATTTGTGAACTCATTTGATCTTATTGTTATTGTTGTTATTTGTGAATTTGTTTGGATATTCAGTTTTCAAGAAATTGCATGTTATACTGTCTAGTTGATTCAGCAGATTACAACAATTGCTAGGAAATTCTCAACAATTGCTCAATTGATCGTCTATTATTTCTGAGCAACTTGCTAACTTGCTATAACATATTTCAGCAATTTCTATGGATTTTTCATCAACTAATTCACTTGCTATAGCGGATTCAATTAAATATGACTGAAACAATCAATTAATGATCAATTTACTCAATTTAAATTGATTACTTGTGCAATTGCTTAATTGATCATCTAGTATTTCTCAAATTACTATTGTCACGCCCCGTATCCCAACGGGGTGGACTGGCACCCGAAGCCGATAAGGCCCGAGAGAACCAATCTTTACTCATGCCCAATCATATGCATGCCATAAGAAACATCACCACCACATAAGGACATAAAATGCTAATAGCGGAAACCATGGAACATGATATATATACATATAAGAAACTTGGCCGTTAGGGCCATCAAGTCAAGATGGACATACATCGCTTACATTCATATACCCACATATGTCTACAAAAGCCTCTAACAAAAGCACATACATAACCATCCTAAATTCGGGACAATTCCCCGCTTTACACAACATTTACAATACCAAAACCAATATACAACTGTGACTCGGAAAGCCCCGAACCAACTGGAGCTCACCAAAGATCAGTAGATGACCCGCAGCTTACTGTGGAGGTCTACTAGTACCTGTTCCTGCAGCAAGTAAGGTAAGTCCCACAAGGGACGTTAGTACGAAGAATGTACTGAGTATGTAAGGCCATAAGAAACTATATAATACATAAATACTTCAATGGAATCAAATATAAGTAAGTAACCAATATGGATAAGTCTTCACTATATATGTATGGAAATGTGTACATTAGATGGATTACTTTCTTTACTTTTACGCTCATTCATTCGTTCATCACTCACTTCTTCATTCACTACTCATCTTTCCATTCTTACAATGCGCGGGCCCCAAGCTGATCAGTGGGTATTCCACAGTTTTAGGGATCGACCCATGCTAGGCTTTTCTTTTGCCCCTGGGATACCAGCCGTAATAGCGGGATTGACCCATGCTAGGTGTTCTTTTCACCCCTGGGATACCACCCGAGATATTGGGATCGACCCATGCTAGGTATTTTAACCTCTGAGATACCACCCAAGAATAGAGACTTCATTACCTCACTTCTTCAATCTTAGAAATAGATCATTCGATGATTATGTTATTATTGGAACTTTTGAATGTAACATCAGTGGAACTTGGAACCATGTCCATAATTATGCAACACATGAATGACAAAAGATCAAGAGTAAGGTATATATGATTAATAATGGATGATAACCTGAAATGAGATACCTTAAAGCATTTCAGAAATGAGTAAGTACCATACAAGGTGAATACTATATGCTGCAGAAGGATACGGAAAGAGTAACCTTACATACCTTATCTTCTCAGTATGAACACTCAATCCTATACGTGAACACAATAGTCTAGCTCCTTCCTTACGTCTTAATCTACAACACAAATACATATCGGAGCTTTCATTATCAACTAGTTACCATACAAGTGTACAAGACGACAATGAGCTATATGACTGCCGTATAATGTCATTTTACCCTTTACAATACCATTTACGACATTGTCATATCAATCAAGACCACAACATGCCCAACATTGACCAAAATATCACAACCCAATAGCATTTTATACCAAGTTCATTCTTTACATTTCTTCATTAATACGACATCACAATTACTCCATCAAATCACCTCAATACACCTCACAACATCATATCGGCCAAAATCCCATAATTTACACTTATAGAAAAATAACAAGTTTAGGATCATAATCACACCATACATATTGATATCTCATCCATACCATTCACTTTTATTCAAACCTCAAGTCCTTTTTTAAGTTTAAATAACAAGAATGGCACATCTATAGCAAAAAGCAAAAGTTCACTATTCAACACCTTTAAACATAGCCATCATGATATACATACTCTCCCATGCATATAGTATATTAAAGTACAAGAATAATCACTTACCCAAGCTTGAGAAATGATGATTTTGTCCAAGAGATGACTTAGGGTTTGAAGAGCCAAAAGGAATTGTCTTGAAAATTCTAGAAATGTTATGTGTGTCTATAGGAATAGAAATCTAATTTTCCCCCCTTTATATAGGCCTCAAGTCATCCTTATCCACACTTGGCATTTAATGAAATGTTTACTTGTCAAATATGGAAGAATGGGTCATTTGCCCTTTGGGCCTTGCATTTTGGCCTCTCTTTGGGCCTCAAATTGAGCCCAATTGCACATATTATCTTTTCAATGTGTAGTCTCCAATTTTCTCATATTTAAATAATTTTATAAATGTTACAACAACGTTCGACTCACGCGATTCATGTTCGTAGCCTCATTCTCAAAAATAAGGAATTCTAGCCACTCATGGCTTATTTGAACATAATTTGTTAAAATACTTGTGACGACGAATTAACCCCAACTCAGATGCTAAACGCACTCAAGAGTAGTCCTACTAAGATGGGGTAATGGTACCATGAACCAAACGTCTTATATACATCATAATAGTCGAAGAAAAATTTTGGCGAAAAGCACCCTGGCACGCCGCTTGGCGCGCCCCAATGCCAGAAAAATTTCTAGCATAGGCGGCCTGGCCCGCTGCCTGGCGCGCCCCAGGGCTACCTGTTCCAAAACAATTTCGGCCAGGAGCGGCCTGGCACGCCCCTGGGCGCCCCCCACCCCCAACATGTGATTTTTTTCCTTTCTTCGACTTTTCTTTACGGATTTGGTTAAATCCTTCAAGTTCAAGTCTTTTGCTTACCTCCTAACCTTAATATCCATTGCTTGGAAGTCCTCCAAGCCTCATTTTTCACCCCACAATTGCTCCACGAAGTCACAAACACCTCATACAAAGGTCTAATCACATGTACTAGGCCTAATGTCAAATGTTTCATCAATGACACTACAAAATACATACCTATGGCTCTCGACACCTAAGTAAACATTGTTCAACGTCATCAAGTAGGGTCGGGAAGGTACGGGGTGTTACATTCTTCCCCCTTTAGAAACATTCGTCCTCGAATGTTAACAATATCGCTTCAATTACAAAAAATGCACCTCTATATTAGCATATATATACATAGACATTTAAGGCTCATGGATACTTACTTTTTATTGCTCCACTTCTGCACTTTGAACTTTTTCATCCATTTGAAACACATGAGGGTACTGGGATTTCATCACTTCTTCAGTTTCCCAGGTGATCTCCTCTACTTGTTGATTTCGCTAAAGTACCTTTACAGAAGCTATGTCTTTATTCCTCAACCTTTTTACTTGTCGCTCTAGAATAGCAATGGGTACCTTTTCATAAGTAAGATCCTCCGTAACTTGGACATCTTCAACGGGAATAATACGAGGTGGATTCCCTATGCACTCTCGAAGCATTGAAACATGGAATACTGGATGAACTGTGGAGAGTTCTTATGGTAGCGCCAGCTCATACGCGGCTTGCCCAAATTTTCTAATAACTTCATAGGGGCCTATATAACGTGGACTCAATTTTCCTTTCCTTCCGAATCGCATTACCCCTTTCATCGGTGACACCTTCAAAAATACCCAATCACCTATGGCGAATTCAAGCCCTCTTCTTCTAACATTAGCATAGGACTTGTGTCGACTTTGGGCCGTTTGTAGCCGTTGTTGAATCACTTTAACTTTCTCCATAGCTTGGTGAACAAGGTCTGGCCCAAGTAAAGCAGTTTCACCCACTTCAAACCATCCAATTGGTGATCTACATTTCCTTCCATACAAAGCTTCATAAGGTGCCGTTTTAATACTTCAATGATAGCTATTGTTGTAAACAAATTCAATAAGAGGCAAATGGTCATCCCAACTGCCTTGAAAATCTAACGTGCAATCTCGTAGCATATCTTCAAGTGTTTGAATAGTACGTTCTGCTTGTCCATCTGTCTGAGGATGGAAAGCTGTACTCAAGTTCACCTGTGTACCCAAGCTCTTCTGAAAAGATCTCCAAAAATGCACAGTAAACTGAGCTCCCCTGTCTGATATAATGGAGATAGGAATCCCATGTAACTGCACTATTTCTTTAACATATAATCTTGCATAATCCTCAGTTGTATAGGTGGTCTTGACATGGTAGGAAATACGCTGACTTGGTAAGTTTGTCCACTATAACCCATATAGAATCAAATTTTCGCAGTGTACGAGGCAAACCTGTGATGAAATTCATATTAATCATATCCCATTTCCAGACTGGAAGATTGATACATTGCATGTAACCTCCTGGTTTCTGATGCTCTACTTTCACTTGTTGACAATTTAGGCATTGAGCTATAAATTCTGCAATGTTCTTTTTCATATTTCCCCACCAATATATTTCTTTCAAGTCATGGTACATTTTGGTAGCTCCCGGATGAATAGAATATCGTGAATGATGTGCCTTTGTCATAATTCGTCTCCTCAGCTCATCTATATCCGATACACATAATCTTCCTTGACATTGAAGTACCCCTTCTTGTGTAAGATAGAAGGCCGCAGTCATACCCTGTCGTACATTCTCTTTTAGCTGCAATAACATAGAATCCGCAAACTGCTTCTCTTTTACTTCAGCTATTAAGGAAGATTCTGCTGCATTTTGTACAATAACCCCTTCATCTGGAGATTCAATAAGGTGAACTCCCAAGTTGGCTAGTTGATGTAGATCTTTGATTATCTCTTGCTTTTCAGTTAAATGGCCACTAGTGCTTTCTACTGCCTTGCGGTTCAATGCATCACCTACCACATTTGCTTTTCCTAGATGATAGAGAATATCAATATCATAGTCTTTTAAGAGCTTTAACCACCTTCGTTGCCTTAAATTGAGTTCCTTCTGCTTAAAGATATATTGCAAACTTTTGTGATCAGTATAGATATCAACATGAACTCCATACAAATAATGGCGCCATATCTTTAAAGCAAAAACCACCGCTGCTAACTCAAGATCATGTGTGGGATAGTTTCTCTCGTGTGGTCGCAATTGTCGTGAATCATATTTTGTGACATTACCGTGCTGCATCAATACACACCCTAGACTAATTTCGGACGCATCACAATATACTGCATACCCTTCTGTGACTTCCGAAAGTACTAATACGGGTATGGAAGTCAATTTATCTTTCAGCTCTTGAAAACTTTTCTCACACGCATCATTCCACTGAAATTTAACTGCCTTGTGTGTAAGCTTCGTTAAAGGTGCAACAATGGAGGAAAAACCTTCCACAAATCTTCTGTAATACCCTGCTAATCCAAGAAAACTACGAATCTCCGTGGGTGTCGTAGGTATTGGCCAATTTTTCACCACTTCAATCTTCTATGTATCAACCTGTATCCCTTCATCTGACACAATGTGACCCAAGAATGCGACGGATTTCAACCAAAATTCACACTTAGAGAATTTTGCATACAACTTACGCTCTCTAAGAATCTGTAACACCCGCCGTAAGTGCTTAGCATGGTCCTCTTGTGACTTTGAATAAACCAAGATGTCATCTATAAATACCATCACGAACACGTATAAAAATGGCTTAAACACCTTATTCATCAAATCCATAAACACAGCTGGGGCATTTGTTAGTCCAAATGATATACTAAAAATTCATAATGGTCATATCGTGTTCGAAAGGCTGTCATGGGTACATCTTCTTCTCTAACTCTGACTTGATGGTAACCCGACCTCAAGTCAATCTTTGAAAAACACTTAGCGCCCTGTAGCTGATCAAACAAATCATCAATTCGAGGGAGGGGATATTTGTTCTTGATCGTTACCTTATTCAATTGCCGATAGTCAATGCACATTCTCAATGTGCTATCTTTCTTCCGTACAAATAATACCGGTGCACCCCATGGGGACATACTAGGCCTAATGAAGCCCTTGTCCAGCAAATCTTTCAACTGCTCCTTCAATTCACGCAATTCTGCTGGAGCCATTCTATATGGAGGAATAGAGATAGGCTGAGTGCCTGGAATCACATCAATTCCAAACTCTACTTCCCATTTTAGGGGTAAGCCTGGAAGATCCTCTGGAAATACATCAAGAAATCATTGACCACTGGAACCGACTGCGGAGTTAGTGGTCCCACATCATTATCTTTCACTCGTACTAAGTGACATATATACCCCTTAGCTATCTTTTTCCTAGCCTTAAGATAGGAGATAAATTTGCCTCTCGGTGCCCCCACATTACCCTTCCACTCAAGAACATTCTTTTGTGGAAAATGAAAATGCACCTCTTTCGCTCGGCAATCCACCGTGGCATAACAAGAGGCCAACCAATCCATCCCCATTATCACATCAAAATCCACCATGTCTAGTTCAATGAGATAGGCCAGTGTATCATGACCACACACGGTTACTACACAATTACGATATACTCTGTTTGCAATAATATATTCACCAACTGGTGTAGATACTTCAATTGACTTAGTTAGTAGTTCTGGTATTCTTTCAAATTTAGCAGCAATCAATGGAGTAACATATGACAATGTAGAACCCGGGTCAATCAATGCATATACATTATACGAAAATATGGATAATGTACCTGTGATGACATCAGGAGAAGCCTCCGAATTCTGCCAGTCCACTAGAGCATAAGTATGATTCTGAGTTCCACTGGAACTAGCTGCTCCTATGGAACCTCTACCACAACCCGCAGGATGTACACCTCTGCATAGGGGAGGAACCGATGATGATGATGCAACGGTTGATCCCGCAGGTTGCGCCACATTACCCAAGCCTCTTCGTGGGCAGTCTCTCATCATATGCCCCGTCATACCACACCAAAATCAAATATTTGACCCAAGTCGGCATTCACCTAAGTGAAACCGTCCACATTGCTGACATGGCTGACGAGAAAATCCCGCGGTCTGCAACCCTCGAATCCCACTACTCTTCTCAGCATTATTACCTCTAAACCCTCGGAATTGATCTTGAGTGTCTGCTGTGGAATAAGAGAATGATGGTCTCGGCGGTCTAGGAAACATCCGAGGTCTAGATTCTCTTTTGGACTGTCCTTGTTCAGATTCATGCACCCTTCTTCTCTGTCTTTGGTCCTCTATTTTCTGGGTGAAGGCCTGAATTCTCGCTATATCCATATCTTTATTCAAGGCAGCAATGGTGCAGTCCCTTACCAAATATGGCTCTAATCTGTCCACATATTGATGGAATCTGTCTGTCATTGTGGCCATTACATTCGGAGCATATCAAGCCAAGGAATTAAACTGCAAACTGTATTATCTAACACTCAGATTCCCTTGATGGAGATTTAAAAACTGATCCGCACGAGCCTCTCGAATCTCATAGGGAAGGTAGTGGTCAAAAAAATGCCGCTTTAAATTCTTCCCATGTAGGTGGGTTTGCACCAATACCACGAGCTTTCATCCAATCGTCATACCACAATATAGTCTCGCCCTTCAATCTATAGGCTGCAAGCTCCACCGTTTCTAAACCCGACACATGCATAACTTCCAGAGCTCTTTGGATTTGATCTATAAAATCTTGCGGATCTTCATTCGAATCTGATCCAGTGAATGTGGGAGGATCTAATTTCAGGAAATCCTGCATCCGTCGACTAACTGCTCAAGATGCATTATCATCACTTGTCATTGGACCACCTTGTCCCTGAACTTGTGCAGCAACTATTTGGGTCAACATTTGCACTACATTCTTTAAGTTCTGGTCAGTAGTATTTACTGGTGGTTCTACAGGTACTTCTCTTCCTCTTGACTCTTTTGAAACTGGAAGAGTAGAAGAAACCTGTGATGTCATCTCTGGTTTAGCGCCGCCTTGATTAACTGGTTCAGGCGGGGCTCTACTAGTTCCTTCTCCAGCAATTCTGTCGATCCTCTTACTTTTACCTCAACCTCTCCTTGTCATCAGCATTTTGCTATAATATACAAGAACAACAATTTTTATGGTCAGAAACAATTCCACCTATATCTTCGGCTCTAGTGCACGATCTAGAAATAAAGGAATGAAACAACTCCTAAATGTCCCGTAGCCTCCTACTTATAAATGTGGTGCACAACACATCCATAAGCAAGACTCTACTCAGACACGGCTTTGTAGACACCCTTAGGACGACCTGCTCTGATACCACTTTTGTCAAGCCCCGTATTCCAACGGGGTGGACTGGCACCCGAAGCCAATAAGGCCCAAGAGAACCAATCTTTACTCATGCCCAATCATATGCATGCCGTAAAAAACATCACCACCACGTAAGGAGATAAAATGCTAATAGCGCAAACCATGGAACATGATATATATACATATAAGAAACTTGGCTGGTAGGGCCATCAAGTCAAGATGGACATACATCTCTTACATTCATATACCCACATATGTCTACAAAAGCCTCTAACAGAAGCACATACATAACCATCCTAAATTTGGGATAATTCCTCGCTTTACACAATATTTACAATACCAAAACCAATATACAATTGTGACTCAGAAAGGCCCAAACCAACCGGAGCTCACCAAAGATCAGTAGATGACCCGCAGCTTACTGTGGAGGTCTACTAGTACCTGTGCCTGCAGCAAGTAAGGTAAGTCCCACAAGGGACGTCAGTACGAGGAATGTACTGAGTATATAAGGCCATAAGAAACTATATAATACATAAATACTTCAATGGAATCAAATATAAGTAAGTAACCAATATGGATAAGTCTTCACTCTCTATGTGTGGAAATATGTACATTAGATGGATTACTTTCTTTACTTTTACGCTCATTCATTCGTTCATCACTCACTTCTTCATTCACTACTCATCTTTCCATTCTTACAATGTCTGGGCCCCAAGCTGATCAGTGGGTATTCTACAGTTTTTGGGATTGATCCATGCTAGGCTTTTCTTTTGCCCCTGGATACCACCCGTAGTAGCGGAATTGACCCATGCTAGGTGTTCTTTTCACCCCTAGGATACCACCCGAGATATTGGGATCGACCCATGCTAGGTATTTTAACCTTTGAGATACCACCAAAGAATAGAGACTTCATTACCTCACTTCTTCAATCTTAGAAATAGATCATTCGGTGATTATGTTATTATTGGAACTTTTGAATGTAACGTCAATGAAACTTGGAACCATGTCCATAATTATATGACACATGAATGACAATAGATCAAGAGTAAGGTATATATGATTAATAATGGATGATAACCTGAAATGAGATACCTTAGAGCATTTCGAAAATTAGTAAGTACCATAACAAGGTGAATACTATATGCTGCAGAAGGATACGGAAAGAGTAACCTTACATACCTTATCTTCTCAATATGAACACCCAATCCTATACGTGAACACAATAGTCCAGCTCCTTCCTTTCTTACTCTACAACACAAATATATATCGGAGCTTACATTATCAACTAGTTACCATACAAGTGTACAAGACGACAATGAGCTATATGACTGCCGTATAATGTCATTTTACCCTTTACAATACCATTTACGGCATTGTCATATCAATCAAGACCACAACATACCCAACATTGACCAAAATATCACAACCCAATAGCATTTCATACCAAGTTCATTCTTTACATTTCTTCATTAACACGACGTCACAATTACTCCATCAAATCACCTCAATACACCTCACAACATCATATCGACCAAAATCCCATAATTTACACTTATAGAAAAATAACAAGTTTAGGATCATAATCACACCATACATATTGATATCTCATCTATACCATTCACTTTTATTCAAACCTCAAGTCCTTTTTCAAGTTTAAATAACAAGAATGGCACATCTATAGCAAAAAGCAAAAGTTCACTATTCAACACCTTTAGACATAATCATCATGATCTACATACTCTCCCATGCATATATTATATTAAAGTACAAGAATAATCACTTACCCAAGCTTGAGAAATCATGATCTTGTCCAAGAGATGACTTAGGGTTTGAAGAGCCAAAAGGAATTGTCTTGAAAATTCTAGAAATTTTATATGTGTCTATAGGAATAAAAATCTGATTTTCCCCCCTTTATATAGGCCTCAAGTCATCCTTAGCCACACTTGGCATTTAGTGAAATGTTTAGTTGGTCAAATATGGAAGAATGGGTTATTTGCCCTTTGGGTCTTGCATTTTGGCCTCTCTTTGGGCTTCAAATTGAGCCCAATTGCACATATTATCTTTTCAATGTGTAGTCTCCAATTTTCTCATGTTTAAATAATTCCATAAATGTTACAACAACGTTCGACTCACACGATTCATGTTCGACTCATGGCTTATTTGAACATAATTTGTTAAAATACTTGTTACGATGAATTAACCCCAACTCAGATGCTAAACGCGCTCAAGACTAGTCCTAATAAGATGGGGTAATGGTACCATGACCCAAATGTCTTATATACATCATAATAGTCAAAGAGAAATTTTGGCGAAAAGCACCCTGGCACACCGCTTGGCGCCCCCCAATGCTGCCTATGCCAGAAAAATTTCTGGCATAGGTGGCCTGGCACGCTGCCTGGCGCGCCCCAGGGATGCCTGTGCCAAAAAACTTTTGGCCAGGAGTGGCCTGGCACGCCCCTGAGCGCGCCCCACCCCCAACATGTGATTTTTTTCCTTTCTTCGACTTTCCTTTACGGATTTGATTGAATCATTCAAGTTCATGTCACGCTCCGAAGCCCAACGAGGCGTGATTGGCACCCGAAGCCGATAAGGCCTGAGAGAACCAATCTTTGCTCCTGTACATTCGCATACATAACCTCATATGAATCTTATTACACCTTATGCAACTATGCGGAAGTCATAGACATGAAAACATATGTCGTCATAGCTATATATGTAAAACTTGGCAGTTTGAGCCATCAAGTCCAAAACGACATGTACCTTCACATTTATACACCCACATCCGTCTACAAAAGCCTCTAACAAATGCATTGACCATAATGAGCTAAAAGTCGGGACAAGTCCCCGCTTTATACAACGTATACAAAATCAAAACACATGTACAACAGTGACTCGGAGAAGCCCCGAACTAACTGGAGCTCACCAAAGATCTGCAACACTGACAATCTACTGTGGAGGCCTACTAGTGCCTGCACCTGCAACATGTAAGGTAAGTCCCCCGAAGGGGTCAGTACGAAGAATGTACTGAGTATGTAAGGCTCATAAGAAATAGCATCATATATGAGAATGTCAACAAAATAAGATATGGGAGAATAATCAATGTGTATAAATCATCATTTTATACAATATCTTTATAACTACTCTCCTTCAAGGGAGATTACCTTCACTCAAGAGACTTGCCTCCAATAGATTCTTTCTTGCTTCTATGTCCATTACCACTATTGTTCATCTACTTGGTTAGGAAGAATAACACTCATCCACATACATCCACTCTAGTAGTGGGGGTAATAATATGACATACATCTATTCTCTTAACGTACATCCACTCTATTGGTGGTTTTAACCTACATCCACTCTATTGGTGGGGCAACATACATCCACTCTATGGTGCGGCAACATACATCCACTCTCATGGTGGGGCAACATACATCCACTCTCATGGTGGGGCGATGTACATCCACTCTATGGTGGGGCAACATACATCCACTCTCATGGTGGGGAGACATACATCCACTCTCATGGTGGGGTAACATACATCCGCTCTCATGGTGGGGAGACATACATCCACTCTCATGGTGGGGTAACATACATCCACTCTCATGGTGGGAGAAGATACATCCACTCTATGGTGGGAGAACATACATCCACTCTCATGGTGGGGTAACATACATCCACTCTCATAGTGGGAGAAATACATCCACTCTATGGTGGGAGAACATACATATATCAACTTATGAGAGATTAATAAATTAAGGATCATGACACTAATTGAAACACAGAAATACGCTTTACCTCATTCTTACACTACATGAGATTAACACCTTAATTTGTGAGGGATAGATATATTAGCTCGCACTTCACCTCCTTCACTAATCCTATGAGATCTTACATAAGTAAGTATATGATATCGGACCTCCACCTTGGGTGGGCTATAATAAATGACATATCTCAATATTGGGATTATTCCATGTTGAACTTATACTCTCTAGAATGTGATCCATACTCAATGAAACATATAGCAACCATGCACATTACCTCTTTACAATCTTGTACCCTCTACTTAGTTATGAGAGTGACACGTTAAAGATCATGACATTAAAGCACACACTTATATGCACACCTCACTTTACTCCTTTACCTCATGAGATTGACAACTTCACTTATGAGGAATAATTATACTAACTTGCACATCACCTCTCTTATTACTCTTATGAGATTGGTACTCTTATTTATGAACAATTGGCACAAGGATAATCATCATACTATAGGACTTTGGAACAAGACATGATCAGAATAATGCTATTCAAACTAAACAAGCTCTCTTTACCTCATTACTCTCGTTGAGATAGTTCCCTTAGAACTTACAACGTTATGACATCTTTGCAACTTCCATCAACGACTAAGAGATAAGTGAATCATCGTTCATCTAAGAATAGGACACGTATGAATCACAATATAGGTCAACCTGAATTAATATACTCTAGGCCTCTCGGAATTGAAACAAGTCCAATGTCAATGTGAACAACATGTTGCAGAATAATATGGAAAAAGGAACCTTACATACCTTGTATTCTTAGTACGAATACACAATCTTAGACGTGCATACAATAGTCTCGCTCCGTTCTTGTGTTTTGCTCTACAACACAAGTTCATAACGAAACCAACATTAACCACCAATTACCTTACAATGGCATAAAATAACAATAAGTCACATGTTTAGCTTTAACATGTCATTTCCCCTTTGAACATACCATTTATGAAATCATTATTCCAAAAATCCCCCAATATTCCATACATTGACCAATACATGAAAATCAATACATTTCACCACAACACTCCTCCTTTACACGTTCTTATCCATATCACATCACAAAGAAGCCATCAAACCACCTTAATACACCTCATAGCACATATCGGCTAAAATCCCACAATTTACACTTTTAGAAAAATAATAAGTGTAATAACAAAATCACACCATACATGTTCATATTTTATCCATACCATGATCTTTCATTAAGACATCAAGTCTCTTTTCAAGTTCAAATCACCAAGATAGCACATCTTTCACCAAAAGCAAAAATACACTATTCACCACCTTGCCAACATAACTATCATACTATACATAATCTCCCATGCATATAATATGTTAATCCATGAGAATAAATACTTACCAAGGCTTGGAATGGAATGATCTTTACCAAAGAGTCCAAAGGAATATTTGCTTTAGGGTTTGGAATGTTTGAGAAAATATCCTAAAAGGCATGAGAGTTTTGGATGATTAAAATCTTATTTTGGGGCCTTTATATAGACCCCAAGTCATTCTTAGCCATTCCTTGGCATTAAATGTGGTCAAAGTAGAAGAATGGGTCATTTTTGTCCTTTGGGCCATGTCTTTTATTCCCTTTTGGGCCCTAATTTTGGGCCCAATTGCACATGTAGCTTAGACCATCAACTTTCATATATAATTCACCATATATATCATGTGTAAATAATTTTATCATATCACGACAATATTCTGTTACGAGATTCTCATTCGTCGTCTCGTTCGCAAAAATAGGAATTCTAGTTGTCCATGGCTTCCTTGCACATTTTTGATAATTACTTGTGTTTCATGGTTTGATCATGTAGAAGTATGTAGGAGTGTATTGAGGTATTTGAAGCTTTAACAACACTCAAAGAACTCCCAAGAACCAAAAGAAACCATCTAAGAATCGTCGTAGAATTGCGTTGCGAAACGAGCCCGGAAAGGCAAAATATTTGTGCCTTGCGCCACTGCTGCAAAGCAAGGCAGTGGCGCAATTTTTCCTTGACCTCTGAATCAGGGGCTTGCGCCACACCCCCTGAAACAGGGTAGTGGCGCAAGTTTCAGCACCTTGCTGAATTTTTCGGTCACTTCCTCAATACTTGCATATCGTCCAATACCTTATCAAAACACTTCAAAATACTTACTTAGTGATCTTAATCATCAAGTAAACATGACTCCAAGTCACCAAATGAGGTTAGAATGTGTACGGGGTAGTACCCAAATGCTCCACGAAATCACAAAACCCTTCCTATGAAAATCTAATTGCATGTACGTGGCCAAATTTCAATTTTTCTCATCTTTAACATTTCCAAATACATACTTATAACTCTCGACACTTAAGTAAACATTATTCAATGTCATAAAGTAGGGTTGGGAAGGTACGGGGTGTTACAGTTCAAGTCTTTTTCTTACCTCCTAGCCTTAATATCCATTGCTTGGAAGTCCTCCAAGCCTTATTTTTCACCCCACAATTACTCCACAAAGTCACAAACACCTCATACAAAGTTCTAATCACATGTACTAGGCCCAATGTCAAATGTTTCATCAATGACACTACAAAATACATACCTATGGCTCTCGACACCTAAGTAAACATTGTTCAACGTCGTCAAGTAGGGTCGGGAAGGTACGGGGACTTACAACTATCTCATTGTATAAGATCACAATCAAATCTAGCTTTTATTTAGCAACTAACTTACTTGCTATAGTATATTTCAGCAGTTGCTATAAAACTTTCAGTGACTAACTAACTTGCTATAACATAATTCAGCAATTGATATGCAATTTTCACCCACTAACTAACTTGCTATAGCATAATTTAGCAATTGTTATGAAATTTTCAGCAACTAGCATAGTTGCTATAACATATTCGGCAATTGCTATGCAATTTCCAGTAACTAATTTACTTGCTATAGTGGATTCAATTAAGATCACAATTGAATCTATTTTTTTTTTCTTAAATTAGATTAACATTTTCCTATTTGTTAAATATGATTGATACAATTAATTAATGATCAATTTATTCAATTTAGGTTGATTAAATGTGTAATTGCTTAATTGATCGTCTAGCATTTTTAAAATTACTATTGCATTATATAGGATCACAATCAAATCTAGCTTTTTTTATTCTTAAATAAGACTAACATCACCCTATTTATCATTAAATATGATTGATACAACCAATTAATGATCAATTTACTCGATTTAGATTAATTACATGTGTATTTGCTTAATTGATCGTATAATATTTCTCAAATTACTATCTCATTGTATAGAATCACAATCAAATCTAGCTTTAATTCTTAAATTAGACTAACAACATCCTATTTATCATTAAATATGATTGATACAATCAATTAATGATCAATTCACTCAATTTAGACTGATTATATGTGTAATTGTTTAATTGATCGTCTAATATTTCTCAAATTACTATCTCATTGTATAGAATCACAAGCAAATCTAGCTTTTATTATTAAATTAGACTAACACCACCTTATTAATCATTAAATATGATTGATACAATCAATTAATGATTAATTCACTCAATTCAGGTTGATTACACGTGTAATTGCTTAATTGATCGTCTAGTATTTCTCAAATTACTATTTCATTGTATATGATCACAATGAAATCTAGCTTTTATTCTTCAATTGGACTAACACCATCCTATTTATCATTAAATATGATTGATCCGACCAACTAATGATTATTTACTCTATAAAGATTGACTACATATGCAATTTCTCAACTGATCGTCTGGTATTTCTCAAATTACTATCAAATGTTTATCAATATATATAATTGATTCAATCAAATAATTATTGATTTACTCAATTTAATTAGGTTGAATACATGTGCAATGCTTAATTGATCTAGCATTTTTCAAATTACTATCTTATTATATAAGATCACTATCAAATCAAGCTTGTATTCTTAAATTAGACTAACACCATTTTATTTATTAATAAATATGATTGATATGATCAATTAATGATCAATTTACTCAACTTAGATTGATTATATGAGCAATTGCTATGAAATTCCCCGTAACTAACTTACTTGCTACATCATGTTTCAGCAATTGCTATGAAACTTTCAGCAACTAACTATTTCAACAACACAATTTCAGCAATTGCTAGAAAATAGACAACAACTTACAACAATTGTTGAGAAATAGCCAACAACGTACAATAATTCAACAACACATAATAACAAATCAGCCACAAAAAGTTCAACAGAACATAACAAATCAATCATAAAAAAAACTTAAAACAAATTATCTTTGATTCAATTAGGGCACCAATTCCTTCTCGATAATAGCCTCAACATGTCTCTTTGCCTATTTTTTGACACTTGACAGTATCTTTAAAATTGATCTCTTCCTTCTATTAACAACATCAGGAGTATACGGCTCCGAGAACTTTGTTGATGGCCTTGGAAGTTGCTTCTTCTTCTTCTCTTTGCCTCTGTATACTAACTTGCCTTCTAGTATTTCTAGTAGGAATGGTAGTTGTTGTTTCTCTTCTTTTTCTTGGAGTCATTTTATCTACACCACATGAAACAAAATAGAAACCATCAATTAATTTAACCAATCATTCAAAATAAATAGAAAAAATAAACTACTAAGTTGATCAAACAAGTACACAAAATATTAATATTTTTTAAATAGATTACTGAGTTGCTGCAGAAATTTCAGCAACTGTTGATGTCCTTGCAACAAAATATAAACCTGCTGCATCAATTGCTAAGATATTTTCAAGTTCCTCAATTTCAGCAATTGCTGTAAAACTTCAGCAGTTGTTGTAAGTGCTTCAACAGTTTAACAAACTTGCTATTATTGCTGCAGTAAATGCACATTTTTCATTCTCTTGATGTTCTAAAAGAAGGAAGAGCAAATTTATTCTTGGTTGGTGTTGTTCGCCATTTAGGAGATATCAATATGGTATCTGAATATTCTTCTTGCAGAAACTACTTAAAGAAAAATACAAAGTTTTTAGATAGGAGAACAGGTCCAGATGATGATAGCTAAGGGAGTTGGAAAAAAACTAACATATACCTCATGTGCCACTTGTACTTTTTTTCTTTAATTTGTGTTTATAATATTCTCAATAGTTTACATTGATTGACACGAAATTCACATGCAACACGCACCTGCCTAGAGACTAGTTTCTTTCAAACATATTAGCGAGTTTCAGCAATTGCTTAGATGATGAAGTAACTACTGAAGTAATTTATGAAGTTGTATGCAACAATGTTGAAATTTCATGCTGCAATTTCAGCTGTTGCAGTAAACACTTCATCAATTGCTGTAAAAACTTTAGGAATTGCTTTAGCAGTTCAAGAGACCTGTTGCTACAACCTCAGCAGTTGTGGTATCTACTTTAGAAGTTGTTGCAGTAATTTCAGCAATCCAACATACTTTCTACAACAACCTCAGCAATAGTGTGATTTATTTGCACAATTTTTGAAGTTGTTACGGCAAAATCACATTTTTTAAATTAAGTACAACAAACAACCAATCAAGACATTGTTTTTTAAGAATACAAGAATACACCCTTGCAATAACAAAATATGTGAAATCCACAACAATATCAACAAATACACCATTTATTAGAGTATGCAACAATAAAATATGTAAAATACACCATTTGTCAGGGCATGCAATAACAAAAATATTTGAATTCCATGTTCTTCTTCTTCTTCTTTAACCTAAATTACTATTTTCACTTCCATGAGAAAAAAGAAAAGCGTTATACCTTTAAAATCGAAACAACTTGAGGATAGAGACGGCAACGATAATGGCAACAACAACAATGATGGCAATGGAATTGAAGTGGAAAAGACAATAATGAAGAGAAAATATGATGTTTTTTGAGAGAGGAGAGAAATTGGAGAAGAAGTTGAAAAGGATAAAGTGAAAAAGGAGAGAGAAAGTGACGGTTTTGGGGGTGGATTATTTTTATATTTTATCAAAGTTTAATAGTTTTAAAAATGGAATTTTTCAAATATGTACAATAAACTAATTAGTTTACAATAAATATAACCAAGTTTTCTTTACAAAAAAATTGCCAAAAAATGAACTAGCCACAAAAAAATTACAAAAATAAAAGCCGCATGTATATGCAATGTATATGTAATGTATCAATATTGTATAAATAGTTATGTAATGTATCAATATTGTATAAATGTGTATCGATATTATATAAATAGTATATAATCATGTATATATGATGTATAGATATATATCAAAAATGTATATACTCCATGTACACTGTTTATACAATACTTATACATTTTTTTTTAAAATAACTTTTTGGTGGCCTTTTGAGCCATTTTATATCATCAAATGTAAATGAAGGCAAACAAATGACCATGCCCAATCGGACCTGGCCCAAATCCATTCAAAAACAAAAACAAAATATCTACATCCACAAAGCCAAAAGAAAAATAAAAGCGAAGTGTCGAGCTATGAACAACATTTTCATCTTTCCAGAGAGTTCCGTGTTCACACCCACATCTTTTTTGTTGAAATCGTGCCGTCTCATTTGCCAGCTGAGGTCCTCCCCGTAGTTAGCATCAAGGTACGGGGTGTTCAATTTCTTTTTGTGTTGTATCACAGAGCTCTTGAAGCTCGTCGTAGAGTTAGAGGTGAACAATTTCCTTATCTGATAGTTAACTGGTGCATATTCAATTCCTTTACTAAGAGATGGAAACCATATATGATCAAGTCAGTGTGAAGATCTGAAGGGAGAATCAATATGGGACCTTATCAGCTAGGAATTGAATTTGAAATTCTTTTCATAGGTGAAAAAAATCTTTAAAAGAGGTATGACAAGGAAACATATGTTATTCTTACTCAAAAAATCTCATCTACCAGCTCTTTCCACCACTGGATTGAATTTGGTGCTTCTCAACTGTAAAATAAAATGTACAATTGGACTCCTAGTTTGCCTCCTGTTTCAATTTTTGTCATCAATTGTGTGGAAGATTATGGAAGGTGAGTGACAAAGAAAGAGAAAGAAAAGAGAAGAAGCATAGGAAGATCATATGCACTTCGAGTGAAGAACAACGGCCGAACGGCCATTTCCTGTAAATATTTTGACCAAATGCCAATTTGAATAATTTTAACAAAGTTGGGTCAATTTCTTTGCAAACAAAATGACCGAGCGGTCAAATAGCATAATTATCCCTTTGGAAATTACATTTTACACCTTATTTAACTTAATCACTAATTAAAAAAACTTTGACTTAGAGTGGTCAAACCTATCACCATTTTTAATTTGAAGACTTTTTTGTCAACCTCTGCTCAATTTTCTCTAATAACCTACCAAAACCTTGCGCAAATTTTCTTTTGTCTCTGTATTGCGTAACAGATCTTCAGCCTTCTCGCCGTCATCCTCTGCAGACATCCTTTAACTCCGTGTAAGTTCCTAATCTCTTTGATTTCCAAGTTTATATATATACAAAAGAATTGTGACATTGTGTGATATCTTTTTTGATCGGATATAATGATATTGTGATATGTTAAGAGGTATTATCTTCCTAGACTTTTGGTATTAGTAGTCAATTACGTTTCATAATAATTGCGTTTGGGTTCGTGTTAGCCTAGGCAGCAGTTGTATGTTCCTTTTGTTGTGCCAATGCATGCAGCAGTTGTATGTTCTTTTTGTTGTGCCAATGCATGTTGTTCTAGTGGAGACATATTAGTTTAGATGTTATCCAACAGTTTGAAGTATTAGAAATGCTAGTTTAGGGTTGCGAATTTGAATTTGGTGAATTGGGCTGATTGATTGATCTCATAGCTCTTGTGGGTTGGGTTTGAGTTGGTGAAGTGATAAATACAGCTTAGTTTTTGTATGAACGTGTTTTGACTTCTTCTTTTTTTTATATAAAAAAAAAAACATTTTGCTTGTAGACTCAGTAGATAATGAGTCTCTCTCCCTCTATTTTATGTATGTGTCCAGTCCTGAGATCATATTACCCTACGTCTTACATTCGTCGTCTTACTATTTCTCTGTTTCAATTTATTTGTCTATTTTTGAGTTTTGACTTGACACAGAGTTTAAGAATGTAAACAAGATTTTTGAATCTCACGGCCTTAAACTAAAGATATGTAGATCGTACCAAAATGTCCTTTAATCTTATGGTCTTAAACATGCCCTGTTTAAAGTTGGAATTAAATAGTTGCCAAAAAGGGAAGGAGGCATTCTTTTAAAACAGACTGAAAAGGAAAGTGAAGCAAACAAATTGAAATGGACTGAGTAGTTTTTGTTTGTTTTTTTTAGGTGAAATGCTACTCTTTGTAGTCTATTTTTTGTTAAGTTATCATATGATCTCCGAGAGCCCTTCCTCACGTATTGCATTGGTTTGAAACAGCATTATTGTAGAAGATGGTAGGAGTAAGTGTGTTGAATGATGCTCTCAAGAGCATGTACAATGCTGAGAAGCGGGGAAAGCGTCAGGTCATGATTAGGCCATCTTCAAAAGTCATCATCAAGTTTCTCATTTTCATGCAGAAGCATGGTACTTTAGCTTGTGTAGATTATTTTCTGTGCTGGTTATTTCTCAACCTCTTGGTGTTCTTACATTTGCCGTCTTTGTGTAGGGTACATTGGAGAATTTGAGTATGTTGATGATCACCGGTCAGGAAAAATTGTTGTTGAACTGAACGGTAGGCTGAACAAATGTGGTGTCATTAGTCCTCGCTTTGATGTTGGAGTTAAGGAGATCGAAGGATGGACCGCAAGGTTGTTACCTTCCAGACAGGTATAATAACATCTACCAAGCTGTACAGTTCATAAGATCAGTTTGTGGATGCAGTCTTTTGATTCATTCAGATTTTGTTAAAAAAGGAAGACGTGTTATATGCTATTCCTTCTAAAAATGTTTGGCAAGATTGTTTGTAATTAATCATAACTTGCATAATTTAGGTTTGTCATCGTTGTGACAGCTTAGTTGGCCCAAGTCCCTTTTAATTCCTGCAAGATTCTAGTTTTTTCATTTGCTACGGAGTAAACTTCTTCTAATGCATAAACTGTTTGTCCATAGAGTACATTTGAAATCTCAATGCTTTGGGCTGCATCATGACTTAGTTTTCTTGGATTGGGCCTTGGGATAAAATATTTATACGAAGCTGTATTTATAGCTGGAACATCAATTTGACCTCTAAATTACTTCATATGGAAAATAGAAATGGTAGATTTGGTGCCCCTACCTAGAAGGAGCACTAGGAGGGCTTGTTGTCTTGTCTTGGACAAATTTATCTGGTCCTGAAAATATTTTGTTTGAGCTTGCAGTTTGGATACATCGTACTTACCACTTCTGCCGGCATCATGGACTACGAGGAGGCCAGAAGGAAGAATGTTGGTGGAAAGGTTCTCGGTTTCTTTTATTAAGCTCCTTGTGTTGACTAGGAGGAACGAATACCCAGTTTTGGTCTATTTCGGCCTTCATTACAATTGAAATGTTTCTTAGTTTGTTCTGAGGTTTTTTTCCTTCAATTGTTAGTTGGGATAGTTGGGATATTAATGCACTTTGAACAAGATTATCAGTATTGTAAACTTACATCCGGAGAATATAAGTTGATGTTTGTCTGTCAGTGATCCATCTTTCTTTTATAAACTTTTTGTGTCTTAATGTGATAGTTGTAGCCGAGGTGCTTGGCTCCATGAAAGTCTCCACTTATCTTGCTCTGGATATGGCCGTTAAATGGATTTGTTAGTCAAGTTTTGATCTGGATATGCACTACCTGAGCTTGACGTTGTGATCACTTGATCACTCAGTTATGACCTTCTTTATGTCAAGTCAGCCTAGGGAATTATTTGTCATTAGCCCTTGCGATGCTCTCACAATGGCATTTGTAGTGCATCAACTCTTTGGTCACTTACAATGCAAAATATGTTTAACTAGCCTCATCGAATATTTTTGCCTTGGTTCTCTGTCTTATTATTATTTCTTCTTCTTTGCACTTGGATTTGCTGCACCTGAGCCGAGGGTCTTTCGGAAACAACCTCTCTATTTCTTCGAGGTAGTGGTAAGATTTGTGTACACTTTACCCTCTCTAGGCCTCACTTGTGGGATTTCACTGGGTATGTTGTTGTTCTCAGTTTTATTATTGGGCCAAATACACCCACTTTCTTGCGGTGTCTGAGTGTCCCAACTTCAATTGCTTGTTCCATTTTGTTATGTCATTTGACCTACCTCAATATCTATAATAGCAAGAAAAGGACTAAGAAATATGATGTGTTGACTGTTGTTGTGGATGTGCTGAAGAAATAACTAGTGGATGGAATCTATTGATTTTCTTGTTGTTCTTGTTATTGTATCATAGGCGTGAGCTTTGATATCCTTTTTGTTTCCTTTTTATTTCGTATTTTATCAACTAGTGACTTGAAGAATCAATGTATGAACATAAAAACACAAGATTGATCTTGGAATGTTCTCGAGCTACAATTGTTTCAGCGGGAGCGGTGGTATTGGAAACTTCCTTAGGTCTATGATTCATTCCTTTGCAGCTACCTTAACCCAAGGATCAGTGTCTATGTTCTAGTTTGGAAGAAGTGTAAACAAACAACTTAGAGCAATCCAATATCGAGAAGAAGTGGAAAGAATTACGAAATGTGACGCTTTCATCAGTTTTTAATCATTCTATCTAAGAAAGAAGTGGAAAGAAGACAAGTCCTGTTTTCCTAACAACGAGAAATAACAATGCCAAAGGTTCATTGTAAATAAGGTACTTGATGAGCTGAGAACTTAATGATTGAAATTCAAAGTTCTATTAAAAACAGGGCTAAAAAAGGAACGCGCTGTTGGGAAATCAAACTCAGATATGTGGTTCTAAAATTAATGGAGCATCAGCGCTGATGGAAAAATTTTCACAGCATCGTTTTTTAGAGGTCTGTTAAAATTTCGAGTAATTTGCAATTCGCAAGTTTAACATATGCACTCTTTTGTGATTCACACCTTATCTTGTAATTTTAAATAATTTGCACCCTAACCACCTTAGTTTCTTGCAAAAACAGCCAAAATCATAAAAACTCAATTTCTTTTAATTATTCACAAGTATAAAACAAAAACAAAAAAACCAATTAATATTATTCTAAAGTTTATTTTATTTACAAAAAATTGAATGAATACATTCTCTTCCATATGTGTGCATATTGCCATGATTTAGGAATGGAAGGGAAGCAGCCAGTTTTCTTTGTACAAACATGTGTAAATACGCTGCTAAAGCTCTGAAAAAGAATTTAGTTTTGGTTATCATGATTATGTTATTTTGTTAGTGTAGTATTAATCTAAAAATAAGTAAAATTACTTTCAGCCAACAACATAATTGAAAATCAAAATACCTTAGTTCTTGAAATATAAAAATCAAATCAAATTGTCATCAACTGTCCAAATAAGTTCAACCACAGACAATGAACAAAAAAAATGAAAGTACACAATCTCCAGAGACATGATTTAACTTTTATATTCGGAGTAATAAAAACTTAAAGTAGTCAAGTCTTTGTGTTTTGGATGGAGAGGATCGAAAAAAAAATCTGTTATTCAATATTACATTTGTTTTTTAATTTGAATTTGAATTTATTTTTATTAATTCTATCTCCTATTTTACCCTCACAAACAATTAAAGAAAACAAGTGTTTTTATGGTTTTGCAAGAAATTAAGGTGCAAATTGTTTTTAAAAATATGATAAGGTATAAATCACAAAAGAGTGCATACGTTAGGAGTGAAAACTGCAAATTACTCTAAAATCCCTATAGGAAAAAGTTTCCATGGACCTGGAGGCAATCTAATCTAATAAGAAACTAGGTTAAAAAGAAGAGTACATCTCCATTAAGTAACATGTGTTTTTTAATCGATATTGCTTCAATTAATTTTCGCTATTTTTCTAATGGCCGCATGACTTATTTAATTAAAGAAGTTGTAATTTTTTTTATACTTTGAACTAATATTATAACTGTAGTAAGAGAAGAAATTTATAAAAGCTTTTGGATAGATATTGCTTCAATTAGTTTTAGCTTCTGTTTAATAGCCGCCTAATGACCTAATTAATTTAAGAAGCCATAACTTTATATAATTTGAAACTAATACCATAATTGCAGTAAGAAAAAAAAATTATGAAAGTTTTTTTGACGGATATTGTTTCAATTAATTTCAACTGCTTTTCTAATGGCCGCCCAATAGCCTAATCATCAATATATATATATATATAAAGGAGAATCATGGGGCAACTGATGTGGCATGCCTCTAAGGCCACCATTGTGATTTATCTTTTTTGTGGGTTTTTTTGGACTTTTTTCTCCATTTTAATTATTTTCTTTTAATTTTTCCGTTTGTTTTCATGAATAAATCCAATAATTGTCATTTATTTTACCAAGCACACTCAGCAACAAAATAGTTCCATTTCAAAACAACCTTCGATCTTCTCCCTTTATTCCTCGCCATCTACATTAACCCTTCTCAAAATCTACAACCAAATTGTACTCCTCAATCACATCATATTTCAGAGGAAAACAAAATTTAATCAACAGAGGAGAAGAGTTCAGCCCCTCTTATTTGCTCTACTTTTACTTATCGTGCAGAGAGCTTTTTCATGATTTGCTGCATGCTGCATTTTTACTCGGACATGGTTTTAAATCTTTTCTGATAAACACGCAAACATTCCTTTTTTAGGGATATGATTTTTTCATATTTCCCTTCCAATTTCACAGGATATTTGTCGTGTCATTCCTGATTCTAAAAGGTACAAAAAAATTTGATAGCTCTTTTCTGAATTGATTTTGCACATGTTCTCTTTTAAATTTTTGGTGTCAAACTTCAAATTGCCTCAACAAACATTCTCTGAGAGGTCACAACTTTTGGAGATCTGGGACTACTGTTGTAGGGTATTGTTTAGGGGATTTTTTGTTCTGCTCCTTCCGACTTTCAACATTAAATCTGTTGTTGCTCCAGCGCCGTTGACTGCATTAACTTAACGGAAAGGTATAGTAAACAGTTTCTGAACCTTTGATTCTTTTGTTGATTGATTTTGCAGTTTCATTGACTATTTTATGTCAATTTGATAGTAATCAATTGTATTAAGAGGAACTAAATGAGAATAGAAAGGTTCTCTGGGTAAATTACTCAACAGTCAGATTTGTGAACTATGTTTTAGATTTCTTTCAGATTAATTGTGTTCAACATTGGAATTAACAAAAACAAGTTCCCTTAGCTATTCTCTTGAAAATCCAACGTCAAGGCAATTTGTTGGGACAATTTTGGCATGTTACCACGTATATGCATGTTGTGCGTGAGAATACACACCTATACATATTTTAACTTTCTCGAACTAATTTACAAATTTTGCAATTTTTTTACAAGAGTCTTATAGATGGAATATTTATATGTGAGTATTTTTTGTGCTATATGTATGTTTATTTAAGCTTTGAAAAGATGCAGAGTGTAGCTTTCTGTAAATAATCCTACAAAATTTGCAAGAATTTGTACACGCTACGTATGGCTGAACTTGTGGTTGCTTTATTTCAGGCTGAGATAAAATTCAAGGACAAATGACTAGATTGTATTTCTCTTGGTGAACAAACTTTCCGCACTTACGTGTCTGATCAGTTAAGTACATGTGTTTGCAGATAGTTGCTTGGTATTGAATTTGTGTCTTCACCAATGTTCACAGTACATACACACAGATAAAACATGTATATTCCATATAAATAATTGCATAATTCACTTCTGCCACTTCTTGTAATCACAGTTATAGTTAAAAGACGTAGGGGTTGCTTATGTTTTTGTTGCTCATTGTGTTGGATGTCAAGATCTCGATACTTCAATGTAAACTTTTCATATTCATGCATTATTAGTAGGAATCAATGAAGATAGGATTTTCATGCTTTTGAATTCCTCCTCACTGTCACCGGGGTTATCAAAAAAAAAAATCCTCCTCACTGTGTTTCTTTCTGAAGTTAGCAAATAGATAAATTAAAATCTTCTGCAGTTGGCTTCTTCATCACCGTATCTTTGAACTGGTTAGTTTTCAATATGTACTGTCCTGTTTCTTGCTTTTATTTTAAAGTTTGGGGTATCTATTTGAATTAAGGATTTAAATTTTTGTTCTGCTTTAACGTCTATGGTGATATTTTGGTTGATTTTCATTTTCACATCAATTTAGTTCTACTTCTTAAGATTTTAGGGGTCAAAAATTGAAGGGGAGGAAGGAGTTGACGTTGCAAATAAAGTGTTTGGTGAAAATACTAACTAGGCTTCGGCTTGATTGATTAGAGAAATCAAATGGACTTCCTGAACAAAAGCTAATCTTATCGTCTACTTCTCCTTGGTCTCGAAACCAAATGTGCCCCATGATTTTTGAAGCATTTCTTGAGTTCTTAGACCATTGACAAATCTATCTTTGTTGCTTTGTATTTTTTATTTGCAAATTTCTCGTGTAAGTAATACTACTAATTGATTAATTGTTGTAGGAAACAAGAGAAGCAATAGTAAGCAGGGTAATCTCACTGTATAAATAATGCTTCTTTTCTTTCTCTTTGGTGTAAGTCTTTTTTTTCCAGAACAAGCAAGTATAGAATACTAACATATTTACTAATTGTTGCTCTCTACTTCTCTTAAATTTTCCGTTTTCATTGTCAGTAATTTGATCAATTCAAGAGAAGTTAGTTCTTATACCATTATTGGACTTGTAGATTATTCTTATTGAAAGCCTCCTGATAAGGAATGTCATATGCCGTGAAAATTAAAAGCTTAAGATGGCGAATGAAAAGACTGTGATATTTGTAACTCAGAAACCAAGTGTTGAAATGTAGTCTCTCTTCCAGTTTGCCTCTAGAAAAATACTGTGTTCTGCATCTTTTCACTTCTCATAAGATGCAATTTATGCGTGATGGTGTGTATTCTTGTCTTTATTTGAATTTTTTGGCTGCATGAAATTACTAAAGGATGCATAATTGAATTACTTACACTAGGAATTTCTTTTACCAAACTCTATCAATATTATCGACCAAAAGTTTTAATTGTTTTTTTCTGGGTTAGCCTGGTTTTTTTGATTCTATGCTAATGTATAAGAGCATGAGAGATTTCAGAATTATGTCGTCATTGGTGAAAAATGACACAAAGAGGTATTTTGAATCTATATTGTTCGGACTCTTCAAAAATGTCAGCGGGTGCGCGTTGAATTCTCCAAAAATAGTGTATTTTTGGAGAATCCGATATGGATGCGGCATCAAAAGTGAAGAGTCCGCTTAACTTAGTTTTGAACCATATAGTAGAATATCAGATGTTAGAATCAGAAAGAACTTTGCGTCTGTACGGTATGAGTTGGAAGATGATGCTAGCAAAGCATTACAAGCAAGAAGCAAGAGGTTAGTTGTTTAAAATTATCTTAGGCGTATTTATACACCTATGTGTCATTGTCTACGCACGTTTAGCTTAGTTTTGAGGATAAGTTGATGTGCTTAATGAACTATAAGATGTGTTTTTTTGTATTTTTATGCTAACTTACATGTTTAGAGTAGTTATGTAACACCCCGTATGTTTTCGAACCTAACCTAGGTAATTTTTGTAACAGTCATGGAAATATTGAAACATGAGAGATTTGATGAATTTTACATTAAATTGTTGGACTTAATTCATCTTGGTGAATGGGCTTGAAAATTGGCCCAAATTAACAAGAAGACATGACCCAACATGGAAATTTGACCCATTCTTCCAATATTTGTCCATTTGACCAATCAAAGTTTGTATTTAATGCTAAGAAAGGGATAAGAGTGACTTGAGGGGCTATATAAAGCAAGAAAATCAGATTTTTAATCCATTTGGACTCTCATGCTTTCTCTAGAATATTCACAATATTTCCTTGCTCTCAAGAACCCTAAGCCCTCATTCCTTTGGCCAAGATCATCAACTTGCAAGACTTGGTAAGTGTTTGTGCTCATGGTCTAATATATTATGTGCATGGGAGGTTGCTTATATGATTTGGTTATGTTGGTGATGTATTGAGAATTCACTATGTGTGTAAAATTGCATGGTTGCTAAATCGGCAAGGGGTTTTGCCTTGTAAACTTGGAAATAAACTTGTAGTCTTGATGAAAGTGAACTTGATGGATTCAATATTGACATGTGAGATGTGACTATGGCCTTAATTTGTTTTGTCCTTGTACTTAATGTTTGGAATTGTTACGGTGAATTTGTTCATAGAATATGTGTTGTAAGTGAAGGGAAAATGTCGTATTGGTAATGTTTTTGTGCGTGTGGAAACCATGGTTGTTCGTTGATGCTTAAGTGACCTAAAATATGCTAAGAGAAGCTTACTTATGGCCTTGGAGCATTTAGTACACAAAAAGACCCAAAAACGAACCCCGGTAGCCGAAATTGGGCATCCGCCCATGCAGACGGGCACCTGCGGGCACAGATGCCAATGCAGGTGGCCCTGGAAGTGTCCAGAAGGGCACCTGCGGCTGCAGGTCACCCACCTGCGCTCGCAGGTGGCCCCCCAGGGTCCCGTTTTGCATGTTTTTGTCCCGTAATGATCCCCGAAACCCCTCTAACCTTCTTGGATGCAATTATTAACTTATGAATGACCTTAGAGGAGTACGTTAGAGGTATGGTGAGTTATATCAAGTATGGATTGACTTTAATGTGTTGTTGTGAAAGACGTTTATGCGACGTAATGACGTAAACGTAACATAGTATTAAAGGGGAAGTGTAAAGTATGCTCTTGGTGTGGAATGTTAGTGATGTATGATATCATGGGTGATGTGTGACTTGTTTGGTAATGGTAAAGCAGTACATGATATTGTACGAAGGTGAAATGGCGTTGTGTGACAATTATGTAACTTATTATCATGTTATACACTTGAAATGAAGTAGGTGGTTAATGTAAGCTTCATTATGTACTTGTGTGTAGAGTAGATATAAAGGGAAAGCTGAAGTGTTGTATTCACGAGTAAGATTGTGTATCCATATTGGGGAGTTAAGGTATGTAAGGTCACTCTTTCCGTATCTTTCTGCAGCATATAGTGTGCACCTCGTTATTGTACTTACTCATTTCCGAAATGTCCTAAAGCATCTCATTTCATGTTATTATCTATTGTCATTCATGTACAACATACTTATAGACATGATTCCAAGTTCCAATAATGTTGTGTTCCAAAGCTTCCAATAATGTTATAATTCCAAAAGTATCAATCTCATGAGCGTAAAGGCATAAAGTAAGCATCTATGTATTTTCCAATAGTGATATAATCATTGAATGAACTTTTTCCAAGATTAAAGGAGTAATGTTGTGAAGAGAAGTGATGTGTTCTTGGGTGGTATCCCATGGGGTTAAAATACTTCGCATGGGTCGATCCCAAAATCTAGGGTGGTATCCCATGGGGTTAAAAGACCTCGCATGGGTCGATCCCGCTTCTACGGGTGGTATCCCAGGGGAAAAAGGAAAGCCTAGCATGGGTCGATCCCGAAACTGTTGATTACCCACTGATCAACTTGGGGCCCGGGCATTGTAAGAATGGAAGAATGAGTTGTGAATGAAGAGGTGAATGATGAAGGAACGATTGAGTGTAAAGATAAAAGAAGTAATCCATCTAATGTACATATTTCCATACATATAGAGTGATGACTCATCCATGTTGATTCTTTAATTATATTTGTTTCCATGGAAGTATTGATGTATCATATAGTTTCTTATGGCCTTACGTACTCAGTACATTCTTCGTACTGACCCCTTTGGGCAAATTTACCTTACTTGTTGCAGGCACAGGTACTAATAGACCTCCACAGTAGATTGCGGATCTTTTGCCGATCTTTGGTGAGCTCCAGTTGGTTCGGGGCTTTCCGGGTCTCTTTTGTACATTTATTTTGGTACAGTAGTGTTGTGTAAAGCGGGGACTTGTCCCGAATTTAAGATGTTTATATGTGTACTCTTGTTAGAGGCTTTTGTAGACCGATGTGGGTGTATGAATGAAGAGTTGTATGTCCACCTTGACTCGATGGACCTAACGGCTAAGTTTCTTATATGTATATATATATATATAATGCTTCATGATTTCCGCACTTAACATATTATGTCTTTGTGAAGTGGTGATGATTCTTATGGTATGCATATGATTGGGCATGAGTAAAGATTGGTTCTCTCAGGACTTGTCGGCTTCGGGTGCCAATCACGCCTCAATGGGACTTGGGGCGTGACAAAAGTGGTATCAGAGCAGGTCGTTTGAAGGGTGTCTACAAAGCTGTGTCTGAGTAGAGTCTTACTTATCAATGTGTTGTGCACCACATTTATAAGTAGGAAGATACGGGACATTTAGGATGTTGTTTCATTCCTTCATTTCTAGATCGTGCATTAGAGCCGAAGTTTAGGTGGGATTGTTTCTGACCATAAATATTGTTGTCCTTGTATGTTTTAGAAAATGCCGATGACAAGAAGAGGTCGAGGTAAAAGTAAAAGAATAGACAGAATTGCTGGAGAAGGAACTAGTAGAGCCCCGCCTGAACCAATTAATCAAGGCGGCGCTGAACTAGAGATGGCATCACAGGCTTCTTCTACTCTTCCAGTTTCAGAAGAGTCAAGAGGAAGAGATGTACCGGTAGAACCACCAGTGAATACTACTGACCAGGACTTAAAAAATGCAGTGCAGATGTTGACCAGAATAGTTGTTGCACAGGTTCAGGGATAAGGTGGTCCGATGACAGGTGATGATAGTGCAGCGAGAGCAGCTAGTCGACGGACCCAGGATTTCTTGAAATTGGATCCTTCTACATTCACTGGATCAGATCTGAATGAAGATCCACAAGACTTTATAGATCAGATTCAAAGGGCCTTAGATGTTATGCATATACTTGGGATAGAAACAGTTGAACTTGCTGCATATAGATTGAAAGGAGAGGCACTATTGTGGTATGAAGATTGGAAGAAATCTCGGGGTGTCGGTGCAAATCCACCTAATTGGGAAGAATTTAAAGCGGCTTTCCTTGATCACTACCTTCCTTATGAGATCCGTGAGGCTCGTACGGATCAATTCTTGAATCTGCGTCAAGAGAATCTTAGTGTCAGAGAATACAGTCTGTAATTTAATTCTTTGGCTCGATATGCTCCCAATGTAGTGGCTACGATGACAGATAGAGTCCATAGATATGTGAACAGGTTGGAGCCATATTTGGTACGAGATTGCACTATTGCTGCCTTAAACAAAGATATGGATATAGCGAGAATTCAAGTCTTCGTTCAGAAAATGGAGGACCAAAGAAAGAGAAGAAGGGTACATGAATCTGAACGAGGACAGTCCAAAAGAGCTAGACCTATGGGACAGTCTATGGTGTCCCTAGGAGAATCTAGACCTCGAATGTTTCCTAGACCGTCGAAACCGATATTTTTTTATTCCACAGCAGGCACTCAAGCTCAGTTCCGAGGGTTTAGAGGTAATAATGTGGAGCAGAGTAGTGGGATTCGAGGGTCGCAGACTACGGGATTTTCTCATCAGCCATGTCAGCAATGTGGACGGTTTTACTTAGGCGAATGCGGCGTGGGTCAAATATTTGTTTTTGGTGCGGTATGACGGGGCATATGATGAGAGACTGCCCACGAAGAGGCTTGGGTAATATAGCAAGACCTGTGGGATCAGCTATTGCGTCATTATCATCGGTTCCTTCTTTAGGCCGAGGTGTACAGTCAGCAGGTCGGGGGCGATGTGCCAGAGGAGCAGCCAGTACTAGTGGGACTCAGAATCGTACTTATGCCCTGGAAGACCGACAAAAATCAGAGGCGTCTCCTGACGTAGTCACAGGTACATTATCCATATTTTCGTATAATGTATATGCATTGATTGACCCGGGTTCTACGTTGTCCTATGTTACTCCATTGATTGCTGCAAAATTTGCAAGGGCACCAAAATTATTAATTAAGTCAATTGAAGTGTCTACACTGGTTGGTGAAAATATTATTGCAAAAAGAGTGTACCGTAATTGTGTGGTGACTGTGTGTGGTCATGATACACTGGCCGATCTCATTGAACTAGACATGATAGATTTTGATGTTATCATGGGAATGGATTGGTTAGCCTCTTGTTATGCCACGGTGGATTGTCGAGCCAAGAAGGTGCATTTTTGTTTTCCGCAAGAAAATGTTTTCGAATGGCAGGGTAATATAGGGGCACCAAGAGGAAAATTTATTTCCTATTTGAAAGCAAGGAAAATGATTGCCAATGAGTACATATGTCACTTGGTACGAGTGAAAGATAATGATGTGGAACCATTAATTCCGCAGTCGGTTCCAGTAGTCAGTGAATTTCTTGATTTATTTCCAGAGGACCTTCCAGGCTTACCCCCAGAACGGGAAGTAGAGTTTGGCATTGATGTGATTCCAGGCACTCAACCTATCTCTATTCCTCCATATAGAATGGCTCCAGCAGAATTGCGTGAATTGAAGGCGCAGTTGAAGGATTTACTGGACAAGGGCTTCATTCGGCCTAGTATGTCCCCGTGGGGTGCACCGATATTATTTGTATGGAAGAAAGATGACACATTGAGAATGTGCATTGACTATCGGCAATTGAATAAGGTGACGATCAAGAACAAATATCCCCTCCCTCGAATTGATGATTTGCTTGATTAGTTACAGGGTGTCAAGTGTTTTTTAAAGATCGACTTGAGGTCGGGTTACCATCAAGTCAGGGTTAGAGAAAAAGATGTACCCAAGACAGCTTTTCGAACACGGTATGGCCATTATGAATTTTTACTTATGTCATTTGGACTAACAAATGCACCAGCTGTGTTTATGGATTTGATGAATAGGGTGTTTAAGCCATTTCTAGACGTGTTCGTGACGGTATTTATAGATGACATCCTGGTTTATTCAAGATCACCAGAGGACCATGCTAATCACTTACGACAGGTGTTACAGATTCTCCGCGAGCGTAAGTTGTATGCCAAGTTCTCTAAGTGTGAGTTTTGGTTAAACTCCGTCGTATTTTTGGGTCACATTGTGTCAGATGAAGGGATACAGGTTGATACACAGAAGATTGAAGCAGTGAAAAATTGGCCAAGACCTACGACACCCACAGAGATTCGTAGTTTTCTTGGACTGGCAGGTTATTACCGAAGATTTGTGGATGGCTTTTCCTCCATTGCTGCACCTCTAACGAAGCTTACACATAAGGCAGTTAAATTTCAGTGGAATGATGCGTGTGAGAAAAGCTTCCAAGAGTTGAAAGATAAATTAACCTCCACACCAGTTTTAGTACTTTCTGAAGGTACCGAAGGCTATGCAGTGTATTGTGATGCTTCCGGGGTTGGCCTCGGATGTGTATTGATGCAACACGGGAATGTCATAGCATATGCCTCACGACAGTTGCGGCCACATGAAAGAAACTATCCCACACATGATCTTGAGTTAGCAGTGGTGGTATTTGCTTTGAAGATATGACGTCATTATCTGTATGGAGTTCATGTTGATATCTATACTGATCACAAGTGTTTACAATATATCTTTAAGCAAAAGGAACTCAATTTGAGGCAAAGAAGGTGGCTTGAGTTATTGAAGGATTATGATATTGATATTCTATATCATCCAGGGAAGGCAAATGTGGTAGCGGATGCATTGAGCCGCAAGGCAGTAGAAAGCACTAGTGGTCAGTTGACCAAAAAGAAAGGGATAATCAAAGACCTACAGCAGTTAGCCAGCTTAGGGGTTCATCTTCTTGAATCCTCAGACGAAGGAGTCATCGTACAAAATGCAGCTGAATCTTTGTTGATAGCTGAAGTGAAAGAAAAGCAGTTTGCAGATCCTATGTTGTTACAGCTAAAGGAAAATGTACAACAGAATTTGACAAAGGCATTTGATCTTACACAGGAAGTGGTACTTCAATGCCAAGGTAGATTATGTGTACCAGATGTGGATGAGCTGAGGAAACGAATTATGACAGAGGTGCATCACTCGCGCTATTCTATTCATCCAGGTGCTACTAAAATGTACCATGATTTAAAAGAAGTGTATTGGTGGGGGAATATGAAGAAGAACATTGCAGAATTTGTCTCTCAGTGCCCGAATTGTCAACAAATAAAAGTAGAGCATCAGAAACCAGGAGGTTACATGCAATGTATCAATCTTCCAGTCTGAAAGTGGGATATGATTAATATGGACTTCATCACAGGTTTGCCTCGTACACTGTGAAAATTTGATTCTATATGGATTATAGTGGACAGGCTTACCAAATCTGCGCATTTCCTACCAGTCAAGACCACCTATTCAACGGAGGATTATGCAAGATTGTATGTGAAAGAGATAGTACGGTTACATGGGATTCCAATCTCCATCATATTAGATAAAGGGGCACAGTTTACTGCACATTTTTGGAGATCTTTTCAGCAGAGTTTGGGTACACAGGTGAATCTGAGTACGGCTTTCCATCCTCAAACAGATGGACAAGCAGAACGTACTATCCAGACACTTGAAGATATGCTACGAGCTTGCACGTTAGATTTTCAAGGCAGTTGGGATGACCATTTGCCTCTTATTGAATTTGCTTACAACAATAGCTATCATTCAAGTATTAAGATGGCACCTTATGAAGCCTTGTATGGAAGAAAATGTAGATCACCAATCGGATGGTTTGAAGCAGGTGAAACTACTTTACTTGGGCCAGACCTTGTTCATCAGGCTATGGAGAAAGTTAAAGTAATTCAACAGTGATTACAAATGGCCCAAAGTCGACACAAGTCCTATGGTGATGTTAGAAGAAGAGGTCTTGAATTCGCCATAGGTGATTGGGTATTTTTGAAGGTGTCATCGATGAAAGGGGTAATGCGATTCGGAAAGAAAGGAAAATTGAGTCCACGTTATATAGTCCCATATGAAATTATTAGAAGATTTGGGCAAGTTGCGTATGAGTTGGCGCTACCCCAAGAACTCTCCGCAGTTCATCCGGTATTCCATGTCTCGATGCTTCGAAAATGCATAGGAGATCCATCTCGTTTTACTCTTATTGATGATGTACAGGTTACAGAGGATCTTACCTATGAGGAGATACCTATTGCCATTCTGGATAGACAAGTGAAGAGGTTGAGAAACAAAGATGTCGCTTCTGTAAAGGTACTTTGGAGAAATCAGCAAATAGAAGAGGTCACATGGGAAGCTGAAGAAATGATGAAATCCAAGTACCCTCATCTGTTCCAAAGGGAAGAAAAAGCTCATGATATAAGATCGGAACAATGACATATAAGTATTTATAAGCTTCGAGTATATATCTATATGATGACGTGAAGAATGCTCTTTGACTTGTACTTGTTTAATGTTAATCATGTTACTAACATTTGAGGATGAATGTTTCCAAGGGGGAAAGAATGTAACACCCCGTATCTTTCCGAACCTAACCTAGGTAATTTTCGTAACAGTCATGGAAATATTGAAACATAAGAGATTTGATGAATTTTACATTAAATTGTTGGACTTAATTCATCTTGGTGAATGGGCTTGAAAATTGGCCCAAATTAACAAGAAGACATGGCCCAACATGGAAATTTGACCCATTTGACCAATCAAACTTTGCATTTAATGCTAAGAAAGGGATAAGAGTGACTTGAGGGGCTATATAAAGCAAGAAAATCAGATTTTTAATCCATTTGGACTCTCATGCTTTCTCTAGAATATTCACAATATTTCCTTGCTCTCAAGAACCCTAAGCCCTCATTCCTTTGGCCAAGATCATCAACTTGCAAGACTTGGTAAGTGTTTATGCTCATGGTCTAATATATTATGTGCATAGGAGGTTGCTTATATGATTTGGTTATGTTGGTGATGTATTGAGAATTCACTATGTGTGTAAAATTGCATGGTTGCTAAATCGGCAAGGGGTTTTGCCTTGTAAACTTGGAAATAAACTTGTAGTCTTGATGAAAGTTAACTTGATGGATTCAATATTGACATGTGAGATGTGACTACGACCTTAATTTCTTTTGTCCTTGTACTTAATGTTTGGAATTGTTACGGTGAATTTGTTCATGGAATAGGTGTTGTAAGTGAAGGGAAAATGTCGTATTGGTAATGTTTTTGTGCGTGTGGAAACCATGGTTGTTCGTTGATGCTTAAGTGACCCAAAATATGTTAAGAGAAGCTTACTTATGGCCTTGGAGCATTAACTACACAAAAGGACCCAAAAACGAACCCCGGTAGCCGAAATTGTGCATCCGCCCATGCAGACCGGCAGCTGCGGGCGCAGATGCCAATGCAGGTGGCCCTGGAAGTGTCCAGAAGGGCACTTGCTGCCGCAGGTCACCCACCTACGCGCGCAGGTGGCCCCTCCAGACCCCTAGGGTCCCGTTTTGCATGTTTTCGTCCCGTAATGATCCCCGAAACCCCTCTAACCTTCTTGGATGCAATTATTAACTTATGAATGACCTTAGAGGAGTAAGTTGGAGGTATGGTGAGTTATATCAAGTATGTATTGACTTTAATGTGTTGTTGTGAAAGACGTTTATGCGACGTAATGACGTAAACGTAACATAGTATTAAAGGGGAAGTGTAAAGTATGCTCTTGGTGTGGAATGTCAGTGATGTATGATATCATGGGTGATGTGTGACTTGTTTGGTAATGGTAAAGCAGTACATGATATTGTACGAAGGTGAAATGGCGTTGTGTGACAATTATGTAACTTATTATCATGTTATACACTTGAAATGAAGTAGGTGGTTAATGTAAGCTTCATTATGTACTTGTGTGTAGAGTAGATATAAAGGGAAAGCTGAAGTGTTGTATTCACGAGTAAGATTGTGTATCCATATTGGGGAGTTAAGGTATGTAAGGTCATTCTTTCCGTATCTTTCTGCAGCATCTAGTGTGCACCTCGTTATTGTACTTACTCATTTCCGAAATGTCCTAAAGCATCTCATTTCATGTTATTATCTATTGTCATTCATGTACAACATACTTATAGACATGATTCCAAGTTCCAATAATGTTGTGTTCCAAAGCTTCCAATAATGTTATAATTCCAAAAGTATCAATCTCATGAGCGTAAAGGCATAAAGTAAGCATCTATGTATTTTCCAATAGTGATATAATCATTGAATGAACTTTTTCCAAGATTAAAGGAGTAATGTTGTGAAGAGAAGTGATGTGTTCTTGGGTGGTATCCCATGGGGTTAAAATACCTTGCATGGGTCGATCCCATTATCTAGGGTGGTATCCCATGGACAAAAGAAAAGCCTAGCATGGGTCGATCCCAAAATTATTGATTACCCACTGATTAGCTTGGGGCCCGAGCATTGTAAGAATGGAAGAATGAGTTGTGAATGAAGAGGTGAATGATGAAGGAACGATTGAGTGTAAAGATAAAAGAAGTAATCCATCTAATGTACATATTTCCATACATATAGAGTGATGACTTATCCATGTTGATTCTTTAATTATATTTGTTTCCATGGAAGTATTGATGTATCATATAGTTTCTTATGGCCTTACGTACTCAGTACATTCTTCGTACTGACCCCTTTGGGAAAATTTACCTTACTTGCTGCAGGCACAGGTACTAATAGACCTCCACAGTAGATTGCGGATCTTTTGCCGATCTTTGGGGAGCTCCAGTTGGTTCGGGGCATTTCGGGTCTCTTGTGTACATTTATTTTGGTGCAGTAGTGTTGTGTAAAGCGGGGACTTGTCCCGAATTTAAGATGTTTATATGTGTACTCTTGTTAGAGGCTTTTGTAGACCGATGTGGGTGTATGAATGAAGAGTTGTATGTCCACCTTGACTCGATGGCCCTAACGGCTAAGTTTCTTATATGTATATATATATATATATAATGCTCCATGATTTCCGCACTTAACATATTATGTCTTTGTGAGGTAGTAATGATTCTTATGGTATGCATATGATTGGGCATGAGTAAATATTGGTTCTCTTGGGCCTTATCGGCTTCGGGTGCTAATCATGCCTCAATGGGACTTGGGGCGTGACAAGTTAAGGGGCATTTGAAACAAGTCAAGAGTCAAAATTATCAAATAGAACTTAAAAGAGAAAACTAGTGTCGCTAGCTTGAGCTATGCTTGTTCTAGTGTACTTTGATGAGCTATATTGTGTTATATGTACTTATGTTTGTTATGATATATTGTAGGAGACCAATGTAGGAGCTATTGAAGCTAAATTAAGCCTACAAACAAGCCACACAAAGTGGGGAAACAAGGAGCAAAAGCACGAGAAGAAGAGAGCAAAGTTTGGCCGAAACCTCACCCTTTGGGGGGGGGGGGCATGCGCCGCACCCCCCATCGCATGGGAGAGGGAATGTGCCGAACCCCCTAGGGAGAGGTGATACTTTATTTGTCATGCCTTTATGGTGTACCGCACCTCCCTTAGTGTACGATTGACCTCGCGGCGCACACCCCCTTAAATCGTCCAAAAGTTGATTTTTAACTTGTTTTAAGTTGGGGGCAAAGTTGTAAATGCATATACTTCTTATGGGGAAGCATATGAAGACATAAAACACTATATAAGGAGTACTTAGACTTATTTACACTCATCTTGGGAACAACAAATGAATTGGGAAAGAGGAGAAGGCACAAGGGCTCTATGTTAAGGTTTTTCCTCCTTAAACTTTAATTTCTTGTAGTTTTACTTGATGAATTCATCTATGGTGAATCTTTGTATGACTATGAGTATATAAATACCCTCTTTCTAGGGTTGAGGCTACAACATGATTGTTTTAATTATGGTTTGATTGTTGGTTAATGTGTTTATCACGTAATTGATTATTCTAGCATTCTTATTTTACTATTCTAAAGCGTCATGAACTTTAGGATAAACCTAAGTCCCAAAAAGAATTGACCATAGGAGTGGAGGTATGTAATCAAGAACGTAGGGAGTGTGTATCATGTCTTTAATGGATTAAACTCTAATTATTGAAGAATGATTTGCGGTTAGGATAAAAAAATACCTAAACGCCTCACTTGGTTAATGAAACGAGAAAATAACTTAATGCATCCGAATTAGAGACTCAATTCCCCACTCAATAATGTAGTTGTGATACTAATTTGGGTAGATGACTTAGAGGGTGACCATCCCCGAGTTATATTATCAACCTCTTAAATCAATAATCACGATAAACACCAACACCGGCTAGAAGCCAAAGTTATGCATGAATGTGAAGTAAATGCCTCAACCCTGGAATTCTCCATATATTATTCACAATCTAAGTTTCATATCATTTTTATTTCATTTATTTAGTATAAAATCAAAAATCAAGACTTTTTTTGGTTACAAATCGCACTTGTTTAACTTGAATAGTAATATTTGAATTAGATCATTTGCTAAATACCAAGTCCCTGTGGGATTGATATTTGGCTTGAAAGAGCCACTTTATTACTTGCACAACCACGTACACTTGTGTGTGCGGTTGGATGCAACACGATTCTTTTTTTTCTTTAATTAAATAGGTGTGGACCCCATCAATCTCCCCCTCCAGACCCGTTCACCAAAAGGAGATAACACCGGGCCTCTAGTTTGATTGCATGACAACAAGTTCCTTGCATAACTCAAACTTGTATCTTGGTACCACCTTGGTCAGCATATCCGAAGGATTCTCACTTGTATGGACCTTCTTGACCTGCATAGATATGTCCTCTATTTTTTCTAGAATCTAGTGATATCTCACATCAATATGCTTCATCCTTGCATGATACATGGTGTTTTTGCTCAAGTCTATGGCACTTTGACTGTCACAATAGACATCATACTCCTCTTGATGCAAGCCAAGATCTTAAAGGAACCGTTTCAGCCATACCATCTCCTTGCCCGCTTCAGTAGCTGCAAGATACTCCGCTTCAGTTGTAGATAGTGCAACACACTTCTGTAACCTCGACTGCCATGATATAGCTGCCCCTGAAAAGACAAATAAAAATCCAGTAGTGGATTTTTGATTATCAAGGTCACCTGCCATATCAACATCGGTATAGCCCTTCAAGATTGGTTCAGATCCTCCAAAACACAAATAGTCTCCAGAGGTACCTCTCAGGTACCTAAGTATCCACTTAACTACTTCCCATTATTTTTTTTCCAGGATTTTCAAGAAAACTGCTAACAACACCAATTGCATGAATAATATCCGGTCTGGTACTCACCATTGCATACATCAAACTCCCAACCGTCGAAGAATAAGAAACTTTGGTCATGCTTCCTTTCTTTTTCTTAGTTGTAGGACACACCTGCTTCTTTAACTTCAGATGACCAGTAAGAGTCGTGCTAATGGGTTTAGCACTCTTCATGTTGAAGCGTTTAAGTACACATTCAATGTACATCTCCTGAGATATAAGTACACGTTCAATGTACATCTCCTGAGATAGCCACAACTTTCTGCTTGTTCGCTCTCGAACAATTTTCATCCCCAGAATTTGTTATGTTGGGCCCAAGTACTTCATATCAAATAACTTGGACAAAGCTCCCTTCAACTTAACAATCAGCTTCTTGTCCTTTCCTATAATTAACATGTCATCCACATACAACAACAGTATAATAAAGTTGTTGTCCGAAAATCTTTTAAAGTATATACATGGATCAGAATAGGTCTTTGTGTAAGTTTGACTTTACATGAATGAGTTAAACTTTTTGTACCACTGCCTTGGTGCCTGTTTCAACCCATAAAGACTCTTATTCAATTTATACACCATGTGTTTCTTTCTTGCTACTTCAATCCTTCTATCTGCTTCATATAGATTTTCTCTTCCAAATCTCAGTGAAGAAATGTAATTTTCACGTCCAACTGCTCCACTTCAATATCTAGGCTAGCTGCTAAGTTCAAAATAGTTCGAATAAAAGTCATTTTGACAATAGGTGAGAAAATTTTATCAAAATCAATACCTTTCTTCTGTTCGAAACCTTTTACCACCAATCGAGCTTTGTATCTAACCAGCTTACCATTTCCATCTTTCTTGAGTTTAAAAACCCACTTACACTTAAGGGTTTTTTACCCTTTGAAAGTTCAACCAACTTGTACACGCCATTTTTCTGTAGAGATTCCATCTCTTCTTGCATGGCATTCATCCACTGGCTCTTTTCAGGATGGGACAGCACCTCCTTAAGACTTTTTGGCTCTCTCTCATCATTGTCGAGGACATACTATAAGGAAGGGTACTTGGATGACTCTACCCTTTGCCTTTATGATATCCTTAGAGATTGAGATTGTTCTTCTTCCTGGGTAGGGTACTCTGCTTGCTCGGTATGATCACCAAGTTTCTCCCACTACTCAACAATCTTATCAGGTTTCTCCCCCTGCTCGACAACCTCGTTTGTTGTACTTTTTATACTTGTGGAATGATTAGAAGTAGAAGGAATGGTAATCAGGTTGGGGACTATACTATTCTGTTTCTTGGCCTTCTCTAACAGATCATCAGCAATTTCGACTTCACTTTCTCGAAAGACTACATCTCTATTTCTGATGACCTTCTTCTTTAAAAGATCCCACAGTCTGTACCCGAACTCTTCATCTCCATATCTGATGAATATGCAGGGAATCGATTTATCATCCAACTTTGTTCTCTGCTCCTTTGGTACATGTCCAAAAGCTCTGTAACCGAACACCTTCAAATATGAGTAGGACACCTCTTTATTGGTCCAAACTCTCTCTGGAATGTCAAACTCTAATGGAACTGATGGACTACGATTGATCAGGTAACAGGTCGTCTGAACTACTTCACCCTAGAATGACTTAAGCAGTTTAGCCATTCTGAGCATGTTTCTCACTTCTCGACAATAGTGTGATTCATCCTTTCAGCTACACCATTGTGTTGTGGGGTTCCAGGAACTGTCTTCTAATGTCTGATCCCATGACTTGAACAATACTTTTCAAATTACCTTGAAGTGTACTCACCTCCATTGTCAGTACGGAAATGCTTTAGCTTCCGACCCGTTTCCCTTTCCACCAGAGTATGAAACTTCTGGAATACTTGAAATATCTGACCTTTGGTATTCAAGATATAAACCCACAATTTATGTGAAGCATCATCAATAAAAGTAACAAAATATTTGTCACCGCCTATCGATTCTACCTCCATTGGACCACAAACATCCGAATATATCAAATCAAGTCTATTCAACTTTCTTTCAGATGGTGTATAAAATGAGACTCTATGTTGCGTACCAAACAAGCAGTAGTCACATGGTTTTGCCGTCGTACCTTTGGGAAAAGAGATGAGTGAATTTTTAGTGAGAATCTACAATCCTTTCTCGCTCATATGACCCATTCTTCTATGCCACAAATCCACATAAATCTCTTCTCTAGCCGTATTTAATTCACCTAGGCATATTTCTGCATTTGTCCTGTACAATGTGCCAGGAGCAACTCCTTTTGCAATCACCAATGATCCCTTGGTGAGTCTCCATTTTTTATTTTTTAAAATAGTTCCCGTACCCATCTCGGTCCAAAGCAACTCCCGATTTGGGTAATCTTTCTTGAAGTGACCTGGTTGATCACAATTGTAGTAATTTTTGGCTCTTGATTTAGATTGGACCTTGGACTTTCCACGAGCTCCGGATCTTCTATAGTTACTTGAACTCCTTTGGTGACCCCTGCCTCTACTTTCTGTGATGAGAGCCTGTCCATGAATTTCAGGCTTCTTTCTCATCTTCTCATTAAGTAGAAGAGCTAATGTAATATCCTTCAGCTCAATTGAGTCCTTACTATGCAAGATGGTTGTTGCCAAAGTATCGTAAGAAGATGGCAACGAGTTCAAGAGCACGATGGATTTATCTTCCTCCTCGATCTTTACCCCGAGGTTATCCAACTACGTGATTAGTTCGTTGAGCATTTAAATGTGATAAAAAATTTGTACCTTTACCCATATGTAGGGTGTACAACTGCTTTTTTAGGTATAATTTATTTGTCAACGTTTTGGATATGTATAGATTTCTAACTTTGTCCAAATGTCATATGCACTATCTTCACCGATGATGTTATTGACCACATCATCTGTTAAGTGCAACCTGATTGCACTAGCAGCATTTTCATCCATTTCTTCTCAATCCTCCATTTTCATGGATTCGAGCTTTTTGGATTTGTCACTTAGTGCCTTGTGTAATCCTTGTTGGATGAGTAGATCCCTCATCCTTCTTTGTCATGTTGAGAAACTGCTATCACCATTGAATTTTTTCTACCTCGTACTTTACTCCGGACATTTTACTTTTATCGAGAATAGTACTACCAATCTCAAAAAATTATTTTCGTGAATGAGCAGAACCTATGCTCTGATACCAGTTGTTGGAGATAAACCCCCCACGAAAATAATATTTGTGGTAATAACAACGAAATAATAACGTAACACCGTGATACAATAATCAACAAAAAAGGAATAACAAGGACACAAAGATTTTAATGTGGAAAACCCTTCTGAATAAGGGGAAAAACCACAGGCCCCAGAGGAGCAAAATAATCTACTATAATGAGGAATTTACGCTTTGTAGTTCCGAGTAAATATTTCAGGAACCACTACACACTCAAAAGAAATAACCCTCTTTTGATTTTTTCACCTCACTATAATACCACTCACACTTTCTATTTTTCCTCACACACTATTTTCTCACACTCTCTATGAGATGTTCTCCACAACTACTTCTTAGTTGTTGTTTTTGATGTGTGTTCCAATGAGGATGATGCTTCTTATTTATAGGAAAATTGGCCACATTGGTGTCCAACTTGACAATTTTCATGTGTACCAAATCTTGATTTCATGAACCAAAATCAAGACTTGGCTACAACTTTTGTATCAAATCTTGATTTCACGAACCAAAACAAAACTTGGCTACAACTTGTTTTTGCCACTTGATTTTGTAATCCTTTTTTTTTTAATTGAATGGGTGTGAACTCCATCAGCTTTGTGCTATGAGTTCTGTGAATTTTAATTATGCCAGATTTTTAGTGGGTTAGAGGAAACTCATCAATTTTGTAGGTTTGGGAAATTATTATCCCTCTAGTATTATAAAATTTGTGTCTTGATAGGTTGGGAACTATTTGGAATTGGGTGAAAATTGTTTACACCCCCAATTTTACTTTAAAATCAAAATTCCCCTCAACTTTGAAAAATAATTATTCTCCCTCTTTTTTCCTAATTAAATTTTTTAAATGTCCCTTACATTATCAACCATTATTTACTTTTTGAACTATTTTTAAATTATATATATATATATATATATATATATATATATATATATATATAATAATAATAATAACAACAACAACAATAAATTTCCTGTAAAAAAATATTAGCATCGTTGAAAAAAGAAAAGTGAGAATGTGAGATAGAAAAATCTAATTGTTTACCCTACAACGATCTTCGCTTCTGTGGAGATCTAGTTACTGGTGCGATAATACATATGCGGTGAATCTTCCACAACAACGGAAGTCACTGGCCATGTGACCCTTCGCATGAGCGGTCCATGTCCCGCAGAAGCAAGTTCGTTGGCGTGACAAAGCATCGCAGTTGCGACTCCGCCGGTACAAATTAACCTCCACAAGAGTGGGCAGTCCCCACCTATCCCGACTTCGCAGGTGCGACCCCCACAGGAGCGATTTCCATTGTGTAGCCAAGGTTCGCAAGTGCGGTTGCACCAGAAATTAAGAACCCACCAACAACAACAACCAACATATTAAACACGAACCCCTAGAACTCACCCAAAACTCCACGAACACAAAATAAATATGTTACCAATTGAAAATGACATTCTAAACTCAATAAAATTGTCAAATCATCGAACAGAGATCGTCTAAATAAAATGTTGACCAAAGTCAAACATATACCATAAACTTCCAACTTTTCAACCAATACTTAAAATCCATCTGAATTCCTCGGAATCCGAACCAAAGTCTCTACTAACTCACATTCATATTTTGGAGCAGATGGAACTGTCAGATTTTCATAAACCTCGTTATCATCAAATATAACTTAAGTCAACCATACTAACTTTCAAACCTTCCAAAATAAAAAACTTGCATTCTTCTCAATCGACCACCTCAAAAATCATGTCACCCATACACGCAGGCCACAAGTACCATAAAACAACTATAGAGAGGGGGTAAAATGGTCAAAATACATTGAAATTGAAAAATCAATATGAGGGTTGTTACAATAATACATACATAATGCATGTAAAAGTAAAAACAATCATAAGAAATATCATTAGATTATGCAACAAACTTACAAAAAAATTATTCTATTTGTAATGTTAATGAACTTAAATAAGAATCTATAAATACATATATAGGTTAAAAAATAAAATATTACATATAATATAAAAATATTATATAGATGGAGGATTGAAAATGACAAGGGTAAAATAGGCATTGCATATGATAAAGGGGGGGAGAACGATTATTTTTTAAAGTTGAGGGAGAAGTTTGATTTTTTAAATCAAAGTTGAGGGGTATAAATAATTTTCACCCATTTGGAATTTATATAAAGGTGTTATAATTGAAGATGTGTTATAAATGTATTTACATTATAGTGAATGCCTATCAAGATATATTGAGTATCTATCAAGATATAGTGAGTATCTATCAAGATATTGTAAATGTTTATCAAGATAGAGAATGTCTATCTCTTGGAGATATTAGGAGGAATTTTCCCCCTATAAATAGAGGGGTTTTATTCATTGTAAATCATCCTGAATCCATTCCCCATTCCTCATGAGAAATAAAGAATCTCCTCTCTTCTCTCCTTTATTCTTCTTGTTTATTCTATATTAGTTCATAACACGTTATCAGCACGAGTCTCTAATTTTTTTAATTAAATCTAGACGGTAGTGCCCTCTCTGTGATTGAGATTGACGGAGCTAACGCTGCTTTGAGGTAAGTATACCATCTATCCATTATGATAGGTGATTTTGTTAATTAAGGTGGCTATAGTGAAAATACAAATTGTTGATTCCTCCCTGCACGTTATTATGGAAGTCAGTTCTTATGTTCAAAGGTATGTTTACTTGAAACTTTTCAATATTAAATAATAGTTCACTATTTTTGTATGGAATGTTAAGAAAATTCTATACCCATTGATTTTGGATGTATATTATTTGAGGATAATACTTTGGCCTATTATATCATTGGTTGAAAATAAGATGATGGATTCAAATCCCATCATATAAAAGGATAAGACATCGGGCTAAAGTCCCGATGCACCATGATAATAAGATGTTGGGTTCAAGTCCCATCGATTTATGTCTAAGACGCCTTTATATGGATAAGACATTGAGTTTGCATCTCAATGCACTATATTGATAATATAATGATGGCTAAGGCAAAATAATGTACTTTTGATGAAAAGTCATGAAGCTTGTCCCATTGACTATGCTCCATTCCCTAAAGTGAATGTGGTAGCAGTGCATTATATGTCTGAAAGCAGACAAGCAGTTAAAACTTCATAGTACTTCATAAGCTCATGAAGTAGTAATTACTTTGAAGTCTGGTAACTCTGAAAGATATGTTAGAGAAAAACTTTCATCATATGTATGCCTCGATTTGCTCCTGAAGTAGCAATATCTTGAAAGAGATTCTAAGCTATCATAATTTGATAGGCTGAAGGCACGATTATATTCCATTCCTGAGGGTGAATGTGACTGTATTTACTAAAACTTATAAATTCGAACGTGTTCTTGGTTGTAAAGATATCACAACCCACCTCCAAAAGAGGTAGAATAGTTGGAAGATTGAATATCTCCACGTTACTATGGTAAGAAACATGAATGTGAAAAGTTACCATAGCATGATGAGATCACATGCCATAATAAACTAAGAGTTTATTGGTTATTGATACAAAATTCATATCATAGTAAACAAGAAGTTTACTAAAGTAAAAGGGACATGTCATGGTAAACTTGGAGTTTACTAGTATAAAAGTTCATAAGTTGACATGAACGATTGCGACATCCCAAAGATGTGCATATTGAGTATTAAACATATATTGAAGAACTAGAAAATTCTTCTTGAACTTTTAATGTTGCTTGTTCTCATGATAAGTTGGTTGGACCAACTAATGTTGGGTTTGAATCCCCTAAATTCTGGAAAGTATTAAAGGTGAATAAGGGCCCGTTCACCTGTCATGTGATCTATTAAGATGCATCGATATAAAATGATCACATGCTCGTTTATTTTCAACCTGCAGTTTGACATTCATAAAGTTCCTTGCTCAATCTAAATTGAGTTGAGAGCATAATTTCCAGATTATGTAATCAAGACAATTCATCTTGATAAATGTTGGTTTGGCGATAAATGCCTCCGATAAACAGTTGAACCATTACTTATGAGAACAAAACTTCATATGATGGTCTGAAATATGGTATTTGCATACAAAAGTACTTGTATACATCAGACCGACAAATTATGATTAATTTCTCCCTCTCAATTGGTTCAAAGTCAGGAACCAAATATTTCATAGTAAATTTTGATGTGCGGTATACGATTTATGGGTATACTATGATGCACAAAGATGGATTCTCTAAAGTAAATTGAGATGTATGTTAGTTTTCCTAACATAAGGGGGAGATAATAAGCAGCTAAGAAATATGTTGTGAATTATCATCATTATGATCCTCATTCAAAAGGTAATTCAAGTTCAAATGCTAGGAGCATTTGCTGACCCAAAATTGATCTCATATTTAGCTGTAAATGCTCCAATTGGATGTCCCTGAAGGACAAAATATATTGCATGCATGAAGCGTGGTAGACTATACTCGGTTCCAAATGAAATTATCCTTGAAAAGGATAAGGAGCATATGATCACAATAAAGAGGCAATGTGTTCTTAAAGAGCCTACGACATAACACTTCATGAAACCTCATGAGAGGTTCAGGTACTTGAAAATAATTTAAGTGATGAGATCTCAAAATGTTATGTCACATTGTGAACCGATACAAAATGATATATCGTCGACGATATCTTTTATACAATATGGCGCAATATTGTAAAAGATTATGAGGATCTAAATTCTACGTTTATTTAAGCATGCTGGCGTAGAAATATTATCAAGTGACATAGAAGGATGCATCTTGGTAAGCATAAAGCCTATTTGATTTGCAGTCCAGACATTAGAAGATGTCACACATGAAATATTGAATATTGTCATTTGACAAAATCGATATGACAATTCTCAAAGAATTCAAAATGCCTGAAGCATATAAAAGTTTCTGGGAAACTTATTTATAATCCTTATAAGGGATAAATTGATGATTTGAATATCATTGAAACTCTTGAAGAGTTTTCAAAAGCAATAAATTATTTGCTTAAATAAGAAACATGCAGAATTGGATTGGATCCTGAAGTACCATATCTTGTGCAATTGATGCATTCATATATCTTGCTACAACTATGAGCATGATAGAGTTTTACTCCTACATGGAGATAGTGAAGTAGATCACTTGCATATTGCAATTGAAAGGCTTTGTATGAATGTGTTTATACAAACACATATTGTCAAGTTTTTGAATATACATGATATTCATATGATTGACATAATGGTTGATACAAACATATTACCTATTGTCGTGAAGGGTTACTGTCATACCATGTATACATGACATTCATATTATGCTAAGATGATAGCTATTCATAAAGCAAGTCGAGAATGTATGTGGCTGAGTCAATGATACATCTCATTCAAGAAAAATATGGTTTGAAATGTGACAAAGTACCCACGATTTTACTTGAAGATAATGCAACATGCATAGCACAACTCAAGGAAGGATTCATAAAAGGAGATAGAACGAAGCACATTTCGCCAAAGCTTTTCTACATACATGAGCTCCAAATGAATGGTGATATCAACGTGCAATAAATTCGTTCGAGTGATCATATGACTAATTTATTCACAAAGTCTCTTATCAACTACAACTTTCGAGAAGATGATGCACAAGATTGAAATGTAAAGATTCAAGATTCGGAATTAATGTTCTCATCAGGGGGAGCCAATACACGTTGTACTCTTTTTCCCTTTCAAGGTTTTATCCCACTGGATTTTTCTTGTAAGGTTTTTAATGAGGCAACCGAAATGCGTATTATTAGAGATATGTACTCTTTTTCCTTCACTAGATTTTTTCCCAATGGGTTTTTTCTAGTAAGGTTTTAATGAGGCACATTAGCTATCAATTAGACATTCAAGGGGGAGTGTTATAAATGTATTTACATTATAGTGAATGTCTATCAAGATATATTGAGTATCTATCAAGATATTGTAAATGTTTATCAAGATAGAGAATGTCTATCTCTTGGAGATATTAGGGGGAATTTTCCCCCTATAAATAGAGGGGTTTTATTCATTGTAAATCATCCTGAATCCATTCCCCATTCCTCATGAGAAATAAAGAATCTCCTCTCTTCTCTCCTTTATTCTTCTTATTTATTCTATATTAGTTCATAACAAGATGGTCTTTTTTCCTCGTCCCATTTTAATTTTGTTTTAGCTTAAAAATTGTATAAAAAGAATTGTCACTTTAGTAATTCAAAATTAAAGTTGATTATTATTATTTTTAGCTATACCTTAAAGAGTTAAAAATAGTCTTAAAACATTACTCAATTCTCATGAAGAGAAATAATTTAGTAAATTATATCTTGTATTTTTTTAATAGCTATGAAAAGAGCTAGTTAAACAACAATTAACATGGGATGGAGGGAGTCCTATTGGATCTTCTCATTCATATTAAAAGATTTTTCTAATTTTGCCCAAAGAACGTATGCTTGGCTAAATTTCATTAAATTCTTATACTTTTTTTTAAATTATTATTGTTATTATTTGGTTTTTAGTAGGTAGTGTTACTAGCTACTGTTTCTTTCAAACAATATCTAACCTCATATTTTGTTTGACTTTTATGTCTTTTTGTTTTTGTGGTTCACATGAGGTTTGTCCCCATCAACGTGACGTCCAAATATTAAGGTTATGGTTTTGCAAACATTGAACACGTTTGACAATGATGGACATGCTCTATCGGCCATACAAATCTGTCATACACGTTCGTCTAGTCTTTATATCACACATAAACAACCTGTATTAATATTATCTAGTCTATATATCATACATAAATAACCTGTATTTATATTATCTAATCTGTATATCACACATAAATAACTTGTATATCACACATATCAATACAGATTATTTATGTGTGATATACAGGCTAGACAAGCCTATGGTTCTAAATTTTCATTCTTTGCAGGTCCAATTAAAGTTTAAAGATAATACATTAAAGAGACCTAAAATGTCTTTGTTTAGTTGAGAAAAAATAAAAGCACGTGGTCTTATTCATTTTTTCTTTTATCTAGAACCTTGTAAGTTGTAAGCTTGAAAATAAATAAATAAATAATAATATCAATGCAGGTTATATATGTGTGTGGTATACAGACTAGATGAATGTATGACTAAATTTTTATTCTTTGCGCGCTGGTCCAACTAAAATTAAAGATAATAGCATCAAATTAAAGAGACCTAAAAGGTTTGTTTGGTTGGGCACAAGCTATCCCTGGATAACTATTCCGGAGTAAGTTATCACACTATGTATATGGAATAACTTATCCTATTAATAAGGTACAAATAGTGAGATAAATAATTTCAGGACTAACTAATAGATCCAACCAAACACATGATAAAATAATCTTGTATTTTATCCTGAGATTATTATACCTTATACCTCACATCAAATGACTCCAAAATGTCTTGTTGAGTTGACAAAAACTAAAGCACACAGTCTTATTCATTTTTCTTTCACCTAGGACCTTATAAGCTTGAAAATAAATAAATAAATAACAATATCGATGCATGTTATTTATGTGTGGTCTATAGACTAGATGAATGTATGGCTCTAAATTTTCATTCTTTGCGCGCGGATCCAACTAAAGATAAAGATATTAACATCAAATTAAAGAGACCTAAAATATCTTGTTGCATTGACAAAAATTAAAGCACGTGGTCTTATTCATTTCTCTTTCACTTCGAAGCTTTCAAGCCTGGAAATGTTGTTGCCTTTGATTTGAGAATCACTGATATGTTTTTTCCCTCTAAAATATTACTTGATCGATCATTTTGACATGGTAGGTTGGTGCGGAAAACAATGTTTTTTTATGGAAAATATTTTTAAAAAAAATAAGTAGGTTTTATTTTCTTGTGTTCAATAAATAAGCAAAAATATTATACTATAAATATTTGTATATGATCTAAAGAAATACTATAGGAGGTATGGGTGATGGATAAGGGGTGGTCGGAATGGGGGCTATGGGGGTATGAGGGAAGATGAGGTGTGATGTAGGGTGGGCAAGACAATCAATATGGAAAACCACTTGTGGAACTTATTTTTTATATTTTCATTAGGAAGTCATTTTTCTTATTTTTAAGAAACTTGTTTTCCAGAGAAAATAATTTTTAAAAATTTTGATCAAGAAACAAGGGAAAATTGAAAAACATTTTGTGAAAGATGTTTTCCTCCATACTAAACACATCATTAACCTCAATTTGGAAATAATAATATTCCCTCTATCTCATCTCAGGTGAAGGTGTTATTATTTGAGGAGTCACACGGTTTTCTCTTTAATAATAATTTTTCAATCATTTTAAAAAATATTTTGAATCAATAGCTATGTTGACTTGTAGTATATTTCAAGTACTTTTCAAATATATGAATTTTATTTTAAAAATTTAACGAATTTGTACCAAAATTCATAATCAAAATTAAGTATTTTGACCCTTTATACTCCGAACCCCTTCACATAAATTGAGAAAGTTTATCTCTAACAAATTGTAGTTTATTTTATTATTTTATTCATTATTTTGACTTAAATTTAAAATTGAGAATTTGAAGGACTAGGTTTAGCCGTTTAAGAGTATTTCGGAGTGATATAATAGGCCATTCACAAAATTAATTCAAAGCCGAAAAATTAATGCAAAGTGCTTTCAACTTCAAATACTCATTTTTTCCCAAGTTCATTCAAATATTGTCCAAACGGGAATAATCCTCTTGGCTTTACTGAAGGATATTTTTTGTAGCTTTTATTTTTACATTGTAAGTAATGTATATCATCACCATAAAGAAGTTTGTAAGATTATCAAGTCGTTCAAAGGATATTCATAGGCAAATATATATATGTGAGACTTGTTATATATTAAAAATAAGATAATTTATTTACTATAACATATAAAAGTGATTCATTAGCGTAAAAATTTCTTATATTGATAGTGCTATAGCTAAAACTTGTTTTAAAAAAAAATAATTAAAAGATTAACTAAAAATCTCTTTCTTTAATGTTTAATTTGTTCAGATTTTTCGGCGGAGCAAAGGCATAGAAAATAACAAAAATTAAACAAAATATTCATCGGGTCAAAATTTCTTACGCAAAATGAAGAGTCGTTAAAATTTCGCCACAAAATGGCGAAGAGAAGAAGCAGTTTAAGTAACATATTTAATTTGGATTACCATTTGGCTGTTATTTCATAATACAGTCAAACATCTCTATAGTGGCAGTATTTATCCAAAAATTTCATCGCTGCTATATAAAAGTATTGCTATATATGTATATTGATATTTGGAGCTTAGATCTCATTTAACTATTATAAATAAAAGTGTGCAAAATTAGAAAGAACATGTATATAAAAAAGACAAATATTAGTAACCTTTTCCTTGTGAAGTTATGAAATAATTGATATGCATCATTTAAATACATTTTTTCCTTTAAATTAGATATTCGTACTTGAAATTTAGTTTGTGCATGACATAAATGATGATTACCATAAATATTTTGGTATTTTATTTTGTATATAATATATTTTTTATAAAATATGATTACATAATATTTGAGTATGTTGTTATAAAGAGGTAATTTTACAAAGAGTGTGACATTATAATAAACGTCATTGTTGTTATAGGTAGAATGTCGTTATAGAGAAGTAAAACATAACATGAAAAATTGATTCAGGAGAAAATCATGCCGCAATAGTAAAATATCATTATAATGAGGTGATGTTATGGAGAGATCTAACCGTAGTAGAAAACAGATTGAGCTATAACATATCCTTCTCATATTTGTAGGCCTCATTTTAGATAATATTTCAAGGATAAATTACATAAATCTCCAAACATTCTTATTATATTTTTTTATTCTCTCACTTCTTTAAATTAATTACATATCTTCCCACTTTTAAATAATTCTCTCTCTACTACTTGATACATTACAAAACGATAATACCTTTGCTGCTCAGTCAAAGTCGCCTCATTCACCGACATCGTATCTATCAATTATTTTCTGACTTATAATACATATTTTTTTAATCTCATCTTCAGCTTCTTCTTTTTCTTCAATTGCAAATTTGTGTACTGTTATGTCTGCCAAAGGAGTTCCAATCATTTTCCAACAAAAAGGTGTTTAACAATTCTTCAAGTAATTCCTCTCCATGATGCAAGCAGTGATTTTACTAGCGAAGATCTGATGATATTTGACATGGGTGATTTGAGGTTGTTCATCTATAATATCATGTAGTTTTTTATTCGTGATACATATGAATGTATTGACGTATGCTCTGTGGTGATGGAACTCAAAGGCAATTGATGGATGTATCACTGTATTTTTTAATATTAGATACATATGGATGTATTTGTGCGTCCATGAAAAGTCTACTAAATATATGAAGCTTAGTGTTTGTTCATGATATATATGAATGTATTTTTGTGCACCTGTAACATGATACATATGAATGTACCTGCGCGCCAATGTATCATTGTCTACTAATTCATATGAAATATGAAGCTTAGTATTTTTTTTCATGATACATACGAGTATTTGTGTGCACATGTATCATATTCAAAAGAATGTAATTTTTTATTCATGATACATATGAATGCATCTGTGTGTCAAGGTATCATAGTCTACTAATCATATGGAATATGAAATTTAGTGTTTATTCATGATGCGTACGAATGTATCTGTGTGCAAATGTATCATAGTTCAAAAATTTGTATGTATCAAAGAGGTTACTATGTGTATATGATACATATGAATATATTTGTATCCCTCATATATTAAAATTCATCAATAAATTAATGAATTTATTATTTTAAAGAATAATAAAATGAAATTAAGCAAATTACATAATTAAGATATACATGTTTTTCGTATTATATTAATGGAATTAATAAATTTACTACTTTAAAGAGTAATAAAATAAAATAAATCAAATAAAGATACAATTCTTGATTTCCGCCTTATATTAAGGGATTTGGTTAATTTAATTCTTCAAGTTAGTTGTTAATGTATCAAAAAATTAATGTATCAATATTCCTTTTTATGAAATTTTATATAATATTATAAAACTATAGGAGATTGATTAATTAACTCCTATACATATGAAATTGAGGAAATTATCTTGTATATACATATTAGATTGTTTATTGCAAGTTGTGGAAACATTTTTATATAATTATTGAACTATGGAATTAATTGCAAGTTATAGCAAATTTTTAAAAATTAATTTTGATTCTTTTTTAAAAAAAATTATTTAATACATATTTATTAATCTAATTATCTCCTTTTTTTTAGCGTTTAATATTTTATATCTTCTAAATAAATGTGTTGATAATTATGGTAGGAGTAAAATCTGGTCAATAATTTATCTTCATTTATTCACGTTTTTTTTTTCCTTTTTTCAGAAAAGTTACATGTTTCTCTATAACTCTCTTTATTTGAAAAATATTTCTTGCCTATTAACACATAAAATGCATACATAATATACACATTTCAACATTTCTTTTTCAATATACCAGAAAACAAAAACATAAGATAAAGAATATATATAATTGAAAAAAGCATACCAAATTTATATACAAATATACGTTTTAAAATATTTTTCAAAAATTGCTTTACATTTCGCCATAATTAGAATATATAATATTATATATATATATATATATATATATTCTAATTATGGCAAAATATAAAGCAATTTCTGAAAAATATTTTACTACGTATATTTGTATATAAATTTGGTATGTTTTTTTCAATTATACATATTCTTTATCTTATCTTTTATATATATATATATATAAAACGAATTCACGCACCACTAAAAATCATAGAGTTCGACATTATGTTTTGTGTGTGATTATAAATTCTTCATTATTTTCTATCATTTTCATTGACATATTTTTCATTGTTATGTACAATGGATATTTAACAAAGAAATCGACAACAGTCTTTTTTTGATCTAGATACACCATGGCTTCTGTATCATTGTGTATGATCATTGGTGGGCATCTATCACTTATAATGTACTTAATTTCAATTTGAATCGAAGTACTGTCGATCTTGAGTTGAGTTGCTATCGCAATTACCAATCTTTTATACTTGGTATTCACATCATACATAATCCCATCTACAAATAAATCTTTAGGTCTACATATTCAAATAATACAAAATTATTGAGTAATTAAGATTCAAAAATAGTTGGAGATATGTAATTTAAAATCAAAACATACTTTAAAATTCAAAAACATACACATGAATAACCAAAAAAAATGGATTTGTTAACTGTTAACAAAAAATCCATCAAGACTAAGATCATCATCTTGAATTAATGTTTAATTGTGTTATGTCCGTTTTCTCCTAAATTTTGTTGTAATTAATTAATAATTCTTCAATTTTTGATAGTTAAAAAAACACAAAATTATGTAACTTTAATATCATAAAATACATGTGACATCCCATCCTCCTCCATGCAATATCATTATTGAAGGTAAACTTGAGAATTGAGATATTAGGGATCGGTCATCTGTTCAAAAGTTTCAAGAACACAAAATACACTCTGACCGAATTCATACAGTTGCACCTTTCGAAATCATAAAAAATTAACAAAAGAAAACAAACTAGAAAGCAACTAAATCAGGAATGGAGAAAACAAATTGAATTTTGCTTATTCTTTTGGGTTTCTCACACAGCTATAAGAAGATATTTTGTAGCCTTAAGAATAACGTCGTCCTCAAGTAAAATACTTAAATCAGTATTTTAATAGATCTTTTTAACTCAAATATGTACCTTTCGAAATCACAAAAAGTTCACAAAAGAAAACAAACTAGAAAGCAACTAAATCAGGAATGGAGAAAACAAATTGAATTTTGCTTATTCTTTTGGGTTTCTCACACAGCTATAAGAAGATATTTTGTAGCCTTAAGAAAAACGTCGTCTTCAAGTAAAATATTTAAATCTGATTTTAATAGATCTTTTTAACTCAAATATGTAAATTGATTGACAAATTTCTGAAGATATAAGAAGATATTTGAATTTTTTGAAGAAATAAGATGAAGAAAGCAATTGTTGGAGAAGAAGACATGTTTTGGGTATGATAAAGGATAGAGGAAACCGTTTCAGAGAGAAAAAATGGGAATGATTGATATCCTGATATTAACTGCTATCTATTTTTAAGGGCATGGAATTTTTTTTTTCCTTTTTAATATAATTTTTTTTAAACTAAAAAGCAAATTGTATTTTCTTCTTTTTTTTCTTTTTTAAAAAACATTGTTATAACTTGCAATCTAATAAATATTGCTATAACTTGTAATAAACAATCTAAGGATGTATATAAAGTTACTTTTCCCTATCAAATTTGTGTAAGTTACCCATATTTCAATCTAATTTGTATTTCTGTTGTTTCAAAATTCTCCCACGTAGATTACCATTGCAACACGTTTCATATGGGCCCTTCTACACGGTATGATTTCTGGGCGCATGATTTCGAATCTCATATTTAATAGACAAAAGATTAACGTCTTATTGTGTCTTTTCCTTTTTGTTGTATTGTCTAAAAATGAATTAAGAAAGTAAACTATCAAAAACAAATTCCAAAAAGTTAACGAGCTAGGGACGTCTACAAACTGCATACTGCTTGATGATTTCATTGTAGGGAAAATATTTAGATTAAAAAAATCAGCTCATTAAGAAAGATGAACTGCTGTAATGTATAAAATTGTATAAATAATGTATAGAGATTTCTGATACATAATTATACTTCATAATATACATGATTATATATTACTTATATAATATTGGCACGTCACATATATGTTATATAATTATTTATACAATATTGATACATTACATATATACATGATCATTTTATTGAATTTTCTTTTTTGTCACTTGATACAATTATGTAAGAAGCCCTAGAAAGTACCATTACTAAACGCAAATCATTGCAGAATCACTTGAGATTAGTAGTAATCAGTGTTTTAAAAGGTGCGGGGGTGAGGCGGGACGTTTTACTTAGCACAGGGCGAGGCGTAAGCCTCGAGGCAATGGGGCGTAAGCCTCATGAAACTTTAAAATTTTAATTTATAATATAGTAAAATAGTGTTATAAAGCAAAAATTGTAAACAATAAATTAATAGTTAAAACAATTAAAAACATGATTAAACAAACTCATAGAAAATAAAACTTCTGATATAATCTTACAAGTATAAATATAAAAATGCTATAATAGCTACTATGAGATGCATCAACTTTAACATCTTAACTTTCAATTAATAAAAGAATCACATTTTTGTAAAAAATATTACTATCGTACTATACAATTTACATCCCTAAAAGAAAATAATCAATAAACTTTATTAGCACCCTCACAGTAATTTTGAGAAAATAAAATACAATAATTTACTTTCAAATAACGATTATTTTGAGACATATTACAAATGATAAAATATGATAATTTTGAGACATGAAAATAATATGAAAACTAATGATAAGTGAAGATGTAAAATTCGGCTAATTAAGTATTTTTAAAAGAAATGTTAAATGATATTCACCCTCACGGTGCTTTCAAATATTAAATATGCAATACAATGAAAATTCGGCTAATTAAGTATTTTTAAAAGAAATGTTAAATGATATTCACCCTCACGGTGCTTTCAAATATTAAATATGCAATACAATGACTTATTATTTGAGTTATTCTCAATCTTCTTACTTCTATAGAAGAAAAAAACTATTAAGCATCATTTATTTATTAGAGAATTAAAGGGTCAACAATGTCAATTAAAGAATTCGACACATAATTTGCCTAAGATTTATTAGGCGAGCCTCGAGCGTTAGGTGTACTTAGGACGTAGAGTCGTACGCTTAAGGCTTAAGCCTCACAGGACTAAGCCTTACACCTATACCTCGAGACGTTTTGCCAGTGCCCTGCCCCGAGGCGAGCCCCAAGATGTCTTTTAAAACACTGGTAGGAGGATCAGCAAAATCACATACACAACTTGCTTTGCATAAAATTTCGATGCCAAGAAAAAACAATCAAAAAGGACCTCAATGTATGGATTTATTTTGATTTTATTTGATCCTTAATTATAAACAGGATAGTAATTGTCCTTCGTATATTTCAAAAAGTAATCAATTTGGTTCTAAGCTACATAACTAAAGATAATTGCTACTTTTGCTGCCAAAACAAATGGAGGCTATCGACATGTGCACCCTACATTAGCTATCAAACTATAGAACAAATGCACTTCTTGTATAATTCAATCTGATTTCAGAACTCATATCACAATTCTTAATTCTTACTAAGCTTGAAGAAAAAGCAATTTCATGGTCAATATATATTCGATGAACTATAGAAAGAATCCTATAATCCATGTGATTGGTCTAAGCAAATGTCGATGTGTTCATTGGCGGAGCCAGAAATTTCACATAGGGGATTCAAGATCGAAAGAAGTAAACACACGAACTAATCGAAGGGGGTTCAACGTCTACTATATATACGTAAAAAATAATTTTAACCACATATACTTAATATAATTTTCCGCCGAACGGGGTGGCTCCGCCACTGGATGTGTCAGTTTATTTTGACAACAAAATTTACGATTGTCTTTACATATATAACTTAGGTTCAAACTAATATATGGACTATTTTATCGAGTAAATTTTATGGGTGATCATTCAGCTTTGTGTTCATTACTCAAAAGTCATTATTCTTTATTTTGTTACATAAAAGTCATTTAACTTTGTTTTATCTCTCACAAAAGTCACTTCGATAAAATTTGGTTAAAATCCTACCTAAAATGTGAGATGAAATAAAAAAAAGATCCCTTGTGTTTGAGGGTAGGTTCAAAATTGCCCCTCAGATATACTTTTGAACAGTTTTGGTACTTTAAGTTTGCTAAATGTGAGTATATTTGACCTTCTTGAAATATTTAATCAACTCTGATTGTTAAATTTTACAAAACTGTGGAAAAAAAGAATTTAATATTGTGTCACATTTAGCGATGTATTCTTTGCAATTTTCATTTTTCTTTTTGGTTTATTGCAGGACTTGGTGTTGCTTGCTAGGTTATTTTATTTATTTATAGAATAATCTCATAGATCCCTTCACAAGTTTCGCTTCATAACGTTGATCTCTCATGTTACATATATATGATACCATACTTACTTTGATTATTTGATTTCTTTGTAACAATTCCTTTAACGTATTTATCACTAATACAAAAATGTATACTTGAAATTAATTCTTTTATGAAATAAATAAAATATTAAGGAGTGAGATACTTATATAAATTTTTAAAATTCTCATCATGCCATCATTTTCAACTTTCAACAAATCTTTCAGCTCAGTTCCCAGCCCTTCCAAAAAATCTACCATCCAAAACCTTTTTATTTTTTTTTATTTCATAATGAGTAACATTATTTTATTTTTTGTTTCTTTTAATAACTCTATTCACTAAAAATATTGCAGTTTACTCCGCATATTCAATGTATTGATAATAATATCCATAAAAATTATTATAAAATAATTTAAAAATCATATTTATTTACTTAATAATGTACTGATAATATGAACAAGATAATATGTAACAAAAGTAAAGAAAAAATGTCTCTAAATTAATCAAACAAAATAGTATAATAGTAAAGGATAAAGGGTAAGTAAATAAAAATATAATTATTGTACATTTATGACAAATAGATTTTAAGATTTTTTTTCTTGGTTTACTTTTTTTCAATTTCGTTAAATTTTGTCAAACATATGAAAATAAAAAGGCTCATTTTTAGTAATATAATGGATCAAAACTGCTCAAAAATATATCTGAGGGGCCATTTTGAACCTACCCTCAAACATAAGAGATCTTTTTTTAATTTCATCCCATACTTTAGGTAGGGTTTTAACCAAATTTTGTCAAAGTGGCTTGCGAAAGATGAGACAAAGTTAAATAACTTTTATGTAACAAAATAAAGAATAATAACCTTTGAATAATAAACACAAAGTTGGATGACCACCCATAAGATTTACTCCTATTTTATCATATTATACAATAGAGACAAAATGAAACCAAAGTCCATACAAGAAAGAACATTTTGATCATGTTTTCAATAAAAGCCACAAACAAAACTTTAAGGGTTTGTTTGGAAAGCCACCTGGTAATTGGAATTGGTGTAATTACTGGAGAAGTAATTATCAGCCTAGTAATTACGCTGACCTGTTTGTTTGCCACAATGTAATTACAGTGTAATTACAAGTGTACTGTTTGATTGCACAAGTGTAATTACATGGTTATATTAAATTTTTAAAATAAAAGTTAATTATCAAAAACTAAAAATTTCTATTAGACAAATAAGGGCCTTTATAAATGATATTAAATTAAATATTTAAGATATATATATATATTGTCTTTTGAAAATATATTATAATTAATAAACATATGTTTTAACTAATATTATAAAAAAAAAGTAATTTATATTATTTAAATTAGTATATTTTAATTAAATGAATCATAAAAACTAAAAGTACATGATTTTTAGAACATCATGAAATTCATGTTTGCTAAAAATAATTAATATTATAAATATAATATCATAAAATTATTAAAACATTTGACAAAAAGATAATCGATCAATTCTACCTAAAAAAATGAATGACTTGCAATGTGAAATATCAAGTCAATACTAGTAAAACAAATAAATTAGAACTGAAAATATAATATAAGTTCAAAATTCAAAACAAAAAAGCTAACATAATACTCTTATGTCAAATTTCAACATAACATACGTAAATATGATTCAAAAGAAAAAGAAAAACGTAAGTTTATAACCTTATTCAACAATGAATTCTACTTTAATTTAAAAATTTGAATACTAACAAAATTATGCTAAATGAAAAAATAAATATAAAATAGATAATATGAATAATTGCGTGGAATCACAAGAAGTAAAAGTTGGGAAATGAGAAGGAAATGAAATATAAAATAAAAATATATTTTAAAAAAAATATTAGATTAGTAAAAATAAAAAAGAATTTAAAATAATAGAAATAAAAATAAATTAAAATGAAAAAAATAAAAATATAAATTAAAGAAAGAAATTAAAAAGTAACCGACTTGTAATTACACCATGTAATTAATTATCAGCAATTCACAACCCCCCATAAATTAGAGAATGTAATTACCTCCTATCAATTACACCTAATTATTTGCTGACCAAATAATTATCTGATCAATCAAATATATTAAACTATATAATTACACTTAATTACACTAAATTCAATTCTCAGGTGACTTTTCAAACTGCGTAAGGGAAGAAGAGAAATTAGGAGGAAATTTGAAGGATCAAGGCTGAAATTTGTCGGTATCATCATTTACTCCAACAACGTGCACGCCAAAAGTGTGTACATAAGCAACCTAAATGCTTGGGGGACCCCAAAAAGGTGTAGTGGTTGTCTCATTTATTTGCGTGCTTGGTTCTTTGAGGTCCACGTTGAACATGTAATTAAATACTTCCTCTGTTTTTGTTTGATCATGAGAATTTTTTATTATTTTAGCTATAAAATTTTTAAATACAATTTTAATGAAAAAGTGAAAATAAATTTTTTTTACTCTCATTTTTATCACAAGAATTGAAACATAACTCTAATTTATATTCATAGTCAAACACAACTTCAACTTTAACTTCAAATTTTTTTTTGTTTTTATAGTCAAATGCCTACTAAATACTTGTCACATTTTTTATTTGTACGTTCCTTAAGAAAATCATTAACTAGAGACTAATTTGATTAAATTATGCTTATTTATTACTCCTATCTATTTAATACTTTTTTTTTGCATTATATTAATATTTCTCCACATTTATGACTAAAGATAAAGGTGAAAACAAACAAGTAATTATGTTTTGATTTTCTAAAATGACAAGTACACTATAATAGAATATTTATTTTTTGTAAGGATGACCAGTATTTAAAAATGATGTACTAAAATAAACACTCCCTCCGTTTTTTAAAATTTTAAGTTATCATATTTTTAATTTGGACACACGCCTTAAGAAAATTAATCACTTTAAAATAAAATTGAATATGATCATATAATTCGACATGTAATAGAGCAATCAGTCTTAATTTCAAGTTTCATTACCACTCATTTATTTTTATTTTTTCTTTAAAAACCTCATTATCAATTATATAGAAAAAAGAAATTCACAGACTTGATTTATGAGAAAGAATTAGTCCGGCTATAATATCCACATGTGCTAAAGGTTTATTAAATAAATAATATATATATATATATATATATGTGCTCTTTGTATTATATCCACATGTTCTAAAGATACATTAAATAATTTATATATATACATGCTCTTTGTATTATATTCAGATGTGTTAAAGATATATGTGGTCTTTGTATTATAGCTTAAATTTTATGGTATTGACAATACACAGATCACAACTATCAGTAGTGGAATCAAGATTTCTATTAAAATTATTTAAAATATAAAAAGATAAACATAGCGGAATTAAGATTTTTTTTAAATTATTTAAAATATAAAAAGATAAACATATGAAGAAGTTAAAAAGGATTTAACCCCCTTAACCACTTGGGATCCCTCCCCCGTGACAACCACCTATGTTAAAAATCATTTTGCACCATTTAGAAACCTTATATGGAAATCACAGTTACCATTCTTTTCAGCTAGTGTATAATTAGAAGAGGTGATTAGACCGAATATGACATATTTTTAGCTTAATGAGGATATGACCTAATTAGATAGGAGATCATAGAGATTAAGAATTAGGTTAGACGACTAGTAGGTAGTCGAACATTTTTTCTCTTCTTGGTGATAGAGCAGGGTTCTAGTCCCGAACACCTATTTGTTCCCGTACCAGTATATTATTAGTAATATGATAGCAAAACCTTTTTCTTTGATTTTATTACTACTATTATTTCTTTCATTTTAGTTATCTCTAATATTTTTACTATTAATACTTTTCTTTCTTCAATTTTCTCATCATAACTTTTTACTCTTGCATTTCTTTCAAATCATTTTCTAAGAAAATGATTTTCTTGAGCCAATAATCTATTAAAAACAACCTCTCTACCCAATAATATTATCTATGCAACTTTTATAAAGTTTATACTCCTAATGTCATGTAAAAGATAATGACAGGTAACTGTACTGCATTGATTGATAATAATCTAGAATAGTGGTACTCAAAATTCACTTCAATGGTATAAGGCACTGCACTATAAATAGGTCATCCCATTAGCACAAGTTAAAGCCAAAAATCTCTATACGGAAAGAAGAGTAAATTGAAGCAATGGCTGCTTCTCCTAATAACTCTCGTCACTTGGCTAATTTTCACTCAACTGTTTGGGGATATCGTTTCCTTTCTTACACTCCTCAACACACGGTGAGTGAGAAATATTTTCTCCGTCCCAATTTATGGTGGCACCTTTCAAATTTGGAGATTCAAATAGTCTATCTTTGATTGTTATTTTTATTTATAGATTGTTTAAATATTTTGAATTGTCAATTAGTGTGAGTTATAATACTTTTTACATAGTTTTCAAATATATGAATTTTATTTCCAAAAACTTGAAGATTTCATGTTCAAATTCACTGTCAAACCTAAACTATTTGACTCTTGAGAAGCAAAAAGTGCCACGTAAAATGAAACATAAGGAGTATTTGTTTAATGTCCTTATTGTTGCTTAATTTTGTTATGCAGTACCTCTTTTTCTATCTTAAGGACCCGTTTGGTGATACAATTTGCTATTATTTGGTAAATATTTTTGGCAAATAATTTAAATTTTCAAATATTAGAAAATACTAGTATTTGGACCAAATTCCATTTTTTATGAACTTTTAAAAGTGAAATATGTTTTTCAAATGCTATGGCCAAACACATGGTGAAACTTCACCCAAATTTTCACCCAAAAATATTTGGAAATCTATGGCCAAACGTTAGCTTAATTGTTGTCTAACGAAGTTGAAAAAAAAAAGAAAAAGGAAAGACCACAAGGATCTATTGTATGCAACCTTATCCTACATTTCTGGAGGAGGCTATTTTCACGACTTGAACCCGTAACCTCCTGATCACATGTCGATACTTTACCAGTTATTCCAAGGCTCCCGTCAAGGAGGCCGTTGTCTAAAGAAGTACTAGGAAAATATTACAAGGGGGCGTTTAAAACTTAACATTTACGTTAATATTAGATGGAAGAGACATTTTAATGAATATAAAATAGACAATTTATACTCCAATTAATAATAATGCTGAATTTTCTCCCTGCAGGAAATTACTACCCAAGAAACACTTGAAGTTGATGAGTTAAAAGAAAGGTCAGGAAAATGTTGATGGAAACTCCTGACAATAGTACACAAAAACTTGTACTGATAGACGCAATCCAACGACTGGGAGTAGCATATCATTTCTATAATGAGATCGAAGCATCCATTCAAAACATTTTTGATGCGTCCCAACTACAAAGTGAGAATAATGTTGATGACAACCTTTATGTTGTTGCTCTTCATTTTCGACTACTGAGGCAACAGGGCCATTACATGTCTTCTGGTAAATGTTCTCTATCTTCACTGTTTTTCGTGAATACTTTCATACATGATAAAAATCTATTTCTTAGCTTGGTATATTCACGTCCAGCCAATACTAAAATACTCTCTTTTCTCTGATTTATGTGACACTTTTTTCATCTTTTCGTCTATTTAAAAAAAGAATTATATACCTTCTTACTTTTACATTTTTTATTTTATCCTTAATGAGAAGTTTTTATATGACATGTTTAAACTCACATAGTTCAAAAGTTCTATAGCCACACAAATGTTATCACATGTATAAATTTTAAGAATCTTCATTTCTTTCTTAAGGAAGAATACGTAAGAGTATATATTTTAGCAGCATCTAATTAAAATTATTACAAAGGTTTACGTACAAGTTACAACTTTTAACAACTTAATTTTCTTTATAGCTACATACGTACTAACAACAAAGACGATATTTAATCCACAGATGTCTTCAAGAAATTCATAGAACATGATGGAAAATTCAAAGAAAAACTTGCCAATGATGTTCAAGGATTATTGAGTCTACATGAAGCAGTGCATCTGAGAGTACACGAGGAGGAGATTCTTGAAGAAGCTCTTCGCTTTACCACCACTCATCTCGAGTCAATGTTCTCCAATTCGAACGATGACTCACTTAAGGTTCAAATTACTGAAGCCTTAACTCAGCCTATTCGCAAGACTGCAACAATGATGGGAGCTAGGACATACATATCTATTTACGAAAACAATGATGAACACGACGATTTGCTTTTGAAATTTGCGAAATTGAATTTTAACATGCTACAAAAGATGCACCAAAGAGAGCTTAGTGAGCTTACAAAGTACAAATTTATCTATATTATTTGATCTATATATTTCCTTCATATATGATACTTTTGGGCTGATGTGATACATTTAAATATTATTTAAATCATCGATCTTGTGATATAGGTGGTGGAAAGATTTGGATTTTGCAAACAAATTGCCATATGTAAGAGATAGATTGGTTGAGAGTTACTTTTGGATAGTAGGAATGTATTTTGAGCCTCAATATCATCGTGCGAGAGCGATGATGACAAAAGTACTAAATATGAGCTCTATTATTGATGATACATATGATGCTTATGCAACACTTGACGAACTTGCAACTTTCACCGATGCAATCCAGAGGTAAAACATAAATACTACACTAAAAATGATCTTTAGTGGCAATTAATTAACGGCAATAGGTTAATTGCCGCTAAATATGTATTTTAGTGGCATTTATTAGTGACAACTATATAGTAGTTTTCTTTGTAAATGCCCCTAAAGCCTATAACAACATTGGATCCAATGACATTTAACTAATGCCGGTAAAAATTTTAACACTCTTGTTGAAGTGCATATTTATTGCTGCTAAAGATTGTTTTTGTTGTAGTGAAACTTCATAGGTAATTTTTTTTTTTTTTTTTTACAATCCCTCATAGATGAATTTGAAAATTAAACATATGTTTATGTTGTTATTGTGAAATTAAATGCTATCTATGTACAAGACGTAAATTAAATCGATCACTTTGTGATTTTTAGATGGGACATCAGTGCAATCGATTCAATAGAGCCATATCTGAGACCTGCTTATCAAGCCCTTCTAGACGTTTTCAGTGAAATGGAACAAGTGTTGGCCAAAGAATGTAAATCAGACCGTGTAAACTATGCAAAACATGAGGTAATATATCACTTAACCAACCACATCAATATATCAATTAACATGCAAAATATTAGCAGTCCAATTGATTGACTATCTGAATTTTCACCTTGATTTCTCGCGTTGTGATTCATCCCTATGCATAATTCAAATAAAAATACTATTACTATTTATTATCTAACTTGAATTACTTCTAATTCTTTTTAGATGAAGAAATTGGTGAGAGCCTATTTTAAGGAAGCGCAATGGTTAGCTGCTGGCTATATTCCAAAATGTGAGGAACACTTGGAGAATGCACTTGTAAGCTCTGGATGTCTAATGGCAGCAATAACTTCTATAGCTGGTATGGAGGAATTTATACCCAAAGAAACTTTTGAATGGTTAAAGAATGAGCCTTTAATTGTTCGAGCATCCGCAATGATTTGCAGAGCAATGGACGATATTGTTGGACATGAAGTAAGTATTATTGCTTCAAACATATCTACATATGCATACAGAAGGAACATATTGTATGTATTGGATTTGCTTCAAACTGGCTTAAAAGTTAGCTATGAAGCTTACAATTGATAAAAAGAAAATGCTATAAATGTGATTTAATTATACATACTGAAGATATTGAAATCTATTTCATGAAGGCTGAACAACAGAGAGGACATGTAGCTTCAATTATTGAATGCTACATGAAAGAATATGGAGCTTCAAAAGAAGAGGCATACATTAAGTACCATAAAGAAATCATCAGTGGATGGAAGGATGTAAACAAAGAACTTTTCCGTCCTACTGAAGTACCAATGTTTGTTCTTGAACGAGTTTTAAATTTTGCACGTGTGATGGACATGTTATACAAAGAAGAAGATGCATACACAAACTCCAAAGGCATGCTTAAAAATATGATTAGCTTGTTACTGGTTGAATCCGTCAAGACATGAGGATAATGATGAAGTTACACCTGCAATCAAGTATTTGGAGCAAAATCAAGCATTTAATAAATTGAAGACCTTTTATTTATTTGTGATTCATAATGTGTATGGTATTGTATTCTTTTGCAACTGTAACGTTTAAAAATATTTTATCATTTGTTGTGCTTTACTCGCATTTTATTGTTTTGTTGATTGTATAGTAATTATTAAATTTTCTAAAGTACCCTAATTATTGTAAATATTAGACTTATCAATAATTACTATAAAAATAATTTATGTTTCCTATATTATCACCAATTATATATCGTATTAGAGTCGGGTAGATGAAATGAAAGTTTGCATTCGATGTACTATGTGACAAAAAAGTGTCACCGAGACTTAAAGGTAAGTAACATCCAATGATTGTTAGACCAACCATATTGTATGGAGTAGAGTATTGACCAGTAAAAATTCTTGAATTCAAAAGACGAATATTCGTGGAAGATGGGGATGTTAGATGGACGCGTGGGCACATTAAAAGTGATTAGACTAGGAGCAAAGATATTCGGGGTAAAGTAGCTAGGTATGGCGATAGTGGTGGAAAAAATTGAGGTGCACTGGAAAGTACTCAAACGAGTACTCAGGTACCTCCAAAGAATGATTCAGTTCGGTTTTCTCATTCAAAGTGATAATAATTTCAAGCTGCACATGTACTCTGATGCGGATTGGGCTAGAGGTGTGAGTGATCGGGCTTCCGCCACCAATTACATAAGTACTCCCTCTGTCCCAATTTATATGACACACTTTTCTTTTTAGTCAGTTTCAAAAAGAATGACACATTTCTATATTTAGTAACAATTTAACTTCAAAATACTCACTTTACCCTTAATGAAATGATTTACAACCACACAAACATCTATCACTTATTTTAGACCACAAGTTTCAAAAGTCTTCCTTTCTTTCTTTCTTAAACTCTGCGCCAAGTCAAACTACATCACATAAATTAGGACGGAGGGAGTGTCTTTTTTGGCCAAAATCATGTGAATTGACCGTTTAACAAACAAAGAATAAATTGCTCTCCATCAATCGAAACAGAGTATTATGCAGTTACAAATGCGCTTGCTAAAATAAATTGGGTAACGATCTGCTAAACGAACTATATGTTTCACTACCTGATGACTCATAGTTTCTATATGCACTATGCTAATTAGTTTTGATGATTGACAAATCTGATGAGGAACCTGATACGCATCCACGTTATCCGCACAAGTCATTTGTTTAGTTGTAATGGTACTGCTACTGTGTCAGCAGTGCAGTACTGTAGTCCCTCTTTCTCATCCATGAGAATCATTTAAGGTTTTCTCTCCCATCAGCTCACATATATATACCTCATTCTATGGGATAAAAACCTAGTTTTGCACAATCAAAATATGCCTTCTTTTTTGCAAAGTCGTCAGTGACTTCTTCAAGGCAAAGCTACAACAACTTAGGGACCAGTTTGTTTCAACTGAAAATGTCTTTAGTTCTAGGTTGTTGAGTCTTTGTCTTTTGCTCTTAACATTGTAAACACTCCTCTTTGAGAAGCTTGTGTAGGTCTTTTGTTTTTCTATTCTGTTGGCGTTACGTTGTTGACTAGAGTTAACTGTGGTTGTCTTTACAATATATACCATTCTTATATTACTGCTTTGACCTCTTCTTCCACTAGTAGTTACGATTTTGTTATTCCTTTATTTCCTCAAATAAATCTTCTTGTTCAAGGAGTTAATTTAGCAAGTAGTTTAGCTCTCCTCTTTCAGAGGAGTTGATTTAGTCATTGGTAATTTTGTTTTTGTATTTAAATGCTGCACGGAATCAATAAATGATGGAAACCCGAATTCTCAACACAAATACACAACTATTATATAAATCATTGATAACCAAATTACAACGGAAGTACTGAAATTACAAGTAATTAAAGATAGATACGAATGAAGATGAGAAGTTTAGACCCTAGAAAGAAGATGAGAGGAACATGCCGTTTTCTTCACAAAATACATATGAAACTATTCTGCCTAATCCAATATCCTATTTAAACTGATTCAGATGCTAATTGGGCCTGGTAATTGGACATAGATTCCAAATAAAACTCTCTAACATATTAATCGACCCAATAGAGTTAGCTTGGTACACAACAATAATCCCGACCTCAAAAAGAACCTTGTCCTCAAGGTTCTACAATAGCATAGAATGTTTGATAGGCTGGTTATTGCAATGCTTGAGCATAGAGTTGCAAAGAACATGATAACCTTGGGCCGCTTCGAAAAGTTCCAATTTGTAGTGAAGGGTCAAAATACACTGTAGCACTTCGAAAAGACGAAAGTGTTGTCTTCCCAATTGATGACCTCACTGCAATCTAGTGGAGTGTTGTCGATAAGGTTGGAGTCTGACCAAACACCAGTCACCGACTTTCAAACTGTCAGCACAATAAGAGACAAGTGAACCACCTTTAAGTTCAATAAATTTCACCATCACTGCCGCACACCTCAAAAGCACTAATAAGTTGTGTTGATGTTGAAATGTTCTTGTTAATATAGTCAAGTCCAGCAAAACATAACATAGCAGTCCACAGATATCAAGTTCTCCATCTGCCACTTGACACAATACATTTTGCAGAGTAACAAAGCATTTAAATGTGGCTATATAGTTGCAAATTAATGGCAGAAATGACCAAAGTGATTGCTTGGTTTCAGCAAGACTTTTAGAGGGATATGGCTTTCCTCTATATTGCAATATTGTCATCTTAATGAATTCTCCTGTCCTTGTTGTCACACCCCTTTTTCGTCTTTGGTGTCAAAGTCGAAGGACTTTTCCAATTAAAGTGACGGTATTGAATAGGGATTATTTTTATTTACAGAGTCGCCACTTGGAATTGAGCTATGGTGTTCCAAGTCACCTTTTTGAATCCCTAATCAAAAGGAAGTTGACTCTTTTATATTGGTCTGCGAACTAGAAATCCAGGTAAGGAATTCTGTTGACCGAGGGGAAGGTGTTAGGCATCCCTCGAGTCCCGTGGTTCTAGCACGGTCGCTTTATTGACTTATATTCGGCTTAAGTTATTTCTTGGATAATTATGTTTGATTAATTACTTAATTTGCCTAAGAAAAATGTACAAAGTTGTGACTTATTTTTCGGCTGAGGAGCGTAACCACACACAGAGCCTTGTAGTTACAGAAATTGATCAAGGAGCGTAACCACACACATGATCAACCTCTATATTATTAATTTAAATTCGTTCTTCTCTTTTACTATTTTATGACTTATTTTTCTCACCTCCCACCATTGGTTTTTCCTCTCTTTTCTTCTCTTTACGCGACGGTCTTGAGCTAATCACAACTTGTCTCGCTCTCTCACCATGAATTAATAAATTGGTCCCTGAATAATAATTTTAAGCCCGAGACTGTTCCAAGTTATGTAACCAATGTCAAACCATAATTCTAGATTGTGTTATTCTTTTTAAATAAGGTCAATCATTTTTTATCCTAATGATGGAATAAAATAAACTTAATGGCAAGTGATTTTACAAATAATAATAATAATAATAATAATAATAATAATAACAACAACAACAATAAAAATAAAAATAAAAATTATAACAACATTTTTGTATAAAGATGGAATTACACATTCTAATAAATTTAAAAAAAACAGCATAATTAAAGTAGGCATATTGACAACTCTCAAATTACTATACCACATTTAAAGAAGTTAAAAGGTTGTATTGAATAATTGATGAATAAATAAAGTTATTTATTTAGCTATCGAATCTTTTCATATACCACGTATGTGGCATTAAAGATACAAATTTTATTGTATTATTTATATCTATTTCATACTTACTTTATAAGTGAGAAATCTCATAGTTAAAATTTGGATTACAAAAATACCTTTCAAAATTTGAGTGACTATTTAACCCTTACAACCAAACACTATTTCAACAACATTTATATACAGGGAGGTTAATAGATATTTTATTGGAATTAAATAGAGGCTGAATTAAAAATTACTAAAGATGCCTTTGGACTTCTACGGAGGTGATTATGTACATTTGAGCATATATTTTTTATAACATTTAAGATTGTACTTCTCAAAGTATAATAAATATTACTAGTGGATAAAGTTAGCCAAATGCATATCATACAATGACTAAGCTAAATGGAAAGATATAACCACCGTGGAATTTCTTCAACATATCCTTTTCATCTTCCAATAGTTATTGCAAATGTACAATTTATATGAGCTTGTGGATTAATCTCTTTTCAATGTCTATTTTAAAATTTTCTATTTTTTCATTCTACATATAATATAGGCACTATCTCATATAGTAGAAAATTAAACAACTTAAAATCAACAAAAAGAGTGTATTAACCACCAAATCAACGTGTAAACTCTAAGTACTCAATAACTTGAACATATAACTCACAACAAGAGTAAAGACACATAATTAAACAACCACACATACTAAATAATGCATGAAATCATTTAAGCAATTTTATTCATAATTTGGTTCACGATAAAACTTATAAAAAAAATATATAGAAAGGGACGGACTAAAAACCTGTGTGAAAAGCTACAACTGAGTATGGAAGCAAGAACGCCGCCACCGAAAAACTCAAAACTGGAACCAAAATCCGAACTCCAACTCGCGAACCTTTAAGAAATACCCCCCTTCTTTCTTTTTCCTCTAAGTAGTATTTTTTTTTTTTCGTGCCTTACTGTTTTCCTCTCCTTTCTTTCTATCTTTCTCCTCCTAATCTCTATCTTTTTCTACTTTCTAACTTTCTGCCTTTTTTTTTTTCCTCTCTGTCCGTGTCTTTTCCTGTGTATTTTTTCTTCTTTTTATAGTGCATGTGTGTGCATGTGTTATATAGGAGTGGTGTGTGTGTATGTGGAGTAGTGTGCTGTGCATGGGTGTGTGTGTAGTAGTACGTGTGTGTGTGTGTTGTAGTGTAGTGTGTTTGTGAGGGAGTGGGGAAAGTAGATTGTGGGGGAGGGATGTGTGTGTGTGTGTGCAGATTGTGGGGGGTGAAAAGGGAGGGGTTAGTTACGGGGGGAGGTGGGATTAGGGTTAGGAATTTTATTTTTTTTTTCTTTTTCAATATATATATATATATATATATATATATACATTATAATATGGTAAGAGTATTATCTGATTATTTTGAAGCTAATTATTTTGAACTAATGTAGAAAAGCTAAATATCTAGTTTTTAAATTATGACTTAAGAAAATATTAAAATTCACTAGATTATTTAATTAAAAGAAAACATATTTAGAAGAAAATTTACTTTTTTCTCTTGAAAATTAACAACAAAACTTATCCTACAAGGTTACTCTATTTTTTGGAATTCTTTTTCACAAATTTTCAAATAAAACCTACTAAAAATAAAAGCTAAAAATAAAGATTAGAAAAAAAAAAAATGCTAAAATAGGTTAAAGCTCGGGGAGGGTTAAAAATCACGTGTCTACACTTGTTCAGAAACTCAACATAAAGTTATTGAGCACCACATGTATTGGCTGAACTGGTATTACTCCACAGGATTCTTGATGGACAACTATATGGTACATGTTGCATTTGATTATATTGTTCCCATCCAAATCCTCCATCCATCTATATTTAGCACCTGCTGCTGTCCTCTTTGCAAGAACAGGCTCATGCTCTCGTCTTAAAATTTCTAATAACTGTTGGTGATCTAAATTTTGAGAATTCCAACGTCGCACCGCCCACTTCTCAATTCCACCACCAACAAGGAAGGATTCTCGAAGATGCACAATTAGTTCGCAAACTGGTTTCATAAGTTGCTTTTCATTCACAAGAACATCTTGAGTTAGGGTGTGGAACAAAAAGTCATTATTCGAATGGTTTAACTTCACAGGCTGCCAATGTATTCCAGGGCATGTAAAATTACACCCTTTTCAACTAAATTGCATTGAGAAACCAAACATTTCAGTTCATAACCACGACATTCAGCAAGTTCAGGAAGCACGTCCAAGGGAAAAGCAATAAACAGCCAGTATAGTCCCGACCATCATCAACAACTGCCAAGAGAACACATTTGCACACGTTTGTATTTCAATACCAAAGTTTCCATGGTGTGATACAAGAATTCCAGATGGTTAATATCATGAACCTAGAAGGATTACAACTGCCCAAAGCATCACAAAGTACATAGTTTCTTGTATCTCTAAGGAACATAGTAAGTAAATGAGAGCCAAGATCAGATGGGAATGCTAAGTCAAATTGATCAGGTGGAAACAAATACCAAGTTAAGATCAGTGAAGCATGACCAAGTCTACTAAAGTGATCAGTTATACCTCTGTTTGTAAGTTGGTCATAACTGCAAGTTGAAAGCATTCCAAACATCTCCTTCGAGCATCGGGCTATTCCAAGTCCATGTTGCCTATTAAACAGGACATGATCACCGAAACTAGAAAATGTAGAACCAATCCATAATGGAGGTATCTCCACAATTTCAGGAACCAATTGCAGTATTTCATTTGCAATGGTAACAATTTCTTCTTCCTCATTCTTGTCTTTATTTTCAACAACAACATAGTCATTGGTCACGTCACTCGGGGCAACAAGATACTCAGGATCAGTAGGGAAATGTGTTTCAATTGTATCTTCGGTTATCGTACGCACCTTCTGTGGTTCCAGAATCGCATCTTTAGACCAATCGGGAAATTCATCAAACACCTTGCCCGCATTGCTTCTGCATTCTGATTGCTCTCCATAATATTGTGGTAAAAGTGAGTTGGTTATGTTGTTCCATCGAGGATGAACATATGTGTGGCCTGGGAAGTGTACATCTGACTCACCGAATCTCGACAAAATATCATCACAACGATTGTGGTACTCAGTCACGTAGGTTATCTGCCCGAGATTGGCGAATCTCCATCCCGTGGACTCAATTGCTTTCTGTTTAAATTGAATTCTCACCTTATCATCAAAATGAGGCCAATCAATTAATTGATTATTCCTAAATAACCACTGGTACCATTTCAATGCTTCACCATCAAGGTAGAACGATGCCACATTAAGCTTCTGATCTTCCTCAAATTTATATAAATCAAAATAATGCTCCGCTTAGACTATCCAATCCTCTGGATTCTCGCCTCGAAACTGCCATAATTTTGCGTCCATGACTGTGTTTCGGGGTTCAAAAGAGGTCGTAGCCTTCTCCCCAAAAATCTCCAGCAACCTCGAGTGAAATTCAGCGGGATCTTTAGAGATAGAGGGAGACCCGATCCCGACTCTCGACCCAAGACCTAACCCCGAATCTCGTCTCGAGACCCGACTCGAGACTCGGAACTGACCCCAAATCTAGATCTGGGACTCGACCCAGTGACCCGACCGGAATCCCGAATCGGGACCTGACTCCGAAAATGGACCCGACCCTTACTCCCGACTTGAGACCCAACCTTGACACCCGACCCAAGACAGAGTCCCAACCTCGACACCCGACCCGAGACACGACCCAGACTCCCGACCTTGACTCCCAACCCCAAGAGCTGACCCCTAGAACCGACCCTGACTCTCGGCCCCGACACTCGACCCGAGACCCACACGCGAATCCTGATCCGAAACCCGACCCGGCTCCCGATCCGGCAACCCAACCGTGACTCCGGTCTTGAGACACGACCCCAACTCCCGAGTCGAGAATCGAGAGTCGAATCCCGTGTTAATGTTGGAAACCGGTAATTGAGACTTGGGTTAGGGTGGAAAGGTGAGGTGTGAGGTTGAAAGAGAGTTTTGGAAAATGCTTTCCTTACTTTTTGAAGGGAAGTCATTTTCCTCCAATTTGAGGAAAATAAGTTGATGTGGAAAACATTTTCCAAAATATTTAAGCCAACCAAACATGAGAAAATTGGAAAACATTTTCCTCCAATTTGAGGAAAATAAGTTGATGTGGAAAACATTTTCCAAAATATTTAAGCCTACCAAACATGAGAAAATTGGAAAACATTTTCCAGAATATGTTTTCCTTCATACCAAACACACTCAGAATCCTTCATTTCTTGTATTGAATCACAAATTGAATCATCAGCGAAAGCCTTGAGTACTTTTTGGTCCTCCATTAAAGAGACCTCTGGATCAAAGCACCAATGAAATGAACCCGAATTCTCAACACAAATACACAACTATTATATAAATCATTAATAACCAAATTACAACGGAAGTATCGAAATTACAAGTAATTAAAGATAGATAAGAATGAAGATGAGAAGTTTATATCCTAAAAAGAAAATGAGAGGAACAGGCCATTTTCTTCACAAAATACCTATGAAACTATTCTGGCTAATCCAATATCCTATTTAAACTGATTCAGATGCTAATTAGACCTACATTTCAAATAAAACTCTCTAATATATTAATTGGCCCAATAGAGTTACCTTGGTTCACAACAATAAACATATCAACTTTTATACTTTACTGTTGTTCCTATAACCAGATAAATGTAGTCACTTTTTCTCAATTCTAATAGATTCTAAAAAAAATATGTCTGCATTCTATATATAGTAGCTAGATCAATGGTGGTCTAGCAAATGGTTGATAATTTTTTCGTTTTTTCTTTGTTTTACTTTTAATTTGAAGACAAGATCAAAAACAATTGAAGAAAAAGTGGGTGAATAAGTAGGAAAAACAAAAGAAGAAAAAGAAAGAAAATGAGGAAGAGAAGAAGGAAGAAGCAGCGAAGTTAGACAAAGTGGGTGAAGTGCACTTTAACTGAAACTTATTGAGTTGAATGATCAATTTGTATAATAAATGATAATCGAGTTACTTTGGGTAAAATGTTGACTCAATTAACATTTGTCTAATTTTCCCATTAATTAATTCATCTTAATAATGTTTTGACTTTATCTATGAGAGGATTTGACTTTAGCCAATTGGAATTTTTCTCACAAAAATATGGCTATAATTGTAATGAAATTGGTCAAATGTTCAATCCCTTTTATCTATAACTCTTTTGTTGTCATTTTTTTGAGCCTGGGGTCTATCCGAAACAGCCAACTACCTTATCTCTGAAGTAGTGGTACGGACTACGTACACTTACCCTCCTCAGACCCCATTTTGTGGGAATATACTGGGTATGTTGTTGTCGCCGTCTTTTGTTGTAATTTTTGAAGAGTTTTGTCGGGTCTGAGACTATTTATTTTGTTCGAATTTAGACACAATAAGGGTTGTCCAGTTTTAGTTATAATAGTTGATGTATTTCATGTATTATATTATTAGTACTGATCTATCCTTGAGAAGCCTTACTTATCTGTTTTGATGAATTTGGGACACGACTAAGGTCATAATTTTGTTTTAACAATGGCCAAAGAGTGCTTATTTTCAATGTTGTATCTAGTCTAACTATGTGAGCTTTGTTTTAGTTCTCTATTTTCGTTTTTTAATGACCATGTCTATTACTACGATTGAACTTGTTCCATATGAATCTTTATAACTATTTCCTTAATTAACCCCCTCTTTGTCACCGTCTCAAGTAATGTTTACTTTAATAATAAGTGCAACTATTTCCTTAACCCCTTCTTTGTCACCGTCTCAAGTAATGTTTACCTTATAACTCTTTCCTATGAATAATTTTGAATCAGAAAACCTCTTGATTTGTTTAGCAAATTATGACTGTACTAATCTCTTTCTCTTTATTATGTATGAAATTTCCATGTTGAGGTCCATTTGTATTTCTTCTCTTTCATTTGCATTATCTCATTGGGTTGTGAGCCCTCAAGTATCATCCATCTGGCCCATTTCTTGCCAACAATAATGAGAAACGGGTGAAGAACTTTTTCTACCACGGCCTTGAAGATCCGAGCACTCTCGTCAGACAAACAGAAATAGAAAATGTGATGCTTGCATTATTTGATTTGGGCGCCGACGCCTAAAATCATTTTCATTCTGTTGTTTTTATCGCACTTTATACTTTGTATTACACTAACATTTATCTGTTTATCTTTTTTCGAAGTCACTCTATCAGCTTTCTGTATTTTCAAATGCGCATCATATTGACATATAAACTTGTGTGAAATTGTTGAAAATAAATTTTCTACTTAAAAGGGGTCTTGAGTTTAGACATCTTAGTGATGTGGTAGATTTATTTTATTTTCTTTCATAAAATAAAATCTTTAGTTCAAACAATATACTTAATTAGAAGTTATCCACACCCAATTTTGACATTCCACCTTTAATTAATTAGTCGAACTTCCTGATTTCAAATGGAGTGAAATATTTATTTTACAAAGTCAAATATTTTCCAAAATTATTTTTCAGGGTTATTCTAATATTTTATTGGGCAAAATGTCTTAATATACGTTACCTATATATTATGTGTAATATTTTAATGATGTCAATCCAAATAAATCATATTTTATTCTTGATAATATATCATTTTTTATAATCAATTTATGTCAAAAAGCCAGTTTTGATTCACGGTCAATTATATCGTTATTAGTCTTTAAATGTTTTACTCTTGTTGATATCAGGAAGGTTAATTAATTAAGGGCTTCTTACAAGTGACAAAAACTTTTTTCAACAAAATGACCATATGGATATGTAAACTATCAAATAGCAAATCCTTAATAATTTTAGATTAATAATCTTGATTTAATTCCAATAAAAAACTTTATTGAAAATAAACCAATCTTCGAAACCTAAATCAGATGCACTTAACCTACTTTATTTACCAAAGCTAGAGAGTACTTTTTTCCCTTAAAATAATGATAATATAGACTTATTAATCATCTTTAGAAATTAGAACTAGTGTTTGGTTAAATAAATATGGACCTTTGATATTTCAAAATACTCGCTAATATCACAAATCTAAATAGAAAAATTTGAAGAAATGGAGGAGCTTGGTTCAAGATGGATTAATTAATTGCCTGTTAACTTTCTTTCTTTCAGATATTTTAACCTTCTATTTTGTACGACTCTCTCTTTCTTTCTTAATTTTTTTTTTTGTTTCTCATCTGGTGTTCGGTATCCATATTGAAGCCCGATTAAATTCGGATTCGCGTCGGAAAGCCCTACATTGGGGGGTAAGGCTCTCTCTAACAAAGGCAACTCCGTACTCAGTGGGACTCGAACCCGAAACCTCTGATTTTATGAAAGAGTACTTACCACTCCACCACAACCCTGATTGGTTTCTTTCTTTCTTATTAATTCACTTTTATCTTTGCTTGTTTTGTTTTAGTTGTTCACATGGGTTTGTCATTAATTTGTACCAATAAGTGTTACATGCAAATATGTAATGAGAGTATTGTCAATATATGTCCACCATTTATAGGCCAAACAAATTTACTTGCCTGGATTGGATGGCCTTGTACCATTTTATACAATGAGACTTTAGTTTAAAGTAGCTAATCAATAAATAGCGAAAGGAAATTATAATTAAACTAGTTGCCACTCCCCGTGCTAGCACCGACGGAAACGGACCCAATAATTTAGTTGGGAAATTTCATATATATACAATAAAGTTAAAGCAATTAGTTAGCAACAAATATAATCATATTTTTTTTACATAAAAAATAGCCCAAAAGTGCAAGTACAAAAGAAAATTATAACAAAAATGGCCCCATGTATATATAATGTATATATATAATGTATCGATATTGTATATATAGTTATGTAATGCATATGCAATGTATCGATATTATATAATGGTATATAAACATGTATACATGATATATAATTATGTATCGGGAATGTACAACCAAAACGGTCGCATGTATATTTAATGTATGGATCGTGTATGTCTGATGTATAACTATTTATCAGAGATGTATATACATCTATATACACTGTTTATACCATACTTATACATTACAACAATTGATTCAGGCAAAAAAAAAAGAGGAGGTAAAGTTACCCTGTATATCCATTCGGCTAAAATTATTACAAATATTGGCCCAACTTTTAAATTTAACATCAAGAGTGTGTTTGGCATGGTTTCCAATATTCTCATGTTTGGTTGGCTTAAATGTTTTGAAAAATGTTTTTCAAATCAACTTATTTTCCTCAAATTGAAGGTAAATGACTTCCCTTCAAAAAGTAAGTAAAATATTTTTCAAAACTCATTTTCAACCTCACACCTCAACTTTTCACCCAAACTCAAGTCTCGATTATTGATTTCCGACACTAACATGAGATCCGAATCCCAATCCTGACTCCTGATTCTCGACTCGGGAGCCGCAGAGTCTCGAAATGAGAGTTGCACTCGGGTTGTATGTTGGTTGCTGGGTCGAGTCCCGGGTCGGGAATCGGGGGTCGGGGTCCGTCCAGGGTCGGGTGCAGAGGACGGGTCTCAGGTCGGGTCTCGGGTTTCGGGTCGGGTGTCGGAGTAGGGTCCCGGATCGGGTGTCGGGGTCAGGTCCTGAGTCGGGAGTTGGGGTCGGGTCTCGATTTGGGGTCGGGTTTTGATCTCAATTTGGGAGTAGGGTCTTGGGATTGGAGTCGGGGTCGGGTCCTGAGTCTAGATTCGGGGTTGGATCTTGGGTCACGGGTCAGGATTTGGGTCGCGGGTTGGGAGTAGCAATCTCGGGTGTCGGGGTCAAGAGTCGGGGTCGAGAGTTAGGATCGTGTCTTGAGTTGGGTGTCGAAGTTGGATCTAGAATCTCGGGTCGGGTGTCAAGGTTGGATCTAAGGTCGAAAGTTGGGGTCGGGTCTCGAGTCTTGTGCCGAGTCAGGGTCGATTCCCGGGTAAAAAATCGAGGGTAGGTCTTAGGTCAAGTGTCGGGGTTGGGAGTCAGGGTTAGATTTCGGGTTGGGTGTCGGGGTCTGGTTTCGAGGTCGGGGGTCGGGGTCGGATATATGAGTCAGGAGTAGAGGTCAGGCCTCGGGTCGAGTGTCGAGGTTGGGTCTCGGGTCGGGTGACAAGATTGGGTCTCGAGTCAAAAGTCTGGGTCGGGTCTCGGGTCTAGTGCCAAGTCGGTTCGGGTCCCGAGTCGGGAGTATAATTGGGTCTCAAGTTGGGAATCATGGTCAGGTTTCGGAGTCGAGTATAGAGTCGGGATTCTGGATTGTGTCCCGAGTTGGGTGTCGGGGTCGGGTCATGGGTCTGGTGTCTGGGTCTTGATCGGGGTCGGGGCCTGAATCGGGGGTCGAATCAATCCAGGGTCTCGGGTGGGGTCCCGAATCGGGTCTCGGGTCGGGTGTCAAGTGTCAGGACCGGAAGTTAGGGTTGAGTTTTGGGTCGGGTGCCAGAGTTGGGTGTCAGGATTGGTTGTTGAGGTCGTGAGTCGGGGTTAGGTCTGGAGTCGAAAGTTGGGGTCATGTCTCGGCTCGGGTATCGAGGTTGGGTCTCGGGTCGAGTGGCAAGGTTGAGTCTCCGATCGAAAGTTGGGGTCGGGTCTCTGGTCTGGTGCCTAGTCAGGTCGGGTCCCGAGTCGGCAGTCCAATTAGGTCTTTGGTCTAGAGTCGGGGTCGGGTCTCGGGATCGAGTCTCGAATCAGGATTCAGGGTCTATCCGGGGTGTTGGGTCAGGAGTCGGGTGTCGGAGTTAGGTCCCGAGTTGGGTGTCAGTGTCGGGGTCGGGTCCCGAGTCGGAGGTCGGGTCTCGAGTCGGGGGTTGGGGTCGGGTCCCGAGTAGGGGATCGGGGGCGGTGTTAGGTCGCGTGTCGAGATTTTAGGTCGGGTTCTGATATCGGGTTGGGAGTAGGGTCTAGGGTCGGGAGTAAGAGTTGGGTCTCTGGTTGAGTGTCGGATAGGGTCCTGGGTCGATATTCGGGGTCGGGAGTAGTGGTCTCGGGCCGGGAGTAGCGGTGTCCGGTGTCGAGGTCAGGAGTAGGGTTTGGGTCTTAAGACTAGGGGTGGGCATAAATACCAAAAAATTGAAATACCGAATCGAACTGAATTAATTCGGTTTTTAGGTTTTGATTTTTGGTTTTTTTGGTTCAGTTCGATTTAGGTTTATTTTTTATATAATTTGGTATTTCGATTAAACCAAAATTTATAATATACTTCTATTTTTTTTTAATTATTATACATATATATATATATATATTTATATACAAGTATTGGCGGACAACCCACTTAATCTAAGCCCAAATACAACACAACCCATTAAAAGAAACCTAATAGCTAATTCAGCCCCTAGGTCACTCACTCACTCTTCACTCTGCACCTTCACTTTTTTGAAACGGCGACCAGCGGCGAACTTTCAAGTACTTTGGTAGTTTGATTTGGTTACTTTGCAATTTTCTTTAAACCATTCAATTGTCTGTTTCTTGGCTCAATAGCTAATTTATGATTTTGTTCTTCTCTAATCAGTTGGAGCATAACTTAAACATCTATAGAGATAATAGCTATGCAGACCATATGTAATGTTTTATTAAACATCTATAGAGATGATTTCATGGGAACAAGTTCTGTTTTATTTATACTTAGCATAAATTTGTAACAACAACATACCATATAATGTGTATAGCTGAGGAAGTAGAGACTCTAAGAATTATATTGAAATAGTTATACTACTACATGCGCATAGAGATACATCAATCAATGAATTTTTCACAGCTCCCTGGACATGCATCATAAAGGCAAACCGAAAAAACTAAATTTTATAAACCATCGAACTGAACCGAATTTAAAAAAATCAAATCGAACTAAATCGGTTCGGTATTCGGTACATATATTCCCATAATCGAAAACCAATATAAATAAACCAAACCGAATCGAATTACCGAATGCCCACCCTTACTTGGGACGGGAGTTGGGGTCATGTCTCCGGTCGGGTGTTGAGGTGTAACACCCCGTACATTTTTTGAACTTATTTGATTACCTTAACATTTGTGGAATTATTTAAACTTGAGATGGTTGGTGAATTATCCACTAAATATGGTGGGCTGAATTAATATTGTGCTAATGGGCTTGATTGAGGCCCAAAAATTAAGCAAGAAAGACATGAGCCCAAATGGGTAATGATCCATTTAAAATGGACTAAGTCAACACACCAATAATTTGGTGTCTCTTAGCCAATAAATTGGCTAAACTTGGCCATAATGAGGTGGTGGAAAAGGACATATTTAAGCTGAAAAAATCAACTCATTTCCACATACTACACTTAGAAAAATCAGATTTTATTCACCACAACACACTTGACAATTCTAGAATTTTCTAAAAGACATTTCCTCTTCTCTCAAACCCTAAGCAACCACTTTGGACAAGATCACCTCCTTGTAATCTTTGGTAAGTGTTTACCCTTGTATATTAATGTAATACATGCATGATATATGGTGGAAAACATATTGGTTATGTTTAAAAAGCATAGGGCAGTCCACCGGTGCTTTCGGCTAAAGGATTTGTCTTTTTGTGGTTTAAACTTGAAAAGGGACTTAAGGTCTTGAAGGAATTGAATTATATGGATGAAATTTCAGTATATTAATGTGTGGTTACGTCCCTAATTCGTTCTCCTTGTGTATGGCTTGATGGAAATGTTTATTCGTGTTTGTATATGGAACGTTTGGCGTAGTGAAAAGAGAATACTTTCTTGTCATGTTAAAGTGAAATCTGAAACTGTGTGGACTGTTTTTGGTATATTATTGTGAAAGGTAATTATGTGACTTGATGGAATAATTATGTGGAGTTGCATTAAGGTAAAATTGTGAAGTATGAACTTGGTGTGAAATCCTATCGGTTTGTAACGTCTATGTTGATGTGCAGACTGTTTTGATATTGTTGGTGTTGTGAAGCAGTAAATTATATTGTAAGAGGGTGGAATGAAGTTATATGGAAGTAGGAAGGAAGGTGTAATGATGTACCATGTGTTTGGAATGTTGGACGGGTTTTACTTCCCATTAGGTAACTAATTGCCGTCTTGTGAACTTGTAGTGTAATTAGTTGTTAATGTTAGCTCCATTATGTACTTGTGTTATAGAGTAATACATAAGGAAGGAGCTGAAACATTGTTGTATTCACGTGGTGAGGAGATAAGGTATGTAAGGTTACTCTTTTCCGTATCCTTTGGCAGCACCTATTTTTCACATCATTACCGAACTTGTTTCCACTCCAAAAAAAAAAATGTTCTAAAGTATCTCATTCAGGTTTGTTATAAATTGTTATTCACGTGTATCTTATTCATTGATTATTTTTCCAAAGTTCCAATAATGTTATAACCACCAATGTATCAATCTCATAATAAAAGAATAGAAGTAATGTATATTAATTGAGTACGGGTGGTAGCTCAATTGGGCGAAAGCCTAGCTCGAGACAATTCCGAATGATTATTGGACACAGGGGGCAGCTCAAAGGGGCGTAAGCCTAGCTAGAGACGAACCTACTTTATTGATTTATGGGTGGTAGCTCAAAGGGGCATAAGCCTAGCTAGAGACGATCCCAATGTTATTTACCACTGATCAGTTGGTCCCGGGCATTGTATGGTTAATGATTGATATTGATATGAACGTAAAAAGAAAGTAATGAAGGCAATGTACATGTTTCCACATATACAGTACGGTGGTTTATTCATATTGTCCATTCACTTGTATTTGATTCCATTGAAGTTCTTATGTTTCATGCAGGTACTTATGTCCTTACATACTCAGTACATTCTTTCGTACTGACTTCCCTTGGGGGACATACCTTACTTGCTGCAGGCACAGGAGCTGGTAGACCTTCACAGTAGGATGCAGGCCATCTGCGGACTATTGGTGAGCTCCAGATTGGTTTGGGGCTTTCCAAGTCATTTGTATATACCTGTTTTGGTACTGTGTAATAGTTGTATAAAGCGGGGACTTGTCCTGACCTTAGGCATGGTTATGTATCTGTTAGAGGCTTTGTAGACGTTGTAATGTCAAACGAAAGAATGTCTTACCTTTTTGACGTGGTGGCCCTAATGGTCAAGTTTCATATCTATTTGAATGTCTTTCCATGATTTCCGTTATTGATATCATGTGTCTATAAGTGACATAGTGTTGTTCATTTAGTAACATGCACATGAATGTTCGAGGTCATAGGCTAGTTCTCTCGGGCCTTAATGGCTTCTAGTGCCAGTCAGCCCCAATGGGATTTGAGGCGTGACATGAGGTTGGGTCTCGGGTCGGGTGTCAAGGTTGGGGCTCTAGTCTAAAGTCTGGGTCGGGTCGGGTCTGGTGCCAGGTTGGGTTGGGTTTTGAATCGAGAATTCGATCTGGTCTTGGGTCGGGAGTTGGGGTTGGGTCTCAGGGTCGGGTCTTGGGTCGAGATTCGAGGTCGGGTCCCCCGTCACGGGTCAGGTATCGTGTCTTGGGTCCAAAGTAGCGATCTCAGGTCGGGAGTCGGGGTTGGATTTTGGGGCCAGGTTCGGGTCCCGGATCAGGTGTTAGGGTAGAGTCCTAAGTTGTGTGTTGGTGTCGAGGTCGGGTGTTGGGGTTGGGTCCCGGGTCGGGTGTTAGGGTCAAGTCTCGATTGGGTGTCCGGGTCAGGTCCAGAGTAGGGTGTCGGGGTCAGGTATTGGGTCAAGTGTTACGGTTGGGTCCCGATTAGGGTGTCAGGGTTAGGTGTCGGGTCGGGTGTTGGGGTTAGGTCCCGATTCGAGGTGTCGATCGGTTGTTGGGGTCGGGTCCTAAGTCGAGGTTGGGTGTCCTGGTCGGATCTCGATTTGAGAGTCGTGATTCGATGTTGAATTGGGTGTCAGGATCGAGTCCGGGTTCGAGAGTCGGGGTCTGAACTCGAGGTCGGTGTTCGAGTAGGGAGTAGAGTGTTAGGTTTGGGTCGTCGAGAGTCGATGTTGGTGTCGAGGTCAGGAGTTAGGGTCGAGTCTCGAGTCGGGAGTTAGGGTTGGTTCTCGAATCTAGAGTTGGGGTAGGGGTTGGCTCCCTGTTAGGGTGTCGGGTTCGGATCCCAGATTGGTCGTCTAAGTTGGTTCCCCGGTCAAAAACTATTTTCTACTCTCTAGCCAAACACTAAAAAATATTTTCTAGAAAACGTTTTTCATTCACCAACCAAACACTAGAAAATATTTTCTTAAAAATGTTTTCCACTCACCAACTAAAACTTGTTTTCTAAGAAATCATTTTCTTTCATACCAAACACACCCCAAATGGTCCACTTGTTCTCCTTCCCCTTCTCCCTCTTGGTGAGTATTCAGGGGATCCGTCCGTTTCAGAACTATTTGCCAGTTTCCATTGAATCAACACTCACCGCTACCATTTTACTCACTCGCCTTTTCTATATATTTACCTAAAAATATTTGTATTCCCCTTTATTTCTTGATGGGTGGATTAAAAATCGATAATTTTGCAGAAAAATCTAATTTAATTCTCCATTAGATGAAAATTGAGGGATTGAAAAACAGGAGAATTTTGAGATGGCTATTGCCGTTCTTTTCCTTCTAGTACTTATTTCGATTCTACTGTATCAAATTATCTGTGATTTGGATTCTACTGTATCAAATTATTTTCGATTTTACTTGATTTGGATTCTACTATATCAAATTATTTTCGATTCTATTGACAAGTGGGTCTTGAATTTGTTGAAAATTTAAAAAAATTGATGATCGTAATCTTTTGGGCATGTCATTTCGAAGTTGTTGTTAAAATTTAAAGTTATTTGAAAAAGATTGAATTCATTTCGAATGGAGATTTGAATTTGAAACTCTTAGGAGACCAAACAACAACTTTGTATAAGTTATATGCACTTCTTGTATACTATTATTCACGTTTATATAAGTTTATATATTTATATATAGTAAGTATATAATGTGTATAAAGTGATATAAAATTGTATAAAACTATATAAAGTGGTATAAAGTTGTATCTATGACTTATGAGGCAATACACGACATCAACCTCTTTGCAAGATGTATATATGATTCCAACTAATGCGTTTTTTATGTGGCAAGGTGTCTGACAGCCACAACAAGACCGCCATAACAATAGCTTACTAGTTTGATTGGCCTTAACATAAGGTCCATTCTTTGTTTATAATAAAAGTTGCTTTTGGTTCTATTCTCAATTGTTGGCGGTAAACAATATGGCGGAAGGGCCAAATTTTATAATTGAAAAGTGTCGAATGGCTACTTAATGTAATGAGTAACATTTTTTTAGGGGAATGGACAAAAATGGCCACTCGGCCAAAAGAATAGCTATCGAGTGATCGTTGGTTTGGTATTTTTTAGTATATAGCCATTAAGGTCTTTGTCGCTATTGCCTTCATGTATTTTTATTCATATACCATAATGATACAGTTCCATGCCCATAACTCAATCTTCAAATTCCCTGTCAAATTTAATAAATGCTTGACCATTATCAATAAGATTTTTCTTGAAGGTTTCATCATGGTCCCTGAATTATTTAAACACATCTGGTTAAAGAACATTCTTGAAGGTTTCATCCTGGTCCCTGAATTGTTTAACACATCTGGTTAAAGAACATTCTCAGAAAAAAAAAAAGTAGTTAGAATTCAGAGAAAACCCACTTTTAACAAAGTTGTTATTGAAACAAAAAAGTATATGCAGAAAAAATCTAAACATTTTTACCGTAAATGGTGCATTTCATAGCTTATTTACAATTGTCACATTAAAGTTGGTACTGTAGGAAAAATAATTTTAATATCTCAAAAATAAGATATTAATCATATTGTTTATTTTTTTCTACTTATTATTAATAGTCCTTAACTACCTCTCCTAATAAGTATTATTTTAATATCTTTTGAGACATTGATTATATGTATTATATCATCTTAATGAGCATTTTCAAAAGAAGTAATTTGGATGTTTTCCAACATAAATGAGACCTTTGGTCAAATGCTTTAATAGTATTGATTACAATTTTAATTTTAATTAAATTGACTTGGTCAATAGTAATGTTTTTACTACTCTATATATAATACTTTTGTGTTCATCTTGTAAATAGGAAGATAAGATACAAATAACAAAAAAATACTTTTTCTATCTTATTTTGTGTTGCTGGATTTTTTTTAAAGTTAAATCTTTGTTAGTTTCTGACTCCTAGTTTAATATTAGAAGAGCTTGTTGAATCCTGGGGGATACACCTTAACCGGTGAAATATCCTTAATGACAGTGACAGAAGCACGCCTCAAGCTGGAGAATTTTTGTGATTCATCAATATTTTACAACAATTAATCTTGAGGATATTTTTTGTGAGTCACGGGGGAAAAAAAATCATTTGAGAGACATTCCAAGAAAAGACCATAATATAGTTACTTGATCAATTATGAAAATCCGGTGGTTCATTGGAAATGGAGGAGCAGCGATGGTTGAAGGAGGAGCAATGATGGGAAGTGCAGCAAGAAGGTTCGTTGCTTCAAATACAAGATTTACAACTCCGTGTTAAGGAGCTAGAGAGTCTTGTTTTCAGAGGTAATATTGTTCAATCTCTGCTTTGACGTAAATATGGTGTTTCTACCATTGAAAGGTATGTCGATATACTAAAACACTCATTACTATTTTTATGAAGAAAATATTATTACATGCGCAAAGCCAATAATAATAAATTTTTTGAGAAAGGAGTTGGGAAAATTGACAATCCTGCTAAGTCAAAAATTAATTTGAATGAAGCAGATGATATTATTATTGTGGTCATTTTCTAAGTAAATATTGTGATCAATGTGAGTGGCTGGGTGATAGAAATTGTGTTAATAAAATAATTTTGTGGCTTACACCTAAGTCAATGAAGGAGAAGAATTTATTTTCTTGATTGAAGAACTTCTCATGTTCTTGAAAAAGAAAAATTCTTAAACTCACATGTGAAAGAAATATTGGCTTTAAATGAGTTTTCATGTTCTTACTACTTAACTCAATTTGGTTGATGTGGTATTACTAAAAAATGTTGGAGTAAAGTTTGTTTGAGAATGTAATGGGTGTTTAGTTAAGCATAATTATTGTTTAGAAAAAAAAAGGCATTGTAACTATGATTTAGTTATGTTAATATGATTTTTATCTTCACTAATTCTCAAAATTTTAATATGAATTACGTGTTGACATAAATTTACAAAGTGTTTGAGGTACATGCTTTTAAGAAATCTTTTATGAGAAATTGATTGAACGTGTTATAAGTTGTGAAAATATTAATATCTTATCTTTAAAATGCTGAAAATATGGGGCTAGAGTATTTTACAAAAATATTTTCGCTTATCTCAAAATATTTAAAAATATAGGGGTGACTTGCTAAGATTGTGCTACTTGATTTTGAAAGAAGCAAAAAGAATTGTATAAAATGGTTGTTGCATGTTTATGCTAATGATATGTGTTGCATATAATTGTGTGTTTACTAATAGTAATGTTATTAATTAGAAGCATCCTTATAGTAAAGGAAAAGAATTTTGAGAATATATTTTCGTTGAAAAATGATAATATATTTTATGTGGTTATGTTGTTCAAGATGTTTATAAAAATAAGTATTTGAGGAGGAGAAAATTACAAAGTTGAAAAAATATATTTGTGAAGATTTTTATACTCATTTTATTGATAGTGATCCTAAAATATGTTATGTTGTTAGGTTTTTGTTGGTCCAGTATTTTGTAAAGAAAGAACTGATGGTTAAGTGTTATGGTGAATTAATATTTATTATACCAGAGCGGTAGAAATTACAATGATGTTAAGTGGATCATGAAATTCATATGTGATTATGCGTTTACCTTTGGTGGGGTGTAAAAATATAAAATTAGCCAAATAGACCATTGATTCGAGTTAGTAATTTGGAGTTAACTGATATTGAGAATAAAATAATTCTTAGTGAGTATTCAGGTTGAAATAAAATTAATGGGTATATATTGTGGTTGTCAAGCAACATTAACTGTAATGGAAAAATAACACGTGTTTGAGATGGAATAGTTTTCATAGATTATGTGAATTCAAAAGTGAATTTGGCTAATTCATAGACTATAAGAAACATCTAGGGGGAATGAGACTTTTGTCGTCAATTTGAGATAATCAACAATGATGGTAACCCAACCTATGTGATTGGAGATCCCATGAATTAGGTTGATATGGGTAATAACAAGTCATTACTTGATTAAGTATGCACTATTAAATTGATAGTGATCCTAAAATATGTTATGTTGTTAGTTTTTTATTGGTCCATTATTTTAAAAAGAAACAACTGATGATTAAGTGTTATGGTGAATTAATATTTATTGTACTAGAGGGGTACAATGATGTTAAGTAGATCATGACATTCATATGTGATTATGCGTTTACCTTTGGTGGGGTGTAAAAATATGAAATTAGGAAAATAAACCATTGATTCGAGTTAGCTGATATTGAGAATAAAATAATTATTAGTGAGTATTCAGGTTGAAATAAAACTAATGGGTATATATTGTGGTTGTCAAGCAACATTAACTGTAATGGAAAAAAAACATGTGTTTGAGATGGACTAGTTTCCATAGATTATGTGAAGTCAGAAGTGAATTTGGCCAATTCATAGACTATAAGAAACATCGAGGGGAATGAGACTTTTGTTGTCAATTTGAGAAAACCAACAATGACAGCACCCAACCTATGTGATTGGAGATCCCATGAATTAAGTTCATATGGGTAGTAACAATTCATTAGTTGATTAAGTATGCACTATTAAATTATGTCTCTTATATGGTGTGTGAATATTATGCAAAACTGCAAGGCAAAGTGTGGTTGAACTATAAACTCTTAATCCATTACCATATCCTTATAGGTGGTGTATTGCTCTGCAGAATACACTTGATGGGTAGACCTATATGCGTGTGGAGTGGTGCCACTTCTATGAAATTGTGACAGATTTCTAGAGCACTCATGAATACCAGGACACGCGCATGGTCTCTTAGCACAAAACCGTGATAACAACAAAGATTGTGATAGTATAATGTGACAGAATAAGACCCTAAGCGTCACGACCCAAATCCGTCGTGAGTAGCACCCACACTACTCACCTGGTGGGAGAACCAATAACTCCGAAAGCATTGAACAACACTTAGATAGAATATGAAAACTATCCCATAAATAGTTTAATTGTAGCCAATCCAACAACTTAAGAAATGCGGAAACAAAATACCAAACAGAAATCCCCTAGAACCCGAAAGTCGATGTACCAAAACATATTATGAATGTCAAAAGGGGATGCGACCCCCAAAACTAAAGGAAAGTAACAAGTCCAAACAAAGGACAATGTCCAAGGAAGATTGATCTCATGGTAGCCCGGATATGCTGCCCACCCCAAAATTCGTAAATCAGCTATTGAAGTCACAAGTAAGGTCTCGAAGAATCCACTGAAATATGTGTTGCACTCACAAAAGTAAATGCAGGTGTAGTATCAACACACAATAAAACACAGTGTACTAGTAGGGTTATCGGCTAACCCAAGATGAAAATATGAACACTCAACCAAAATCTAGTACAATTAGCTAACATATGCTACCAACATTATACATTCAGCACATAAGTATAAATGGCATTTAAGAGGAAATACCAACAAGTCAACATATATCACCAAGTCAAAGATAGTCAATTCAAGTCAAGATAAATAAGCTAACATCAAACATAGCAATTACAGTTTCCTCGGTCCACTCAAGGAACCGTCAAACCATTACATACCTTATAACCCGTACATACATGGTAAGGATTATATACCCACCCTCTAGCGATGACCTGCAGGGTACAATTAACGTCCATGTACTAAAAACCCAGACATGAATGTCTATAATCCTTAACCCAACCATAACCAAAGAAAACATCCCAAATACCGAAAAATTCCACAATTCACAATATAAGGCAGACCAAGTCATAAAACAAGTAAACAATGCATGGACCACACCCATAAGCATTCATTAAACAATCACACTACAAAGTAGTTAATATGTACATATAATACAAGTTGAATTAATTACACCACAATCACCTATCTCGATCCAAGCTTGCACAGTTCTAGGTTGGAGCTTTGCCTTTCCATGCCCTTTCTGCTTGTTCGTGGTCTAAAACATACATACAAATACCGTATTAATGAAATGACCAAACATAACGGGATTTACAATTCACCTCCAGAACCCTAAGGTAAGTTTATGATCGAGCTATTTTCCCAGTAATTCACCTAAAACTACCAATTTCATGAAGTTTTTAGTGAATTAACGGAATGCAAGGCCATTTTTATAGTTAATAAATAAAACCCATTCATAGTTAATAAACAAAAACCATTCATAGTTAATAAACAAAACCCATTAACCTAATGCTTATTTTCACCCCTTGCACCAACAATCATCAAAAAATCCATCCTAAAACCCTCTCCGAACTCCATAATTTAAGGATTCTAAGCATTAGTAAGTAATTACAAGTTAAAGGAAATGAAATCCTTACCTTAATGAAGTTAAATGGAGGAAAACTGATGATTTTCGCCCTAAATCACCCTTTTATTGTCCCAAAAAGAGTTTAGAAAATATAAACTATTTTGGGAGAAAATGCCATTAAATTGCGGTATCTACCGCTATAGCGGTAGCCGATCGCTATAGCGGCGTTGATCCCCCTTGACCACTACTATAGCGGTAATTTCTCTGCTATAACGGTGTACCAACCACTGTAGCGGTGTCGACGAGATAATAAGTCTGTCTTCACTCAAAATTCTTACTTTTTACAATACACTTTGAACTCGGGACATTCCAACTGTTGCCCTTTACGCTAAGGTCAATTCTGGGAGTTCTACTAACTCAAATTCAATTCTGTAAAATCCTATGTTTTTTTTATCTCTTTAACTAACTAGAAATTAACACCATTTCCTCCAAATCGGTCTAAATCATTCTCAAATTTCCCTAGACTACTCCTCGCTCCGAAATGAGGCAAAACTAGCCTTGGCTGAATTTTGTAACTTCCAAACCGAAAGGAATTTAGACACGAGATTTTAAAAATAGGACTTATACGTAACGATGAAGAGGATAGTTACAACAGATACCAATTTCCCATCGTTCATCCCCGAATGATCAAACGAGAAAAATTTGGCCAAAATAAGAAATGATAAGAGTACTTGTGCCCTCAAACAGTTGAGGGTACTTGTCCCGCATGTCTTTCTCGATTTCTAAAGTGGCTTCTTCAATCGGATGATGCTTCTATTGAACCTTCACCAAATGAATTTTCTTCATCCTCAACTAATGAACATCACGATCTAGAATTGCTACAGGTTTTTCCTTATAAGCTAAATCCTTATCCAAAAGCACCGAATCCCATTTAATAATGTAGTCTCCATCTCCATGGTACCGTTTCAACATAGAAATATAAAATACTGGATGAACCCCTGATAAACCCGGCTATAGAGCTAACTTGTATGCAACTGGACCCACTTCTTCAAGAACCTCGAAGGGAACAATATATCGAGGGTTGAGCTTGAATTTTTGACTAAACCTTATGACTCCCTTTATGGGAGACACCTTGAGCAGCACTTGCTCCCCAGCCTTGAAGTACATGTCCCTTATCTTTCGATCTGCATACTCTTTCTGTCTACTTTGGGCAGCCAACATCTTAGTTTGAATAAACTTCACCTTTTCTTGAGCCTCCTTCAATAAGCTAGTGCCCAAAGGTTTGACATCACCCGCCTCAAAACATCTAATAGGTGACCTAGACTTCCTCCCATAGAATGCCTCGAACGGGGCCATATCAATGCTAGAGTGATAACTGTTATTGTATGAAAACTCACACAACAAAAGGAACAGGTCCCAATGACCACCAAAATCAATCACGCAGGCTCTCAACATATCCTCTAACACGTGACTTATCCACTCTGACTGACCATCAGTCTAAGGATGAAAGACAGCGCTAAAAGCAAACTTGGTTCCTAGCTCTTCATACAACCTGTCCCAAAATTTGGGAGTATACTTTGCATCCTTGTCTGAAATGATAAAAAGTGGCACTTTATGACTCTGATGATCTCCTTGACATATAATTTTACCAACTGCTAAAAACTGTAATCTACCCGAACTGGCAAGAAATAAGTTGATTTCTTCAGTCGTTCAACTATCACCCAAATAGAGTCATACTTCCCTAATGTCATAGGAAGCCCCACCACAAAGTCCATGGCAATGTTCTCCTACTTCCACATAGGTATATTCATCCTCTGCAGTAAGCCCGCATGCCTTTGATGTTTACCTGCAGATAGTTATTACCACTACAAGAAATCAGACTATTAGTAGCAATATTTAGTGGCGACCTAATATGTTGCCACAAAAGGTATAGTTTTTGAGGCGACCCTATATGTCGCTACAAATTATGAATATTTAGTGGTGATCTTTCTTGTGTCGCCTCTAATATGGCTGAATTTTTCATTCCCACCCATATAAAAAATTTGGCTCCAATGTTATTATAGCGACTTATTAATAGTCGCCAGTATAGTTCTTTTGGGGCGACGAGGTCGCTACTAATTCGCTAATATTTTTTCTTTTAAAGTGAAAAAGCAAACAATAAGGGACAATATGGGGAAAATGTTACATAAACGAAATAGGGTTGTTCTTAAATTGGGCCATTTTCTCTGTTGCTCTCTCTCGCTTTCTACCCCTCTTCTCTCAAATCCCTAACACCCCTCAGTGATGCTTCAGATCTGATTTAACCTTCAATTGCTTTCCCCCTTTTGAAAAAGAACAGTCATCTACTTGTTGGTGGTATGGTGTCTGTCCGTCGTAACCAGCTATTTTATCTATCCTCGGTCTTGATAGAAGTTTTTAATCTCTCAGGTATCTCTTTCTTTGTATAATTTGAAAACTTATTGTCTATTGTTAATTGCGTGTTCGTAATTGACTTAGTTTTTTCTCTGGTTCATTTGGCGTATATATATGTGGTGTTTGCTATTTTTCTGATTATTATTTTTTTTATCAAATGTATGAAATTTGGTTACCTTGTTGGAGAGAATCTGTAATGCTTTATCATTATTGTTGCTGATTTTACAAATTATTAATATGTTGATGTCCTTTGACCATTTTACTAATCGAACAAGAGAAACAAATGTTGCTATAGTTGGTATCACGCATGCTAAATCCTTTAATTTCTTTCAGTTGAAACTTGGAAAAATAATTGAAAGGAAAGAAAAGTGGGTTACACAAGGGCTCGGAGAGATTGCTCCCAGTTACAAACTTGCAGTTACGATTTAGAGTGTTAATACCTACAGTTTTGTTGTTCTTGTGGAGAAAAGAATCAGTGTCCTATTAGGTTGTTATTATTTTCTTTTTCAATTAGGATTCTATGGTAATGAAATGCGTGAAGAATGTTCTTGCATTTTAAGACTACTTTTTTTTTACCAAAATAAGTTATTTTTAAAATCAATTCACCAAAGTAATATATATTTTGAAAACTTTACAAAACTAGTATAAACACTGTTAGCAGTAACGTATTAGGTTTTAAAAAAATTAACAGATCAAAACGGCGTTAAAATAGGAATCGTTACTAACAGTAATGTTTTTGGCTTAAAACATTACCAATGGTAATGAGACTCTGTAGCTCTGGGCAGAGTTGCAGAGTCTCTTTACAGTTGGTAACATTTTAAGCCAAAAACGTTACTATCAGTACCAGTAACGATTCCTACTTTAACACCGTCTACTGTTCCTTGTGGTCCGTAATTTTTTTAAAACCTAATACATTACTCCCAACAACGTTTATACTAGTTTTGTAAGGTTTTCAAAAAATATATTACTCTGGTAAATTAGTTTTAAAAATGGCTTATTTTGGTCAAAACTTCCTTTCTGTTGGCATTGTTTCTTGGATATAGAGAAGCATGAGTTTGAACACATGGGACAAAAAATCTGTTACTTCTTTTTACGTAGTTTAGGAGGAGTTAAGTTCCTTTATAATGAGACTAGATTATATTGTTGTTAATTTTATTGTAAGAGATAGATTATATTGTATTGATATAATGAATTATTAGGTAAAGTTTACATCTTTTGTAGGAAATCATATTTGATATAATGAATCAAACTGTACATGTCCCAATGTTGTAATCTCACTCTTTCTCTTAAAGGATTTCAGCTACTTATTTGTATTTTATTTGGTGTTGCACTGCTAGCTTTTGATTTTCTACTTATTTCAAGTTACAAAATTTCCTAGAATCTTTTCATTTTGCCTCTAGGTTAGAGAACTCATTGTGTTGTTCCTTTTTACTTCACAAAGGAAAAAAGAAAGAGAAAAGGAAAAAACTGTCTTGTTCCTTTGATCCTTTAAAATAAAAAAGTAGATATAGCATTTAGACAATAACTACATCTCAATCCTAAACTAGTTGCCAAATGGCTATATGAATCCTCATTGTTCATGTCGCCCATTTAAATCTATCTCAATCCAATATTTTAAAATTTAGTTTCTTTAGTGCTAGTAAATTTTAACTTTTTATGTTGATGTACAATTCTTTAACAAGTCTAAAAAATTATAGCTAAAAGTAGACCTAAAAAACACTATCGCCAATATAAAACATACTACCATGTGACCTGGTCCTGTATATTTTCAGTTAATTCATCCATAACTAATCCACACAAGTACAGACTCAATACCGAACTCTAGTATATACCCTCGATTATGGAAAACTCATTTATTTTTCCTACCATTACTCTTACGCTAATGTTAGCTCCTTTATAAATGTCCTTTATGACATTTATATGTTTACTATGAATTCATCTCTTCTCCAACACCCACCAAAAGACTTCTGGTGATGCTATATCGTTTGCTTTCTCTAGGTCAATAAACACTAGTTGTAGAAAATGGAAGATACTTGATTTTCTTATATAGTTTGGATGGATTCTCTCTAGAGAAAGAGATTAACTTGACAATTATGCTTGTGCATAGTTACAATGGAATTAAAATCGACATTTAGGATTATATTTTCTCAAAATAAGTTTCATTGTCCTTTGTTGATACTCTATCCAAACTCTTGCCTTTATGTGCTAAGAAACAAGTGAAGAATCCATGTTTATCTTATCCAAAAACGTAAATCTAGCTTCACTAATCATTTGTAAAAGGGAGAAACTCTAAAAAAAATTCTTCTCATAATTCACAGTTGTTAATACACTTTTTTTTACTTGCAATTGCAAAAGCTTTTGAGCTGAAATCTTGATCCATAAGATATAGGTAGAGCTTGTTAGACACAACAATTAGGATCTTATGATTATTTGAAATAGGTACAATATAGTTGTTTCCACACCTAATTGACTTTCATCTTTTGGGTTATGCGGAGCTAATACTTATTTTCTTAGTTTTCATCTATTTTTAGAGTGAAAATCATGTAATGTGCCAATTGCTAGTGCTTAAGAAGTTGTCATAATTTCATCCCAAATGTCCAAGTAACTTATCTCTTACAATAGTAATTGTTTCTTCAATTGATCTACTTATGTTGTAATGTCCATTATTCACAATGATGACTTGTTCAACTATTATGTAGCCTACAACATTGAAATTTGTTGTTCGGCTGCTGTTTAGAGCAAATAGCTGCTACTCATAAAGTTTCCAAATTGTAGCAATATTGTCGTCTATTTTTGCTTCAATTCCCTAGTTCTCGATAGAAGAGTTTGTCATTTATTGATAATGTTTTGATGATATAATAGTCTTATACCTCATTCTTACAGGAACATAGAATTAATTATAGTAACAGTTCTAAGGTATTGTTGAGAAATCTGTCTGCAACAAATACTACAGGTGTGTTTGAATATTTGAATCACATATTTAGCTACAAACACCTTCAAAATATCCTAAGTTCCTAGTGCTCCAAATAGTGCTAGTTATATTAACTTCTTATCAAGTTCAACATACAATTTTAATGTGCACATTCTTCTCTTAATGTGTCTCTCTACTTCATCTGAGGTAGTGGTATGGACTGCGTACACTTTACCCTTCCCAGACCCCACTTGATGGGAATACACTGGGTACGTTGTTGTTGTTGTTGTTGTTCTTGTTGGTGCTAGTTGGATAAAGTTTTTGAAATGCATAGATCATATGCAAGAGTACTTGGTCATGGTGGGATCCAGTAATCAAATACTCAACATGGTCTTTTTTTATAAAAAAAAATTCCATTGGGTCAATTTTATTTATAAAAAGGCTCAAAGAGAGCATGTCCAACAAAATGGTCCGGACCCCATTCAAACGGTCCAAAACAAAACAAACAAAGAGAGTTGAGGCGTGCATGCCTTGTTACGATGTGTGTTGAACTCGCTGTTGTCTTTCTGTCCTCTCCGACTGCCCGTAGTCATTGTTTTCATTTCTGAGGTGGCCGGTGCTTTAATGCTTTGTGGAATCCAGTAAGTTCTCTTCTCTCTCTTTTCATTTCTTAATTGTTATTCCTTTTGCTGATGGTGGTCTATTTTGACTGTAAGGGATTGTTAAATCTGGCGTATTGTTACTTGTTAAATCTGGACATGCAGTCTTCCTATGGATAAGACAAATTTCTATTGCGGTTCTCCTCATTCTTGGGTAAATAGCATGTGCCTTGTTTATACTTTGTAGTGGGGCTTTGATGCCTATACTGAATATCCTTAAGAATAGTATTCTTTCTTTTACGTTGTTTATACTCTATAGTGGGCCCTTGATGCCTATGTTGACTATCTTTCCAATTAATCTTGTTATATAATAAATCTTCAATCTCCTGCAGCCTGATCTGTAATTAATACTAGTTAATTGTGCTTTCTTGTATCTTATTCTCTTGCTTGTTGATTGTATCTATGTCTCTCCTCTGTGTTGTGTCTGTCCTTCTTGACATTGATATCTGTATCAACTGAATTTTTTTTGTTCTCACCCTAATAGTAGGGATTTATGCCTTGTCTACGTTAAGATGTCTCTTTCCTTGAGTTGGTAATTGTTGAAAGTTATGATACTGCACTAGTGACTAAATCAAATGATAGATTAGAAAGACCAATGTTTAGCTGTAGCATATTCTTCTTGATACACTCAATCCTTTCCAGCAGTTCCTAAGGGACTTTCTAGTCACAGTGCAAGATGTTCTTTAGGACTAGTTTAATAATCTCTAATCTAAGCTTACAACAACAAAAAAATCTATCACCATTTACAAACTAAATAAATTCCATAACTAATAGTATAATGGAGAATCTAAAAGGGACCGCAGCTCAAGATTGTGTAGAGGAAAATAGAGCAAACAAAATTCACTCATTTTGTCTCTTATACTTTGCAACAAATATAGTAACTTTCTCCAATTGTCTGCAACAAATAACTTCATTTTCGCTAAAAGGTTTGCTCGGTCATATTGTTTCTTTGCATGGTCTTGAACTTTTCGAGAGAAAAAAAAAAGGAACAACTTAGAATTACCAAACTTTTCTTCCCTATTTTCTAAAGTTTTAAAAGGATATTTTTATTTCTCAAATCAAACATTCCCCAAAGTTTAAGTTCAATTTCTTTTTCTTTTTTTAATTTAATGATAAATTCATAGTGTTATCTTCAAATTTTAACCCAAAGAATCATGTCAAGGATGGGACAAATAAGTAGAAATAGAGAAAAGTATTGGTCAAGAAAATAATAAGTACTACTCCTACTATTACTTTCATCTATTAGCTAAGTTTTTGTCTAGTTATACTATAATTGCTTTCTTAAATGCATTTTGTAAATCTTTTACTCTGATATTAATGTAATCATCTCTTTTATTTTAAGCATTATATTATAAAATTGTCAAAGTAATCCTATTTTCCTACATTTAATACAGGGACAAGATTCTATAACAATCACAGATAGCATTGATAAAGGATGAGTTTGAAGACACTTGTTCTTTTTTTGGTCGTATATGTATACAATGACATTGAACAATAAAGTTGTGAAGTATATGTAATTGACTTTTTGAGTTATGAAATATTTATAATATTCAGCTTGAGAATTTTTGTGTTTGTCGAATAATATTGGATGCTTTATTAATTTCACAATTAGGAATCTCCAGGAAATTAATTAAAATTTTGGATATTGTATTATTAGAAAAAGTAGGTATTTGTGGCGACACAATTTTGTAGCAAAAACAATTATTCATTGCAGCGAGATAAGCTGCCAGCAAAGGTATATGACTTTTGATGGCAGAACATAAGTTGCCACTAATGTCCATACTATAGTGGCGAAAGCAGTTGCCATGAAATGTAAAAGCCTTTTTGTGGCAAGAAAAGTCGCCACTGAAAGTCATTATATAGTGGCGACTTATGATATATCTACTTTGTGAAACCATCATTTGTGGCATCTTAGTTCACTTTTTGTAGCGGATTAAGTTGCCACAAATGTATGTTTTAGTGACGAGTCAATATTGTTGCCACAAATAACCTTTATCTATGGAAGTACTTGCCACGAACCTATAGCCGCCACTAATACTATATTGTGACGACTTTCAGGGCTTTTGTAGCGACTTTTGTTGCCGCTAAAACTCAAATTTCTTGTAGTGTATACACTTGGACACGTAATCCACTATGTCCCTCTTCATCCCCAGCCACTAATAAAGTTGTCTCAAGTCGTGGTACATCTTGGTTGTTCCCGAATGAATAGAATAACTCGATCGATGGGCCTTTGAAAGTATATCACTGATCAAGTCACCAACCCGAGGAACACATAACCTTCGTTTAAACCACAACACCCCTCCAGTGTCGAAAGTGACGACCTCCCCCTCCCCGCTCACTACCTAGTTTCGGAGTGCATTCAACCTCTTATCCTCGAACTGTTTGGCCTTAATCTGTGCCACAAATGCTGATTTTACCTCCACACTAGCCAATATTCCACCCATATCTGAGACCCCAAACTGTATGCTCAAAGATGCTAGAGTCTGAAACTCTCTAGCTAATGGTCTCCTGGACACTCTCAAGAATGACAAACTGCCCATACTTCCGACCTTTCGGCTCAGTGCGTCTGCTACCACATTGGCCTTACTCGAATGATAGTGAATAGTCACATCATAGTCCTTTAATAATTTCATCTATCGTCTTTGTCTTAATTTTAAATCTCTTTGGGTAAACACATGTTGCAGACTACGATGGTCCGTGAAGACCTCACACTTGACACTATAAAGATAGTGTCTCCAAATCTTCAAAGCAAAAACTACCACTGCCAACTCTAAATCATGGGTTGTGTAATTCCTCTCATGAGGTTTCAACTACCGCGAAGCATATGCAATCACATTCTTATCCTGTATCAACACAGCACTCAAACCCAAAAGTGAAGCATCACAAAATACAATAAAATCCTTACCTTTAACCGACAGCGAAAGAATAGGCGTTGTAGTCAAAAAGTGTCTTGAGCTTTTGAAAGCTCTCCTCATACTAGTTTGACCAAAAAAATGACACCTCCTTTTAAGTCAACCTTGTCAAGCGAGTTGCAATAGCTGCGAAGTTCTTGATGAACCTACGGTAATAACTGGTAAGATGCACAAAGCTTCTCACCTCGATCACTGAACTAGGTCGAATCCAACTCTTAACTGCTTCAATTTTTTAAGGGTCCACCATCACTCCCTTCTCCGAAACCACGTGCCCCAAGAAGGCAATCAAAGATAACTAAAATTCACATTTGGAGAACTTAGGAAACAACAACCTTTCCCTCAGATTTCCCAAAACTATATGCAGATGGCCCAAAACTTAGGAGTACACAAGAATATCATTAATGGACACAATCATGAAAGAATCCAGAAAGTATTTAAAGATGTCATTCATCAAACTCATGAAAGCTGCAGATGCATTAGTCAATCCAAAAGACATTACTAGAAACTCGTAATGACCATACCGAGTTCTAAAAGCTATCTTTGGAATATCCTCCAGTCTAATTTTTAACTGATAATAACCTTCCTGCAAATTAATCTTTGAGAATACTATTGCACCCTGTAGCTAATCAAACAAGTCATCTATGCGAGGAAAAGGATATTTATTTCGAATGGTGACCTTATTCAACTGCCTGTAATCGACACACATCCTCATACTGCCATCCTTCTTCTTGACAAAAAAGAACTGAAGTACCCCAAAGTGAAGCACTTGGACGAATGAAACCCTTGTCGAGCAGTTTCTGCAACTGAGTTTTGAGTTCCCTCAACTCTGCAGAAGCCATTCGATAAGGTGGAATAGATATAGAGCGAGTGCCCGGCTCTAATTCAATATCCCCATCCGGAGGTATACCCGGTAAATCTAAAGAGAACACATCCTGGAACTCAAAAACTACCTGAACTGACTCAATAGAAGGGGACCCTGCACCCACATCCCGAAGATGAGCTAGAAATGCTGAACACCCCTTCCCTACAAGCCTCCTAGCCCAGATATATAATATAATCCTTACCAGTTTGGCCTTATACACTCCCTCCCACTCTAGTTCCTTCTTTCCAGGCATAGCTAGAGTCGTTGTTTTGGCATTACAATTTAAAACAACATGATACGGAGATAACCAAGTCATACCTAAGATTACATCAAAGCCCAACATATCCAAGATAATTAAGTTTACCCAAGTCTGAAAACCCACAAACAAAACAGGACAACACCGGTAAACATGGGTAACTACCATAGACTTTCCAATCGGAGTCGACACATGTACATGATAGTCAAGAATATCACAAACCAGACTCAGACCCATAGAAAACTGAACAAACACATGAGAATAAGTGGACCCCAGATCAAATAAGACAGAATTCATTCGATCACAGACAGAAATAGTACCTGTGATCACTGCGTCAAAAGCCTCGATGTTAGTATTTCCCAAAAATGCATAACAATGGGCCCGATCATCAATTTGAGCTAACTCTCTACCCGATTGTTCTCCTGCTCCGTCGTTACCACGACTACCTGCCTGATTTCCCCATCCACCTTGCGGATGACCCCTTCCATTACCCCCTCCTCTACCTGCTAGAACCATTGCTCGAGCCTGTTGCTGGGTCTGATCATTCGCCTGTCTCACCGGACACTCCCTTTTAAAATGACCAACAACACCATAATGATAACACCCATGCTCCAGAGAAGGCCGACTGGCAGAAGAATAAGAACCCCCTTGGCCTCTAATAACCTGAGTCTGAGAAGGTCCTTTAGCCGGTACCACAGTAGAAGCTGGCATAGATGACTGAATAGGGCGAGTTAAAAAAGCCTGCTGGCCCTTGTTGACACCCAATTTTGGCTCTCCATGCTTAAAATTAACGTCTTCAGGCTTCCTGATCGTTAAAGAGCACAAAATACAATTTTTACACATTTTATAATTTATTGATAATTATCATTATTTAGGGATTTTTACCAATTTATTGTTATCTTTTAACTTTTCACAATTTATTGATAATTATCCTTAATTTCATAAATATTAGGATTTTTATCAATTTATTGTCATTTTAATTCTTAACAGTCATTTGCACATACACAATATGAGCAGTATGATTTTTATTCTTAACCACACAATTAATTTATTTTTACATTTAAATTTATACTCACATTTTTAAAAATTATATGTACATTAGCTATATTTTTAGACACAGTCCATACATATCAAATAAAGTGAATTCACCGATATTCAAAACTCACACTGTGTAGATTATTCGAAAATAAAATTACATGATGTGAAATATCTTCTTGTCCAATCATATTTTTTATTTTTATTCCTCTAAAAAAGGGAAAGAGACACATCCCTTGATTTTCTCAACCACCATATTTTGACTACAAACCATTCCCCTTTTTCTTTTCTTTTCTTATCCATACACACAATAGTAGATTTTTGCTCCCTTAATTTTAGGCTTTTTGAAGACTTCATCAACACATACACACACTCACTATATTTTAATTTTTTCTTCTTCTCCATTATTTTCAACTTTTGACTTTTTCTATCACTTTCCCAAGATTCAAGGGATGTGTTTTTGACATTTTGAAAAAGAAATAAACTTGATAAGATCTTACCTCTTTCTTTTATATACTAACTCATCTTTTTTCATTCAAAAAGACACACACACACACTCTTCTCATCTCCTTTTGCTCCCCTTTCTTCCTCTCTTTTTTCTCTTCTCTCTATGACACTAACCAATACCAACACCACCACAATAACCCTCTCTCATTTCTCCCTCCCTTTTATTCTCTTAATGCTCCCCTCTTTCTCCATCACTTTTTCTTAAAGAAGAAAAATATTATTGCTCACCTTTTAGAGTTCTTTCTTTTACTCTTAGGCTCACAATTATCTCTCCTCTCATGTTCCTTGTCTTTCTTCTCCAGTGGACTACTTATTGACTTCAACAAACCCCACTTCATGACTGTGACTACATTTTTATGTATACATATTTTTATTGAATCTTATTTCTTATTGTATTGCTTCTGATATCATAATCTTTGTCTTAATTTTTCATGTCTCCAATGGCCTATTTTTCTTGCTAATCTTGCTTATCTTTTGAGCAAAATCTCACATTTTGCTATGACTTTCTTCTAGCGGTTAACTTTTGTGTTATTTCTTTGACCACTCTAACGATGCTTGTTTGTTGTTCTAATATTTTTTATGCTACTTTGTTTGGCTATAATGAAATTTTTGGACCATTTTTTTCTTAACATTTTATTAAATTAATAATGAGCAAATACTACATTACATGGCCAGTGAAAAAATTTCCGTCGGTTTTTGAGGCCTCCACAAATAAAAGACGGATATTACGTATACAAATACGTAACAAAAATAAATAAATCTGGGCGATGACGAAATCATTATATTACCACGACAACACAAAAGTTTTACGATTCGTATCTTGGCAAAGCAATTTAGGATGGCCGATAATTTGAGCAACCACTTCGTAGCCATGGCATATCTAAAACTTCATCTGAGCCCACTAGATAATAAATATTATTTTTCATATATACATTACATACATATATGCACAAATATTTTTAATTATTTATTCATTACTAATATTTCTAACAAGTGTTTACACAGGTTCTTGAGGATACTTCTCGGAAAAGGACATTAAAAAGGAGTTTAAATTTTATGTTTGTATTTTACGTTCTTACAATTGTACAAATATTAATCATAGTGAAAACTTTATTTTTGGGGTGTTGGGCGGGGAATATTCTTTACTTACGTAACTCTCACCACGTGTTTAGGCAAAACTTAGGCCGTTAATATTTATATAAAGAATCAAACTGATTCGGATATTTAATCAATTAATTCACACTTTTTTCCATTAGAAATATTGTGCAGTCTTTTCTATCAAAAAATAAACATTCATTTTATTTAATCTTTTCTCCTGTTAACTTTTGTCAAATACAAAATATTATTTGAATAATTTTTTTTAGTATAATTAAAAAAATACTTTTCTTTCCATACATTACACACAAAAGTGATTTTCTTTCATAAAAGAACACTTTTTTCACATATATAATTTTTATACATATTTTATACAACATACTTTTGCTTATTTCTATACATATATATTACGATAATAAAGTCTATATATGCATTTGACATATCATGTTTTATACATTATTCATACTTCTCAAAAAATGATTTTTACCTCCTTCCTCTTTGATAAATTTAGTCTAGTCGGGTACCACATTTTGTGGATTCTGAAGGATGCCTAACACCTTCCCTTCGGAATAATTTGAACTCTTACCTAGAATCTAAACTGGTTTTCGCAGATTAAAACACAAGTCATACATGTCAATAATTAAATAGGTTTCCTTATTTTCCATAAAAATTAGGTGGCGACTCTGTACAAAATCAATTCTTTTAGAGTCCATAAGTCATGCTTGTTTTAACCTTGGTGAAAAATAGGACATGACAGCCCTTAGAATAGGATCCACTGAAATTTCCAACATTTTGATACTTCTTGGCTAACATCTTAGCCTGTCCCACTTGCGCCACACCTCCCACTTGCGCCACTCCTTCAACTTCTTCACATAATTTGATATATCATTAAACCCCTTTCCAATAGAAGTCATCTGTATAGTCAAAACCTGAAGATCATAATTCAAGCCCTTAACAAAGAGACAAATCCTCTCTTCCTCAGTAGTCAACAACGGAGTAGCATTACGAGATAAAGCATGAAACTTCACCTCATAAGATGCAACAATCATATCACCTTGTTCCAAAGCCAAAAACTCATCTTTCTTACTATCACGAAGGGCACGGGATACATACTTATCCAAAAACAGAGCATGGAACTGTTCCCAAGTCAAGGAGGCAAAACAGGTGACCGACATTCAACATATGCCCTCCACCACTGCTTAGCATCTTTCTTCAGTAGAAATGTCACAAACTCAACCCCATGTTGCTTCATAGATCATGTTCAGTACCAGTCATCACAGAACCCAAAATCGGGCAAGAAAAAACATCTGTGCCCGAAGTCTCATCCATCCTAGGAGCCATAGCAACAGTAGGGTGCATAACTGGAGCCTGGTATGCCGGAACAGTGGGGGTGGCTCCAGTCCCAGCCAACCCGCTCAGAAAAGCTAACACTTATTGAATGCCCTCAGCATACATGGGAGGTAGAGTTGTAACCCCAATTGGTGCCGCCATCTGGGGCTCCATCTCCTACTCTTTTGCTGCTTCTGTCTCCTTATAATGATCCTGAGGTAGGGGAGGGGATATTGCCCTCTCATAAGCCTGACCAACATATGCATGAACTCCACCCCTGGCGGGTGTGGCTCAACCCCATCCTCTCCTTCCTCTCCCCCTCACTCATTTTCTTTCTCTCACGACTGGCACCTCAGCTAGAGCGGCCGGTGCAGGGGCTGCTGCTAGGGTTCTGTTAGACCTAGTACTCACCATCCACAGACAAAAGAGTGAAGAGATCAGATACCAATTTGGATCACCAAATATCAATTGGAATCAAGCCATAGCAAGAAAGAAGCAAGAAAGACAGATTTTCTAAAGCCCTATAGCCTTCCGAAGAAAAGTACAGATGTCTCTGTACCATTTTGCTAGACTCTACTGGATCCATTTTGGTACAATGAGATCAACAAAACCTAGGCTCTAATACCAAGTTTGTCACAACCCAAACCCATCGTGAGTGGCACCCACACTACTCACCCGGTGGGAGAACCAATAACCCTGGAAGCATTGAACAACACTTAGATAGAATATGAAAACTATCCCATAAATAGTTTAATAAGTAGCCAATCCAACAACTTAAGAAAAGTTGAAACAAAATACCAAATTGAAATCCCCTATAACCCGAAAGTCGATGTACCAAAACATACTACGAATGTCAAAAAGGGATGCAACCCCCAAAACTAAAGGAAAGTAACAAGTCCAAACAAAGGACAACGTCTAAGGAATATAGATCTCATGGTAACCCGGATATGATGCTCTCCCTGAAATCCAAAAACCAGCTGTTGAAGTCACAAGTAAGGTCTCAAAGAATCAGCTGGAATGTGCTGCACTCACAGAACTAAATGTAGGTGTAGTATCAGCACACAATAAAACATAGTGTACTAGTAGGGTCATCGGCTAACCCAAGATGAAAATATGGACACTCAACCAAAATATAGTACAATTAGCTAACACATGCTCCAACGTTATACATTCAACACATAAGTACAAATGACATTTAAGAGGCAACACCAACAAGTTAACAAATATCACTAAGTCAAAGATAGTTAATTCAATTCAAGATAAATAATCTAATATCAAACATAGCAATTACAGTTTCCCTGATCCACTCGAGGAACCGTCACACTATTACATACCTTGTAACCCGTACATACATGCTAAGGGTTGTATACCCACCCTCTGGCTATGACCTACAGGGAACAATTACTATTCATGTACTAAAACCCCAGACATAAGTGTCTGTAATCCTTAATCCAACAATAACCTGTGAGTCCCAAATACCAAAACATTCCACAATTCACAATATAAGGCAGGCCAAGTCATAAAGAAAGCAAACAATACATGGACCACAATCATAAGTATACATTAACCAATCACACTACAAAGTAGTTAATATGTACATATAATACAAGTTGGATTAATTACACCACCATCACCTACCTCGAACCAAGCTTGCATATCTCTAAGCCAGAGTTTTACCTTTCCGTGCCCTTTTCATTTGTTTGTAGTCTAAAACATACATACAAATACCGTATTAACGAAATGAACAAACATGGATGGATTTATGACTCATCCCCATCCCCCTAAGGTCAGTTCATGATCGTTCCCTTATTGTTCTAGGGCTATTTTCCCCGTAATTCACCTAAAACTATCAATTTCATGAAGTGTTTAGTGAATTAATGGAATGCAAAGCCAATTTTATGGTTAATAAATAAAAATCATTAACCTAATGCTTATTTTCACCCCTTGCACCAGCAATCATCCAAAAATTCACCCTAAACCCTTCCCGAACTCCGTAATTTAAGAATTAGTAAGTAATTACAAGTTAAAGGGAATGAAATTCTTACCTTGACGAAGTTAAATGGAGGAAAACTTATGATTTTCATCCTAAATCTCCCTTTTCTTGTCCCAAAATGAGTTTAGAAAATATAAACTATTTTGGGAAAAAAATACCATTAAACTGTGGTTTCTACTGCTATAGCGGTAATTTCTACGCTATAGCGGTGTCGACGAGACAATAAGTCAGTCTTTACCCAAAATTCTCACTTTTTACAACACACTATCCTAAGACATTCCAAACGATGCCCTTTACGCTAAGGTCAATTCTGGGAGTTCGACTAACCCAAATTAAGTTCCGTAAAATTCAATGAATTTTTTTATCTCTTTAGCTAACTAGGAATTAATACCATTTCCGCCGAACCGATCTAAATCATTCCCAGATTTCCCTAGGCTACTCCTCGCTCCTGAATGAGGCGAAACTAGCCAAGCTTGAATTTGTAACTTCCAAATCGGAAGGAATTTAGACACGAGATTTTAAACGTACGAATTACACGTAACGACGAAGAGGGTCATTACACTTAGATTACTAAAGAACTCTTGGTTCATAGAAGCTTTAAACTTCACCAATTGTTCTGTGAGTTTAATCTTATTTTGTCTAGGTCTGGTTCATAGTCTACGAGACACCAAATTCGACGCATTATGTTCATTTGTGAAAACACAACAAAATATCTTATATTATTTTATTCCTTATGGAGGATATTGTAGGAAAAATAATTTTAATAGCTCAAAATAAGATATTAATTATATTGATTATTATTTTCTACCTATTATTAATAATCCTTACTTACCTCTCCTAATAAGTATTATTATAATATCTTTTAAGACATTGATTATATATATTATGTCACCTTAATGAGCATTTTCAAAAGAAGTAATTTGAATGTTATTCCAACATAAATGAGACCTTTGGTTAAATGCTTTAATAGTATTGATTACAATTTTAATTGTAAATTGACTTGGTCAATAGTAATGTTTTTACTACTCTATATATAATATTTTTGTGTTCATCTTGTAAATAGGAAGATAAGATACAAATAACAAAGAAATACTTTTTCTATCTTATTTTGTGTTGCTGGATTTTTTTAAAGTTAAATCTTTGTTAGTTTCTGGTTCCTAGTTTAATATTAAAAGAGCTTGTTGAATTCTGGGGGATACACCTTAACCGGTGAAATATCCTTAATGACAGTGACAGAAGAACGCCTCAAGCTAGAGAATTTTCGTGATCCATCAATAATTTACAACAGGTACTTCCCCTGTTCTAAATAAATGGTGTTTTTAATTTGAGCACACCACTTAAGAAACTTGATAAGTCCCTTGAAAAAGTTGTAATTCATTATAGTAGTTTTTCTTGATTATGTTAAACTAACTCTTTTTATATCTTCTTGATGATAATCACCACTTGTTTAAGAAAGAATGGAGTAATTGTTCTTTAATCCAAGGACAAAATTGAATTTTGGAAGCTAAAAGAATGATGATATTGCTCCATATACACCTCAACTATAAACTACTCGTTGAATGAATAATGGAACTTTTATCAAGAACTAGAAGCGGAGCTAGGATTTGAGGGTTGGGGGTTCTAAATTTTACGACGGGACAACGACTTCAAGCCAATGAATAACAATCCCAAATTAACCAACAGGTACCAATATTTTTATATATTTTAAAAAGGACGAACTACTTAAATTCTATATAAAGTTCTAAAATATTTTTAGTAAAAGATAAATAATTTTTCTTTTCTATAAATTTTGAACCTTTTTTTTAGATATAATCTTCAACATTGTTTTAAGTGAAAATAAAATTATTAATTAACCATTAAAATTTTTGGGCCTAAAATAAATATTTTACAGTCAAACCTCTCTATGGTATCAATGTTTGTCCGAAAATTTTATGGCTGCTATAGAGATGTGTTGTTATATATGTATACTGATATTCGATGTTCATATCTCATTTAGCAATTATAAACAAAAGTATGCAAAATTAGAAAGAGCATGAATATAAAAAATGCAAACATTAGTAGTCTTTTCATCATAAAGTTATGAAATAACTTATGTGCACCATTTAAATACAATTTTTCTCTTTAAATTAGATATTCGTACTTAAAATTTACTCTATGTATGACATTAATGATGATTACTATAAATATGTTGATATTTTATTTTGTACATAATATATTTTTTTGCAAAATATTTGAGTATGTTGTTATAGAGAGGTAATTTTACAAAGAGTGTAGCGCTATAATAAAAGTCATTGTTGTAATGAAATATCGGTACACTCAGAAGAAAATCAGGTCGCTATAATAAAAGTCATAACCGATTGTTAATGTTATATTTCAAACAATGTAACTCCTCCCCTGCCAAGAAATGCATCCCTTCATATGAAACTGTTAGTTTGGGGATAGTTGGGTTTATTTCGTTAGGATCAAAATAGCATGGTTTTATGCGGAAGCTAATAATTGTAAATTATAGCATTGATAAATCATGAGACGATAAATAAAACTATACTAAGAAAAACAATAATTTTGATATGGTTTGGCCAATAGTTGGTCTACACGGGAAACTAATATAAATCTAGCGAGATAATAATCTCCCCTTAACTAAACTATTTAATCCTAAAAAGTACATTGACTTAAATGTCTATTGAGTTAAATTTCTTACACAAAAAATAGTCGCTTAAAGAAAAATAACACATTTATTACCCATATTGTCCATTTGGTCGATGTTTCTTCTTCTTCTTCTTCAAGGTTTAGGTTCATAACCTCCAAGGACCAAGATACTCTTGGCAGGAATACCTAAAAGGTTTCTACATAAAAGAATTACTCGTCCAAACTTAACCTTATTGTAAAGTTAGTTATACATCATATATACATTTTATATACTATTTATACAATATCGATATATTGCATATTGATATACATTACATAACTATTTATACAATATTGATACATTACATATACATGCGACCATTTTTGTTGTATTTTTTTTTTTGGTCGCTAGTACACTTTTGGGCTATTTTTGATGTAAAAAAAATGGCTATATTTGTTGCAAACTAATTACTTTATTGTATATATATGAAATTTTTTCAAATCTACATCTACAATCTACATCTACATCTACATCTACATCTACAATATATTAAAAGTGTTAAGGGCCTTAAAAATATTGTTTGAACTTTTTACCCTTCATTAAAAGACTCTGTTTTAGATAAATATTGTTTGAATTTTTTGCCCTTCATTAAAAGACTCTGTTTTAGATAAAATCGTCTTTTCACCTTTTTCTCAAATTATTATTTAATTATTAAACACAAAATATATGGTAAATTAATGTTTTTAGGTTTTTTTTCCTTATGTATATGAAAAAAGAGTCTTAAATTATTATAACTTATCTCCTTGTATCGTGAATCCACTTTCTTTCACAGAAGTGTTCATCTCTCTATAAGTGTGTGTTGCTTTTGCTAGATTGTAGTTCTGCTACTTGCGATGTACGATTATGTGTACAGATTCCATGTTTAAATTTCTTTATGGCGCATGTAATTCTTATACATTTACATCCAACTCATGTACTCATAATTATTAAACGCTTTAAATTTTGAGGCATAATTATTAAATCATTATTATTGCAATATTTTCATATACTATATTTTATTTTTATATGGTGATTTTATTCGTTTTACTTGGAATTGCTCGTGATACTTTTTCTACTTTGATTTCGTCTTTTTTTAAAAAAAAATAAAAATTACGAGTTTCTGGATTAGTTTTTTTGAAGTATTATTATAGTTTATTTTGATAAGCTGTATGGCTTCTAGAATTATTAAGTGTAATTTTATATTAGGTTTGTTTCAAAGTCTTTTTCATCAATAGTTGTCACAAATTTATCAACTTTAATTGTATTGTTATGATATTTCGATTATTGTATTGTTTTGTTGCAGGTTATGTTTTGTTGCTATCTGTTTTGTTTTTTTTGTTTAATACAAGTGGTAGATGAATGTTCGGTCTGGCTTTAATAAATTTTTGTGTAAAGATTAGGTTAATCGTTTTGTTATGATATCTCGATTATCATATTGTTTCGTTGTAGTTTCTATTGTGTTTGTATCTGTTATTTTTTCTGCTTAATACAAGTGGTAGATGAATGTTGGTCGGGCTTTACGCAATTGTTGTGTAAAAAATAATTTTATTAAATATTTTTTTGAACTTTTTGTCCTTTATTAAAAAACTCCTCACTGGACAAAATCGCATTTTCACTATTTTCTCAATTTATTATTTAATTAAATTAAAGACTCCTAAAATATATAGAAAGAGGCGTGTGTATGAATAATCAAGAACCTAAAATATATGGAAAGAAATTACATGTCTACTTTTAATATTAAGAAAATAATTTATATTGATATGTGTAATTTAAGTAAGATTTATATAAGGTAAAATTCTAATAATATTAATATTAAAATTCTAAATAGTAAAACTTTATAGTTTAAATAAGAAAAAAATTATGCAATTTTTTACGGCCGTTTTTCCTTTCCTTATTTTCTTTTCTTTATCCTTTTTACGGCACATTAGTTATGCTTATTGTTTTCAACTTAGCTTAGGACTTTTTAATTAATCACTAAACAATAAAGAGCTCAAGAAGAAAAACAAACTATGAGAAAATCATACTTTGTCATATACTATATTTTATTTTTCTTTGGTGATTTTATTCCTTTTACTTAAAATTGTTCGAGATACTTTTTCTACTTTGATTTCGTCTTTTTTTTTTTTTTTTTTTTTTTTAAATTGCCGGCTTCTAGATTAGTTGTTTTTTTGAAGTATTATTACAGTTTATTTTGATAAGCTGTATGTCTTCTAGAATTATTAAGTGTAATTTTATCTTAGGTTTGTTTCAAAGTCTTTTTCATCAATAATTGTCACAAATTTATCAACTTTAATTGTATTGTTATGATATTTCGATTATCGTATTATTTTGTTGCAGATTATGTCTATTTTTTCTGCTTAATATAGGTGGTAGATGAATGTTCGGCTCGGCTATAATAAATTTTTATGTAAAGATTAGGTTTAATCGTTTTGTTATGATATCTCGATTATCATATTATTTTGTTGTAGTTTCTATTATGTTTGTATCTGCTATTTTTTCTGCTTAATACGAGTGGTAGATGAATGCTTGGTCGGGCTTTAAGCAATTGTTGTGTAAAGGTTAGACTTAACTGTACTGCACTGATATCTGAATTATCATATTGTTTTGTTGTAGTTTCTGTTCTATTGGCATCTACTACTTTTTTTTCTTAATACAGGTGATAGATGAATGTTCGATTGGGCTTTAAGAAACTTTTGTGTAAAGATTATTTTCTCAACACTATCAACAAGAAGGTAGATTCATGATTTTGTTTTGTCAATTCAGTTGGCTTTACCAATTTTTTTGGAAATATATTGCAACAATCAGTGTCAAGTATAAAATAAAATCATGTACTAAATATTTTGGGATAAGCTCGTTCCCATGGACTAATATTTACTAATATTATGGAGTAAACTTTGCTTTTGTTATATGTAGAAATATCCACTACTGTTGATTGTAATTTGTAATTATAGCCCCGTCCCCTCAAACATTAGTAGCGGCTCTGCCGATTTCTTAAATTGAAATGAATTAATTAAGCATATTATTAATCTAATATAACTATTCTTATTTACCAAAAAGAAAAAGATTGATAATATTTTTCTACTATATAATAAGTGCCAAGTAGTCTATGGCGCTGCACTATAAATTCATTTCCTTTCTTATACTCCTCAGCTCACGGTGAGACATAATCCTTTTATATGTATACTAGCTGTGAGATGGCCGTGTAAGGAACGGGCCCAATAATTTGAAATCAAATACTAATAAATATTTTTTTAAATTATAATGTTAGTTAAACTGTTAATAGTATTTATAAATGAAAATAATATTTTCTTCATCTCAATTTATGTGACACCTTTCAAATTTTGTGATTTAATCAAGTTTTTCTTTGATCATAATTTTTTTATATATCTTTTAAATATTTTGAGAATGGCGAGATTGACGAGGATGTCTCGCTCCGTATTGGTGCAGGGTGGTTGAAATGGAGGCTCGCTTCAGGAGTTCTGTGTGATAAGAAGGTGCCTCCGAAGCTTAAAAGTAAGTTCTACAGAGGAGTCGTCCGCCCGGCTATGTTATATGGGGCGGAGTGTTGGCCAGTTAAAAACTCCCACATCCAAAAGTTAAAGGTAGCGGATATGAGGATGTTGCGATGGATGTGTGGACTTACCAGGAAGGATAGGGTTAGAAACGAGATTATTCAAGAAAAGTTGGGAGTGACTTCGGTGGAGGATAAGATGCGGGAAGTGAGGTTGCGTTGGTTCGTACATGTGACGAGGAGGTGCACGGATGCTCCAGTACGGAGGTGTGAAAGGTTGGCGGTGGATGGCTTTATGCTGGGTAGAGGTAGGCCGAAGAAATATTGGATGGAGGTAATTATGCATGACATGGCGCAGTTACAACTTACAGAGGACATGACCCTTGATAGAAAGATGTGGAGGACGCGTATTAGGGTAGAGGGTTAGTGGGTAGGAAGGAGTCTGTATTTGTAGGAAGTAGTGTTTGTTTGTTTTCGTGCCTGTTGTTTCTTGGGCATATTCTTGTTCGTGTTGTTTTGGAGATGTTTGTAACTTCGAATAAATAGTCTATAGTGATACTTTGCGGGTGTCTTCAGTGGCGGACCCAGGATTTCCATTGAGGGGGTTCAGAAGTGCACACACTAACTAGCCGAAGGGGGTTCAAGATCTACTATATATACATAAAAAATAATTTTAACCATGTATAAATAGTGTAATTTTCCGTCGAAGGGGGTTCGGATGAACCCCCTCATTATATGCTAGGTCCGCCACTAGGTGTCTTGCCTCCTTTCGTATATAGCGATGTGTTATCTCTTCTTGTTGTTCGTTTTTTTTATGACTTTTGTTTGCTATTTGTTATTTGTTCTTAGCCGGGGGTCTATCGGAAACAACCTCTCTACTTATCTGAGGTAGTGGTATGGACTGCGTACACTTTACCCTCCCCAGACCCCACTTGGTGGGAATACATTGGGTATGTTGTTGTTATTGTTGTTGTCAATTTTTGTGACTTGTAAATATTTTTTACATAATTTTCAAACATGTACATGTTCTTTCAAAAATATTAAAGATTTTATATCTAAATTTCAAGTGAAAATAAAATTGTTTAACTTTTAAAAAAATTCGAATTGTGCCATATAAATTAGAATAAATTTTTTTAGGATTTTAACACACTGCAAAAGCTTCATCAGATAGAGCTTTGCGCGCTTACAAAGGTATTAGTACATTATTTGATCTATCTTCTTTAATTAAATGCATAATAGTAATTTGGATTTAATAAAATGAAATGCAACAAACCGGTGCTCTTGTGATGTAGGTGGTGGAAAGAATTGGATTTTGCAAATAAATATTCATATGCAAGGGACAGATTGGTTGAGTGTTACTTTTGGATATAATGAGTGTATTTTGAGCCTCAATATAGTCGTGCGAGAAAAATGATGACAAAAGTACTCCAGATGGCCTCCTTCACTGATGACACTTTTGATACTTATGCAAGATTTGACGAATTTGTGTCTTTCAACGATGCAATTCTGAGGTAAAACATATCTATTTCACGTAAATTAATCTTTTCACAATTCCTTACAAATAAATGTGAAAAATTAAACATGTTTTCTGTTTTGTTATTGTGAAATTAAATTCTATATACACACACAAGAAGCAAAAATTTAATTAGCTTGTGATTTTGGTATAAATCTTGTTTTCTAGATGGGACACTAATGCGATCGATTCAGTACCACCATATCTAAGACATGCTTATCAAGCCCTTCTTGGCATTTACGATGAAATGGAACAAGTGTTGGCCAAAGAATGTAAATTGGACCGTGTGTACTATGCAAAGTATGAGGTAATATTATTGTTTACCTAATCCACATAAATATATATCAATTAAGTAACATGAGGAATCTTGGGCAGAATTGAGTGTAGGGTGACAAATAAGTTTTGAAATTAAAATTGGTGACAAGTTTGACCAACCCAAGTCAAATTTTTAGTTAATTTGACAAATAGTTGTTGCATGTCATTAACACTAATGACAAAATTGTCACATCTACTCAATAATTAAAACTTGTGTCACCTTTTTTTAATTTTCAAACTTTTTTGTCACCCTTAATTAAAAAGAAAATCCTGGTGTTCCAATTGTTTGATTGCCTGGATTTTCACTTTATTAGTGTAAATTTAATTCTTCATGTTATAATTCCTCCTTATTTTCCCTTACCCCTTATATATAACCACATTTCCAAAAAAAAGAGATACTGGTATTGCTTATCGTGTAGATTAAATTACTCACTTCTTTTTAGATGAAAAAGTTGGTGAGAGGCTATTTTAAGGAGGCCCAATGGTTGAACGCTGGCTATACTCCAAAATATGAGGACCACATGGAGAATGCACTTGTAACCTCTGCCTATATGATGTCATCAATAACTTGCTTGGTCGGTATAGAGGAATTTATATCAAGAGAGACTTTTGAATGGTTAAAGAATGATCCTTTGATAGTTCGAGCTGCCTCACTGATTAGCAGAGCAATGGATGATATTGTTGGAGATGAAGTAAGTACAATAATAACAATAATTTCTTTGTTTTCAAAAGATAAGAGTAAGAGCCCATTTGGTTTAGTTGAATTTAAGAACCTGTTTGACCAAACGGCTAAAAACTGCTTTTCTGTCTGTGATTTAGTTAAATTTAAGAACAATGTGAGTTGGGTCATGGAAGTTTTTCTGTCCCTGTGAAGTTTGAATATACTCGTGGTTTGCATAGAATACATCTTAATTGGTATGTCTAATTAAGTGACTTAAAGATTTTTAGTCCCTCCAATATTGTAATGATACTACTACTAATAAAGAAGCAGAATGGTGCACATATCATTGAGAAGAAAAAATTAACTACTAATACTATTACTCCAGCTATCATAATAAATTATAAAAAGAGAAAGAAAGAAACGAAATAGTTCCAGTAGCATGAAGAACAAAAGACGTTGAATAGTTTGGATTCAGAAGGACCATATTGCATGTATTGTACTATATTTTCTTCAAATTGGCTTAAAAGTTAGTTATGAAGCCTACAATATAATTTTAGAAAAATATTTAAAATGTATAATTATATATACTGACAATATTTAAATTTATTTCATGTAGTTTGAACAAGAAAGAGAACATGTGGCTTCAATTATTGAATGTTGCATGAAAGAATATGGAGTTTCAAAGCAAGAGGCCTGTGTTAAATTCTAGAAAGAAATCACCAATGGATGGAAGGACATAAACAAAGAATTCTACCGTCCAACCGAGGTACCAATGTTTGTCCTTGAACGAAGATGGATACACAAACTCCAAAGGCGAAGCTAAAACCATGATGAACTCGTTACTGGTTGAATCTATCAAAATATGACGATAAAGATGAAATTACACCCTCAGTCACGTATGTGGAGCAAAATCAAGCATATAAAAAATTGAAGACCTTTTATATGCGGCTCATAATATATGAAACGTTAATTCCTCGGGAATGTTTGAAATAAACAAATTGTTTTGAATTTATTAACCAAAGTGTGGTTGGATTGTCTTTTTTCTCTTAGGTTCTTTCAAAAATATACAAAACTTAAGTTGTATTAAATCTTGTTTTATTTCAGTTCCAGTTTGTTTGGATGGTTGTTACCCATCATTTTATAATGATGTATCATAATCGTTTTGGATTATATTAATGTATTGTATTATTGTGATCATAAAGTTTGAATAAATTGCATCTTTGTTGTGGTTCAATAATAGTGAAATAGTGACGTTAAACTAGGAAAATGATGACTTTAAATTAGTGAAATAATGACTCGAAATTGTAATAAGAATTGTGAACTATTCACTTTAAACTAGACTTTCAAAATGGGCTTGGCCCGTGAGGTCGGCCCAACCCAACCCTTTAATTAAGGGGTAAACAACATAAATCTCAATAGTTTTGTGCCTAATTACAGAAAATTTCGACATTTTGAATATTTACAGAAAATCTCATTTTTTGGGCTGTCGTAATACATAATTCGTTCCCGATACATTCCGTTGAGATACATAATTACCCACACTGTAATCATTCAAAGATACATAGCGTATATATCTTTCAAACAAAACCCACACTGATATACAACACTTATGTATCTTTAAGACATTGATGTAACCTGATACATAATTGTTATGTATCAGACTGAAAAAGTAAGAGGCAAATACATATTTTTAGAGAGAGAAACTGATAGTTGGGATTTTTGTAATTACTTTGTAAGGATGAAGATTTGTGTAAATATGGTAAGTCAAGGTGTATGTTTATGCTATTTTTCCTTAATTAAGTGGGGTTGTGCTAAGTTTTTTCAGCCCATTTAGTAACGAGGCTTATAAGCCCAGCCTCACTTGGCCCGTCTGCCTCATAGGCCTAACCCGTTAGCCTCAGAGGCCATCTCGTGGGCCGGAACTTTAAAAATAATTATTAAATATTTTTAAATTGGTCTTTTATTTGTTAGGAATTAGGATTTTGTCAGTAAAAAAATGTAAAATCCAAGTACTCAGGCCCAACACAACCTTTAAAACATCTTCTCCTCCTAAGTACGCAACATTTCTCAAATAGAGAACTTCAAAAAGTTGCCATTAAAATTGGGTAGGGAATTGAGTTTATTAAAATTGAATTGGAGATTGAAATTTGGGGTCAAATTAAAATCAATTTAGGCTAAAATTGACACAAAATTGGGTACAAATGGCTAAAATTTAAATAAATTAGGGAAATTAAATTAGGCCACTATTTAATAAATAACAATAATAACAGAAATTAATCAATGTCATAAAAATCATTATTTAAAAATAAATCATGTATATAAAATTAATGTTACATAAAAAATATTATATAGAATTGACGGTAATAATGATAATTTGGAAATAAGTTATGTACCCGTAAAAATACAAATTTTAAGAAATTCTATAATAATAATAATAATAATAATAATAATAATAATAATAATAATAATATACTACGCATTTGTAAATTATGAGTGTGCATATTTGTGAAAATAATTTAGTAAATATTAACAAAAAATTATATAAAATATTATATTTAAATTAATAAATTAAATGTACTATATATAATATATATAAAAAAATGACATACTTCAAAATTATGAATGCGAAAAGTCAAGGTTTATTTGATACTAAAATAATAAGTAAAGCAATAATTAATATTCAAAACTAATTATTTTTATAAAATAATAGCCTGAGAGGAATATCGGGAGGTCAAAATTGGGTGTCAACATTAACTACTACTTATAAGTTAAATAAATAAATAATAATAATATTATATATATATATATATTAAAAAAAAAAAAAAAAAACCACCCCCTCCCCGTCTGGCCTTCTCCATCATCTTCTCCACTCTTACTTCATTTTCTTCCCCATTTTAAATCTCCTCCCATGTTTTCTACTTTTTCTCTTCTTTTTGGATTTGTTTTGTTCTTAATTTTGAATTTGATTTATGCTAGGGTTTGATTTGGTAGAAGGGACGGAGAAGGGAGAGAAAGGTATGGTGGTAGAAAACCACCGGAATCACTGCAACCTCACACATCCATCCAGTCATTGAGTTGTTATATTTTTTTCTACTTCTTCTTTTGTTGTGTGCTTTTTTAAGATTCAAATTCTTTAACAGTTTTAAAGAAAATAACTTTAGATTCGTATTAATTTTATCAGAAAAAATGGTGTTTCACCGAAATTCTTTTTGACCCAAATAGTGTTTCACCAGTATTTTATTCTATGAAGGATTATTGTAATACTCCCTCTGTCCCAATTTATATGACATACTTTCCTTTTTAGTCAGTCCCAAAAAGAATGACACATTTCTATATTTGGTAACAATTTAACTTTAAAATACCCATTTTACCCTTAATGAAATAATTTACAACCACACAAATATCTCTGACTCATTTTAGACCACAAGTTTTAAAAGTCTTCCTTTCTTTCTTAAACTCCGTGCCAAGTCAAAGTACATCACATAAATTGGGACGGAGGAAATAATTAAAAATACTATATAGTATGATGTACCTGTTATATGATATACGTATGTATATATGTTTTACGTTTTGTAAGATAGAGATAGAGATGAGTAGTAGAGAACAATCCGACATAGATAAACTGGACAAAGTTAAATAATGAGTCAAATTACAGGCGAGGAGTTGGGGAAGACAGTGAGGGAGATTTTAATTTTTTAAAATATATTTTCATGTTTGGATTTTTTATTTTGTTGACATGTCACTTTTCAATTAGCCTTGTAAATAAATTTCTTTGCTTCACGCGTGTCCAAGATTTGTATTATACTTATGGTGCTATGTCAGCAAAAAGTGAATAGATACATGTTTTGAAAAATATAAATGTTCAATAGGTACAAGAGTGAGTTGAGGTGTTCAAGTGAAATATCCAAACAAATTTAAGGGTCTGTCGATGACTTAAGTCTATATATTTGTTTGTATTTACATTCAGGGGAAAAAAATAAATAAAAGAAGAGGAAGAGAGAGAGAGTACAAAAAGAAATAAAAGAGGAAGAGCGAAAGTACGTGACTATCACTTAATTTTTGGGATAAAAAAATATTCATCCCCTAAAAAGGGGACAAGTTTTTGTTTGTTGATTATTTAGTGCCAATTAATCAAGGTTATTTTTTTACTAATTATTATTGGAGTGCAATATTTTATGAGGGTTGTACTTATACGTCAATTCCTCCTTTCGGGATTTTCTCCCATAAACACAAGAGTAATGAAAGGCTTTAAAGGCCCAAAACTAATACCCACTTAATAGGTCGGCCCATGAATCCAGCCCATCCTACCTACCTAAAGCCCACCCCGCTACTATCTTATAAACTGCTAAAACCTAACACTAATTTTCTTTAGCAATCTCGCCGTCGTCGTCTTCGGTGCTTCTTAAGCTCCCTGTAAGTTCCTAATCTATTTGATTTTCAGGTTTTAAACAAATAAAAAGCACTAGAATCATGAAATTGTTTAATATCTTTTTTGATCTGATATAATGTAAAAATTGTGATATGTCAGTTATTATCTTCCTAGTCATTTACGTTCATAGTGATGTTGGTGTGGATTCGTGTGTTTGGGCTCTTGGTGATATGGAAGCTATTTTATTGCCCTAGTGAAGAAATGTGCGAAGTATTAGAAATGCCACTTTTGGGTTGCGAATTTGAATTTGGTATTAGAAATATCCATCTCACAGCTCTGTTGTGTTTGGTTTTAGCGGGTAAAGTGAAAGTGGAGCTTAGTTTTGTATGAACTTGTGTTGTGCCCTTTTTGTTCCATTTTATCCTTTACCTTCTAGACTCGGTAGATAATGGGTCTCTCCCTCTGTCTTTATGTTTATGTCCATTCCTGAGATCATATTTCCCTAGGTCTTACTATACTCTCCGTTTCAATTTGTTTGTCTTATTTGAACTTGGCTTAAAGTTTAAGAAAGTAAAAACACCTTTGAATGTCCTTGAACTAAAAAATATGTAGAATGTACACCAAAATGTCTCTATCCGCTGCAACAAGGACTTCGGAAATGAGTGTTGTGCGTGCCTCGGCCAATACCACCGTTACCGTGGACCAGCCCCTCTTCAGTATAGACTGATCTTTCTTTAGACAGATTCATTCCAGAACAGATAACCTAACTTAGAATCAGAATTGCGCTTCGCACTATCACTAGAGCGAACGTCGACCAGAATTGCTACCCTGTTAGGGCTTGTGGACTAAGCAAGAGATCTTATTTTATCCTTAAGGATAGCGGGGGGAGAATCAACTGGATCACCAGTAAAGAACCTCTACCTAAGAAAAAATCCTAAGAGAAGGAAAGCTGCTGGCAGAGGGTGTAGAAGTGACACACCTTCGTGAATTTCTTGAGTGTAGCATACTGATTCTTATCGAGATTGGGTTGGTGTTCAATGTGGGCAGTCTCCTCGATAAAAATAATTAGTGAAAAAGGACTTACCTCGGTTCTTTACATTTCACATTTGATTTTCGCCTAATTTGAATTCCTTTCCTATGTTCTCAAAACCCTTCGCCTTTTTACTGGAATTTTCTGCGATCAGTTTTTCAGCTATTTAATTTTGTGGTCTTAAACATATCACGTAGAAAGTTGGAATTAGAAAGTTTCCAAAAAGTGTAAAGAGGGATTCTTTTTTAAACAGACTAAAAAGGAAAGTAAAAAAAACAAATTGAAATTGAGGGAGTGTTTTTTTTTTGTGTGTGTGAAATGCTACTCTTTGTAGTCTGTTTTTTGTTAAGTCATCATTCGATGCTGCTTTGCCAGGGGATCTGCTCCAAGTCCCCTTCCTCACTTCTAAATAATTTAGCCTAATTATTGTATTTGTTTGAAACAGAATTATTGTAGAAGATGGTACGAGTAAGTGTGTTGAATGATGCTCTTAAGAGCATGTACAATGCTGAGAAGCGGGGAAAGCGCCAGGTCATGATTAGGCCTTCTTCAAAAGTCATCATCAAGTTTCTCATTGTCATGCAGAAGCATGGTACTTTAGCTTGTGCAGATTTATTTCAATGCTGATTAATTCTTATCCTCTCTTTGTTCTTACATTTTCCATCTTTGTGTAGGGTACATTGGAGAATTTGAGTATGTTGATGATCACAGGTCAGGAAAAATTGTTGTTGAACTGAATGGCAGGTTGAACAAATGTGGTGTCATTAGTCCTCGCTTTGATGTTGGAGTTAAGGAGATTGAAGGATGGACTGCAAGGTTGTTGCCTTCCAGACAGGTATAATAACATCTACCTAGCTGTGCTGCTCATAAAATCAGTTTGTGGATGCATTCTTTTGATTCATACAAATATATGCTTTTATTCCTTTTAAAAATATATGGGAAGAAGGCTGATGTAGCAAGCCGCTGGTTCTGTCCAGCCATTTTTTTGTGTGTGTTTTCTACTTTTTGAGCTGAAAAAAATATATGGGAATTTGTAATTAATCATAACTTGCAGAATTTAGGTTAGTCATCGTTGTGACAGCTTAGTTGGCTCAATCCCTTATAATTCCTGTTAGATGCTTGTTTTTTCAATTGCCATGGGGTGAACTACTTCTAATGCCAGGAATAAGCTGTTTGTCCATAGAGTAAAATTGAAATCCCAATGCCTCAGGAAGCATCATGACTATTAGTTAGATATTTATATGAAGCTGTATTTTTAGCTGGAAGCCTGAAACATCAGCTTGACCTCTGATAAGGAAAATAGAAATGGTAGATTTTGGTGTCCCCACCTAGAAGGAGCACTAGGAGGGATTGTTATCTTTGTTTTGCACAAATCTCTCTGGCCCTGAAAATATTTTGTTTGTGCAGTTTGGATACATCGTACTGACTACCTCTGCCGGTATCATGGACCACGAGGAAGCTAGAAGGAAGAATGTTGGTGGAAAGGTCCTTGGTTTCTTTTATTAAGCTCCTTGTGTTGACAATGATGAACACCCAGTTTTGGTTTACTTCGGCCTTCATTACAATTGAAATAGTTCTTAGTTTGTTTTCCTTCAATTGTCAGTTGGGTTATTAACTGCATTTCTTGGACAAGAATATATCAGTATTGTGAACTTACATCTGGAGAATATAAGTTATGAGCTTTTGTGTCTTAAATTAATGTGTTTGTTGGAGCCGAGGTGCTTGGCTGCACAAACGTGCCCACTTATTTTGATCTGGATACTGCTGTTGAATGAATTTGTCACACCCATCTTTTGAACTGGATGTGAACATGAACATCCTGAGCTTGGTGTTGTGATAATCAATCAGTTATAACCTTTGTGTCAAGTCAATCTCTGGGAATTATTTGTTGTTAACCTTTGAAGTGCATCAACTGTATTGAGAAATTCTCAAACTGCCACTGAAAAATTATTCTCAAATTATGTAGAAGGATATTATAGCTAGTACAGTTTTTGTCACTTGCAATACAAATTATGTATAACTAGCCTCATTATAACTTTCTGTCTGAGTTGTGTGGGATATTGTCTGAGGGTTCCTCTATTTCTTGCCAACTTCAGATTACTTTTTTTTTTTTTTTTGCTTTTGACATATATTTTCTTTTGATTTCAAATGGATCTTTTTATGGTTAATTACCTAACCAGACAAACTTATACACTGTTTATTCTTTATAGGGATCGTTTAAAAAATTATCAAGCGTAGCTACATTTTGAGTTTTTTTTTTTTTTTTTTTTAACAAATACCCAATACACTCCAATTTCCTCCTTGAAACAATGAACGGCTGTCCCTCTTTCTTTCCCATTCTGGTTTTGCGATTCATGCCAACTATTACCAAGGGTGCAATTGCTGCTGGCATTTTCTCCGTCGAAGAAACAGAAGTCGATCAACCCACATGAAAATCTCATTCTGTAATTCCTTATCAGATTGATCATGATTCACCTTTTTCTACTAATGATTTTGATTATGTAATTGTTAGTCAGATTGATCTTTTAGTTCAACTCCAAGCTTAATGATTTTGTGCAAAAATGGTGGATTATGATCTTATATTTTTCAATTTTAAAAACGATAAATTTTCTGAAATTATTATGATATTTGGAAAGAAGGTGCGACTTTATTTATTAATAACGGATTTTAGCATTCGTACGAAAAATAAACTTCTGATACATCCCTTGTATCAATAATTAAACTTATCCAATCAATACAATCAAATATAAAGTGCAAAAAATGGTTATATATACCATCAAAAGCATATATAAACCATACTCCAGCATCAACAATCAATAGTAAAAAGCAAAAGGATGTATTCAACAAAATTGTACGTGTTGATATAACTATGTGAAGCGAACATTTATAGTATATCCAATAAAATTGTATGTGTTGATACAATTAGGTTCAATGGAACAGATACAATGTATTCAACGAATTCAAAATGAACAAATACAATAATTGCATCTTTAAAACAATAGCTGTGAACCGTAATTAGGCAAATCATCACTATGTTTGATAATTAGGCCTCAGATAAAGAGAAGAGCCCCTAAAAAACTCAAAAAAAATAAAAAATAAAAAATAAAAAAAATCTTTAATGAAGTAATAAAGCTTTAAAGGCCCAAATAAGTAGGCAGATATGGGTCGGCCCATGAATCCAGCCCATCCCTTTTGAAAAACGTAAACAAAACCCTAGGCTATATTATAGCCTGCTAAACCCTTGGAATAACTTTCTTTTGCCTGTGTATGTGAAGCAGATCTTCAGCCTTTTCGCCGCCACCGTCTCCTTAAGCTTCGTGTAAGTTGCTAATGTCTTTGATTTCCGAAAAAGAATTGTGACATTGTGTGATATATTTTCTTTTGATCAGATACAAATTAAATTATGATTTTTTAAGAGCTATTTTATCTTCCTAGACTTTTGGTATTAGTAGTCAATTACGTTTCGTAATCATTTAGTTCGGGTTCTTGTTAGGTTAGGCAGCCCGCAGCAGTAGTATGTTCCAATGCATGTTGTTCTAGTGAAGGCATATTAGTTTAGATGTTATCCAACAGTTTGAATGAAGTATTAGAAATGCTAGTTTTGGATTGAGAATTTGAATTTGGTGAATTGGGGCTGATTGATTGATCTCATAGCTCTTGTGGGTTTGGTTTGAGCTGGTGAAGTGATAAATACAGCTTAGTTTTTGTTTGAACGTGTTGTGCCCCTTTTTTTTTTTTTTAACATTTTGCTTCTAGACTCAGTAGCCAATGAGTCTGTCCCTCTATGTATGTGTCCAGTCCTGAGCTCATATTTCCCTGGGTCTTACATTCATTGTCTTACTATTACTCTATTTTAATGTGTTTGTCTGGTTTTGACTTGACATAGAGTTTAAGAAAGTAAACAAGATTTTTGAATCTCATGCTCTTAAACTAAAGATATTTAGAATGTACCAAAATGTCCTTTAATCTTGTGGGCTTAAACATGCCCCATTTAAAGTTGGAATTAAAGAGTTGCAAAAAAGGAAAGGAGTCATTCTTTTTAAGACGGAGTAAAAAGGAAAGTAAAACAAATAAATGGAAATGGAGTGGGTACTTTTTTTGTGTGAAATGCCACTCTTTGTAGTCTGTTTTTTGTTAAGTTATCATATGATCTCCGAGACCCCTTCCTCACCTGCAAGAAATTGAGCCTGATTATTGCATTGGTTTGAAACAGGATTATTGTAGAAGATGGTACGAGTAAGTGTGTTGAATGATGCTCTTAAGAGCATGTACAATGCCGAGAAGAGGGGAAAGCGTCAGGTCATGATTAGGCCTTCTTCAAAAGTCATCATCAAGTTTCTCATTGTCATGCAGAAGCATGGTACTTTAGCTTGTGCAGATTAGTTTCTATGCTGATTGATTCTAAACCTCTTTGTGTTCTGACTACATTTGCTGTCTTTGTGTAGGGTACATTGGAGAATTTGAGTATGTTGATGATCACAGATCAGGAAAAATTGTTGTTGAACTTAATGGCAGGCTGAACAAATGTGGTGTCATTAGTCCTCGCTTTGATGTTGGAGTTAAGGAGATTGAAGGATGGACAGCAAGGTTGTTGCCTTCTAGACAGGTATAATATCATCTATCTAGCTGTGCACTTCATAAGATCGGTTTGTGGATGCATTCTTCTGATTCATACAAAGTAATTTATAAAAAAGGAAGATGTATATATGCTTTTTATGTTCTAAAAATATATGGGAGGAGTGTTTTGGCCCAAGCCCCTTTTAATTCCTCTAAGATGCTAGTTTTTCAATTGCTACTGAGTGAACTTCTTCTAATGTCAGGAGTAAACCCTTTGTCCATGGAGTAAATTTAAAATCCCAATGCCTTGGACAGCATCATGATTATTAGTTTTCTTGGATTGGGGACCATGGGATAAAATATTTATATGAAGCTGGAACATCAACTTGACCTCTAACTTCTAAATTACTTAATTTGGAAAATAGAAATGGTAGATTTTGTTATCTTATCTCTTGCACAAATTTATCCGGTCCTGAAAATATTTTATTTGAGCTTGCAGTTTGGATACATCGTACTGACCACCTCTGCCGGTATCATGGACCACGAGGAGGCTAGAAGGAAGAATGTTGGTGGAAAGGTTCTTGGTTTCTTTTATTAAGCTCCATTGACAAGGATGAACGAACTCTCAGTTTTGGTCGACTTTGGCCTTCATTACAATTGAAATGGGTTCTTAGTTCTGAGTTTTTCCTTCAATTGTTAGTTGGGATATTAATGCATTTCTTGGACAAGATTATCAGTATTGTAAACTTACATCTGGAGAATATAAGTTTTTGTTTGTCTATCAGTGATTCCTCTTTTATAAGCTTTTTTTGTGTCATTTTGTGTTAGTTGTATCCTAGGTGCTTGACTGCACGAAAGTCCCCACTTATGTTGCTCTAGATACGGCAGTTAAATGGATTTGTTACTCAAGTTTTGAACTGGATATGAACATCCTGAGCTTGGCATTGTGATCACTTGATCAAATAAGTTATACCCTTCTTTGTGTCAAGTCAACCTCCTGGAATTATTGTCTATTGATTTACTTGTTATTCTTGTTACTGTGGTATATGTGTGAATTTTTATATCCTTCTGTTTTCTTTTTATTTGGTATTTTACCAACTAGTGACTTGAGGAATCTATGGATGAGCTTACAGACGCAAGATTTCGTGGAATATTCTTGAGCTACAATTTTTCAAGCGGGAGCAGTGTTATTGGAAATATCCTTAGGTCTATGATTCATTCCTCGACAGCTTCCCTAACCCGAGGATCAGTGTCTATGTTCTAGTTTGGACTACCGAATAGGAGCACAACATGCCTTAGAAATTGTTAAGGAGCAATTCAATACTAGACATGAACCAAAAAAATTTGATCTTAAATAAGAAACCGTTTCGAAAGATGATTTCATCAGTGTTTGTTCATTCAATCTTAGGAAGAGGGAAGAAGAGCAAGCCTTGTTTTCCTTGCAACGAGAAATAACAGTGCCAAAGGTTCTTAGTTGCCCTAATTGTAAAACTGTCATCATGATCGACTTAGCCTTCTTTGCTCGCCTCTATCAGCGCTGCCCCTGCAGCCATGTCCTCCTCCTGCCATGTTTTCCTGTGTCAAGATCCATCAGGTTTTAGAATAAAAAAGAAAAGAGAGACCAAGCAGTGTTTTTCAGGTCTTCTTGTCTTCTTGAAGGTATCTGGCCGTATTGGTTTGCAGTGATAGTTGTATGAGATGATGATCAACGATAGTGGCTGGCGATGGAGGAGTTGGAGTTGGATGTTGTAATTGTAAAGTGGAGGCTGGTGGTGCTGGCTTTGCGGGGCAGCAAAGGTCGATGGTGGTGCGTGCTTGTGCAGTTGTGCGGCGACAGTAGATAGAGTAGTGGTGAAATCAAAATTGTTACATTCAAAAGAAGAAGTGAACAATGTTTTAATGATTTTACGACTTCGTTCGAGATTTGAATAAATAAAATTTATTTAGAGCACATAAAGGATTGTAAAAAAGGAAAATGCATTGATGAGCTGAGAACTACTCCCTCCGTTCGAATTTAACTGTCATACTTTGACTTGATACATATATTAAGAAAATAATGATTGGTATAGTGATTTTACCATATTGCCCCTATTAATTGGTGTTTAGTAATAGGTATTGAAAAATGATTTGGAGAACAAGTAATTAATGCTTAGGGTAAAACATGAATTTTTTTTTTTGTCTTTTCTTGATTTGTCAAAAATGACAAGTAAAAATGGAAATCAAATTAGAAATAAGGGCAAAAGGGCAAATATACCCCTAAACTTTGTGAGTTAGAGAAGATTTACCCTCCATTAAAAAAGTGGAACAAATATACCTCTGTCGTCTATGGAATGGTGCAAACATATTTTTTTTGCCAACAAATCTGCATTTTTTGAATTAAAGAATATTTATCTTGTCTTTTTAAATTAAAAAAAAAAGTCACGTGAATTTTTTTCAACTGATCCGTTAAGTTTTTAACTGACGCACCCCCACCCAAACAAAACAAAAACCCACAAGTTTTTCATAGCGCCTTATAGTGACTCTAAACTTCATCATCATCAAACGGAGCTATGAAAGCAAAGGAATTAACTTCTTGAGAGTTGTAATTGGCTTGCCCATGCAATCAGCAAAAGGCGTCAGGGTCAACTTGAAAATGTTCATGGTCGATATCGATTCCATCCAAATTATATTGCTTAATGATATCTGTAAGAGCAGAGACAACATTTGAAATCCAAGAATCGACTAAAAAAAAGTTTGAAATAGGCACTGATTCCGCCAACACTATCACAATCCCCAAGTTTTTATCAAATTTTGCATCGATTATGAAATTCAACTTTGGCAAAAAAATGCAGCAACTAGATGATCAAAAGAGCATGTGAAAGCTGGCCAGCAATGCAACAAAACACTAGCCTAAACTACAGCTTTAGATGGCCAAAAACGCAGGAATTGGATGATAAAAAATGCAACTTTAGATTGCCAAAGCAATTTTATGGATGCTTTCTGAATAGAAAATCTGTGGGTTTTTCTTTTTGTTTGGGTAGGGGTTGGGTCAGTCAAAAACTTAATGGATCAGTTAAAAAAAAAATCTAAGTGATATTTAAAAAGACAGGGTAAATATTTTTAATTCAAAAAATTCAAATCTGTTAGCAAAAATGATATATTTGCACCATTCCATAGACGACAAATGTATATTTGCTCGACTCTTTTAACGGAAGGTATATCTGCTCTAAATTACAAAGTTGAGAGGTATATTTTTCCCTTTTTTCTAAATTAATAAACTATACCTTATATTTGTTATTTTTTAATAGATGCGAAAAGAGCTAATTAAATAACAGTTACAATGGGATGGAGGGAGTTCTATTCGATCTTCTCATTGATATTAGAAAGCTCTTTCTAATTTTGCCCAAAGAACGTATGCGCTTAGCTAAATTTATTACTCTATTATTATTGTTATTAATATTTGATTTTTATGTGGTAGTGTTACTAGCTGCTGTTTCTTTCGAACAAAGGAAAAGACTCAAATATGCCATCGAACTATTAGAAATGGCTCATTTATGTCATCCGTTATAAGTTTGGCTCATCTATGCCACTGCCATTGAAAGTTTGGCTCATCTATGTCACTGTCATTACAGAATAGTTCATTCGTGCCATTATTTTGTAACGGTGATTTTTGCAAAACCATTTTTGTCACGTGGCCGCTTATTAGAAGTCCACATTACCAAATTCAAATCAACCAATATTACTTAAAATAAAAAATCGGTCCCATTAAAATAAATTTGATCCACACAGTTAGAATAAAGATTGGACTTATTAAAAATAAAAATCAAACCCATTAATTGTGTCGGGTTTTATTTTAATGGGTATTATTTTTTATTTTGATTTAAGTAATATTGGTTGATTTTGAATTTTGTGACGTGGACTTCTAATAAGAGGTCATGTGGCAAAAATAGTTTTGCAAAATCACCGTTGCAAAATAATGACACAAATGAACTTTTCTGTAACAGCAGTGACATAAATGAGCCAAACTTTTAAAGGCGATGACATAGATGAGCCAAACTTATAACGAATGGCATAGATGAACCATTTTCAATAATTCGATGACATATTTGAGCCTTATCCCTTCAAACAAATCTAACCTTTTATTGTGTGACTTCTTTTATGTCCTTTCAATTTGTGGTTCACATGAGGTTTGTCCCAATTAACGTGACGTCTAAATATTAAGGTTATGGCTTTGCAAACATTAAACACGTTTGAAAATGATGGACATGCTCTATCGGCCATACAAATCTGCGATACACGTTCGTCTAGTTTGTATATCATACATAAACAACCTATATTGATATTGACTAGTCTATATATCACACATAAACAACCTGTATGTATATTGTTATCTAAATATCATAATAATATCAATACACGTTGTTTATGTGTGATATACAGACTAGATGAATGTGTGGTTCTAAATTTTCATTCTTTGAGGTCCAATGAAAGTTGAAGATAATACACCAAAGAGGCCTAAAATGTCTTTTTCAGTTGAGAAAAATTAAAAGCACGTGGTCTTATTCATTTTTTCTTTCACCTAGAACCTTGTAAGCTTGAAAATAAATAAATAACAATATCGATGCAGGTTATTTATGTGTTGTATACAAACTAAACGAATGTATGGCTCTAAATTTTCAGTCTTTACGCGCTATCCAACTAAAGTTAAAGAACATAACACCAAATTAAAGAGACCTAAAATGTCTTGTTGAGCTGACAAAAATTAAAGCACGTGGTTGAAGTGAGGTCAAAATTATATATTTCTAGCTATTATTTACCTCATATTTTAGTATTTTTATTTGTCCTTTTCGAGCATTGCTTTTATAGATTGTGCTTAATATTATATTTTTATGTGTAGGATTAAATAGGTGTGAAGATGAAGAGATTTGGAGTTAAAACAAATTAAAGACGGAAGATTATAGAAGGAAATCAAGCAGACAGCTTAATGGAATAAAGCTAATATAATAATGAAATATGACCCTTTCAATTGCAATTTGAAATTGCTTCCAGTGACTGTCCGTTTTGCAGCGTGACACGAAGCATTTGCTCCGCGGTTTGGCCGTGGCACGGAGGATGTTCTGTCCATATTTAATTTAACCCAATTTATTTTGGACGCAGTTATTTTATTTAGGGTTTTTTCTACACCTATAAATATTCCATAAAATCAGTTTTCACACAACGTTTGACCTAGAGAGAGCAAAAATAAACCATCGTGTAGGCCGGAGAATTTTGGTTCTATCTTTTCTTCTCCTTTATTATTTATTTTTACGTAATTCTTTGGATGATTTGTTGTAATTTCTCCATGTCTATGTGGAGCTAAACTTCTCTGTCTAGGATTATGGTAGCTAACTACATGATTGTTTAGTAATTTCTTGATTCGATTTATTTGATTATCATTATAGTTGTTCTTATATTCTTGTGCTTACTATTTTAATGCTTAGCTACCATTAAAATAAATTTATATTCTTATTGTGAACTCGGAAGAAGAATCAATGAGATAGAACGAAGAAGACAGGGAGTAAGATCTTTACTTTAGTAAAATAAAGAATTGATTTGTAGCTAGGATAGGAATATACCTAGATCGCCTTACTTGGTTACAAAACGGGAAGATATATAAATGCATTCGGATTGGATTATCACAACCCCGCTCAACGATGTAGTTGTGAAGCCAATTCGGATAGACGATTAGAGGCTCGAAAGACCATGATCATATAATCAACCTCGTAAATCAACAACTAGATGATCAAATAAGTTTATGAAATTGATACTTGACATGATTGTTAGCGAATCCATAATCCTAGATCGATTCATTCATTGATTGCGTAAAATCTGCTCTTCATCTTGGTTAATTGTTCATTAGTTATTTTCTTTATATTTTTAGTTTAGTTAATTCATAATTACGTCTTTTGGGATTTACTTCTCAAATAAATAATAAGTATTAGTTTAATTTAGAAAAATAGTTAATCGACAAGTCCCTGTGGGTACGATATCTGGACTCTCAATCCTATATTACTTATACGACCGCGTACACTTGCGTGTGCTTTTGGACGCAACAAGTTTTTGACGCCGTTGCCGGGGACTTCAGTGTTAATTGTTTAGCTAGATTAGACTTTTTCTAGTTATTTGTTTGAGTTGTACATAGTTTATTTTTTATACATAGTTATATTTTTATTTTCTTTTACTTTTCTATCATCTTCTTGATATGTCAGCCTGGGATAGATGGTGGTCGAACGGTGATGATTCTTGTTGTTTTTACGGAGGACCCCATTGGGAGAGTATTTGTCAAAATTTTCAGGGGAGTGAGTGGTGTGCACCTACTTAATCCGCTGAATTGGATGTATGCAATATATGTGGTGGTCAGGAGAGGGAAGAAGAATTTCAATCATTCAACTATCATTTTTTGCTTGAGTCAGACAGTGAGAAGGTGTGTAAAAGTGAACATGTGGCATATGGTGTAATTTTGGAAGTGGGACGTATTGGACTTCATTCGAACCACTTTTCTACATTATGTTTGGATGATGACATGGATGTGGAGTCGTCCAGACTAGTGGAGGAGTGGGACGATGAGGAACAAGACTCCTACATTCTGAAGTTTGCACCCGATAAGAGAAGGAACAACATCCCTCACCTCAGGGCCAAGTGATTTAACATGCACCATCCATTACTTGGTTCCTTCATCTTTGTACCACCACCCTATGAGCGAAGCAAAAAGATGGATGTGATGTTGGGGGTGAAATTCATATCCTCAAGGTGGAGGAAAAAATTGATGGGTCATGCCACGACGTTAAAGTAGCCGCTTGTTGGGAGGCAACCCAACGTGTAGTAAGTAGCTTTTATTTTTATTTTTTTGTTTTTATTTTAGTGTCACTTGTTTTTGTTGTTTTTATTTTTGCAGATTTAGGGGAAGTCTGAGTACCCAAAATTTGAAGCTAAGGAACACGTTTGAGCTTAAGTGTGGGGTGCGCGCGACCCTTACTGAAAATTGAAGAAACATGCTTCTAGCAATGCCCTAGAGGGCCTCAGAGAGTATCTTTAACCCTTGTTTTACTTTATTTATTGATTTGAGGGCAAAGCATGATTTTAAGTGTGGGGTGGGATGTCTTCCAATATTTGTTTAGGGTGATGTATGCTATAGGATTTTCTTTTATTATATTTTTTAGTTCCTTTTTTAGGTTTAAGAAAAAAAATGAAAAAAAAGGTTTAAAAAGTCCAAAAATACAAAAAGATTTTTCTTCTTTTTTTTTTCTGTAGATTAAAATAGTTTTTGTTAGTTTTTAGTTTTTAGTAGAGTATACGTCACCCACCCCTTGGTTTTTCTTTTCGGTTCTTTTTCGAGGGGGGCCTTTTGAACCGAGTGATTTTTATTTTTAGAGTATTTTTTATTTTTTAGGAGTAAATTTTTTTTATTTTTTTTTTTTGAGAGAAAAGAAAAGACCTATTTGACTTGTGTAATACTAGCAATTTAGGCCTGAATTTGAGTAGTACTTTTCTGTGAGTGCTTGAGTGTAAATAAAATAATAGACTTTTTGACACCTAGGCTCATGGTTGTGACTCTCTAAATATCTTATTTTATTTTATAGTTCGCTATGACCCTATATGTCTTAGAGTGAAAGAAAATAATGGGTGATGAAGTCTAATAAAGTGCAAAGTGCTTAGGGAAGTGTAAGTCACTATTATATAGTTTATCTATCCGTCTCCTAGCCAACATTTCAACTCGTTAAAGTCCTGTTTGATTCTATTCGAGCATGCTTAATTAGTGGAGATGTACATAATGGGCAAGCCTATGATTCTTTGTGCATATATGTGAATTCTTTTGTGAGTGTGAGAGTTTTTCTTTGATGCTAAGTCCTTAATTTATATTCAATCTTTTGAATTGAGTGTGTGGACTATTTTTTTCTTGTGAGGGCATTTGTTTCATGATAGATAGGTGATGTTTTTAGCTTTCTGACAAAATTAGGTGAGCGAGCTTAAGTTTGATGAGTTAGAGTCCGTCTTTGAGGTTAGGAGGTTAGAAGTTTGTTGTTTGTTTATATTTCTTGTATGATCATCGGGAAGTGTACTTGATGTTGTGAATTGCTACATGGCCTAATTGCTTGTATCAATCAAAGTGGTGGCCTCCCTAGCTTGATTTATTGAGATGAACTTTAATGATTGCTAGACGACGAGCAAGAGTCTAAGTGTGGGGTGGTGATGTGAGACCAAAATTATATATTTTTAGCCATTATGTACCTCACATTTAGTATTCTTATTTGTCTTTTTAGAGTATTGATTTTATGGATTGTTCTTAATATTATATTTTTATGTGTACGATTAAATCGGTGTGAAGATGAAGAGATTTGGAGCTAAAACGAATTAAAAACGAAAGATTATAGAAGGAAATCAAGCACACAGTTTAATGGAATAAAGTTAATATAATAAGAAAATATGACCCTTTCAATTGCAATTTGAAATTGCGTCCAGTGACTGTCCACTTTTGCTGCGTGACACGGAGCATTCGCTCCGCGTTTTGGCTGTGGCACGGAGGAGGTTCTGTCCGTATTTAATTTAATTCAGTTTATTTTGGACTCAGTTATTTTATTTGGGGGTTTTTCTACTCCTATAAATATTCCATAAAATCAGTTTTCACACAACGTTTGACCTAGAGAGAGCAAAAATAAACCATCGTGGAGGCCAGAGAATTTTGGTTCTATCTTTTCTTCTCCTTTATTATTTATTTTTACATAATTCTTTGGATGATTTGTTGTAATTTCTCCATATCTATGTGGAGCTAAACTTCTCTGTCTAGGATTATGGTAGCTAACTACATGATTGTTTAGTAATTTCTTGATTCGATTTATTTGATTATCATTATAGTTGTTCTTATATTCTTGTGCTTACTATTTTAATGCTTAGCTACTATTAAAATAAATTTATATTCTTATTGTGAACTCGGAAGAAGAATCAATGAGATATAACGAAGAATATAGGGAGTAAGATCTTTACTTTAGTAAAATAAAGAATTGATTTGTGGCTAGGATAGGAATATACTTAGATCGCCTTACTTGGTTACAAAACGGGAAGATATATAAATGCATTCGGATTGGGTTATCACATCCCCGCTCAATGATGTAGTTGTGAGGTCAATTCGGATAGACGATTAGAGGCTCGGAAGACCATGATCATATAATCAACCCCGTAAATCAACAACTACATAATCAAATAAGTTGATGAAATTGATACTTGACATGATTGTTAGCGAATCCATAACCTAGATCGATTCATTCATTGATTGCATAAAATCTGCTCTTCATCTTGGTTAATTGTTCATTAGTTATTTTCTTTTTATTTTTAGTTTAGTTAATACATAAATACGTCTTTTGGGATTTATTTCTCAAATAAATAATAAGTATTAATTTAATTTAGAAAAATAGTTAATCGACAAGTCCCTGTGGGTACAATATCTGGACTCTCAATCCTATATTACTTGTACGATCGCGTACACTTGCCTGTGCGTTTGGACGCAACAGTGGTCTTATTCATTTTTCTTTCACTTCGAACCTTGCAAGCTTGAAAATAAAAGAATAAATAACAATATCAATACAAGCTAATTATGTGTGATATACCGACTAGACAAATGTATGATTTCTAAATTTTCATTTTGTGCGCGCGGATTCAACAAAGTTAAAGATAATAACACCAAATCATAGAGACCTAAAATGTCTTGTTGAGTTGACAAAAATTAAAGCACATGGTCTTATTCATTTCTCTTTCACTTAGAATCTTTCGAGTTTGGAAATATCGTTTCCTTTGATTTGAGAATCACTTATATGTTTTTTTCCCTCTAAAATATTACTTGATTGGTCATTTCGACACAGGATGTGTTAGGTACGGAAAAAAAAATATTTTTTTATTTTTTAAGAAAATAAGTGGTATAGTCATGTAAAGTAATCTGGTATAGTTATGTAAAGTAATCTTACTCATTCCGTTTCAAAATAGTTGGTCCTTGTTAACTTGGTACTCCCCTTTAGAAAATATTTATTAGGGGTTTATTTTATCAAATTAGTCTTATTAATTATGCTTTGAAAATATAAATTTGAGTATATACACTTTGTGTAGTCATTTAATGAAAGGAGTAGTATTGAAAGAACATGGTAAAATTTTCTTGATTTCATAAATAGGACAACTAAATTGAATCAAATATTTTTAGAAAGAGGGACAACTATTTTGAAACGGAGAGAGTAGAAAGCTCTTTCTAATTTTGCCCAAAGAACGTATGCGCTTAGCTAAATTTTTTTATTTTTTTGATAGCTAAAAGAAGAATATAGTATCTAGGATTTGAACTTGGAACACCTCAAAAATTTATTATTATTATTGTTATTAGTATTTGGTTTTTATGTGGTAGTGTTACTAGCTACTGTTTCTTTCTAACACTAGATATGAAAAGGCCCGTTTTACGGGCCCAATATTATAGTCGTATATGTAGGTGTTTAATTATATATATATTTTTTTAAAAATAATTATCAAGATTTCCCAGTAAATATAACAGGGAATGATAATGGCAACACTTTGTAGTAAATTATCTTTTCTATTCTGTAACAAAACAATAATGTATAACTTAGTTTTGTTACTATAACTAACATTAAAAGATTACGTAGTCTAATTTTCGTTTTGATATTATGTTAGACACAAGTATTGAATTAAATAACTATCATTTAAGTACAATTCATAAGTTGAATATAAATATGTGATCTCCTTTAATTATACAAATATGTTCAAAATGAGGTGGATGTGTATAATTAAATGAGATGACGTGTTTTATGTGATTAAATTTAATTACTTAATAGACGCTTGCAATTATGCACAAAAAAGTTTTCTATAAAATTTGAATAAAAAATATTTAGTAGAAATACTTTATCATTTGTTTAGAAGCTCAATCGGAACAAGCCATAATTCGAATATCCAAATAAAATTTACTGACAAATTAAAAGGCTATCAATGTATTAAGCCAAATAATTAATTCACCTAATGAAATAGTACTACTAAAATACTCTTTTTATCCAACACGCACAATCATAATTCCGTTCAATTTTTTTTGTATATCACAAATAACAAAACTTCAGGAAAAAAATACATCAACTTTGTTTTACCTTGAAGATGAAAATCAAATTTATTGGACAGCTATTATTACTTTGTTAGCATGATACAATCTTCGATTAAATTTATCGATTGTGGTGTAAAAGTACATACTTAAAAATATTTGTGTCATTTATGACTGTAGTGAAGAATATAACATATAGTTTCAAAATCATAAGCGTATTTTTGTAATTTTTCTATCTAGATTCAGTTGATAAAGTCTTGTAATAAAGTTCTTTTTGTTTATGATTTGTAATTGCTTATAAAATAAATAATAAAGAAAAATTCTTGGCCCAAATAGCAAAAAATAATAATGTTATTACATTTGGTTATGAACATAAAGCTTGTAGAAAATTAAATTTGTCAATTTTTTTTTTATGTTCATGGAATTTAGTAATATTTCAAAAAAGATATAATTTGCGTAAAAAGAATTTATCTTCCTCTTCTTATTTGAGACAAAAGAATTGGAGTATTAAGAATTAGTTGGTAATTTTGAAAAACAAAGCATGCAATCTACTATAAAAGATAAAACTTTGATTTGGTTAACTTCAAAGTGCAAAAGATTTACATCGCCAATGCTGTAAATTGGATCCTAAATATACTTATTGTATTTATCACATTTCATTATGGTAAGTTTGAGAAATAAATCAAATTTATTTTAGTTCATAAATTAAATTCAATTTTTAATTGAACCAAATTTGAAATATAATTTATCTTTAAATTTAAAATGATTATCCTCGTTTCATTGTTTAACACCACAAAATTTATATGATTTTTTAGTTTTTAATACATTACACAAATATTTAATTTACGATAGTAAGATTTATATTTTGTTATTTGTTTTCTTAAATTTCATGTCTAATTAATTTTTAAACACTAAATTGAAACTGAAGAAAAATACTATTTTTATAAATGTTAATTCAATTAATCATTTTAATAAACATGACAAATAGAATAACTCAAAGGAACAGCAAAATCAGTGAATCAGACAAATAGTTTTGATTTTTTTACTTTTCCAAAATGCCTGAACACACACGTGTCTATTAGAACTTATGCAAGTTGCCTAGGTGTTTTGGGAAATTCAACACGCTGGCTGCAAGATGTACAACTTCTCTAAGCTGAGAATTTTGTTAAATGGACTAAATTGCCCTTGGTCGTCCCACTCTTTATCTTTCTATATAAAAAATACTAGATAGTTATGCCCGTGTAAACACGGGCCCAATGTATATGATTTTCAAGAAATTGCTACTTTCTTCTTCTGGTAGTCTAATTATCATGAATAGATATTGTTGTCATGCAACAAGAACGGAATAAGCAAAAATTTCCAATTTTGTGACAGGTTAGACTTGTAACAAACTTGATCATCTTGAGCAAATAAGACTTCAACTTTCTTCCTGCAATCACTGTTAGTAATGTGTATGCAGAGAGTGCTAAATTAAATTCACAATGTTAAAAGTAACCTTTCTTCTTTAGTCAAGTAAGATGTAATGTGTTTGCACACCCATATTCAGCTACTGTGCAAAAATTAACTTTCATAAAGAAAAATGAACAAAAAATAAAGTTGATCCACCCACTTAGGCTTTCACCTTCCGTGATGAATCCTTCAATTCAACATGAAAGCTAAAATAGGACTTTATCCTGATGGTTAAGATCAAGGAAAAGCTTTATCTTATTTATACAAAAAGGGAGTCAAATTGAAAAGACTCCAAGGAGCGAAATACAATCTCCAATCTGAAACTAAATAGATTGAATGACAATTCATTCTAAAGACAATCTTATCAGGCCTCAAGAATTGGATAAAAAAATTCCCCAACTATTCATAGTTGAACAATACACCATATACATACAAGAGTAGACCATAAACAAGTGAAGTGAAGATTGATAATCTGGTAAAATCTTGAAGAAATGAGAGCAGAGAAACCAAGATATGGCAACCAAAGGTTACTTATTTTCATCCAGGAGTAGTAAGTGGTAAGCAACTGAAGCTTCTCATTGCAGCACTTTCTATGATATTGTTCTTTTCTGCCTCTTTTGGGACTACTGCAACTATGTTATAAGGAAGAAAGAAATTGCTTTATGAATTATCTAAGCGATAGAAATTGCTTTATGGATTATCTAAAGCTTGTTTTTAAAAGATGAAGTTGATTACTGAAGGGTGTGAAGTCTAGTCGTCAGAAAGAAGAACCTACCAACATTTGAAGTTGGAAATAGCTGTCTACATGGCAGAGTTTCACCAACATATAGATATATCAAATCACAACTACTAATTTAGTACTTGGGTTCAAATTTCACTTACTATGATAAATTAAAATGGTATTTACTCCTCGATCTCTAAGATTCTTAGAAAAGCGGCCTCTTATGTACTTGGCGTTTCAAACTAAAGGATTTTAGATGTATATGAGGTACGATGTAAAGGTATTTGCCATCAACAAAGTTTACAACAACCGTGCTTGAAGTATGTGTACCATGACCATTCTCATCTAGTGGTGTCCCACCATCGAACACAGAAAAGTTTCTTGCTCCAATGAGCTTGTCGTTACATGCTGTGAAAATAAACTTCCCCCTCCCTTCCATTCGGCAATTGGAGAATGCATTCCTTCATCTTCAAAAGAAGGATGTTTGGGGTATATTCCAGTCTCCAACAAACCAATAATCACAATTCACCATAGTTAGACATATTCTAGAAGCCTCAATTTTGGTGCAATCCTAAAAAACTTGTACAGTGAGTTGTTTGTACTCACAATAGTCTTTGACGCCTTCGCCTTATGAGAATAAGGACCACATTTATTTTCAATGCCTTTACTTCATCCGATGATATTCTAGTAGCAAAAATATATTATGCGTGAGGACACATCAGATAAAAGTGAGTACATGTCAATCATGTATTTTTCAGGTGAATCACATGAACAATATAGATTTCTGAATTACTCGGTTGAGAAAGATGATCACTGGCTAATATGATAATTAAATGAGAACTTACAATGAAGAAGAACGCAATTAGAAAAACCTTCAAGGCCTTGCGTTTCGTATGGAGTCGAAACTCCTACGTAGAAATTTGCTTTTATGTTGTTTTCAGCTGATATAACTATGTAAACCTGTATTATTTACATGAATGCTTATCTAATATTTACCATACTCATACAATCACCACAAAAAAAGTGATCCTTAATCCAAGTTTATAAGAAGACAAATGTATGTTAGGGGAAAACTTAACATACCAATTTCATACCTTCACAGACCCATTTTATATCCGAAACTCAAACAACGTTTCCACGTTCCTTATTTTAAACTTCAATACACAATACTAATTAAAATCTCAGATTATATTCACTTCACATTTATCTGGAATAAGTTTTTACCTATGCTAAAGCTCTTTCTTTTAAATGAATTTGAATATATATATTACATTGCTCAAAGATCTACCAAGACACAGTTTATACTGTTAATGGCAAAATGAAATGAGGACGACTCCTCCTTCACATCATAAGGCATAAGACCTTACAAAAATATGTTTGCAACATCAATATTCTAACTATTATTCAAGCTAAAGTATTCTTGTATTTTTTGCCAAAATCTAAAAAATGATACGTCCAATTTATCATTTTCAAATTGTTCCATTAGAAAAGTATTTTGACATGTTATGAACGCCAAGTTAGCCAGGTTATTTGCTATCATATCAACCTCTTTAAGATAGTGGCTACAACAAACTATCACTGAGTTATAGGCCTCTTCTTCCCCACTCACATGATACACTGGTATGTCATTGTTGTACTCTCTAATTGCCATGTAAGTTTCTCTATTAACATAGAGTTAAATTTTATGTTGACATAGCTATAGTGATTCTGAATGCACCACACAAGCCTAATAATATACTCTCAAGAGGTAATTGAATTGGTGAAACACTCTATAGTAGATATATTAATTCCTTCAAATTTAACATTACACTTTGTCTTCAATATTAACCAATATAGCACAAAGGGAATGCATTGCATCACCACCTGTAGTACAATGCTCTTAGGCTTTCTAAGCCATTGTTCTATAAATCGATGCATCATGATAATTCTGATTCTAATACCACAAGAATCACAGAATGGTTTTTCATACTTTGGTTGCTACCTCACTCTACATATAGGTGCTCCAAATCTTTCTTTTATGAGTTCTACAACACAATAAATAAAAGTCCCTGGATATCGAATTGTGGGATTGCTATCGGTAGGGATTACACCGCCCTCTCAGTCTTAGACCCCACTTGTGGAATTACGCGGGGTATGTTATTGTTGTACTATAAGTATAGAGGTTATGGCATAGCAAACTTCCTATGTCATATTTTCTTATCAGATAAAGTCTTATTGTTCCTTAAACCAAATTTTCTCCTAGCCCACCAATAGTATATTTCCCTGTTTGATTCATCCTATTCTATAGGCCAAGATTTAGTCAAATTAGCCGTTGCAAATTACTAAAACTATAATTTAACAAAAAACTCAAAATTCTAAACTTGGTAGCCTTGAATTTGAGGAAACAATACCTAGGTTTCTAATAGAGGGAAAAAAGAGATGAGAGTCAATGTTTCCATACCTCGGTTTAGTACTTTAGGTATAGCGAGTAACAGACCATAACCAACAGATTAGACTGCTTACCTTGTGCATTGAATCGATATTGGAAGGGCTGCTGCATTGAATCATTCTTGTGAGTCCAAATGGCAGAGACGGCAGTCGCATGGGGCCTTGCGTAACCTTGTTAGAAATGGATCTCTTCTCTGTACTATTGTTTCCGATTGTGATTGTGTTGCCGCCGGCAGCCATGGAGCTGAAAGAAGGTTGAAGAAGGAGAATTGAATTTTTTTCTTTTTTGGGAAAATGCTTCTGGAGTGAGCTTAATGAATGCTGAAAAGACGATTTTACCCTTGGTCGTTCATCAATACTTCCAGCTAAATATGATTGAAAATTATATTATGAATCACACTTTTATAATAAATTGTCCTTTTTATTTTTTATAAAATTATACAATAATTTATAACTTGTCTAAGTTACCAAAATTAACATTAAATGAGTAGGGGTGGCTTGATAATGTGTATAAAAATAGTAATGAATAAGGTGTGTTAATATTGTTGGGTTAGTAATATTGAAATTAGTTATGCTGATATTATTTTCGATCAACTGTTGGCCTTTCGTACTAAGAGGTCGTGAGTGTATAAAAATAGTACTGAATTAATATATTAATAGTGTTGGGATTAGTTATACTGAAATTAGTTATGCTAAGATTATTTTCTATCCACTGTTTGATTTGGTATATTTAGAGTAGTTCTATTTTTACTTTTCCTTATCTATGTATTAATAGTCCATATATTGCTGATATATCATGGTTTGCTATGTATTAGTTTTACACCATTTAATACATAATGTGGTGTATATAATACATACATTGACTAATACATCTTATCAAACGATCCCTAAATGAATATGAATTGTAATGAATAAGGTATATACTGTCACGACCCGAAATCCCATTCAGGCCGGACTAGCACCCGAAGTCGATATGGCCCGAGAAAATCAATCTTTGCTCGTGAACCTTCGTATGCATATCCTCGTGTGAATCTTCTTATACCTCATGCAATTTCGCGGAAGACATGAATCTGGTAACATATGCCATAGGTATAGATATATATATAAAACTTGGCCGTTGGGGCCATTACGTCAAACTGAATGTACATCTTACATCCATATACCCACATATGTCTACAAAGCCTCTAATAGATATATCTATTTATACTACCTTTACAACATCAAAATGAATATACAACTATGACCCAGAAAGCTCCGAATCAAGTGGAGCTCACCAAAACTTCTGCAACTGATCCACAGTCTACTGAGGAGGTCTACTAATGCCTGCACCTGCAACATGTAAGGTAAGTCCCCCGAGGGGGTCAGTACGAGAAATGTACTGAGTATGTAAGGCTAGAGAAATTACATCATACATGAGAATGTCAATGAAATAAATATGAGAGAATTTTCAATATGGGTAAACCATCATTCTAATTGGAAACTTGTCTATTGCTTTCGTTATGAACATTTTAGGACATTCATCATTTTTTTATATCCTTACTATTCATCGAATATCTACCCTATACTATCTGTCCTATGCATCTACACTCCAGAGACTCTTCTCCTCTCTTCATGAGACTCTTCTCTATGCAAGAGATTTATTTATTGCTTCTATGCTCATTACCACTATTGTTCTACTACTCGGTTAGATTCATCCTCACACACCCACTCTCTTGGTGGATTAATAATATAACCTACATCCACTCTATGGGTAGGGTATCATACATCCACCCTACATGCTTCTCTACCTTACCTTACTTCACTTAATCACTTCGTAATCATATACTGCCCGGGCCCAACTGATCAGTGGGAAATTCATAGACCCATCATGCAGGTGTACATTGCACCCCATGGATAATGTATAGAGAACCATCATGCAGGTGTTCATTTCACTCCATGGATAATGTACAAAGAACCATCATGCAGGTGTTCATTTCACCCCATGGATAATGTATAAAGAACCATCATGCAGGTGTTTATTTCACCCCATGGATAATGGATAGAGAACTATCATGCAGGTGTTTATTTCACTCCATGGATAATGTCATAATTATACCTCAACTTTTACCCTATTGGTACAAACATAATCATAACATTACTAGACTTTAGCACATCACATTCCCGGAACTTGGAGGTAGAATATACACACTTGTATGACCTATTGAGGATCACGATGCTATTGGAAACTTTTACTACTTCTTATGAGATCTTATATAAGTAAGCGTATAGTACCGGCCCTCTACCTTTGGTGGTCTATAGGGACTAACATAGCATAGTATTGGAATTATTCCATCTAGAACTTATAACCTTTAGAATGTGATCCATACCTAATGAAACATCTAGTACTCAAGCGCCTTACTTCTTTACAATCTTATACCCCTTTTGTCTAGCTAGGAAAGTGACACACTAGAGATAATGACAGTAAAGCACACACTTATATGAACATTTCACTTCACGCATTTAACTCATGAGATTAACATCTTCACTTATGAGTAATAATCACACTACCTTGCACATCATCTCTCTAATTACTCTTATGAGAATAGTACTAAGATGATCCTCATAATATAGGATTTGGAGCATGACATGATTGGAAAAATGCTTTTCAAGCATACATAGATTCATTTATATTATTAACCTCTTGAGATAGTTCTTTTAGGAATTAGAACGTCATGACATCTTCGGAACTTCAATCAAGGAACAAGAGATAAGTGAATCATAAGTCATCTAAGAATAAGACACATATGGATAACAATATATGTCAACCTGAATTGATATACTTCAAGGCTCTCGGAATTGAAACAAGTCCAATGTCAATAGGAACAATATGTTGTAGAAGGATACAAAAAGAGTAACCTTACATACCTTGTATTCTTACTTACGAATACACAATCTTAGACATGCATACGATAGTCCCGCTCCGTCCTTATGTTTTGTTCTACAACATAAATACATGACGGAACCAACATTAACCACCAATAACCTTATAATGGCATACAACAACAATAAGTCACATGTTCAACTCGAACATGTCATTTCCCCCTTGACAACACCATTTATAAAATCATCATACCAAGAATTCCACGATATTCCATACATTGACCAACACATGATAACCAATGGCATGTTACACCAAGCTCATATTTTATACTTTTCCATCATCAGCACATCACAATTCTTCCATCAAATTACTTCAATACACCTCATAACAACAAATCAGCCAAAATCCCATAATTTATACTTATAGAAAAATAACATGTTTAAGAACATAATAACACCATACATGTTGTTATTTTATCCATATCATGCACTTTCATCAAAGTCATAAGTCATAATTCAAGTTACAATCCCATGGATTTCACATCTTTCACAAAAGCCAAAAGTGTCATGTCCAACATTTTCAACCATCACCAACATGATATACATATTTTATCATGCTTATAATATGTTAAAGTACAAGAATAATCACTTACCCAAGCTTGGAAGATGATGATCTTGCTTCAAGAAGTGCCTTAGGGTTTGAGAGCCAAAGAAGTGTTCTTGGGAATTTTCTAGAAAAAGAGAGAAAAGCATGTGTGTTTTTCATAATAAAAATCAGGTTTTGGTCCCTTTTTATAGGTCCTCAATTACATATTTATCCACTCTTGGCATTTAATCCTTGGTCAATTGAAGAATGGGTCATTGACCCATTCTTGGCCCATGCTTTCTTTCTCATTTTGGGCCCCCTTTTTGAGCCCACTTCACTCAACCCAATGGAATCAACATTTTATCATGTTTAACTTATTTCATATGCGTTACGATGATATTACTACTCATTCAATTCATACTCGTAGCCTCAATTCCAAAAGCAAGCGATTCTAGCCACGTATGGCCCATTTTGACCAAAAGGGCAAAATCGTCATTTTGACCCCAAATTCGTTCTCGAGTAATTTTATCATACCAATGTGATACTTTACTCATGTCATGTATATGATCATGATTGTAGAAGAAACGTGACAAAAATCGGCTTGATACGTCCCCAGGCACCCTTGGGACTTAAACAAAATTTCCAACTTTTGAAAGGTGCGCAGGGGCGGCGTGGCACGCTGCCTGGCGTGCCCCTTTACTGCCTCTGGACTGAAAATTTCAGCCCAGAGCGGCATGGCACGCCCCTGGGCGCGCCCCTCCTTATTTTTTTTCCAAAATTTTTGTTTTCGACTTTTCTTCGCGGGTTCGGTTAGATACTTCAAGTCCTATTCTTTAACTCACTTCTTAACCTTAATATACTTTGTTTAGAGGTCCTCTTAGCCTCATTTTGAACCCCACGATTGCGCCACAAAAATCACAAAACACCTCTTACGAAAGGCTAATCACATGTACGAAGCCAAATTTCAAATTGCTCATTGTTAACATTACCAAATACATACGTATGGCTTCTCGACACCGAAGTACCCATTGTTTATCGTCGTCACATTGGGTTGGGAGTATACGGGGTGTTACATTCTTCCCCCCTTAGGAACATTCGTCCTCGAATGTTAACGATGTCGCTTCAACGATAACAAATGCATCTCTACATTAGCCTACGTACACATAAACACTTAAGGCTCATGGTTACTTACGTAGTATTGGTCCGCGTCCATATTTTGAGCCTTTTTCTTCTATTATTTATTAACTTTCACACTTGTCGGTTTAGAATAGCCATCGCTATCTGTTTCTAGTGAGATCCCCCGAACTTTGGATATTTCCAATGGAACAATATGAAAGAAAACTATTATACACTTCCAACAATATCACATGGCATGTTGTATAGGGTAATTTTTTTTTCCCTTCTTTCTGAATTCCTTTATACCTTTCATGAGTAACACTTTGAAGAGTACTTAATCATCTATAATCACAAACACTTCGTATACTATTACGATATGTTCCTTTAACTATACTCAATTTCCCACCAGATAGAGATTCGTTCGTGTAACTGAACTAATAACCTCCCATGTCCCATTAGATTCGTAGTAGTCGATGGAATAACATACGATAGGGTAGAATCCGGATCAATCAAGACATACACATCATGTGAAAATATGGTAATTTACCTGTAACGTCATCAGAAAATGCCTCCGCATTCTGCCAGTTTACTAGAGCATAGGTGCGATTTTGGGTCCCACTGGAGCTAGCTGCTCCTCTAATATCTCCACCACGACCAATAGGCTGAACACCTCTTCCTAGGGAAGGGACCGATGGTGGTGATACAACAGTCGATCCCGCAGGTTGCGCCACAGTATCCAAGTCTCGTAGTGGGCAGTCTCTCATCATATGCCCTGTCATACCGCACCAATAACAACTATTCGTCCCCCGCCGGCATTCACCTGAATGAAATCATCTACAATATTGACACAGTGGGCGAAAAAATCCCGTCGTCTGTGAACCTGAACTACGACCCCCGTTACTTTGCCCGGCTTGTTTTAAACTTCTAGACCCTCGGAAGTGAGAGGAAGTACCTGTCGGGGAATAAGAAAATGAAGGCCTAGGCGGTCTATGAAAACTCCAAGGCCTGGACTCTGCTTGGGACGCCATAGACTGTCCCGTGGATCTAGCCCTCTTAGACGACCCTTCTTCAAACCCTTGTGCTCTTCTTTGTTGCCTCTGATCTTCCATTTTCTGTGCAAAGGCCTGTATTCTGGCTATATCCATATCTTTATTTAACGCAGCAATGGTATAGTCCCTTACCAAATATGGCTCCAATCTGTCTACATACCGATGAACTCTATCGGCCATAGTTGCTACCATATGAGGAGCATATCTAGCCAATGAATTAAACCGAAGATTGTACTCCCTGACACTCATATTTCCTTGACGCAAATTTAAAAACTGATCCGTACGAGCCTCGCGGACCTCATATGAAAGATAGTGATCAAGGAATGCCGTCTTGAATTCCTCCCAATCAGATGGATTTGCACCGATACCTCTGGATCGTTTCCAATCTTCGTACCATAATATAGCCTCTCCTTTCAGTCTATAAGCTGCAAGCTCCACTGATTCTACACCCGTCACATGCATAACATCGAGAGCTCTTTGAATTTGATCTACAAAGTCTTGCGGATCCTCAGTAAGATCGGACCCGGTAAATGTGGGAGGATCCAATTTCAGAAAATCCTGTGTCCGCCGACTAGCTATGTAATAGTTATACATAAGTTTAAAATGATGACAAATAAGAAATTAAATAATATCAAAGATGATACATATATTATTTTCTCTATTGCCTCATAGAAAACGACCCCATATGTGTTTTGATACTCATTTCAACATTATGAAAAAATATATATTAGCTTAAATAATTAATTTAAGTAGTATTCTTTTCATATTGTATTTGAAATTAGACGATGTTAAAAGTGTATCAATCTATCTCTAAACTAATATTGAATAAGCACAAATTTATCTTGCAAGTGTTTAACCAGTAAAAATAATCACCTCTTTGATGAAAGTTAAAACGAACTACATTATTTTTATAAATTGATAAAAGATGAGAACAAAATTATGCCCTTACTTTATGTTTTATACGCAGTAAAATCAAGAGAACAATTTAGTACAGTAAGCAAATAGAGCTTCTAAAGAGAGATTTGCATATATAATGAGATGATATACAACCTCAAAATAAATTTAAAAAAAAGTACATACAAAAAATGACGTGATATCAATTAGTAATTCAATAAGATAATTAAAATGACATTTTAGATAACTTTTTTAAAATGACATTAATTGATGCTAAATTAATAAATATTTGAACGTTATTCCACATAAACTAAACTTATCCTAAATATTTTTCAATAAAAAATGTATAATCTTAAATTAATGACATAATTATTCATATGTTAATTTTCATAATGAAACAATCTATAGTGTTAAACTAATGACATAATTATTCATACATTATTTTTTTTCAATAAAAAATGTACAGTCTTAAATTATAGTATATGAGTAAATTAAATTAAATAATTTATTTTTTAAGGAGACAAGATATTTCTTTTTATTTGTATGGATATCTCATATGTTAATTTTCATACTGAAACAATCTAAAATTTTAAAATGATAAATTATAAGATAATTTATTAATAGCTGGAAATTACTCATGAAAATCGAATATAAACAATACATATTAAATGAGTTTATGTCATATATATATATATATATATTGATAGTGTAAAGAAATGTTATACTATCAAGTTTTCTTTATTATTGTAGTTTATAATTTCTATTATACTTTTAAAATTACCTTTCAATATATGAAAGTTTTTTATTTGAAATTGAGTATGTCTCCGTCTCAATTTGTTTGTTTGATTTTGATTTGGTACGAAATTTAAAAAAGTAAAAAAGAATTTTCAATCTTATGGCCTTAAATTAATAACACGTAAAATGTGTCAAAATATATTTTAATCTTGTATCGTTAAACATGACAAGTGAAAAATTATAATATAATAGTTACAAAAAAAAAGGCATTTTTTTTGAAACAAACTTAAAAGAAAAGTAAGACAAATAAATATTTATTATTTTTTATTATTATATCATTTCAATAACTATTTTGTAGAGTAATTAAATATACAAATAACAATTAATTCTATTTTTTATGTGGATATTCTAATAAACAAAACAAAAAATTTCACCCCATACAAAGTGCAATTCTGTTAAAGATTAAAAAGAAAAAAAAAAGACCAATCATAAAGAATTTAAGAAGGTTGCAGTGGGGCAGATGTGGGTCACGTGAGATATCATATCAATTGGGATATGATTAACATTTAGAAAAAGAGGCTTGGTTTTTTGTCATTAAGAATTTATGGGCAAACTTTGAAGCCTAATGCATAAGCAAGCAATGCAGAACATTTTTTGAAATGACAAATATACCCTTAGTCGTCCTCCAACTCATGCTTCTATAATAGTATATAGTAGAAATAAAATAATAAAATATAGATAGAAAAAAATCTAACCTCATATTTTGTCTGACTTTTATATCTTTTTTCTTTTTGTGGTTCACATGTGGTTTGTCCCAATCAGCGTGACGTCCAAATATTAAGGTTATGGTTTTGCAAACATTAAACACGTTTGACAATGATGGACATGCTCAATCGGTCATACAAATCTGTCATATATAATGTTCGTCTAGTCTGTATATCACACATAAATAACCTATATTTATAACAATATCAATACAGGTTATTTATGTCTAATATACAGACTAGTCAATATCAATATAGGCTGTTTATGTGTGATATACAGACTACACGAACGTGTATGACAAATTGATATGGCCGGTAGAGCATGTCCTGTATTGATATAACAATATCAATACAAGTTGTTTATGTGTGATATACAAACTAGATGAATGTGTAATTCTAAATTTTCATTCTTTGCAGGTCCAATTAAAGTTGAAGATAATACACTAAAGAGGCCTAAAAGGTCTTTTTTTAGTTGAGAAAATTAAAAGCACGTGGTCTTATTTATTTTTCCTTTCACTTAGAACCTTGTAAGTTTGAAAATAAATAACAATATCGATGCAGGTTATTTATGTGTGGTATATAGACTAGACGAATGTATGGCTCTAAATTTTCCATCTTTGTGCGCCGGTTCAACTAAAGTTAAAGATAATAACACCAAATTAAAGAGACCTAAAATGTCTTGTTGAAGGCAGAACAAAATTTAGTTTTGTGTCCTAGTTTATTGAGTTGTTTGAGTCTTGTTGAGAGTATAGCTATTTTGTTATAGCTTGATAGTTGAGTTGGTGAGGCTTTGTAGCAAGAGCCAAGAAGTAGGTTTGACTTCTTGGAGAGGTGATAGTTGAAATAGTATAGAGTTAACTGTTTGAGTCTAGGTATTGAAGTTAAGGTTTTGATTATTGAGTTGTAATTATAAACCTTGTTCGAGCATAGTGAATTTGAGTTGCGGTTGTTACTCCTTGAGAGAGGAGGTTTTCCACATAAATTGGTTGTGCAATTTCCCTTATTATTTAACTGAAAATCTGCTAAGGACCAGGTCCCTGAGATAACTATTGTCACTAGATTTCTTCATCCTCCCTTTTTATTCTAATTAGACAATGGAGAAACAGAAAGCAAATTAGGTTTCCTCCAGGTTCATGGAGAATGAAATGTACGCGGTCGTTAGCAATACTTTTACCCAACTTAGGAGTCGGCGTTGAATCCACAGGGAATGAGAGCAGTAGCTTCACTCTCAAGTGTCACAAGTGACTATGAGTTGGCATGTAATGCTTAAAATATAGCAAATAAAGTAAAATGGGGAGTTTGTTCCATCGATTTCGTTTTCAAATAGTTAATTTCGAAGTTTGGTTTGTAAAATTGAAATCTAAAGAATGTAATCAAGAGTAAAGAGACTTGGGATTATGCACTCGTGAGTGCGAATATATGCATGGGTAAGCACCAATTTGCCTAATACTTAACTAATTGTTGTGGATAGGCTACGTTATTGGTTCGAACGCCAACTTTTCAATAAAACGTTGGAATTTCATATGTGGGTTCTTTCGAACACCTCACACATGTTTCCTTGTAACCAACAAAATGCCTCAATTAGAAGCCTTATGTCTAAGATCTACTATTAAATGATAAAATCAAGTTATTGTCAATCACTACTCCTCACCCTTATCTCTTATGTCAAGGATGAAAAGGGTTCTAAGCAAAACTAGAGTTTGCAACGTCTAATCTTAGGTTAAATCATGGAGTAATGACTAAATCCTCAATAAATAATTAATTATCTAGGCAAATGGGTACAACCCACACACAAATCACAACTCAATTATGCATAACCTCAAGTTGGGTATTTAGCTACTCATGACAAGAGAAGAAGAAAATATACCTATATTCTCATTAAATTCAGCCATAGAATCCAAATATTCCAAGAGAAATTCCAAATTCCAAGCAAGAAAATTAAGCACAATCACTAAAACCCCACTTTAGGTTTTCAAATACAAGCTTTAGACTTCAAAAATGGGAAAAAGATGGAGTTTCAGATCTGAAAATCCCTTTTATAGCTGAAAAAGCGCGTTGCAAATAGTTATGAAAATGCCACCGCACTGGGCACATGTTGGCGCACATGCCAGCGCATGTGGCCGTGTGTGCGTGCAGGTGGAGTTTTTGCACTTTTCCAGATTCACTTGTTAGCCACATGCGACCTTGACATGTTGGCGCTCATGCCCATGTGCGAGCGCATGTGGCCACGCATGTCAGGGGCAGTTCCTTCAGTTCTTCTGGGGGCTGAGATGCCCCTCATGTGTGAGGGAATATGGCAAGATGCTGGAGCATATGGCCACACCAATTCTTATCTTCCTTCCATGCATCATCCTAAGCCTTTTTTTCTTCATTCTTGCGCTCCTCTTGACTCGTAAGACTAGCTCATCCTCAAGTTCATCAACCACCTACACAAGTGAGCATTTTAACATAAGATATGCATCGAATCAAAGAAAACAAGACAATAATTCAAGCTAAAAGAGACTAAAAAGTTGACAAAATGCCAACTTATCAGCGACCAGCAATCAGGATTACCAATTTTGATTAAGTTGTTTCTTTATCTTTTTAAATTCTCAACTTTTTTGGTCCTATTTGAACGTGGTTAATCATTTTTGTTCTCGAATCCCATTTTATTTGATACTTGTAATAGTTACCACATCTGATATTCACATGGAGATTCAGTTCTGAAATCTTAACTCCAATATCTTTCATCACTTGTTCGATTGGAAGCAAGATGTTGCTAATCTGCAAGTATACATATGGTAAAGGATTACGGAAAGGAATTATGCTATATGGTAAGTGAGGATAGAAGTCAATTTCACCAATTTTAGGAAAGCTCTTTCAATTTTTCAAAGTAACAGACCAAAGATTAATGGAGATTGATTCTTTTAAATTGATGTTTATAAAATAATTAAGGGTAAATTGGTCAGCTCATAATATTTTTATATTAATGATAAATAAATTATAAAATATTTACAAAGAAACTAAAATAAGGGAGGTAAGCGTAATATCGTAAACCACAAGGGAGGTCACTGTGATGAAGCTAAACGTGAGGGAAGGTCTCTGAAATTATCCCTAATAAAAATTGTGAACCTAGTAAATAAGTTCGATAACAAGTTCAAAAGCCATGAACTTTAAATTTTAGTTCTGCCTAACTAAAAATTCTAGATTAGATAGACATAGACAGTAAAAATGGGGTTAAGTTCATAAATGACCCTAAACCTAAAGTGGTTGATCTTGATATTTTGTCTCCTCATAAAAGCAATCTTACAAAAATGGTCTCTATAAGGGCGGTGTTGATTTTTCGACCCCGCTTAATAAATTTTGTCCATAAGGCAGACGTGCTAACTCTTGCCCATAAGGCATAAGTTCATCACATTTTAAGACAATGAACCTGCACAATTAACTAGAAGTTCTGCTTTATAGGCAAAAGTTAGAACTTAGATATGTTGCCCATAAGACAGAATTTCTAACTCTTGCCCTTAAGGCAGACGTTCATGACATTTCAAGAATCCCCCCGATCAATACAGGTCCATCCTTTTTCAAAAAAATAATAACATTTTCAGATAATGAACCTACATAATTGATCAGAAATTCTATCTGATAGGTCAACGTTAGAACTTATTTAGCGGGAACAAAATTCAAAACCACACATTTTGAGGGATAAAAATTCAAGATCGGACACTTTTGGGGACACTAGGCGTTGGGTGATTCTATGAATTGAGTTGGTTAAAATATGCAAACGATCGTGCATGACTGAAAAAATAAAGTATTACGTACTACTTTTCCATTTTTTGTTACTTTGATCAGTAGATTTGGGGTACGGGTGTCTGTTATTGGAGATAGATTCAAACTCCCCATAACATTACAAAAAGGCAAAGAATTAACAGAAAAGGCCACCAAAACCAACGGAGGACTTCATCTCATGATGGCACTAAACTATGGAGGACATTAAGACATGTTACTAGCAACCAAGATCTTTGCCAGAAAAGTGAAGGATGGTTTTCTACAATTAGAGGATATTGACGACACATTATTTGAACAAGAACTAGCTATCAAGTGTGCCGAGTTTGCTAGGCCTGATTTAATCATAAGGACTTGGGGGGAGGGGGGAAAGAATCAGCAACTTCTTATTGTGGCAGCTTGCTTACTTAGAATTGTACTTACGAAGTCGCTATTTCCTGATTTTGGAGAACAAGCTCTAAAGGAGGGTGTGCTTTCCTTTCAACGAAGACACAGACGTTTTGGTGGACATACATATTGAGACATTATGTTCTGTACTAGTTCTCTTATTATTATTTTGTGTGTGTGTTTGTGTTTTGTGATCTGCATCCTTTCATGAATTTATCAGCCAAATAAAATATTTGAAGCAGGAGGGTTTTGATTTCTTTATGCAGCACCACTAGTCTGATCTATTATGACATTTGACGTGTATATAATGGGCGTAGTAACTAAATTGAGAAAATACATAAAATCACCCTTAAACTTATCCGCAAAACTTACTTTAGCACTTTAACTTTGTGCGTAATTATTTACCCCCTATTATTGTTTCAAGTGAATTTAGTTCCCCCTTAGAGATGACCTGAGAAAGAATGTGTAGTCAATCGCCTAAAAGCGCGTGAAGGAGAAAAAAATATCAAAAACAGTCAAAATTAAACACTTATCACCTTCAACAATAATTATATTTAATTATTATTTTTTATAAAAAAAACACAAATTTTCTTATTCTTTCATTTTTCATTGGAAAGAAGAAAAAAAATCAAATCAGCCAAAATTAACCACCTGTCACCTTCCTATTGGATATTAGTTTTTTATTAAATTAAAAAAAACAATTCCATTCAGATTTTCTTATTCTTTTTTTCATTTTTCATTTTTTTCCATTTCTTAGTCATCTTCTTCCCAAAACCATTTTCTCCATTAAAGAAGCAGCCAAACCTTTCTTCCCCAATCACTACAGGCAAATATTGAGAATCAGACACCATTGATGAGGACTCGGACGAAAAGGAAACAATCTCCATTGGAGAGAGAAATGAAGAAAGAATAAGGAATTGGAAGAAAATGAGAACTCATATGTTCTCCTTTGATTATTGGGTATTATATACAATCACCAGCTGGTGCTTGATAGTTGTACACAACTACTCAACCAACTAACTACCATTTAACCGACTTAAGCTAACTGCTAACACTAACAAAACTACAACTAATACAGCAGTTACAGCTAATACATCAATACTATAGTGAATTAATAATTAACTTCAATACCCCTCCTCAAGTTGGAGGTGATGATTTCACTGCCAACTTGTGTAAAACAGTAGAGTGCTTGACTCCAGTAAGGGCTTTGGTAAGAATATCTGCCAACTGGTTATTGGTATCAACATGATGAAGAGTGAAAAGCCCCTCCTGAAGTTTTTTTCTAACAAAATGACAGTCGACTTCAATGTGCTTTGTACGCTCATGGAAAACAGGATTTCAAGCTATATGTATGGCTGATTGGCTGTCACAATATACCTCAATAGGAGATGGACTATGAATACTTAATTCAGTAAACAGTCTGTCAAGCCAAACCAGCTCACCTACCACCTTCCTTAAGGATCTGTATTCTACTTCTGCAGAGGATAAGGAAATGGTGTCTTGCTTCTTAGATTTCCAACTGATAGGGTTGCTCCCTAAAAGCACCAAGTAACCACTGACTGACCTCCTTGAATCAGGACAAGATGCCCAGTCAGAGTCACAAAATGCCTTTACTGTGCAGTCTGGATCACTGGACATATAAATTCCAAGAGTTGGATCTTTCTTTAAGTACCTCAATAAGTGAAAAGCTGCTCTGAGATGAGGTATTCTAGGATCCTACATATACTGGCTCAGTTGTTGGACACTGAATGCTATGTCCAACCTTGTATTGGTGAGAAAATTCAGCTTTCCTATGAGCTTTCTATAGTATGTGGGGTCTGGTAATGGATCTCCGTCTTCGGCTCTCAACTTAATAGTGGAATCAAGTGGTGAGGACATAGAGCTATAATCAAAACAATTGTATTCTCTGAGAAGATCCATAGCAAATTTTCTTTGTGAGATAATGACTCCTCTTTCTGTGCTCAATACCTCCATCCCCAGGAAGTAGTGCAGGTTCCCAAGATCTTTAATTTTAAACGTGTCATACAAGTAACTTTTGAGCAGCGTTATTTCTTCCAAATCTGTCCCTGTTAAGATGACATCATCAACATAAACAGCTATGAATACCATCAGTGATCCATTTTTCTTGTAGAATAAAGAGTAGTCATGATGAGAATGATGGTATCCTCTGGCAGACAAGGCCTCAGGTAATTTGGCATACCACTGTCTACTTGCTTGCTTCAGTCCATAAAGGGACTTATTCAGCTTGCAGACTAGGTCGGATCTCTTCACATCTAGACCCTGAGGCACTTGCATGTACACTTCTTCATGGAGGTCTCCATGAAGAAATGCATTATTCATATCCAGTTCGAACATGCCCCAACCTCTCTTAACTGTACATGTTATTAATGTTCTAACTGTAGTCATTTTAACTACTGGTGAGTATGTCTCAGTGTAGTCTATTCCAGCTTGTTGTATGTACCCCTTCACCACCAGTCTAGCCTTGAATCTTTCCACACTTCCATCTGTTTTATGCTTGACTTTATACACCCATCTATATACAATTGCTTCAAATTCTTGAATCATAGCCTTCTGCCAAGCAGGGCTTATAGTTGCCTCCTCATAAGATGATAGTTTTTTTGGCTGACCATCATGATAAATATTCTCAACAAGTGCTTGACTATGGTGTGTGATAGCATCAGGAGACACATGGTGATGATTGGTAAATATGGCATTTAAAGAAAAATTAGCAGGGGATGAATCAATGTGTGAATCAGTGTGTGTGTGTGTGTGTGTGTGTGTGCAGATGGTGCAGTGGTTTTTAGAGTGGGAATGGAACATATGTAATCTTTAAAGTGATGAGGAGTTTTATTTACCCTGGTAGACCTCCTCGGTTGCACAACTGCAGAGGTGTTGTTGGTAAGTCCAGGGGGAGAAGGATCATGCAAAGGAGCATGTGATGTAGGAAATGAGGAAGATGAGTTTGCAAGAACAAAATTGAGTGGTGATGCAATGTGTGTGACAGATTCATCCTCATGATCATTTACTAAGGTGTCATGTGATCCACAATCAGTATATACCGGATTATTATTGGAAACAGTTTTGAGAATAGATGGAAAAGTATGATTTCAGACATCAGGTTAAAAGGAAAAATATGTTCATGAAATATGACATCTCTAGAGATATGTATTATTTTTGTAGCAAGACTCATTACCTTGTAACCCTTTATTCCAAATGGATATGCAATAAATATGTGAGGGGTGGTTCTTGGTTCAAGTTTGTCTATATGCACTTTGGGCACTGTTGGATAACACAGACATCTAAATGATTTTAAGTGGGAGTAGTCAGGTTTTTGCTTGTACAACATCTCATAAGGGCATTTGTTTTTGAGACAGCTAGAGGGACGTTTGTTAATAATGTGTGTTGCTGCTAGAAGGCAATCACCCCAATATCTTAGGGGAAGCTTTGATTGAAACAAAAGAGCTCTAGCTGTTTCAAGTAAATATTTGTGTTTTCTTTCTACCACACTGTTTTGTTGTGGTGTGTATGGGCAAGTTTTCTGATGATTTATGCCTTTGGATTGGAAGAATGCTAAGGCTTCATTACTGGTGAACTTAAGACCATTATCTGATCTAATGGTTTTAACTGTGGTTTTAAATTGGGTTTCTATCAGTGTAATGAAAGTTTTCAAGACAGATAAAGCATTGCTTTTGGTGCTCAACAAGTGTGTCCAGGTAGATCTAGTATAATCATCTACCATGATGAGGAAGCATTTGTAATTGTCATATGTAGATGTGTGGTAGGGACCCCATAGACCTACATGGACTAGTTCAAATGCATGTTTGGTGTGACTGGTGCTATGACTAAAAGGTAATTTTGCTTGCCTAGCCATGGGGAAAATAAAGCACAAAAAGGGTTGTGTTGAGAAAACTTAGTTGGTAGATATTGAATACCTTTCATTTTTACAAAGGGCACATGGCCAAGTCTATAATGCCACAATAAGTCCACATTATGTCTAACAGATAAGCAGGAATTATGAACAAACATATCTGCTTTATTAATGGGAATAGAAGTATGTACAGAAGGAAAGGGAGTAGGATGAGAAAGCAGATCATCTGCACTCCTAGTGAGAGGGAGTGCATGCTTCTTATTTACAATACAAGTTTTGTTCAAAGCACAAATGGAAGTGCGCTCAGGGACACAACAACAAACACTCAAGCACTTTGAACAGAGGTAGTATAGTCCATCTTTGCAACTACCAATCACCTGAGGCCTCTTCATTGAAGGGGCCTGCAGTACACATAATGCATCAGTGAACAAAACCATGCATTTCAAAGAAGAAGAGAGAGAGAGAGAACTGATATTAAGTTGTACTTGAATGAGGGGACATATAACACCTTGTGTAATGTGATCATGGGTGAAACTATTACATCACAAAATTCTAACACTTTGACTCTATATCTATTGGGGAGAGACACTAATATGGGATATGGCAAGGTTGTGATATTGCTTAAAGAATTTCTATTGAAGGTCATGTTATTGGATGCTCCTGAGTCTATAATCCATAAGTCATTACTTGATTGAAAACATTTGCACATAGGGTGATGAAAATCAATAGAGGATGAGCAAACTACAATAACTGCAAGGTTACTGGTGCCTGCATTCAGATTTGCATCAGTGTTGCAATCTTCTCCTATGTATTCATTTTGAAAGTGTTGGATGAGAGTCATCAGCTGTCCAAACTATTCCTTTATAATGTTTTTGGTAGTCAGACTTTCTCTGGATAAGTAGTCCCCTCCTTGACTTGTGGATACATCACTTGATAATCCATGTACATTAGCAACAACTCCTTTACCTTTGTAGTTATTATTTTATTTGTAACCCTGAGTTCCAGTATTGTGTTGGTTGTTGATAAAGGAATTCTGTCTGGAGTTCTGGCCATTGCCTTGATTAATCAGCGAACATGGATATCCATGCAACTTATAGCATTTGTCCCTTATGTGTCCTGGTCTCTTACAAAAATCACACACAGTTGCATTTTTGTTGCTACCACTCCCTGAGTACAAGTTAGCCCTTTGAGTACTTCCTGCATAGTTGTTTCCTGAGAAATTGTTAGCTGAAAAATTTGTTCTGAGAAGCGTTCCAATGACATTTCTATTGCTGTAAGCATTGGCATTGAGAGAGGTGGAAGGATGTAACACCCCGTACATTTTCGAACTTATGCGACTACCTTAATATTAACGGAAGTTTTTAAACTAGAAATAGTAGGTGAATCATCTACTAAAATTATTGGGCTGAATTAATACCATGCTAATGGGCTCAATTGAGGCCCAAAATTAAGCAAATAAGACATGACCCAAAAAGAAAATGATCCATTCAAAATTTGACCAAGTAAACACATCAACTTTGACCAAAAGTTTGGCTAAGGATGACCATAAAGAGAGGGGTTTGGAGGGACTATATAAGGATGAAAATTCAGCTCTTATTCACCACAATACACTTGCAAATTCTATATTTTTTCAAGAAATATCCACTCCTCTCTCAAACCCTAAGCAACCACCCTTTTGGACAAGATCTTCCCCTTGCAAGCCTTGGTAAGTGTTTACTCTTATGGTTTAATATATTATATGCATGAGAGGTTGTGTAAATCATGTTGGTTATGTTTAATAAGTGTTGAACAATCCACTTATTGTGTAGCGGTACCCTTTTGCTTCTTTGTTAAAGGATTTGCCTTCTATGTGGTTTAAACTTGAAAGGGGACTTAAGGTCTTGAAGGAAGTGAATTAGATGGATTAAATGTCAACATGTTAGGATGTGGTTATGTCCCTAACTTGTTTTCTCCTTGTGTATGACTTGCGGAAATGTTGTTATGTAATTATGTAATTGTGTATGGAACCGGTGGTGTAGTGAAAAAAGAATATAGTCTTGTGATGTTCATGTGCATTTTGAAACCATAATTGTTCATTAGCATCAAAGTTAACCTAAAATATGAAAAGATAAGCTCATTTATGTCCATGGACCATTTATTACAAAGATGGACATAAAAGTGACCCATTGCAGCAAATTCGGGCATCCGCCCTCGCAGATAAAACACCTGCCCGCACAGGTCACTCCGCAGGTAGCCCTGGACAGGGCCAAAAGGGCACCTGCCGCCGCACCTCATCACCTGCAGACGCAGGTTGCTCCGCAGGTCCTTCCAGGACCTCGTTTAGCTTGTCTTTGCTTCTCTTTGACCCTCCAAGGCCCCTCTACCTTTCTTGGATGCAATCACCAACTCATTGTACCCTTTTGATTACTCTAAGGGGGTAGTCCGGAGGCATTTTGAATTGTATCAATTGTGGATTGCTTTTAATGTGTTATTATAAAGGTATTTAGGTGACTTGATGGAGTAAATGTGGCGATGATTTGAGGAGAAAGTGTAAAGTATAAACTTGGTGTGAAATTCTATCGGTTTGTGATATCTAGGTTGATGTGTGGAATGTTTTGGTGTTGTTGGTATGGTGAGGCAGTAAATTGTATTGTTGGAGGGTGGAATGAAGTTATATGGCAGTCACGTAGCTCATTATCATCTTGTGAACTTTTAATGTAGTTAGTTGTTAATGTTAGCTCCGTTATGTATGTGTGTTGTAGAGTAACACGTAAGGAAGGAGCTGAATTGTTGTATTCACATATTGGAAAGATAAGGTATGTAAGGTTACTCTTTTCCGTATCCTTTGGCAGCACCTATTGTTCACATCGTTACCGCACTTGTTTTCACTTTGAAATATTTTAAAGTATCTCATTTCAGGTTTATTAGCAATTGTTATTCACGTGTCTCTTATTGTTGATTATTGTTCCAAAGCTCCAATAATGTTATGACCACCAATGTACAATCTCACAAAAAGTAAAGAAATGAAGTAATGCATATTTGGTTGAGTACAGGGGGCAGCTCTGGGGGCGAAAGCTTAGCTCGAGCCGAACCTGATTTATTGATTTATGGGTGGCAGCTCTGGGGGCATAAGTCTAGCTCGAGCCGATCCCAATGTTATTTACCACTGATCAGTTGGTCCCGAGCATTGTATGATTGATGTTGATATTGATAAGGACGTAAAAGGAAAGTAATAAAGGCAATGTACATGGTTCCACACATACAGTACAGTGGTTTATCAATATTGTCTATTCACTTGTATTTGGTTCTATTTGAGTTCCTATATTTCATACAGTTATTTATAGCCTTACATACTCAGTACATTCTTTCGTACTGACGTCCCTTGGGGGACCTACCTTACTTGCTGCAGGCACAGGAGTTAGTAGACCTTCACAGTAGGGTTCGGGTCATCTGCAGGTTATTGGTGAGCTCCAGGTTGATTCGGGACTTTTCGAGTCATTTGTATATATTTTTGGTACTGTGTAATAGTTGTATAAGGCGGGGACTTGTCCCGACCTTAGTCATGGTTATGCATATCCTTTAGAGGCTTTGTGGAATTTGTAAAGTCAAACATAGAAGTGTCTTATCTTTTAGACGTTGTGGCCCCAACGGTCAAGTCTCGTATCTGTTTTGAACATCTTTTCATGACTTCCGCCATTGATGTCTTGTATCTGTACATGACTGAATGTTGTTCACTTAGGGGCATGCATATAAATGTACACGATCATAGGTTGGTTCTCTCGGGCCTTACGGCTACGGGTGTCATGTCTGCCCTAATAGGATTTGAGGCGTGACAATTCTATCATCAAACGACCAGCAGGTCAAAATTCTCTCTGTTTTTCCTCTTATATCAACAGAGAGAAAGTTTGTGCCATGGATGGAAAAGGATTCATCATGAGGATGTTACCTCTGATCACGGTGTACACCTCATTCAGTCCCATAAGGAACTGAATTAATCGCCTGTCTTGTTCTGCCTTGTGCAAACCTTCCTTTGCTCCACACGCGCATGTACAACTGCACTGATCTTTGGTACTAAGAGTATTCAATTCTTCCCACAACTTCTTTATTCTAGTGTAGTAAACGGTTATGTCTAACGCTCCCTGTGTAAGGTCATTAATCTCCTTCTGAATTTGGTAAAGTTTAGCCCCATTAGTTTGATCGTACCTATCCTCCAATTCTCTCCAAAGCTCTACTGAGTCACTAACGTACTCCACACTGTCTGATATTTCCTTTGATAACGAATTCAAAATCCACGATGTCACCATATCATCGCACCTTTGCCACTGACGAAATTGGGATGAATTTGTATCTGGTTTCTTATAGCTGCCATCTATGAACCCTAATTTGTTCTTCACAGACAGGGCACGTAACACACCTCTCCTCCAGGATGTATATCCTATTCCATCGAATTGTATCGGAAATAGCATCAGTCCTGGACTATCCGAGGGATGTATGTATAGAGCATCACTCGCCTCCACATTTGAGGTGGATGAAGCAGATACAGAGTTTTCTCCACCATTAACGACATTTTCAGTAACCACCATTGTTATGCGAGCTCAATTGATCAGATCTGAGCTCAATTCAAGCAAATTTCAATGAATTCAACCAGCAAAAAGCAAAATCAAAGTTCGATTAATGGAAGTAACCTATTGCATGTGTTGATTGAATACACAGATAGAAAAAAAAAAAAAAAAAAAAGAAATCACGAATGCAAAAAACGCAGAGATGACAATCAAAAAACCCTGTAGTTTCAAAGTGTCAACCAGTCTAGCTGGCTCTGATACCATATTGAGAATCAGACACCATTGATGAGAACTTGAACAAAAAGGAAACAATCTCCATTGGAGAGAGAAATGAAGAAAGAATAAGGAATTGGAAGAAAATGAGAACTCATATTTTCTCCTCTAATTATTGGGTATTATATACAATCACCAGTTGGTGCTTGACAACTGTACACAACTAATCAACCAACTAACTACCATTTAACCGACTTAAGCTAACTGCTAACACTAACAAAACTACAGCTAATACAACAGTTACAACTAATACAACAATACTATAGTGAATTAATAATTAACTTCAATAGATCTGGCGAAGTTGGTCGGATTTCTTTCTTGGAAACTGTCACTCCGGCATACCTCTTTGATTATTTTCTTTTTTGTCAAAAGTTTCCATTGAAGAAATAAAGGGCTCCTGCATTCTCTTTTGTCACTTCTACCATAGTTATTAGCTCCACATTCTATGACTCCTTCTCTGTTAATTATGATACAGCCTTTCATTCACCGTCTACGGAGAAACTTGATTATTTTTTATCAGAACTTAAGCTCAGATCTGACAAGTCAAGGAAATCGCCATTAACGTCAAGAGATGGAGAAATTTGCTTCTAGATTTGATAGCTTGAGGTTGAAATCTATGTGATTGCAAGGTTGATTTATAAGATTTGAGGAACCGAAGTTGTAGTAGCTTCGTTTGTTTATCGATTGAAATGGAAATGCACATGGTATCTTTGTGCAATGTAATTAACAGAGTCGTAAATGCAGAAGAATTCGAATGAGAAGATGATGGAAGTGGGCAAAAGTGAAAAATAAGTAAAATGGAAAGAGAGAAAATTCTGAGGTGGCAGATAACGTGGCGGTACACTGCCCCTTATAGCTTGGTTTTGTAATTTAAAGCGGGTAATAAATTCACTTCGAGCAACATTAGAATGGTAAATAATTATCCGTAAAGTTAAAAATGCTAAAGTAAGTTAAATAGACAAGTTTAGAGAGGAATTTATGTATTTTCTCTAACTAAATTCACTATGGAGATCAACCACTGCTGAAGCGATCTCATTGACCACCCACAATCTGCTTTTTCAAGATAGTATTACTGTTTAACCAGCATCACGATTGTCATCCTTGCAATTTCCGATAAGCAAATCACTAAGAACTTAAATATAGTCCCAACATATTCATACACCACAACTGGTTCCCCAAATTCTAGGCAGCAGCCAACAAGTCTCAGCAAATTTTCGAGAAGTAATTGTTATATCTCAGTATGTATCATTAACCATAGAACTTTCGGAAAGAGTACTTTCTTTTCAGAGTGATTGTCCAAGTGGAGCTTGAACAAGGCCAACGGACTTGCACCATGTGAGTAGCTTCAAGAAATTTCAGCTAATGGAATTGGCATCATAAGCTTTATAAATTGAAACATTATTCTGTAGGTCCTCCACACTAAATCTCCTACTGGGTCTTTACTCCTCAAGAAACAAATTTTCAATATACTGAAAGCTAGTTAGATTTGAAGCTCCTCGATAACCAAAAGATTCGAACATCTATTGAAAAAACATTTGAGAGGTGAAATGAAAATCAAAGAATCATTGTTATCTATATATGGCTTCACAGTGTCCCTTTTGCTTTGTGCAGTCGCAAAGTATTAGAAATTTAGACATCTTTTGTATGCTCTATACCTGTAAGATGGGAAAACTTGTCCTGCTTGAAGGAGAGAAAGAGGGAGAGTGCTATCAAAGAGACCAACGGAGTCCAGATGCCAAGCTATGAACTCCAAGCAGACTGCACAAATTCTTCTGAAGCACATTTGAAGAACTGTGTTTTGCAGGTAATTTGGCCCCCAAAAAAATTAGGAGGTTATCCCAACATTCCAAAAGCACCATGCTGCTGCTGTAAGTTTAACTCTCCTAGAAAAGATTAATCCATAGTGGGGCTAGACGTCGGTGGCATAGAAGGAAATGAACAAGAATACGAAGGCAAGATATGTACATCTAATCCTAATCATCAGGATCCATTTCCGCGTCCTGTTCAAGGGATGGAATTGCATCAGTTCCATTGTATCCTTCGGATTCTGACTGCCCGTCTAAATCAGTTTCATCTTCTTGAGAATCAACTTCATCTGCATTAGTCTCTTGAGTTCTGAGTTGTTGCATCCATTTGGGGCACTCTGCCTGCCCTTCAAACAACAGATGAAGATTGTTATTCTTTCCTGAATGCACAATATCAGTAGCCTTCAAAGTTGAACATGAGCATTCTGGAACAGGGTGAGAGAGGAAAAACTTTGTTTTTGATAGATTATATTCCTGAAAAAGGCCCTCTTCTGCCAGGCTTTTGTTGAGATGTTCTCTGACAGCAAAAGTCCAATTACGAGGTGGATAATAAAGATGATCGACAGTAGTATTAAAGAGCTCTGCAAGATATTTCCTGCATATAAAAGAAATGTTTCAGAAAGTGATGGTAAAATAAAAAGAAATGCATAAACACCAAACAGAGAAAGGACCAGGAGTGTTATTAGTTTACCTGTTTGGGCGAAATGTTCTTGCAGATGCCATCTCATAAAGTCGGTGCCCCATCACCAAGCTCGCAAAATCAGGCCCACTACCATCATTATCAAAACCAGGAAAAAAAACTTCAGCATCCACCGAGACTATGTAATCAAGAGCATCCCATAGCAGTCGGTGTGCTTGCTCCCTCTGATCATTGGGAGAAAGTTCTGGTTCCATATCTTTCTCTGCAATCCATCCGTACCAGCCTTCTTTTTCATGTCGATAAATAGGTCGATCAGGAGGGGGTGGTAGAGGCCTTGGGCGGGGCCCAGCCTTGTCCCATTCTGATTTTAGTTGATTTGGACTTTTTACGGGTAGAAGTTGATCAGGATCAGGAATAACGGGGGTTTCAGGGCCAACTAAATTGGCTAGCTCTTTTTTGCTGCACAAAGAAGTACGGTCAACTAAATTGGTGTACATGGCGCGTAAAGGAATCATAACCCGTTGTCCGCCAAAGGTTTCAGAACCTGATAAGTATATTCTTGTTCTAGGTGGATAACCCATGGCTCGAAGCATAAGGCCAACCTAAAATTTTACAAAAATGTATTAAAAAAATTAAGAAATAGAATGATGACAACCATGCATATTCACAATTATCCTGAGTCTGTAATTACAGAATAGGAGGGTTAAAAAGTTGGTAACCATAACATGAACACGACGTCTACTTTGTCTCCAATTTCCCTTGTTTTCCTTTTCTCCTTTTTTTTTTTGGATAACTCTGGTGTCCAGCCATCTTGCGCGCACTACTAATTCCATGGGATACCTGTCACCTCCCGCGGACAATACGTACCAGGTAATTTTGTCCACCAAAGCGAGGACAGATGGGAAGAAATCACCTTAGTGTTTTTGTTTCTGCTGAGATTTGAACCCGAGACCTCATGATTCTCAATTCCATTCATTGACCACTAGGCCAGGCCCTTTTCTCCCTTTTTTTTTCGACTTAACAGTTTCAATTTATGCAATTGCTTCCTCTTTTAAGGATTTTTCTGGAAAGAAGACAGTAGTAGAATGCAATAAAGAACATCAGGTCAATCAGTGAGGTAATCTCTGCCTAAAGGTGTTCTTTACTAACCTACCACAGACAAATACTTGGAATTTTTGTGAAGAATGGTAGAGGGGCGGGCCCATTATCCACCGAGTTTCGAACCATGCCCTACTGGTCCTCGGGCATTCTTTGGTTATAAGAAAAGGGGAAAAGGCTCAAATATGTCATCGAACTATTGAAAATGGCTCATTTATGTCATCCGTTAAAAGTTTGGCTCATTTATGTCATCGCCGTTACAAAAAAGGCTCATTCATGCCTTTTTTTTTAACGGTAGTTTTTTAAAAAGGGAAAAGGCTCAAATATGCCATCAAACTAATCCGTTAAAAGTTTGGCTCATTTATGCCATCGTCGTTACAAAAAATTCACCGATTATAGAATTTTTCTGATTTTTACTTCAAGTACAATTTTTTAAGAATTTAAAAAATTGTGTTTCGGTAACTAATTGATTCGTTGTTTGAAATAGTTGATGTACGTTTTGGGCTTGAATTGGTCTTGAGATTTACAGAATTGTGTTCGGCGATTCCGAAGAAATTGAAAATGGATGAACTCTTTACAGTGCCTATAAAGGAGTTACAAAATGCATAGAAATATTTTGGCCGGAGAAATCGATATTTTCTTATTAGAAATTTTAAAATTTCTTTGGTTGATTTAATTAATGATGTGGAAGAATTATTGTTGGCCACGTGTACAAAATAGTTTTGCAAAAAACCCCCAAATTGGACTGTTAAAAAAAATGGCATGAATGAGCCAAACTTTTAACGGATGACATAGATGAGCCTTTTTTCAAAGTTCGATGGCATATTTGAGTCTTTTTCCTTTAATTAATGATGTGGACGAATTATTGTTGGTCACGTGTACAAAATGGTTTTACAAAAAACTATCAAATCGGACTGTTAAAAAAAATAACATGAATGAGCCTTTTTTGTAACGGCGATGGCATAAATGAGCCAAACTTTTAACGGATGGCATAAATGAGCCATTTCTAATAATTCGATGGCATATTTGAACCTTTTCCCTAAGAAAAGGGTGTTCTTTACTAACCTGCAGATTGGCTTTTCTTTATTTCGTTTTCCTTTTCTTTTAATGTATTACCATGAGGAAGCATTTTTTATATTATGCTCTTAAAGCCTCTCCAAATACACCACCTTAAACATCCACACCTCCCATCCCCATGGTCCCTTTTCCTACCCTGCAACCCACGATTATATTTGTTTTAATTTGAAGATATAACTATACTGTTAGTAGATGCAACAAAATTGTTTTTTAAAAATTTATCTTACTGCATGTACCTTTTACTCCAGAAAAGAAATAAAGGAGAGAAAACCTTAACGAAAGTTTGACACATGAGGTGTTAAAGATCTAGAAGAAGTCTGTGTTGAAGATCTGGAAGACAATGACAAGGGAGACCTTAACCTATTAGCATACTCATCTTCATGCTCATTCCCATGTATATGAAGCTAAGTAAAAAAAAAAAAAAAAAAAAAAAAATTAAGAAAGGAAGAGGAAGAAGAATAAGAAGCAGCAGCCAGTATAGCATAAACTTACAACAATGGCAGAACATGTGATTCTTTTTTATTTTTTTAGTTAGTACCTCGAAACCCCTTAAACTATCCACGTTTTATCAGTTTAATACTTAAACTATGGGTGTGTGTGTGTGTGTGTGTGTGTGTGTGTGTGTGTGTGTTACCCCCTGAAATATAAAATTTCTTATCTAAGACCCCCTGCCGTGCCAAGTGACATTGAGAGTTACTCTCATTGTAGTGTATAAGAACTAGAAAAAAGGCCAAAAAGAGCATCTGTGCATGTGCATGCATCAATAGATTTACTTTAATCCAAACATAACAAACCAACTGATAATCAGAGTATCTAAAACTCCTATCACTGCTAAAAAAAAAAAAAAAAAAAAAAAAATTAACAAGGACGAATTATGTAGCTAAATAGCAAAATCAGTCATTAATCCTATTTAATGATGAATTAGCGACAGATTATCAAAAAAAAAAAAAGAAGATGTTAGCTACGAGCAATTTAACGACAAAATCCGTAGCTAATTTAAGATTTTTTTAAAGTTGTGGGGCAAAATAATTTAAACCAAACATTCTAATAGGTTAACGTGGAAATATTGTAGAAACAGTGTTTAATTTTATGTGAAGATTATTTTCTGTTTTACCGCCAACCAAATGTCACCTAGAAATGGATGGTACATATGGTGAAGTGTTGGTGGCTTCGGAAGTGTTGGTGGCTTCGGGTAGTGGTGGAAGAAGAAGAGTTGGTGTAGTGAGTTGACATGCCATTTTGGCTAAAATGGATGGGGTTAACAGAGGGAAGGTCAATTTGTCATTTTATAACATTAAGGGCATATATGGACCGATAGTACTTCCTCCATTCCAAAATAAATGAATTTTCGGGGTGTGGCACACCCCTTAAAAAAGTTAGTTAATTATATCAATTAAAGGGCATTTATTACCCTTTTGTTCTTCCCAAAGTTTCTTAAAACTAGAAATAGCTGAAGAACCCATTAAAGAGAAAGGTTATTTTGAAAAAAAATAAATTATATACATCTTTGGACTTTGAAAAATTCCTTCATCTTGGAACATAGAAAAAGTGTCAGAAATTCTTCTTTTTTTTTTTGAGACAACAGTTGTATTTAGTAAAAACTTAGCCACCCCAGAAAAAGGTGCTAAGTTGGAAACGTTACAAGCATCAAAAGGGTGCTTAAACCCCTTCCCAGAATCCTATACAATTACATTTTTCCAATTAAATCTACTAACTCTCCTACTTCCCACGACATATTTTGGATCGGAGGAAGTATAACATTAAGGGCATATTGGATCGGAGGAAGTATAACATTAAGGGCATATATGGACCGATAGTATAATGGAGGGCAATATTATTCCTTTTCCAATAGTAGAGGAGCAAATATGAATGCCACATAGATGCTCTTTAGGTTTATTTTCTAGCTCTCACACACTACAAAGAGAGTGGAACCACCCTCCATGCTACTTGGAACTGCAGGAGGGTTTTACATAGGAAATGTTATAGTTCAGGGGTAACAGAACATGCAATTCTGTGAACGAAAGAATTTGGGCTTATAACTAGAGAGCATTAGCATCAGCCTTCCAAGTTCAATCAATGAGCAATAAAGAGGGTTTGAATTATCAACAGTTCCTCTATGAAATATCTCCAGAATTTGGTAAGTTCCCTGGAAGGAAAGAAATGCGTGAGCTTTCGTAGACAAGGAGAACGGTGTAGTTAAGCTAAAATTCAATTGTATATCCTTGCCTAGTTTTTGGTGCAATATGGGGTCGGCATATCTGTTAGAGCCAAACGCCGTGATTGATTTCATTAGTTCACTACACTTTTAGTAAATTTCTTACTCTTTTTTTTTAATGGATGTAACCTGTAACAGCATTCTCTTTATGCCATTTCTTTTTACATCAATAATACTTCTTATTTTCCTGATTAAAAAAACTGTATTGATCTTTACATTGCCTTAAATCTCTCATCTCCACATCAATTGGCAAGCTAATAAGGAACTCACAATCTCTTACCAGTTGTGAGAAAAGAATTTAGAGCATAAAGTAAATTTAGGAACATGAAGACCCTTAGTCTATAGTCTGTACTAAGAGAAGTTCGAACTGGAGATCAAACTATGAGATGGTAACAACCCAAAAAAATTTAAGTGCACTATATGGATGTTATCTAAGAATCTCTGCATCAAAAGGTAGCTCTAGATGTAATATATTGCAACGCTACTTACAAAAATGGTACTTCGAGCCAGATGAATAAACTGTTTATAAAGATTTGAAGAGAAAATTCGAAAGTACCTCTTCTGGCATGAGTGGGCACAATCCATTTCTTTTCCGAGCATGTGAATCAACATTAAGTTCTTCACTGATAATTCCTTGTTTAATCATCTGAGCCCTCCTGTATTGTATAAGTTCTGTGTGAACATCCTACACCAACAGAAAGCAATAGGTTACAGATGTCATGATATCAGTAGTTTTTAATGAGGAAAAGGCATAGGCTCAACAGATTAACTGCAGCAATACTCTCCCTTGCTTCGAACTGCTAATACTGCCTCTTTCTTTGCCCTTCTTTTTTTTCTTGTTCCTTTTTCTCTTTTTTATTCCCATCAATAGAATGATGAACTCACTTAACTATCCAGAATTACAATCATAATCACTTCCTTTCATTTTCAGTTTTTTCTCAAACGATTCAAATGAATGACAAGTAGCCACACGTATTTTTTAAAAGACAAGATGAGAAATGAAAGATTATCCATATATAGCATGTGAGGCCACAAAATCAGAAGCATCAGGAAATAGATGGAAAGAGTAACTCAGAACTTTCCACCTTATTAACTATGTGAAAAATTAAGGAGAAGAATTTATTGAATTGTTGTATCTACATTATCACATTGAGACCCTATTTATAGATACTACATTAAACTCCTTTTCCAACTAAGACATTTCATTACGATCCTTTTCCAAGTAGGATTCTATATATTATTCTCGTTCCTACTCCTATTCTAACACTCCCTCAAGCTGGTGCATATAGTTCATATGTACAGAGCTTGTTATCTATGTAATTAATACGAGGACCAATGAGGACGTGTTTGAAGATATCTGCAAGAAAACTGATAAGGAATGCTTTCGACGTCTGGGCGACCTCAATTGAAAAGGAACTAACTAAAAAAATTGGTCGGAAAAGTAGTAAACATCGCCGAAAATTTGATTTGTCGCTGGAAAATTGCCGGAAACTTGTATAAAATATATGGGTCGTCTCGAAATCAAGAGAAAAGTAGATCTTGAACAAGAAAGTCGCTGAAAAACTGGCTGAAACAGGATCACGGGTCGGCACGTGGTCAAATCTTGCCGGACATGACGATCTCCTGGGCGGCACATGGAGGTGCGTGGGAGGTCGATGCACAGCGGCATTAGTTGGGGTTTGGTCACACGAAGACATTGAACCTCTTGGTGCTGTTGGTTTTCGCATAACACTGTTGAAAAGTGAAACTATGTCAATCGGATCTGAGAGTCATCGAAAAGACGCACGGAACTACGCAAATCAAATTTGAGGAGTCACCGAAAAAATGCACGGTGCTACGCAACTCAGACATGAGAAAATAGTCCAGAAAAATGCACGGTGCTACGCAAATCAGATATGAGAAAATAGTCACCGAAAAGATGTATGGTGCTACGCAAATTAGATATGAGAAAATAGTCACCGAAAAGAAGCACGGTGCTACGCAAATCCTATATGGGAAGTAGTCACCGGAAAGAAGCACGGTAACTACTTCCTCTGTCCCGGATGCTTCTCAAATCAGTCCTTCCCAACATGATTGTCTTTCATACATATATTATTGGCCCAACTTTTGCTAACATAATCATTGGGCAGACGGGCGGCTATATGAGTTATAACCGCCCGCCGGCTACGGAACCTTCTTTTGATTCTTTACCGAGATCATAGAGGCTATGATACCATGTGAGAAATATAAGAGAAGAATATTATTGAATTGTTGTATCTACATTATTACACTGAGACCCTATTTATAGACCCTGTATTAGACTCCTTTTCCAACTAGGACATTTCATTACAATCCTTTTCCAAGTAGGATTCTATATATTATTCTCGTTCCTACTCCTATTCTAACAAACTGACATCATGATTTTGTGGAAGAATATGAACTGGAAATTCCTAGATTCCATTATACTTCACATGGGATTTTGGGACAAGTGGAGGAATGGACTCACTTTTGCATCTCTTCGGTGAGATTTTCTTTGTTGGTGAATGGTAACCCACGTGGTTTCTTTGGGAGTTCGAGGGGTTTGAAACAAAGGGACCCCCTATGACCAATGTTGTTTATTCTAGTTATGGAAGTTCTGAGCGGGATGATGGATAGAGCTGCTTGGGAGGTTACTTGAAGGGCTTTGATGCGGTGGTTGGGGCTGTAGGGACAGTATCGGTGTCTCACTTGTTGTTCGCGGATGACAGCTTGTTTTTTTGTGATGCTGATGAGACTCCGCTGGATTATATAGGCCAACTCCTCACTTGGTTTCAGGCGGTATCTGGCCTTGAAATTAATTTGCAGAAGTGTGAGATTATTCCTGTTGGGGAGGAGAATGACATTGATTCACTCTCTCATGTCTTGAATTGCATGAATTGCAGGGTTGGGGTCCTTCCGACTATATATCTTAGAGTAACTTCAGGTGCTTTGAATAAGGATGATGGTGTGGAATCCGATTCTTCCGAGGGTCAAAAAGAGACTAGCAGGGTGGTGAAAAAGATATTTGTCTAAGGGCAGGAAGGAAAGCGCTCATTGAGAGTAATTTATCGAGCATCTCCACTTACTATATGTCTCTGTTTTAGGCTCCAACTCCAGTCACTAAAAAATTGGAAAAGTTCCAGAGAAACTTTTCTTTTGGATGCGGCGGATGGTGCAAGGAAATTTCATTTGGTGTAGTGAGAGACTGTCACTTCTCCTAAAAAATGGTTGGAGGCCTTGAAATCAAAGATTTAAAGTTTTTTAATAAAGCTTTACTGGGTAAATGGCTTTGAAGGTTTGAGTTGGAGGTGCACGCTTTGTGGAGGGGGGTGATAGTAGATAAATATGGGATTATGAAAGGGGGTTGGAGAACTAGAGATATCACCTCGCCTTTTGAATGTATATTGTGGAGGAATACCATGAAGGGATAGGATTATTTTTGGGAATATATCTCATTCAAGGTTGGAGATAGGAGAAGAGTATATTTTTGGGGGACATGACTGGTGTAGGGACGTTTCATTGAAAAATGACAGAGTTTGTATATAATTTCTTGCCAAAGAGACTTGGCAATCCAGCAAATTAGGGGGGCACAAGGTGGAGAGACTTTTTGGGATTTGAGATTTAGAAGGGAATTTTAAGATTGGGAAGTGACTGAGTTTCAAAGTACTGTTAGCCTAACTTCATAGGAAAGTCAATCTAGTTGACAATTTTGATGCTTGGTTGGGGCTCGGGAAATAATGGAGTGTTCTATGTAAAATCCTTTTATGAGAAACTTTTGGTTAGGGAGGAGTGGATTTTCCATGTAATGCAACATGGATCCCAAGGGTGCCGAGGAAGGTGTGCTTTTTCCATTTGACTAGCTACTATAGGGGTGATTTTGACAGCGGAAGATCTTAAAAAGTGAAAGGTTCAACGTGGCGAGGAAGTGGATCATCTTCTACTACATCGCTGGACAACCATGAGGTTATGGTGGGATATGTTTAGGTGGTTTGGCACTTCATGGGCAATGCCAAAATCTATGAAAGATTTGATGTGAAGTTAGAAGAGCAGGAGAAGGAGAAAAAGATGAAGCTTGGAACATGGTTCCACTTGCTTTAATGTAAGTAGTTGAAAAAAGAAATAGAAGATTTTTTAAAGGTGTAGAGGAGTTTCTCTCAGTTGAGAAGTAGTTTCCGCTCCCTTATTTTCTTTTGGTGTAAACAGAAAGTTCCTAGTTGTATAGATGATTGGGCAGAGTTTGTAGAGAATCATATTTTGTAGATTCTTAACCTGTTGGTATACCCCTTGTACATACGGTCAGTTTGGCCATGTTTATGAATGGAACACATTCACTTGATTCCAAAAAAAAAAAAAATAAGGAAGGTCGAAAGAGGGGCATGGCAAATTTTTTTTTTGCCTATTTTATATAGTGATTTGGATGCCCAATCTTAATCTTATTACTTAATTAGAAGGAAAAAAAAAAAAGGGGTTAGAGGGCCACGGTACGTTTAATGGTGTTTTGATTTTAGTGGCATTAGCTTGATTGGATACGTGTACAATAAAATTAATCTCAATATTGGCCAACTACAGAAAAGACAAGTTCCCAGATAATGTGCGAGCAGCGGATATGCTCCCAACACTCACACATGAAGATTCCAAGAGTCGAAAAGGCTGTCTGAAATTCTACTGTCACGGGCGCCCAAACCGGTACTGCCAACACATGCATCTCAAACTTCAAAGAGTGATAATTCAGACTTCTGGTAATGTGGAGCGAGAAGTCTTTCCCGCAGCACATGTTAATGAAACTTCAGAAAGGGTGAAAATTGGATTTTGATAATGCTCATAATGACAACCCTGACCTGCTGGAGAATATCAACAGCTTTTCCAAATAAGCAATTGAGACCTCAGAACATGTGAGTGGTGCAAACATGTCATCCAGCACATGCGTGTCTGTTGACCAGACTCCTATTTCGCTCATAATTGGAAAGTTGAGTCAAAACCCAGAACTTATAGATACTTAGGGCTCGTTCTTTCAAGACAACTTTTTAGGAAAACCTAGGGCGACTAAGCATGTTTTTAGAAGAGATTCTTTTATACTTTTTCTTAGGTTAATTTTGACATTCAACATAGTTGTTTTATTGTTCAAGAAGGATATCAAGCTCATCAAGCTTTTGGAGTAAAGATTCAACTTTCGCCAGAAAGTTCTTGTTCTTCAATCATCTCCTATGTTCTATGAATTCTTCAATAGGATGTAACTAATTTCTCAATCTAACGATTGCTGGAACCTTTTGTTGATTAATCTTAAAGTTGTTCCTTCCTATAAAACTCAGATCTTATTATTTGTAAATTGATCGATTTTAGTATTTGGAAGAAATTTTTATCAAGTTAATTCGTCCATTGCACTGAACTCGGGACTCGGGAGAAGGAATTAAGGGGATTCGTTAACCAAACAACTGATAACTATCAATTATTTGAAGACTAGAGTGGAAGAATCCGTGTCAGCACGAGCCCAACATTATGAAAAGTAAAATTATTAATATATTATGATAATAATAATACAATAATAATAATAATTTAAAGTAGTATACTTAACAAAATACTGGATAATTTCTTTTGCATATAAAAGAATAATTGATTATTGCATTTATTTAATAATAAATAATGTTTACTCCCCAGGGAAGTAAGATTTTATTAGGTGCTTGCATCAACTCAAATTAATATAGCTAATTAATTTTATTTTACTTGATCCATGTTGACTTGATATAGGTCCTACACAAATATTTATTAAGAATTTATTTTATTAAATTAATTTTTTTGATATACATTGAAAATCTAAATTTAATATTTAATATTTTATGAAATTACTGAATCATAAGAATGATATTAGAAGAAAATAATAAATCTTTATTAATTTACTAAAATAAATAAGTAAAAAAGAGCCAAATAAAAAAAATCTCTAACAGTTATTAATTTTAATATTTAATTATAATTATTTAATATGAATTATCGTTTTTTAAAGTACTTAATTATACAAAACTAAAATAATGAGTAAAGATTTTATACTCCTTTATACTCCCTCCGTTTTGTTTTAGTTGGCTTCTTACTAAAAATATTTGTTTCAATTTAGTTGTCGCATTTATAAAATACTACCCCTATCATTAAATGACTATATAAAGTCTATATAATCAAATTTATATTTTCAAAGCATAATTAATAAGACTAATTTGATAAAATCAACTTCTAATAAATATTTTTTTAAGGAGAGTGTTAAATCAACAAGGTCCAACTATTTTGAAACCGAGGGAGTATTATACTTTTCAAATTGGAAAAGTTCAATGGCCCCACCACAGTTGACTATTCAATATATGGTAAGATTTGCAATTTAGTGGGGAAAGAATGGAAATTTGTTGAACTTGCTGCTAATGTCCAAATAGGAAAGCAACAAGTACAATCTTGCTCAGCAAGCTTATCTTGCAGAATGATTCAAAGACTATATTAACCTCAAACTTTCTATTTAATGTCCAATAACTAACATGTCAAAATCACTCTTTCTAATATATAGAAAATCAAAGTTAGTTGGGTTATTGCATTGAGCTTAGGGATAAAGTAATCATTCTTGGAATCCTATTGGGCTATTAGTTAGTTTCTTGACTATGCCCGCCAAAGTGAATTAAGAAAGATTTGGTAGTAATTGGGAGGTTCTATCAGTTATATTAGGTCCCAAGATTAACAATAAATTCAAGTGGATTCAAAAGAAGCAATACAGTTGATTAGCTAGAAATTGGGAAAGGTCATGACCTAGATTCCCCTTTTTTTTTAATTGTTAAAAGTAGTACATTAAAGATCAACATCACGATGTTGAAAAAAATGTACAGGTAAGCTGCATCACGGATTGTGTAATCCGCTCAATATGTCAATCATGGCATCTATGTCATTTGCAATCGCCATGTTGCACTGAAAAATAATTAAAGATATACATGCATACTAAATATGCTAAAATTACTAACTCCTTTTCCTATAAAAAAAACTCTTGCATTCTTCCACTTCCATATAGTCCACCAAATTGCTGAAGGGAAAGAGTTCCCAATTTAACTTTGCCTTCCCCAATCCTTTCAAGTGCCAGCTTTGTAGCAGATCCATAATTGTCCATGCGACTCCCAGTCCCAAAATATTATGAAGGAGCAGCGAAGAAAGAGGTAGCTAGCATCTTCACTGTTGTTCTAGCAAGGTGGGCATCTACTATATATGTTGATTCCCATTTTCCCAAAGATTATGATGCGTGAGACATGCTTCCCTTGCCACCAGCCATGTAAACGTTCCAACTTCAAAGGTGCCTTGTTTTTATTCAAATACATCACCAAGGCCAATTGTCGACAGTAGGGTTTTGTTTTCTGGTAGCAGATTTTTACAGTGAACTTCCTTTGGCATTCCAATAATTAAAGAATCTGATCTTGGCAGTAAGGATGGTGAATTGTGAAACCGGAGTGTGCAAAGACTCTCCTTTTCTCAATCATTTATATGCCGCCTAAAAATGATATTTCATTCCTGGTCTGATCTGTAGTTTGAAATTGGAGCTTCATAGTCTAGCGCCACAGTGAAAAGAGTGGCATATTGCTCCTTTTGAGGTGATTATTCCATTGCAAATAGCTACAGAACAGTTGAGTCGAAAAGAGTTCAATTGTGCTCTCAAATGTTTCCAGATGCCACAAATACTAGGAAATTGTGGTGCTTGGTAATCAAGGGATTGAGAAGCTCATATTTCATAAAAATAACTTCCTTCAACAAAGCCCCATCTTCCATATTAAATCTCCAAAGCCACTTCTGCTGCAAGCTTAAAGATGGAGCCCTCAAATCCTTGACCCAGAGCCCCTGCTCTTTTCTCCGTAGTAACCACTCCCCATTTAACCAGATAGCCTTTTACTTCATTAGCTAATCCATTTAATTAATTGTTTAGTTGTTTTTATTTAAGATCTCACTTCATCCTTGTTTTCTTGTTTGGTTTTAGGATGTAGGGTGATAATACTATTAGAAATTATTTGAGCTTATTCTCTGCGAGATTCGACACTTGGGATTCTTTCCCTTTGCTAAACTTGCATCTGATTAGTTCTTTTGCCTTAGTTTATTTATTTGATTGATTATTTGGGGCTGGGCAAAATTCGGATCAATTTCTTAGTATGGTTATAAGTAATGAAGCAAAGAGGAGAGGAAGCAAAAGTTGAAGATTACACATGGAAGCTTGATTCAGAAGCATTTATCAACACATTCTAAATTGGACATAAAGGAAGAAGTAAATATCACGCTCTCCCCCTTGTCATGCCAAAAAGGACATGGCAATGATAAATCCTTCTTTTTAAGTGAACTTGACGGGTCTCCTTCCCCCTTTCTCTTCCCCTCCCATTGATTCAACCAGACCTTTTGGGTTTGAAGACTTCGTTGAACTAAACATATTATTATGTAAGTAATAAGAATATGCTGCTGATTCTAATCCCAAATTCTCATCAATGTAGAGTGGTTTTGGCATTTGAAACTGTTTGGAATCTTTAAGATCATCAGATCCACATGCACAATTCTTGCATTTGCCAAGATTAAAAGCTATCGAATTCAAGAACACAAGCTAGAGTTGATACTAGCTACAAGATAAGAGAAAGCACATGATGCTTATGCTAACTTCTATTTTCATATATGAGCCAAATAACCTAGCTTCCTCATGTATCTTCACCTGTTCTCAGCATTTATAAGCACACCACAATTTGAAGACCAATATGGCTTTTGTTATGCTAATTTCCAGAATCAGTCACCAGAATTTACCAAAATTATTCCATTTCCAACAGAGTACTGATTAGACAGTCCAAGTAGGATACAACGCAATCAGATTAAGAGAGTACATTGATAAAGGAAAGTTAGGAACCTGAAATATTTCAGCACAACCATGATAGGCTAGGGCATCTCTTTTAAGGCCGGGATGATAGGCAAGGTAAGGTTGACCTGAAGCTCGTAACCTGTAGAGAGGAATAAATATTTTTATAATCTGTTTACAAAAGAAATAAAAACTCTCTCGCACCCCAAAAAGAAAAGTGAAAAGAAAAGAGGCAAGAAGTTGATCAGATACACTTTCATTTGATATGTAATTTCATTTTGTTCACTGTCCAGCACCAAGTGCTGGAAATTTTCATTAGAGAATATACAAATACATGCGGCTCCAGTGGACTGTTTATCTGCTAGTAGCATTCTTTTGGGTGTTATTGTTGGTGCTAATTGCATAGTTGCATATAGGTCTACTTGTCCTCAGTGTTTTATACCTTTATTTGTTGATTTCATCTTTTACTGTAGTAGCCCGAGTTTTTGTTAGCCTTTCTGTTTCGCCTCGTAGTGAGTAGTGGCTTTGGTGGTTGATGGTAGTCGAGGGTCATGTCATAGGTCTGGTTTGGGGTCCAAGGCGAGGTCTGGGACAGGGGGTGGAGCAGGGATAGGGTCTAGTTTGGGGGTGGGGGCGAGAGGTAGTAGAGTTAGTTGGGAGAAGGGTGCCTCTAGGCTGAGAGTTGGGTCTTGGAACATAGGAACTCTTCAAGGGAAGTCCATAGAGCTTGTGAAGATACTTAGAAAGAGGAGGATTAATATAGCCTGTGTCCAGGAGACCAAATGGGTAGGTTCTAAGGCGAAGGAGGTTGACGGGTATAAATTGTGGTACTCGGGTAGCGTGAGACATAGAAATGGGGTAGGTATCTTAGTTGATGAAGAGCTTAGGGCACAGGTGGTGGAGGTTAAGAGGGTTACTGATAGGTTGATGTCAATCAAGTTGGTTGTTGGAGGGTCTACCTTGAACATTTTTAGTACATACGCTCCACAAGCGGGCTTGGACGAGGAGGAGAAGAAGAGCTTCTGGGAGGTGTTGGATGAGGCGGTGAGAGGCGTGCCGAACACGGAAAGGCTTTTCATAGGTGGGGATTTCAATGGGCACATCGGATCTTTACCGGGAGGTTATGATGATGTGCATGGAGGCTTCGGTTTTGGGGAGAGGAACGAAGGAGGAGCCTCCCTTTTGGATTTTGCGAGGATTTTCGGGTTGGTGGTAGTGAATTCGAGCTTCCCGAAGAAGGAGGATCACCTTATCACCTTTCGTAGTGCAGGGGCCAAGACCCAGATTGACTTTTTACTCCTTAGGAAGGGTGATAGAGCGCTATGTAAAGACTGTAAGGTCATCCCTAGTGAGAACCTGTCGACCCAACATAAGCTCCTGGTGATGGACTTGGAAATCAAGAAGGGCAGAAAGAAGAGGGGGGTGGAGGATCGACCTAGAATTAATTGGGGTAGCTTGACGTTGACCAGTGCTCTAGAGATAGAGGAGAAGTTGACGACTTTGGGGGCTTGGGAGAGCAGAGGGGATGTGGACAGTATGTGGGAGTCGACTACCAATTGCATCCGGGAGACCGCTAGAGAGGTATTAGGGGTCTCGAGAGGCCGTCCTGGCAGGCAAAGGGGGGACTGGTGGTGGAACGAAGAAGTGAAAAGGAAGGTAGAGAAGAAGAAGGTGACTTTTGCCAAGTTGGTTGATTGCAAGGATGAAGAGGAGAAGCGGATGTATAGGGAGGAGTATAAGGTAGCCAAGAGAGAGGCTAAGTTAGCGGTTACGGCGGCTAAAACAGCAGCATTCAAGAGCTTATATGTGGCTTTGGAGGAGAAAGGCGGGGATAAAAAGTTGTATAGGCTTGCTAAGGCTAGGGAGCGGAGGGCCCGTGACCTTGACCAGGTGAAGTGCATCAGAGGGGAGGATGGTGAAGTATTGATGGAGGACGCCCACATTAGGAAGAGGTGGCAGTCGTATTTTCATAAACTCTTGAATGATGGGTGGGACAAAGACTTGGAGCTGGGGGACTTGGAGTACTCAGAGAGGTGTCCTGACTACGGTTATTGTAGGCGCATAAAGGTCGAGGAGGTTAAGGATGCTATTCGTAGGATGCGTAGGGGTAGGGCGACTGGGCCAGACGAGATTCCGGTAGATTTTTGGAAGAGCACGGGCGGGGCGGGTATAGTGTGGCTGACCGAGTTGTTTAACATCATTTTTAGGACGGCTAGGATGCCCGAAGCATGGAGATGGAGTACAATGATCCCTTTATACAAAAATAAAGGCGATGTCCAGAGTTGCAATAATTATAGGGGCATCAAGTTGTTGAACCACACTATGAAGGTGTGGGAAAGGGTGGTAGAGCTGAGGTTGAGGAGGACGGTGACTATTTCTGAAAACCAGTTTGGTTTCATGCCTGGGCGCTCGACTACTGAGGCCATTCATCTTGTGCGGAGACTAGTGGAGCAGTATAGGGAAAGGAGGAAGGATTTGCACATGGTGTTTATCGATCTTGAGAAGGCATACGACAGAGTCCCAAGGGAGGTGATGTGGAGGTGCTTGGAGGCTAGAGGGGTTCCCGTGGCGTACACTAGGTCGATCCAGGACATGTACGATGGGGCGAAGACTCGTGTGAGGACGGTAGGAGGAGATTCTGAGCACTTTCCTGTTTTGATAGGGTTGCATCAAGATTCGACGCTGAGTCCGTTTTTATTTGCCTTAGTGATGGATGTTTTGACGTGACATATTCAAGGGGGAGGTACCCTGGTGTATGTTATTTGCTGATGATGTAGTTTTAATTGACGAGACCCGGGAAGGAATTAATGATAAGTTGGAGGTTTGGAGACAAACCCTAGAGTCTAAAGGGTTTCGGTTGAGCAGGACAAAGACGGAATACTTGGAGTGCAAATTCGACGACTTGACGCATGAGGCCGACGTGGCAGTGCAACTGGGTTCCCAGGTTATTCGGAAGAGAGATAGTTTCAATTACCTTGGATCTATGATTCAGGGGAATGGGGAGATTGATGAGGATGTCACTCATCGTATTGGGGCAGAGTGGTTGAAATGGAGGCTCGCTTCGGGAGTCTTGTGTGATAAGAAGGTGCCTCCTAAATTGAAAGGCAAATTCTACAGAGTGGCAGTTCGTCCGGCTATGTTGTATGGAGCGGAGTATTGGCCAGTCAAGGCATCCCACATACAGAGGTTGAAGGTGGCGGAGATGAAGATGTTGCGTTGGATGTGTGGAATTACTAGGAGAGATAGGGTTCGGAATGAGAGTATACGGGAGAAGGTGGGAGTGGCCTCGGTAGTTGACAAGATGCGGGAAGTGCGGTTGAGGTGGTTCGGGCATGTGAGGAGGCGGTGTGCAGATGCCCCGGTACGGAGGTGTGAGAGATTGGACATGGATGGCTTCAGACGAGGTAGAGGTAGGCCGAAGAAATATTGGGGGGGAGGTGATTAGAAAGGACATGGAGCAGCTACAGCTTACTGAGGACATGACCCTAGATAGGAGGATGTGGAAGGAGCGGATTAGGGTAGAGGGTTAGTGGGTAGGAGTGCGTTCTGCTTCTGTGTGTATAACGGTAGTGTTATGCGTGTGTTTTGTAGTTCCCTGTTCGTGGTATTGTGGTGGTGTTTGGGATGTATGGATAGATTTGTATATTGTATAACTATGTGGGCGTCCTGTTTTTTTTATTTTCTATTAGTGTGTTATTCCTTGTTTGTCTGTTGTTATGTTCTTTGTCTACTGTTATTTGTTCTGAGCCGGGGGTCTATCGGAAACAGCCTCTCTACTTCGTTCGAGGTAGTGGTATGGACTGCGTACATCTTACCCTCCCCAGATCCCACTTGGTGGGATTACACTGGGTTTGTTGTTGTTGTTGTTGTAGAATATACAAATACACAGTTCTGTTACTGCATATGTAATGATCGAGAAAAGTCTATTATAGTGTCCACTTCATGTATATCCACCATGTTGCACCAACAAGCTGACCAAAAAAATGTCGGTATTTGAGTCTAAGTAGGTAAATTTTGAGCAAGACAAGCAGAACTCAACTGCAAAAGAAATGTAGAGCCATCAAGTATCTAATGAAGGATCTCAGATGAAAACAAACTACGAAGAGCTGCTTCTGAACATTGACGAAATCATTCAGCTGACATTTTTTTTAACTGGTAAAGTAGTAATTGCATTATATCGACACTAAGTTAATGCCAGGGAAATACAAATTTGGAACCATTCTCTATAAAGCAAAACAGAGAAGATTCCACCTATACAAAATCCTACTCCTGTAGTGTGTCTATAAAGTCAAGCCTAGTCTTTTCATCTTTAAGCTCCTGCAGGTTACACCAAAAACCCAAAAATCATAAGCAAGTGTACTGAATCTTCTTTATAGCCTCTATTATCCCTTCAAAGCATCTTGCATTCCTTTCCTTCCATATTACCCAAGACACACCTGCTGGTACTGTATTCCAAATTTTCCTCCCTGATTTACGCATTCCCCTGGCATCACAGCTGACTAAAAGATCCTTTACTGAATAGCACATGACAAAAGAGACCCTGAAAACTTGAAAAAACAGCGACCAGATCTGTCTTTCTACTGTGTGGCTGCCACTTTCCTCCTCACTTTTGCACATGAAGCATCTGCTACGGATAGACACCCCTCTCCTCTGTGGGTTGCCTTGGGTGAGGCAGGCATTGTGCGAGGCTAATCCACATAAAAGAACTGACTTTGTAGGGAGCTTTCAACTTCCATAACAGCTTCCAAGGCCAACATGTGTCGTCTCCACTACTGTCAAGGACCTTATAGCAAGAGTTTACAGAGCACATCATCAATGTTAAGGATCACATAGGCAGATCTGTCAGCCTAATCATATGGGAATTTTTATCTTTTCTTGTACTGGTAAAGTAGTAAAAGGGCAGCCCGGTGCACTAAGCTCCCGCTATGCGTGGGGTCCGGGGAAGGGCCGGACCACAAGTGTCTAGTGTACGCAGTCTTATCCGGGGCTGTTTCCATAGCTCGAACTCGTAACCTCCTAGTCGCATGGCAGCAACTTTACCAGTTACGCCAAGACTCCCCTTCCATATTGGTAAAGTAGTAATTTTATAAATCAGAAATGTGGTGCTCAGTTGAACTAACATGTTTAGCTATATCTTTCACCAGTACCATACAAATACTTTATTAAATCAAAGAGAGCACTTCATCAAAAACATAAGGGGAGTCAAAAATACGTATAAATGTGAGTATGTAGGCTAGACTTGATGTCGTGTAAGGCATATCTACCTATCTACATGAAAGATATTCTTTCCTCAAATTAAAAATATATGAAAAGGAAAGTTCTTTTTCATGTTTCTTGAGTTCTTCATAACATTATATTCCCTTCATACCAAAATGTTCAAAAAATGCATGGTGGACTAGCTTTTTTTTCAATTGGTTACCATTTGGTATATAAGAAAAGTCTTCTGCTGGTCAGTTATGTAATTACAACCTCATGCGGCAAACGTATGGGGATATCTATACAATCTATGAGCAGAAAACTGAAAATGTAAATGTTGCCTATCATATCTAACAAATCACCTACATCCCCAAAAAAGTTTGTTTACACCAAAAGTAGAAAGGTGAAGGCAACTCATCTTGATCTTCTGAAGGGTGCTGCTCTTGTCTTCAAATTGTCTAGACTTTCTTTCTTTCCAGATAACCCACCCAAATGACAAGCTGGAATAGCTTGCAACCAATCTTCATCTCCATCTCTTCTGTCAACTCCCTTCCAATTGTTGAGCAAATCAAAAGTATTCTTATACTTGACCCAACGGATTTTTAAAATACAAAAGAACATGTACTACAGATTTCTAGTTGTTTTGCTGTCGATGAAAAGGTGATTGATGCTCTCTCCATCCTTTCCACAGAGCAAACCTGAAAACCTCTTTTTGTAGATTTTTCTGTTTTAAGCATGCCTTTTTGGCCACCAATCAAACTGTAAAGAAATGGATCTTGGGCCTAATTACTCAAGCTTGGAATTGAGTATTAGGCCCAAGATCCATTACTTTACATGGTATCAGAACAGGACCCATTCTCAATTCTAATTTCTGATTTGGGGCCCCATATTAAATTGCTCACACACTAGATGTCCAGTCTTCTACGTGAGGGGTTGTGAAGAGTCAGTCCCACATCGGCCCTTTAAGGGATGGGCAGTCCCACATCGGCCCTTTAAGGGATGGGCGGTCTCTTTAATATGGCTTCAGAAATCCTCGCCAATTAAACTAGCTTTAGGGGTTGAGTAATTAGGCCAAAGATCCATTTCTTTACAACAAAGAAGTATACCTTATGAGGGATCTTAGCTTTCCAAATGAGTTTCCAAGGCCAAACCATAGTGAGGGAGGACATGTGGTTGAGATTCCAATAGGCACTTCTGAGTTCTGACATTGAAAATGCCCTTGTTGCTTAACATCCATCTTGGCCTGTATGCATGTTCTGAGGTTCCTGCAAAGGTGTTGAGATTTTGAAGCATAGAGGAGAACGCCTTGACGAGTGTCCAACTCCCTAGGACAGATACTGGGTCTTCCATCTAGCTAACTTCTTGTCACACCTTTCCATCACCTCATTCCAAATCTCCTTGGCTTTGTTTTTAGCACCCAGTGTAGTTCCTAGCTACTTGGTGGGAAGAATGCCTTGTTGACAGCCCAAGTTCCCAGCCAGTCTGTGAAGGTCAGTTACTTGGTTGATAGGGTATATGAAGCTCTAGCTCCAGTTGACATGAAGGCCTCAGAGTGCTTCAAAAATAGTGATTTGCACCTTCTCTATCTTCTTTGCAACTGCACTGTGAACTCAAAAAATCCTTTTCCTCCTCAGATTGTCTGCTGTGAGAATCAAATTCCACACCGTACAACTTATTCATGCAATAAAACTGTATAATCCCATCAAATAAGTCCACATTCCCCAAACAAATTTTCGTAGTAAATATTACAACAACTCCAACCTTCGTATTATTACTATGATTAGTGTTATTAAAGGTCATCACCTCGTCGATTATTGAATATAATAATGGCTTCAACCTTTGCAGTGTCAGTAACAACAACAACAACAACAACAAAACGAGTGAAATCCCACAAGTGGGTCTGGAGATAGGTGTTATTAAAAGTATCGGCTCATTGTTCAAAGCGACAGAGTGATGTGAAGCAAAAAAGTTATTGGCTCCTGTGTGAAGCGCTGCACTTTGGAGAAACGCATACATCAATGAGGCACAAAGTGATCCTAACCCGGGTAATCAATCTGATTTTAGAGTATGAAATACAAAAAGAGAAACGGAGGGCAAAAGTTAAGGATCTTTAGTGTTAAGTAATAGAGCTCCAGTCGATGTGCGCTTTGGCATCATCTTTCTCATCATTATCTTCTTTTTCTTCTCGAATCCGTGACCCATCGTCTCCTAATACTACCGTTACTCAGCTTCGTTTAATTAGATTCCCTTTCCATCTCAAACAACTCTTTCTTTATCTTCTCGTATGTGGTTATTTTCTCCTGGTACTTTTGATTCTAGGATTCTTATTTGTTTCTCTCTTTTGCTCAATAAATGCAGTTAGTAAGTTACTAAAGGAATTAATTTGAAACCAGAGATTGCATATTCTTCCGCTTGACGGTTTATTAACTATAACGCCGCCCATCAACTTTCAATTAAAGTTATCCACTTTATGGTTGATCATTTGTAACTTAAGAATCAATTTTGTAATGAAAGTTGTCTTTCCGCGGCCACCTTGAAATACATTAAATGATGTTAAACTTGAGGATTTGAAAAAATATTATCATTCTTGTTTGTGGATTAGAAGTTTTAATTGCATTTTGATGTCATAAGTACCAAATTCATATATCAAGTCTTTTTTGTGTTCTTGATTAACTTTTTTTCGATATAAACAAGAAATCCCAAAGGACCAAAGGCTCACAGTTCGAAACTTGGTGGGTAAAGGACCTGCCCCTCTACCCTTCTCCACAAAAATACCAATGCTTCTGTCTGCAGCAGGAAACGGATCGTGACATGCATCAAACCTACACATCACGTGTTGTGCTCTTTTTTTTAAAAAAAAAAAAAAGACCACTAGACCAAAGCCTAAGAGCTTGTATTTTCAATAAATTATGCATTTCATTTCAAAAATGGGCGCACTTCGCTTCTCCCATTTCATAAAAACTTTCATGCAGTGTCATTTTCTCTTAAATTTTTTGCATTAGGAAACATTACATATGATGTTCTTCAACCCTTAGTGCAACTTAGATGTAAACAAACATATCAGTAAGATAATCATCTTCCAGGACATAATGATATTTAAGGAATGATCTTTGAAGGTCTAAAGAGTATCGGAGATGATAAAGCACCAGGATTAGATGGATACTGTCAGAAATATAGAAGAAAAATGTTTTTGAATTGTTGTATCTACATGATTACACTGAGACCCTATTTATAGACACTACATTCCAATCCTTTTCCAAGTAGGACACTACCTTACAATCCTTTTCTAAGTGGGATTCTATATGCTATTCTTATTCCTACTCATATTCAAACACTCCCCCTCAACTTGGTGCATACAAGGTATATGTACCAAGCTTGTTATGGATCTAAGTAATACGAGGATCAGTGAGGGATTTGGTGAAGATATCTGCAAAAAAACTGGTAAGGATTGCTCTGGACGTATGGGAGATCTCACCTCAGTTGAAAAGGAACAAACTGAAAAAGTGGTCGAAAAAGTTGTAAATGTCGTCGGAAAGTCGATCTGTCGCTGGAAAACTGACGGAAACTGGTATAAAATATATGGGTCATCTCGAAATCAAGAAATGAGTAGATCTTGAACAAGAAAGTCATCAAAAAACTGGCCGGAACATGCTCACGCGCCGGATTATTAGATTTGACGGCTGAAAAATTATATGGGTAGGGTCGGAATGATGGCACGACCTTACTGAAAAAGAGAAATTATATAGGTAGGGTTGGCATGATGGCATGACCCTACTAAAAAAGAGAAATTGTTGAACTTTCCAAACCAGTATCGAGGACACTATTTCAGACCATAAAATTATATGGGTAGGGTAATAGGAATATTGGAGAAAAATATTATTGAATTGTTGTATCTACATGATTACATTGAGACCCTATTTATAGACACTACATTCCAATCCTTTTCCAAATAAGACACTACATTACAATCCTTTTCCAAGTAGGATTCTATATGTTATTCCTCTTTCTACTCATATTTTAACAGATACAATGCCCACTTCTACAAAAGGGCTTGGCCCTTGATCAAGAATGAAGTTGCAGCACCAATACTGAACTTCTTCAAATAAGGTAATGTAACACCCCGTAAGTTTGTATGCCTTTTGGAGCTTAAAAACGAACCCATATGACTTATATTGAGTAGAAATCGTTTGGGATGAGTTTGGGTACGTCCAGGGAAGTTTTACGGTCGAAAATAGGTCGTGCGTCGCGACGGGGGAGGTCGGGACCTAGCCCCCGCACCGCGCCGCGCCGCTACTTGGAAGGGCTCACTGGAATGAGCTCCGTTGTGGGCCCCGTGCCGCACAACTCCTATGGCGCTATGGGAGAGAAAACTTCTTGATTTCTCTCCGTCATAAAGGCATGTTGAACACTCCCTACTTCAGTTATTGTATAAATTATGAATTTAATTTTTATATATGCATATTGTGTTGGTGATTTGAAGCTAGGGTTAAGGGATTCTATTATGAAAGCTTGTGTCAATTTTTCCCTTTCCTTTATGGGTGGATTTTTAAACATGTGTTGGGGGGGTTTTGAGGCTAAGATGGTTATATGAAAACAATGAACCCTTAAGTTTTGAAATTGAATGTTGAAAGCTCAATAGTCATTTAAGCCATGAACAATGAATCTCTTGAAAGCTTGGAGTTTAATTATAAATAACATTGTGCTTCCTGTCCTTTGTATCATTGAAGATATTACATTGTGAAAGGTATTTTGAAGTTATTATGAAGAATTCAATTATGATTACCCTTATGTTTTCACACGACGGGACAAGAGTTTATAATGATGTATAACATTGATCTGGGGCATGATAATATGACAATGGACCTTATGGTTAAATGGTTAATGAAATAGATGGCTTGCAAGTCTTGGTATGACGATACTAACTTTGGTTTATGCCCTTAATGGAAAAGAAATTGTTTTAACGATGTTTGATGATATGAAAATGCTAAAATCTGGGCTTGAAGAGAATTAGATGGTTAACCTAGAAGGTGCGGGTCCAAGTGGCTCAACACCCGAAACCTGTGTTTTGCCGACATAGGGATGGTTGATCCTTAATTGGACAACCTTATGTTTTTCCTCTACGAGGATGATTGCTGGCCATAATGTTCTAATCTCAATTCATGCAGCAAAATGGATTCGGGCTTAGCCAGTGGAGCGTTGATCGGACCCACATAGCCCGTGGTGTTTAATGGAAGTCGGTGATACCATCTAGTTCAGAATTAAAGAATAGAAGTATGGTTTTACTTTTACTTGGAGTCACAACTGATATTTTCTCATATTGTTTTGGCTTTTACATGTATGCTTTATTTCCCTCTTTATAACGCCTAACCTATCTTGTTATGTGTTATATATGCCAATATATTCCACGTATTGACCGTCTCTGGGCGGCTACATCGTTTCATGATGTAGGTTCGGAGGCACACTCCCGTGGTACTACGCAGTAGTAGATTCACCCAGTCAGATCGTAGCAAGTAGTGAGCCGTCCATCTATTGGAAGGCCTATGTTTCTTTTGTTAGACTTTAACGTTGTTTTAATGTTATCGCCAGGGCCATGTTCCGGCTTAGGATTTTCTATGTGAATTGTTAGAGGCTTCGTGGACTATTGTAGACAGATGTCACCTTTTCAGGGGTCGGTTATGCTTTATTTCATTAAGTTGAACTTCGTTTACATGGGTCTTTTTCCGCACACTATTTTGACTATGCTTAGGATGTTATGCTAAGGTGTCGTCTCGGGCTGTCATTGGTCTGAGATGCCCATTACGTCCAGGGCCTCGGCTCGGGTCGTGACAGGTAAGCTATACAAGGCGATAAACGAAGGGGAGCCTTAGAGTAACTGGTAAAGTTGTTGCCATGTGACCAGGAGATCACGGGTTCAAGCCGTGGAAACAGCCTCTGATCAACTTGAGGATATGAATGAGTGTGCTATTGTAAAGACTTGCTGGAAGCTAGCTCAAAAGAAAGAGAAACTGCGGATCAGGTGGATCCATAGTTACTATACAAAACTAGAATGTTTATGGGCATGCCTGTTCAGAACAGGCTAGTTGGATGATCAGGAAAGCCTTTCAAGCAAGAGACCAAGTCAGGCAGCTGCAGGCTGATGATCACTCTAAGCATAGTCTAATTAGACAATTCTACAAGCAATCCTTGGGGGATTATCCCAAGAAGGAATGAATATCTCATGTGCAAGAATGCAGCCAGACTGGTCTGAAGCTAACTTTACTCTACGCATTTATCTACATGGACACTTGAACACTGTTGATCAGTTGGCAAATGGGGGCATCAATGTGGATCCTTTCTGTGTGTTATGCAAAAGTTCACCAGAAATTAGTGAAAAGATATTCAGGAAGTGTGACTTCACTAAACTGTTCTGGCTGAAAATCTTAGCTTGGTTAGAGGAGCCAATTATTCGTGATAGCAACCAACATCAGCAATGGCTTAAGCAAGTTATCAAAGGGAAATCAAGGAGAGCTAGGGTGAAGAAACAGATCTACACTGAAGCAGTCTATAGTATCTAGACAGAGAGGTTACTAGGGTGTTTGACAGAGAGGAAACGGATGCTACTACATTGGCTAAAGAGTTGGCATGTATATGCAATGTGAGAGTTACTGGAGCTATATGAAACTACCTGCAGAGTTTAGCTTTCTAATGAGGATAACCACCCTAGGAGTTGAGCCTCTTACATAGCAGGTATTTGGCTAGATTTAGACAGTGTCGTCGTTCTGTTGAAACAGCAAGTTGTGACTTGTGATGTAGCTTGGCTGTGGTTTGTAATGCTCATTGGTGATTAATACAAATCCGTGAGTTACCCCAAAAAAAAAAAAAAGACATTCAAGGAATGAAAAAACTTACATTTTCACCGGGCATGTCTTTTCAACCTTAAAAGTAAAGCTTTGACGCTCTTCAGACATCGGTGGTAAGTTACAAATTCTTTATATCAATATTTTTTTCATGAGAACACATTCTTTAAATCAATATTAGCTACCAATTACAGATTCAAACCATTTTCGTTCAAAAAACATGAAGTGTTAAGATGATAAAAATTAAGACGGAAAATATAGAATACATAAATTTCAATTCCTTACCTTTCCACCATGAGCTTTCCAACAGCTTCAATTTCTGGGCGAAATTGAAGGGCATGAAATGACACGCGACATCTAAGCCTCTGATACTCAGCCATGCTAGGGGGAAGGGCAGACTGAGCAGAAACTGAACTTGATTAGATGGTCATTTTAGGCCAATACAAACTAAGCATTAGGCAAGTAATATTAAATAGGGAAAAATCAGCAACGATCATGTTAAACTCTCTTCTTAAGAAAATAAGCATGAAATATTCTTAAATCAGAGGTTATGTGAGTGAATGTTGGACAGCTAATTTCAATGAGTGCAGAGATGCGGATGTAAGATGGATGTGCAATCATACAAGGATACACAAGATTGAAAATTAACACATTTCTCCAAAAGAAGCAAGTAGAAGGATAAAATAGGAGCAGTTCTGTCCAACAGATCAAGATGAATTGCATTTTGCTTTTTAGTTTTTGGTGTAGACAGTCTCACTCAATAGAAACTGTTGAAATTCTAGATGTATTAGACTCCCTGTAGAAGACTAGAATAGCTTCAGCTTCTGAAGAGTCTTTTGCTGTAAATATGGTGTCAGTACAACCTGTGTACTGTTTTGATCCTGATCATTTATAAAAACATACAAAGTTACCGAGTTCAAAAAAAAAAAAAAATTACATATATAAGTAGAGTTGTGTTCCCTTAATTTTGGAAAATTCAGTGTCTTCAAGACTTTTTTTTAAAAATAATCGTGGCGTCCGGGCCAGCTTTCGCGCACCTTGACTAAATCCAAGGGATACCTGCCACCTCCCACCAGTAGCAGATATCAGGTAACTCTATCCATCAAGGATAGGACAGATAGGAAGAATCATAGTGTGTGTGTTTTTGATAATCGTGGTGTCCGGGCCAGCTTGCGCGCATCTCAACTAATTCCATGGAATACCTGCCACCTCCCACCAGCAACAGGTAACTCTGTCCACCAAGGCTAGAACAGATGGAAAGAAATCACCTAGTGTTTGTCTCTGTTGGGAATTGAACATGAGACCTCATGGTGCTCAACCCAACTTCGCTGAACCACTAGGCCACACCCTTGGGTGCTTTAAATAAAATTAAGAGGCTCAGTAATATAAACAGCTGTATCAATCACAGAAAATCAGAAGCAGAACTGGCCCGGACATAGCGAGAATCATAGAGTTTTTTTGTCTCTGCTGAGATTTGAACCTGAGACCTCAGGTTCTCAACCCACTTCATTGACCACTAGGCCACACCCTTGGGTGCTATTCAGTGTCTTCAACTTATAAATGTACACATTTATGCTATCACTTTGAAAAAGGATACAAGTACCTTACTACTACTAAATACAATTTAGTATACATCTAAGATTACGGTAGCTTGCAAAACAACATTGAAGGGAATAATCATACCTGTAGACATCCTCCATCTGTCAATATTAGTCCAATGACCTTTGCTTTCTTCAATTTAGGTAAAACTTCAGATGTATAAAAGCTTAGAGAAGCAGAATTTTTGGGCTTGAAAATTTGGTACTCTTTCCGTCTCCTAGCCTCCCTCAAGATAGGAGGCAGGCTCTTCACAATTATGACATCATTTGCTAAGGCTGCTATAAACTGATCCTCGTTATAGAGGTATGAAAAACTCTTGAACTTGGAACTGCAAAATTTAAATATAATTAAAATTCAGGAATGTCAATAAAGCGTCACAAAAACCCTCTTTATCTTGTAAGTCACATTAATCAGGACCTGATGCCTTTTGAACGAGCACTTTCTTGAATCTCTGGAATTACAAGGGTGGCATTTAGAAGCCTTGATATAGCAACTAGATCAACAATCTGTGAGAAAAAGGAAACCTGTTAGGAACTCTTCGCCCAACAATTTGGTGCATAAAGGGTAGAAGTCTTTTCAACAATATAATGAGCATACCGAGTTCCTGATCTTCTCAAAACTACCAGATATTTTTGCATAGATGAAGCCATTGTTCTGTTCAACGGCTGCTGAAACCGTGACAAAATAGGTGAAATGAAAGAATCAGTTCCAACCGATGATGGAGGTACTTAATATTGTTGTTGAACAAAATACAGTGAACTTTAAAATGGCGAAGGTAGCAAGTCAATTTCAATTTTCAGAATCTCCAACCTATAAGTAACTAGAAGTGTAGACCATAACTGCCACGTTCAAACTCTATGCTTCTGTAACATAGAACGCAAAAGCAACAGCACATGAAATTTTTTAGTAAAATATGGTACTCCCTCCATGCCTTTTTTTTTTTTGAGGCCAGCTTGCACGCACATTTCCTCCATTCCATTTTTATATCTTACTCTTTCATTTCCTGTTAGTTCCAAAAAAAAATTATATCTTTCTATATTTCAAAACATTCCCACATTATTTTATAGCGTGATCTAATAAGCTGGTGGGACTCCCTTGATTACAATGGAAAACCTGACTTCATACTGGTAGCAAAGCTGAGAGCTCTAAAGGGGAAGCTGAAGGGGTGGAGTAAGACTATTCAAGGATATCTGAAGCCACAAAAACAACATGTTCTGAATCAATTACAGATTCAACAACAGAGAACATTGGAGGAGGGAGAGATCACCTCTAGACTAGCTCTCACCATAGTGTTTGAGGAAATAGCCAAGCATGGAGACAAAGGTCTAAAGCAGCTCAAGCATGGGGATAGAAATACATGCTTCTTTCACAAAACAGCAAATGCACACAGAAGATTCAACAAATTGACATATTGAAAGTTAGGGAAGAGATTCTAACTGATCCAGAAGAGGTAATGAAGGAGATCATAGACTACTATGAAAAGTTATACACAGAAGCAGGAGAATGTATTGAAACAAGGGTTTGATTAATAGATCATAGATCTCAGTTTTGATTAACAGAAGCCCAAGTGGTTTCTTTTCATCTCAAAGGGGATTGAGACAATAGGATCCTCTATCACTTTGTCTATTTATACTAGCAATTGAAGGAATGAGTAATCTAATCAAAACAACCAAGGATAAGGATTGGGTCAGACGATTCCAAATGGAGAATAGCAGAAAACAATCTACAGATAACTCATCTGCAATATTTTTTAATTTTATTTTTTTTTGATAACCGTGATGTTCGGGTCAGCTTGCGCGCACCTCGACTAATTCCACGGGATACCTGCCACCTCCCACCAGCAACAGGTACCAGGTAACTCTGTCCACCAATGCCAGAACAGATGGGAAGAAATCACTTAGTGTCTGTCTCTATTGAGAATTGAACCTGAGACCTCATGGTGCTCAAACCCACTTCATTGAACCACTAGGCCACGCCCTTGGGTGCACTCATCTACAATATGTTGATGATACTCTAGTGTTTTGTGAAGCAGTTGAGGAGCATATTCTGATACTGAGTGTCATTCTCATCATCTTTGAAGCAGTGTTAGGATTGCACATAAATTGGGGGAAAAGCTTCATATACCCAATCAGTGTAGTAGCTAATATTGAGGAGCTAGCTGGAAAATTAGGGGGCAAAGTGGGCCAGTTACCAACAACATACTTGGGTATGCCTTTGGGGGCAAAAGGTAAGTCAAAAAATATATGGAATGGGGTAATAGAGAAGTGTGAAAGGAAGATGACAAACTAGAAGAATATTTATCTGTGAGAGGCAGATTAATAGTGCCTTGGATGCCCTACTTTCCTGTATGATGTCTGTTTTCCCTGCTCCTGCCAGTGTGATAAACAGGATAGACACACTTAGAAGGAATTTCTTTTGGCAAGGCAATGAAGATAAGAAGAAGTACCATCTGGTTAAATAGAAGGAGCTGAAAGTCAGTAAGAAAGGAGGAGACCTGAGCATCAGGGATTTGAGCATCCAGAACAACAGTTTGATGATGAAATGGATATGGAAATTTGCATCTACAGAAATTTCATCATGGAAGGAAGTAATCATAACAAAATATGGTATGGAGGATAAGAGGATCACAGAGATGGTGACCAGTCCATACAATTGCAGTGTATGGAGGTCTACCAGGAATTTATGGCCTCTAGTTATAAACAGATCATATCATAAAGTAGGCAATGGTGAGAAGGTGTCATTCCGGAATGATAAGTGGTGTGGTCAACAACCATTGAAACAAGCTTTCCCAGAGTTATACACCCTTTTTCAACTTCAACAAGCAATAGTGGTTGAGGACAGGAAAAGGATGGAATCTCCACTTTTGAAGACGCGTGAATGATTGGGAAATGTCAAGCGTAGCAGCTTTCCATGTCACAGTGGCACAGATCACTAATTTAACAGGGGAAAATGACACTTTGGTATGGAAGGTCGATAGCAGGGAAAGCTTCACTGTCAATTTTGCATACAGAGATTTGATCGCAACAGTACCACAGGAGATACGATGGCCATGGAGGATGAGTTGGAGAGCAAAAATACCCTACAAGGTGAATTGCTTTACCTGGCACGTTTGTAGACCACAAAATAGGTGACAAAAGAATCAGTTCCTACCGATGATGGATGTAATTAACATTGTTGCTGAAACAAAATATGTTAACTTTAAAATGGCGAAGGAAGCGAGTCAATTTCAATTTTCATATAGCCAGGCCAAGAATATCCAACCTATAAGTAACTAGAAGTGTTAGACCATAACTGCCATGTGTAAACTCTATGCTTCTGTAACCTAGAAAGCAAAAAAAAAAACAGCACATTAAACTTTTTAGTAAAATATGGTACTCCCTCCATTCCTTTTTTATACCGTGGTGTCCGGACCAGTTTGGGCACACATTCCCTCCGTTCCATTTTGTTACTCTTTTATTTCCTATTAGTTCCAAGAAGATTTATATCTTTCTATATTTGGAAATTGGAAACATTCCGACTTTACTTTAAAGCATGATCTAATAAGAATTGACATGGCAAGTTGTAGACCACAAGGTACTAAGAGTACTTATGGTATGTTATACATTTTTTGCTTACATGTCAAAAACCTTTATTTCTTTCTTAAACTCCGTGCCTTATCAAATACCATCAATTTGTCAAATAACGGAGGGAGCAGCTCTTTTTCCTAAAAATGCTGCCTGAAGAAACTACTGCTGCTCCATTACCATCATCAGATACCATAAGATAATCTCTCCAATACCTTCATTTACGTTGCATTATATTTGTTGTGTTTCCCACTATGCAATTTATCAAGTAAAGTAAAAGAAGAGCACAAAAGAGGGATTCATAAAAATACATAATCCAGTCAGGATCCTGTGACTAATTCAGAGCAGTAAATAACTAAAGAATTGCAAGGCTTACCGGGATATGTACTTCTTGGATTTGGAAAAGGGTGGAAGGGCTCCAATGACTTTATATTTCCCCACAACTTGCGAAACCAAGGACCCTAATCAAAGTTTTCATCATAAAAATATAATTACAAGCATAGTGTGATGAAATTAACATAACAAGATGTAGCATTGTACTGTCAAAATATGTGTATACTCTTAAACAACGAAACAATAGATATTCGGAATAGTACTGGAAACAATAGATAACAAAGTTTCCAAGATTTTACTTTCTAGAATATACATTTTAAGCCCTTTGAAGTTCTGGTTAGTACTGATAAATGGTACTGTTTGTACATAATTTGTACTCCCTCCGTTCAAAAATACTTGTCACAATTTCCTTTTTGTGAGTCAAAAGATATGAACTTTGATCAACATTTTATGATGTATTTTTTCATTATATTGATATGAGAAAAATTGCAATTTATAGTACCTTCTGTATAGCTTTTGAATACCCAAAATTTTAATTTTTAAATATTGAATTAATCTAATCTAAGCTAGCTTTGAAAATTAGTCAAATTAACTCACGAAAAGCCAAACATGACAAACTATTTTGGAACGGAGGAGGGAGTAATATTATCGTCTTCCCCACTATTCAACAAAATCATCAGCTTTTATCAAATAAATCAATTTAATAGATGTAGCATCATATGGAAAACTTGTTTATGCTAATTTACCTTTCTGGTGGCTAAAGTAGGAGTTAAATCGTCAGTAAAAACGGCGGTAATAGCAGTGTATTGTACAAGATCAGCACTAGACTTGGCAAGAAACAAGTGAACCAGCAATGAAACGAATGACAACACAAGTCCTCCTAATGCTGCCCATTTTATTTTCGATTTCATCTCCAATAATTTCAATACAACAAAATCTCCAAATTTATTAAAAAGAATCGAGAAATTAATCAACTGATGACTGATAGAAGTCAAGGGAATTAGATCAAACACTTGTTAGTAATCAAAAGAAATATATATAGAGTTTATTTGAGTACTTATGAAGGAACAAAATTTGAATAGATCGAGGAGTTAATTAAGAGTGAAGGGAAATTGATGTGGTTAGAGGAGAGAGAGTGAAGGGGTTTAAGCGGATTTTGGGAGATAGGGAAGAGGAGGAGTGATGACAATTGGCAGGTGAGGCGAGAGAGCTTTCATTTTCTGGAGCGCCACATAGCACAGGCATGAGGCAGCAGCAGGTGAGTTCAAGATTTCACAGGAAGTTCGAAACTTGCAATGCCAATTGCCACCCCAACAATTTTATTTTTTATTTTATTTTAGAATAAAAAACAAAAAAGCACAAACAAGCAAATTACAATTTTCTTTTCTTACTTTACTTTACTTCTATAATTCTTCTATAATATAACAGGAATGTTGAGGAGCTTTGGGTCGGCCGAGGGTATTTTCGGAATTTAATCATACCTATCTATTTTTTTAGGTAATTTTGGGGGTCTAATTATTTAAAACGTGTATGCCCTTCGTCTTCCACAAAGGCCACTTGTACTCCTTTTCCTTCCTCTGGCTTTCTCGATTCCTTTTTGGGTTTAGATTTAAGATTGTGTTAGGTTTTATTAAGATTTCACCTGCTGAATTTTAAATGTGTTCTCTTATCCAATCCTTCAGGAAATCATCAGTGTCAGCTTACTCTCTTTCATGAACTCAATTTACTGTAAAAGAGGGGGTTGCAGAACTGTTTGGTGGTAAGTTCTTGACGACAGAATTACGAATTAATAAATCATATTTTTATATAAAAATTGTCTATTTTGAATACATAATAAAGCTTAACAAATTGAACTTGCAATTTTACAGTATTGATCTTCTATTATCTTAGCTTAGTGTCGAACTAAAAATTGTCAAGAAACAGGAACTTAGTAATTTTGTTTGTCACAATGCAGGACTAATAATAAAGTGGTTTGTTTACTGAAGTCCTTGAATTTCTTATGCTACTATAATTGGTAGGATACAATCAAGACACTTCAAATTCACGGTAACTTTTCAGGAGAAGCCCCAAGGCTTGAAGTTTTGTCATAGACGAGTAAGTTGTTATAGTTGTTGGTATTTGTTATCCTAACATGTCGCGTCTCTAAAATCTTAATATCTTCACCCTAGGATTTGGCTCCTCTCCATTTTTCTCAAGTTCCTACTTGGATGGATGACATGCGTCCCATATTAATATCAAAGGTCTGGATTTAATTAATTAATGTTGAACCTTAACTATGGTTAGAATATTAGATTATTTCCATTAGTTTTGTGAAATTTTAACATTTTCACCTACTTTCGGCTGATCTGGTGCCTAAATTGTCTCAAAATTTAAGCTGCTTACTTTGTGTATAACACAATGTAATCCATAATTGTGTATTTAGGAAAATACCAAAATTTTGAGAATTTTCAAAAGCTATAAATTTTTGAAAATTTCTCAAACCAAGCAAGCAAGATGGTAGAGTTCAGAAATGTGTTGTTCTTGTTAATCTATTTTCAATTTTTCAGAAATGTGTGTTTTCCTAGTTAACTTTTTGAATGAGAAGGGACTGAGAGAGTTGACGCATTAAAACATTTGAGAATATCCATTTTTTCAGTTAATCGAATTGTCAAACGAAGAAAATAAAATAAATATATATACATGAGAAGATTAATGATTTGTCTTCAAAAAGATCGTGGTTCAAGGTATAAAAACTAAAGAGATAAATTAACTAATGATAATTATCATTCGAAAATCTTGCAAGAATTGTGGGATTTATAATTTGAGAGTATATAGAAAAATATAATATATATACTAATCATGGTTAGAGCCCTATTTAGTTAATTAAATTGAGACCATTGGTATTAATAAGGGACACATGTAATCCATCCAAGTAAGAACTTGGAGAAAATGGAGAGTAGGGAAATGGAGAGGAGCCAAATCCTTCACCCTGCGTTATACACTATTTATGTTGCAAGTACCTAACTTAGAGCTAATACATTACGCCCATATATAGTATTTAAGGTTGTGTGGGGCTTTCGTCAGTTATTAAAATAGAATGATTTATACCAAGATAAACATTTTATAAGCTCACAAAGGGAAAAAAAAAAACTTTTTCTAAACTTTTCTTCACCTATCTGTAGACCTTTTTTGAATTCTCTTGAAGTATTTCACTTGATTTAGATGCTCTTCTCGATGGTGTAGGGTTTGTACTATCAAGTATTATTGTCTTGCTGGAGAAGTTCATTGCTTAGATTAAGGTAAATGACAAGGTTTTCTTAAATAATTTGTGATAAAGGTATATCTTTTTGTTCAATTTTTGCATGTACACGTAAAATAGGCCTACTTTCCACGATAGTTATCGCTAGTGCAATATTTGTACCAAACGATGTTTAGTTTCACTCTTACTTTTGCCTTACCTTCAATTATATTAGTAAAGGGCGAATGGGGGTGTGTGCAATAGTTTTCTTACTTTCTCTCAATCGCTTCAATACCTATAATTTGAGAGATAAGAGGAAAGCTTTTATTTTCTCATACAATTTTTAGATGCACTTTGTTTGTTATCAAAAAAGATGCCCTGCTTTGTTTTACGATTAGTGACATGCTATATACGTAGTTACTACAGAACATGTATCTTCGTTAACTGTCATACTCTATACCGTCATTTTTCAAATCCACAATATTTAGTTGTAGGAATCACCTTTAAAGTGTAATTTAAAATATTTATAGCAAGTAGAAATGATTGAAATAGAACTGAAATAGGTACAATTTCTGTGTAAAAGCCAAAAGGAGGCATCGTCATAATCTGCAAAAAATTATATCATCAACCTTAATGGATCTCTTCTACATTTATGTTCATTTTAGCTTGCAGAATTTTTTTTCAGGTTATTACAACTGTTATATTTTTTTTCTTTTTACTATTCATAGAAAATGCTATATTTCAAATTTTGCTATCAATCGATCCCCGCCAAAAAGAAAAACATCCTCCAATAACATCGAAAACTCATGATAGGTATGACAAATGGCGTAAAACGTATGACAATATGGATATAGATGAAAAGAATGTTATAGATTTGGTCCATCCTGTTGAACCAACATCTGTACTTCAGAGTAATCTTGTTGTTGGAGATAGTTCTCTATTCCAAAAATAAGTTAGAATATCTATTTTATTATTTGATCTTCTGATTATGTGTCTGCATGTGCGAGAGTGCGATGTCCATTTTACTCCAACAGACGTGCTTCAAATCTAACTAAGTATTTTAGAAATTCTCACTAATAACATAGTAAAAGGTGGATAGTAATAACTTAAGGTAAACACACAGCATATTATTTGTATGTCCTTTTGCTTTGCTTACTTACAAGTCTGTCCAAGGAAGTCCACTTGTTTGCTTCTAAGCTCTTAGCGGCAGAGCATTTCTCCTTAGCTCTATAAAATTTTGAAGTATGACTAAAATTCGTGTAGAAGCTGATGAGAGTTTAGGAAAGTCTAATACGGAATTTATATATAGTCTCTTGTACTTTTGTTTTCTACATTGTTGACTTTAATAAGTACTATTCAATTCAACATTTAGTTTGTTGGGGTTTAATTGTGTCCAGCTGTATCATTCAAATTAAGTTTATTGTTAGATGAACTACATTGCTGATGTCGTGAACAACCAAAACTGATAATAATATGTGTCACGACCCAAAAAGGGGTCATGATGGCACTTATCGCGGCTGAGCCTTGATAAGTAAGCCAATCACCCAAACTGATAAAGGAAAAACAAAATCGATAATAACATAACCCATATGCGAGACTTCTAGAGAGAAGTCAAGTCAATACGAAACATAATTAAAACATAAGTCTAAAAGTAACATCATAAATCCCCAAAATCTGGTGTCAAAGTGTAAGAGCATCTAGTACATAACAGAATCAGAGATACATGTTTGTCTCTAAAAACAAAATAAAGATATAAAGTAAGATAAGAGGAGGTCCGGAGTTGGCTCTGAAAAACCCTAAAGCACACAATACCTCTAACACGGCTTCAAAATCCACACGAAATCAGCTGTCGTGTCCTGTACTCGTACTCCAAACTACACCGAAAGGGCACAGTAGGGGTGAGTATGATCCACGTGTACTCAATAGGAATCATAGGCCAACTGAGCAAAGTAGATAATAAAATAATTAAAGAAGACTATGAGCACATAACCTGTAAGGAGAAAAGTTCCCAAACAATAGCTCACACCGTCTCCACTAACAGTTTTAATATGATATCGAAAGGAAAACACCCAAACATACACGAAAGTATAAGAGGATAAAACACAAGACATATAGCTAAGGGAAACACGAATGATACATATGCAATAAAGGTGGGATGAAGTGATAAAATAGTGAAAGCCATCGCATGACTTTCTGTATATATCTACTGAGCTCGCAGCTCCCAAGATAGGACCCATGGAGGGTTCGCAACTCATATACTATAACTCATATCTCAATCTCAACTCACCTTTCTAGCTCGTGTTCACGGAGAGGGTTTTCATAAAATGTCTCATTTTCTTTCAAAAACAGTGTTCCTCAATAGTACCAGTATCTTTTAAATGTATATATTCAATCAGTATGAATATATTCAATCTATTCAATACGTATATATATAAGTGAGCCCATAAATCAACTCAATATGTCCATAATTCATGATTTTCAATTCTAAATGGGCACCATTGGAATAAATATGCATGCAAGACATCATTTAAATCATATTAACCCCTAACTCGGGTTTTTCAATTATGATAAGACAATTAATGCTCAATAAGGCCTATTTTAACAATTTAAGCCCCTGCACGAGTATTATATCCAGAAATAAGACATCTAAATGCACAAATAAGATCAAATGATGTCAAATAAGGCCCCCACACGGGCAACACGCAATATCAGATATCTCAAGTCAACAACAACACAAAATAATCCCCCACACGGGCACACAACAGTAATAAAAATCTCAAAATATAAACCCCATAGTTATTTTCCCCCAATCCATAGCATGTTTTACCTATATATTAACTACCTAAATCAATCGAAAAGAAGTTGAGTGACAACCTACATCGAAACGATGAAATTTGGGCCCAAAGTCCTTCAACACGGTGGTTTCCCCTTTTGAACGGCCTCGAAAACAACTAATACATACAAATATAGCATCTATGCATTAAAAGGAAGCTATTGATACCCATATTGACCATATTTGAAACGGGTCAAAAACGGACCTCAAAAATGAGTTTTGAAAATGAAGGGGTAAAACCCACACGAAAACAAGCTCAAAACGAGGTTCAAACCAAAGAAACAACCCTTTTTCAAGCTTTACCAACAAACACCCCAAAAATCCATCGAAAAGGGTAAAAACGAAATCTTTTTTGAAAATCATAGTCCTCAAGTGAAAAAGGACTCTATGGGTGAAAACCCAAGCAAAACGAGTAAGAATCTAAGCTTAAATCAAAGAAATACCAAATTTTCAATTTGGGGGAAACCCCCCCAAAACCCTCTTTTGAAATCTTAGATTTAGAAGAATTTAGATGATAAAGTTGGTAGGAAATGATTTAGAATTGAGTTAGGAACTTACCCGCACGAACTTACACAAGAAATCTCCCCCAAAATCTCCATCCCAAGCTTTCAATATGATGAAAATGAGCAAAAAGAGGAGAAAATGTCGAAATTGGGCTGTTTTCAGCAAAGAAAAGGGACTGTTGACTGCGCGTTGACCGTTGACTGTGGGTTTCAAGTCTCTGAACGGATCCTCGAGATTCGTTTGGGACCTGACAGAAATAAACTTTGTATGCTACTAGGCTAATTTTGACGTTTCGGACTCAATGGCGACGGCGTCGGATTTTTGAAAAAAAAAGATTGTTTTCAACAAATTAACCCCCGAGACCCTATTTCACTATTTTTCAAATCAAGAATCGAAATGAGATATAAAAGCCCCAAACCTGAATCAATCACGCTTTTAACCCAAAATCAACATTTTGGATATGCTGGCACAGTCCAAATTAGCATCCGGCACTCGGATCAAGAAATATTGATCGAAGTTAACCATTGGCTTTTAAAGCCTCAAAACAACCTCAAACTCAATCAAATCATTCCCGATCGCCTCGAAAATCATGCCAACCATCCCTAAACCCCAAAATAAATATGTAGAAACTACGAGGAAAGGTAAAATGATCAGAATACATAAAAATAGAAAATCATAAAAATTCAGGTCTTTAAAATATCCACCACTAAGACTCTAGTTCGTCCTCGAACTAAAAAGCAAGGAAGTACCTGAGGGTAACTACTATGCATGTCGGACTCGAGCTCATAAGTAGCCTCCTCAACAGAACGGTGTCTTCACTGAACTTAACCACAGGAATATCTCTAGAATGCAACCGTCTAACATCCCTGGCTAAAATGGAGATTGGATCCTCAACAAAGGTCAACCTCTCATCCAACTGAACCGAATCCCACCAAAGCATGTAAGACTCATCCAAAATATAATGCTGGAGCATAGATATATGAAAGACTGGCTGAACAGCTGAAAAATCTGGAGGTAAGGCCAACTCATAAGCAACCTCCCCAACTGTCCGAAGAATCTCAAAAGGCTCGATGTACCTCGGGCTAAGCTTGCCTCTTTTTCCAAATCTCATCTCACGCTTCATGGGCGACACATGAAGGAAGACCCGATCACCAATCTCAAACTTCAAAGCACGAAGTTTGTGGTCCGCAAAGATCTTTTGCCTACTCTGGGTTGCTCGAAGCCTATCCTGAATCATCTAAACTCTATCCAAAGACTCGCGAAGCAAGTCGATACCATAGGGTCTAGCCTCGAAAGTCTCAAACAACCCAATCGAAGATCGACAATGCCTACCATACATGCATTTGAAGGGGCCATCTCACTACTCGAATGGTAGCTATTATTGTAAGCGAACTCCGCCAAGGCTAAATGTTGCTCCTACTGACCTCCAAAGTCCATAAAACACACGTAGAGCATATCCTCCAAAACCTGAATAGTCCGCTCCAACTGATCGTCGGTCTGTGGGTGAAAAGTTATACTGAGATCAACCCGAGTACCCAACTACTCCTGAAACGTCCTTCAAAAGCTAGAAGTGAACACTGGACCTCTATCTGAAATAATAGACACGGGCACTCCATGAAGATGAACAATCTCTCAAACATAGATACGAGCCAATCTCTCAATCAATCCACGATGACCCAAATACTGTCAGAACCACAAGAAGTACGAGGCAATATACTCACAAAACCCATGGTGATCCACTCCTACTTCCACTCTAGAATAGGTAATCTCTGAAGCAAACCATCTAGTCTCTGATGCTCGGCCTTCACCTGCAAACAACATAAGCAACGAGCTATAAAATACACCATATCCTTCTTCATACCACCCTACCAGTAAAGTTGTCTCAAATCACGATACATCTTAGTCACTCATAAAGCTTGTAAAAAAGGACTTGAGAAGTTATACGACCAACACTATAACAATATAGAGCAGGAGGTGGATAATGATAGAAGTGCTTTACAGGAGATTTAGGAGCCGTTTCACTTAGATCCTGGTAATGATGACTTACAAAGAAGGGAAAGAGAACAAAATATAAAGTTTAGAAGATCTCTAAGCATGATGAATTCCTTGTTACGTCAGAAGAGTAAAACAACTTAGATTAGACAAGGGGATGACTGCACCAAATATTTCTTCTCAATCATCAAGCAAAGTAAGATTATGCAATCAGTCACTCAAGTACAAGATATGCAAAGTCAGATGCAACATGAATCTGACTCTGTTTTAGAGGTATTTATTCAGTATTTTCAACCAATTCTAGGTTGTTCAGGAGGTCCTAGGGGGAAGACATGAATTCAAGTATTTAGTAGGGGTAACACTCTTACAATTGGTCAACAATATGAGTTGTTAACAGATTGTACTGATATGAAAATTAAGACAACTATGTTTAGTATTAAAGAAACTAAAAGCCTTGGGCCTGATGTTTTCAGTAGTGGATTCTATAGAGCTGCATGGAGTGTAGTTGGTGGAAGTGTTTGTCAAGTTGTTAAAGAATTCCTAAAGTCAGGCCAGTTACTTAAGCAGTTTAATCCTACTATGATCTCCATCATCCCAAAAGTGTATAGTCTCGTGTTGGCAAGCCAATATAGACCAATAGCATATTGTAATGTGGTTTATAAATGCATCTCTAAGCTTTTGTATACTAGCTTGAGTAAAGTCCTTCCAGCTATAGTAAGTGCTAACCAGGCTGCTTTTGTTAAAAATAGATCATTGATATATAATGTGCTCATTATCTATTGAGGCATTACAACAGGAAAAAAATCTCCAAGATGCCTCATGAAGATAGATTTGAGAAAAAACATATGACATGATCCATTGGGATTTTATACAGGAAATATTGGATGGGTATAGTGCCCTTGAGAGATTCAGTAAAATGATTATGGCCTGTATAAATACTACCAGGTTCTCAGTGAAGGTTAATGGAGAGGGTAGAGGTTATTTTGAAGGAAAAAGAGGTTTGAGGCAGGGTGATCCTATTTCACCTCTATTCTTTGTCCTGGTTATAGAATATCTTACTAAAGTGCTAACTATGATGAGTGACTTACCAGATTTTAGATTCCATCTAATGTGTAAGAGTTTGAAGTTCACTCATCTCATATTTGTTGATGATTTGATGATTTTTTATACGGGACCAGAGGCTTCAGTGACCAGAATTATGGAGGCTATGCAGCACTTTTCACATACCACAGGTCTGGTGGCTAACACTAACAAATCCAGCATATATATTGTAGGGGTGGCTGATGGAGTAAGGGACACATTATTAGCTTGCATTGGTTATACTCAAGGGACCATCCCTATGAAACACTTGGGACTTCCTCTATCTCCTAAGAAGTAGAGTAAACTTGATTGTCGTCAACTTTGTTTAAAGATAAGAGCAAGTTCCATTAGACACCTCTCATATGTAGGCAAAGTGCAAGTCATCAATTCAATTTTGTTTTTATTATATAATTTTTGGAGTTTTGTGTTCCTATTACCTTAGAGCATTCTTAAGGAGGTTGAAAGAAAATACAGAGATTTCCTTTGGGGAGGTTCTGATAATAATAAGAAGGTAGCACTTGTTGCAAGGTCTGATATGTGTAAACCTAAGAAACAAGGTGGACTGAATATTAAGTGTTGAAAATTATGGAATATAGCTATTATGGGCAAATTAGTATGGATGATATGTTAACAAAAAGAGGCTCTCTGCGTGAAATGGATCCATGATGTGTATATGAAAAATGATGATGAGTTCTGGAGTCATATACCTTTTCCTGATTGTAGTTGGTATTGGAAAACTCTAAATAAGATGAAGCTAGGAATGATGGATTGGTACAGGAATGATATTTACTTGCTCACTTCATCTGGTAAGTACTCCATGACAAAGAGCTACCAGGCTATGTTGGTAGCAGGAAATACTTTGGATACTGCCAGACTTATATGGACTAGGGTCATGCTTCCAAAGCATAGATTTATATTGTGGTTGGCTAATCAGAGAAGGTTATTAACAAAGAGTAGGCTGAGTTCCACGGGATTGCAGTGTGAAAATATTGCATGTATACTTTGTGACATTGACTGTCTTGAAGATAGTAATCATCTTTTTGTCAACTTTCAGTGGTCTACTGGTGTATGGAGGGAAATATCTACTTGGTTGGGCATCACAATACCTCAAGCTGAGGCTGCACATAGATTAGCATGGATCGAACAAAGGCATTGGTGCAAGCTGAAAAAGGAGATAATCATTGCAGTATTTGGAGCATTTATATATGTAGTATGGCAAACAAGAAACTGGATGATCTTCAGGAAGCACAGAGTACAGCAAGAGTATGTTTGTCAACAAATCAAGTTAGTTGTTAGGGAGAGAATACTTGATATGCAGGGGTCCAAGAAAGTGAGGAAATGCAAACAACTGCAGGAGAGGCTTTGTTCATAGATTGTTACAATGTCACTAGTCTAGTATGTAGTAGTGGTGTGTGTCTGTAGTTTTGAGGCTATGTTTGGCTTTGTACGGATGATTTTGTTGGTTCTGGTAATAATATTTATATTATTATTGCCAAAATATACTGACTCTTAAATAGTATATGTATGTGATTTTCACAATAACAAAAGGCTAATAGCCTCGTGTGACTGCTTAATTGGACTTTTCTGTCTACCCCCTCTTTTTATCTTACCACTTTTTAGTTAACTAGTTTCTACGTATTCCTTATCAATTATTATGAAAATTATGTTCAAATCTCCTACACCAATTGTATTTTTGTTCATGTTGCATCGAAAAACTTGTGTACCTTAATGCTCATGGATTTTTATTTAAAAGAAAAAATAGAATAGGGTAATTTAATTTAATTAGAGTTGTAATTAATGTATAACTTATTGTGATTAGAATTTATTAAAAACAATTTAACAAATTTGTACATTAGTGATGCTGTGTTAGTTAGGTTTGTTCGAATATCACAAAGTAGTGTTTATTTAGGTCTATGTTGTGTTAAGAAATTAATATGATATCAAACAAAAGAGAGTATCCCAATTGTACACGAATTAGTTCTAATATGCTTCTTCCTTTTTCCGTTAGAATAGGTTTAGTTGGAAATTTTTTGGGCTTAGGATACTATTGTGTTATAGTAGCTTTATGATATTCCTTTGAAAATTGTCGTACTTCTAGCCAAAGTATAATAGGATAATACTCTTTTGTTGGTTATTTTATAATTTTATCCTGACTTAAACTAAAATTTTAAGGGCATAAAAGTAGATCAATATTTCAAGGATATTTTGGTCGAACAATATTTAGCTAAAAGTATTCGTACTTTTATAATAGATAGATAGATTAGAATTCTACACTTTACTTTTATCAAACGCGAGCTTAGATCTTGTACGTGACTGACATCCAATGCCATTATTAGCCTGAGCGAACCATCTGGCATAATACATGACCATTTAACTAGTACTTAATGCGGATGCCGTAAATAAAGCACGAGAACACCCTTTAAAGAAAAATAAATTTCACTAAATAATGATAAGAAATCATAGTTTTATAACGAGTTGATGTAAAAGTCAAAAAGTGAAGACAACTAGAGTCTGACAACCATACTATCTATGAAACCTCTAAATGAAAGAAAACAATGTCTGTTGGGGCCTCGATAACTGAAAACAAGCTAAACACTTCTAGACCAGGCCCTAAGGAATTAGGGAGGCTCAACAATAATTGAGAATGATAACTTAAGGATGCACCTGACCTAAGGGTGTCAAGTGGGCTGGGTTGACCCGGTACTAGCCCATTTAGACTGGCCGACTTAGCCACCGGATCGAACCCGGTATAGGTAGTGGGCCTGGGGGGTTCTTAAGGGGCTGGGCCGGACACGGTATTAAAACCGGTGGACCGGCCCAGTTAGGAAACCGGACCGAGTCCACCGGTGCACCGGCCAGGCCAGGCCCGGTAACAAATTTTATTTTATTTTTTTTAAAATTGAAAGTCCGTTGGGCCGCAAGCCTGCAAAGGCTTCTTTGGTCCGTTGAGGCCCAACGGCTATAATGTCGTTGGCCCAACGACCAAACAGCCTTTTGGGCTTAAATTTTTTTAAAAAAAAAAATTAATTCAAATTTTTTTTTTCCTATAAATACATGACATTTCAAAAAATATTTCCTACAATCTCAATTCTCATTCTCTCATTCTCTCTCAAATTTGCTAAAATTATCTCATAAATTGTTTTATTATATTTTATTATTTTGCAATTACAAATACTACGTGGAAGTTTCCAAAAGTACTCAATTGACCAACTTTCGAATACTTCAAAAATTTGGTATTATCGTTCCATCTCTTACTTTTAATTTTTAATTAGTGTATTATTTTTTGAATATTTATTTGGATTGTTTTTGTGTTTTTTGAATAATTGTTAGTTTAATTTGTAATATGGATAAATTAAGGAAAGTCGGTAAAAGTGTTAGAAATTTTTGTCCCGAAAGTGGTAGTGGTAGTGGTAGTAAGAAACAAATTGGTTTCGGTAGAGGTAGTTCAAATACTCGATATACTCGTGTGCCTCCGGTACCAATTAGCGAACCATCTGAAAATGAAATACGTGTAGGTGCTCACGATATGAATTATTTTGAGGCTCAAGAAAATTATGGTATAGAAGAAGAGAATGAACTAGACTCTGTTGATGTAGATGAAAATGATGATGATGTTGATGTTACACCCGAATCTGGTAATGTTAATGTTCAATCTGAATCGGTTAATCTTCTTCCCCGGCCCCCTGTAAGATCTAGTAAAAAAACTAGTCTTGTGTGGAATTTTTTTACCCGAATAGAAGGAACCACTAAGGTTGAATGCGATCTTTGTCAGTCAAAATACGAGCATAAGACTGGGGGTAATAAAGGAGGTACGGGTCAGTTGTCGAGACATTTGAAGGAGATCCACCCAATAGAGCTAGCTCAGGTAACTGGTGGTGGGACAGTTGGAGGCCCAAGTCAAACTAGATTGAACCCAAAAATCGGTCAATTAGTTAAGAATTATAATAAAATGAAGGATCGTGAAGAATTAGCCAAAATGATAGCTGTGGGTTGTTTGCCTTTCTCTTTTGCTTCTTCTGAAGCTTTTATTCATTATATTCAGGCAATTTATAATCCTATGTTTGAGGGTATTCCTAGAAGTACTTGTCGGTCCGATATTTTTAGACTCCATGCACAATATGTTTACTATTTATCTGCATTATTAAAAAATATTTCATGTAGAGTTGCTTTAACTTCTGATCTTGGTCGTGCTATTAATAAAAATGATTATTTAACAATTACTTGTCATTGAGTAGATAGTAATTTTGTTATGCAAAAACGTATTTTAGCATTTTGTATGATGAAAACCGTAGACACACTGAAAAATTTATTTCTGAATCTATTACAAAAGTTGCAAGATATTATGGTATTGACCGTAAAGTTTTATGTATATCTTTTGATAATGCATCTAACAACAACGCTGCTATTGAGTTGTTAAAAACTGAACTTTCTCCACCGTTACCCGAAATATTTCATGTTAAGTGTGCTTGCCATATATATAATTTAATTTTAAAAGATGGTCTTGCTTTTTTTGAGCCTGCTATTGAAAAAGTTAGACTTGCAGTTGGCTTTATTCAAGGAAATAATAGAAAAATTATACTTACCGAATTTAAAAGAAAATGTCAGAAAAATGGACTTAGACCGAGATTAATGCCTGAAGAAATAGATGTTAGATGGAATTCTACGTATGATTTCTTAAATACTTGCAATATTTATAAAGTTCCTATTACTATGACTTTTAACCAATTTGCTAGTGATTTTCCCGATTGTATGTTACAAAATTCAGATTGGGCTGAAATTGATGATATTGTTAATTTTTTGCAAAAATTTTAGCTAGCTACGGTTGAATTTTCTGGTGCTTATTATCCTACTGTTTGTAATATTTTAGCTTATTTAGCCGATATTTCTTTATTGCTTAACGAGTATAAGTCTAAATCAGGTTACAAATATGCTATTGAGGCAATGATTGATAAATTTAAAAAATATTTTTTTCCACTTTCCCCTATTTTCTTAGTTGGTGCTATAATAAATCCATGTATGAAATATAATACTGTGTCCGAATTTACTTCTCTTATTTGTTCTGTTTTAGAAGTAAAAGCTAATGAAGAACCTTCTTTGTTTACGGCTATGTCTGATGCGAATAGTTACATGAACACATTATACAATCATTATGCTGATTTACTTGACAATGCTTTACCGTCACACATTACACCGACCCCCGCTTCCCATCCTTCTGAGGAACCATCATCTTCAAAAAGACAGGCACATAATATGCCTGCTTATTGTGTTTCTAATCTATCTATTTGGAATAGATTGCAGCCTTCATCGCAAAGAACCGTAAGTCGGGAAGAGCTTAAGTATTATCTTATGCAGCCTACAGAGGATCCTAGAGGTAGAATCAACACGATGGAATGGTGGAAGAATAATGAAAGACAATATCCTGTACTTTCAAGATTAGCTAGAGATATATTGAATGTTCCAATGTCAACCGTTGCATCAGAGAGCGCTTTTAGTCAAGGACGACAGCAGATTGGAGACAACCGACACTCATTGGGAGGCAATGCCATGAATGTTTTAGTTTGCCTTAGAGATTGGATTAGAGCAGAACGAAGAAATCAAGGAATGTTCGTGGAGCCGGAAGACAAAGAAGATCTTGAAGAAATAATGACTTCAAGAGAGAATTCAGCACAATCAAGTCCAATGCATGGCTTTAGTGCCATTGATTTTAACAATCCACAGCCAATTCCCGTTAATGTTAACAAGCGTGAATTGGAAAAAATGATGAAAAATTTGTAGAATTTACAATTAATCAATTGAATTTTTATTTTTCAATTTAACTTTGTGAAATTAGTGAAATGTAATTGCAACGACTAAAGACGCAGACGATGAGCAAAAGTCTGCTTTAATAAAGTAGCTCGGGGGAACCTTAAGACAGGACATCGGGGTGAAGGTATGAAGGTACGGCAATGCAGCCCAGTAGAACCACAACTCAGTGAAGTAGGCGACAACTGCTATTAGGGTCTGTCTTAAGGCATTGGCTCTCTAAAAAAAGGATTTCCTATCGTTGCATGGGTTCTTTTTTGTATAAAACATATTGACTAAAAATTGAACTAAAGAAAGGATGTTGACTGTTCGACAACGTGAAGACCGCAATCTCGACTTAGAATAATCAAACGCCCATCACGAGTCACATGGGCATCCCCACCAGGTAGAATAGTTGTGATATCCCCATCAAGATCTAACTCTAAGAGGATACTATTCATTTCTTCTTCACATTGTTGCTCGGTTTTCAAACATTTTGCAATCAATCAAATATTAAGTTCATTTACTCTTTACATATTTTTTCCATTTAAAATTTAAATTGAATAGCTTGTATGAATTCAATACTTTTAATATAATAGTATAAAAGTATATGTTGTTGAATATTGTATATAAGTATGTATATTCTTTAAAGTAGTATATATTGAATGTAGATACATGTATATATTTTTTAAAATAGTATATATTGAATATACATACATATGTATGTTCTTTAAAATAGTATATATTGAATGTATATATGTATGTATATTCTTTAAAATAGTATATATTGAATGTAAAAACATGTGTATATTTTTTAAAATAGTATATATTGAATGTAAAAACATGTGTATATTTTTTAAAATAGTATATATTGAATATACATACATATGTATGTTCTTTAAAGTAGTATATATCGAATGTATATATGTATGTATGTTCTTTAAAGTAGTGTATATTGAATGTAAATACATGTGTATATTTTTTAAAATAGTATATATTGAATATACATACATGTGTATGTTCTTTAAAGTAGTATATATTGAATGTATATATGTATGTATATTCTTTAAAATAGTATATATTGAATGTAAATACATGTGTATATTTTTTAAAATAGTATATATTGAATATACATACATATGTATGTGCTTTAAAGTAGTATATATTGAATGTATATATGTATGTATGTTATTTAAAGTAGTATATATTGAATTTATATATGTATGTATGTTCTTTACCTCAGGAATAGTCCATCGGTTCAATAAATCAAGATTTTGAGGTACTTCGACCTCTTCTAATCTATCATTTTTTATATGAGATTCTCCCATATCCATGATTAGACAATATCTATGTTGACTATAGTTACCCTTTACTAGAAACTAACCTTAAAATACATGGCTCTGATACCAAGTTGACAGGATCTCTAAGACGGGCGGTAGTCCGCGCGGTCAGACAGATCTAGCTAAAATAGAACTTTAAAATATATAAGATTTTTTCTACATCATTTAACTGTATGGGAGGCAAAATAGCCTATTAACCTAGCATGGGACCTGTCAGTAAATAGAATGGGTTTTGTATCTGGAGGTTCTTACCGGAACAAGATCGCCCTCTTTCCATCTTTATAACGGGCTTTTCCACCGACTTACCAGACCAACCATACTAATTACGACTGTATCGCCATCTAGGAACCAAGTTGGAATGATATATAAAAATATTTTACATATTTTAAGAAAGCCAAATTCTAAGAGTTAGGATATAGAAAAGATTACTATGTCAACATAGATAGATATTTAGCCAGACATAGTCTGGGCTGAAAGAAATAGATAAAAAAGGGTGTCACCTGTTAGACCCGGTGGCAAGGGTCAGTGCCCGCAAGCAAGGGCTTTTAAAAAAGAGGGGTCGTATAAGCAAGGCCAATATTGGTGCCCAAAATATGGACGTTTTCTGATTTTTATTGATTTACAAAAGATAAACTTTACAAACTAAAGGATTTAGAGAGAAGGAGGAGAAGGAGGCTAAGAGAGAGAAGGGAGTCTGAAAACTCTGTCTTCTAAACAAAAGAACGACCTATTTAAAGAAAAGAAAAAGAATCTTTACACAGTAAAAGTGGGTCCCTCAATAGTAAAAGTGTACAGTAAATCTACTGTACTAACAGTGAATATACTGTGTAAACAGTGAATCTACTGTTTTAGGTACTGTGCTGGTGGCTGGAAATATCTTCCATAGTGCTGCCTCAATTATGCTTTCTTTTTCCCTTGGGCTTTTTCGGCAGCTGCTTTATCTGCTGCTTTGATGCTTGCAATAAACGCTTCGGTGCTCTCGAATTCCTGTTCGGTCATTTCCCGTTCAGGTTCCGGTGGTTGAGCATCGGAAAAACTTTCATCATCTTGCATACTCCCACTATGAACGGAAGAATCTGTTTCCATGTGTAGGAGAGAGTCTAATAAATTTTTCTTCATTTCATCTACATAGGCTTGGATGAGAGTGGCTTTATCTCCACTTTGGAACATGATTTTACAAGCCATCTTTTTGAGATTAGGATCGTCTAATTTTATTTGTTCCTGATGAGTCTCATAAGTCTCAATAGTAGTCTGAATCTGGTCCAGAAGTGCTTGTCCTTTAAGAACTTGAGTTTCTTTATCATATTTCAAAAGTCCTTCCCAGAAATTGTTGTAGAAGGTGCGGTATAAACATGGTATCTGATTATCAGTATATCCGAATTCTGGGATCCATTTATGAATCCATGGAATTGAGAATTCTAAGAAGAAATATATTTGATCAATCTGATCGGGATAGCATAAATGGTCTGCTTTATAAAGGTTTTCCAAATCAGGAGAAACTATTTTTCATTTTTCATAGAACTAAAAATAATTATCTGGTAAAATCTTTACCGTAGGACCATGGTATGACCACCCGTCTAAAAAACAATTTGGAATTATTCCATCAAAAATTTTCATACAGATTTTTATAAACCATGTATGTTTTTGTTTTATATTATTATAATAAAGCACTTTAGAAAATGCTTGGACATAGTCCCAAAAAGTCACATTCATAGAAATGTTATTGACAATAATTTGTCTTTCTCTCATAGTGGAAATTCCCCAATCTTCAACAGAAATAATCCGTTTAATAATTATTTTGGAATATCCATGTTCCTTTTGCCCAACAGGAAAGTGAGAGATTTTTGCACATTCTGCTTGAGTTAAAATAGTTTCATAGTATGAGCGAGTCTTATATGATTCGCCAGGAAAATATAATCCCTGTATTAAATACCTATCAAAAAATTTTCAAGGTATGTGACTCCGCAATATCTCGGAGTTTTCAAGGATGAATATCATCTCTTTCTTGGGTACCTTTTCATAGGGCCTGAGATTATCGTCTCTTTCCCTTGTAACTGAAGCAAACGAATCTGTTTACTGTTGTGAGTCTAAATATGCCTTCATTTGCTCATAGAGTGGGTGTCCTTCTGGAATATCATTCAGATGGATTGAGGTTCTAGAGGAACTTTCTTGTGTAATCTTGGCATTTATCAATGTCTTTTTTCTCAGTTGTATGACTGGCGAATTTGAAGAAGATGCTTCTTGACTATAAGTCTTGGTTGGAGAAAAGGGTAATCTCCCTCTTCCTCTGCCTCGACCTCTTTCACGGCCTCGGCCTCTGGTAACATGAGTCCAAGAGGACTCAGCCATCCTGTAAATATTCACGAGATAAAAAGTCAGGCAGGGAATTATCAATTCCTTTTTTATATTCAATAGTGAAATCAAATGGAGCCAATTGGGCTTGCCATCTAGCAAAAATCATTTTAGATGCATCATGTTTAAAATCTTTGTTAAATGTATTGTACTGATTGAGCATCAGTTTTAATCAAAAAAATTTGATTATATAAATCATCCTGAAATTTCAAGACACATTTTACAATGGTTAACATTTCATGGGCCACCGTCGTATATTTCTTCTGGGCCTCGGTCCATTTACCTGAGTGATAGCTGATAAGATACTCACTTTTATCCTTAGGATCAATTTGTTTCAAAATTCCTCCGAAATCAATATTAGACGCATCAGTCTCAACAATTTTTGACCAAGTAGGATTGGCTAGAGTTAGCACTGGAAGTGCTTTAACTCGTTTTTTAATACCTTGAACAATATTAGCTAACTTATCAGACCAAGGTTCCTTATTATTTTTCTTTAACCTGTCATATAACGGAGCAGCATCTCGAGACAAATTTTTGTAGAAAGGAGCAATGTAATTTAAGCTTCCTAAAAATCTTTGAAGTTGAGTACGATCCGTAATAATATCCGAAAACTTGTCTGCAAATATAATTGCCCTTTGAATTGGAGTAATTTTTCCTTGACAAATTGTGTGTCCTAAGAACGGAACGTTTGTCTGGAAAAGACTCATTTTTGGTTTTGAAATAACTAAACCATTTTGTATGACAATTTTTTTGAAAATGTCTAAATGTTTAATATGAATTTCAAAGGTTTTGGAAAATACCAGAATATCGTCAATGTAGACAATAATAAACTCCATATATGGGTTGAAAATATCATTCATAATTTTTTGGAATTCTGATGGAGCGTTTTTTAAACCAAATGGCATAACGTTCCATTCATATTGTCCAAATGGGACATTAAAAGCAGTACGATAAGTATGTTCTTTAGAAATCTGAATTTGCCAATAGCCTGATTTCAAATCGAATTTTGAAAATATATTGGCGTCATATAATCTTGATAAAAGATCCTTTTTATTTGGATTTTGGATAGCGAATCCATTTCAAAATTTTATTCAAAGGTTTATAATTGATGACCAATCTGGACATACCTCTTTCCTTTTCAGCGGCATTATTGACATAAAATGCAGTGCAAGACCATGGGGACTTAGAAGGTTTAATTAAACCCTTTTGAAGTAAACTATCTATTTCAGTTTTACAATAATCTACTAACTCTGTGTTCATTTGACAGGGTCGAGACTTTGTAGGAATATGATCCTCTGAAAAGTTATCTTCATATGGGAGAGTAATCACATGCTTTTTTCTATTCCAAAAAGCACTGGGGTGATCTGCACAAATATCTACCGCAAATTGTTCAGAGATTAATTTAATCTTCTCTTGAACTTTGGGTGATTTCAATGTATTTTCAATATTGAGACTAAAAATTTCCAGCTGAGGAGAATCAACATGCTTTTGTTTCATATCAATTAAAGCATCTATATTTCTTGATACCGGATCTGTAACAAATGTATAACTAATTGGTTTATTATTAAATGTAGCACAAAATCCTTTGGCGTCTACATGAGTGTAAGGATAAATTGCATTTATAAAAGGAGTTCCAAGTATAATTGGAGGGTTAAGTTGACTTTTAACCAGAAAGAAAAAATGAGGAATACAAACTTTATTTTGGCAAATATGCGCATTAGGCAATTTATATTCAATATCTAAAGCATGACCAGATGCAGACTTGACCATGTGAGTGGTTTTATGAAAATATTTTGAAGGTACTAATCCTTCTTGAATACAGCTGACATCTGCACCACTATCAATCATAGCAATATTCGAAATAGTATATTGATTATTTATTAGTATGGTACAGTTTATGTACCATCGATGAGCAGTAACAATCTGCATTAAACCTAAAAAAACATCATTTTTTGGGAGAGAAGCTTCAATTACTTCAGATAACCGAGGATCAGCATCCTCTGTTGGAGTTGGTAAATCATCGATTTTTCTTTTTCCATGAGGATCGTTGATTGAATTGCATTCTTCAATCTGAGTTATTCGATGATCGGATATCATCTGATTTTGCTTAAGAATTCGAATTTCATTTTTCAAATTCTCAATTTCTATTTTTAAATCATCAAGAGAGGATTCTCGAGAAGGAACCTGTTTAGTTAACTGTCTTCTCTGTAATTCAGTAATAGTATACGGACTGAGATTTTTGATATCCGTATTACCATGATTGGGCTTTGGTTTAGAACCAGAGTTCGAGGTGAACGCAGAGCTTCCAACCGAGAGATTAATAATTTTTTCACGTAAGTTACTATCAGTAACTTCTTTGAGTAGCTCAATTACATTTTCAGAAGAAATGGTTTGAACATTCAAATCTTGAACACAGACATTCAAATCTTGAAATTGTGATTGTAATTGATAAAACACATTATTATCACAAACACAGGTTTTTCCTGGGCAAGTGTCACAACCAACATCATTGGTGGTTTCAGGATTTTCACTATCTGAAAAATCAATTAATTCCTCTTCAGTTTTACTATCCGAAGGAGGATTTTCAAATCACGAAGATCAGTGTCTTCTAAGGCTTTTAATTTTTCTAATTTACAATTTGGAGCAATATGTCCAAAGTTTCCACAACGATAGCACTTGATTTTTGCTAAATTTCGTTTGGATCTATTTTTGGTGAATCGGGTGGATTTTTGATGAGCTCGTTTTGCTACATGCTCATCTCTATATCTTTGAGATCTATATTTAGACCGTCGTCTTCTTCTATACCCCTTATCTGGGTCATGCTCCTTATCTGGGTTTGACTTATATTTGGTTTTGCTACTGGAGGGTTGTGGCATGCCGAATTGAGCACAAAAATCTCCTAATTGAGTTTTTTCTTTCAGCTTTTCCATCTTAAGCTGATGATTCAATTTCAAATCGCTACACAAATTTAATCCTTCTTGTGTACAAATAGATATAATGGAGCCATACGTGTGGTTTCCATAGGGAATAGTGCTTCCATTACCCCGTAGGGTTCTCCTAATCCGTTCTGCAAATAAAGGGGGAAGGCCATCTACAAACTTGGCTTTCCAATGATCAGTATGATCTTCAGAAGGTAATTCTAAGACTCTACTTAGAAAAGTATCCTTGTACCATCTGATTTCTCCTAAATGTCTACATCTTAAACCATTTAGAAGGGTCTTAACAGACTCATAATTATTGGTAAATCTACCACCGAAATGTTCTAGAATAGTCATAACCAAAGTATAGACAACATCTTCTCTACCGGCTTCTAATTTATGACCTAAGTTATCTGTGCTTGGTTCCATATTGACCATATCTATAATGGTTTGTTTATCATTAGAAGTGAGGAAATTATCCCACCATCCTCGAAGTTGCCCGGTAAACCCTGCAACAATCATCTTACAGATGTTTTTATCAAAATTTTTTGGAGTGCCATCAGCATTTTTTGTGGCTTTGCAAATTGTTGCATACATCATCATCCAATGAATTTGCATAGACATTTGTCGATCAGTTAAACCATCTATATTCCATTCATAGATGGCATTGCCTTCAAATGAAGTACTTTGAAGATTCCAGTCGCGTTCTTCAATTAGAACATCTTGAGGAGTAGGTCTGGGATAGTAAGTGGTCTGCATAACCGGTTTGCGAGCAAAAATTGGTTGCTTATTTTTATATCTTAATTTATTGAATTCAGAAACAATTTGTTCCTTTAAATCAGAAGTATGTTCTAAATCTTCTGCAAATTGAGTAGATAAATCTAGAGGCTTGATATTTAAATCAGTAAATTTCTTTTCTAGCAAATTTTCTAGAGCATCATGAGTTTGTATATGAAAATCCGTGATTTCTGCAGGACGCTTAATAGAGCTAGTAACAATTCGAGGAATTGTTGTGGGGATTTGCGATTGGGAGGAACTTCCTATTTCGGGAGCTTTTCCCATATCTTTTCCCTTACTAAGCTCATTGAGCTGCGAACAAACTTTATCAAGTTTAACTTGATTGAGAAAACGTACCGAATTAGTTAGATCATCAAGTTTTTTGTCGAGAGTAACAATATGTTCTCCGAGGACCTTTACATAAAGACCTAAATAATTATTTTAAGAAATTAATTTATTAATTTCAGCAATCGTTACCGAACCAACTTCATTATCAATGAACTGTTGGAACGCATTAAAAGTAATGCCCGTATTATTTGGCATAATAAAAGGAGACTGTAGAGGGAAATGAGAATTGATTAATTTTCCACTAACGTCTCGATAAGTGCGATCAAGAGTTTTTACATAAAGGGGTATATACGTGGCCATAAACCAAGGTACAAAAGTTATAATCTTATTATGAAGAATGCAAGTTTCATAGAACTCTTGAGAAATATTATTTTGGTCAATCTGACTATAAGTAGAGAAAAACCAATTTCTAAATTTTTCCCATTTTTCTTCAAAAAATTCTTTTTGAATATGCTTTCTTGCCAGTGATCCTGGACTAAAATCAATGAGATTTGGAATCATTAAATATTATTTGGGTTAAAATCCATTTCAGATGCAGAAGGAATATCCTTATCAGAAACATCATCACAACCTTGTACTATATTAGTACGAGGGTCTATTTTTATTTTAGACGGACTAGAAGTTGACAGAATAGTATGTAAAGAAGCAAGTTTATTGACTCGAGCAGGACCATATATTGGTTCGAAAGGAGCAATTATAGAAGGCGAAGGTGCAGATAATAACCTGCTACCACCAGAAAAAGAATGTCGGTTATATACCGAGGTCTTATCTTCGAATTGGATACAGATTTGACCATCTGGGGTCTGAGTTATATGAGAAAAGTCTTCATTGGTGACCTTCTCAGCTAATTGATTCTGTGGAATAACAGAGTTCAATATCCAAGTATTTGGAAAATTTATTTCTTCCCATCGGATAGGTCGCCGAGTGGTAATTTTTGACTTTAAGAAATTTGTTTCAAACAAAATAGTTTGATCTGCGGTATCTGCTAGTTTACATCTAGGATTTAAAGATGTCAATAATTTGTAATAAATGCGATAGGATAAACATATAAGTTCTGATCCTGGAGCATAATTATACCCATGAGTTGGAATATTTAAAGTTAGGGTATCTAAAATATTAACATCAGATAGAGACAGCTGTAAATTAGGCTGTGTATTAAAGTAAACTGGGCCATAGGCCACTGTGGATTCTATCGATCCCATCAAACTTTGTCTGAAATTTAAATTTCTGGCATCACGTAGTGCTGCTAAAAATGTTTCAGGTAACCCCTTAAGGGTTAATGGTTTGAATGCAATCTGAATCATACCAATATGCATGAAATTATACTTATGCTTATATACATCTATATCACGTTTATTTAACAGACGAATAGTCTGTTCTGAGGAATTTAAAGCAATAGATTTCTCAGTTGTCTTTATTAACTGAGTTGACGAAATCCTGTCAAAGAAACCATAATCATAAATTTTTTTAATTTTTACCTCAGGAATAGTCCATCGGTTCAATAAATCAAAATTTTGAGGTACTTCGACCTCTTCTAATCTATCATTTTTTATATGAGATTCTCCCATATCCATGATTAGACAATATCTATGTTGACTATAGTTACCCTTTAGTAGTCTGAATCTGGTCCAGAAGTGCTTGTCCTTTAAGAACTTGAGTTTCTTTATCATATTTCAAAAGTCCTTCCCAGAAATAGTTGTAGAAGGTGCGGTATATACATATGTAAATACATGTGTATATTTTTTAAAATAGTATATATTGCATACAGAGGCGAACCCAGGATTTGAAGATAGGGGGTGCACCATTATCTTTAACATATTCATGTCAATTACCAACTACAAAATTTGGCATACAACTCTAAAAAACTTAAAAATTGCGAAAAATTACGAGCAAGGTATAAACTTAAAAGTGATCAAATGTCTTTAATTTAGTACTAATATAACAGAAGTTGACTATCCTTTCATACTAGACATTGACACATTTTTATATTCTGAAAATGGTCAATGATAGCATCGTTGCTTATATTTATATGTCCTTCTCAAAATCAATACTGCTACGCAATTTATTCTTTATATATGCTTGATGGATGAAAAAGTTCTCTCTACGATTGCAATAGCGACTGATAAAATCAACGTCAACTTCATAAGATTAGTATTTGAATGGACATTAATACTCAATAGTACTAGTTCACCGATCCCTTTTAATCATTATTTAATGTCGAACTTCAATATTGATAATATATTAATGAATTATTTATTAAAATAAACCAATAAAGTTATGTATTCTCCGATCCTTATTTGCTTAACATCAATAAAATGTACATTAACATTGTGATACACATTTACTATAAAATTTGTTATAAGTAAAACAACAAACATAGATAGAGTAAAAATCATGAAATATAAGAAAAAATTCTTTAAGTAAAGTTTATGTCAATTACTAAAAAAAATTTAAAAGTAAGTGAGTCTGAGATAAATAGCAGAACTTGGGTTCTCCTCTGCCGGAGTGCCGGTGGGGGTGGGCCTCGTTGCCGTGAAGACTGGGGAGAAGGTCACGCTGTTTCTTCAAGCTTGGATGAAGTTTGGGGGAAATTGTTAATGTTGTATTTTAGAACTGTAGGGCTTTTAATATACTTATTTTAAAGGCTAATTTTTTTTTAATTTAAATGAAGCAAGAGGTGGGGCCAGATGAGGTGGCAAAAAATAGTTTAAAGGCAAAAAAACAGAAAATGAATTTAATGGCAAAAATCACTGCACCCGTCTAGATTCGAACCCACGATGCCGTGCACTTGAGAGCAACTCAAATCTCCATTTCTGGCCAGTGCACCCGAATGAGTTTTGTTCATAGGGGTGCACAATTAAATATATTAACGTTTCTTTGGGTATCTACACACATATATATACAAAAAAAATTAAAAGTTACCGGGTGCACGTGCACTCTCACGGCACCACGTGGGTCCGCCTCTGATTGCATATACATACATATGTATGTTCTTTAAAGTAGTATATATTGAATGTATATATGTATATATATTCTTTAAAATAGTATATATTGAATGTAAATACATGTGTATATTTTTTAAAATAGTATATATTGAATATGCATACATATGTATATTCTTTAAAGTAGTATATATTGAATGTATATATATATGTATATTCTTTAAAATTGTATATATTGAATGTATATATGTATGTATATTCTTTAAAATAGTATATATTGAATGTAGATACATGTATATATTTTTTAAAATAGTATATATTGAATATACATACATATGTATGTTCTTTAAAATAGTATATATTGAATGTATATATGTATGTATATTCTTTAAAATAGTATATATTGAATGTAAATATATGTGTATATTTTTTAAAATAGTATATATTGAATATGCATACATATGTATATTCTTTAAAATAGTATATATTGAATGTAGATACATGTATATATTTTTTAAAATAGTATATATTGAATATACATACATATGTATGTTCTTTAAAATAGTATATATTGAATGTATATATGTATGTATATTCTTTAAAATAGTATATATTGAATGTAAAAACATGTGTATATTTTTTAAAATAGTATATATTGAATATACATACATATGTATGTTCTTTAAAGTAGTATATATCGAATGTATGTATGTTCTTTAAAGTAGTGTATATTGAATATGCATACATATGTATATTCTTTAAAATAGTATATATTGAATGTAAATACATGTGTATATTTTTTAAAATAGTATATATTGAATATACATACATATGTATGTTCTTTAAAATTGTATATATTGAATGTATATATGTATGTATATTCTTTAAAATAGTATATATTGAATGTAAATACATGTGTATATTTTTTAAAATAGTATATATTGAATATACATACATATGTATGTTCTTTAAAGTAGTATATATTGAATGAATGTAAATACATATGTATATTTTTTAAAATAGTATATATTGAATATACATACATATGTATGTTCTTTAAAGTAGTATATATTGAATGTAAATACATATGTATATTCTTTAAAATAGTATATATTGCATGTACATACATATTTATGTTCTTTAAAATAGTATATATTGAATGTAAATACATGTGTATATTTTTTAAAATAGTATATATTGAATATACATACATATGTATGTTATTTAGAATAGTATATATTGAATGTATATATGTATGTATAGTCTTTAAAATAGTATATATTGAATGTAAATACATGTGTATATTTTTTAACATAGTATATATTGAATATGCATACATATGTATATTCTTTAAAATAGTATATATTGAATGTAAATACATGTGTATATTTTTTAAAATAGTATATATTGAATAAACATACATATGTATGTTCTTTAAAGTAGTATATATTGAATGTATATATGTATATATATATATTCTTTAAAATAGTATATATTGCATGTACATACATATTTATGTTCTTTAAAGTTGTATTCTAAGTAGTATTATATTAAAAAACAATCAAAGTTCAATATTTTTTTAAGTCGGGACCCGGCCCAGCCCATGTAAAATGCATTAATGGGCCGATGCTGGGCCATTTGGGGGTTAAATTACTATTGGGGTCGGCCCGGCCCAGTACGAGTCACGACCAGACCGGACTCGGACCGAGCCCGGTAACAAAAACCAAACCGGAGTGGGGTTGACCCGGCCCGGCCCGATTGACAGGTTTAACCTAACCACGAACATGTGCACCTTAAGCTGCATCGTAAAATGATGCAGTACCGAATGACGTTAGTATATTGAATGTACGGTATGTAAAATGGCAAGAATGAATATAACATAACATATTTGGAGTAGGTACAACCAATGGAGCTACGCAGAACATCATGAAAACATAAGCTTGAAACATAGTTGTGGAAAATTATGTACATTCATTCTCTTTAGTTCATTATGGAAGTATGTAACCGTCATGCATATTAAAATATTATGAAACTAAAACTTTGATAGAGTTCTAAACATATTTACAATTATATACATATAAAATAATTAAAAATTTGTATGCATATAATCGAGTCGGTTTGATTTTAATTTGACTTTTTAGTTAAAAATTAAAGAATACCTATTATGATCCATTTTTTTCAATACCAAAGCAAACCACTAATCGTTTTTCTTTTTGGTATGTCGGTTTTCTTTTTGTAATCCTATATATAAGTGTATATATATTGTATAATAGTGTATAAGAATGTGTGTGTATTGTACAACAATCAATAAATATGTATATATAACTCTTATACACTGTTATATATATATGATGTATAATATTATAATTGACAACTAAAGAATTGAAAAATATATTTGTGTGTATTTCTCCCTCGGCCTCACTTGTGAGATTATAGTGTGTATGTTGTCGCATGTTGTTATGTATATTTCAAGCATAACATAATATGTCAAATTTTATTTAAAGATGAGGTAAAATAAAATAAACAATACCAACAACATATCTAGTATAATTCCACAAAGTGGGGTCTAAGGTACATAAATCTTACAACTACCTCAGAGATGGAGAGATTATTTTCAATAGATCACTCTCAGTCTAGGAAAAAAAGTAACAGACATACAAGAAATAACATATAATAACAGGACAGTAACTACAACAAAATAATATGATAGCCGAAGTACAAGCAACAATAAACTATAACAGAAATCAAAGGACAAGAAACTATCGAGCAATACTACAACTATTGGTATGGACGGATAATAAACATCACACTGCTACCTACTACTCCCTCTGTCCCAATTTATGTGATGTACTTTGACTTGGCACGGAGTTTAAGAAAGAAAGGAAGAATTTTGAAACTTATGGTCTAAAATGAGTCATAGATATTTGTGTGGTTGTAAATTATTTCATTAAGGATAAAGTGCGTATTTTAAAGTTAAATTATTACTAAATATAGAAATGTATCATTTTTTTTGGGACTGACCAAAAAGAAAAGTGTGTCACATAAATTGTGACAGAGGGAGTAATAACTTTCTACCCTAATGTTACCCTCCACAACCTCCTATCCAAGTTCGTGTCCTCAGTAAGCCAAAATGGTGTCATGTCCTATCTAATCAACTCTCCCAATACTTATCCAATCTATCTTTACCTCTCTTGAAATCATCCATAGCAAGTCTCTCACACTGGGGCATCCAGATATTTCCTCTTCACATGTCTGAACCATCTAAGTCTCACTTCCTACCTCTTATCATCCACTAAAGTCACTCTCACCTTGTCCCGGATATCCTCATTTCTAATTCTATATCTCCTAATATATTCACACATTTATATTATTCAGGGAAACAAAAGCTTCACTATCTTTTATTTAAAATAGAGTGAAGTGTCAAAAGCACACCTAAACTATCCTCTTTTTTTGAGTTTCATACCTAAACTATTGAGAGTTTGAGAAACACACCTAAACTATCACTCATTAGTTTGAGAAACACACCTCAAAATAAATAAAAATATTTAAAAAATGAAAAAAATAATGCGTTAGTAAAAAAGAATAAAAATATGTCACTTGGACTGATTTTTAATGGCTAGACACACCTAAAGAGTTTGTAAGAAAATATTTGGTCTAGTCAACTTTTAGGTGTGTTTCTCAAACTAAAAAGTGATAGTTTAGGTGTGTTTCTCAAACAATAAGTTATAGTTTAGGTGTGTTTCTCAAACTAAAAGTGATAGTTTAGCTGTGTTTCTCACACTTTCATTAGTTTAGGTGTGAAACTCAAAAAAAGAGGATAGTTTAGGTGTGTTTTTAATACTTCACTCTTTAAAATATAAAACATATACTATTACATTCGTTTAGAAACAAAAACAGATGGCGTGTTTTATTTTATTTTTCTAAATCTTTGAAATAAAAATTTCCACGCAATATTTGATTTTCCAAGAAGGTGAACAAATCCTTTGTCCAGACTACTTTTTTGACCAACAGACTTGAAATTGTCCACAAGGCAAATGATTGAGTCTTTGCCAAAACCCAATGAAATAAAACATTGAGGGACATCAATCAAAAACCTAAACCTAGGTCTGCAATTTATATCCTTGTAGTCTTTTGTTTAATGTTTTGACTGAGAATTTTCCTTGATAGAGACATTTTAAAGAAATTTTTCCCCCTCTGACACTTTCAGACCTACTGTACCAAATATTTTGATAAATTCTATTCCATTCGCCCAATTTATTTAATTTATTTTTCTTTTTAATTCATTTTTTTAAAAAAAGTGGTTCTTTCTTTTTTAGTAATTTTTTAATATTAACTTTTCATAAGGCATATTTAAGACTATAAGATTAAAGAATATTTTGATACATTTAATATATTTTTAATTTAAGACCACAAAATTTAAAAGTTTCTTTATTTTCTTAACTCCGATCCGTGCCAAGTCAAAGTAAACCAATTAAATTAAAACGAAGGGAGTATATATCTTTAGTCTAAAATTGCAAGATTCAAAAGTATTTCTTAAATTTTTTACATGACATATTTAACACGACAAGATTAATTAAAGTCATTGTGTTTGATTTTTTGACTGAGAATTTTCCTTCATTTGATGGATAGAGACTTTAAGAAAATTTTCCCTCTTTGACCCTTTCAGACCTATTACTACAACAAGACAAAACATTATGATTTTGATTTGATGGTTAAGATTTGATTAATTTCATTTATTTATGGTTTGGTCACTCAAGACCTGGACAAGACCCTTGCAAGGTCTAGGTTATATTCCAATTTATATGAAAGTTGTCCAAGTTCCAACTTACATTCTGAATCTTTTTGCTTTGTCCATTTGATAAGACAAGGCCCTTTACAAGTTCAAAGGAGATTGCAACCCTAGTTATGACTCCCTCCTTTCAATTTATTTTATGAGTGAAGTGTTAAAAACACATCTAAACTGTTCCCTTTTTTTGAGTTTCACACCTAAACTAATGGAAGTGTGAGAAACACACCTAAACTATAACTTTTAGTTTGAGAAACACACCTAAACTATAACTTATAGTTGGAGAAACACACCTAAAAGTTGACTAGACTAAATATTTGCTTACAAACTCTTTAGGTGTGTCGAGCCATTAAAAATCAATCCGCGTGACATATTTTTATTCTTTTTTACTAACACATTATTTTTTTATTTTAAAAATATTTTTATTTATTTTGAGGTGTGTTTCTCAAACTAATGAGTGATAGTTTAGGTGTGTTTCTCAAATCCTCAATAGTTTAGGTATGGAACTCAAAAAAAGATGATAGTTTAGGTGTGTTTTTGCCACTTCACTCTTATTTTATCTTATTTTCTTTTCTAATCTATTTCAAAAAGTTGTTTCTTTCATTTTTTTGGCAACTCCTTAATAATAATTTTTCACCTGACATATTTAAGATAACAAGATTAAAATGACTTTTTGATAAATTCATATATCTTTGGTTTAAAATCATGAAAATCTTCTTTACTTTACTAAACTCTGTGTCAAATTAAAACCAAATAAACAAATTTAAACGGAGAGAGTACTATGTTGCTATCTCTTTACTTTACTAAACTCTGTGTCAAATTAAAACCAAATAAACAAATTTAAACGGAGAGAGTACTATGTTGCTATCTATTTGTAGGGGTAAGAAGTGCATGTTTTCTAAGTAATTACGAAAAGAGTCTTTTTGGTCTTTATTAATGCACTTAAGATTGGAAGAGAAGAAAAGACAAGTTTAACATTTAATACCGTTACGAAAAGTTTTTTTTTCCTTTGTGGTAATGGTAGATATGATGAAGGTGTTATTGCTGACTTTGGATAGTGGTACATTAAAGACATATTGCATTAAGAGCATATATATATATGAACCGATAGTATTACATAAGAATATATATTAAACATTTTTTGATAGTAGAGGGGAAAATATGACCACTTAATGAGCCCAATAAAATTTATAACAAAGTCTTAATATCACTAAGATGTTTATTTAAGAATTTCCACATAGATGATATATAGTTCACCAATTCTATCCATTTACCGCTGCTGCCATTTCCCGCCATTATCAACAATTACAGTCATTGTTGCCTACCATTATCAACTATCACTACCTACCACCCACCACCCACAACTAACATTCTCAGTCACAACTTGCACCAATACCAATCACTCCAATCAATCATCACCACATTAGTCTACCATTTACGATCATCACTACCAACCATCATTACCACAACTATATCACCAATCGCTACCGACAAACATCACCAACAATCACTATTATATATCGCTAATCACCACCATCATTAGCTACAACTACCATCTACCACAACTATCAGCCGTCATTACCATCAACCACTATTGTTAGTTGTCATCACCACTAATTACTACCCACACCACCACCATTAGCCAACGCCATTCTCAATCGACACCCACAACATCACCACCACCACTGCCATATAATTTTTTTAAAATAATTTTTTTTGATATATTATTAAATTAATTTAGCATTTTATTTAATTTTTTATTTACTTATTTTACATAAAGACAAGTTTTATTCATTGAGATGTCCAAAAAAAAAAAGTTTTAATATTTAGTAGTCATATCTTAATACATTTAATAATTAGATGTATAATCAAATCAGATATTTAAATCTTAATGTTATGATGTATATTCAGATTAAAGCATCTTAATCTTAATAAAATTAAATAAGACCTTAGACTCAATTCAATGGCTATATATGCCAACTTCAGACATAGGCTTGGTAGTTCAAACTCGGAGACGTATGAGTCTGAAGTTGGGATAGTGAAACCCAACTTTAGAACAAAATGTCTAAAGTTCTAACTGTAAAGCAATATTATGCCAAGTTCAAATATTTCCGTTTAAAGTCGAACTTGACAATCTCCAACTTCAAATGAACCCATATGTTTGAACTTTGAAATATCATGTTGGAATTTGATTCTAAACAACTAAATATCAAGCACTTTATAATTCTTGACTCTATCTCAAATAGAGGCCTCTAATACAAATAATAATTAATGACTATTATTAGTAAGCTTGTGTTTAGACATGTAATGTGAAATAACGCTTTCAAATCAGCATTTGGACATGCAATTTAGAATCATGATTTGAAATTTAAATTCTCCAAATTATGGTTTCAAAAAATTTTAAATGTAAAACTTGAACCAATAAATTTATAGTTGTAAAAAAAGACCTATCATTCTAAATTTTACAAAAAAAGACTCTTGGAAGTAAGAGATTGTCTGTAATACGTGAAACGATTATATTAAACAACAACTAGTTACTACTATTATTGTTGACTAGTGAATTTTTATAAAATTATATGTATTTGAAAGTTGGGAGAGTTGGTAAAAGAGACACTTTTAAAACTTAATTTGACAAAAAGACACAAGCTAAAATCAATTGTAAAAAGAGACACTTTTAATGGACAATCCTAGCACACAAGTTAAAAAACGTACACTTTAGTCTCACCTCAACTTCAGCCTCTAAGTTTTAGAAAATACACTTTAGTCCATGTCTAAAAATATAAATATTAGATATTAAATTAAAAAAATAAAAGTATCACAGATCTTCCAAAACAAGCTCATTTTTCTCTCCTATTTTGCGATTTTCAGGCGAATTTCAGCTGGTTTTCTGATGATTTTTCGTCGATTTTTTTGGCTTCTATCGAAAACTCACACCACCCCCACTGTTTTCAGTCACTTTCAGCCACCTCCCCACTGTTTTTATCCTCCATTTTCAGCCATAAATCTTCAAAATCACTCTCACTTTTTCGGAAGAGATTTTAGCTTCATTAGCTACATTCCAACATTCCTTGTGTTCTTCCAAAGCTGTAATCTATTGCATTATTCCGGTGATCGTTGAAAAAGCGATCAGACTGATTTTGATCAAATACTGTACGGAGATCTGGTCAGTAAACGACAACTACAGTCTAGTAAGTCTAAGCATATAGACCACTACTTCAGTCTAGTCGATATTATCATCTAGCTCTATCATGTCTATTGTAGAATATGTATTAGTTGGTGGTGAATTTATGGGTGAAGGGAGGAAACTCTGAAATATTAAAATTGTAAATCCGTGTTTAAGGAGACAGTGCCTATTTTCCTTTATCGCAATGGTTCATACAACGACCTGATCAAAAGTGTAATGGAGAGCAGGAACTTAAGTTGCGATCCAAGCGACTTGGTCATTAGTTACTTGATGAATGGGAGTGGAAAAATCCATATTCCATCCAACATAAAGAATGATAGGCACGTGGAATTCTACATGTTTTGTGTTGATTTCGATGATGTTAAGCCTATTTTGAGAATTAAAGTTGTTAAAAGGTTTTGGGAAAAAGCTTCCACATCAGTCCCACTCCCACCTCTATCTCCACCCCCACCCCCACCCTCGGCAGTGGATGATAACTCAATGGGATACAAGTGCATGGGTGATCATGCAATGGATATGGACATAAAAAATTCTGAAGAAGTTGTAGAAGAAGAGTGTGATGGAGGTGCCGAGGGGAAGTCTAGATCACAAGCAAGCCACTCTTTCTCAGATGGAACCGATCTTTGTGTTGGACAAACATTCAAGGAGAAGAAAACATTGAAGATGTTTTTGAAGAAGGCCTCGGTGAAGAAGTCTTTCAATTTCATTACGATCAAGACTTGTAAGAAATACTATAAGGTGATGTGTGTAGATCCTACTTGTCGGTGGATAGTGTGATCAATTGCGAATGAAACATCGCTTAAGGCTCGCATCTATAAGTACATCGGTGAGCATACTTGTGGTGTTGAACTTGTCACAAGCAACCACAAGAATGTCACTGCCGATGTCATTGCCTCACTTTGTTTGAACTTTTTCATTGACAACAAAGGTCCAAGCCCGAAAGAGATCCAGAGAATCGTCTTTAAGGAGCTACATTGCAGACCGGGCTATTGGAAGTGTTGGATGGAAGGTGTCATTGCAAAGAACATAGTTTGAGGGACACCAAAGCACGGGTATGCCATGTTGCCTGCTTTTTCATATGTTTTTAACGGCCTCAATCCTGGGTCTATAAATTCTCTCATGATCGATGAGGATTTGGGCAAGTTTATGTACTACTTTATAGCATTTGGCGCTTCCATCCGGGGATATGTACACATGAGAAAGTTAGAAAGGTTATTTCCATTGATGGCACGCATTTGTCTGGCAAATACGAGAGTGTGTTGTTGTCCCTTGTAGCACAAGCTACACAAAAACAGATCTATCCCATAGCATATTGTGTGGTGGACAAGGAGAATGATGCATCATGGAGCTTGTTCTTCGAGAAGCTTAAGTCCATTTTCGTCGACAAGCCAAAATTATGCATCATCTCCGATAGATACGTAAGCATAGCCAACGACCTTGCAAAGCATTATCCGCATACGCATCATGGAGTGTATGAGGCATCTCAATGAAAATATCAAAAAAAATTATCAATGTGGAGATTATCTCTATGTGTTATACCATGCGACCAAGGCATACACCTTGGATGAGTTTAATGATTACTTCAACTTGTTTAAAGAAAATGCCCCGATGTAACAGCTTACCTCGAGCATGAAGTTGGATTTGAAAAGTGGGGTAGGGCATATTTTTCAAGAAACAGATTCAATGTGATGACCACAAATATCACCGAGTCGCTTAACGCAATGTTGATAGATGAAAGAGAGTACCCTGTGGCCACCATCTTCAATTCAATTGCTCATAGGTTTGGTGAACTATTCAGGAAGAGATATGTAGAGGTGAGCAATTCATAAAATACATTCGTTTCTGAAGCTGAGAGGATCTTAAGGGAAAACATGGACGAATGTGACACCTTATATGTGAACAACATAAATGGAAGCACCAACGAATTCACCGTAATTAGTTGTGGTTCTTCCGCTAAAGTCAATCTATTGAAAAGGTCATGTTCTTGTAGGCAGTACGACTTGGTGAAATTACCATGCACTCGTGAGATGGCAACCTTGCGATTGAAGCATGGACATGATTATGGTAATAATATCTACGACTACTATTTGCTGATATATTCGAAAACATCATACCTCCTTGCATACTTAGAACCAATTTGTGCAGTCCTTTTAGTGTTGAAATGGAATGTGGAGCAAGAATATCTAGACATGCAGGTGCTTCCATCCGATTTTGACCCCAAACTAGGGAGGAGGAGGATGAAATGTGTTAAGGGCGTGTCCGAGTCTTTCAAATTCAAGAGGAGGAACCAATGCTCCTTGTGCAAAAGGGCAGCCCATAAGAGAACAACATGTAGCCTTAATGTACGAAGATAGGATTTGCATTGTAATTTTTGTTTTATCAAAGGCACTGGACTAGTTGTAACGTCACTATTCTATTTTGAAATATAATGCCAGTGAAGTTTTAATCGAGTTTCCTTGTTATTTATTATCGACCTTCATTTGTTTGTTATATAATGTTCAAGCCATCTATTATACATTACATACCCTCGACGACTTATATATATAATCAACCATATGCGTGGTATATATAAGAACCCCTAAACACATAATCTAAAATAGACCTTTGTCATGGTCTATTCAAGAAACCCTATTCTAAATACACTGAACAATGTAACATAATCATAACTCATGGGAAAAAGTGCATATTTTAAAAGACTCGATTGACTCGAATGACACATCTTTTCGTTTCAACACACCACTTCCTCTACCTACGCGCTACACGTGTCGAGCAATGATCGGTTCCTCTATTTCTCCCCTGGTCTATTTAAGAAACCTAGAGGTCTATTTTACACTTACTTCATCTTTCTCAACAAGCACAAATACAAAGAAAACACTACAACAATGGCAAAAAAGGTTTATAATCTTCGACCAATGACGGATTGTAGACCACCCGCAACCAAGATCTGCTTAGGATGAGGAGCGACCAGGATTTCCTCTTCTAAGACCTCGCCATTGATCAGCGTCGCCTGGAGATGGAGCTCTGGCTAATGGCTCGCTTTCTCCAAACCATAGAGGAGAGGCTCTGACTGGACCCTAACGATCTCATCACCCCCCAACATCCCCGTAGTGTAGTTTAGGTTTTTTTTTGTTGTTTCTTATAGTTCATTGCGGAAGCTTTCATAATGGTATGATTTTATAAATGAAAGCTTCCCTTTATGCCCTTTTACTGGTTTCTATCCCCGATTATGATGTATGTAATAGCAATGAACTGTTAAGTTTTTACATGAAATGTTCATTTTCTGTTCAAGTATTCTGAATTTTTGGTTTACAGTGCTTTGATTTTACCATTATTGTTATCCTTGATGATTGATTTAACATTTGATGATCGATTCTAGACCCTAATCATGATATTCCATAAACCCTAAAGATAGATTGGTGACCTACACACCACATGCCCAAAAAGGGGCAGAATAATTGAACATTTGACTAAAACGATTTTCATAAAATTGACAAGCTTAGAACATTCAACACATAGTAGACTATGTGAATGATTTATCATCTACTGATGCCATTGTTGATATAATAAATTGTATAATTATTTATAGATTATTATGTTCATCGATACTTGACAAATGTAAAGGTCTATGGTCGACCGATTGAATATACAAAAAAGTTAAAATTATGACTAAAAAGGGAGAAATTAAATTAAATAAAATAAAAGTAGGTCAATTAACACCATCCAAATATTTTAAAGCTATTTAGCTACATCAATTGTGACTCTATATCACTTTTGAACATGAGCAAGTGATATTTAAGGCATGCAATTATCCTAAATCACTAAAATAGGACTAAAAAGGGGGAGAATAAAATAAAATAAACTAATATCATTCAAGCAATGCAAAACAACTAAATCACATCATATTCGAGTACACAACAATTGGACACATGATCTAATGAGTAAGGAAGAGTGATGCTTGTGAGTGTTCTTAGAACAAGTAATGTTTGAGAACAAATAGTGCTTCTCAAACCTACGTTTGTTCTGAGTAATTGACTCTTACTATCATTGCTCATACTTATACTCATTTGATCGTGTGCCCAATTGATGTGTACTCTCATATGATGTGATTTAGTTATTTTGCAACGCTTAAATGATGTTAATTTATTTTACTTTACTTTATTTTATTTAATTTTCCCCCTTTTTAATCCTATCTTACTTGTTCATATATTCAATCAGTCGACCGTAGACTTGTTTAATAGTCACGTATCGATGCATAGAATAATTTATAATGTGTTCAAGTGTGATGGATGACTGTGGCGAGGTCGTACCTCTCGTCGAAAATTAACCTTGTACAGTGGGGGCAAGATCAATGCTTCCTCATCTTCATTCTCTTCTATCCTACACTTAATGTCCTGATCATCTCCACTATAAGCTTGAACTCCTTCATCACTATAATTCATATTCTCCAACTCTTCGACTACCGGGTTTTTTCTTTTTGAAGCCCTTTCAACTTTTTCACCTTGTCGTTTATTACCGGCCAGTGCTAATATTTGCACCCCTACCTCTAGCTATTTTTTATTATCTATATACAAAAAATAATTGAACAATCCACTATGATATCAAGTAAATACCTAATCGACCTAGCAGTCAATTAACAGAACAACAACACAAACAGATGAATGTAGAATCAAACAAGAAAAAAAAGCTATCTAAAACACCATTACAGTCAAGAACAATTGAAAATTAAATCCAGAAATCAAATAAATACCTAATCAATCGAATGGTCTATTAACATAACAACAACACAAAATAAAAAATGTATGAATCAAACCACAAAAACAAGTATCTAAAATACCATTACAGTGAAGAAAAGTTGAACCCCCCCTTCCCCCAACCCCCAAGATTTTTAGGTACAATGATCGATGAAAATAAAAAAGAATCAAACATGCAATCGGCAACGATAATCAAAACTCAACAAAAATCCATCAAGAATCAAAATAAAGACTTTCAGTAAAATCAAGCCCCATTTTTCAAAAAAAATCAATTTTTGTCCTTCAAAATGAACACAAACCGAAAATGAAAAAACACACACAAAAACCCCCATCAATATTGCACATAAAATAGTCGAAAGATGGTATCTGAGTTGGAAGATGAATGACCTTTGAGCTTTGAAGAAGAGTAAAATCGCAAATGGAGTTTTTCCCAGAGAGAAAACGGGAAAGACGAAGAGCTTTTGGAGAGTGAAGAGAGAGAAAATTCTTTGAAGGTATTTTAGGGAAAAGTGGGGGGTGAAAAGTATTTAAAAATAAATAAGGGGTGGCAGTAACTTTTTCAAATTTACAAAACGACCCATACCCCACACCTTTTCTATTTTCTCTTCCTAAACCCTTAAAAATAAAGCAAAAATAAAATAAGTGTCCACCTTTCAAAATAAGTTTTGAGAGTGTCTCTTTTACCAAATCTTCTCTTAAAAGTAGGGATGGGCAAAAATCGAACCGACCAATAAACCGAACAGATAAAAATGCAATTGGGTAATTGTTATTGGGTTATTAGGTTAACGCTTTTTTAATGATTTTATAATTTTTTTTATTGGGTTATTGGTTCGGTTTTGGTTTTTCTTATTGGGTCATTAGGTAAACCGATAACCCAATAAGAATATACTAAATTACTACTTTACCCCTACTTATATTATATATATATATATATATATATATATATATTTATATATATATATATATATTTATCTTTAATTTATACAAACTAACAAACCTATTCAATTTTCTGAACTAACATTCAGTTCAAGCTTGAAGATTCTTGTAAATCAAAACACATCATGTAGGATTTTGGCTGCAACTAAGACTTAGTTTCTTTTCATGTTAGTTGCTACTATTTTTATTTTATGAGTATTTTCTTATCGGTTAAACTGAAAACTGAATCATTAAGGACTAAAAACCGATAAAACGAAAACCGAAAATCGATAAAAGATATCTTATTGGTTTGGTTATTGGTTTAGCATATTTAAAAACCAAAAACCGATAAACCGAATCGATAATACATAAAATCGAACCGAACCGACCGATGCACACCCCTACTTGAAAGTTTGTAATAGCAAACATTTATTTATAAAAGAAACATAGAGATATGTGATCATTTACAATCACAAGCATTTATTTATAATTGGAGTGTATAACTAAGAATTGAGAAATTTTGATAGTTTTCACCAACCTATGAGACTTTCATAGTTATGAGAAAAAAAATATAACTTAAGAAATTCAAATTACATGTTAAAACAAAACTTTAACTTCGTATCATAATTCCATACTGCTTGTCAGAACATGCCCCAAAACTTAGTTGATTAGAAAATGGAAAGGAGTGACCTAAGGATAAAAAAGTGTAACAAAGGCTAAGAGGTTTTTTAATGTTTCATTTAACAAGCCAGTAAAGCTAGGATCAAAGGACAGGATATTAATCAGTGGTTTGGCATTGTCAAATGCCCATAAAAAACCCTACTTTGCTGAGAACATAGAAAGTTTCTGGTCGGCCAAACTTATAATAGAAAATGCCATTAATTACTTTCTCCTATATCTTCTTCTTCCTCTTTATTCTAACTTATTCAATACAACACTAATAATTTCAATTTCTACAAGAAGAGAGAATTTAGAAATTATTACTTAGTTTTTTAGGTATGGGGAGAGGGAAAATAGAGATAAAGAGAATAGAAAACTCGAACAACAGGCAAGTGACATACTCAAAGAGAAGAAATGGGATCATCAAGAAAGCTAGAGAAATCACTGTTCTTTGTGATGCCAAAGTCTCTCTTATCATCTTTGGTACTTCTGGCAAGATGCATGAATATTGTAGCCCTTCTACTACGTAAGTTTCATATTTGTTCAAAAAAAAAAAACAACCTAATTCTTATGCTTCTTTTGTTGAATTACATTTTTTTATTTTTTTTTGACAATATTAAGGATAAGTGATATACTGGATGGTTACCAAAAAGCTTCTGGGAGGAGGCTATGGGATGCTAAGCATGAGGTATAAATTGGAAACTCCCTTGTGTTACATGTAATTTTCCTGTGTTTTTTTTGCTAAAATTATGTCAAGTGTGTTGAAACATGAAATCTAGGAACAGATCTACAAATAGGAAGTTGTGTAGCTTTCTAGATCCCTATTACTATATCTTTACTGAATATCATGAATGCTTCTTTAATGTTACATCTATCAATAGATCTGAAAAAAATAACATATATCATCTCTCTCTAGCTCTCTTTCTTTCTCTTTCTTTTTTTTTTTTTTAATCTATCTAAATATTACTCAATTTTGGTAAATAACTATACAATTCTTTAAAAAAAGAGAAAATTTAATTAGACACTTTGCTATTTTTGGGATTACACTGAGTATATTATTGTTGTAAAATCAGTCAATTTCTGGTTACAGTTTCACTACTTGATGAAAGGGTACAAAAGAATCTTCAAAACAAGTTATATCAAAAAGAATTTTTAAAACAAGATCTTGTACTTCTGCATCATGCGAACAAAGTATGATATTTAAGTTAAGAAGGTTAAAAGGGCGGACCCATTATCCTCGAATTTCAAAGGCTATTACGGTTGGTTTCAAGGGTTGATCCTAAAAGCAAGTTCAAATGGTCACATTTGCATATACTTATTTGTCACCTCTTGTTGAATCTTGAGTATAATTAATTTGCATTAACAATACTCTTGTGCTTTATGAATAAATGGAAACGCTTAATAATACAGAACTTGAGCAATGAAATTGATAGAATCAAGAAAGAGAACGACAGTATGCAGGTTAAGCTCAGGTAAATTTAATTAATTTCACTCTTTTAATTTTCTCCTTTATATTCTATTATTATTCTTTTTATGTACAAGCTAAGTATGTGACCAGGCACCTTAAAGGAGAAGATATCAATTCACTGAACCACAAAGAGCTTATGGTTATGGAAGAAGCCTTAGAAAATGGGCTTTCTAGTATCAGTGCCAAGCAGGTTAATAATTTTTCTCTTTAATTTTTATCAATTATAAGATCATGTCTTAATTATTTATTTTTTAAATCTGATTACCAGAAACACTTTGATTTTTATGTCTTTTTTCTTTCTTTGTGTTTCATATTTACTCTTGGACAGTCTGAGATCTTGAGGATGGTCAGGAAAAATGTAAGTGTGCAACTAACAAACAAATATACCTGCTTATGTTTTTTAAAAATAAAAATAAAAATATACATGCTTATATGTATATAAGCATATTAGAACTTACTAATGTCTATTTAATTGTGGGATATTATAATTCAGGATCAAATTCTGGAGGAGGAACATAAGCAACTTCAGTATGCTTTGGTAAGTCATATAACATGGATTAATTTGCCATATGTACTCATATACATGTACAAACATGAAAAACTATATATCAAAGTAATAATTATATTGTGTTACTATAATAATTCTTGGCATGCATTCTCTCTTTCTGAAATAATTATGAGAACTCTTTTTTCACCATATATATATGCCAATATATGTGAAGAAATTCAAAATTAGCTAGCCTTTGATCAAAAAGGAAACATACTAAGAACCTATGTTGCTCGGACTTTTCAAAAATATTGTTGTCAGGTGCATGTAGAATCCTTCAAATGCGCATCATTACATTTTTGAAGGATCTGACACGGGTATAGCAACATTATTGGAGAGTTCAAGCAACATAGATAAGAACCATGATATTGTTTTTGTATGTTAACTACCCGTTATGCGTAAACCAATCTCTTCCATAGAATAGTAAGATCTTCCATTTTCACACATAATGACTATATTAATTAATGTGTTAATGTACAGCACCAAAAGGAAATGACAGCCATGGGTGGAAATATGAGAGGGATTCATGAGGAAGCTGTGTACCATCAAAGAGAAAGGGAGGATTACGAGTACCAGCAGATGCCATTTTCCCTACGAGTTCAGCCTATGCAGCCAAATCTACATGAAAGAATGTAGCTGCATTATTAATTAATTCCCAGTTTAAATTAGAATTATCTCTAATAATCTTGGGTTTCTACTAGTAATAGAAATTAAAGACTAATTAACGCTAGTTATAATATATGGTGAACTAGCTTAGACTTTGTTGCAGGGCATCTTTTCATGTTGAAATACTGATTACCTAATATATAGTTGGAGTACTGACTATTTATGGGCTCTTCCCATGGCTTTAATTAAGAACTGCAATGTAGTAAGTTTTATGTATGCACTGCTAATGCTGTATATGTAAATGGCATTTGGTCATTATATTATTGCTATTGTTCTCTTCTTCATTGTTTTAAGCATGACTTGTTCGCAATTGTGTTTACATACTTGTTCTTTTATATGCTTTAATTCATTCGAAGGTCTATCAGAAACAACCTATCTACCTTTACAAGACAAGAGTAAGGTTGCAAACGCACTAGCCTAGACCGGCCTGTTGTGAGATTATATTAGATATGTTATTGTTGTAGATAGCTTTTGAAAAGTAGTGTGTTGTTAATAATATATGTAGGGTTTGTATTAGAAAATTAAACTAGCTATTTATTCTAGCGTCCTGAACTAATATAGACTTATATAGAGGGACACATCTTTGATATGCCAAATACGAAATGATTATTGTACTGAAATTAATTGAAGGGCTTCCCCATATGGTTTCAACTAAAATGTGTATAAAAGTGTGTATGTAATTAAGTACAATTGGATTCTCTCCTGTGTCCATTTGCTTTATGTCCCTTTTAGTCTCTTTCACTATCTTAATAGCTAAAAGTTCTAGTTTTAGATCATTAACCTTTCGACTAATTTGGCTAATTATTACAGCTCTTAGGTCTGGTATACAGGTATCTTTGATTTTGAAGTTGAAACTTGAAATTTAATAATTTAAATTTCTAAAGTTGTGATTGTTGGAATTTGAAGTTGTGTTTGGATATGAATTTTACTTGAAAAAAAGTTTAAAGTTTTATGAGTGAAAGTCCTAAAAACTGGTCTGAAAACTCGAAAATATTTAAAGATCAAACTTTGAAAATCTAATCAAGTTTCAAAGCCAAACAGATATTTGAAGATAAATTTGTAAAAAATATTAAAGTAGATTTTTTTGAGTAATAAATTTTCAAGTAAAGTTCTAGAATACTCTAGTATAGTATCTAGGGTAATCTTCTTAAAGAAATATCTAAATTATTCTTAGATAGCTAAAAGATAAAGTTATTTAGATTGCTCTTGTAGATGTATCTAGAATAACATCTAGAACCACCCTACACAAGTATAAACAGGGATTACCTTAGTCAATTGTAATCAGCCCAAAAACCCAAATCAATCCAATTCAAGTAATCTTCTTCTATAATCAAGTTCTCCCTTCATAGCTTCCTCTTCTTTAGTTGAATCTTCCGATCTTGGGCTAGCAGAAGGTCCCCTAGATTAGACTTTTTTTCTGTTATTCTCTACATGGCATCAGATTCATAGCCTTAATTAGATTGGCTTCTAAATTTTTTTCAAAATTGGATTAGTGGTCGATTCAACAGGTGTGTCGGAAATGGATTTAAGCAGTCGCGTTAATAGACTGTGAATGTAGTTGTAGAATCAGTCCAATTACAAGGTATAGAAGACATGTATGGAATCAGACCTTGTGGGCGAGGATTTGTGGGATGCTGTAAATGGAAGTAACAGAAGTCCTCCTACTGACAGATCAGAAAATAATAGTACGTACAAGAAGTGGAAGTAGATTAATGTGAAGGCGAAGTTCATACTGAAGAGGTTCATCTTCTCTAGTTTATTTGATCATATCATAAGGTGTAAATCATCTCATGAAATATGGAGGACCCTTGATCGGTTGTTCAATAAGAAGAATGAAGCTCGGCTACAAATATTGGAGAGTGAATTGATGGACACCACTCAAGGTAATCTTTCTATTGACGTGTACTTTTTAAAGATTAAGAACTTATGTTCTGAGATATCTTTATTGAATCCATACGAGGCTATCTCTGAAGTACGAATGAAAATAATTATCATTCGTGGTTTAAAACCAGAATATATTCCCTTTGTTACATTGATTCAAGGATCCGCTCAACAACCATCCTTGGAGGAATTTGAGAATCTGCTATCATCATAGGAGCTACTAGCCAAACAGATGACTGGTGCATGGGTCAAAGAAGGGGAAAGTAATGTTCTTATAGCCGACAAAAGGAACTTTAAAAAAAATCAAGAGATATGCCACACTTTCGATCCTCGGGTGGTTCAAGTTTGCAAGAAAAGAAGGAAGAGTTTTCTAATATTTATGGTAAAAAGCCTCTAAGATGTTATCGGTGTAGTAAAGTAGGACACATAAAAAGATATTTCTATCCATGGAGAACAATATGGCTCAAACAAAAAAAATTGTGGAAAAAGAAAAATAAGAAGAAGACTGGAGAAGATGCTTAGCAGCTAAGAGTCGAGAAATAGATGCCTTGACTTCATCAATTTTGAAAGAGATTGGATTGTGAATTTGGGTTATAATACAGTCCATCACATGGAGAAGGAAGACACTAATGTCATCAATAAAAAGCAAGAAAATTTTAAAGACGTTCAGATTGGTGATATGATAGTTGCTATCAAGAGCAAATCCTGAAACTGGCTATAAAAGTCTGAACGTGAAGGAGGTTGAAGTAGATCCTAAGTAGGAAGTGTCTGAAATTCTATATGCAGTGATGACCTTTTCAGAGAAAGCATTAAGGGAGATGCAACGAAAGTTAAAGTCTTTGCTCAATCATCTGTCATATCAAGGTCAATGGCTAGCTCAGAGCAAATATTGAGAGCTGATGAAGAAGCTAAAGATTAAATAGATGAAGAAGTTGAAATTAAGGTTTCAATTTCAGATGGAAATGGCATACAATATGATTGAAGAGCTAGAAAGTGAATTTAATGGTGGATTCGATTATGGTGTTGAGGCTTCACATGAAATTGATGATCAAATTAATCATTACTAATTTAGACGAGGAGGCTGATATTGATCAAGTTTTCCTATATTTTGAAGTTTAATCGGAAGGAAAGAGTTTTAAAATATTGAATCCTGGAGTTTCAAACTTACTCATCACAAATGCTTCTCCAAATAATATAGTTGTAGAGGAGTTTAGAGAAAGGAGGAGCTCAAAAACTCCACAACGTGAAACTCACCAAGGAGATGACTCACTTGGTCCGCAAATGTCAAAAGAAAATATTGTGAAGCTAGCTCGCTATAGAGATGAAAATTTTATCAATTCGTATTCTTGTTTCTTTGCAGGAGTAATCAATGAAGAAAAATCTTCATTATATGAAAAAGGAAGAAGAGTCGGGAAAATACTGTTGAGATTATCACCAAGGCACATTCAAAAGCTTTGCTTGCATTCGTCTTCTTTAAGTTTGGAGTAGCTTCCAAAAAATTACTTTTAAAGGGGGGGGGGTGAAAAATATTAAAGTAGATTTTTTGGAATCGTAGATTCTCAAGTAAAGTTTCTAGAATACTCTAGTATATATAGTATCTAGGGTAATCTTCTTTAAGAAATATCTAGATTATTCTTAGATGGCTAGAAGATAAAGTTATCTAGATTGTTCTTGTAGATGTATCTAGAATAGCATCTAGATCCATCCTACACAAGTATAAATAGGTATGACCATAGTCATTTGTAACCAACCTAAAAATCCAAATCAATCCAATACAATTAATCTTCTTCTATAAACAAGTTCTTCTTTCATAGCTTCCTCTTCTTTAGTTGAATTTTTCGGTCTTAGTTAACGATCTTGGGCGTCTTTCTTCTACTATTCTCTAAAAAAAATTTAAAATCTAATTTATTAAAATATATGATCAAATGCTAGCTTAATTTGTCCCACCTCATTGTCATATCTTTTAAGTTTGTTTATAAATAAAATAATGACTTTGGTAAAAACTGAGAGTACATTTCATCATTAAATTCCAGTGAGGAAAAGAAAATCAACAATATCAAAAGAAACCAAGTTGTGTACAATACACAAGTAAAGAATATTATCTTAAAAATATTTGTATATATATAACATAAAATAATGAGAATGGATAAGAATGGTATGATGAATATTGTGGTAGGCAGGGATGTACAGGCCAAATCGAACTGAAGAACCAAGTCAAACCAAAATTTTAAAAAATCAACTTATGGTTTTGTTTGGCATTAGAAAAAAACCCTACCTTTCTTGGTTTGATTTGGTATTAACAAAAAATAAAGGCAAATCGAATCCAAACCAAACTGACATAATACATATATAATTTTAATTTTTTAATACATAAATACTATTAATTATAATCTACTCTGTAAATTTTTTTAAAATTAGTTTAGATATACAACATGCAAATATTAGATCTTCTACCACTCTAATTGGTAATCCGTATAACTTAGTCAGTACAGTACAAAGCAAAATATCTTTTGGAAAGTTTTTATTTGATATTTTTCCTACAATTTTTGTTGGCTTAGTTGTTAATGCACTATTACTCCTTTGTATGTATTGAATTTGTTAGGATTTGCTTTCTAATTTGTTAGTAGCTTCTTGATTTTCCAAATATTCTATTTTGTTTGAAGGTTGCATAATCCAGTCACACTTTTATTTACAAGGTAATTGCAAAAAAATTGAAAAATCAAAAGAACCTACTAGAAATTAAAAAAACCAACTTTATATTAGTTTGATTTGGTTTATATATGTAATACTAGCGGGGAAAGACCCCATGCTAGTGTCACGACCCAAATCCCATTCGGGCCGGACTAGCACCTGGAGCCGTTGAGGCCCGAGAGAACCAATCTTTGCTCATGTACACTCATATGCGTGCTACTCAACATACAACACTACCTCAAATGAATATAAAGTGTCAATAGCGGAATTCATGAAACATATATAATAACTATGAAACTTGGCCGTTGGGGCCATCATGACAAAACATATGTCCCTTACATATCCTTCATGTGTTCCACAACATCTACAAAGCCTCTACGGATGCATAACCAAAACCAATCTTAGAGTCGGGACAAGCCCCCGCTCTATACATACATACAGTATCAAAACAACACCCAACAAATGTACATAGTGACTTAGGAAGCCCCAAAACAACTGGAGCTCACCAATGATCTGTTGAAATAGCGTAGACTACAGTGAGGGTCTACTAACACCTGTGCCTGCAGCAAGTAAAGTAAGGCCCCCAAAGGGGTCAGTACGAAGAATGTACTGAGTATGCAAGGCCATAGAAACTGTGTATAACATAAGACTTCATTGGAGTTAAACACAAAAGTATTCAATGTAAATAAACCATTATTGGAAACATGTATATCAGGTTCATTGCGTTCATTACGTTCATTGCGTTCTTTGTGTCTTTACTTCTGTACTTATTCATCTTTGTCTGTGCTATACTGTACCCGGGCCCAATTGAGCAGTGGGTCTTTACATAACATATCGTTATGTTGGGATCGGCTCGAGTTAGGCTTATGCCTCTAGAGCTGCCACCCTGGGATTGACTCGAGCTAGGCTTATGCCTCTAGAGCTGTCACCCATAAATCAATATAGCAGGTTCGGCTCGAGCTAGGTTCTTACCTCTAGAGCTGCCCCCTGTCAGGTTCGACCCGAGCTAGGCTTTCGCCTCTAGGGCTGCCCCCTGATACAAAAATTCTCGGGATCGGCTCGAGCTAGGCTTATGCCTCTAGAGCTGCCACCCTTAAATCAATCATTAACCACATGTGCATTACTTTGCCCTTTACTTCACATTACCTTCTGTAAATATAAGAGATTGATACTTTAACAGTCATAACATCACTTTGAACTTTGGAACTTAACATTGTTGGAAACATAGCCTTATTGGAACCATGGAATCTTTGGAACATTAGCCAATGCATATGAGACATGTGAATGACAATTGATCAATGTATAAAGAACATGTGATAAACCATAATTGATACCTGAAAATAGGATACTCTTGGCTTATGAGAGATTGATACTTTTGTAGCCATAACATTGTTGGAAGCTTAGAACAATAACCAATGAGTGAAAGACATGTGAATAAACATTATTGGAAATGTAACACTATTGGAACCATCGGACAATAATCAATGAACAAGGTACATGAGTATAACCATTATTGGAACTTTGGAACACAACTTTATGGGGCTTTTGGAACATTATCAATGAATATGAGACATGTGATTCACAAGTGATCAACGAGTATGAAACATGTGATATTGATAATTGGTAACCGGATATAGGATACCTTAGCACATTTTGGGATAGGACAAGTGCGATGTCAATGTGAATACTACGTGCTGCAGAAAGATACGGACAGAATAACCTTACATACCTTGTATTCTCAATACAAATCTACAATCCTAGAGGTGCATACAATAGTCCCGCTCCTTATTTATGTGTCACTCTACATCACAAATAGATAACGGGATTCACATTAACCATCAACTACTTGACAAATGCATATAATATCAATGAGATACATGTTTGCCTTTAAACGTGCCATTTCCCCTTGACAAAACCATTGATGAAATTATTATTTAAAAAATCCCACAATATTCCCAACATTGACCAATACATGATAATCAACACATTTCACCACAACACTTCTCCTTTACACTTTCTTATCTACACCACATCACAAATAAGCCATCAAATTACCTTAATACACCTCATAGCACATATCGGCCAAAATCCCACAATTTACACTTTTAGAAAAATAACAAGTGTGATAACATAATCACACCATACATGTTCATATTTCATCCATACCATGCTCTTTCATCAAAACCACAATTCATAATTCAAGTTTAAGTTCCATGGATAACACATCTTTTAGCCAAAAAGCAAGAATGCACTATGTACACTTTTTGACATACCATAATCTATATACTCTCCCATGCATATAATATATTAATCCATAAGAAAAATCACTTACCCAAACTTGCAAATGAGTGATCTTGTCTCCAAGAGTAGGTTGCTTTAGGGTTTGTGTTGAGAGAAATGGGTTTGGAAATATCTCTAAAGGCATGAGGGTTTTAATGAATAAAATCAGCCCTTTGTGGATTTATATAGTTCTCATGGTCATCCTTAGCCACATTGACTCAATAATTGAGGTGTATTACTTGGTCGAATGGAAGAATGGGTCATTTGACCCATTGGGCCATGCCTTTTAATTCATTTTGGGCCTTCCTTTGAGCCCATTAACACATATTAACTTACCCCATCAAATTCAAGGTGTAATTCATCATATATATCATGTTTAAATAATTTCGTAAGTGAAACGTCAATATTCACCTCACGAGACCCATTTCGTAGCCTCAATCTCCAAATAGGCAACTCTAGCCAATCATGGCTCACTTTGACTTCAAAGGGTAAAAACGTAATTTAGATGTAAACAACGCCCAAGCGTAGGCCTACCAACATGGAATACGTATATAATACTTCAAAATTCATCTTTATAGACTAATAATCGCAAAATAAATCGGGCGAAAAGCACCCCGGCACGGCCCCGGACGCCCAAAAGACTTAGAAAAATTTCAGCTTGTGAAAGGTGGGCAGGGGCGGCCTGGCACGCGGCCTGGCGCGCCCCCTTGCTGCCTATGGGCTGAAAATTTTATCCCAGAGCGGCCTGGCACACCCCTGGGCGCGCCCCTCCCCCCTTTGTTTTTTAATTTTTCGTTTCTTCGACTTTTCTTCGCGGATTTGGTTAGATACTTCAAGTCCTATTCTTTAACTTACTTCTTACCCTTAATATCCTTTGTTTAGAGGTCCTCTTAGCCTCATTTTGAACCCCACAAATGCTCCATGAAAATCGCAAAACACCTCTGACTAAGGTCTAAACACACATATTAGGCCCAATATCAATTGTTTCATCAATGACACTATAAAACACATACCCATGGCATCTCGAAACGTAAGTAAACATTGTTCAATGCCATCAAATAGGGTTAGAAGTATACGAGGTGTTACAGCTAGCATGGGCCCAACATTATGAAAAGTGAATTTATTAATAGATTTTTTTTTATCAAAATAAAATAATAATAATTTATAGGAGTAGTATATTTAACCAAATATTGGATAGATTTCTTTTGCATGTAAAAGAATAGTGAATCATTACATGCATATAAAATAATAGTGAATCATTACATGTTATTTAATAATAGATTATGTTTATACCTCATGAAAGTAAAATCTGCTAAATTCCATATCTATGTTGAATAACTAACTTCTCTTACATACATATTATATTAGATCTGGCTTTATTAAAATATAAAGAAATTATTGTATAATATTAAGGCTTGGTTCTAAGATGGTGGTATAGTCGGGTTCATTACTATTTATATTGGCTTTGTCTTAGTGACTACATCTGGTAAAGCCGATTTAATAGCCGTTATTGATGTTTTGAAAAGGGCGATCCTTGTCGGTTAGAACCTCTAAACACACGGGCTGAAGCTAGATTAGCAGGATCGGCAAAGGCGGATGGTAGTCCGCGCGGCAAGATAGATCTAGCTATCTAAGCACCCTTATGCTGGGACATAAGAATTGAAATATATGGGAATTTTTATATAACAATAGGCTGTATGGATCAAATTGCATCCACCATTCAAGAATATGAGACCACTGCTGAGCAGGGAAAGATGGATGACCCATTTATTCGGCATATTGCCAGAAAAATTATGTTCCAAGATGGCGACAAAGAAGCCATGATCCTTAATTATTTAGAAGAAATGAAGAGGAATCTGCTACATTCACTTCATCAGATTAAATCAGACTCCTCTATGAAGAGTGAAAGTAATAACGATGATGATATTACTGATTCTCAGCCTATTGAGCCAGAAGTAATACTTTCTGCAACCGACATTGATAATGCCGAAGACTTTGTCCAACGAATGAAAGAGTTGGACAAAATACAAGGAAAAAGAAAAATATAATCATAGATGACCCACATGAACAGTGAAGCCGTCGGGGACCACTACAACAGTAAATTTACTGTTTAGGGGACAGATAGGTCCCACTTTTACTATTTACTGGGACCCATTTTACTATGTAAAGATTCTTTTTTTTTCTATTTATAGGCGTTTAGTTTTTCAGAAAGAGGCAGAGTTTAGACTCTCTCTCTCTCTCTTTTCTTATTCTCTTCCTTCTCTCTTCTTTCTTTCTTAGATTGTAAAGAGTTGTAAGTTTTATTTTTATGAATAATAAAAAACCAAAAAACGTCCAACCTTTGGACAAAAATTAGCCCTTGCATTTTCGGGCACTGACCCTTGCATCCGGGTCTTACCCTTGCCACCGGGTCCTTAAAGGTGACACCCCTTCCCCTTGTTTTTCTATCTGTCATGACTATGTCCGGCTAAATTCCATATCTATGTTGAATAACTAACTTCTCTTACATACATATTATATTAGATATGGCTTTATTAAAATATAAAGAAATTACTGTATAAAATTAAGGCTTGGTTCTAAGATGGTGGTACAGTCGGGTTCATTACTATTCATATTGGCTTTATCTTAGTGACTACGTCTGGTAAATCCGGTTTAATAGCCCGTTATTGATGTTTTGAAAAGGGCGATCTTTATCGGTTAGAACCTCCAAACACACGGGCTCAATATGAATAACTAGTGGATTCCAGACAGACCCTTTGCTTAGGTAAAAGGACAGATCCTTCCATACAGCCTATTGTTATATAAAAATTCTCTTATATTTCAATTCTTATGTCCCAGCATAAGGGTGCTTGAATAGCTAGATCTATCTGGTCGCGCGGACTTCCGCCCGCCTTTGTCGATCCTGCTAAACTGTCAGCTACCGCCCGCCTTTGCCGATCCTTCTAATCTGGTATCAGAGTCATGTATCTTTTATAATAATTGTGTAAAAGATGTGAAGTATTCAACATAGATAGTTCGGAAAAATGGAAATGGGAGAATCCCATATCAAGAGTGATAGATTAGAAGAGGTGGATGTACCTCAAAATTTAGATTTATTAAATAAATTGACTATTCCAAAAATTTCTATAAAAACCATTTATGATTATGGTTGGTTTGATAAACTATCTTCTAAACAGTTAATTAAAACTACAGAGCAATCTTTTGCTTTAAATTCTTCTGAACAAACTATTCGTTTATTAAATAAATGAGATATTGATATATATAAAGGTCAATATAATTTCCTGCATATTGGCATGGTTCAAATTGCTTTTAAACCATTAACTCTTAAAGGGTTACCCAAAACCTTTTTAGCAGCTTTACATGATGCACGTAATTTAAATTTTAGACAATCTTTAATAGGTTCGATAGAATCCACTGTGGCCTATGGTCCGATTTATTTCAATACTCAGCCAAATTTGCAACTTTCTCTGACTGATGTGAACATCTTAGATGCATTAACATTAAATGTTAAAACGCATGGTTATAATTATGCTCCTGGATCTGAACTTATATGTTTATCTTATAGGATTTACTATAAGTTATTGTCTACTTTGAATCCTAGATGTAAGTTATATGATACATCTAATCAGACTATTTTGTTTGAAACAAATTTTATAAAATCAAAAATTACGACTAGAAGACCTATTAGGTGGGAAGAAATTAATTTTTCGTCTACTTGGGTTTTAAGTTCTGTTATATCACCTAGTCAGATAGCTGATAAAATTACCAATTCTGACGTTTCTCATGTAACGCAAATTCCAGATGGGCAAGTTTGTATTCAATTTGAGGATAACTCTTTTGTTTATAGCAGACAGTCATTTTCTGGAAATAGTAGCAATAAATTATTGCCTAGAATTCATAGTCATAGATTAATGCCCCCTATGCCCTCGCTTATAGCTCCATTTGAACCAACATATGGTTCAGCTAGGAATCGTGTTGCATCTTTGCATACTATTCCTTCGATTAATAGTCATATAGATCAATTAAAAATTGATCCAACCACTAATGTTGTGCGTGCTCATGCTGATGATGTTTCTTATAAGGATATTCCTTCTGCATCCGAAATGGATTTTGATCCAAATAGTATTTAATGATTCCTTACAAAATCGATTTTAGTCCAGGCTCACTGGCAAGAAAATATATCCAAAAAGATTTTTTTGATGCTAAATGGAACCAATTTTGAATTTGGTTTTTTGAAGCTTATAGCGATGAAGATATGAAAAATATCTCTCAAGAGTTTTATGAAACTTATGCTTTGCATAATCAAATTATGTATTTTGTGCCTTGGTTTATAACCACTTATTTGCCTTTATATATCAAGGCCATTGAACGAACTTATAAAGATAGTAGTGGAATCCTTATGTCACGCCCCGTATCCCAACGGGGTGGACAGGCACCCGAAGCCGATAAGGCCCGAGAGAACCAATCGTTGCTCACGTCCATTCATATGCATGCCATAAGAAATATCACCATCACGTAAGGACATAAAATGCTAATAGCGGAAATCATGGAACATGTGATATATATACGTGAAACTTGGCATTTAGGGCTATCAAGTCATAATGGACATACATCTCTTACATTCATATACCCACCTATGTTTACAAAAGCCTCTAACAGAAGCACATACATAACCATCCTAAATTCGGGATAAGTCCCCGTTTTATACAACTTTTACAATACTAAAACCGATGTACAACTGTGACTCGGAAAGCCCCGAACCAACTGGAGCTCACCAAAGATCAGTAGATGACCCGCAGCTTACTGTGGAGGTCTACTAGTACCTGTTCCTGCAGCAAGTAAGGTAAGTCTCACAAGGGGCATCAGTACGAAGAATGTACTGAGTATGTAAGGTCGTAAGAAATAGTATGATACATAAATACTTTAATGGAATCAAATATAAGTGAATAACCAAAGTGGATAAGTCACCATTCTGTATATATGGAAGTATGTACTTTACGTGGATTACTTTCTTTACTTTTATGTTCATTCATTCGTTCATCACTCACTTCTTCATTCACTACTCATCCTTCCATTCTTACAATGCACGGGCCCCAAGCTGATCAGTGGGTAATCAACAGTTTTCGGGATCGACCCATGCTAGGCTTTTCTTTTGCCCCTGGGATACCACCCGTAGTAGCGGGATTGACCCATGCTAGGTGTTCTTTTCACCCCTGGGATACCACCCGAGATATTGGGATCGACCCATGATAGGTATTTTAACCCCTGGGATACCACCCAAGAATAGAGACTTCATTACCTCACTTCTTAGTCTTTGAAATAGGTCATTCGATAATTATGTCATTATTGGAACTTTTGAATGTAACATTATTGGAACTTAGAATCATGTCCACCATTATGTGACACATGAATAACAATAGGTCAAAGAATAAGATATATGTGATTAACAATAGATGATAACCTGAAATGAGATACCTTAGAACATTTCGGAAATGAACAAGTACAGTGACAAGGTGAATACTATATGCTGCAGAAGGATACAGAAAGAATAACCTTACATACCTTATCTTCTCAATATGAACACTCAATCCTATACGTGAATACAATAGTCCAGCTCCTTTCTTACGTCTTACTCTAGAATACAAGTACATACCGGAGCTTACATTAACAACTAGTTACCATACAAGTGTACAAGACAACAATGAGCTATATGACTGTCGTATAACGTCATTTCACCCTTTAAAATACAATCCACTGCATTATCTTACCAACAACACCATAACATTCCACACATTAACCAAGACATCATACATCAATAGCATTTCACACCCAGTTTACCCTTTATGCCTCCTTATTATCATTCCGTCACAATTACTCCATCAAATTGCCTCATAACAACATATGAACTACAATCCATAATATCACCCAACATGCCTCCATACGACCCCTTAAAGTCATTAAAACGGTATCATAAGTTGATAATTACATCCAAAAAGGGTATAGGGGCCTTCGGGGATCAAAGAGAGGCAAAAACATACAAAACGGAATTATAGTGTGACATGCGAAGCCACCTGCGCCCACAGGTGTCCCTTGGCATTGTCCAGGGGCACCTGTGTTGGCATCTGCGCATGCAGTTGCCTTCGTCTGCGGGGGCGGATGCCCAAATCAGCCAAAAAGGGTCCTTTTTGGGTCCTTTTGTGTAATAAATCGTCCAAGGCCATGAGTAATCTTTTATTTACATATTTTTGGTCACTTGGATGCCAAAGAACATTCATGGTTCCACAACGCACGTAAACAACACCAAAACTACACTTTCCTTTCAATACGTCACCAAATCAATGACCAATTTCACAATAACAATTCCAAACATTATACACAAGGATACAACAAGTTAAGGCTATAATCACATCTCACATGTCAACATGGAATCCATCAAGTTTACTTCCTTCAATACTACAAGTCCATTTTCAAGTTTACAAGGCAAAATCCATCTCCGATTAAGCAAAAGTACACTGTTTTACACATAGTGACTGCCCAACACCGTGCCAACATAACCAACATGATTTAGACACCATATTAAGCACATTATATATTAAACCATGAGAATAAATACTTACCAAAGCTTGCAAGGAGTGATCTTGTCCAAAGAAATGGCTTAGGGTTTGTGTGAGAGAGAAATGTTGGAGAAAATTCTAGAAAATGGCATGTGAGTCTTTGTGAAATAAAATCTGATTTTTCTTGACTTATATAGCCCCTTCCTAATCATCCTTAGCCACACATTTAATGTGTTTACTTAGTCAATGGAAGAATGGGTCAAATTCCATTTTGGGTCATGTCTTTTTATGATTTTTGGGCCTCATTTGGGCCCAATGGCACATGATTCACTTAAGCCCAACAAATTAATGTATAATTCATCAACCCTCTCATGTTCAAATAATTCCATGAATGTTACGGGAATTAACTAGGTTCAGAAACATATGGGGTGTTACACCTTATTATATCAGTGTTTCCTCCACAATCTTCTTTTGTTATGCCTAATAACACAGGTATAACTTTTAACGTTTTTCAATAATTTACTGATAATGACATTGGAAAAGTAAGTATTTCAGAAATTAATTAATTAATTGTTCAAAATAATTATTTGGGTTTATATGTTAAAGTTTTGGGAGAGCATATTGTTTCTCTTGACAAAAAACTAGATGATTTATCTATCCTTGTACGATTTTTAAATAATGTCAAATTAGACAAAGTTTTAAATAAACTTGATGATCTTATTGATACTACTGCGAAAAAAGATGTTGAGAAAAATGTTGTGGATTCCACAGCTAGTACTTCAAAAACAACATTTGTTCCTCGTATTATCACTAATTCTATTCAACGACCTCCCGAAATTACGGATTTTAAAATCTAAACTTTTGATGATCTCGAGGATTTACTCGAACAAAAATTTTCTAAATTAAATATTAGTCCACTAGACTTATCTGCCCAATTTGCTGATAATATTGCTAGTTCTTCCAATTTTAAAGAAGACTTTACTTCCGAGTTTAATAACTTAGAAGTACCGCTAAGCATCCTCAGTATGCTACTAAACCTGATATGAAAACATTTTATTATCCTAGACCCACTCCCCAAGATGTTCTTATAGAAGAAAGGGATTTGAATCGGACTAATACGTCCTATAGTGGCAATGAAATTTATGAATGGAATATAGATAGTTTGTCTGATAGGCAAATGACAATTCAAGTACATAGGATGATGATGTACGCCACCATTTGCAAAATTACTGCCCCTAGAAATATGCTATGTCTGATAAGATTATCTGTAAAATGATTGTTGCAGGATTTACAGGTTAGCTTCGAGGCTGGTGGGATAATTATATGTCTCTAGATGTTAAAACATCTATTATAGAAGCTAAAAATATGGAAGAGAGTGTAGATACTCTAGGTCATAATTTAGAAGCAGGCCGAGAAGATGCGGTCTACACACTAGTTATGACCATTTTAGAAAATTTCAGTGGTAGATTTGCCAGTAACTTTGAGTCTCTAAGAACTATGTTAAATGGCCTGCGATGTCGGCATTTAGGAGAATTTCGGTGGTATAAAGACACCTTCCATAGTCGGGTCCTAGAATTACCCGAAAATGCTAGTGGACATTGGAAAGCCAAATTTATAAACGGTCTCCCTCACTTATTTGCTGAAAGAGTTAGAAAAACTCTTCGGGGAAATTATATCGAAATTCCGTATGAGCGTTATACTTATGGGAACCTTATAGGTACTTGTACACAAGAAGGATTAAATTTGTGTAATGAGTTGAAACTATCTCAACAGCTTAAGATGGATAAGCTTAGAGAAAAATCCCAATTAGGCGATTTTTGTACTCAATTTAGTATGCCACAACCTTCTACTCATAGTAAGAAGAAAAAAGATAGATATGTTAAAACCTCTAATCCAGATGGATCATATTCCTATCAAAGAAGGAAATCTCGAAGATCTAGATATAGGTCCAAAGAGGAATGTGATACTAGGAAAGCTCACCATAAGTCTACTAGATTTACTAAAAATAGGTCTAAGCGTGACTTAGCCAAAATTAAGTGCTATAGATGTGGAATTTTGGCCACATATCTCCAAATTGTAAATTAGAAAAGCTGAAAGCTTTAGAATTAGACAATGATCTTCATGATAAGATTTATGGTATGTTATACACTTCCGGTTCTGAATCTGATTATGAACCCGAAAAAACTGATTCTGAAGTTGAAGTAGATTTACTTGATTTTTCTGATGACGAAGTAGGAAATAATATTTCTGCTTGTAATACTTGCACACGGGTGATACTTGTGTCTGTGAAACTGATGCATTTTATAAATTGCAATCTCAATTTCAAGATTTGAATATTCGGACAATCACTTTCGAAAATGTTATTGAACTTTTAAAAGAGGTTACTGATAATAACCTTCGAGAAAAAATTATTAATTTGGCAGCTAGTTCTACTACTAGTTCTAGTACAAATATTTCAAAAAATGAATTTAAATATTTTTCTCCTTATTCTTTGTCTGAAGTTCAGCAAAGGCTTTTGAAAAAACATACCCCTTCTAGGGAAACATCTTTTGACGATCTAAAAATCGAAATTGAAAGTTTGAAAAAAGAGATTAAATCTCTTAAACAAAATCAAATGATTTATGATCATAGGATTACACAAATAGAGAATTATAATTCTCTCGTTGCTAATCCTAAACCCAATGGTAAAGAAAAAATTGTTTCTACCCATTATGATGATAATGATTTAAGTTCTGATTTATGTCCTAATCATGATATATTTTTAGGAATGATGCAAATTGTTACAGCTCATAAATGGTACATTAAATGTACAATTTTGATTGATAATCATTATTATGTAAATGACATTGCTATGATTGATAGTTGTGCGGATGTTAGTTGCATTCAAGAAGGCCTAGTACCTTCTAAATATTTTTAAAAAACTACCCATATGGTAAAATCTGCATTTGGACATGCTTTAGATATAAAGTATAAATTATCTAATGTGCATATTTGTCAGTTTAAAGTCTGCATACCGCATTTCTTCTTTTTGGCTAAAAACCAATTATATCCTCCAATTATTCTTGGAACCCCTTTTATAAATGCTATTTATCCTTATACTCATATTGATGCTAAAGGATTTAAAGCCACCTTTAATAATAAGGAAATTAGTTATACGTTCATTACTGATCCTATAACTAAAGATATCAATGTTTTAATTGATATGAAACAACGTCATATTGATTCTTTACAGCTAGATATATTTAGCATGAATATTGATGATACTTTAAAATCTCCAAAGGTTCAAGAAAAAATCAAATTGATTCCTTAACAACTTGCTATTGATATTTGTGCTGACTACCCTTAAGGGACCCAACGACCCATTACCCCCAAGTCCTCAATCTCATTTCAGTAAAGACATTAGGGTAAGAGTCACGACCTCAAGTTCTCAAGTCTCATTCTCAAAGCTGCCTACAAAAATTTTCTCAGTTCTTTAGGTCAAGGGTCAAAAGACTTATTTTTTTAGACTCGTTTTTTGCTCAAGACCTCAAGTTTTAAAGGATTTATCAGTTCACAGTTCTCCAATCGCAACTTGTTAACTTGTAAATCATTAATTTTCATTTCACTGTTTTAGGGTTTCTAATGGCGAATTTGGGGGTCGTGCAGAAGCACATGTACCTTTTAAGCAGTATGAGTATAAGCTAATGTATCACTTTAATAGGTTAATGCTTATATGAGTCTTAATTTTCTGAAGTCACAACTCTTAATTTTCTGAAGTTTAAGTCTTAGTTTTTTGAGTTTCACTACAATGATTTATGAGTTTCCTTTCTGGGTTGATGGGGTTTAAGTATTTTTATGGCTTTCAGTTTCTGAATTTCAACTCTCAACTCGCTTTTGCATCTTTGCGCTGCTCTGAAGTTGGTAATTCTATACAGCAAGACCAAGAAGTTAACGACTGTGTGATCTCTTATTCTCAATTTCGGCAATTTCAATTAGTTTCTCTTATTCTCTTAAAGTCTAACGAGTTAACGACTATGTGGTTTGTTAATGTATAGAAGTAAAAGTGATAACGGTTAACATCTGAATTTTTGGTATTCAACTATGTGTTAGCTCGAGTATTCACAATTTTTTTGTCACGGCCCAATTTCTCAGGTCATGACGGCACCTACCATAACCTACCAGTAGGTAAGCCAACCCCTAGTTCGAAACAGCTAGTAGCGGACTAACAAGAAAAGCGAAAGTCAAGACTAATAAGATAGGAAGAAAACAAGAAGAGAGTAAACATTTTCCCACAAAACCCGGTAAGGTTAGTACAAGAGCCACTATCAATCAAGAGTACAAAGTGAATACAATATATAAATACAGAACCGCCTTTGAAATACAAAATGAAGATCAGTCCAGCAAAAGAGAGAGAGAAGGAACAACTTCGAAAGCCAGGAGCTCACCCCAAATCTCTGATCCATGGCAGCTCCGCACAATGCACATGTCAGCGACAAGAAATCGTACTATCATCGGCAGGGTGCAGAAGTGTAGTATGAGTACCAACACGAGGTACTCGGTAGGCATCAGCCGACTGAGCTCCAAAGACAATGCAAGTATAAATAACATGTAAAGCAAGAATAAATATCAAAGACGACTATCTACGAAATAAAACATAGTAATACTTAAAGGAAAAGTATGGATAAACTATCATACCCCACAAGTAATTCGGGACGAAGCTATGCTAGTAAGTAGCTAGTCAACGCACGATGGTATAGTAGAGAAAGATATATACAATATATAATAAAAGTATGAAGAAAGAGATATACAAGAGATACATAATAGTAATATGAAGGAAAGTGTATATATATATATAATAACACTACAAAGGAAAACGGTCATATATCATAAGATTAGCTAAACCTGAAAGTGCTAACCAAAGGGAACTAGTCTAACAGCCTAAATCTTATGAGGATCACGCTATCAGGAAGGGAGCCAACTCTAGCATAAACAGGGTCTCTAATCGAAATACGCATATTCGTAAATTGGCTTAGTATTAATAAAGCTTACCATAATAAGAGGGAAAGGGTCAGAAACATACTAATAAGCTCGAGTACCAGTCCATAACCATCCTGTCACAAACCATATGAAAATATCCAAGCAAAAATATAACCGGCTAGCCCGGACAAACAATAACCTAACCACGCCCCCATAAGCCCAGAAGGTATAATCCATCTCTCAGCAAATAACAAACATAACCGATACCTATGCAAGTCTCCATAAGACTGATAGATACAAGTGCCAAACTATTATACTAGTGATAAGCAATGCATGCGAAAGAAAGAAACCATGAAAAAAATAGATAAAATAGGATAAACCAAGTACCATTATCCAACACAAGTATATACACCTTCTCCAACTTAACAACTCGCAAAGGCAGGACCTACGACAACCATCCTCCTCCGACATTGTGGCTCATGGACGGAAGGGCCCATAAGGGACTTGCAATGTCCGTATACACTGCCTGATACCAAACCAGGACTTTCATAATCCAAATCCATAACAGTAGCAACAATGAGAATCAGAATCGAACTGGAACCAGTGGATGATAACAAGAGGCCAAATGATCCATAACTGTATCATAATGCTAGCCTGGTTCGAATCAGAACCATAGGGTGATAACAAGAGGCCTAATGATTTATTTATAATTGCTGCAAATCCCACACGAGAACCATACACAACTACCAAAAATCCCAAGTAATAACCATCACCGAACGTCGGGGGTCTAAAAATTGGAGCAATAAACAGATGTCGGACTCGAATCGAAACTCATAACTATAACAAAACTAACGGTAATCCAGGGGTCCTAAGCCCATCACCAACCCATTTATTCATAAAAATTCAATCTCGGGCGGTCAAATCTTCTAAGTCTAGGCGGGTTCTAATTACTAGATCAACAAGGTACAGTCAAATGTCAGTTACTGCCCTCCCCAAGGGTAAAGAAGCTAATTAGGCATGCAATCAAGTCTAAGTCAACCCAGCCCCAAGGTAATAGCATAAAGAAACAGTTATAAGACCAACTAAGCCTAAAAAAGAGTCGTTCAAAATATTCTATCTAAAAAGGGCAGTGGGGCCCACTACTGGACCCTAAAAATTCAACCTAAGGCAAGCACCTACCCTAGTCTAAGCTAAGATTTCTCAATCCCATCCCAAGGCACTAAAAGGGCTAAGTCTAATCCTAAAGGCAAATCGTATACTAGCCTGAGGGAAAACGAGCCTGTATTTTAGTAAAAGGGACCTTAACCTGTTAAAATAAATGTGAGAATGCGAATAATGAATGCATGCAATCACTAGTATCCAACCAAAGCAAATGTAAACTCCGAAAAGTATATAAACCAGGCCACAACTCCTTTAAAGCATAAAGAACTAACCTGGTGTCCATGGTCTCGTAACCAAGGCCTCGGGCCCAATAATGTAATATACAAAACAATAAGAGTATATACGTATATGTAGAAGGTCAGAAGCGGGATCAACAAGAAATATCATTCTACCAGGTGAATTTAATCAAGGAATATCATCAAAATGGATAAGTACTACTCCAACTCCTACACTAAGGATCATCAGTGCCAACCTAGGGTCGTATACATAACTAATCGGGCTTAACAGTATGCTAAAGCTATGGTGGGTATTCTCGGCTAAGGCTCAATTTACAATTCTATACTAAATCCCCTAAACAGGCCAAATACTAATACCACTTGCCCTAACCCTATCCTATAACCCCCACCTAACGTGCAATCAATAAAATACATAATCTCATAAAGAAGAGTAGATCGAAGCCTACCTCGAAGCTAAACCGCAATCTCAAATCGTCCTCGTATCACTCATCTTTGCTTCACGATCTCTGAATGTCGTTGTACTACCAAAATCATAATCTACACGTTAATACGAGTAAAATGAGACTCATATTGCAAAATAAAGTTCGGACCAAAAAATTAGCTCAAAAATAGGCTCGAGGGGCCCGCAAATGAAATTTTAAAATTGAATCTGTCACGAGGTCCCTCTAAAGAAAATGAATACATGCTCAAAAGTTGAGCACAAATGGAGTCTTAATTGGGGCTCAAAACAGCCCCAAGAGCTAAGGAAAATAAAAGATAAAAATCAAGAATTAAACGAGGAATTAGGGAGGAAACTTACGGAATAAAGACGGGAAAATGACCACTAATGCGTCCCCAACTCAACCCCAGCTCCGATTAAAAATTTCCCACAAGTTCTTGAGATTACAAGTCCAATAATGGCAAAAAAGAGTGAGAAAAATGATGGATTTTTGGGAAAGACAGCAATATACAGGGCCAGGGGTTACGCTTCGCGAACGTGAGGCCCCCTGGTTGCGATCGCTAAGGACTGAGAAATCATGCGATCGCGGAGGACTGAGAAATCATTCATCGCAAATACGGGAAACATACCGTGATCACTATGAGCAATTGGAGAAGGCCATCGCGAACGCGATGAAGAACTTTGCGAATGCGAAGAAGAGACTGGATCGGGTCCGACCGACCCTTCATCACAAACGTGAGAGGCGGTTCGCGATTGCGAAGGTCAAATACTTGATCCTTCACAAAAGCGGTCAACTCCTCCCAAATGCGAATGGGAAGGGTGACCTGTACCAGGTGCTGCTGCACCAGCAAAAACCCAAGTCCCAACGGACTCCGATTGGGTGCTCGATTTTTGTTTGAAACCCCATGTGTGCAAATGAACTATGCTACCATACCAAATTAGACATTTCAAAATCAGCGAAACCATCGAAATTTCCAATCGAGGTCGTTTCGATAAAATATGGGCCCCATACCCATAGTTTCATTTTCACCAAAACTACCTAATAGCCCAAAACGAGTCTGGAAGCCTCGAGACCCAGACCAAGGGTCACCCTACCCTAAAATCAGCGTTCTGAAGCTGATGGCGCTGTCGGAATTATCATTCGAGGACGTTAACAAGGAGTTTTGGTTCGAGATCAATTCCTTAACAACGTAAGTTCCAAAATAGAAAATTGAGCCTAAAATCTAGACGAACTGTCTGATAATAGAACCGACAGTTCTGATAAGTCATAAATGACCTATGGCCACTATGGGAAGGTTCGAAATACCAGAAATGTATGAAAATCAGGAAAATGACCAGGAGGGTCATTATAATATTCACTACTAAAAGGACTTTTGTTCTCGAAAGTTAATGGATAAGAAGAGCCCGAAAGCTCGCAAGGACGAGGTACTGGGCCCGCACGCTCCTAGCAAGACTCCCTAGATAAGCTATAAGGCAAACCAACGTTTTCAAGAGATTTCACAAAAGGTATCCCTTTTTTATTCAAAACCTTACTACACCTTCCAAATAGCCACAACTCAACCCCAACAATCAACTAACCTTCAACTGAATCGAGAACGCCTGATGCAAGCAAACCCAAACCACGACACACTGACATCACACTGATACAAGCACAACCAAGCAAAAACTCAACCAAGCTAAAAGGCCACTCAAGGCATGAGCCATACCACCAACTCCAAATTCCAAATCTAACATTCCTTTACCTCTCCAAACTGGGTATCTACTCTGAACCATATCAAAAATCATTCGAGCCCAATTCGCGCAGTCACATCACACTAAACTCGAAAGACTGAAGCTAATGTACTGAAAATCCATAATGGCAAGCATAAAAATAAGCCCATAAGGTGATACCTAGACACACAAATGGAGATGATAAAAGCCTGTGACCTCTAGCCAAAGCTACAACTGGTTCAAATGACCCTCGAAACTGGCAGTCAGGAATCCAAAGCAAAAACTCTCAAAACTGAACGATTCACTCCAGAACGTCCCACCAACTGTAGGTGAAACCACGTTAAGCCCAACTAAAGCACACTTCTTTTATTGAGAAGACATTCAAAATTCTTACAAACACTGAGAACCAAGGTCAAGACCATTAGAAACCAATACTGTGTGCCAACGAACCATCTTCCGAGCAACTATCAAGCACAACCTATCTGGACTGAAGAGAACTGAAATAGTAGGTAAATAATAGGCTTAGTCAGCCTATAAATGAATGCTCAACTGCAACAAATTTGGAAATGGGGATGCAATCAAGTGATGCAATCCATAGTTGTAACCTTCAAACCAAAGTTGAACTACTAGATCTTAACTATCCAAATCAATCCAGCTGACGCGCAGAATCCATATTCCAAAATCTATCATAACTTTCAAGCCGCCATTCAGGAGGGTCAAAATCCCAAAACTGAAGCCCACAAATTTTCATGGATATCAAACACTCAAACCAATCTCGCTATCAGAATTTCAGCATTTACCCAACGATCCTTGCAAAAGTTGAAACCAAAATATTATCGAAGAACATAATCACAACGGAGGAAAACCATCGGCTGAAGACACAAGCAATAAAATCTACCTCTGTTAAGGGCATAAATGCATTAAGGCATAACCAAGAATTCACCAAGGCTGTAAACAATACTAGTGATAGCCAAAACTCGAGTAATTCGGAGAAGTACAACCTTAGCTTGAATTTGATTAGTCTAATACTCGATCTATGGCCACGAATACCCATAAGTACATATCATCAAGCAGAAGCACTCCAAGAAGTCATATTAGGCAGAACAAATGTCGAGATGAGAGATTTCTGAATTTACCCATTAACACCAATTTTAACTCAGCTAAACCATGAACCACATTGCAGAAAGAACAAAGTATCAAACTCACTATCAACATCAAGATCAAGACCACTATCGGGTGATGAACCAGACAATATGGAATAACAGACCTCAAACTTATGAACAGTAGGAGCGGGCTAAAGAAAAGATCGTCGAAGCAAGAGTTACCACCAAGTCATAAAAGAAAAAACCCACCTTCACTTTCACAATTCACTCAATACCCGACCTTACCTCAATAACAAGAAGGAAAACCAACCAGTCAAGGTAGTCGCCTAAACCAAACAGACAAGAATCGCAAGGAAGGGGATACTAACTGGATAACACTAGCCTAGCCGTCTATCAAGTAAGAATAAATCAATGTACAAACAATAAAATAATAACAACAGTATAAAGTGTTGGTGGCACAAGAATGAAAAATACAACTAGTAGCACTCTAAGATCACATCAAGGCTAATATGTCACAGGAAAGGGATTTTACCCAAATGCTACACCCCAAGGAACATACCATACTGGTCCACTCAATCCGCTACTAAAAGAAATCATCTATGGGGGTAGTCATATATGCATAAATTAACATAAGGCATACAACAATCAATATAGTAATATCGAGGCATATAAACACTGATGACTATGAAAACCCCAACTTAATTCACATAAAATAGAAAGGATAGAAAATAAAAAATGCACCTATAACAATGGAATCCAAAGTCAGAGTCCCTAACCTTCCCGAAGAAGTACGAATTTGAATGCGTCTATCCTCAAACTAAGCATCTGAACGTTCAACTAAAATACCAACAGCACTGCCTCTAACCGAAGGTGCCACGACCCCATGAGAGTGATCTGCCTGCACTGATTGGTTAATAATCCCACGTCGGGGATACTCTCTAGACCAATAACCTATCTCTCTACAGTCATAACAAACTCATGAAGCTCTAACCTGGCGAGAAACACGAGTTGACCCCAACTGGTCGACCAACTCACGCGTAGGGTACTCCCTAGACCAATGACCAACCCCACCACAGTCAAAACATGCCTCTGGAATTCTCTGATGCACTGTACATGCTGACCCAGAATGACCGTCATGACCTGAAGACCTAGATCGAATACCCCATCATGTCTGACCAGAACTCTGCCCAAGGGGACCACCACGACCTGTCTGAGAGCCACCTATAATCTGAGGTGCTACCTATACAGACCTGATGGGCTGCAAGTGTTGCTGACCTCTACTGGGAGGACCCCTACCTCCGGATGAAACACCACTAACACTATATTGTTGACATGGCCTCTTGCCGCCACCACCATATATCTCAATACATGCCCTCTATGTAGTCCTCGCATGGTCAATAACTTGAAGGAAAGAAGTCCCAGTTGCTATCAAATGCTCCGACGCCAAGTGAGTGGTAGAGCTAATATAATCTTCTAATAAATCCACGCACTATCTTATGTTCTGCAAGATGTAACACAGAAGTATGCCTGGCCCACTCGAAAAACCCAATCACATACTTTAAAACTGATAAAGAGCCTTGTTGAACACCAACAAACCCAACTCTGGGCTGAGAACTACTCGACGTATCAGGCACCACCACTAACTGTGAAGTATCCATGAAAAGACTTGGAATCCCTAACACGGTACCCTGAAAAGACAAGGTGGTCACAAACTCTGTCGGATCCTGGGCTGGCCCCAGACCCTCTGACTGACACTGAAGATCCTCGATAATAAGCTCTAACTCCCTGGTTCGACTCTGAACTGAAACTCTAGCAACACGTGTAGAAGTCTTGTCGGTGTCTATCGGCAATGCCGTGCTATGCATCTGAGAAAGAGTAGAGCCAAATGAAGTACTCAGAAGTTGATAAAAGTAGTCACGACACACTATAAAGAATCATGAATTGGAATTTTCTAATAATGTTCTATAGCATCCCGAAGATACGGTACGAAAGTCATTATACCGATCCGCCAGACTCTACTAGGCACTTTTCTCTTGTAACCACAACACCGGTAAACCTAGGCTCTGATACCAAACAGTCACGACCCAATTTCTCATGTGATGATGGTACCTACCATAACTCACCAATAGATAAGCCAGCCCTTAGTCTGGAACAACTAGTAGCTAACTAATAAGAAAAGCGAAAGTCAAGACTAATAAGATGGGAAGAAAACAAGAAAAAAGTAAACACTTTCCCCAAAAACCTGGTGAGTTTAGTACAAAAGCCACTATCAATCAAGAGTACAAAGTGAATACAATATATAAATATAGAACTTTGAAATATAAAATAAAGATCAGTCCAGCAAAAGAGGGAGAGCAGGAACAACTCCGGACGGCAGGCGCTCACCCCAAATCTTTAATCCATGGCAGCTTCGCATGATACACACATCGGCGAAGAGAACTCATACTATGATCTGTAGGGTGCAAAAGTGTAGTATGAGTACCAACACGAGGTACTCAGTAGGCATCAACCGATTGAGCTCCAAAGACAATGCAAGTATAAATAATATGTAACGCAGGAATAAATATCAGAGATGACTATCTACGAAATAAAACATAGTAATACTTAAAGGAAAAGTATGGATAAACTATCATACCCTACAAGTAATTCGGGATGAGGCTATGCCAATAAGTAGCTAGCCAACGTACGGTGGTATAGTGAAGAAAGAGATATTCAATATATAATAGAAGTATGAAGGAAGAGATATACAAGAGATACATAACAGTAATATAAAAGAAAGGACATATATACATATAATAACACTACGAAGGAAAACAATCATATACAATAAGATTAGCTAAACCTGAAAAGAGGGAACTGGTCTAACATCCTAAATCTTACAAGGATCACGATATCAGGAAGGTAGCCAACTCTAGCATAAACAGGATCTCTAATCGAAATACGTATATTTGTAAAATGGCTTAATAACAATAAAACTTACCATAATAAGAGGGAAAGGGTCAAAAACAGGGGCGAAGCCACCTTTCATCCAGGGGGTTCTCGACAAAAAATTATACTATTTATACATGGTTAAAATTATTTTTTATGTATATATAGTAGAAGTTTAACCCTCTTCGGCTAGTTCGTATGTTTACTTCTGAACCCCCTCAGTGAAAATTTTGGCTCCGCCACTAGTCAAAAAAGTACCAATAACCTTGAGTACTAGTCCATAACCAGCCTGTCACGAACTTTATGAAAATATCCATGCAATAATATAACCGGCTAGCCAGAATAAATAATAACCTAATCGGGCCCTCATAAGCCCGGAAGGTACAATCCATCACTCAGCAAACAACAAACATACCTCATACCTATGCAGCCGCCCATAAGACTGATAGATGCAAGTGCCGAATAATAATACTGGTGATAGTCGATGCATGCGAAAGAAGGAAGCCATAAAAAGAACCAGATGAAGCAGGATAAACCAAGTACCATTATCCAACACAAGTGTATGCACCTCCTCCAGCTCAACATCTCGCAAAGGCAAGACCTATGGCGACCATCCTCCTCCGACACTGTGGCTCAGGGACTAAGGGGCCTATAGGGGATTTGAAATATTCGTATACACTGTTTGGTCCCAAATCAGAACTTTCATAATCCAAATCCATAATAGTAGCAAAAAGGAGAATCGAAATTGAACCGAAACCAGTGGATGATAACAAGAGGCCAAATGATCCACAACTGTACGATAACGATAGCCGGGTTCGAATCGAAACCATAGGGTGATAACAAGAGGCCCGATGATCCAATTACAACTGTCAAAACTCCCAGATGAGAACCATACACAACTACTAGAAATCCCAAGTAACAACCATAATCGAGCGCCAGGGCTTCAAAAATCAAAACAATAAATAGATGCCGGACTCGAATCGGAACTCATAACCATAACACCACTAGGGGTAATCCGGGGATCCTAAGCCCATCACCAACCTATTTATTCATAAAAATTCAGTCTCAGGCGGTCAAATATTCTAAGTCTAGACGGGTTATAATTACTAGATCAACGAGGTACGGTCAAAGGTCAGTTACTGCCCTTCCCAAGAGTAAAGAAGCTAAAAAGGCATGCAATCAAGTCTAAGTCAACCTAGCCCTAAGGTAATAGCATAAAGAAACAGTCATAAGACCAACTAAGACTAAAGGAGAGTCATTCGAAGCATTCTATCTAAAAAGGCAGTGGGCCGACTATCAGACCTTGAAAACTCAACCTAAGGCAAACACCTACACGAGTCTAAGATAAGGTTTCTCAATCCCATCCCAAGGCACTAAAAAATCTAAGTCTAGTATTAAAGGCAGACCATATACTAGTCTGAAGGAAAATGGGCCTGTATTATAGTAAAAAAGACCTTAACCGGCTAAAATAAGTATAAGAATGTGGATAATAAATGCATGAAATCACCAGTATCCAAGTAAAGCAAATGTAAATTCTGAAATGTCTATAAACCAGGCCACAGCTCCTTTAAAGCATAGAGAACTAACCTGGTGTCCATGGTCTCATAACCAAGGCCTCGGGATCAACTGGAAACATCATTTTACCAGGTGATTTTAACTGAGGAATATCATCAAAATGGATAAGTACTACTCCAACTCCTACACTAAGGATCATCAATGCCAACCTACGGTCGTATACATAATTAATCGGTATTAACAGTATGCTAAAGCTATAGCGGGTATTATAGGCTAAGGCTCAATTCACAATTCTATACTAAATCCCCTAAACAAGACAAATACTAATACCACTAGCCCTAACCATATCCTATAACCGCCACCTAGCATGCAATCAATACAATACATAGTCTCATAGAGAAAAGTAGACTGAAGCCTACCTCGAAGTCAAACCGTAATCTTGAACCACCCACAAATCGATTATTTTTCCTCCACGATCTCTAAATGTCGTCGTGCTACCAAAATCATAATCTACACATTAATATGAATAAAATGAAACCCATATTACAATATAAAAGTTCAAACCAAAAAATTGGGTCAAAAATAGGCTCGTGGGGGCCGTAAATGGAATTCTAAAATTGAATCCATCACGAGGTCCCTCGAAAGAAAAGAAATACATGCTCGAAAGTTGAGAACAAATGGAGTCTCAATTGGGGTTCAAAACAGCCCCAAGATCTAAGGAAAATAAAAGAGAAAAATCAAGAATTAAACGAGGAATTAGGGCAGAAACTTATGGAATAAAGACGGGAAAATGACCACCAACGCGTCCCCGACTCAACCCAGCTCCACTTAACAATTTTTCATAAGTTCATGAGATTACAAGTCCAATAATGGCAGAAAAGAGTGAGAAAAATGATGGTTTTTTGGGGAAGACAACAATATATAGGGCCAGGGGTTACCCTTCGAGAACGCGAGGCCCCCTAGTCACGATCGCGAAGGACTTAGAAATTTTTCATCACGAATACGGTGAACTAACCGCGATCACGATGAGTAACTGGAGAAGGTCATCGCGAACGCGAAGAAGAAACTGTACGGGTTCGACCGACCCTTCATCACGAATGTGAGTGGAGGTTCGCGATAGCGTAGGTCAAAGACTTGACCCTTCATGAAAGTGGTCAAATCCTCGTGAATGCGAAGGGGAAGGGTGGCATGTACCATGTGCTGCTGCACCAGCAAAAATCCAAGTCCCAACGGACTCCGATTGGGTGCTCGAGATTTATTTGGAACCCCGTGTGCTCAAACGAACTATGCTACCATACTGAATTCGACATTTCAAACTCAATGGAACCATCAAAATTTTTAACTGAGGTCATTTTGACAAAATGTGGGCCCCACACCCATAGTTTCATTTTCACCAAAACTACCTAATAGCCCAAAACGAGTTCGGAAGCCTCGAAACCCGGACCAAGGGTTCAACTAGCCTAAAATTAAGATTCTGGAGCTGATGGCATTGTCGAAATTCTCATCCAAGGCCATTAACTAGGAGTTTTGGTCCGAGACCAATTCCTTGTAAGCTCCAAAACAGGGAATTGAGCCTAAAATCCAAACGAACTGTCCGATAACCGAATCGACAGCTCCGACAAGTCATAAATGACCTGTGTCCACTATGGGAAGACTCAAAATGCCAGAAATGCATAGAAATCTAGAAAATGACCTGGAGGGTCATTACATTTTTTGTGCTTAAGGTTGTGCTATATGACTTTTTACGTGTTTTGTTGGCTCATTGTTTGAATATTTCCTTTTAAAATCACAGTTCATACTTCACAGTGACACAAATAGATGGCAGAAGATATTGTACTTTTGCTGTTTTTGCTTATGTGCTTATTGTGCTTATATGAGGCTGTTGTAGCCATATGTTTTGCTTATGTGCAAAGTAGACATTATAGTTACGATGTTTGTGATAAAGTATGGTTCATTGTCTCTCAAATTTAAAGTAGTTGGCAGTTTGAAGTGGAGCTTTTGTACTGGAGCTTAAAGTGGTTACTTGTTTGAATGAGCTGTTGTTTTTGCTGCAGCCATGTGCTTGCTTGAGTTGTTTTGTTTGTGCTAGTTGCCTCAACTTCAAATTATACTTTGAATGTTAACGATTAACCCGATAACCGATAACGATAACGATAAAAAATCGATAAACCGATAATCGATTAACCGATATCTTAATGGTTCTTTAACGGTTTAGCATATATACAAATCGATAATGAATAAGTAAGATCGGTAACTTTCATAATCGAACCAAATCGACCGATACACAACCTAGTTTCTTCAACTTTCTCCTTTTTGAAGCTTCGTATTTTATTTCTAAATGTTCTCTCTCCTCCTAAATTGTAAGTATTCTACTCTTTTCTAATTTTAGTACCAATTTTTTTCAAAAGAAAAAGTTTATACATATATATGTGTGTGTGTGTGTGTGTGTGTGTGTGTATTAAAAGAAAAGAAACACGTAAGTTTATAACCTTATTCAACAATGAATTCTGCCTTAATTTAAAATAAGAATACTAAATAAATTATGTTTAATGAAAAAAATAAACATACAATAAATAAAAAAATAGATAATACGAACAATTGCATGGAATCACATGAAGTAAAGGTTGATAATGAGAAGTAAGAAAATGAAATATAAATAATAAAAAATAAAAAATATTTTTCAAAAAATATTAGAATAATAAAAATAAAATAGAATTTTAAATAATAGAAATAAAAAATAAATTAAAATGGACAAAAATAAAAATAGAAATAAAAAGAAAAAATAAAAAGTAACCAACTTGTAATTACACTATGTAATTACCAGCAATTCGCAGCTCCATCCTGACAATTGGATAGTGTAATTATCCCCTGCCAATTACACCCAATTACCTGCTGACCAAGTAATTACCTGGTCAACCAAACATGTCATATAGTGTAATTACACCCAATTACACCAAATTCAATCCCCAGGGTGGCTTTCCAAATAAGAGCTTAATTAAAGTTCATATTAATAATAAATTTAAGTAATGATTCGCAAATTATCATATCAGCTTAATAGAGGGGCACACGACTACACAACATTAATGTGTGAGTACTCTCTTAGGTTGTTGGTAACTAGACTCATCACTTAATTATTTAAACTTTTATTTTATTTTTTAAAACATAATATAATGTGTCGATGTCTACCATGTATAAAGAGTTTTGAGTTTTTACTATCGCTATTAAAATAGTTTCAAATTATATATATATATTTAAAAACCTAGTTAAATATGTAGTTTAAATTTATATAAACATAACAATTAATAAAATTACTTAATTAGAAGTCATATATATTAATAACAAATATAAGTAATGGTTCCTAATTTATCAAATTGGTATAACACAGTGGCGCAAGTCTACAACATTAACATGTGATTCTCTTAGGTTGTTATTAACTAGAAACAACACTTATGAACTATATGATTTTTATGCCTTTTATAACTTGTCAATGTCTACCACATTTAAAGTGTCTTAAGTTTTTACTGTCATTATTAAAATATTTTCAAATTAAATTTTAAAAAATATTCAAATATGCAAAATTTTAGTTTTAAAACTCTTAAATATTTATTGTTCTTTCGTTTATGTATTTTTCTTATCATTTATATATAATTTAAATTAACATGAGGTAAAATTTTAGTTATATTGAAGTTTTAAATATTAAGACTTTTTATATAGTTCAAGTAAGAAAATCTTTATGCAAATTTTTTAATTATCATGCATTTACGATTCATGTGACAGTATTGATACTCTTGAAAGGTGTTCTATTTGCTCACAGTTCTCGTTTGAAACCGGCTAAAGCAAATCTTGATTTTCGTTTCTTGTGATGGACTTGGAAGAGGGGGTACATGTCAAGTATCGGCCTGGAATCATGTCTTCTTAGGACTATTCTGGATTGAATTGACTTCTTCCCGCCCTAATTCTAAAGATCAATAAAGAAAGTAGAAATGAAAAAAAAAATATTTGAATTATCATGAGAAAAATTATATTATAAATAAAACAACATAACTGAAATCATAACAAAAATGAATAATTTTTTGTGTTGAAAATTTCAATAATTGTTTATTTCATGTAATAATAAACTAAGAATTATATTTCAGCCAAAAAAATAAAACTAAGTATTATTTAAATATTGATAAATTTTATGATACATAGCTATAGCTGCCTATTTATCTATATAGAATAGAAGAGGCAAAATAATGTGATGATGCCAATGTCATTATCATAAAAAATTTAATTAAAAATTTAAAAATTAAGAATTATCTATCTGATAAAAACACATAATTAAGTAAATCTAATACATAAATATAAAGTTAAATTTACTTTGGCCACACTGATGTTGGCCATCTGAGAATATAATTAATTAATTTTATATTGTTATTTTTATACTAGATTATTTCTATATCTCCTCCCTGAAAATATAAGTTCGGTCATTCTTTTTGAGCAAGAAGTACTCCCTCCGTCTCATATTCGTTGGTTATTTTTTTTACACGCATGTTAAGAAATCATAAATAAGAAGGTAATTTTACTAATTTACCCCTTAAAAATTTTCTTGAGAACTTTACAAACAAGTGTGAACATTTTCAAAAAAAATTAATTGCAAGGGTAATACGAGAAAATTTAATTAATGTTTTCTTGATTTAGTAATGTGGCAAACTAATATGGGACAACTATTTTTAGTAAGATGACCAACTAATATGGGACGGAGGGAGTACTATAAAATCATATTTATGAAAATCATGGTAATTTGTCCATTACCATGTATTGCAATACTCCCTCCGTTTCATTTTAGTTATTCCTGTTGCTAAAAATATTTGTTTAAATTTAGTTGTTCCACTTATGAAATCAAGAGAATTTTATTATATTCTTTCAATACTTTCCCTATCATTAAATGACCACATAAAGTATATATACACAAATTTATATTTCCAAAGCATAATTAATAAGGCTAATTTGGTAAAATAAACTCCTAATAAATATTTTCTTAAGGGGAGTGTCAAGTCAACAAAGGCCAACTATTTTAAAACGGAGGAAGTAGTTTTCAGTGTATTGGAAAATGGTGATAAATAAAGAAATGATAGAATTTTAAATTTAGGATGAAAGGAGCAAAAATATTCAAAAAATAATGTCACAACCCGATTTCTCAAGTCATGATGACACCTACTTTAACCCATCAATAGGTAAGCTAAACCATAGCCGGAACAACAAGTAATAGGCTAAACGGCCGAAGATAAAAAAATATAAAATTTAGGCATATAATAGGAACACTAAGCAGTGAAATATATAATATGATAATAGTAGACAACCAAAACAAAGAAGAAATGTGCAAATGAGTATCTCATGACCTAGTAGGGTAGGTATAAAAGCAACTAAATCCAAAAACGAGAGTACTAAACGGTATCAAATATACATATAGTCTCGAAAAAGTAAAGACTATCCAAAAATAACAGAAGGAGAGAGAATCAACTCTGTCTCTAAAAGTTCACCCTATCTCTGAATCTCCAAAATCAAGCCTGAGTGAAGCGTCAGCGGCAGTAACTCATACTCGAATCTGCATCAGGAAAAAGACGTAGAAGTGTAGTATGAGTACCAAAAACAACGATACTCAGTAGATATTATCGACCGTCTGAACTAAATCACAATAAAAGTATAATAAAATGCAAGAATGTAAACTAAAGTTAAGGGTAAAGGGCTAAATCTGAAATAATACTCTAAGCCGAGATAAAGCGATACACATGTGGAATAAGAAATTTAAAAGTAAATACAATATAACTACAACCTAACTGAACTCCCATAAGCCCAGAAGGTACAAACAAGAAAGGAATAATCCAATCGAGCCCCTATAAGCCCCGATGGATTCAAACAAAGAGGAAATACTGACAATAATAAGCTTAAAATATGGACACATGTGAGAACATACCTGGAACTCCCTTCGAACCATAGATGTCGGACTTGAACCGGAATTGAGAATAGCATTATTATAATAAATTACCATGTATAGATCATGAATGCTGGACTTGAACCGGAACTAGTAATTAAGTGCCATGTATTAGATATGCCATGAATGAACCCAATACAATCAATAAAGGGGGAGTTACCAATCACCGGATTTAAATCGGAACTAGGGTAAATAGACCAAGTATCATAATGCTCCAAGATCATGAATTTCCTTCTACTTCATTTAATATAACTACTAGGTAATATTGTAGAGTCAATAAGAGAAGCGATATTAACCATCAGTCTAGGTGCATGGTTCGAGAAGCTGAATAGTCACTTTACCCGGATAAATAAAACTAACCAAAGTCTATTAAGTTTCCTACGTCATCCCAAGGCCCAATATTTAATCTAAGTTCACAACTTAAAGACTTCTTAAGTCTACAAGAAGCTAAACTAGGCATACTACCTAAAGGAAAGACTGATGGGGCCCATTACTAGTCCCGAAAATCCATGCCAAGGCAAGCACCTACCCAAACCTAGCCTATGACTTATAATTCCATCCTAGGGCACTAAGTAAGTCAAACTAGTTATAGGCTATCAATCTAGTCCAATAAGAGGGGAGACGGGCCAAAATCTACCTAAAAAGGGTCTCTAACCGGCTAAATAATCAATAATTACCAAAACTATCAACCAAGACGTAAATACCCACCCAAATCTAGCATAATCCTATACTAATATCATAATAAAGCTCAATCTAAGAGGGAGGTAAGCCTAGCCTACCTGGACGTTGTCGAACGCTCGAGAAAGTCTACTACTTCGGAGTTTTTCCTTTTCGAGAAGCCTCCGAGTGCTGCCACACTATCAAAATAATAATCTACGCATTACAACGAGAATAACGATACCCCTATCGCATATAAATACTCCGAATTAAGAATCAAATAAAAAAGTCTACGTGGGTGCACTTGCAGAATCACACATTTGAAACTGTCAACGCATCCCCTATAGCTCAAGGGTCATTTATCCTAAAAATGGGTAAAATTCAAGCATAAACGGGCCCAAAATCAGCCCTGACAATAAACTAGGGGTTTAAAGTTAACCGGAGAATTAATCAAGAAAATAAACAGAAACTTACAGAAATAATGGTGAGAAATGACCCAAATAACGTCTCCAACTCACCCCGAACACCCAATGATCGATCTTTACTCTCTTTAAGCTCTCTAGGTTTTTTATGAACTTGGGACTTGAAATAAATGAGAGAAAATCGGGTTCCACAACATTTAATACTGCCAAAGGTCCCTTCATCGCGATCGCGGGGACCCCATCGCGAATGCTTTAAGCGATTGGGCTAACCCTCCACGAACGCGGCCGGTCCACCTTGAACGCGAAGGAGGAAGCCATGACCGGTCGGCTAGCTCACTCTTCGCGAACACAATAGCTAATAACTTTGGCCTTCGCGAATGCGGCCAAGACCTCGCGAACGCGAAGGTCATTTTTGTCCTGCACCAGCAGACTTGACAATTGCCAAGTTTCTGATTGAACCCTCGGGATTCGTTCGGAATCCCATGAACACGAACGAACTATGCTATCCTATCAAAATTGACATTTCAGACTTAACGACGCCATCGAAATCTCCAACCAAGGTCATTTCGATCAAAAGTGGGTCCCACACCCAAAGGACTGTTTTAACTAAAACCCAACCAATAGCCCAAAACAAGTCTGAAAGCCTCGGGACCCAAACCAAGGGTCTCCGTATCCTAAAATCGACATTCCGGAGCTAACGAAACTGTCAGAATTGGCATCCGGGATCGTTTACCTGAAGTTTAGTTCCGATACCCATTTCTTAATAACGAAAGCTCCAAAAACAAGGAATTGGCTCTAAAAACCAAACGAATTGCCCGGTGGCCGATCTGTCAGTCCCAGCAAGTCATAAATGACTTGGTGCAGCTATGGAAAAGCTCTAAACGTCGAAAAAACATGAAAACACAGTAAATGACCAGGAGGGTCATTACAAATAACTACTCCCTCCGTTTCAAAATAGTTGCCCTTGTTGACTTGACTCCCCTTAAGAAAATATTTATTAGGAGCGTATTTTACCAAATTAGCCTTATTAATTATGCTTTAAAAATATAAATTTGAGTAAATATACTTTATGTAGTCATTTAATGATAGAGGTAGTATTAGAAGAACATAATAAAATTCTCTTGATCTTATAAATGAGACAACTAAATTGAAACAAATATTTTTAGCAAGAGTGCCAACTAAAGTGAAACGGAGGAAGTAGTTTATGGTGTGAATAAGTCTTTTTACTAGTAAATCGATTTGGTCCGATTTATCAGATTCTGATATTATTGATCGATTTGGGCTTATATGCAGAAATCTTTTTCATTATTTTAGCGGATTCTTTAAAAAAAAAAAAGACTTTATATTGAATAAGGTATATCCAAAAGGTTTATTCAAAATGATAATAGAATATTAATATAGTTAGTGTAAAATTTGGTGTAGTGGGTTGGAGTTTATTTGCACCAAATTTAGTGTAGCATCAAATTTGAAGGATTGGAGATGCCTTAAAATGTGTTCCTTGTCAACAGTGGAAAAGTAGAGTGGACAGAGTGAGTAATTCATAATTATTTGAATTTTATGTTGGAAAATTGAGTAGCAAATGATAGAATTAAGACATAAATTAATATTCCCTTCATTTGAATTTACTTGTCATATTTTGACTTGACATATCCATTAAAAAAATAATAATTGATATAGTGACTTTATCATATTACTCCTATTAATTGATGTTTAATAATATATATTAAAAAATAATTTGAAGAATAAATAATTAATACTGAGGATAAAATATAATTTTTTTAATCTTTTTTTAATTTATTAAAAATGACAAATAAAAAATAAAAATTAAATTAAAAAAATAATGAGAAGTAAAAGCGAACGGAGGATCTAAGTCTGACCTCGTATTCCAGAAAAATAATTATTCTACAGCCCAATAATAATAATAATCGGGTAAAATAAAATACTAAAATAAATAAAAAGAAAAAAAAGAGAGAAAAAGGTGAAATGAGTTCCGTTCCGCCGGAGCCCTTTTGCTGACAACCCCCAAAGTGATTCCTCTTCTCTCTCTAAAACGCTTCAATAAATATCCATTTCTCTCTCTAAAAAAAAAAAGTAGAGATATAGTTGGGTGTTTTTCCTGAAATTGGTCTTCCTACTGTTCCTCAACTTTCTTCAAATTCACCAGGTATAGTCTTTCTATTAATTCTTCTCTTTTTCTCTAATTAACTTTTTTTTTTATTCAATTTTTGATTTTGTATATGTATCTGCATTGGTCTTGGAGCTTTGATTTTAGAGATTTTTGATTATGTTATCTGCTGCTGTACGGGACTCCGTTACTTTTCTGTTTTCTCTGTACAGACGTACTGTTATCTGTGTCTGCATTAAGCTGGCACGGACACCACGGTTATTAAAAAAAAATGATTTTTTAGCTCAATGCAGCAAGTGATCACCTTCTCATCCGTACAGGTGGTGGTTTTTCTTAGCTTATTTGACTGTGCTAGGTGTTAATCCCGGTTTCGTCCTTTGCTAGGTACAAAAATAAGTGTTGAAAAAAACAACAACTAAAATTGAAGTTGTATGTTTATGTGCTTGTGCAAGATGTTTCAGTAGTAATTTTAGGTTAGGAGTGTTATCTTGCTTGTTGAGGGTTGTTGTTTGTTGTTGTTGTACTAGCCTTAGTATTGTAGTCTCTGCTTATTTTGTTGTTTTTATTTCTCTCTTGTAGACTTTGCACTATTTCCTTGTTAGTTGCTATATTTTTTTCACTGTTTCCTTCTTCTTTGTACCTGGACTTCCTGCACTTGAGCCGAGGGTCTTTCGGAAACAACCTCTCTACCTCCACGGGGTAGTGGTAAGGTTTGCGCACACTCTACCCTCCCAAGACCTCACTTGTGGGATTTCACTAAATATGTTGTTGTTGTGGGTGTTGGAAAGAGTGGGGCTGCCATATTTATGTTTCGCAGATCTGAAAATATTGGGTCATGCTCTGTTTTAATTGCTTAAACTTCCTTTAGCATCTGTATGCACTGGACTCTTTTGTTAATTAAAAATGTTTGATTAATGTCATACCAAGCTAGTGACACAGTATCGGACTCCACGAGATTTAATCGTTATATGATATGGGAAACGTACTTTCTGGACCAAAAGAATAAATGGAGAAACGAAAGAAATTAACTTTCCACAAGGGAGTTTTTATAGCCTAAAAGATTTTTTTTTTCTTTCTCCTAATCATTAGAAAACTACAAAGATGAGCAATCTTCCACAACTCTTCTCTTTCTGACATCTGACTGCTTGTCATCCAACTTGCCATGACATTCACCACAACAAGCTGGCAGACATGACACATTCAGCATGGAATGGACCAGAGCCCATAACTCTATTGCAAAAATGCAGTGTAGTAGCAGACCCAACTACTTTTGCTCCTACTTTTGTAACTAATTTGCATCTTCTTGATGCCTTAAATGAAACATTTACTTCATCAAAAAAAAAAGTAGTAGGTAATTGACTTGCCATCAAGGGTGTGGCCTAGTGGTAGAATCATGAAGTCTCAGGTGCAAATCCTAGTGGAGGCAAAGAAATACTTGGTGATTTTCCCCCATATACCTAAACATTGGTGGGAGGAGCTACCCAATACTTGTTTTGGTATGAGATAGCTGGTACTCATTGGAACAATTGAGGTGCGCGCAAGCTAGCATGAACACCACTGTCATAAATAAAAGTTAGTAGGTGATCGACTTTACCATTTTCTTTGGGAAGGAAAAAAATATGGTAAAACTGATCACCTACTACCATTTAAGAAAGAAAGAAAACGAAATAGCCCACTTCCTTCTCATACCTGGTAACTTGATTATACCCTTGATGTCATATCTATGTTTTGTGACATCTTTATTGTTTATGGTGGTGGGTTTCTTGTCCATGTTATAGCATTTTCCCCCTGGTGAATGGGTGGCGAATTTCTCGCTATTTTACAATTCCCATCTTTTTTGTGTGTATGATTGCTTCAAGACTTGTTTGATGAAGATTATGAATGCTTTTCTAATTAATATAACAATAATTTGCTCTTACAGATCAGTGCAGTGAATTTCTGAGCAAACATATCCTTACATGGCAGTTAGTTCTTGACATCTTGTGCTGTTATAAGGAGGAATTATCATTGAGGCCTATGCTTTGTTTGGTTAAACTGTTGATATGCTTTCTCAGATATCAATAGGAGAAAATGTCTGCGATTTTGGGCAGAGTTCATATGTCATGGATCCCAATTGCACGACTGAAAACTTATCTGTCTCTTTGCAATCGCCTCAATCCTTTGAGATAAGATCTGCTGATGTGTCTCAGAGGATGGCCGCACTTGATGTTTCAGGGACTGATGTCCTTGTGAATACTTTTGACTCAATTAGCATAACTGAGTTGCCACAAAAGGAGGACGATAAAGGCAAAGATACTGTAAAAACTGATAATGCTTCTGAAAGTGAATGTCTTGACAATGCATTTATTGCTTCTCGTAGAAGGAGTGGGCGCAACAGCAAGTTAAGCCAGAATCTGGCTACAGTACCAGCAGGAAATGGCAGGAGAATAGCCTTTAAAAAAACGTCCATAGATTTTAGTTCTTTGCAGATTACAAGAAAGAGAAGAAGCTATTTCAGTAAACAAGCTCGTTCTTCCGTCTGGGGTTTGCTAGAAAATACGGTGCAATATTTTGAACGTAATCTCAGGCATGAGATAGCTTCGGGGAAGCAGAAAAAATTAAGAATAGCAACTAAGGGTGGTAGTGGAAATGAGAAACATGGTAAGAATCAGATTGGTCGAAAGTCACGGAAATCAAAGGGTAAAAGCTTCATTCCAACTCGGCCGATCTCCTTGAAGGTTAAATTTGGTCCACATAGTCTGATGGATGTTATTCCTCTTATTGATAATGACACTAACAAAAACTGTACTTCTGGAGAAGAACTGAAAAAAATGCCTAAAATTGCCAGCGAAGTTGATGATAGGTTGGGAGAGGAGGTGCTAAGTGTGCAGTTCCATGGTTGCAGTGGAAATTTGGATAATGACTATGTTTCTTTATCAGAAGGATGCCAACCTGGAAAAAGCGCAGTTCAAGATCCAGCTGCTAAGACTTTAGTTTGTCATGTTGAGTCACCTTCCCAGGAGGGAAGTTCGATCAATAACATGTTTTCGGATCCTGGAACTTCACCTGATTCAGAAGTCATCAACCTAATTCCTGATACTCCAATCGATGTTCCAGAAGACTTTCATGATTTGACTTTGTGTAAGCCATGTGCTGCTCCTGTGGATGCTCCAATTTTGAGGATGCATGAGAAGATCAGTAAAACCGGAAGGAAAAAAGAGAGGCTCCCAAAGGTTTCCAATTGTGGGGTGAAAGATTTGCTTAGACCAGAAAGTATGAGCGGTGCACAAGTATTTGGGAATCTCATGCATGGAGACAAACAAAGGGATGGTTCGTCTTGTTGTGATATCTCTGTTTTCACTACAGCTGGAAATGGAACGGGCAGCATGTTCAGCACTGGTATATTTTCAGGAGAACTGCTACATTGTTCAGGAGTGTCAAGCTTGGGAATGTCATGTGCTTCCTTAAATCTTGAAAGTGATATAGAGGGAAATCATTGTTCTAGTCTTGGCACCGAGTCTCCGGAGTCAGGGTTGTCAGAGAAACTAATATCCTCCCTTGATAAGCGAAAAGTTTTTAAAGGGGGGAGACCGAAGGAATCAGGAAAGAGCAAGCCAGAAGTCCCAAATTTGTCAAAAGGAAGAGGTGGTAAAAAGAAGGGGAACAAAGAAAAGGAAAACATTATGCATGAAGCGAAGCACAAAAGTGATCCTGTTAAGTGTTTAGGTGAAGTGAGGCAGCACTCAGAAACAGGTATTGTTAGATGATTCAAAAATAACAAATTGAGCCTTTTAAGTTCAGTTTATGTAAGCTAACCTTGGTACATTGTAGTATTCAGTGACTATATTAACGAATGTTGTAGAACATGGAATACCATCTGGGCTTGAACAAGTTGGCTCTGAAAAGAAAATTTTAGATGGAGGCAGTTCAAACTTGGACATTCGGCAGAGAGAGATAGGCGAGCGTCTCTTGCCACCAAGAAATGCTTGGGTGCAGTGTGATGATTGCTTCAAATGGAGGCGTATACCTTCCTTTCTTGCTGATCAAATTGAAGAAACAAGCTGCAGATGGTATGTGATATATGTTCATCTTTCCTCCGGATCACAGATGTGCCAATAGTATAGTTTTCTGTTTCCAGTTTTTTTTTTTTTGGTGAACTATGGTTAGATCACACTTCCCAAATATGTGTCTCTGCATGTTTGCGCTCGCTCGCATATTTGTGTTTATGTGTATGCATTCATTATATTTCTTTGCTTTAATTAAAAAACTAGTAAGCCTTCTTGGAATTTGCGTTCTCTAGCTTCTGTGAGTCACCATAAAAGTAAGCCTTCCGTGATTAGATGCTATGGTGATTCTATATGTTCTAAAACTAGCATGCTCAGATTAAAAACGTTAATTAGATTTTATTGTTATAGGGCAATAATATCTCCTAGATGTTAGTTTTTGTATTTTCTATAAATTGTGGGATTTACTTAGAGAAGTGTCTCGCTTCTTCTTAAAGCTGTAGGAGCCATGTCGTATTTCTGCTCTTTTCATTGTAAAAGCACTGCTTCAGGAATCCTCCTTCCTTTCCATTTTGGAGTGAAAGATCTTTAGGTGTATAAAAAAGCTTTGTTAGGAAAGTGGATTTGGAGATTTGGGATGGAGCAAAATGCTTTTTGGAGGGGGGTGGTAGCGGATAAATATGGTATAATGGATGGTGGATGGAGGACTAGAAACATTGTAACTCCGTTTGGGTGTGGTTTGTGGAGGGGTATCATGAGGGGGTGGGAAGGTTCTATCGACATATCTCTTTTAAGGTTGGGGATGGAAGTAGGATTAGTTTTTGGGCACATAAGTGATGTAGGGAGATCGAGTTGAAGGAAGCTTTTCCTAGTTTATACCGCGTTTCTTGCAGAGAGAGTTGGCAGTCCAACAAATTTGTAGGTCTCATGAGGGTGCTATTTACTGGGACTTAGGATTCAGAAGGAACCTTCATGATTGGGAGATGGAAGAATTTCACAATTTGGTAGAGCTTTTGTATGGGCTAGACACATCAAACAACTTGCTGGGTGCATGTTGGTGGCAGGAGAGTGGTGATGGCTTATTCACTGATAGCTCTTTTTATAAGAGGTTACTAGTGAGAGAGGAAGGTACCTTTCCTTATGATTCCATATGGAGCTAGGGGTGTGATATTAACAACGGAGAATCTGAGAAAGAAGAAAATCATCCATACCGGTTGGTGTTTCATGTGTAAAAGTGGCGGCGAAAGTGTAGATCATCTTCTTCTGAATTGTGTCGGTTATGGAGGGAGGCTTTAGATATGTTTAGGATGCAATGGGTCATGTTGGATATAGTGAAGGAGGCTTTGTAGAGTTGGAATCATAAAAAGGGGAAGAAAAGCTTGAGAGCATGGAGTTGTGCCCCCTTAGCAATCATGTGGGTCATTTGGAAAGAGATGAATAAGAGGGCTTTTGAAGGGGTAGAACTTGATTACGCAAAATTAAAGAGTAGTGTTTTGTACCTAGTTTACTTTTGGCGTACTTGTGAAGTCCCATCTTTTGTTGACAACCATATTTTGGTGTAGGTTCTCTCCTTTTGGTATATGTATACGGGGTTCCCCCCAAATGTTAATAAAATTATTTACCTTATCAAAAAATACAAATAAAAATATGACACTCCTTTCACTTGTAAAAAGGACAACTCAGTGCATTAAAGCTCCCGCTATGCGCAGAGTCCGGGGGAGGGCCGAACCACAAGGGTTTCTTGCGTACGCAACCTTACCTCACATTTTTACAAGAGGCTGTTTCCACGGCTTGAACCCGTGACCTTCTAGTGACCCAATTTTTTTTTTTTTTTTTTTAAATCAGGTAAAGTATTTCTTGATAATAACTGTGACCCAAAATAATTAACACCATTCTATTCTTAAACAACTTGTAAGGATTTAAATCCATTAACATATTCAGCTTTAGACTTTGCTGCGATTTTTTCCCTATTAAACTAACTTCTTAGTTACCAACTTTAATATTTTACTCCACTATCACTAATATAATAAACACATCAAATCAGGGTTTTGGTTTCATAGGTAAAGGTAGTAGTACAACGTGTGATGTGTGTTAGGCCTGTGCCCATGAGTTGGAATCCAGATGTGAACCAAGTGTGCTATTTAAGTGGAGAAGGATAGAGGGGCAGGTTGATTATCCACCAAGTTTTCAAGCTGAAATAGTGGATTTCTCAGTTTTCAATAGACACACACATTTGTGTGTTTATATATGTCTGTGTGTGTGCGCGTTAACATCTTAAACTTGTGCCCATTAAATGACATCATACAGAATGGGACAAAGGGAATAATACTTTTGTTTTAGTGTGAGTTATTGGGAAGATAACTTTTCCGTTTAAGGAAATATCAAGTTTTGCGAGGCGGAACAAAAGAAATGTAGATCATTTCCTTTGGACCCGAGAGTAGTTAAAGATGCCTAACAGCCATTGCTTCACAATTTCTCCGAGGACCCTGAAAATTATTGATGCATAGTCTTTTGTTTGATATGAAGGACCTACTCTTAAAATCTAAGGCTGAATGAGGTTCCTGTTTATTGGTCTACTTGAGAATGCAGATAGTTAAACTTCTAGTTTTTGACCTAGGAAATGAACTATTTTTTTTCTTGTGGAATTAACCTTGCCCCCTCAAAAATATAAGACATAAAAGGAAAAAAAATATCATTCACCAGAAGAGCTAGTCTATGGAAATGGTGTTTATTTTCTTCTCTTTATTTTGATCAATGGCACTTGCATTCCAAATTTGTATATGTAAATTAGTTAAGGTTTTGTTTTACGCAACCCAGATTTTTAAAAGAAATTTATAATGTGCTTCTTGTTGATGAAAAGCTAATTAAATCTTCTATTTAGATGTATGAAATGCAATCTTGATGAGGGGCATTGCACTCACTTACTTGTTTGCTTGATCAAATTGTGAAAACCAAAAGTACTGCCTGGAGAAAGTTGCTACACATGTAAAGTTTAGCTTGTAGAGATCATTGTAAGTGGTGACATGCTATATTGGTGAAAACAAAATCCTGAGGTGGCATCAAATAGGCAACTTATTGTGTTTATGTGTCTTCCATACTTTCCTTCTCTTGTTCTTGACAGTTTGATTTATTCTTTTTGATAAGCTAAGTAATTTTATTAATAATGGAAAATTCTCCCGTCTCTTGTTTATTCACTTATAGAAAGTTCTAATTTGAGTGCACCCAGAATTCTTCTGCCTTGCTGGCTGTTTGCTGTAGGAACACTGAGGTGATGGTTTTATATTGCTTCTGTAATATTAAATGGATCTATTCAAACTAAACGTCAGATGACTGTTAGCCCTTAAGTCTGGCTAATAAATAATTTCTCAGAAGGAGGGGGTGGGGGGTTGATAATCTCGATCTAATATTGAGGTTTCACTAATGGAAATTGAAGCACTTGTGATTGTCTAAGCATGATATGTTTTTGTTTGGTTTTCAAGAGTTACTGGCTTATAGTCTCCTACCAATTTTAAAGGACTTGTAAGGACAATCTGGATAGAGCTTTTGCTGATTGCTCATTTCCTCAAGAGAAGTCAAACGCAGATATTAATGCTGAGCTGGAAATATCAGATGGCTCTGGTGAGGAAGATGTTTTTCGTACACGCTTGCGTTCGGATGGATCAGGACAGAAGAATCCACTTGGTATCTAATGATTGTACTTATGATAGTATTGTTTTTGGGTACGTAATCTCGGAGTAAATTTGCGCTAATTTGATTATTTTACTTCTTTATGTTTGTTGTAGTGGCCCATCAATCATCTTGGTCTCGGATCAAGTCAAATTCGTTTCTGCATCGCAACCGCAAAAATCAACCTATTGATGAGGTAGATGCCTGATCAAGTCTGCATTATTGCCCCATATACACAGTGATGTATATTTGAAGAATAAAAAGAATAGGAGCATAAAGTCATTAGAATTTCAGGGTTTTTAGACAAAGTTGGCGTCTGGATTTAAAATCATCAGAAATTGAAAAACTCTAAAAGTTTGATTACCTTAATTTTTTTTGTTTATCGAAAATTAATCTGTGAGTGTGACTTATTCTTGGTAGAATACTGTTGCCTTAAAAGAAGAAATTTTCATCAGAAAGGGTTGATTTACAAATAAAATCACCTTTTTGGTGTTGTAGGTGACCATATATGAATCATCTTACTTTCTGGATGGTAATTCATTATTCGATTTTGCGATAAGGAAAGTGACATTTCAGCGATTATGATACTGCATATTATTGTTGTTAACTTTCTGGACTTGTAATTTTTTCTTTCGGGAAGGATCTAGGCTTGATTTTATCTATTTCTTGAGATATGTTCTGGTAGTTAAATGTACCTACCTGTATTACATAACTAGGCCAATCTCATGGGTTTATGTTATTTAACTCCTTAGTTTTTGTTGTTATTGTTGTTGTTGTCAAATAAAACTTCCTAAAATACATAAACTCTGTTATACATGTCCTCTAGTCGATGCTTCTTTTCCCTTTTCCTTTGCTCTTCCTTGGTGTTGTCTTTGTGTGGTCGTTGGTGTATTATTTGATACAATGAGACATTCAGGTACATCCATTTGATGAAATGCTGTGTATGAGTAACTCTCGGTTCCTCTGTGTATGAAACTTTCTTGTTGTAAATCTTGGTGATTTGCCTTGTCCACTATGTTTACGATGTTATGAGCTGACATTTTCAACCCGGCTATGATACTATGTGGAGATGTGGCGTATGTAAGTAGATTTCTGTGGTAAAATGAAAGGAAATGATTGTTTGAGAAGGAAGGATCATGTGGTTCTTCTGGGGTTCCCTTCAATGATGTTTTTCAGAAGTGTTTTTTGTCCATTATCATGATAACAAGCCTACATGTTCTCTACTAATAGTTAAAGCAGTGAATTAACTTCTAAAGTAGAGAAATGAACTTACATTTTATAACACTCAATTGATAGAATTGCATTTTAAGGAGATTCTACAGCAACTTCTAGAGCAGCAATTCATTTGTAGAATTAAATATCAAGGATATGCAATGTCTACTAGACTGACATGATATGGGGCTTTTTTAATCTTGTTTCGCACGAAATTAACTTGTATGATGCACACCATGCCTATGACATCCCAGACCCCACAAATGGGACTATACTGGGTGTGTTGTTGTTGTGTTGTACCATGCCTATGGCTGGCACTATGTTTGGGCTAACATCTTGTAAGGAACATGCACCTTCCATTACCCCTACTTATTTCTCTGTGAACTGTTACTTCTCTGAGTATTTGCCTGTTCTTCTTTAACCTTCCTTTTTAGAAGATGTATTTGCATGTTCATCTACGATCAACTTATGATTTCTAATTTGCTTGCGGTAACAGAAACTAAGTTACTTCCCTTCAGTAACTTCTATTTCATTCTGTTATCCTTCCCTATTAGATCATGATCTGCCATTGCAAGCCACCTTCAGATGGTCGAATGGGCTGTGGAGATGGATGCCTGAATCGGATGCTCAATATAGAGTGTGCTAGAGGGACTTGTCCTTGTGGAGAATTCTGTTCAAATCAACAGGTTCTTTAACTTGCAAAGGGTTACTTTTTTTTTTTTTGGGTATATTGCTTCTATTATGCAGGTTGTATCATCTCTATAATGTACTGCTTGCAGTTCCAGAAACGCAACTATGCTAGATTGAAGAGCTTTAAATGTGGAAAGAAGGGTTATGGCCTGCAGCTGTTCGAAAATGTATCTGAAGGGCAATTTCTTATTGAATATGTCGGGGAGGTGAGATATCTTCTCAACAGAATTTTGGAGACAGTTATGGGAATTACTGGGAGTGGATATAATAGTTCAATACTTGGAACCACAGATAACTTTGTCCTATGTTAACCTAAAAATACCAAAAGTTTATGTTTATCCCAACCCCACTACTGGGTGGGTACCCCTTCCCAAGAAAAGATTGCGAAAGTTAAGAGATAACTGTGCTGTGAGTAACTAAATTGTTTTTTGGAAAATGATCAACTTGCGGTGGAAAGCTCGTCTGCATCAAATTGACATCATGACCCGTTTCCATGGGAAACTGCATCCTTAGTTTTCGTCAGAAAACAAAACACCTTTGCCCCCTTTTGCACGATTACATTTTCTTCAACTTAGTTAAATACTGTAGTCTTGGACTTTCTAGAATGACAAGTCACTCCACATTTCAATTCTTTTGGTTCAAGTTATGGCTTTGGGCTTCTTCTTTTTTCTTTAAAGCTCTCTTTATTGCCTGCTAATGACTGTTGATTGTCATATTAGGCTCCTGGTTCTTGCTTTATCTAATCACGATGATATCCCCAACAATTTCCCCCCAGTTCCCCTCCTTAAGGGAGCCTTGGAGTAACTGGTAAAGTTGCTGCCATTTGAGTAGGAGGTCACGGGTTCAAGCTGTGGAATTAGCCTCTTGCAGAAATGTGGGGTAAGACTGCGTACAATAAACCCTTGTGGTTCGGCCCTTCCCGGAGCCTGCGCATAGTGCACCGAGCTGCCCTTTTCCCTCTCCTTAAGGAGCTAACATTTAGCGTTTAAAGCTAAATTGCTTTCTCTTTTTTTGTGTCAACACATCTTTGGGCCCAGGCATGTTCCTTCACATCTGTTATTGATTAATATCACGATAATTCTTTAAGGGATATTTAGTTATTTACTCATATGTACCTTCGGCCAAACCTAGTTACTGGCGCTAGCCAAAATATACAAAACCTATACTGATTATCTATACTTTATGTATGTCTATTATATGTATAATATATGTATATTTATGCTTAAATATACATAACCTATACATTTGCTGGCTTTTTTTTGTAAGCTAGATCACCTAAAAGGCTTGAACTGTAATTATTCCATTCCTAAATCCTACTTCTGTGCTGCTCCCAAATTGTTTTAGCTCCTTGAGAGCTAAGAATCATTCCAATTTCCCCAATATATTTGCACACCCTTCCCTATAGTTCGTGTTTGTATTATTCTTTTTCTTTTGCTGTCTTTCCAGTTATAAGGACACCCTTAAGCGATGCTTCCTTCATCCCTTCAGTTATTATGGCTTTTAATGAATTCTGTTTTTGAGCCTTATCAAACTCTTCCACACTACTGTGTTTGCAAAGAGAAAGGGTAACGTAACCAAGAGGCTTACCTACTCAATTATTCATATGTTTGCGTATAGTTTTTGGCTTTATTACTTACTTGATTCAATTTATTCAACTGTAGTTCAAACAGTGTTGAATCATTCTAACCTGAGAGTTCTTTGATTTTTCTCGCATTTAACTCCAGTAATACATGATTCAAGGAGTGTTTTAGAAGCTGTGTCTTCGACTGTTTCTAGCTATTTTCCTATCTGTCTAACTCACCCATGATCTATCTTTGGAGGCTGGTTGGGATGTGAGCGTCTGTCTACAGCCCACAGAGTTCCTCGTAGCTTCTTCTCCTGGATTCCACAATCCATATTTGGATTTGACGTTTTCCTCTTCCACTAATAGTTGCGATTGTCAGAAGATCTTCTTGCCAATGGGCATCTTTATCGGTGGCCGGCAGACCTCTGAATCTTTGGACTTCCTGCTTTATATACAATTAGTTTACATCAATCCCAAATACTTATTTGCATTTTAGCAGTTGCTCACTGCTCTGTTTTCCTCGTCAAACTTGGTGGCCGGGTAGCTCATTCAGATTATTTTATTTGATATGGTAAACCTCACTTCCTAAGCGCCCCACCCAGGAGATTCCCACTTTGCTCCTTGGTTACTTGAACTTGCAACATCATGGTTAGAGGTGAAGGGCCCTTTCCAAGATACCTCATTCAAAAATCATCTAAACCATTACAACAACAACATACCTAGAATATTCTCACAAAGTGGGGTCTGATGAGAGTAAGTGTACGCAGTCCATACCACTACCTCAGAGGTAAAATGGAGAGGCTGTTTCCGATAGACCCCCGGCACAAAACAAAAACAATATAGAAAAACGATAGTAAAGGAACATGAAACAATAGGTATTAACACACCAAATAATAACATAAACAAGACTATCAACAAGTAATACGACAAACGATAACACACTCTGAAACAAGACTAGCACTATGACTACTAGCATGGATAATAAAAAAAAAGCCTCCTACCTACTAGTAAGGACGCACTCCTTACTAACCTTTTACCCTAATTCGCATCCTCCACACCTTCCTATCTAGGGTCATGTCCTTGGTAAGCTGAAGCTGCTCCATGTCATGTCTAATCACCTCCCTCCAATATTTCTTCGGTCTACCTCTACCTCGCTTGAATCCATCCTAGCCAACCTCTCACACCTCTGCACTGGGGCATCCGGGCACCTCCACATCACATGCCCGAACCATCTCAACCTTGATTCCCGCATCTTGACTTCCACTGAAGCCACTTCCACCTTATCTCGAATAACCTCATTTCTAATCCTATCTTTCCTAGAAAACCCACACATCCATCGTAGCATTCTCATCTCCGCCACCTTCATCTTTTGGGTGTGCGAGCCATACAACATAGCTGGTCTAACCAGCACTCTGTACAACTTGCCTTGGAGTGTAGGAGGCACCTTCTTATCACACAAGATTCCGGAGGCGAGCCTCCATATCATCTAAACCATTAATACCCTTCCAAATCTCTGCCATGACCATTTATTGGTTCTCTGGTACTTCTAGGTTGTCTATTCTTTCCTTGAAGAAGGAATATCTCCTACCATTGTTCGCTTTCTCATATATTCCATCTCTCTCTCCTGTTTTCATCAACACCAGGGCTTGCTCCAACTATGAATATTTTTTCAATTCCTTGGGTGTAAGTTTGATCCATATTCACGGCATCTTACCATTAATGTCATTGATCCTTGTTTTATTTTCATCAAAAGATTGTCTTGAAATTTCTCATTTGATTTCTAGAGGTTCCCTCTTCATTTTTAATATATGTATAAATCCATGATTTACTTTGTATTGCTGAAATGTTTTAGTCTTATAGCTTTAAATCTTAAAAACTCCTAGGTACTGGATATGCATGCTTATGAGGCACGGCAAAAGGAGTATGCGTTGAAGTGTCATAAGCATTTTTATTTCATGACACTTAATGGCAGTGAGGTATTACAATTTACCTTGATATCTATAAATTAACAGATATTAATGTTGTTATGTGCTTAACATAGGCAGATTTGCAATGCAATGAAGATAGATTACTTTTTGGTATATATATCTATTGATGGATTTATAATTTGAAGGAAATAAACTTTTGGCATCGGTTATGTATTTTGAACCGTTTTCATTCTACGGTGACGTGGTGTATATAATGGGCTCTTTAATCTTTCTGTTTTCTCTCACCTTATCGTGTAATGTCCTTTTTATGCCTCATGTTTCAGGTAATTGATGCATGTGCTAAGGGGAATTTGGGCCGTTTCATCAATCATAGCTGTGACCCTAATTGTCGTACAGAAAAGGTGAATTTGATTGGCAACTGCACTGTGCATTTAGTTCTGTAAAAGAAGAATAGAATGAAATACTTGATTATTCCCTCAAGCATGTTGGGTTTATATAGTGTGAACAAGTAATCCCAAAAAAAGAGAAGGAAAGTATTGATCCGTACCGCCATTTGTTTTCTTAATAAGAAGTAGAAGATATTATTTTTGCTTTTTGGGTGATATTTAAGTAGAAAAAGAAGATTAAACGAAGTAGTCCTTTTTAAAAAGAAACTGAAACATTGAAAGCGATGGAACTTTTGAACAAGAGAGAAACTTTTATTTTTGATAAGAAAAAGATTTAGTGGCAGAAGTCTTGGAAGAGGGAAAAAGAATATTCAGAGAAAGGAGAAACAATTTTTAGAGAAGGGAATCAAATCCTTGATTCTTATAGAAATTCAAGACTAGGGGAGGGCACCCAATCACGTAGAAAGTAGCGATGCCAGTCACCGAAGAGATGGTGGCACCATAAAGGTCGCCAGAGAGACGAACTGTGCTAGACACTAAAAGGGAGAAGAAAAGAAGAAAATCATTGACTAAGCAGGCGAGACGTATTGAACCTTTTTTCCTGTCAATAGCTGATGCTATTTGATTCTCTACCACGATCTTAAAAGCTCTAGTACCAATAACTCTCTCCAACCACAAGCCCACCTTTTTTTAAAAAGGCAGAGGAGCTCTAACTTGGGAAATGTGCCCGATCTTTCTCTCTATCTGAGTCATGTTCGGCGACATATATCTCCAATAACACTACAATATCAGTTATTTACCATGGAAAACAAGATCTTTTTCATTTCAGGTGAAAAATCACTTGAACTCATTGATTCTGTTGAAGTATGGTTCGTTTTAGTTGAAAGAGGCAATTATTATTTTTGAACAGAATCAAGATAGATGAGGAAAACCTTCGTTGGGTATGTGATGCTCTCAAGCAAGTGTTAAAAGGAGCAGGGTATTATGATTATTATTATTTTTATTTTTTGGTAACTTTAGTGTCCAGGTCCACACCTCGACTAGTTCTATAATCTACATGCTATCTCCCACCAGCACAGGTACTGGGTAATTCTGATTTTTGTCCACCAAGGCTTGGATAGATGGGAACAAATCACCTACTGTTTTCTCTGTTGGGATTTAAACCTGAGACCTCATGGTTCTTTTCCCATCATCGACCACTAGGCCACACCCTTGGGTGCAAGCAAGATGTTATTAGGGACATTGGTGATGAAGTCACAAGCGTAGATCTATAGAGTTTTTTAAAACTATAAAGTTATGTTCGATACATACTTGTTGAAACTGGTTGGGGGTCACAAAGTCTGCTGTGATCATTCCTGAAGCAGATTACAACTTGGGAATATTACATTTTCTGAGGAAGCAAACGAAAAACAGATTCAGGCATGTCAATACACCTCAGACAAGGACATATGTTGACATGCTAGGATCATTCAATGACAGGAGGTGGCGAATCTTCCAGCAGGGGTGATTGATAATGTGATTACAGACAACACAGGAACTGATGATGAGAACCATCAATTTCTTTGAAAGATGCTTAGTGTTTCTCTTCCAATGATCCATTGAATTACGGTCCAAAACAAGAGGTAATTCAAAAATGTTTTTTGAACAGGTAGAAGATTTGTGTTGGTATGGAAGTCACGTCTCTCTCACAACCAAATCTATTCGAGTTACCTTCATGGAAAGAACCATATTTTGATGTAGGTTCTCTTCTTAACTTCATGGAAAGAACCATATTTTGATGTAGGTTCTCTTCTTTTGGTATGTGGAACCAAATCTCTTTGAGTTACCTTCATGGAAAGAACCATATTTTTATGTAGGTTCTCTTCTTTTGGTATATGGATTGTATAGTGTTTCCCCTTTTGTTAATAAAATTATTTACCTTATCACAAAAAAAATCCGGACAAAGGTAGGGCGCGATTTCATTCTTTCAAAAGTTTTATTTGCCACATAAGTTGGTATGAAGTAGGGCATGGTTACATTGCTTTTCTAATGTAAACCCAAATTTTGTGATTGGTTTGCTTCTTCTTCTTCTTTTTTTTTTTTTTTTTTTTTTTTGTAAAAACTCCTGGTCAGTTTATTCTATCATATTCCTCTTGCTTTCTTTGTGGTTTGCCTCAAGAGTCAAGATGTTACCACTCCTTTAAGTGGTGTTTGTTTTTCTCATGGAAATTCTAAACTTTTTGGGCACCATGAGGGATTCTTCTCTACAAGTTAATTGCAGCTACAGTTTTCCTTATAGGATATCAATTTTGTCAGAAAGTGACCTTTAACTCAATGTTGGGCTCACTTCTTCAAGTACTTCTACTTCTGGCTTTGCACTGATAAAAATTGGAAGTAGTGATGCATGGTTTCAATGAAATGCAGCTCTTTTAGCGCTAGAAAACATACTGAATAGTTACTGCAGCTTAGTTAGTTTGCCTAATAATATGTACAAGCGATCGCAAGTGTTGAATTGGTTCTTTAGTGGACTCAATATACTCCCTCCGTTCCTTTTTAGTTGTTAGGATAAGGTTTTGCACAATCTCTAAGGAAAAATTAAATAGGAGTATAATTGACTAATATATCCCTTATTAATTCTTTAATCTTTGTCTATTCATGTGCCTCTTAATTCTGGAATAATTAGTGCTAAGGGCAAAATTGGAAAAAATAATTAATTCTTTCTTGATTTTTTAAATCGACAAGCATTTGGGAACAACTATTTTTAGTATATATGACAACTAAAAAGGAACGGAGGGAGTATTTTAAAAGTCCTAGATTTTGGTCACAGCTCATTGTCTTAGGTAAGGCTACATTTTTGGAAGTGCAAATAATGCCACTTGTAAACTATTAATGAAGATAAATTTTAACCCTGTCTCTAAAATCTTTATGTTTTGGTTGCATTGTAAAATTAGTAAAGATTTTCTTGGTTTGTGTTATCTTACTAGGTGGTTGGTCTTTGTATTATCTATGAATATGAACTTTTTTTTTTTTTTTTTTAAGAAAGGCTATCTATGTCCAACCTATTATCAGTTTTGGTTTTGCATCTTAAAATTCTAGAGGTATTGAGAAATAGGAAATAACTTCATTGCTTATCGATGCACCTAAGCTTGTGCATCTAGATCCTTTGTTCATTGGGCTATAATCAAACCAAGTTCCCCTCTCCTCTCCCCTCCCCTCCCACCAATTGTGTTAAGAAGAAAATACTTGATATAGTTTCAAACATAGTTTTCTCTACTTGTTTATATGGAAGTATTGAGTGCATATTTCAATGGTATTAATGTTGTGACACAACTTACTTTCATTTGCTGAGCAGTGGATGGTGAATGGAGAGGTCTGCATAGGACTCTTTGCTTTAAGGGACATAAAGAAGGTAAAGTCTGTTTTTCTATTTAGTCCAACTTATTTGGTTTTGACCATTCACAGGATCCTAATGACCTTCATATAGCAAAAAGAAGATGTGTCCTCTATTAACCCTTACTGAGTTTTTGTTTTATGTATAGCCAACAAGTATACAAGTAGTTCTGTGCTCTTTAACACCTAATAAGCTGTAAAATATTCAGCCAGAGCTGCTACTGTATAAGGAGCAAGATATTATAATGTAGCTGGGGAATCCGTGCCTACATGACCTGCATATAGTGAAAAGAAAACGTGTCCTCTATTAAGCCTTACTGTGTTTTAGTTTTACGTATAGCCAGCAAGTATGCAAGTAGTTCTGAGCTCTTTAACACCTAATAAGCTGTAAACATCAGCATAGCGGATTGAGAAAATTGTAATGGGTGTTTTTGTTGCTGTGCTGAATTTGAATACAATAGTCATGAACGCTGAACTCCTAGATAGTATGTTCAGTGTTGCAAAAGTGAAAGTATAGAGGTAGACACCTCCCCTTCTCTTTCATGGCGATCTCAGATGCCATACTTACCTTCGAAGGGCTTCTCCTTTACATTAGAGTAAGCGATCTGGCCAGCAAGGACGCAATTATCATTTTCTGCGTCTTTTTCTCTTCTTCTTTTTGAACTTCTATCGTTTCCAGTTAAGGCAGGGGAGGGGACAAAGCTGTCAAAATTGGTGTTGGGAATAGTTTTGACTGAACTTATGCAGGAAACGAAGGTACCCTGTAATGATGGAAATGTACTTGACAAAATTTATAAATTAAACCTATCGTCCTCTTTATAGACTAGGGGTATTTGCTGACAACATAATCAACTGTAGATGTAAGAGCTTGAGGGAATGGAGGTTTCTTTATCAGTACAGGAATTTAAGACATGGTTATCCCACAGATTATCTGGACTTCTTGGATTCTTCAGTTGTTTCCTTAGTAGGCAACAACAACAACATACCCGGTGTAATCCCACAGGTGGGGTGGGGTTGTGGGAGGGTAGAGTTATGCGGACCTTACCCCTACCTCGTGAGAGGTAGAGAGGCTGTTTCCTAAGTAGTCATGGTTACTATAACTGGTTAAATCCTCTCTTGGAGTAATTTCAGGCATGGTTATTATAACTGGTTAAATCCTCTCTCGGAGTAATTTCCGTCTTAATACTAGCTATATGTGCTTTTGATTTGTTTCTATTATGTTGCCAATTATTATATGCTTTGGATCCTATTGTCAGGGTGAAGAGGTGACATTTGACTACAATTATGTCCGAGTCTTTGGGGCTGCAGTAAAAAAGTGTGTATGTGGTTCACCTCTTTGTCGGGGCTATATAGGTGGTGACCCGCTGAATGCAGAAGTGATTGTTCAGGAGGATTCAGATGATGAGTATCCTGAACCTGTCGTACTGCGTGAGGATGCTAACATGGATCATAAAGAGAACGTTATATGTGCTACAAGTACTATTAATGGTGCTAAAATTAAAATCCAACGGAAAACACCTAAAAAGAAAAACACAGTGGTTGAATTTATTGCTGGAAATCAGGAGACTTCCTGTCAGACGGATATTAACAGTTTTGTGGGTCAAGAAAAAGTTAATTTGAGTAACTCTACTGCTGTTGTTAGCTTGAATGTTAGAGTGGAAAGCGAAAACTTCCCTGACGTGTCTCCTGCATCAGCTTCAAAGGCAGAGATATGTGTGCCACTGAAAGCCTCAGAATGTCTGTCTCATTCTTCTGCTCAACCTGTTGAGACTTTCTCGTCATTGAAAGATACATGTGAAACCGTGCCTGGAGTGAGAAAAGGCTGCATGGTAGCTGGAAAAGTTGCAAAGTACTCTTTCTCTTCCGCAAAGGAATTGGAGATAACTTCTCCTGACGCAGTGGTTAGCAAGTCTTTGAGGAAGTTAAAATCTAGCAATGGGAAAGAGACACATGATTCATTGAAATCATGTCTGTTTGTGAAAACTCCGGGTGAATCTTCTTTAGTGAAAAAGGGGAAACAGAGGAATTACTCTGTCAATTCCAGACCACCGCCAGATGTGGACAGCAAATTGCAAGTTCCACAGCCTAAATTCAAGAAACCTTCAGATGGCTCCTTACATGGTCATTTTGAAGCAGGTATATCATTGTTATATTTTGTTTTGAAATCTGCAGATTGTGGAGTATTGTTACACTATCTTTTCTTACCTGAATTTGCAGTTGAAGAGAAACTTAATGAGTTGTTGGATCATGATGGTGGAATAAGCAAACGCAAGGTGAGTAGTTAAAAGCTATATGATGTAATCTGTACTTCTTTAATTTTTCTTGCTGGGTGATTCGTAATTAATCATTGTGCTGGTTTGTGGGAGTGCTCCTTTCTTCTTCTTCTGCTGCACTTTGGTCCAGCCTCTTTGGTGTTAATTCATCGAGAGGGAATAGGCCAAAAAGTTGGTGGAGGGTAGAAGGTGTCCATATAGTGGTTGGTGATAAGAGATCGTCATGGTTGGCCACCACGTAATGTAGTCTCGACTTAGTGACCTCTCCATTTAAATTTTCATGGTCCTATTTTGATCTTCTGAGGAATTTCCTTTTTGTTTACTCAGCCTTTACTTGGTAACTTCTTCATCTAGATTTTCATGGTCCTACTATAATACTCTGAAGCATTCTTGTTTTTTGAACTTCTGCATATGTGTACATGCCTAATCCACAGTACTTTACATTTTTTTTTTTTTTTTTTCTTGGAGCAGGATGCATCCAGGTGCTACTTGAAGCTTCTCCTCTTAACTGCTGCTTCGGGGGATGGCTGTAATGGTGAAGCTATCCAGAGGTAACAATGGCTCGCCTTTTTAGCTCTTTGTAGTGCTAAGAGTTGCATTCTTAGCTGGTGCTACTTCTTATTACATAATTGTTAATTTATGCATTTATTTGTTTGCAGCAACCGGGACCTTTCTATGATCCTTGATGCAATCTTGAAAACAAAGTCTCGCACAGTGTTGATGGATATTATAAATAAAAATGGTAATAAATTGGTGCTTATTGCATGCATTAGCTTTTTCTATTTTCAAATATACCGATTGTTGGATATGTTTTTGTTTTGCTTGTTAGGTTTACAGATGTTACACAACATAATGAAGCGATACAGGAGGGAGTTCAATAAAATTCCAATTCTCAGAAAGTTGCTTAAGGTAATGTAGGATTCTGTCATTCTGCAGCCATATACTTCTGCTCTACTGATTGAGTAGTTGTTAGCTTGGAAGTACCAAAATTTCAGAGGCTATATGGGAAAATATGAGTTTTAGCACCAGCTCATGCTCTGAATATTCTTGAGCTAGAACTTTTGTTACTGACAAAATATTTATTCTCTATGCAGCTTCTTAAGATGTCACTGTAACATATGTGCGGGTAAACATATATCAAATAGTTGGCAGCTTATGGAAGGTCTCAACTAGCTTATATGGAATGCAATGATCACTGTAGTTCAGTTTGCTAACTAAAAAATTACAAAAAAAGGGCATTTGGTGGTGCCATTGATCAATTCATGAGTTGTGAGTTTAAGTTCAAAGATCAAAGTCAAGTAGGTAGCATGGACAATATGCGTGTAGTCTGACATTATAATGACACTGAACAAGTAGGATAATTAAATATAATTTACAAATAAACATGAAATACCAGATATACTCTCTGTATTTTGTTCATTCTAAGATCAGAAACAATATATTTAAATCATTGAATGGTTAGACAGATAAAAACAATGTGAAGTAGTTCCCATCTCTAGTAAGAAGAGCATAAAACCCAACGCCACATATATAAATCTATTAGTAATCTTCTCTTCATCCTTTCTGTCTTTGGAGATTCAATTTTTTCACAAAGTCTCATTAGAATTAAAGAGGTAACAACTTTTCCTTTCAAGATCTTGTCTTTAACTAACACAAGCATTTAACAGAAGCAGCAAATTTGGTGGTGGCTAAATGGGTAAGAAAATTGTCTTTCTTGTCATTAAGATTCTGTAGCATAAAAAATCAGTGAGAAATACGTCAGTATGTAATTAGGGCAATGTATTAGTGACTTCTTAGGTCACCTCCTTTTTTGTTGTATCCATTAGTCTTACATTACGTCTTCTCTTGGCTAAACCTTTTCCGCGGAGGATCTCTTTATATGCCTAGCAGATCTGTTATTTGTCATTGCTATCATGCCAAGCTTTTGGTTTAACAATATGTCAACTCACTTAAACAGGTTTTAGAGTATCTAGCTGTAAGAGACATCCTTTCTCCTGAGCACATTAACGGAGACGCATCTAGAGCTGGAGTTGAGAGGTTAGCAGATGTTATTGCATGTTACTTGTATAGAGTATTCTAACTTTGATCTGATCGTATACATGGATTTCGTCCCTGCATATGTTGTTTGGGTAGAATTTCTTTTTTTTTTTTCTTCCTGCAGTGATAAGGATCTAAAAAGCAACATGAATGTCAAAAAACAAATATGAATTACAGTGTAACCAAAAAATGGGAGGACTAAATTTGAAGCTACAGAAGTGCAACTGTTTTACATTAGTTATTTAAGAGAGAAGGAAAAATTGTAGCAGACAACAAAGGTTTCACAACTACAATGTTTATATGCCACTAAATTGAAAGTTCCGAATTGTTGGAGTTGAATCTTGATTTTGAATTTCTAAATCGGGGAAGAGCTACTAGGAAGGTGAGCCTTGGAGTACCTGTTAAAGTTGCTGCCATGTGACCAGGAGGTCACGGGTTCAAGCCTTGAAAACAGCCTCTGGTAGAAATGCAAGCTAAAGCTGCGTACAATACACCCTTGTGGTGGGGCCCTTCCCCGGACACCGCGCATAGCGGTAGCTTTAGTGCACCGGGTTGCCCTTTTTTTTTTGGGGAAGAGCTACTAGAATATCATTTCGTCTCCATACATAAGGAGTACGTTATATGATGAGTATGTTACATATGTTTTATTTATACTTGACAAATTCCAAAAGAGCAATATTCAGAACTGCAACAACTATATGGATATCAAGTTGCTGAGCCATACTATGGAAGTGTAGGAGAGGGTGGTGGAGTTGAGGGTGAGGAGGGGTGTGTCCATTATCGAGAACCAGTTCGGATTCATGCCGGGGCGATTTACCACAGAAGCCATCTACCTTGTGAGGATATTGGTGGAGCAGTGTAGAGAGAGGAAGAGGGATTTACATATGGTGTTCATTGACCTAGAGAAGATATACGACAAAGTCTCAAGGGAGGTTCTATGGAGATACTTGGAGGCTAGAGCTGTACCTGTGGCATACACTAGGGCGGTTAGGACATGTATGATGGATCGAAACCAGGGTGAGGATAGTGGGAGGAGACTCTGAGCACTTTCCAGTCATGATGGGGTTGCATTAGCCCATTTCTTTTCGCACTAGTTATGGATGAACTGATATTTCATATCCAAGGTGAGGTGCCATGATGTGTCATTCGCAGATGACATAGTATTGGTTGGCAAGACCCGCAACGGATTTGACACTAGGCTGGAAGTGTGGACACAAACACTAGAGTCTAAAGGTTTAGGTTGAGCCGGACGTAAAGCTTGATTCTGAGGTCGTCGTAGAAGTGAGGCTTGATTCTCAGGTAATCCCAAAGAAAGGATGTTTCAAGTATATGGGGTCTTTAATTCAATGTAATGAAGAGATCATCGATGATGTCACACATCATATTGGTATGGGATGGGAGAAATGGAGGCTCTCCTTCGGGGTTTTTTATGATAAGAAAGCACCTCCAAAATTTAAAGGTAAGTTCGACAGAGTGGTGGTTACCGATTATGTTATGTTATATGGGGCGGAGTGTTGGCTTGTTAAGAACTCTCATGTTCAAAAGATGAAAGTCGCAGAGATGAGGATGTTGAGGTGGATGTGTGGCATACTAGGAGAGAAAAGATTAAGAAAGATGAAATCCAGGACAAGGTAGGAGTGACCTTCATGCTGGACAAGATGAGAGAAGCGAGGTTGTGAAGCCCCACCCGCCTTTTCTATATAGCCGCATAACCATAACAAGTTTCTTTAATGCCATACCAAACCAAGACCTTTCCTACAAGGAAAGAAACAACCCGCGACTCCCCTTTCTGAATACCCCCTTCACTCCTTCCGGAGTGAGTTCTTTTTTGCGGAATTTAGGGATTCTTGTCTTTTGCTCTTATTGTCTCCTATAGAGATGGATTGATATGCTTTGTACTTACCTATTCACTTCTACTTGAACCGTTCAACGAGCGTTGTAACGATCCAAAGGAAAATCTCCGGGCTCAGCACTAGTCAACTTGTGGGGTGTCACATACATATGGTTTGGGCATGTAAAGAGGAGTGTGGATGCCTCAGTGAGGAGGTGTGAGCGATTGGCCATGCGGGTGTCAAGAGTAGAGTAGGTGGAAGAAGTATTGGTGGAAGTGATTAGACATGACATCGCACATATTGTTCTTGTAGTTTCTTTATCTTTGATTTCAGCTTTCATTGGTGTTTTTTGTGCTCCGATTGTTGCATTATTTCATTTTCGTTATTGTTCTTTTCACATTATTTTGTTGTTATTATTGCTCCCATATTTGTATACCCTTTTTTCAAACTGTTTGACAAGCTTTATTTAAGTTGAGGGTCTATCGGAAACAACCTCTCTATCTATACAAGGTAGGGGTAAGGTCTGTGTACACTCTACCCTCCCTGGACTCCACTTGTGGGACCACACTAGGTATGTTGTTGTTGACAAATCCCAAAGGCTTTCTTTCTTTCTTTAAACTCATAGGCGGACCAAACATCTTCACTTAAAGTGGGACGGAGGGAGTGCTTTGTAACTTTTGGAAGAGTGTGTAGGAAGGATCAGAGTGCTTTTGCAGTTTATTGTGTCTTTCCATCCTTCATACTCCCTACATCCCAATTTATGTGGCACAATTGGAATTTCGAGAGTCAACCAAGTTTTTCTTTGCCGGAATTTCTTTCTATGTCTTTTAGATATTTTAAATTGTTAATTATTGTGATTTATATATTATGAAGGTTTCAAATATATACATTTTATTTAAAAAAACTTAAAAGTTTCTATGTCCGAATTCATGGTCAAAGTTTAGAAGTTTGAATCTCGAAATTCGAACTGTGCCACATAAATTGGGACAGAGGGAGTGGTATTTGGATATTGTACATCTTTGAAGATCCTCTTTTGTCCCTTTTCTTGCCTTTCTTCTGGAAACTTCTTTTGTAGAACTTGGTGCAGTGTCTTCTCATTAATAATATTATCCTTCTATTTTCTGATTAAAGATAAACATTTATAGTCCCCCTGATCTTCCATACCCAAGGAAAATAAATTATACAAAAGAATTCCCATCTAGGAAATTTTTTTGTCAAGTTTAACATGGAAATAAATAAAGGAGTACTGGGATAACTTATGTTGATCTATTATTCAGGGAAGAGGCTTTTATATTCTCTTCTCCACTCTATCCATTCGTGTGTATCTTTTTCCCTCCACGGCTCACATTGATTCTCTTGCAGGCATGCTTAGTTCATTCTTTGCCCTTGAACAATGTAGTATGCATCTTCTTCTTGAAGTTCTAGAGAACTAAGCTATTTGTTTCTTGAAAACTGCAGGCAATAATGTGCTTATCAATGCTCATGAGTTTGCTTATTCTTCCATCTTAGCGCATGCCATATCTTTGCCTTCATTACTTATCATAAAATTTCTTCAATCTCCTTTCTTGTCTGTTTTTGTAGTCCTGAACCATACAATACAAGTGCATCCTCTTTGGCAGTATAGCTTTTAAATGAGTCAGTTCTCACAATCATGGCATGAATATAGAAACAGATACTCAGTTTGGAAGGTCCCCTGATACCTGTAGAGACTTAGCACCAGCTTGGTGCTGGGCATTTTCCTTTCAATATACTAGCTACTTACGTTCTCAAAAGAATAGCAGAGATCCTCAATTATGTCTCGTCGTCATCCAAAAACCAGTATTTCCACATATTTTGCCCAAGAGTCGGACCAGCACTTTAGGTGTGTGTTTAGACCTAAAATTAAAATAATATATATAAGACTATAAAAGTGTATGCTCTTTAACCTTTTGAGCTCTTTAGATATGACATCCACGTAGTTAAGTATTGTTAAGAGAATTTGAACGTCCAACCCAAAACCTGAATGTAATGTGTAGCGTAGTCCCTGGCTTGCTGCCCATTTCAACGCCCTTATTCTTGTGATACATTACGTGTCTCCAACTTGCTCGAGCACTTGTAACTTGATTTTTTGGAATCTTCACATGTAATTCGATTTTAGGGTTTTACGTGAACTTCAGCTTGAGTTTACAAGTGTAAGAACAAGCCTACCAAATGTTAACTTGAATACCAAGTGAGAAGAATAATGAGAATTCAACCTAAAACTACAGATCAGTAAATGGGTAGCTCGATATCCTTATTAATTCTCTTAAGATGCCCTTATATACCGATGTGAGACATTATACAAATAAAAGAGGATTACTACACCTCATTCCATGCTCTTTGGGATTTTCTCTATGAATTTTCGCTAATCCCATATCGTTTCTTCAGACCAATTTCATTCCAACATTCAATTACTTATACTAGACACTCTTTACAGTTTTATGGACACATATTTCTAGATGGACATTTAGCAAATACTGAACCTAATGTAAATTTATCATCATAACTCAGCCTTAATCTCAATTAGTTTGTATTTGCTTATGTAAATCGTTTACTTCTTTTATGCTCTTTACTTTAAGTTAGCATGAATTCCCATGTCTCAAATTAAAAAAAATAACTTTCTCAAAAGAAGATTGCATTGATTCCGAGATATTGCTGGTCTTTCAAGGAAATATTCTTCAATGTGATTTTTTTAGGCTTACCTCTTCCCCTTGTAATACTTCCACTCACCATTCACATTTGTAGATGGGTGTATTAGGAGCTATGTAGGACATGAATCATGATGAAATCATCTTAGTCAACCTTCTCTAATTTAATCATACAAGTGTCTTGATTGCACCTTCTGTTGGATGTGATTATTTTTATCTCTTATAACCTTATGAGACCGCACATTCACCTACATTCACCTAAGTTGCTCGGATTCTTCCCTTTTGGTGCCGCACCAGTGTCGACACGACATGGGTGTGGGTGTGGGATCCGTACCGGATTTGGTCCACCGGTTTTGGATACTCTCACTAAAATGAACAGAGAAATTTGTGAGAGATGAAATGATTTCTCTAATCAAAACAAAAGTCGAGGTGAAATTGAAGAATATGGAGTACCTTGTATATAGAAACTTCTATGTTAGTCCTTTCCCTTGTATCATTTTTTTATTTTTATTTTTTGAAACTGTTTCCCTTATATCATCTTTTGAGATTCTCCTCTTGATTGATCAATAGTTTTTCCTCATAATATCTTGTTTGCTTTTCACATAATGTCTCATAATTTAGACATATAACTCTATTTTTAGATATTTAAATTATTTTTAGCCGAATTCCCGCACCTGTATCCGTACCTGGATCTGTACCTTGAATCCTACAATTTAGATCATGAAGGATCCGACCTCTAGATCAACACCCGTATCGGATACCCGCACCCAAGTCCGAGCAACTTAGACATTCACACATATCTGTGTTATGCATCTTGTGGATATGTTGGGTCTTAGATACCTAACATTCACTCCTGATATAACATTGTTGGCCTTAAAGCTGTTCTATAAAACTTGCCTTCTTCTTTGCTGAATATCCTCCGACTGCACAACTTTCTTGTGGCTCTCCTCCATTTCAGCCATGTTTTCTTAGTTCTATGTGTTAGAGCTTCATCTCTCATTCAGTTTACATTCTTATTATGTTGGATAAACTTTCAATGACTAGTTTTTCTTATTTGTACGCTTCTTAAAACCTTTTATTTTTCAAGTGCTCCCAATTTTAGCCTTTAGTTGACATCTTCGTTAATTTTTGACATTAAAACAATATTGTCTATGAATAGCATACACCATGTGATCTCATCCTGTATACTGTTCGTGAGTTCCATAATTAGGATAAACGAGCAGTGACTTAATGTAGATTCCTAGTGTTATGCCAAAGTTGTGGGACTTCACTATCTTTCCTACCACAGTTTTCACACTTGTCTGTCAACCTAATGATCCCATGTTTTAATTGTTCAATGCTAGACAATATCAAACTTCATAATTTCTGACATTATAATGACACTGTAACGCTGATACTTAACATTCTAACACTCTCCTCCACTCTATCCATTTTTGTGTCTACCTTTTCCTGCAACTTTCTTTAATGTCCTGAATGCATGCTTAGTTCATTGTCTTGCCCTTGGACAATATACTACACATATTGTTGCTGAAGTTGATGACAGCTATGGCACATGTTTTCTGACCATTGTGGCAATAACATCTCTCCAAATGCTGACTGCTTAAGATTGTGTCTTCTATCTTCCATTTTATGTGGTGCCTGTAAAATGTTTCCTACATTTCCTTCTTATAGTTCTCTAAAATTCACTTTTATCCATGCTTTTTCAAGTTATATCCAGATTTGAAAGTACTTCTGACAGTGTTGCTTTTGCCTCTTTGCAGCCTCAGGAAATCAATTTTTGGATTGACAGAGCACGAAGACAAACAGGTACTACTTTCTGGTTACTATGCAGGTCTTTTGTTTCCATGAAATGGTTCTAGAACCACGTGCTTTTCCTTTTAATTGTTCCAGGAAAATATCTGCATTGAATTGATTCATAGCTAGTGTCGAGATTATGTATTGGTATGAAATTGGAATGCTTCTTAAGTTATATCACGGTTCTGTTTGTGCTTGTTGCTTGAGGTTGTATGCATGTATGAGTAAGACTGGTCTCTTTAAGTCTCGGCTAATTCATAATCATACTTTTCCAGAGAGCTAATATATTAAAAATAAAGTGAACTAAAAAGGAAAATAGAACAAATGCCACCACCTGTCTGCAAGTCCCAAATATTAGACAATGCCTAAACAGTACCAAAAAAATCGTTACAGATGCAAAATTCTGGGATTCATAAGTTTTGGGCTCACTTTGTTGCTACAAGGAAAGTTGACCGATCTGTGATGCCTTAGACTGAGGTTGTCTTTGACCTTGTTTTATCCTTTCCATAAATGATTTAGGTTACTGATTTTCCAATCTCAAATCAACTACATTTAGAGATGATGGATAAGTAAGAGACTAGCATCTCAATTTATCCTTTTAAGATAGGAAGGAAAGAGGAAAGAGGAAAGAGGGAGCTTTAGTTAAAGAAGACGGAACATCCCGAAAGATCACAGCTTGTTAAGGGGCTATTTATGCTGATCTTAGCCACTAAGCTAGCAATTAGCATACACTGATAAAGGTTGTGTGCACGATATTCTGTTACCGCTTGTTCTCGACCTTCTATGCATGCTTCTAATTCCCTCAATTTTACAAAGCAGATTGTTCTCATTCTTGTTATGTTTTTTTTTTGTTGATCTATGTTTCGAGTTATACCCTTGGTGTGATTGTTGGGATATTTTTTCAGTTAATTACTTTGTTTCAAAATTTTCTTTATTCAGAGCTATCAGATGACAAGATCTATGTGATTTACTGCATGTCAGGTTCATCAAATCGCAAGGAACTTTAGAGATAGGTGGTTACTCGGACCTCTCAGGAAAAGAAGTTGCATAGATAGAGATGATTGCCATATCAACACACATTCTGGTTCACAGTACAATAGGTGTCTAGCGTCACAGAATCAATTGTGCGATTTGGGTTGTAAACCCTCGGAAGGAGCTGAGTATACCTGCCATTCAACAGTTGCATCTGTTCAAGCAGAAGCTAGTGTGCTTGATGGATCCTCTGGTTCATGTTCTGATATTGGGGCAGCCTGTAGGCCAAGTAAACATAAGCGTAAAAGTCGATGGGATCAAGAGGCTGAAGCAAAGGCAGATACAAAAAATGAGAGCGATGTAGCTGATGGCCAAAGGCAGGTCCTAGATGATGACGTTCCTCCTGGATTTTCAATCCCCGTTAAGGCTTATAGGGTTTTATCTGATGATTCTTCAATAGCTATTTACAGTACCGAAGAAAGTTGTTGCGGAGAACATCCACAGCCAGTCGTTATGGGGCAGTTGCAGCAGCGTTTCATTTCACGGTTGCCCGTCTCTTATGGAATTCCTTTTTCCGAGGTGCAGCAATTTGGGTGCCCTCAAAAAGGAACATATGATGCTTGGACTGTTGCCCCAGGAATACCTTTCCAACCTTTTCCTCCTTTACCTCTATATCCCTGTGACAGAAGAGATTTTGTGCCTGCTGCTGCTAATCCTGGGAAAATTAATGAGCTGCCTCAAAACGCTGGAGAAGATTGGGGTACTTGTTCTCCTGGTCACTTAGCTCAAAATCCTCCAAGTATAGCTGGAGCAGACCAGCCTCAGGGTGGCAATGGAAACAAACTTGGTTCTAAAAGAGCTAGTGACTCTCATAACTTAGGAAGGAAAACCTTTAGGAAGCAAAAGTTTAATAATTCCAAATTAGTACCTCCCTGGATTCGGATAAGAAGTGGCTGGGAATACACAGGAAATAACTTGAAAAATAGCATGTGCATTGCAGGTGTACCAAGCAGGGAAAACGAGTTTAGGAGTACGCATAGTTGGGTGGAGCATAACCTTGGAATGCAGAATTTGGGTCATGCTCTACGGCAGAATACTTTCTACAGGTATTAGATTTATCTTATATAGGCGAAATTTTCAGCTGCTTCTAGATTTTCTTCAGTGCTTCTCCTTACGCACTTCCAATTCTCGGGTCGCCCACAGAAAATGAAAAGCACCTTTTAGTTTTGTAAATTTGATTCTTTCACAATTTTTAGGTTTAGGACCAAAGTTACTCTAATTTATTTGATGTCATACATTGATAGTGATCCTCAATGCCTCAAAGAGGTAAACTCTCAATTCTTTTCGTCATTAATTGAACATTAAAAAAATTGTCTGATAAAAGTATAATATCTTGCTGGCCTCTGGATGGTGTCAATCGGGGGTGCTCTATGTGCATGCTTGAATTCCTCGTGCACTTGCTTATGACTCATTTGATGACTTGGTTGTTGCTTCTGCGAATTAGTGTATGCATTAACATAAATTAATTCTTACATGGGCATTATCTTTTTTGTTTTCCATTTTTGAGGTAACTAACTTGATGAACTTGTGCTGGCGTGAACTCATGAATTTCTTTAGATGTGCTGCAAAAATATACTTACCATGAACAGTTTGGATTGGTGTAGTTTGGGATGAAACTAAACCAAACTGGGAAAACACGATTTTTGTATATTCCGAGCTGAATCAAACCATTTAAAATTTTGCAACTACATTCGACCGTTTCAGTTTGGTTTAGTTTGACTTGAAGTCGGTGTCTTGTTCTCTGGAAAATATTTTCTATCTCCAACTAAACGTTGCATTGAAAACACCTTCTATGAAAACATGAGGGAAGGGAAAGATAGAAAATGACCAGTTACATCAGGTAAGAACAATTCTTTTCGTTTCTTTTCTATTACACGAGGAAGGACAGTGAGAATCGAACCTACAGTTATCGTGTAGAAGATTTTCACTGGTTTCACTAGACCGTAAGCATCGGTGGTCATCATGCACGAGCTGTTCCTCTTCAGTCTTCTTGTAAAAGGAATCAATATTTTCGAAGCAAGCTTCTCATACAGATGAAGCACCAAGTTTTCAGTAGTGTTTTTCGCCTTCTCCATCCATCAAAGTACCTTCCAATCACCTTCTTATAACTAGGTCTTTGCTTCACCACAGCCCAATAATCTGCTAAATTTGGTCGAATGTTGATGTACTCATCTTCCAACTTCAACAACTCTAGTCTAGCTAGAACTGGAATAACCATCACATCAGCTAGATTGAACTCTACCCCACCTAAATATGATGTTTCACCAAGCTTAACTTCCACCTCATCTAGAAGCTTTACAAGATGATCCTTACTCTGTATTAGAACTTCAACATTCTTCATCTTATCATCTGTATCATATGCTTCTTTTAATTTCCGATGATAGTCACTTGCTAAATTGGGAGATTCTGCCATTCGAGCAATTATTACATGTCTTAAGAATTTAGAAACATACAAGCGATACTTCGCAGGGATGTGGAAAAGGGTAAAGTGCTTTGAGTCCCATTCTTGTATCTTATGCATCCATTCAATGACATTGCTGCTCAGCGTGGTACTGTTGCCACCAGAAGATACTGTTTCGACAATTCTTTCAATATACCTGTGAATTTTGGAATAAGTTAGTGTTGTTTTTCTGCAACAACGAAGAAGTTTAAGAACTCCAAAATCAACCAAGATATACTTTCTGCTCCTGATTCATTTTACGCAGTGTGTTTGATTGATTTGAAATCATGATCTTGAATCGCATGTCCAAACACTGATTTGAAATCATGATCCCAAATAGCATGTTCAAACGCCTACTAATATAATGAAGTTATGAATCAAAATATCAACGCCACCAAGGGTGAGGTGAAAGATGACTTACTGAATTATCTCAACTGTATCATATATGATGTGAGAACCATTTTGCAAAACTGGAATTTTTCCGCTTGGATTCATCCTGAAGAAAAATGCATCCATGTTCTTGCCAGTTAAAGGATTCACATGCTAAGATGTGTAATCAATACCCTTCTCCTCCAAAGCAAGTCTCACCTTCTGACTATCCAAGGAAAATGGATGATGGTATAGCTGCATTGTGTCATCAACTTCAACTAGCAAGACTAGTTAGTATCTCTGCACCTCATTAGAACAAAATAGCTGGAGAAACACTTCACTGAATAACAATACTAGCCTATTGGAGCACCAAACGACTGATTAGATTTAAGGAAACGAAAAAGTTTTAAAGGGACAGTTAAAGTTGAGAGAAGGACAAAGAGTGAAAACATAGCCACAAATCTTCTGGAGCATAATAGTGAATTCCATATGCAGCTTTGTGATTATTTTCCTAATTTATTCTCTTTACAAGGTTTTGGAGACCTGAGTCACACGTGAATCAAAGAAAGAGTAGTGACTTTATGGAGGGATGCAGTAGAAGTAAGCTAATTAAAACACAAAGAATAGGAACTTTTCGCACGAATGCTGAATAAATAAGCTACAATGCATATATGCCTTTTACGTACGGAGAGATAAAGAGTGAGGGGTGTGTGGGAAATGGGAACCAGCAAGGTTGTGGTAGGATGAATAAGATACCTTCAACTTTAATTAAAAATTTCGGGTCTAAGTATGGAAATGAAAAAAGACTTAGGGTGTTTGGATTAACTTATTTTTAGGTATTTTTGACTTTTAAACACTTTTTTATTTTTGGAGGTGTTTGGCAAAGACAAAAGGTGCTTTTAAGCACTTCACTTTAGACTTTAAAGTACAAATAAAAGCCAAAAGTCAAAAGTAGGTTGCTATCTACTTTTGGCTTTTGATTTTTGACTTTTAGCTTTTAAGTCACTTATAAAAATCCATCCAAACACCCCTAGAAGAGTACTTAGTTAGGCCTGATGTCGGTACAAATTCTGATTAGTCAAGAAGTCAATTTAAATATGAATGAGTTGAACAAAAGGAAAGTGAGTGAGAGAAAAAAGAGGGTTGAGGAAAGAATTTGACAACCAACAAAAACAGTTTTCAATTTGCTTTCCCCCTTGGTTCTTATGGAAATATGATTTTATGTTGCTCCGATTCTTAAAAAGTGGCATTGAATCTAAAATACTTAGTATTTTAGGAAGATTCAACACGTGTGTGGCTATATTTTGAAAGATCTGAACAACATGAAAAATGACGGTTCGATTTATATCCTTCCTTTTTTTTTTCTTCCGGCGGGGTGGGGGGAAGGGACTAAAATGAGTAAAATATAGGGAAAAAACTCAAATATGTCATCGAACGATTAGAAATGACTTATCTATGCCATCCGTTATAAGTTTGACTCATCTATGCCACCGCCTTTTAAAGTTTGACTCATTTATACTACTACCGTTACAAAAGGTTCATTCGTGTCATTATTTTGTAACGGTGGTTTTGCAACACCATTTTTGCCACCTGACCTCTAATTATTAGAGATCCACGTCATCAAATCCAAATCAACCAATATTACTTAAAACTAAAATTAAAAATCGGACCCATTAAAATAAAATTTGATACACACCGTTAAAATAAAAATTGGATTCATTAAAAATAAAACCCAGACCCATTAATTGTGTCGGATTTTATTCTAATAGGTTCGATTTTTTATTTTGATTTAAGTAATATTGATTGATTTAGATTTGGTGACGTGAACTTCTAATAAGAGACCATGTGGCAAAAATTATTTTGCAAAACCACCGTTGCAAAATAATGGCACGAATGAACTTTTCTGTAACGACAGTGATATAGATGAGCCAAACTTATAATGAATGACATAGATGAACCATTTTTAATAGTTCGATGACATATTTTAGCATTTTCCCTAAAATATATGCTAACCACCGTCTGTACAGCCAACGGCTAGTCCTCTACCAAGTACCAACAACAAATTAAAATATGGAAACTTGCTGTGGCATGAAACTACTTGTACAAGAGGAGAATGTAGTTTTTTTTTTTTTTTTTTCGAGGATTAACTAAACTTACAACTTCATCTTTCTCTTCTGAGAAGCTAATGCTTTATTTAGAAAGTAGGAAAAAGAAGGAAACCAAGTTCAAAAGATGTAAATTAAAGAACTATTATTAGTTCAGAAGCTAATTAGTTATTTGGAAACTAAGAAAGGGAAGGGGCAAAAAGAAATGACAAAAGAAAATTGAAGGACTAATAGGAGAGGAGATATATAATTTTTTCCTTGAGTCATTAATCGTTTGAATAAGGGAGAAAAATGATAAGTGAATTTATAATGATCGCCGTGCTTTGCATGCTGGATCTTCTACTATTTTATGTACTTCTCGAAAGTGCGCTAATTCCTCTGTTGTGCGGAGCTGAGTATCTTCTTTTCGCTGGAATAAAACATTTTCTCCGCAGGAGCCTTGTGTAGTAAACCCCCTGTGGGCGGTCATCCATCTTCCTAAAGTAGTCCCACGAAGCTTTCGAAAAGAGGGATAATCTTGTGTGTAAGCATAACGTTTCTCATCAAACCTGCCCAACCCAACTAAGAAGAACCAAATGTGATAGATATGGTTTATATTATCTACTTTTCAGAAGAAAGTGAGAAGGAATATTTGGTTGATTAGAATAAATATAGATGTAACTTGCTGTGGCATGAAACTGCTTATACAAAACGACATAAAGATGGGGTCAAATTTAACCCTCAAAATCAAAGGGTAAATGCCTTTGGTAATGACTTAACTAAAAAAAAAAAAAAAAAGGAAAAGGATTGAATACAACTTTGTCATATTTTATTGAAGAAATATTAGAGAAAAGGATTTTCATATTTTTTATGGTCAAAGTAGAGAAAAAGATAATGTAAACTGTTCTTCTGCTTGATTGTAAATTAAAGACTACTTGCTCCCAGATATTTCTTTCTAAGAGGAATCACCAGTTCTTAATTTTAGCAGTCACATACAAATAGTTCCTGAGAGGAATCAGCAATTCTTATATTATCAATCGCACATAAATAGAAGGATTTCAATTTATATGCCTTATTTTGCTCCAAACTAGTACTTGAGTACTTGACCATAGGTGTATCCGCATAATTTATATATCCTCATATTTTGACAGATTGAACAAACATGTTAATAGTGTTTTCGGAAAAGGGTTAAAAATGCCCTTAAATTATGCGAAATTGAATAAAAATGCCCTCCGTTTAGTTTGGTCCAAAATACCGTTCCTGTCAATGCTTTGGTCCAAAAATTTCGTTCCTGTCAATACTTTGATCCAAAAATGCCCCTATGATTATTTTTGGATAAAAAATGCCCCTTTTCTAATAAACATGTTTTTTTCTTTTTTAAAGACATTATTTTCCTAATAAAAGTATTTGCTAAATATAAAAATATTTGATAAATATTTGCTAATATATTCCCTGATCTTAAAGTTAATTAATATGAAAAAATGGTCAATAATAACTCCATCAACGATATTTTAAAGATGTTTTATGATTTGAAGCAATATCATGCTTTATAGCATCATGATTGTGGTATCTTAACTTTATAACCAAAGATTATCTTAGCAAATGTTTATCCTAATTCAAAAATGTTAAGAAATAAAAATTAATAATGGATTACTATGATCTTATATATATGAAAATTAATAATGGATTATAATATTTTTATTAGAAATATAATGTATTTAAAAAGAAAAGAAACAATATGTTTATTAGAAAAAGGACATTTTTATCTAAAAGTAACAATAGGGGCATTTTTGGACCAAAGTATTGACAACAAGGGCATTTTGGACCAAACTTTAAATGGAGGACGGTTTTTTTTTTCAATTTCTCATAGTTTAAGGGCATTTTTGACCCTTTTCCTCGAGGACAGTTCATGGTCCTTATTTCATGGTTCTTATTTGTTAGTGTATTGTTGCTGGGCATTTGATTGTATGTCTGGGCGTTATGAAACAATTTTTTTTTTTCACTATAAAAACGAGGATTTTTTTCCTGAGTTCCAATTTTGATGATTAATAAACAATGCATAGTAATTATTATGAGTACGCTGGTCACTAAACAAAGAACCTAGTCTTGTGTGGTTCTTTTTAACTAAGTTTGATGCATATCCCAGTTGGATTCACTTGCCCGCATCATTATTTTGCTTATGCCTTATGGCTAGTTATCTAATAGCCGCCTAAGTAAAGACAATCATTGTAATTCTTGATTATTAATGAGGTATCTAGTTTAACTAGAAAACAGAATCTAGTTGGTCAAGTTATTGCAGTGGATGTTTTGTGTTTTCGCTCTTTTGCTTTTTAGTTGCCATAGTTTTCTTTTTTTTTAGAATCAAACGATATAAATTTTGACAAACATTTTAAGATTTATTTTTTAATTATATTGAAAAAAGAAAAATTGCAATTTATAGTACTTTTCATATAGTTTTTGAATATCTAAATTTTAATTTTAAAATATTGAATTAATCAAATCTAATTTAGCATTGAAAATTAGATAAATTAACTCTCGAAAAATAAAACATGCCAACTAAAAAGAACCGGAGGAAGTATAACTTAATTTACTTGTTCAAGAAGCACTTTGATAGGTCTTTAAGGGAGTTTATAGAGTTTTAACTTGAACTCGCTCATTTGTTTAGCGAAGTTTGTGTTGAATTCCATAGAGGTGGACCGTGATTTTTACTCTAGATTTTCCACAAAATCTTCTATTTTGTTTATTTTTGCATTATGTTACCTGCAATAGTTAGTTGAACTAGAACAGAGAATCATTTCTTTCCTGTTTGTTATTTGAGTTGGGAAAAAAAAATTAGGAGATCGAAAACTTATACTAGACGGTACAAAATAACCATATTTGAATCGAAGCAATGAACGGGAAAAGGACTGAATACAACTTCTGCCATATTTTATTGAAGAAATATTAGAGAAAAAGATAATCAACTACTCTTTTTTGATAGTAAATTAAAGACAACTTGCTCCCAAATATTCCTAAGAGGAACCACCAGTTCATATATTGTCAATAGCATATAATAGAAGGATTTCAATTTATATGCCTTATTTAGCTCCAAATTAGTGCTTGAGTACTTGACCACATGTGCATCCGCATAATTATATATCCTCATATCTTGAGAGCTTCAACCAGCAACAAGTTAATAGTGTTTTTAAGTTTGCCTTTGGAGTTTGTGTATCCATCTTCCTCTTTATACAACATGTTCCTCACACATGCGAAATTTAAAACTCGTTCAATGACAAATATTGATACTTCAGTTGGACGGAGGAGTTCTTTGTTTATGTCCTTCCATCCATTGACAACTTCTTCGTGATACTTAGCGTATGTCTCTTGCTTCGACGCTCCATATTCTTTCATGTAGCATTCAATAGTTGAAGCTACATGTCCTCTTTCTTGTTCATCCTACATGAAACACATTTCAATATCTTCATAAGAATTACTTAAGTTATACCTTCAACAAGTTGCTACATGGATGAACAAATTCAAATAGCTAGAATTTTAAGCTGTAATGTATTTAGCGAAGGTCTATTTTTCCTTCTAATTGGATTGGAGAGTACTTAATCTATATTTTAGGGAAAAAATTATTGAGATGCTGTTGTTGTACTTACTTCGTGTCCAATAATATCGTCCATTTCTCTGTTAATTACCGATGCAGTACGAACTATCAAAGGCTCATTTATCATCCATTCAAAAGTCTCTCTGCTTATAAACTCCTCCATACCGATCAAGCAAGTTGTTGTTGCCATCATATACCCACAACTTACAAGTGCGTTCTTCATATGCTCCTCACATTTTGGAGTAATACCAGCATCCAACCATTGAGCTTCCTTAAAATAGGCTTTCACCAACTTCTTCATCTAAATAATGTAAAAAATAATACTCCCTCCGTTTAAAAAAGAATGACCTACTTTCCTTTTTAGTCTGTTTAAAAAAGAATGATCCTTTCCTTTTTTGGCAATACTTTAATTTCAACTTTTCACATGACATGTTTAAGACCGCAAGATTAAAGGGCATTTTGGTACATTTGACACAACTTTAATTTATGACCACAAGATTCAAAAGTCTTCTTTATTTTCTTAAACTCCGTGTCAAGTCAAAATAAATCATTCTTTTGAAACGGAGGGAGTAAGTATTTTGTCGTCTTTGGAATGAGAGCGATTTATTTGGGTTATACAAGTTGAGGAATATTACCTCATATTTTGCATAGTATACACGGTCCGAGTTACCTTCTTTGGCCAACACTTGTTCCATTTCATCATAAACGTCTAGAAGAGCTTGATAAGCAGGTCTCAAATATGGCAATACTGAATCAATCGCACTAATGTCCCATCTAAAAATCGGGATATTTGTATCAAATTACAAGCTACTAAATTTTTATGTCTTGCATATATATATAGCATTTCACAATAACATCAAGGTATATGTGTTTTTCACACTCATCAACGAGGGATCATATATAGAAAGGTTTATATATGTAATTATTTTTACTTATGGATCGCATCAGTGAAAGGCACAAGCTCGTCAAGGATTGCATAAGCATCATAAGTATCATCAATAATTGAGGTCATCTTGATTACTTTTGTCATCATTTTTCTCGCATGACTGTACTGAGGCTCAAAATACACTCCTAATATCCAAAAATAACACTCAACCAGTCTGTCCCTTGCATATGGATATTTGTTTGCAAAATTCAAATCTTTCCACCACCTATATCACAAGATCAACAACCGTTTGTGGCATTTCATTTTTATTTTATTAGTCCAAAAGTATCATATCCATAAGATAGATCAAATAATGTACCAGTACCTTGTAAGCTCGCTAAGCTCTCTTTGGTGAAGCTTTTGCAGCGCGTTAAAATCCAATTTTGCAAATTTCAAAAGCAAATAGTTCATGTTCTTCATGGGTAGTAATTTCCTGCGGGGAGAAAATTTGATCATAGATTTAGGATCAGATTTAGAAAATTTATCTTTAAGTTTCTAGTCATGAAATTTGATCAGATATCTGATCTTCAAATATTATAAAATACATGTCCAAACATAACTTCAAATTCCAAAAATCATGACTTTAAAAACTTAAATTTTCAACTACAAAATCTATGATCAAACGGGAGCAAAGAAAAGAGTAATTAGTGTGCATATGAATGTCTTACAGTGAGCTGAAAAGAGTAGGAGAGGAAATGATATGAGAAAAATGAGCCAAAAGACCCTCTCAAGTTTTCAATTAAATAAAAGGGACAAATAAATTTTAGGTAGAAAAAAAAAAAAGTTGCTCAAATAATTACAAAAACTTGTTTCACAACTGTGTTAAAAAATTGAAAAAAATTTGTCACTTTTATCTAATTTTTAAAACTTGAAGGACTTTTACTTAATTGATAAACTTGAGAGGGTCTTTTAATCACAACTCCCAAATGATATCCCCAAACGGTTGAATGAAAATTTGCCAAGTTTGACGCTGCCTCCTCATTTCTTCAGTACTCATCTTTTTTGTTGGGTTCGAAATCGAGAGGGCGTCATGCGGAAGCTTATAATTTACAAATCATTGGGGCGATAAATCAGATGACACAAAACTAAACTAAAAAAGATATTATTATTATATGATTTGGCCAATTGGCCTACATATGAAAAACTAATATTAAAATATTATAAAACCTATGAGAGAAAAATCTCCTCCTAAACAAGACTCTTTTGACGACATGTTGATGCTATTGTGTTGTGATATGAGAAGGGGGGTCTTCTATTTATAGAGTCTCAAATCCTTTCCTCCAAGAAAGAGATTAGCCAAATATGGAAGAGTTTTATATTTTCCTTTTAGGAAAAGTAAAAGTAATTATAGTATTAATTTTATTTTCCTTTCAAGAAAAGTAAAGCTTAAATTTGGTAAGAAAATCAGGGCAATAACCCTAACAAATCTTCCATTTTTGGCTTGATTTTCTAGACAAAATTTGATCCTCCTTCTTCACTTGCATATATGATCTTTGTTCTTCATATAATCTTCATCACTGCTGCTTGCCATGGTTAAAAATAAGGTTTAAAATATCATGGTTAAAAATGAGTTAAAAATTAATATTTTGTTTTTATTTTTAAAGATGCAGCAGCAGGAATGTTGAAAATATGGTTGAAACTTGTTCTCCACATGTAGTTAGACAAAAATCTTCATTATCATCAAATTGGTTGCAGCTTGATTTGAAACCGCTTTGAACCCGTTTTTAATCTCGTTTCACCAAACCATTGGACTTTTGAACTGTAGGCTCTGATATCACTAGTTGGGTTCGAAATCGAGAGGGCGTCATGCGGAAGCTTATAGTTTGCAAACCATTGGGGCGATAAATCAGATGACACAAAACTAAACTAAAAAAGATATTATTATTATATGATTTGGCCAATTGATCTACATATGAAAAACTAATATTAAAATATTATAAAACCTATGAGGGAAAAATCTCCCCCTAAACAAGACTCTTTTGACGACTACATTGTGGATGCTGTTGTGTTGTGATATGAGAAGGGGGTTCTTCTATTTATAGAGTTTCAAATCCTTTCCTTCAAGAAAGAGATTAGCCAAATATGGAAGAGTTTTATATTTTTCCTTTTAGGAAAAGTAAAAGTAATTATAATATTACTTTTATTTTCCTTTCAAGAAAAGTAAAGCTTAAATTTGGTAAGAAAATCAGGGCAAAACCCCTAACACTTTCTTTCTTTCTCTCTTGTAAGGTTTTCTGCTTCTTTTAATTTGCAGTGGTAATTTCGAAAGTTGCTGCATATGTAATGAGCTATTTATAATGCAGTTGAACGACTGGTACCCTATGAGTATGACGACGACTTGAATATACATAAATTAATTAGCTAGGGGTGACGTACTCATGCGCAGCTATAATATATTTAAGAACCAAAGGCTATATATCCACCCTCCTCGTTACAATATTAAATTGAACAGAAACAAAATAGATTTCAATATAGCGCCAATGCCAGCCCAAACTAATTTATTACGTGTATAGATCGTTTGGTAGAGTGTATAAGAAGATCACTGAATAGGGTGTATAAGGAATATTGAGATTAGTAGTACATAATTAGTTATGTTGATCGGATTATTTTTTATCTACCGTTTGGTTTGGTGTATCAAGGACAGTTCTCTATAATCAATAATCATGCATGCTTATCTATGTATTAATTATTGATCATGTATTGTTAATAACATAGTTTGTTATGTATTACTTATACACCCTATAATACTGAATATAATTTATATGTATTGGTTATATATAGGTAAAAAATTCTACTAAACAAAGAATTAAATTATACTATAACTAATACATATATTAGTTTCTCTAATACATCGTACCAAATGACCTCATAGTATACAACTCTATAATGTTTATTCTCTTTGTACGTGTTTTCACCCTTATGAAAATTTTAAGTTGATCATAATTCATAATAAACTAATTACGCAAGCTATTTTAGGAAAGACAATTATTTTTTTCTTATTTTATCCTCAACATTAATTACTTATTTTCTAATCATTTTTCGAGATCAAAGATTATACATCAATTAATATGATAATTGTGGTAGGATACTCATATTAATCGTTATTGCTTAAGGGGTGTGCAAAATTCAAAATGAATAAGTAAAAATAAAGAGGAACTATTTAATGATGAGAGCTTGTATCTAAGACATAAAGTAAAGTGAAATAATCAAAACCTCTACTAATAAATGTTTATAATTTGCGACGAAAGAACATAATCTAAATAAATAACCTCTACCTATTTTCCGTTTGACCATGCGATATGAAATTATTTGAGATGAAGTTGAAGTTTTGTTTGGACATGCAATTTGAACTTTTTAAGTTGTATGTTTTCTCATAAACATGAAAAAATCCCACAAGTTGTTAAAATCATTAAATTTTCCCCAATTCTTATATAATGTCATCATATGAGCAAACTATAGTTCATAAATAGGATATTGTAATATGCCAAGACACTGCATTGATAAATTGCATATCTTCATGTTCCTTTTATAAATAAATGTTTGCGATTACAAACTTTCAGGTGCACATAATTTATAAAGATCCACTAGTCAATAATAACAATAACTAGTAATTCTCTAATGTATAATCCTTTCATATGGTACGAACAATCTCTTCAGGCCGAGCATAAGTCCTTTTTTTTGTTTATAAAATTTAAAATAATGATTTGTTTTACAATATATAAACTTTTGATCAAATATTATATTTAAAAAAGTTAAAAATTACAAATCATAAGTTTTGAATATTTGAAATTTCATGATATAAAATCACATATCCAAACACTCAATATCAAAACGCTTAATATAGGAGAAGTGACATGAGATGGTGCGAATGAAGGATTGGGTTTTGGTTGGAGGTTGGGGTTATGTTTATCTTTTCTTTTTGGGTACCTAAACTTCCATTCGGATATCCCAAAAAGTTTCCTAAATATAGCACTACTACTCCAATCTTATTACGTAAGCTATTTCAGGAAAGTCTCTTATGTTTGGGAATTGAATCTGCTTCACAGGAAGGACTATTCTTCCGTCTTTTGTTCCAAAATAACTCATGTCATCTTAATACCCGTTTGGCCATAGATATTATTTACTATATTGACCATTTTCTCTATGAAATATGTGTCGATAAAAGAAACAAAAAAAAAATTCATCGATAAAAATGGTTAACTATCTTACAGGGCCAACAATTGAGCTTCCCACCTTCAGCAGCAGCAGCGACCTGACCTAAGATTTTATCTAAGTGGGTTCAATCAATAAATAGAAAACGATTACTAATAGTGTAAGCAAAGTCGAACACAACAAAAAAAATTTTCGTTGCTATTTTAGTTGTTTTTTTTCGTTAATAATATAATAAATAGGATTTTTTTTCTTAAAAAAAAAAACACTCGGCTTTTTTTTCTTCTTAATTTAATGAGGTTGGGAAAGTTTTCAAAAACTTGCAAAAGAACCTATTTACATTTTAAAAACTAAAATTAAAGTAAACTAACAAACTATATATATTTTCAACTAAAATAGTTGCATATTTTAGCTAAAAACTATGAAAAAGAGTACCAAAATTCAATTAATAAAATAGTTAATTTTGTTTGAAGTAAAATAAATTTTAGATTTTTATTGAATTTGAGTAAAAAAGGAAAAAAATATATATACAAGTTGACATAGAAAAAGAGAAAGAAAATGTAGATGACAAAATTTACTAATTACTAGCATTTTACTGGCATATCTAATATGATTGGCCATTTTTTTTTTTTAATATTTTCGGTACTGAGCAAAATTTGGTCTGCCATATGATATCCATACCGAGTAAAAAAGGGTATATTAGCAACGAGTAAAAGCAGCTAAGGGGATTCGAACTCGCGCGCAACGTAAGAATTTGAACCGATAAGACCGTTGCGCTGCAGCCATGCTGTGTTTCATGTGGGTTCAATTAAATATATATACTCAATATAATAATAATTTTACTTGCATAAATAGTAAATTTTCGCATGAAGTGAGTTTAGCAGTGGGGAACACGTCACTTACTTCTGAAACTGAAACAGGACTGCTGACTAATGGAGCGATGTTTTTTAAAGTAAACTTCTGGAATTGGGTGTTTTATAGAGTCCATCTTTCACACTTTGAATTGGTTAAAACGAAAAAAAGACTGCAGTGAAAATAAATCAATTATGTCTAAAACTGAAAAAGAGAACGACTGCAGTCAAAAAATGCCAAAGGTTGAACGCGCGACCTTAGGGGACTTTCATAACCCCTCAACCGCTAGACTAACTACTGAACTTGTGTCAATAAGCTTAAACAATGGTATATAGCCCTAACAAATCAAAATTTGAACTATCTATTCAGTGTAATTTTCCGGCGAAGGGGTGTCGCTCGACACCCCTCTGACAAAGGTAGCTCCGTTCCTGGCCCTGCCTACTCATCTTTAACTGGATTATTTATACTCAACTACATGATGAAAGTCCCCTCGGCCAATCGTCACTCGACAACTCAAAGCTGACCGGTACAACTCGCGTTCTTGCCTACTTATTTTTCACAGGCCTATTTGTACCCAACTACAATCTCTTTCCTTATAAAAGAAAAAAAAGCCCCTCGGTCAATCGACACCCCTCGGACAAAGGTAGCTCCGTCCCTGGCCCTGTTTACTTATCTTTAACTGGATTATTTGTACCCAATTACATGATGGACGTCCCCTCGGTCAATCGTCACTCGACATCTCAAAGATGACCGGTACAATCCGCGTGCTTGCCTACTCGTCTTTCACAGGCCTAGTTGTACCCAACTACAATCTGTTCCCTTATAAAAGAAAAAAAGTGCCCCTAGACCAATCCTTAATCAACAACAATCAACCTTAGTCCATTTTCTTGAAAATTCTATGAAATCACATACCTTAGTTCACCACAATTCACTTCTCCATTAATCTTGTCATATTTGTCATTTGAAATCTGAATTTTTTACTAGTTACCAAACTCGAAACCACCATGGAGCTTATCACAATACTTGACCCAAATGTCTGTAGACTTTCTTCCCTAAGCATACTCAGTAGTTTACAACCCATCTGAAGAACACATGATAATATCCTCATTCTATGAATAAGACCCATAAAATCATGTCATTCAGAACCCAAGTCTGACTTCCTGAAGATGAACCCTTAACCTTCCAAATCTAAATAGATACCCTTATCCTTATTTTGAAAATGTCATACTCCATTTCTAATTACTTTTACCATTATAAATTGAAATTTGTTCAAATCTATTCGAGCATTGTTTTCAAAATACCATAAGTCTTTCCATACAAACTAAGCTAGTCACCCAAGTAGTAACAAATTGCAAATCGTGGACACATGAAAGCTTTCCTTAGCTACTAGAATCCTTTAACCAAAAATCCTTCCAAATTAGTCACATCACAAGTACAACCTACCGCAAAGCCTTCTCATCAAATCTACTAAGTAGTCTTGCTCATTCAATAAAATTGATCTTGTCGTCGATATTATACCTCAAAAGTCAGATGTACTGCTCATCCTATAAAATAATAAGTTACTACATGCACATCCTTATTAACATTCTTAGTCACTTTCACACAAGCACGCTAGCTGAAAACTTCCTTTGTCTGCAAGCTAATCATCCCAGTATCAATTCACTCTTTTTGTTCTCAATTAATATCACTAGGCCTCAATTAAAATTTCTGAAATGCACTTCACAACCTTAACTTGTTATTACTCACCATTGATCCACCACTTTAATTTTTCTTATAGACTAATACCTTACTTGATTATTCGTAGTAAAAACTAGTTGGCTCTTCGAATTTGAAAGCAATGCCAAACTCTATGATCTGAACAGGTGAAACAATTGATAGCTCCTCAAGTAATTGACTCTTACACCGGTTAACCAACATATCTATTTTCATCCATCCCTCATTCTACCTTTACTAGTATCAAATCACGAAAGCCCAATAGATCCACTACTTTGCTAAAACATAACATTCGAGAAGGTCATACCCAAATCACACAATACATTTCTATCCATCAAGTAACTATAAATACATTACACAAACCACTCAGTCTATAGTCTATAGTAATATGTACCCTTGCCTTCATCTCACACAATTAAGTACACATGACCCTTACTAAAGAAATATCCTTGCATAGTCCCATAAAATCCGATCATGAAAGAAACTTCTCCTTCTTAGCCTGAAACCGTTAAGCATCTCCCTTCAAGAACTCTCAATACTTGGTCTTTATTCATTCTTCATATCACTCCATACATAATCAATTTACCATTTCATAAAGAGAAAATACATAAATTTCCCCTCAAACTTGTTAGCCAAACTCACTTTAGCACTTTAACTATAGGTGCATTTAAATATCCCCTTATTCTAATATGAATGAATTAAGTATACTCCTAAAGAATGACATGATAAGAGAGTGAGTGCACTCTCCTAAAAGTGTGTGGGTAGAGGCAAAAAAATTTAAATTGACAAAATCTTACACATGGCATTTTTTGATTCGCCAATATATAACTAGTATTTTTACTATTCTTTTCTTGATATATTTAATTTTTTAATTATGTAATTTTTTTTATTTTGAGATACATGAAATTTATGGGTTCCACTTTTCTTTTAATTTTTCTTTTCTTTTTATTTGATTGTCTTCTCCATTGTAGCCCACCGTTGTACCTTCCTTTGGTTGTCTTCTCCATCGAAGCCAACTATTGTACCTTTCTTCTTCCATTTTCATCCCCTACCCAATCCTATCATTTTCATTCCACCAACCCTTAGGCGATTCACTAAACTATTCCTAAAGTTCTCCATTATCATTGTCCATTGATTTTACAAAACCCGACATCAACACCATCATCGCAGTATCAAAATCATAACACCCACCGCCAATAGAAGTATTGCCATCAACTCCACAACACCATTGTGAAGACAATATTTAGTAGCTATAAATTTTTTATTAAAGCTTTTGCAACTTCAACCTCATTAATTAAATTTTTTGATAACCACTTTTTTCTTGGCAGCTCAAATGGAGAATAAAGGCTATGATAAGAAAGCTGATAGACTCCATCTTTTTGCATCACAAATAATCGATAATCAAAAAATTGGTCCCTCAAAATTTAATAAAAATTTATATTTAAGACGATAAGTGTGAAGCTTTTACTTTTGGTATACACACAAACTTTGTTGATAAAAGGTGTAGAGCTTGGAGCAATTTTTGGCTGCCATATTGAAAGCAATTAGCTTTAATTTTTCGGCTGTCATTGTTGAAAGAAATTAGATTCAATTTGGGACCATGGATAATGGAGCTCTTTGTTAAAGAAGATGGGCCCACATTATTTTAAGAACTAATTAATTAGTATATATATATAAGTTTAGAAAAAGGCATTTAAAAAAAAGAAAATTGGTGAATAAGCAAAAAAATAATAAAAAGGAATAAAAGATTAATATTGTGGGGCTTACATTTCTATGACATGACGAATCAAAACGCGCGTATTTCAACAACATTCTACCTTAACCTGGTTTGAGCTATGAAGGATTGAATTTAATTCAATTTAAAGTTGTTAAGGTGGGTAAATAAATGTCAGTGGAGTTAAAGGTCTAAAGTAAGTTTGTTGAACAAGTTTAGGGGTGATTTTATATCTTTTCTCTTTCATAAACCCTAGTCAAATGCAAATATAACATACCTCATGAATTTAGCCAAGTAAACACATATCCCACTGTGGCCATTGTATCATAAAACTCAAACCATTCAAACCACTTCGTAAGATAGAAAATATACCTTCATATGAATCCCAAAAGTATTCATACCACCTCAAACCTTGTTAAACAAAATCTTTTCTCATACTTAGAAACCTGCCCTTTTACCCGATCCACTGATTCTTTATAACTATAATCATTCCTTAAAGTATTAGTATATGTACATATCCCATCACTGAAGTAATTAATTTTTGTTGATACATTCATGACATAAGACTAGTCAAAATTATTATCTTTGTTGAAGTATCTTCATTCTCATCATACACTGAGCAACCTATTCATATTATTACAAATTTTTTTAATCGAAGTCTTCAAAGTTACCTTGCTTATTACTTAGTTATTTTTTTGATCGAACCATTTTCAATTGTTAACACTATTTCTGATGTCATCTATGTCCCATATTTACTATTTCCACTGCTGAACAACTAACTATAGAAGATAAGATAATCATATAGTTCTTTAACCCCAAAATGCATAATTTAAACCATAACCTTACTCAATCTATCATCGAATCATAGATACAGTCTAAATCTGGATACACATATTTCTCATCAATCTACCCCTTCCTTCTCAGTACCTGGTCATACACCAAACCATACGATGTTACCCCCAATTATAAGCGTGCAAATCAAGAATATGTCCTCACTACAAGTGAGAGAATGGAATGAGGATATTTTGAGAGTTAGACCTGACCAAGAATGCATAATAAGGAATCAAGAAAAAGAATTTTCCTAAAGTCTTGTAGCTTCTCAAAGATAGATAGCAGATGTCTCCACAACAGTCCACAAGGCTCTATTAGTCTTGGCTTGTACTTGTGAGATCAATGAACCTGGGGCTCAGATACCAACTTGTCAAGATTCAAAATTGAGACCGTGATGACACCTATCCTACCCTCCACGATAGGTAAGTCTAATTCCATCCCGACATGGATACTTAGTTAAATTAATAGCAGAAGAAGTAACATAACTAAAAACCCAAAATAAAATATAAACGATCTGAATAATGAAACACAAAATCTGACAACATTCTCAAGTCTGAAAGTCAAAGTACAAGTCTCTAATTCATCAAAAAGTACAAAGAAAGGTTAAACCATGTCTAAGTATGAAAAACCAGGATAAGATAGAGAATCTGAGTATATCTGGCACCAACAACTACTACCTCAGAATTTTCAAGAAAAATCACCAACACTGCACTATTTAATGATCAGGGACCACCAGCCCAGTACCTACATGTAAGGTGCAGAAAAAAAGTAAGGGTGAGTATATAACCACTTGTACTCAGCAACATTTTCAACCGTCCCTGATCCAAAGCGGTGATGAGAAACACCAAAATCACCCATCCAACACAATTAAATAACCTGCACTCAGGAAACCCAGCCTAGTCTAATAGTTATATCACAACAATAAGAGTAATCAACACCAACTCTAAAAACCAGTGTAACATCAATCAATCAAATACAGTATTAAAACACAACAAATCAATCATACAAAATTATAAGATGATGCAATGTGATGCAATAAATGACAATATACATCCGCTGTTCTGTCTGGCTAGTTGGAATCTATGAGAACTCACGAGGTCCATATACCAACCCAAAATAATTTCCCGCCGGGCATGCAAATCAATGAATCCGTCCGGAACCATTTTCCACCAGGCCACATGTAACAATTTTTCATCGGGCAAGTAAAAATCAGTAAAATCCTCCCCGATCACTTTTTCATCGGGCATGCAAGTTATAAATCAATAATGTCTATCCAGAACACTTTTCTATTAGGCATGCAATTTATAAATCAATAAAATCCACCAGGAACACTTTCTCATCAGGAATGCAAACATTTCAAATCAACCTTTCTCAAAATATCAATTTCACGACGCTATGATATGTATATGAGTGAGTATGCATGAATCATGATAATAAGAGACAACTTAATATCTCAGATCCAGGCTCACAAGGCATACTCAACTCAACAATACTGACTACAAGCCCACAATTCAACAATCTAGCTCAATTAGCTCAAATCTCATTCATAACAGGTTATACCATCAATATCAACGACTCCCAAGTCCAAAATCACCACCAAACCACTTTAGACAAGATAATACAATAATGAAGAATAAAGAATTATCCTAACAAGTCATTAAATTCTATTTTTAGCCATTTACAATACACCAGTACCCACATAGATGCTCGTCACCTCATTTATACGTGACCCCCATTCCCATTACTCCCAATTCAAGCAATATACATTCAACCACTTCGAAAAAGAATCAAAGAAAGTCTCCACTTGCCTTAAGGAAGCCCAACGAATCAAACCAAAGCTTCACCCTTATGAATTACCTCCGAACGAGCCCAATTTATTCAAATATGAGTTCTACATGAGAAAATAAAACTAAGGACACCTATATTGCTATACTTTGAATCCAAGCCCAAAAAGTCAACCCTGAGCCCATAAGGGCAAAACTAGAGTTTTATTGAAAAATTACGTTATCCATATCTTAAGGAGTTCAAATATGAACTCTCATAAAAAACGGAGTTAAAATCGATCTTGAAATCATCAAAATATCATTTCTCAACTTTACAGTGAAAACTCCAAATTTTAATGTTCAAACGCAATTTAAAACGACAAAGTTTGGTAAATTTATGCCAAAACCAGTTTAATCATATTACAAGGACCTTAATTTTCAAAAATTAATGCAAACACATCATAAATCTATATCTATATCTATATATTATTAAAAGGAAAGGATACAGCCTCCTCATTAAGCCAAGTGGCAGCATATGAATTAGCCATTTGGCATATTAATTATCATTTAATTTAAACTAATGTTTCACGGTTTTTGAAATTAAATGGTTACAACTTATCTACTACTAACATATTTGTAGGACTTTTCAAATTTAAAACTGCCTTTTTTATCTCATGCACATAACCTAATGCATCATAATCTCATTCTCCCATCAATTTTTAGCTTTAGAAATTTTGGCAGATTAGCCAAGGATTTTGTTCTCTCTATTGATAATCATTTTTGCACAAAAAGGTTAGATCTTTACTCCTTCAAATTATTATTATATTATATTTTCTTTCTTTAATTCGATGTTTATTTATTGCCAATAGCCAAAGATTCATGCTTTATCAATCGATTCTTTTTTTTTTTTTTTTTTTTTTTTTTTTTGGGATATGTTGTTCTAAAATCAACATAATTGTAGAAGTCACTTTCTAATAATTGGCATTTCGATCTGTTATTAAGTATAGGTACATTTTGTCCTATATATTTTGTATCTTTTACTGAAGATTTTGTTGATGGATTATTCTAAAAGTAGCAGAATTACACCCTTAGAACATGGCAACACTAAAGACGTCGACGATAGAGAATATGGTACCGTATTGATCTATAGGCAGGGGCGGCTCAATATACCTGGTGGACTAAAGAGAAAATTCAAAATGAGGTCTTAATTTATTTTCTCGTGAAAAAAAATAATTATATATATATTATTTGAAATCTATTTTTAGAAGTTCTTGAGATGCAAAATTATGAATAAAATTATTTTAAAATGGTCTTCTCAAAATAATTCCTTTTCAATTGATAATATACTTAATTCATTTAATTTCTCTTGAGACGTTGATTTTAAGTAAGATTTTATCAATTTTAATTTTAAAAACTTCGTTCTGCTTAGGATTGTTATATGAACTCTATAGGCAATATATGCATTTGAAAAATAAAATCTTTTTATCTTATTAAAATATTTCTTACCTTTTTACTCCCTCCGTCCCGCTTTAGTAGTTATTTTAATTCTTTTCACGTTCATTAAGCAAAATACTAAATACAAGGTATAGTATACTAAGTTACTCATATTTATTAATGTTTTTTAAAAACATTGAGCAGTATTAAAAAGAAATTTTCTTTGATGTTAAAGATAAAGTTGGAAACAATTGTTAATTTAGTCTTGAATTCTTAAAGTGATAATTTTTTTGAGCTAAAACAACATTAAAATAGGACAGAAAAAATATTAAAAAGCACTCAATATTTTCTAATGAAAAAAATCTACAGAACTATAAACCTATACTTACTAAAAATAGGCCCCCCAATTTTTGGGGGCCTAAAGCCTTGGCTTCAGTGGCTTCATGCTGAAGCCGGCCTTGTCTATAGGATGATCATGTGGATATATCAAGCTGAAAAAATACAACATATTTCAAGCCAATTATACAGCAACAATAGAGCAATTGCTAAAAAAGGTCTTGGCTTGGCGGCGTTGCAAATGAACAGAATTGTTACTTCACAAAAATATGAAGAAGTTATGAATTTATACAAAGAGTGGGCTGAAAATCATATGCTATTTAATAAAAAAATAATTTATTTTGCTAATAGATTGGCAATTCAATTAGTAGTTCTCCAAAGATTAATGTTTATAGTTGGGATTTTGGTTGGATCAAATCAGCGTCTATGGAGAATGATGCAGAATTCACGAAGTTTGTTACCGATAAATTTCATGGATCGTCACTCAAATTTTTAAATACATAAGTCTAAAAATCACTTAATTTTACCTAAGCATCATAAAAATCATTGAACTATTTTGTTGATAATAACAAAGTAACTCAACTTTGTCAAATTATCGGTCATGGGTAGTATACTGTGAGGAAACATAAGGACATTTAAAAATTAGTATTTCGTAACTTTCGTATTTTGATAACTGACCCAATTATCATGAGAGATCACTTTTAAAATATTTTATTATTTGAAAAAAAATCACTGTATAGAAACTTAAACTATAATATCTCATGTGAGGCTATGAACGATATATTCATATCTTTGAAAATAATGCAATTACCTACTTGATTGTTATGTATTTCAAGCAGTTCAGGATGACCAACAAATTAAACCAAAAGTAAAAGGAAAAGAAATATTTGAGGGTTTGGATTCAAATTAATAACTGGATTTATAAAAATATCTATCTATCTATCTATCTATCTATCTATCTATCTCTCTCTCTCTATATATATATAAAAGCAAAAGTAGAAGCATCAGAAGAAGCCAAGTGACAACATAAGAATAAACCACTTGGCAGTTTTAAGACAAAGGATAATAATATGGGATAATTACACAAAAGTACAACTAGCAAATATATTTTATATTTAAGTAGCCAAAAATATACTTTACACTTTATAGCCCAAAATCTGATTTGGCCATTCATTGTAAACTAACTTTTTTTTCTAGTTATATAGGGAGCAACACTTCTCATACCAAATTCCCAGCTTCTTCTTCACGATTTTCACTTCAATTCTTTCCCAAAAAACTTCAAACAAATTGGTGAAAAATTCAGCATTGTTTTGAGTTTTTTTTACAATTTGAGGTTTCAATATTTTCATAAATAAACTATGTTTTGAGTGGGTATAGTTATAAGAGATCGGTTATGTATTGAGGAGCCCAAATCTGAAATTTTGGATGATTTGGTGTAGTTTTGAGGTGTTTTTGAATGAATTTGATGCTTGAATTCGAGAAAGAAAACACCGTCTGTTTTTTGGTACAACAGTGTATATATTTGTATACTGTATTATATATTGTTGTATATACAATACAGTCTTTTTGTTTCGAAGATTTTCTTGTTGAACCTAAAATGAAAAACTTTTGATTTCATAACTTTGGGGGTTTCAAATCTCAACTTTATGAATCAAAATTATGAAAAATGAAATAGTTATTCTTGGAAATTGAGCAAAAAGAAGGTGGAATAACATACCCAATGATTATACGAGAAAAGACACATCGATAATTTCCTCAATCGGAGCTTCCTAGCTCCCAAAATGTCAAAAATACTAAAATTAACGATCTGTCGTTTAAATCATCGTCCAGGTGATTTTTTTTCTTCGCGTTTGTGGGACTTCCACCTCGTTTATGAAGAGAAATTTTTTGCATTGACCGGTCAAGAAAAACTTCGTTCTTCGCATTCGCGAACGCGAAGAAGAATCTTCACACAAAAAAATCAGCAACTGCTACCACACCAAAATAGTCATATCTCCCTCATACGGACTCTAAATACGTCGATTCTTCTTGCGTTGATTCCAAAATTTGGATATGGATCTAATGGAATCATCGAAACATCCAAAATAGACTATTTGATTCAGGTGATACTATTAAAACCCAACTACGAGAAACTCCAAACTCTGAACAAGTACCCAAAACTCATCCGAGACCTCCTGAACACAAACCAATAGTGCAAACCACTTGTAAAACATATTTCAGACCTGATTGAATCACTAAAATACCCAAATAAGATCAACTTAACCGAATGTTGAACGGATTCAACTCTTAATTTAGAAATCTTCAAATTTCCAAATAACCGATCAAAACTCATCCAATAGCCTCGGGAACTGAACCAAACCTTCAGTAGACTAAATATCACCCTCCAAACCTAGTGAAATCATCAAAACTTAAAAAATTACCTTTCTAACTCTTAAACGTTGACTTTGGTCAACTCTCTTAAATTTCCAACTTCAAAACTCAAAAACTCTTCCAAAAGTCATCTGAATGCCTTAAGACTCGAACCAATAGTCCTACTAATCTAAAAATCACGTTTCGAAATTGATTGCGCTGATGGAATTTCGATACGAGCTCAACTTCTATGCATGTTGACTAAAGTCAACTATATCAACTTTCTAACCTTAAAAAAAAACCTCACATAATATTCAACCAACCACCTCGGGAACCATGTCACCCATTCTCACATACCACAAATATCATAAGACAACTATGAGAAAGGGTAAAATTATTAAAATGCATAAAAACTAAAAAAAATCACAATGAGGGTAAAATTTTTCTTTAATTTTATTTATTTATGGTACTAATGTATACATGACATGAAAAATTAATTTAATTTCTCATATCAATTTTTTTTAATGATAGATCTAGTTGAGTGATTTTATAAAAGAAAGGTCATAAATTGAGTGATTTTATTGATAAAAAATAAAGTTCAATAACTTTGCTAAATAAATTTCGCTAGTTGAGTGACATTTTTTTTTTTAAAGTTATTTACTCTGATTTTGGTTGACCAATTTAGTTTTGATTAGTTTCATTTAGAGTTTATCAATTACTAACTTAACATATTTATACAAGGTATAATCGGTGATAAGTTAGGAAAACAAAGTTATCTTAATTAGTAAATATTTTTATTGTAATTATTGATGAACCTAATTAATGTTTACAACAACTAAGGGAATTTTAGTAAATTTAATAATCATTGTTATACAATCAAACTAAACAAAAAAAATATTGATTAAAAAACAACAAACAAATCAATTGTCACGACCCAACTTATCGGATCGCGAGGGCACCTACTCTAATGTACCTAGATAGAAGAACCCCTTACCACCCAATTCAAAATATTGCGGAAATCATCAGGTAAAACAATGAACCTTTATTTATTTCAACGGCTTACATAACTTTAATGACAAATGAATAGTTACCCCAAGGACCTAGTCTAAACAGGTAAGAGAGCTACTAAAAAAGGTTACAACTTTACACATGACCCAACTTCTACCGTAGGAACAAAGATAAAAGCTGTTGGAGATCTTTACCGCATAAAGCATGAAACACTTACTGATCCTGCAACCAGACTATACTTCTAAAAGTGTATAGCAAGAGTAGTATCAATACACACAACACGTACTGGTAAGTATCATCGATCGATCCGAATTAAATCATATAAATATCTGAAAAGAAATATGCAACTTGAAATTCAATAACCAAAACACTTTCGTTATAAAAATTCCTTAACACCTTTGGCTTTTACCAGCCTTACCATTTAGAACAACCTTTCCTTATCATACTCAGCCTTAACCACCATCTGTCTACTATGTCATCAAGTCAGACCCCCTTATATTACTACCTATGGGTTTTACAATACTCAACCCTTAAGGTTTTCCGCCTTTAACAATCCGAACCTTTTTAGATTTTACTAATTACTTAGCCTTGTTCCCCTAATTCGGTTATACATTAGCACTCTAGCATCTTTGAAATTCCCTTAAGGCTATGCGAATTATATAACAAACAGTAACATCCCGCCTTCCCAGCCTCATCAACAATAACCAATAGATTAAGGACATAACCATACCATAAGCACCTTATTGAGCACCCTTCAAGTAACCGTATCAATATAAAGAGGTAGCCATAATTTAGTGAAAGAGAGCAACCCTGACCATATATTACGTGTTAATACCTCAAATATGTTATACTTAGCCTTTTTTAAGTAACTTTACAAGTTAAGTCAATTTCAAGTCAAGAGACACAAGTCAAGTAGATAGAATGACCAAGTCAACAACCCATGAATCTAACGATAATCAAATCAACAATCCATGACTCTAACAATATCCAAGTCAACAATCTATGACTCTAACAATATCCAGGTGAATAATCCATGATTCTAACAATATCCAAGTCAACAATCCATGACTCTAACAATATCCAAGTTAATAATCCATGACTCTAACAATATCAAAGTCAACAATCCATGACTCTAACAATATCCAAGTCAACAATCCATGACTCTAACAATATCCAAGTCAACAATCCATGACTCTAACAATAACCAAGTCAACAATCCATGACTCTAACAATATCCAAGTCAAAAATCCATAACTCTAACAATATCCAAGTCAACAATTCAAGCCCGATTTACTCAGAAAACCAAATATAGCAAGTCAACATGTAAGCCTGGTTTACTCAGGAAACCAAATATAACAAGTCAACATATAAACTCATTTTACTTAAGAAACCAAAATATAACAACTCAACATATAAGCTCGATTTACTCAAGAAACCAATATAACAACTAATCCTGTGAAGATATCTAAATACCGGTATATCCCATAATAATAAGTATAAATTTCGTGAAAATATCCAAATACTGGTACATCCCATAGTTATAAGTATAAATCCCGTGAAGATGTCCAAATACTGATACATCCCACAATAATAAGTATAATTCCCATGAAGATGTCCAAATACCGATACATCCCACAATAATAAGTGTAAATTCCGTGAAGATGTCCAAATACCGGTACATCCCACAATAAGCAACATATATCACAAAATTACAATCACAATGAGAATAAACAACTACACTTGTTTAATCAACAAGTCTTTAATATAACCTCATTAAATGTGATTAACATTTAGGATATCATTCAACAATTTACTCTGTAGAACAAGCATTACAAAAAGGAGACAACACTCCAAACGCTTGGTCAAACCCAAGTTAATCATTTCATGTAAGCAATAATTATTCTTTAACAACTAAAATCACAAGTATGCCCGAAGGATAGCCAACAACTCATAATTCAGGCTTTATAAAATTATATTCATCAATTACAGCATGTCCAAAGACTAATTCATGGCTTATTCAAGCAAGCAATACCAAGCCATATTCATTAGATTCAAGTATTTATTTTAGGAGCACATAATCAACCCAACCGTTCACCCTGACCTTGATACTTTACCAATTCCCCATTCCTCTGATTACCACCATAGATTTTTTGGAATCCACCAACACTAACCATCTCTAATTTAAGGCTTTACTAGGTTTAACCCAATTTCTGGGTACAACACCATTTGTAATCATGCAAGGATGAACAACACCAAGGTAACATATAAATTAATGGCAATTTCAATATCACAAAATTAACAACAAATTCCCATCCAATTAACTAGGTTTTTCATCCATTTTATCCATCACAACACCATGCCCGAAGGTCTAAGCATGAAATCTTCCATCAATATACATCATGCTTATGCTTTCTAACCCACATCTAAACTACTCAATTAAACCTAACCTACTTGGACACCAAGCAACTGCTACAGAGGCATGAATGTGAGCTTTTGACTCCGTGAAGGCAAATTTTGCCGTGAAATCCCCAAGAAACCGACGGGTTTTACCCCATTCAAGCATAATTCTCCTTCTTCATGGCGTCATGGCTAGGAGGCAACCCTAGAGGGGTTTTTAGATGCCTCCTTCATCCTTTTTATAACTGAAAGGGAGAAGAGAAAAATTAAAATATTGGGGAGGTTTCTGGTCCCGTTATTCCACTATAGCAGCCTGCCGGCTGCTATGGCAACACTGCTATAGTGAGAAAATTCCCGTTATAGCGAAATGACGTCAGCTCGACTAAAATTTCAATTTCTAAATTTTTTAGCTATGTCGTCCCATACTAATTTGAAACCGAATTTAAAAAATTCCCATACTCTGTGCCCATGGACTAGGTGCCTTTTAATAATGACGAACGGGTCGTTACAACAGATACCAATTTATTCATTATGATGTAACACCCCGTAAATTTTTAACCAAATGCGACTAAGTGACGGAACTAATTGAACGTGCAATAAAGGGTATATTATGTATGAAAAGTGTTGGAATTTATTTATCTTGGCTAATGGGCTCAAAATTGGCCCAAAAATTAACAAGAAGACATGACCCAAAAAGGGAAAAATGACCCATTCATCTTTGACTTCTTAAACTTGTTATTAATGACCAAGTGTGTGGCTAAGAGGGACCCTTAAAAGACTATAAAAGGCTCCAAAAATGATATTTTAATCATACACAACACCTTGCAGATTCTTGTAATTTCTAGACATTTCTAAGAGACCAAAAGAACTTATTTCAAACCCTAAGGCAACCAACTTGTTTGGACAAGATCATCCACTTGCAAGCCTTGGTAAGTTTACCCTTGTATATTAATGTAATAAATGCATGATATATGGTTGGAAACATGTTGGTTATGGTTAAAAGGCATAGGGCAGTCCACTTTTTTTAAGTGGCAGTCCACTTTTGCTTTCGGCTAAAGGATTTGCCTTTTTGTAGTTTAAACTTGAAAAGGGGTTTAAGGACTTGAAGGAATTGAATTATATGGACTAAATTTCAGTATATTTAAAGTGTGGCGCTGTCCCTAATTCGTTACTTTTGTGTATGGCTTGATGGAAATGTTTTTACGCAATTGTGCATGGAACGTTTGGCGTAGTGAAAAGAGAATATTTTCTTGTTATGTTAAAGTGAATTCTAAAATTGTGTGGGCTGTTTTTGGTATATTGTTGTGAAAGGTATTTAGGTGAATTGATGGGATAAATATGTGGAGTTGTAGTGAGGCGGAAATATAAAGTAGAAACTTGGTGTAAAATCCTATCGGTTTGTGATGTCTATGGTGATGTGTGGACTGTTTTGGTGGTGTGTGGACTGATTTGGTGTTGTTGTTTTGCTAAAGCAGTAAGTTATAGTGTAATGTGGTGGAATAATTTTATTTGGTAGTATAATGAAGGGGGGAGTGATGGACCATGTGTTTTGGAGGTTGGACGATTTTTACTTTCCGTTAAGCACCTACTTACCGTCTTGTGAACTTGTAATGTAGTTAGTGGTTAATGTGAGATCCGTTATGTTCTTGTGTAGAGTAACATGTAATGAAATGGCTGGATTGTTGTGTTCACAAATAGGATTGTGTATCCATATTGAAAAGTTAAGGTATGTAAGGTTACTTTTTCCGCATTCTTCTGCAGTATCTATTATTCACATTGTCCTATCACTTGTCCTACCCCAAAGAGTTGTACAGTATCTAGATGATTTAGAGTACCTTATTTCAGTTAGTAGTACTTGTTATTTACTTATCTCTCATTCATTGAACATTGTTCCAAAGTCCAATAAAGTCTTGTTCTAAAGTCCCAAAAATGTTACAACATACAATATATCACTCTTATCGTTAAAGAATGAAGTAATGCATAATTAGTTATATCCATGGGGTGCAATGAACACCTGCATGATGACTATTCCCTGAATTACGAGATGTATCCATGGGGTGGAAGGAACACCTGCATGATCTATCCATGGGGTGCAATGAACACCTGCATGATGTCTATTCCCAATATCACGGGTTATATCCATGGGGTGAAAGGAACACCTTCATGATGATGTTATTTTTCCCACTGATCAGTTGGGCTCGGGCATTATATGATTGATGATTGAAGACGTACAATAAAGTAAAGTATATTACAGTAAAGTAAAGAAAACAATGTACATGGTTCCATACATACCTTACAGTGATTTATCTATATTGTTTACTCACTTGTACTTGATTCCACTAAAGTTCCTATATTACATACAGTTACTTACAACCTTACATACTCAGTACATTCTTCGTACTGACGTCCCTTTGGGGACTTACCTTACTTGCTGCAGGCACAGATACTAGTAGACCCCCACAGTAGACGTTGGATTTTCTGCAAATTATTGGTGAGCTCCAGGTTGCCTCGGGACTTTCCGAGTCATATGTACATATTGGTTTTGGTTATGTATCTGATAGAGGATTTGTAGACGTTGTACAGTTAAAGAAAGAAATGTCTTATCATGTTGACGATATGGCCCTAACGGCCAAGTTTCACATATGTATATATGTATCATATGTTTTGCCATAACTTCCGCCATTGGTATCTTGCATCTATATGTGATAGTGATGATCATTGAGTGATATGTGTATGAATGTACAGGAATAAAGATTGGTTCTCTCGGGGCCTCAATGGCTTCGGGTGCCATGTTCACCTTAACGGGGTTTGAGGCGTGACAAAAGTGGTATTAAAATGGGTCGTCCTAGGGTGTCTACAAAGCCGTGTCTGAGTAGAGTCTTACTTATCGATGTGTTGTGCACCACATTTATAAGTAGGAGGATACAGGATATTTAGGAGTTGTTTCATTCCTTTATTTCTAGATCGTGCATTAGAGCCAAAGTTATAGGTGGAATCATTTCTGACTGTTGAAATTGTTTTTCTTATATTATAGTAAAATGCCGATGGCAAGAAGAGGATGAGGTAAAAGTAAGAGGATAGACAGAATTGCTGCAGAAGGAACTAGTAGAGCCCCGCCTGAACCAGTTAATCAAGGCGGCACTGAACAGGAGTTTGCATCACAGGCTTCTTCCACTCTTCCATTATCAGAAGAGTCAAGAGGAAGAGAAGTACCTGCAGAACCACCAGTAAATACTACTGACCAGGATTTAAAGAATGAAGTGCAAATGTTGACCCGAATAGTTGCTGCACAAGTTCAGGGACAAAGTTGTCCAACAACAAGTGATGATAGTGCAGCTAGGGCAGCTAGTCGACAGACACAGGATTTTCTGAAGTTAGATCCTCCCACATTCACTGGATCAGATCTGAATGAAGACCCGCAAGATTTTATAGATCAAATCCAAAAGGCTTTGGAGGTTATGCATATGTCTGGTATAGAAACGGTTGAGCTTGTGGCCTATAGATTGAAGGGCGAGGCTATACTATGGTATGAAGATTGGAAATGGTCGAGGGGCATTAATGCACTTCCAGCTAGTTGGGATGAATTTAAAATGGCATTCCTTGATCACTACCTCCCCTATGAGGTCCGAGAGGCTCGTGCGGACCAGTTCTTGAATCTGCGGCAGGGTAACATGAGCGTAAGAGAGTACAACCTTCGATTTAATTCTTTGGCCCGGTATGCACCGAATGTGGTAGCTACTATGACCGATAGAGTTCATCGGTATGTGGACAGACTAGAGCCATATTTGGTTCGAGATTGCACTATTGCTGCATTGAACAGGGATATGGACATAGCTAGAATACAGGCCTTTGCACAGAAAATGGAAGATCAGAGGCAACGGAGAAGAACACAAGGGTTTGAAGAAGGGCCGTCGAAGAGGGTTAGATCTACGGGACAGTCTATGGCGTCCCAAGTAGAGTTTAGGCCTCGGAGTTTTAATAGACCGCCTAGGCCATCATTTTCTTATTCCACGGTAGGCACTCAATCTCAATTTCGAGGGTTTAGAGGTAATCAAGTCGGGCAAAGTAGTGGGAGTCGTGGTTCACAAACGACAGGGTTTTCTCACCCGCTGTGTCAGCATTACAGACAATATCATTCAGGTGAATACCGGCTGGGGATGAATGTTTGTTACTGGTGTGGCATGACGGGGCACATGATGAGGTAATGTCCATGAAGAGGCTCGAGAAGCATGGTATAACCTGAGGGATCCACTGTGACATCATTATCATCGGTACCTTCCCTAGGTAGAGGGGTGCATCCTGTTGGTCATGGTAGAGGTGTTAGAGGAGCAGCTAGTTCCAGCGGAACTCAAAATTGCATCTATGCTCTAGCAGACTGTCAGAATTAGGAGGCCTCACCTAATGTTGTTACAGGTATATTGTCCATATTCTCACATAATGTATATGCCTTGATTGATCTGGGTTCTACATTATCATATGTTACTCCTTTGATTGCTGAAAAATTCAAAAGAACGCCAGAATTACTAGTTAAGTCAATTGAAGTAACGACACCGGTTGGTGAATCTATTATAGCAAAGAGAGTTTATCGTGATTGTATAGTTACCGTTTGTGGTTATGATACATTGGCCGATCTTGTTGAGCTAGACATGATAGATTTTGATGTTATAATGGGAATGGATTGGCTAGCTTCTTGTTATGCCACGGTAGATTGTCGAGCTAAGAGGGTACAATTTTATTTTCCACAAAAGAATGTTCTTGAATGGATAGGTAATGTGGGAGCACCGAGGGGCAAATTTATTTCCTATCTTATGGCTAGGAAAATGATGTCCAAGGGGTATATATGTCACTTAGTGAGAGTGCATGATACTAGAGCAAAACCACCAACTCCTCAATCAGTTCCGCTGGTAAATGAATTTCTTGATGTGTTTCCTGAGGATCTTCCAGGTTTACCTCCAGAACGGGAAATAGAGTTTGGCATTGATGTGATTCCAGACACTCAGCCTATTTCTATTCCTCCATACAGAATGGCTCCAGCAGAATTGTGAGAATTGAAGGAGCAATTGAAAGACTTACTGGACAAGGGATTTATACGGCCTAGTATACCTCCGTGGGGTGCACCGGTCTTATTTGTACAAAAGAAAGATGGCACATTGAGAATGTGTATTGACTAACGATAATTGAATAAAGTAACAATCAAGAAAAAATATCCCCTTCCCCGAATTGATGATTTATTTGATCAGTTACAGGGTGTTACATGTTTTTTAAAGATTAATTTGAGATCGGGTTATCATCAAGTAAGGGTTAGAGAACAAGACATACGCAAGACAGCTTTCCAAACACGGTATGGACATTATAAATTTTTAGTTATATCATTTGGGCTAACAAATGCACCAGCTGTTTTTATGGATTTGATGAATAGGGTGTTCAAGCCATTTTTAGACGTGTTCGTGACAGTATTTATAGATGATATTTTGGTTTACGTAAGATCACAGGAGGATCACGCTAATCATTTACGAAAAGTGTTGCAGATTCTTCGTGACCGTAAGTTATACACAAAGTTCTCTAAATGTGAGTTTTGGTTAAAATCTGTAGCATTCTTGGGTCATATTGTATCGGATGAAGGGATACAGGTTGATACCCAGAAGATAGAGGCGGTGAAGAATTGGCCAAGACCAACGACGCCTACAAAAATTCATAGTTTTCTTGGATTGACCGGGTATTAAAGACGATTTGTCGAAGGATTTTCTTCTATTTCGGCACCGTTGACAAAGTTAACCCACAAAACAACTAAATTCCAGTGGAATGAGGCATGCGAAAGGAGTTTCCAAGAGCTGAAGGATAAATTGACTTCTACACCTTTATTAGTACTTCCTGAGGGCACGAAAGGGTATGCAGTATATTGTGATGCTTCAAGAGTTGGCTTAGGATGTGTGTTGATGCAACACGGTAAAGTGATAGCCTATGCTTTAAGGCAACTGCGTCCATATGAGAAGAATTACCCTACACATGATCTTGAATTAGCAGCCGTGATTTTTGCTTTAAAGATATGGCGCCACTATCTGTATGGGGTTCACGTGGATATCTATACCGATCATAAAAGCTTGCAGTATATTCTCAAGCAGAAGGACCTCAATTTAAGACAGAGGAGATGGTTGGAATTATTGAAAAATTATGATATTGATATCTTATACCATTCAGGAAAGACAAATGTGGTAGTCGATGCGCTAAGCCGTAAAGCAAGTGGAAGCACAGATGGGCAGTTCGCGGGAAAGTAAGAGATGGCCAAGGATCTGCACCAACTAGCTAGCTTGGGGGTTCGCCTTCTAGAAACTCCGGATGAAGGAATTATGGTGCAGAATCATTACTTGTAGCTGAAGTGAAGGAGAAACAATATGTAGATCCTATTTTATTGTAGTTGAGAAAAAATGTACAACAGGGTCTGACAAAGGCCTTTGATCTTACACCAGAGGGAGTATTGCAGTGCCAAGGTAGATTGTGTGTACCAGATATAGATGAATTAAGGAAACGAATTATGACAGAGGCACACCATTCACAGTATTCAATTCATACGGGAGCAACCAAAATGTACCATGATCTGAAAGAGATGTACTGGTGGGGGAGCATGAAAAAGAACATTGCAGACTTTGTTGCTCATTTTCCAAATTACCAACAAGTCAAGGTAGAGCATCAGAAGCCTGGAGGTTATATGCAGTGTATTGATCTTCCGATTTGGAAATGGGACATGATTAATATGGATTTCGTTATAGGTTTACCTCACACACTTTGCAAATTTGATTCCATATGGGTGATTGTTGACAGACTTACCAAATCAGCACACTTTTTACCTGTCAAGACCACCTATACAGCTGAAGATTATGTGAGGTTGTATATCAAAGAGATAGTTCGGTTACATGGAATTCCCATATCTATTATATCCGACAGAGGGGCTCAATTTACTGCTAATTCTTGGAGGACTTTCCAGCAGAGTTTGGGAACTCAAGTGAATTTGAGTACAACTTTCCATCCCCAAACAGATGGGCAGGCAGAACGTACCATCCAAACACTTGAAGATATGCTGCGAGCATGCTTATTAGACTTTAAAGGAAATTGGGATGATCATTTACCTCTTGTTGAATTTGCCTACAATAATAGCTATCATTCGAGTATCAAGATGGCTCCTTATGAAGCGTTATATGGGAGAAAGTATAGATCACCTATCGGATGGTTTGAAGCAGGTGAAACTGCTTTATTTGGACCGGATCTAGTTCATCAATGTCACGCCCCAAATTCCAACGAGACGGACATGGCACCCAAAGCCGACAAGGCCCGGGAGAACCAATCTTCGTCCATAACAACCCATACGCACCACTCAAAAGTCATCACCACCACAATTAAATATAAGAAGCCAAAAGCAGAATTTATGACAAATATAAGAGAAATATGAGACTTGGCCTTTAGGGCCATCAAGACAAAACATACGTTCATTACATACCCTTCGTCTGACCCACAACATCTACAAAGCCTCTACAGATGCACAACCAAAACCAACCTAGAGTCGGGACACACCCCGCTCTATATATATATATACACAAGACCAAAACAAATATACATAGGAAACTCGAAAAGCCCCGAACCAACTGGAGCTCACCAAATGTCCGCAAAAGATCCGCAACCTACAACGGAGGTCTACTAGTGCCTGTGCCTGCAACAAGTAAGGTAAGTTCCCCCGAGGGGGGTCAGCACGAAAAATGTACTGCGTATGTAAGGCCACAATAAAACTGTAGCAATAAGTGAGAACACCAATGTATATCAAGGATAAGAGAATAGGCAATATCGATAAACCAACATTTCCATATGTGTGGAACCATGTACGTTACATTCTTTATTTCTTTTATCAATTATCTCAATATCAACAATAATCACATCATGCCCGGGACCAACTGATCAGTGGTAAATAACAATACTGGGATCGTCTCTAGCTAGGCTTATGCCCCTTTGAGCTACCACCCATAAATCAATAAAGCAGGTTCGGCCCTAGCTAGGTTTTCACCCCTTTGGGCTACCCCCTGTGTCCAATAATCAATCGGGATCGTCTCTAGCTAGGCTTTCGCCCCTTTGAGCTACCACCCGTACTCAACCATATACGCATTACTTTCATTCTTTAATTATGAAATTGAAACATTGTTGGTTATCGCATTATTGGAACTTTGGGACAATGTTCAATGTTCAAGAGACACATGAATAAATATATGTAGGCAACCAACTTTACATGAGACACTTTGGAACATTTCGGCATAGGTACAAGTACAATGGCAAAGGAAGCAATAGGTGTTGCAGAAAGATACGGACACGAATAACCTTACATACCTTAGCCTCTCAATAAGAATCCGCAATCCTAAGGAATATAATGATTCAGCCCCTTACTCTACAACACAAGCACATAACGGAGTTTACGTCAACATCTAACACCTTTCAAGTGTAAAAGACGACAAAAGGTACCTAATTGCCTATTACGTCATTTCCCCCTTTACAATAAAATTTCGGCATGACCATTCCAAAAATACTACAACATGCCATACATTGACCAATAGCATAACCAATAGCATTTCGCAACAAAGCTTCTTCTTTACACTTTCTCATTCACACCATATCACAAAGAATCCATTAAATCACCTTAATACACCCCATAGCACATATCGGCCAAAATCTCATAATTTCCATAATTTTCATTTATAGACAAGAACAAATTTAATGCCAAAAATAACACCATACATGTTCATATTTTGTTCATGCCATACTTTTTCATCAAAGGCACAAGGCCTAATTCAAGTTCAAATCACCAAGACAACACATCTCTTACCAAAGGCAAAAAGACACTATTCACCATCTTGCCAACACAACTATCATAATATACATAATCCCCCATGCATATAATATGTTAATCCATGAGGAGAAATACTTACCAAGGCTTGGAATATGTTGATCTTGTCCAAAGAGTCCCAAGGAATATTTTGCTTTAGGGTTTGAAAATGAAAAAATGTTGAGAGAAATATCTTAAAGGCATGGAAGTCTTGAATGATTTAAAAATCTGATTTTTGGGTGCTTTTTATGGACCTCAAGTCATCCTTAGCCACACTTGGCACTAAATGATATGTCCACTTAGCCAATTCTTGCAAGAATGGATCATTTGTCTTTGGGCCAAGTCTTTTAATCCCATTTTGGGCCTAATTTTTGGGCCCAATTACACATATCCATGTACCCATCAAATATCATGTATTATTCACCATATATCTCGTGTTTACATAATTCCATAATGTCACGATAATATTTTCTTACGAGATTCTCATTCGTCGCCTTGATCGCAAAAATTGGAATTCTAGCCGTCCATGGCTTACTTGAACATTTTTGGTAACTTCGTGTGTTTCATGGTTTGATCATGTGGAAGTGTATCGAGGTATTTGAAACCTTAACAACGCTAAAATATCTCCAAGGAACCAAAAGAAAACATCCAAGAATGGTCGTAGAATTACGTCGCAAAATGGGTCCGGAAAGGCCTACTCCTTGTTCCTTGCGCCACACCCCTGAAACAGGGGTAGTGGCGCAGAAATGGCAGCCTCTCTGAAGTTTGTGCTGAGATTTCAGCACTTTGCTGAAATTTCCGGCCACTTATCCAATGTTTACGTATCGTCCAATCCCTTATTAAACACTACAAAATACTTACTTAGTGATCTTAACCATCAAGTAAACATGAATTAAAGTCACCAAATGAGGTTAGAATATGTACGAGTCCTCACTCAAATGCTTCTACGAAATCACAACACACCTCCTACGACGATCGAATCGCACATGTTAAGTCCGATATCAAATGTTTCACCAATGACACTATAAAACACATATGCATGGCATCTCAACACCTATGTAGATATGATCCAAAGTATCAAGTGAGGTTATAAAAGTACGGGGTGTTACAATCAAGCTATGGAGAAAGTTAGGGTGATACAACAGCGACTACAGATGGCCCAAAGCCGCCATAAGTCATATGCTGATGTTAGAAGAAGAGGGCTTGAATTTACTATAGGTAATTGGGTATTTTTGAAGGTATCACCGATGAAAGGGGTGATGAGATTTGGAAAGAAAGGAAAACTAAGTCCACGTTACATAGGGATATATGAAATTATTTGAAGAGTTGGTCAAGTGGCGTATGAATTAGCATTACCCAAGGAGCTCTCCGCATTCCACCCAGTGTTTCATGTTTCGATGCTTCAAAAATGCATAGGAGATCCATCTCAAATTGCTCCCATCGAAGATGTGCAAGTTACGGAAGATCTTACATACGAAGAAGTGCCTATTGCTATTTTGGACAGACAAATTAAAAGGTTAAGGAATAAATATGTAGCTTCCGTCAAAGTGCTTTGGAGGAATCAACAAGTAGAAGAAGTTACATGGGAAGCTGAAGAAAGAATGAAGACGAAGTACCTGTATTTGTTTCAAACCGAAGAGGAGGTCCAGGATGCCGAATTGAAGTAATAACAAGTAAGTATATATAATCATTATAAGTATGCGATAAAATAAAAGATGTACTTAGACTTGCACTTGTCTAGATTGGTTAATGTTACCAACATTCGAGGACGAATGTTCTTAAGGGGGGAAGGATGTAACACCCCGTAAATTTTCGACCAAATGCGACTAAGTGACGGAACTAATTGAACGTGAAATAAAGGGTATATTATGTATGCAAAGTTTTGGACTTTATTTGTCTTGGTTAATGGGCTCAAAATTGGCCCAAAAATTAACAAGAAGACATGGCCCAAAAAGGGAAAAATGACCCATTCATCTTTGACTTCTTAAACTTGTTATTAATGACCAAGTGTGTGGCTAAGAGGGACCCTTAAAAGACTATAAAAGGCTCCAAAAATGATATTTTAATCATACACAACACCTTGCAAATTCTTGTAATTTCTAGACATTTCCAAGAGACCAAAAGAACTCATTTCAAACCCTAAGGCAACCAACTTGTTTGGACAAGATCATCCACTTGCAAGACTTGGTAAGTGTTTAAACTTGTATATTAATGTAATACATGCATGATATATGGTTGGAAACATGTTGGTTATGGTTAAAAGGCATAGGGCAGTCCACTTTTTTTAAGTGGCAGTCCACTTTTGCTTTCGGCTAAAGGATTTGCCTTTTTGCGGTTTAAACTTGAAAAGGGGTTTAAGGAATTGAACGAATTGAATTATATGGAATAAATTTCAGTATATTTAAAGTGTGGTGCTGTCCCTAATTCGTTACTTTTGTGTATGGCTTGATGGAAATGTTTTTACGCAATTGTGCATGGAACGTTTGGCGTAGTGAAAAGAGAATATTTTCTTGTTATGTTAAAGTGAATTCTAAAATTGTGTGGGCTGGTTTTGGTATATTGTTGTGAAAGGTATTTAGGTGAATTGATGGGATAAATATGTGGATTTGTAGTGAGGAGAAAATGTAAAGTAGAAACTTGGTGTAAAATCCTATCGGTTTGTGATGTCTATGGTGATGTGTGGACTGTTTTGGTGCTGTGTGGACTGATTTGGTGTTGTTGTTTTGCTAAAGCAGTAAGTTATAGTGTAATGTGTTGGAATAATTTTATTTGGTAGTATAATGAAGGGGGGAGTGATGCACCATGTGTTTTGGAGGTTGGACGGTTTTTACTTTCTGTTAAGCACCTACTTACCGTCTTGTGAACTTGTAATGTAGTTAGTGGTTAACGTGAGATCCATTATGTTCTTGTGTAGATTAACACATAATGAAAGAGCTGGATTGTTGTGTTCACAAATAGGATTGTGTATCCATATTGGAAAGTTAAGGTATGTAAGGTTACTTTTTCCGCATTCTTCTGCAGCATCTATTATTCACATTGTCCTATCACTTGTCCTACCCCAAAGAGTTGTACAGTATCTAAATGATTTAGAGTACCTTATTTCAGAGTTAGTAGTACTTGTTATTTACTTATCTCTCATTCATTGAACATTGTTCCAAAGTCCAATAAAGTCTTGTTCTAAAGTCCCAAAAATGTTACAACATACAATATATCACTCTTATCGTTAAAGAATGAAGTAATGCATAATTAGTTATATCCATGGGGTGCAATGAACACCTGCATGATGACTATTCCCCGAATTATGAGATGTATCCATGGGGTGTAAGGAACACTTGCATGATGTATCCATGGGGTGCAATGAACACCTGCATGATGTCTATTCCCAATATCACGGGATGTATCCATGGGGTGAAAGGAACACCTGCATGATGATGTTATTTTTCCCACTGATCAGTTGGGCTCAGGCATTATATGATTGATGATTGAAGACGTACAGTAAAGTAAAGTAAATTACAGTAAAGTAAAGAAAACAATGTACATGGTTCCATACATACCTTACAGTGATTTATCTATATTGTTTACTCACTTGTACTTGATTCCACTAAAGTTCCTATATTACATACAGTTACTTACAACCTTACATACTCAGTACATTCTTCATACTAACGTCCCTTTGGGGACTTACCTTATTTGCTGCAGGCACAGATACTAGTAGACCCCCACAGTAGACATTAGATTTTCTGCAAATTGTTGGTGAGCTCCAGGTTGCTTCGGGGATTTCTGTGTTATATGTACATATTTTTTGGTTATGTATCTGATAAAGGCTTGGTAGATGTTGTACATTTAATGGAAGAAATGTCTTATCATGTTGACGATATGGCCCTAACGACCAAGTTTCACATATGTATATATGTATCATATGTTTTGCCATAACTTCCGCCATTGGTATCTTGCATCTATACGTGATAGTTATGATCATTGAGTGACATGTGTATGAATGTACAGGAATAAAGATTGGTTCTCTCGGGGCCTCAATGGCTTCGGGTGCCATGTTCGCCCCAACGGGGTTTGAAGCGTGACAATTTTTCCCCGAATAAACACGCTAGGAAGAGTACGATACGAATCACACTTGGAACTTAACGCTTCCCCCTCACCAAAATAATAAAAATCCAAACCATACTTTATACTCTATCTCCCTATTGAGGCTTTGTATGATAAGAAGATGTAGAACCATGCATTTACGCATGAATTAGTTGTTTCTCTCACCATGATCTGAGAATGAAACCTTGAGAGTTCATGCCGAGATAACACCTAACCTTAGAGGAAAATTGAAAACTTACTACATTGAGCCCGCTATAGCGGTCCAATTCCTGCTATAGCGGGATAATTCCTACTATAGTGACACCATAGTAGCTAGTGGCCTGTCTCCCGCTATAGAGGGATAGGCGAGGCAAAAACTTGGGATTGTTTCCAGTTTTGCCATTTTTACCGCACAATACTCAGTTTTTTGACATCTCAAACTAACCCCTTTACGTTAAATGCTATATCCAGAGTTCTATTTATCTGAACTCCATTTCAAAAGTTTCAATGGGATACTATGCTCCTTATGTAACAACCCAAATTATTGTTACGCTGAAAGAGGGGGGTAAAATTCGCACTTAGTCTTTCCTTAGTCAAATTTTGAGAAATTCAGGGCTAGTCTAAGCTTGGATGATTTTTTAGGTATATTAGTAAAATAAAAGATGGTACTAATTTGATATTTGATAGTGATGTTTGATGTGATATTTGGATAGGCAACAAGTTTATGAAGCCGTAGCAACTTCGGCACCTGAAACAGAGTTATAGAACTCCGATTATAGCATTTATCATGGATGGGTTGGTTCATGATGTTATGATTCATGGTATGTGTTGTAAAGTGAAAAAAATTGAGGAGAGGTCCCGAGTTTCTACCTTGGACTGCTGCAGTAGAAAAAGTAATCGCCGCAGCGGTAATGGGAATCGGAGCGGCGACCTCTGTGTAAAAGGCGTGAACCGTTGCAGCGGTAATTATCCACTATAGCTATCCACTGCAGTGATAAATCACAGTAAAATTACAGTTTTTAAAAACTAGAAAATATTTTTATCCCCCACTTTTTCGAAAAATGCCAGGGAGCTCTGGTGAAGGCGATTTTCAGAGGGTTTTTAGAGTTTTTCATTTTTGGAGGTAAGCAATTACATTCTAGACTTGAATATAATTCATTTAACCTTAGAAAATCACTAAAAATGGATTAATGGTGGAAATTAGGGTTTAACCCTAATTCATGGAAATTGATAAAAAGTGGTGGGAATGTGTATAAATTCAGTATATAATGATCTAGGGTGTTAGAAAACATTAATAGGGGTGAAATTATGGTTGTTCATGCTAATTCAAGTAGAATCCATTTGGTTTAAGAGATAGAAAATCCTAAGATGATGAAATAGGGTGAAATTATGACTAAAATCAGTGGTTTTTGATCCCTAGTGGTTAAAAGAGGTAAAGTTATTGAAATGAGTACATATTCTTGTTGTTTTAGATCAAAAACAAATTGTACAAAAATGAAAGGGCAAAAGTGTGGCTTAAAGGTGACTTGAGCAAAGAATTGAGGTAGGTTATGGTTTTGTTGTAGCACTTAGACTTTCTTGGCTTTGTGCTTGTTTGTAAACTAAACATCTATGATTGCCTTCTAGCATGACTTGTGATTTAATGACTGCATTCCATTTCACTTGTATTGTAATGATATGTTGTGATGATGGGTCGGGTACCACGCCTGTACGGATATGTTATGTTGTGATGGGTGGAGTACCACGCTGGTACGGTTATGATATGATTGTGATAAAGGGTCGGGTACCATGCCGGTATGATATGATGTTGTTGATGATGAGGAGAAGAGTAACAGATGGTGCACACATCTTGCATACATGCGCTCATTCATATGCATTGAGTGCCTTTATAATGATTTCATGTGATGATGAGTTGTTGTTGAAAGTGACTAAGTGTAGAAGCTTGTGTGAATTTTTCCTTATATGATGCCTTTAATTATTGATGTCTTTGATTATGAGTTCTGTTATGATCACTTTTATACTTGTCTGGCTTGCTTACTTGTACATTGTTGAGTTAGTCAACCTATGATGCTTACCAGTACTTGTGGTTGTACTGATGCTACCTGTACTCTTCTTTTTGTTGAGTGCAAAACATCTTCCAGCGGCTAACGCGCAACCTCGGCTCTAGTTAGTAGTTCAGACTTGATTTGAGGGTGAGCACCCTGACCCAACAACCTTCGATCTTCTTGTTGAAGTTTACATTCTTTGTTTTGGGACTAATATGATTTCCTATTATTTATGTTTTGGATATTCTTGTCGGTTCAGACTTAGTTTATTCTTAGATGTTCTTGTATGGTGACTTTAGGTCCTAGGAATGTAATAAGTAGAGTTTTCCGCACTCTATTGTTGAATGTTGATGTTGGTTGATGAGTGGTCTGAATTTATTGAACAAACTTCCTTTTTACACTTGATTAAAACCTAGAAATTGATATACGTGAATATAAAAGTAACACTTGTGTTGGTAAGGGTGAGACTAGTATGGTTCTTCCGCCATAGATTATGGCGGGTACCAATCATGACCAGTTGGGTCGTAATAAAATATCATGATATCACCTTAATTTCATCAAACACTATACCTCAAGACACCAAATATCTCTAAACCACATAACACAGAATTTTAGTTGGAACCCACCCTAGCCTGAGATCTTATCCACTCTCATCCTAGGAAAAATTCTAACCGTGCACTTACACCCTAACCAATGCTATAACGAATATATCATAACCACTGGAAGAGCAACAACTACCAAGTATTATCATGATCAATGAGAGGGATATGAATATTCAAGAATACATCTAATAACCCTACTCCCTCAACCGACCCTACAAGTAAGGATCATCAATCATAATCAAACTAACTCATTGCCAAAAACCTAAGCAATTAATTTATACCTTTTTCATGTGACAATATTAGCCAATAATCATTCTTATAAAATAAGCATATGAGCAATGTCAAATAATAATCAGCCAATTAGAAGTCATTTTGTTAAATAATACATGGGTGACTATTTCTACCAATAGGCAGCCATAGTTTCACAATTACCAGGGAACTTGGTTCCCCATATTCTCACGATTTTCTCATCTACTACATATTATCATCATAATGCAAGTAGTTACTCAATCAACAATAAAAACCACCAAGTCAAATAAAGTCTGACGTTTAAATATGTATGTCACCTCAAACAGACAACAACGCCTATATCAGGCATTTAACTTACAGTTATGAATTACAACAAGAACCTTTTCATTACCACAAGTTCTGCTATTATGCAACAATAGCCCTTTTTTCCTTGGTTCTTAACCAAACACCGACTATTTTGAAACAAGACTTTCCACAGTCATATATCATTTTTCCCTTTCCATTTTATCAATGATAAGATCATGCCCAACATTTAGCATACAATTTTCCACTTAACGCCTCACTTATTGTATGACAACAAATAGTAACTCATTTTAAGTGAAAAATTAATTAATCGGACCACACGAAGATCCCAAATATATACCAAGTAACCAAACCACACAAGGATCCCAAATATATATCAAGTAATCGGACCACACAAGGATCCCAAATATGTAACCAAGTAACCGAACCACACAAGGATCTTAAATATTTAACCAAGTACCCGTACCACACAAGGATCCCAAATATACACCAAGTGACCAGACATCACAAGGATTCTAAATATTTACCAAGTAACCGGACCACACAAGGATCCCAAATATACACCAAGTAATCGGACCACACCACGATCCTAAATATGTCAATCAAATAGATTTTGTTCACCATTTAAGCCATATCCTTGTTTCTCTATTCGCTTCATGGACAACCACTAGGGTATTTATCCATTAAATTCACACAACCCTTATGCTAGATACCAATTGGAGCCTTCTAGGTTTTAATTTTGCTAAATTATTATCCAAATGGAGACAAATGACATCCATTTATCCTGTTGAGATACAAATTAGAATCGAGAGATACCAATTGAACTCAAACCATACAAAAAACCATACAGACTACACAAGAGGAAAGAAAGAAGTGCAACAATTTTCTAGAATGACTTATAGCCTCCCAAAGATTAGATGTGGAAGTCAATTATAACGACCGGTTTCGTTGTTACTGAAAATATCTGCAGTCAAGGCATGTGTTTCTTATTCATAATAAGTGTTAGAATCAATTATTTAGTATGGTATTGTCACACCCCGAATCCCAACGAGGCGTGATTGGCACCCGAAGCCGATGAGGCTCGAGAGAACCAATCTTTGCTCAAGTACTCTTATATGTAAGATCGCGTATGCATCTCACTTTATATCATGTAATTAAATATCAAAGGCGGAACTCGTGATAACATATGCAATATACAAAACTTTGGCCGTTAGGGCCATCATGTCAAAATGAATGTACATCCTTTACTTTCATCTCCCCACATTCGTCTACAAAGCCTCTAGTAGATACATGACCATGTCTATACAATATTTACAAAATGCCAAAATTTAATGAACACATGTGACTCGGGAAGCCCCGAAGCAATTGGAGCTCACCATTACTCTGCAAATGGTCCGCAACCTACTGTGGAGGTCTACTAATTTCTGCACCTGCAACATGTAAGGTAAGTCCCCCAAGAGGGGTCAGTACGAAGAATGTACTGAGTATGTAAGGCTCAAATGAAACTGTACAACTCATAAATACTTTCAAGAAATTAAACGTAAGAGAATAATCAATAAGGATAAATCCCCGTTCTGAATATATGAAACCATGAACATTTCTTCTATTATTTACATTACTTGATCAATTACTCAAATCATAATCATTCTGTAATACCTTCATGCTTATACCTTCATGCTAGTAATCTACTCTCATTTCTTTTACAACTATCTTCATTAATGATCATCCAACTTGCTAGTAGTTCACAATGCCTTATAGAACATCACCTTATGAATAAGCATATAATACAGGGCCTCCACATTAGTGGGATAATATATATATATATCAATGTATAATACCGGGCCTCCACATTAGTGGGATAATATATATATATGTATATATCAATGTATAATACCGGGCCTCCACATTAGTGGGATAATATATATATATCAATGTATAATACCAGACATCCAGCTGATCAGTGGGCTATAATATATACCGGACATCCAGCTGATCAGTGGGCTATAATATATATATATATCAATGTATAATACCGGACATCCAGCTGATCAGTGGGCTATAATATATACCGGACATCCAGCTGATCAGTGGGCTATAATATATATATCATCTTGGACTTATACCCTTTGACTGTGACCCATGCTCAATGAAACCTAAAGTAACCACATAAACCTTACTTCTTTGCATTGCCTCTTCCCTTTACTTTTGTTATATTAAAGATCATGACCCTAAAGCTCGTACTCATATACTCATATCACCTCACTATCTTACTTCATAAGATTGACATCCTCACTTATGAAGAATCATTATACTAACTTGCACATCACCTCTCCTATTACTCTTATGAGATTAATACTTTTACTTGTGAGAGTTTGACACAATGATGGTCACAACTTTCTAAGCTTTGGACCCATAATCAATGAGTGAGAAACCTGTGACTAAGCATTATTGGAAACATAACCTTCATGGAAATATAGCACTGTTGGAACCATTGGAACAATGACCTCATTGGACTTTTGGAACATTACTAATGAAGAGGAGACATATGTATAAATCTATTGGAACTTTGGAACATAGAATGATTGGAACAATGCTATTCAACTACACAAGCTCTCTTGACCTCATTGCTCCCGTTGTGCTAGTTCTCTTAGACTTTACAACATATGATAACTTAAGAACTTCCACCCATAAAGAGGAACTAAGTGGGTCATGTTTCGTCTAGGAGTCAAACACCCATGAATAACAATATATATCGTCCTTAGTTGGAATACTATAGAACCCCTTTTAGAATAGAAAACTTTTGAAACCTTAGGACCATGATCTCTAAATACAATACATGTGAGTATCAACTATTCACCAACCTGTGGTGCAATACCTTAGAACATATGGAACTTTTGACATTTTTATCCAATGAATAAGAGTCAACCAATAGGCGTGAGTCATATGATTCACCATTGACCAATGAGTAGGAAACATGTGAGTAACATTAGCCAACTATCGGATATGAAATACCTTAGAGTATTTCGGAATCAAGTGAGTAACAATAATTAATAACCGGAAATGGAATACCTTTGAACATTACGGAAGAGAAGAGGTACAATGTCAATGTGAACATTATGTTGCAGAAGAATACGGAAAAAGTAACCTTACATACCTTCACTGCCAAGTACGAGTACACAAGTCTATATATGAACACAACAGTCCAGCTCCTTCCTTATGTTTCACTCTACAATCCAAGTTCACAACAAAAGTCATGTTAACAACCAACTCCTTTACAACGTATAAGTGTCACAATGAGTTACGTGACTGCTACATAGCATCATGTCATCCTTCACAGTACAATCCAATGCATTTCCATACCAACAACATCATGACATTACACACATTGACCAAAAGATCACACATTGATAGCATTTCACACCACACTTACCCTTTACGCTTTTCCCTTTATCATTCCGTCGTAATTATGCCTTTAACAACATATAAACAACCATCCATACTTAACATAGTCCAAAACACCTCCATACGACACTTCAAAGTCATTAGAATGACATTACAAGTTGATAATTACATCCCAAAAAGGGTATCGGGGCTTTCGGGGATCAACTAGAGTCGAACACATACCAACTCGTTTCTGGAAGGGACATGCGCTGCCACCTGTGCATGCAGGTGGCCATGTGCATGCGTATGTGCCCTCTGGCAGCAGCCAGAGGCATCTGCGTTGGCATCTGCGCACGCAGGTGCCTCCGTCTGCGAGGGCAGATGCCCGTTTGGTCCGAAATGGCTTCGTTTTGGGTCTTTCAATGCAATGAATGGTCCATGATCACAATCAAACATATTTGAACATATTTTTGATCATATTAAACACCAACAACCAGCCATGGTCTCACAACACCAATAACAACACCAAAATGACATTTTTCGGCCAATATACCCCCAAGACTATAACCAATTTCGCAATAGAATTTCCAAACACTTCATACAAGTATAAACAAGTAAAGACTATAAGCACATCTCATATATCAATATTGAATCCATCAAGTTCATTTTCTTCAAGATCACAAACCCATGTTCAAGTTTTCAAGCCATAAATCATCCTCCGATTTAGCAAACACAAATTGTTTTGCGCATAGGGAACTTCTCCCACTTCACCAACATAACCAACATGATATAAACTATATTCCATGCATTATATATATTAAACCATAATAGTATGTACTTACCAAGTCTTGCAAGATGATGATTTGGTCCAAAAGATGAAGAGTTAGGGTTTGTATTGAGAGAAAAAAATGTGATGGAAATTTCTAGAATGGCATGGGTGCTTTTTGGATAAAAAAATCTGATGGACATGCTATATATAGGCCCTCAAGTCCCTTCTTATCCAATAAGTCATGTTTGAATGGGTCAAAGCAAGAATGGATCAAATGGTTAATTGGGCCATGTCTTCCTATTTATTTTTGGGCTTTATTTTTGGGCCCAATGATGCAAGATTTTTACATGTCCAATATTTAATACATCAAGCCCACAATTTTATACATAATTAATCAAATCTCTCATGTTGTCATATTTCCATAAATGTACATGTAGTCGTATAGGTTCGACAACATACGGGGTGTTACAGGTATTACATTTTATATGTACTAAGGTCATGCAATACTCCTAGCACAAAGTTAAGTTGAAAGGGTCCTTACCGATTTAGTTTCGGGCTAAGTTTAAACTAGGGTCAACTTCAAACTAGCTTTTCTCCTAGAATATAAAGAGCTAGGGGTCCTAATACCCACAAAATTAAGTATCTTTGAATCTTTTTCCAATGTAATTGACCGTTTGTTAATTCGATTCCTGAGTAAAAAGTTATGGCCATTTTACTGAAGTCTGTTTGTGCTTAAAAGCTGAGACCGCCATAGCGGGGTCAGAGCGCTATAGCGGTACCGCTATAGCAGTAATTGTTCTACTATAGCCGTATGGTGGTAGTATATAAGCCTATTTTTGACAAGTTTCTGTTCCAGAACTCAAAATTATCATTCCCCAACCCCAACCCTATAGAGACAATTTCTCTTATTTTCCATCGATTTCCTCCCTCAAGGTATGTTTTTCCATCAATCTAACATTTGTTTGATTCTAAAATCCATAGAATAACATTAGATTGATTATGGTGGTAGTAGAAAGTTAACCTAGATGGAATTTTCTGGTGTAAAGTGAATTAATAGGTTGAAATCTCTTAAAATTGAGTTAGTATTAATAGATTATATCCTTGGGACTAGAAGTTGATCTAACAATTCCAAAATATAGGGATTTTGAGTTGAATGAGGGTAGAATTAGTGGGTTTGAATTCCAAGGTATTTGTTTGAAGAGTATATTATTAAATACTCTTATAATTGTAGTTGTTAGATGATTTAGCCTTCGGAAACATGAAGAAGAAGGAAGATCATCCATGGCATAACTACTTGTTGGAGCAACTTGGTACCCAGGTAGGTTATGGTTTATGAGTAGTATACTGTGGTTAGTAAACATATTCATAATGTAGATTTGATGGGAGAAATCATGTTTAGGCCTACAGGCATGGAGTTTGGATGGATAAAATGTGGATTTAATGTAATAAGAGCCTAATTATGTGTTACTATGTTAATGTATGAACCCTTGATGGGTGTTTTGTGTTTGTATGACTCCATGGGGGATTGTAGTATGAATTATGTGAATATAGATGACAATGAGATTGTGTGAGCTCATAATCTAGTTATTTAGCCTAATTACCATAAAAGGGTGAATTTGGTATTATGTGTGGTTGGAATATGGAATAGTCTTGCTTAAGGTTAGTGATGAATATGGGTTATGGTATAAAGAGGCGGTGACTCAATTTAAGAGCCTAAGGTTAAGTTAGGCTAAGGGTCAGGAAGTAAAAGGTATAAAGGCGTACGACTAGAACTAGATTGATAGTTGAATAGAGCTGAATGATTGGTTATTGTAGTAGGATCTTGAACCTAGTAATGACTTGAATGTAGGAGTTGCTGGATAATAGCGGGATCCCCAATTTTGATATAAATAAAGGAGGATAGGATTAGTAAATGAACTTATGAATGTTGAAATAGAGTTTAGACTCCTTTGGGTTGAATGTGCACTCCTAAAATGAATACTTGAATTTGACAAATATGGCTTGATAATACTTACTTGAATAAGCAGTGAATTGGTCTTTGGACATGCTGTAATTTATGAAACTAATGAATCATATTTACATGCTATTTGGTGTTAAAGAATGATTATTGTTTACATGGAATGATTAGTTTGAGTTGACCAAGTGTTTGGTGGTTTGCATATTGTTGCTACGAATACTTAAGAAGGTAGTTGTTAAATGATATTCTAAGTGTAATCACATTCAATGAATTTATATGTAAAAGTTGTGGTTCTTACAAGTGTTGGTTGTTATCATTGTTTTATGTGATTACTGTGATATTCTATTGGTTACACTACAACATTTTAGTCTTTTGGCCACCCTTGTTAAGTGTGGCCTAAAGTAGCAAAAAGTGTAGCCTTTGATCAAAGGCTACGCTTTTGGCCTTTAAACCACGCTTTTGGCCAAAAGGGCGTAACCTTTGACATTAGACCACACTTTTTAAGTGTGGCCATAGCAGCTATGCTTAAAAAGCGTGGCCTGAGAGTTACAAAGGCTATGCTTTGTAGCATCCCATTGGCAACAGTTTTATTTGATAATTCTATACTTGGAAAACGTTGCCTTATCTTGTTATTGGCCACGCTTTAAAAGTGCAGCCTTTTATACCTCTTCTATAACAACACTTATAAAGTGTAACCTTTTCTTATGTACTGTACACAATTGACATTCCTATAGCCACACTTTTGAAGTGTGGCAATATTGTATAAATAGAAAATAATGATTTTGGTTTGCATATATATAGCCAGAAATTATATATATACACATACATATATAAATGATCTCAAACACCAAATTATCTAATAAATATTTAAATGTATAGATTCAAAATATATTCAAATTATCTAACCAAACCAACTTCGAAAATAACAATTTCAAAATGTACTAACACATTCTTAGATCAGTACTAAAGATAAATTCCATTATAGAAAACAAAATGCATTCTAAAATAGTTCAAAAACTGATCTTCATCTTTCACTTCAATAGGTCGAGTTGACTCGCTGCCACCATTCAAATTCAACCACCGAAATTTCCCTACACATTTAAAATAAAAGTAAAAGTTAGAAAAAAATCATGTTCAATGCAACACGACCAACCAGTGATAACAGGAAAATTATACTTCCTAGTTTCTGGTTTCTACTTCCTAACCAACAAGACCAATAAATTCTGATTTCTCTGTGCTATAGCTAGATTTTGGTTTCTACAAACACACATTGAAATCAAAATCAATTACACAATGCATCAGTGCATATAAAACAAATAATTACACAGTGCATCAGCTGCACCATGTCCAGCACACAAAGGCATTGAATCCTCCAAAATAGTTCAAAACTGATGGAAAACACACATCGAAACAAAAATCAAAATCAAAACCAAAACCAAAACTAGATGCACCTCCTGCAGTCCCCATTTACAAACCAAAACCAAAACCAAATCAAAAGCATCTTCTTCGGTCCCCATTTACAAACCAAAACCAAAATTAAAACCAAATCAAATGCACCTCCTGTAGCCCCCATTTACAAACTAAAAGCAAAACCAAAACCAAAACCAAACCAAAACCACACCAAATGCACCTCCTGCAGTTCCCATTTACAGACTAAAATCAAAACCAAAACTAAATGAAATGCACCTCTTGCAGTCCCCATTTACAAACTAAAACCAAAATAAAACCAAATGCACCTCCTACAGTCCCCATTTACAACCAAAACCAAAACCAAGCCAAAACCAAAACTAAAACCAAACCAAAACCAAAACCAAAACCAAAACCAAAGCACCTCCTGCAGTCCCCATTTACAAACTAAAACCAAAACCACAACTTTCTCCAATTCCCATCTATAAGCCAAAATCAGAGCTTTGGTTTAATAGCCATACCCCCCCATCAGTTCCAAACCAACTTTTTTGAAAAAGTAATTAAATAGTAGTCCAGGAAAGAAATAATATGTGTATGTGAAGATATACTATATGATGCATTATTTTGCAATCTGAAACATTAACATACTTTCCATGACGCTTAATCAATACACCAATTAGTTTAGAGTAATATCATAATTCAGTTACTGATCTGCCAACAAAGCTATCGTTTCATTCAAACAAGTGGTCAACTTATCAATTTATATCATTCAAACAAGTTATCACACTGCATTTTACTAATGTAAAGCTTCACCTTTGAGGCTATTCCAATAGACATTTAGGTTAGTTTTTTTGTTCACATCTTAAGTAAACAAAATGATAGCAGAGACATATTTTTGAGAAAGCATACCAAAGAAATCATTTAAACTAATCTGCCTGTGGGATATCTTGCTTGATGCATGTGCATTGGGACCAAAAGACATGGCAAGCTTTGGACTATCCATTCAACTATTATTTAACTCACAATTATGCTTAATTCGTACACAATGGTAAACTGAAGAGAATTTAATGATTATTATAGATATGAGTCCATTTCTTCAACTGTAACTCTGTTGCAAACTGGCCAAGAATTTTTAATAGCGCTCCCAGCTGGAAAGAAAGAGATTAAGATCATGTAATTTCATATGCAAAATTCAGAAAAAAATAGCAAGGAGGAGATATCTTTTAAGTGACCAAACATATCTTATCATTTCTGTTGATCTCATTTTTTAGCAATAAGGTATGGAGTTCATGTAATACTCATCCATAATCACATGTGAAAAAAGAAGCAGAAAAAAGGATTAGAGGAAAGGGGGTTTCTATAATAGCTATTTACTAAGATAAATCACTTGACAGTCACACAGACAGATTATTCAGTCAATAAACCAGATATGCTAATAGATATTAAGGGAGGAGTAATCAAAATTGACTTCGTCCTTAATAAACCTAAGAAGAAGAAAATTATATAACTTAAGCAATCGATCACAGAGATTTCTATCCAACTTTGTCTCAGCTACTTAGGAAGAGGGAAAAAGCAAAAAAAATTCTTAGGACATGTACTCTAGTGCAACTTCCAGACACTTGAGACAATCAGGGACCATTATTCTGGATTCAGCCAACACATTTTCCTGTAGAACACACATAATAAACAAGGCAAACAAGTAAGCAGAGGATATAAACTGGAACACAACCATCACCAAGTTCTTAAATGTTAGAATTATGTAAAATATACTTGCTACAACTTATAATGACATTTCTTGGACAGAAGCACGTGTTAAAGGTTCTTCAACTGGTTAAATGTATGTATAAATCATACCAAAAACATCCAAGACTCTACAAAAGCTAACGTTCAGTAGAAAATTTTCCATAATAATATGTTTACTCGTAGTTGACACTACATCTTAACTCTTAAGTAACTTCCTTTTCTCGCGCCTCTCCTCCTTGTTAGACAATTTTTCTTAATGTATAATCAATTATCAAATAGGCATATAAATATGTCACAATTTATACATTGATATACACCTGTGACCATAGCACAAGAAGGGATCATGGTGGGTTTTTTCAAATACTTATTAGTATTTTATTTCACTACACATCAAATTTCATAATATGTCCAAGATAATTTTTCTTCACATGATATCAATTTTTAAACTCAAGCCACATAAACCAATTCAACTTCAGAAAATTTACATGACACGATGAATGTGAATTTTGTGATCTCCACTAGTTGAATTTTAAAACTCAAAGATAAATCTATTTACATTTAAGACAATTCAAGGAATAACGTGGTTTCATATTGAGAATTAGACATGACAAAACTCAAAAAAAAATGTAAGACTCAAAAAGTTCAATACTTACTTAAGGATGGTGAAATGAGGCTATTAGTTCATAAGACTCAAGTACTTAAGGCATGTTGAAGACAAAGAAGTATGGACTAAACATATTATAGCTAAGCACATAGTTCATTTACAGGGAGAGTCTAAATAAGAAACTGGGGCTCAACGTGCTTAGACTATAGAGCTGTCTTGTCCAGTTTCTGTTGTGAACATTATAGTGACTAAAAAAATTTAAGAAATTTTTCAACCAGTAGAGCATTAACAAATACAAGATCATGTTGGAACTAATTAGGACGTGAAGAAACAAAAGTGTGCTAAGTATCCTAAGGAGCTTTTAAATGCAGGTCATAAAAATTAAAAGATATGATACTTGAAATTCCCTGTTAAAGACTTAAATTTACCATAGGATTTTCACATAAACACCCTAGGTAGGTTATCATATTCTTCTTTTTGGTGGTCATGCATCGGGAAATTAAAGGAAGAACAATACATCACATCTCAATCTATTCAAGATATTAAAATAGGCAACAAGACAGGGGTTAAGCTAATGGATCCTAGACCCAAGATAAGTTTCATAGTGAATATGAAGGCAACTAAGATAGTTGAAACCCAGCGGTTACACTTTTAATTTACCCTTAGATGTCCAGAAACAACTGTAACGTCAGCCGTACTATATGAACAACTAAATGTAGAACCTCAATGCAATCAACAGTTTCATCTCCATCGTTATAATTTCCAAAACTCTTCAGAATTACCACGCTAATTTCTAAGACAGTTTCTACTTCCTCTGCACTAATACAGAAATTACAACACAAAAATACAGATGCAGATTTAAATTTTAATCGAAGAGAGTCGAGAATATTTTACCTATACAATTTTAGATTTTACCCATGCTAGTCAATGTGCAGAACAGAACAAAGTTGAAGTGTTACCTTTGGTGTAGTTTCCTATTTATAGCAGAACGAGTACATAGTAGTTCTCAGTGCGGCGTTGGCGGTTGCGGTTGCCTAAGACGGCGCTGTTAACACTTCATGCCATTTTTTGTTGAACACTGAAAGAAAAAGAAAATGAAGAAAATGGAGGAGTGTTGAGTAAGATGAAATAGACGGTAGAGTAAACTAGTAGACTTTATAGACTGAAATTGGGTGATTTGAAATGCCCACCAAAGGAAATCGATGTGTGGCTGGTGGATTGTGTCTCTTGGAAAGTGGAGCACTATTATCGAGTAGTAATAATGTAACACCCCGTATTTTATATACACTAATTCTACTTATATGGAACTTGGTACGACTTTGTGGCAATAGTTAATGGATTTAATATTTTATTTAGGCGAGTATTATATGACTATAGTAGATGAATCATCTACTAAAATTATTGGGCTGAAATATGGCACATGTTTATGGACTTAATTGAGGCCCAAATTAAGTAAAAAGACATGGGTCCAAAAGGAAATGATCCATTTAAAAAATGGACCAAGTGTACACCTTATTAGACTTAGACTTTTAGACCAAATAATTGGGTAAGATTGGCCATGAGAAAGTCGGTATAAGAGGGGCTATTTAATCTGAAATTCAGCTCATTTTCAATACAATACACTTGCCAAAAATCATATATTCAATCAAACATATTTTCCTCTCTCAAACCCTAGCCATCCTAATTTTCCTAAGGACTTTTTGAACAAATATTCCACTTGCAAGCCTTGGTAAGTGTTTACCCTTATAGATTAATATATTATATGCATAATAGGTTGTGTAAATCATGTTGGTTATGTTTAAAAAGTGTTGAGCAGTCCACTATTTGTAAAACAGTCCACTTTTGCTTAATCGTCAAGGATTTGCCTTCTATGTGGTTTAAACTTGAAGGGGGACTTAAAGTATTGAAGGAATTAAATTATATGGAATAAATTTCAGTATATTTAAGTGTGGTGATGTCCCTAAATCGTTCCCCTTGTGTATGGATTGATGGAAATTTTTATACGTGTTTGTATATGGAACGTTTGACGTAGTGAAAAGAGAATACTTCTTGTTATGTTAAAGTGAAATCTAAAACTGTGTGGACTGTTTTTGGTATATTGTTTTGGAAGGTATTTATGTGACTTGATGGAATAAATATGTGGAGTTGCATTGAGGTAAAAATGTAAAGTATGCACTTGGTGGGAAATCTTGTCGGTTTGTGATGTCTATGTTGGTTTGTGGACTGTTTTGGCATTGTTGGTGTTGTAAGGCAGTAAATTATGTTGTAGGAGGGTGGAATGAAGTTATGTGGCAGTAGGAAAGAAGGTGTAATGATATACCATGTGTTTGGGATGTTGGATAGTTTTTACTTCCCGTTAAGTGACTAATTACCGTCTTGTGAACTTGTAATGTAATTAGTTGTTAATGTTAGCTCCGTTATGTACTTGTGTTGTAGAGTAACACATAAGGAAGGAGCTGAATTGTTGTATTCACATTTTGGAAAGATAAGACATGTAAGGTTACTCTTTTCCGTATCCTTTGTCCGCACGTATTGTTATTATTGTCACCAAACTTGTTTCCACTCCGAAAGTATCTCATTTTAGGTTGTTATAAATTGTTATTCACGTGTCTCTTATTCATTGACTATTGTTACAAAGCTCCAATAATGTTATGACCACCAATGTAACAATCTCACAAAAATTAAAGAAATAAAGTAATGCATATGTGATTGAGTACGGGTGGTAGATTTGGGGGCGAAAGGCTAGCTCAAGCCGATCCAAATTGATTATTGGATACATGGGGTAGCTCTGGGGGAGAAAGCCTAGCTCGAGCTGAACCTGATTTATTGATTTATGGGTGGTAGCTCTGGGGGCATAAGCCTAGCTCGAGCTGATTCCAATAATATTTACCACTGATCAGTTGGTCCCGAGCATTGTATGATGTTTATTGATGTAAAGGTAAAAATAAAGAAATGAATGTAATGTACATGGTTCCACATATACATAATGGTGGTATATCAGTATTATCTATAGCCTTACATACTCAGTACATTCTTTCGTACTGACGTTCCTTGGGGGACCTACCTTACTTGATGCAGGCACGGTAGTTAGTAGACCTTCACAATAGGGTACGGGTCATCCGCAGACTATTGGTGGGCTCCAGGTTGATTCGGGGCTTTTCGAGTCATTTGTATATATTTTTGGTGCTGTGTAGTAGTTGTATAAGGCGGGGACTTGTCCCGACCTTTGTTATGGTTATTTATGTCTTTTAGAGGCTTTGTAGACCATTGTAAAGTCAAACATAGAAATGTCGTACCTTTTTGACGTTGTGGCCCCAACGGCCAAGTCTCGTATCCATTTTAAACGTCTTTACACGACTTTCGTCATCAATATATTATTTCTACTTGTGGTAGAATTTTAGTTCATTTAGTGACATGCATATGAATGCTCACGGTCATAGGTTGGTTCTCTCGGGCCTTAACGACTTCGGGTGTCGGTCCGCCTCATTTGGATTCGAGGCGTGACAAAAGTGGTATCAGAGCGGGTCGTCCTAGGGTGTCTACAAAGCCGTGTATGAGTAGAGTCTTGCTTATGAATGTGTTATGCACCACATTTATAAGTAGGAGGCTACATGACATTTAGCAGTTGTTTCTTTTCTTTATTTTCTAGATCGTACGTTAGAGCCAAAGTTGTAGGTGTAATCATATCTGACCACTGAAATTGTTTTTCTTTTGTTATAGTAAAATGTCGATTACAAGAAGAGGTAGGGGTAAAATTAAGAAGATAGACAGGATAACCGGAGAAGGAACCAGTAAATCACCACCCATTACATCGCGGGCTTCTTCTACTCTTCCAGCTCTAGGAGAGCCAAGAAGGAGAAGAGTACCTTTAGGACCACCTGTTAATGCTACTGAGGAGGATTTAAGGAATGCGGTGCAAATTTTGAATCGTATAGTTACTGCACAAAGTCAAGGAAAAGCAGGTCCAACTACAAGTAATGACGGTGCAGATAGGGCATCTAGTCAGCAGACACAGGATTTTCTTAAATTAGACCCTCCCACATTCACCGGATCAGATCTTAATGAAGACCCATAAGACTTCGTGGACCAAATTCAAAGGGCTTTAGATGTTATGCATGTATCTGGTATAGAAACAGTTGAGCTTGCAGCATGTAGATTGAAAGGAAAGGCTATATTATGGTACGAAGATTGGAAATGATCTAGGGGTATCGGTGCACTTCCAGCTAGTTGGGAAGAATTCAAAGCGGCATTCCTTGATCATTACCTTCCATATGAGATGCGAGAGGCTCGTGCAGACCAGTTATTAAATTTTTTTCAAGGTAATATGAGCGTTAGAGAGTACAGTCTTTGGTTTAACTCTTTGGCCAGGTATGCTCCTAATGTAGTAGCTACTATGGACGATAGAGTTCATCGGTATGTGGATAGATTAGATCCATATTTGGTTAGGGATTGTACTATTGCTGCTTTGAATAGGGACATGGATATAGCCAGGATACAAGCTTTTGCATAAAAGATGGAGGATCAGAGGCAAAGGATAAGAACACAAGAATTTGAAAGAGGACCGTCAAAGAGGGCTAAACCTATGGGTCAGTTCATGGCGTCCCAAGGAGAATTTAGGCCTCGAGTTTTTAATAGACCGCCTAGGCCATCATTTTCTTATTCTACAGCAGGTACTCCATCCCAATTCTGAGGGTTTAGAGGCAGTCAAGTTGGGCAAAGTAGTGGGATTCGAGGTTCACAGACAGCGGGGTATCGAGAATAAGGAAGTATGAGCCAATCGAGGTTTTCTCGTCAGCCGTTTTAGTACTGCAAAAAGCATTATTTAGGTAAATGCCGATTTGGGATGAATGCTTGCTTTTGGTGTGGTATGTCGGGGCACATAATGAGAGAGTGCCCACAGAGGGGCACGGGTGGTATGGCATGACCTACGGGATCAGTCGTTGCATCATCATCGTCGGGTGTACAGCCTACTGGGCGTGGTAGAGGTGTTAGAAGAGCAGCTAATTCTAGTGAAGTCCAGAATCGTACCTATGCTTTAGCGGATCGTCAGAATTTGGAGGCTTCTCCTGATGTAGTTACAGGTACATTATCCATTTTTTCACATAATGAATATGTATTGATTGATACGGCCTCTACCCTATCATATGTCACTCCATTGATTGCTGAAAAATTTGAAAGAACTCCAAAATTACTAGTCAAGCCATTTGAAGTATCTACACCCGTTGGTGAGTCTATTATAGCTAAGAGAGTTTATCATAATTGCATAGTAACTGTTTGTGATCATGATACGTTGGCTGATCTTATTAAGCTGGAAATGGTAGATTTTGATGTTATAATGGGTATAGATTGGTTGGCTTCTTTTTATGCCACGGTAGATTGCCGAGCTAAGAAGGTACATTTCCATTTTCCACAAAAGACCGTCCTTGAATGGAGAGGTAATATTGGAGCACCGAGAGGTAAATTTATTTCTTATCTTAAGGCAAAGAAAATGATATCCAAGGGGTACATATGCTATCTAGTAAGAGTGCAACATACCGATGTGAAGTCACCAACTCTTCAATCGGTTTCGGTGGTAAATGAATTCCTTGATGTATTTCCTGAAGATCTTCCAGGTTTGCCTCCAGAATGGGAAGTAGAGTTTGGTATTAATGTGATTACAGGTACTCAACCTATCTCTATTCCTCCGTATAGAATGTCCCCAACAGAGTTACGGGAATTGAAGGAGCAATTAAAAGACTTGCTGGACAAGGGATTCATACGGCCTAGTATGTCCCCGTGGGGTGCACCAGTGTTATTTGTACGAAAGAAAGATGGCACGTTGAGAATGTGTATTGATTATCGGCAACTGAATATGGTAACAGTCAAAAACAAATATCCCCTCCCCAGAATTGATGATTTGTTTGATCAATTACAGGGTGCCAAATGCTTCTCAAAGATTGACTTGAGATAGGGTTATAATCAAGTAAGGGTTAGAGAAAAAGATATACCCAAGACAGCTTTTCGAACACGGTATGGTCATTATGAGTTTTTAGTTATGTCATTCGGGCTAACAAATGGACCAACAGTTTTTATGGATTTGATGAATAGGGTGTTCAAGCCATTCTTAGATGTGTTCATGACAGTGTTTATAGATGATATTCTAGTTTATTCAAGATCAAAAGAGGACCACGCTAATCACTTACGACAGGTGTTACAGATTCTTCGTGATAGTAAGTTATATGCAAAGTTCTCTAAATGTGAATTTTGGTTAAAATCTGTAGCATTCTTGGGTCATATTGTATCTAATGAAGGAATAGGGGTTGATACTCAAAAGATAGAAGCAGTGAAGAATTGGCCAAGACCTACAACGCCTACAGAGATTCGTAGTTTTCTCGGGTTGGCAGGTTATTATAGAAGGTTTGTTGAAGGATTTTCTTCTATTGCTGCACCTTTAACAAAGCTAATACACAAGGCAACCAAGTTTCAATGGAATGATGCATGTGAGAAGAGTTTCCAAGATCTGAAGAATAAGTTAACTTCTACACCCGTATTGGTACTTCTAGAAGGCACTGAAGGGTATGCGGTATATTGTGATGCTTCAGAAGTTGACTTAGGATGTGTATTGATGCAGCAGGGTAATGTAATAGCTTATGCCTCAAGACAATTACATCCACATTAGAAAAATTATCCAACACATGATCTTGAGCTAGCAGCTGTGATATTTGTTTTAAAGATATGGCGCCACTACTTGTATGGGGTTCATGTTGACATATATACTGATCATAAGAGTTTGCAGTATATTTTCAAGCAGAAGAACTTAAATTTGAGGCAGCGGAGGTGGCTGGAACTACTAAAAGATTATGATATCGATATCTTATACCATCCGGGAAAAGCAAATGTGGTAGCCGATGCATTAAGCCGCAAAGCAATAGGAAGCACTGATGGCCAGCTCACGGAAAATCAAGGTATAGTCAAGGATCTACATCAACTAGCCAGCTTGGGGGTTTGTCTTCTTGAAACTCCAAATGAAGGAATTATGGTGCAAAATACGGCAGAATCTTCATTAGTAGCTGAAGTAAAGGAAAAACAGTGTGCGGATCCTATTTTATTGCAGCTGAAAGAGAATGTACAACAAAGTTTGACAAAGGCATTTGATATTACGCAAGAGGGAGTGCTTCAGTGCCAAAGTAGATTGTGTGTACCTGATATAGATGAACTAAGGAGACTAATTATGACAGAGGCACATTATTCATGGTATTCTATTCATCTGGGAGCCACCAAAATGTATCATGATTTGAAAGAAATGTATTGGTGGGGTAACATGAAGAAGAACATTGCAGAATTTATAGCTCATTGTTCGAATTGTCAACAAGTAAAAGTAGAGCATCAAAAGCCTGGAGGTTATATGCAACGTATGGATCTTCCAGTTTGGAAGTGGGACATGATTAACATGGATTTCATCATAGGTTTGCCTCGTACACTTCGAAAATTTGATTCCATATGGGTAATAGTTGACAGGCTTACCAAATCGACACACTTTCTACCCATCAAGACCACCTACACAGCTGAAGATTATGTGAGGTTGTATATTAAAGAGATAGTTCGACTACACGAAATTCCAATCTCTATTATATCAGACAGGGGAGCTTAATTTACTGCACACTTTTGGAAGTCTTTTAAGAAGAGTTTGGGAACCCAAGTGAATTTAAGTATGACTTTTCATCCTCAAACAGATGGACAAGCAGAACGTACTATACAAACACTTGAAGATATGCTACGAGCTTGCACATTGGACTTTAAAGGTAATTGGGATGATCATTTACCCCTTATTGAATTTGCCTACAATAATAGCTACCATTCAAGTATCAGAATGGCGCCTTACGAAGCTTTATATTGAAGAAAGTGTGGATCACCAATTGGATGGTTTGAAGCGGGTGAAACTTCCTTATTTGGTCCAGATCTTGTTCATCAAGCTATGGAGAAGTTAAGGTGATACAACAACGGCTACAAATGGCCCAAAGTCGCCACAAGTCATATGTCGATGTTAGGAGAAGGGGGCTAGAATTTGCCATAGGTGATTGGGTATTCTTGAAAGTGTCACCAATGAAAGGGGTAATGAGATTTGGGAAGAAGGGAAAGCTGAGTCCACGTTATATAGGGCCGTATAAAATTGTCCGAAGATTTGGTCAAGTTGTGTATGAATTAGAACTACCCCAAGAACTCTCCACAGTTCATCCAGTGTTTCATGTTTCAATGCTTCGGAAGTGTATAGGAGATCCATCTCATATTGCTCCCACTGAAGATGTACAAGTTACAGAAGATCTCACCTATGAAGAAGTACCTATTGCAATTCTGGATCGACAAGTTAAGAGGTTAAGAAATAAAGAAGTAGCTTCTATAAAAGTACTTTCGAAAAATCAGCAAGTAAAAGAAATCACATGGGAAGCCGAGAAAATGATGAAGTCTAAGTACCCGCATTTATTTCAAACAGCAGAGAAAGTTCAAGATGCCAAATTGGAGCAATAACAAGTAAGTATATATAAGCATTATGTGTATGTGATAACATGAAGAATGAACTTAAACTTGAATTTGTTTAGATTGGATAATGTTACTAACATTCGAGGACGAATGTTCCTAAGGAGGGAAGGATGTAACACCCTGTATTTTATATATACTAATTCTACTTATATGGAACTTGGTACGACTTTGTGATAATAGGTAATGGATTTAATATTTTATTTAGGTGAGTATTATGTGACTATAGTAGATGAATCATCTACTAAAATTATTGGGCTGAAATATGGCACATGTTTATGGACTTAATTGAGGTCCAAATTAAGTAAAAAGACATGGGTCCAAAAGGAAATGATCCATTTAAAAAATGGACCAAGTGTACACCTTATTAGACTTAGACTTTTAGACCAAATAATTGGCAAGATTGGCCATGAAAGTCGGTTTAGGAGGGGATATTTAAGCTGAAATTCATCTCATTTTCAACACAATACACTTGCCAAAAATCATATTTTCAATCAAACGTATTTTCCTCTCTCAAACCCTAGCCACCCTAATTTTCCTAAGGACTTTTTGGATAAATCTTCCACTTGCAAGCCTTGGTAATTGTTTAACCTTATATATTAATATATAATATGCATAAGAGGTTGTGTAAATCTGTCACGCCCCGAACTCCCACGAGGCGTGATTGGCACCAAAAGTCGACAAGGCCCGAGAGAACCAATCTTTGCTTCTATTCATTCATATACATGTCATAGGAAATACTACTATCACATAGAAACATGAGGGGCTAAAATCGGAAAGCATAGAACATATGACGTATATACATATGAGAAACTTGGCCGTTGAGGCCATCAAGTCAAGATTTCATCTATCATGGCCGTTGAGGCCATCAAGTCAAGATTTCATCTATCAGCTTATACACATACACCCACATACGTCTACAAAAGCCTCTAACAGATGCATTGACCAAAACCAACTGAAAGTCGGGACAAGTCCCCGCTTTATACATAATGTACAATATCAAAGCATATGAACCACTGTGACTCGGAGAAGCCCCGAACTAACTGGAGCTCACCAATAAACCGCAGATAGCTGGCAACCTACTGTGGCGGCCTACTAGTACCTGCGCCTGCAGCAAGTAAGGTAAATTCCCCGAGAGGGGTCAGTACGAAATAAGTACTGAGTATGCAAGGCTCAGATGAAACTGTATAATACATGAATATTTCAATGAACTCAAACCATATGAATAATCAATGTGAATAATTCACCATTTTGCATTTTGGAAACCATGTGGATTGCTTTCATTACTTTCATTACTTTCTTTACATTCAATGCTCACTTGTCATTACATATGTCACAATGTACCCGGGCCCCGACTGATCAGTGGGTCTTTCATATCATATCATTGTGTAGGGATCGAGTCGAGCTAGGCTTATGCCCCTAGACTTGCCACCCATACATCAATGCATCGGGATCGAGTCGAGCTAGGCTTACGCCCCTAGACTTGCCACCCATAAATCCAAACCTCGGGATCGAGTCGAGCTAGGCTTACGCCCCTAGACTTGCCACCCGTACTTGATCATTGACCACATTTGCATTACTTTGTTCATTACTTTGAGATTGATACTTTGAAGTTGGTACAATGATAGTTATAACATCACTTTGAACTTTGGTACATAACATTGTTGGAAACTTTGAAGCATTAACCAATGAGTGAAGAACATGTGAATAAGTATCAATGAGAAATATAACATTACTAGCACCATGATACCATTGGAACCGTTGGACAATAATCCATGAAGATGAAACACAAGTATAGGCACTATTGGAATATTGGCACGTAACTTTATTTGAGCTTTCGGAACATTAATCATGAATATGAGAAATGAGATTCACAATTGATCAATGAGTAGGAAATATATGACAATGACCATGGATAAGTGCATATGGGATACCTTAGTACATTTCGGAATAGAACTAGAGAAATGTCAATGTGAACACTATTGGCCGTAGAAAGATACGGACAAAGTAACCTTGCATACCTTGGATTCGCAATATGAATATATAATCCTAGAGGTGCATACAATAGTCCCGCTCCTTCTTTATGTGTCACTCTACAACACAAATGCATAACGAAATTCACATTAACCACCAACTACTCTTCAAATGCATATAACATCAATGAGTCACATATTTGTCCTTAAACATGCCATTTCCCCTTGACAAAACCATTGATAAAATTATTATTCCAAAAATCCCCCAATATTTCATACATTGACCAATACATGAAAATCAATACATTGCACCACAACACTTCTCCTTTACACTTTCTTATCCATACCACATCACAAATAATCAATCACTTTACCTTAATACAACTCATAACACATATCGGCCAAAATCCCACAATTTCCACTTATAGACAAGAAAAAGTTTAATACCAAAAATAACACCATACATGTTCTTATTTTGTCCATACCATGCTCTTTCATCAAAGGCACAAGTCCTAATTCAAGTTCAAATCACCAAGATAGCACATCTTTCACAAAAACACAAAGTACCATATTCAACACCTCCAAGCATAACCAACATGATTTACATACTCTCCCATGTACTTAATATATTAAATCACAATAATAAACACTTACCCAAGCTTGCAAAGTGATGATCTTGTCTCCAAGAAATGGTTGCCTTAGGGTTTGTGAGTTGAGAGAAAAAGCCCTTTTGTAGAAAAAAATCTAGAAATGTCATGTGTGGTTCCTTGAATAAAAATCTGATTTGGGTTCCTTTATATAGGCCTTGTGGTCATATTTAGCCACACTTTGGCATTAAATGCCATATTGGCTTGGTCAAAGTAGAAGAATGGATCATTTTTCCCCTTGGGCCTAAGCATTTTGGCTTTGTTTTGGGCCTCAAATTGGGTCCAATAACATATATCCACTTAACCCACTAAATCCAATGTATAATCCACCATATATCTCATGTGTAATTAATTTCATAATGTCTCGATGATATTCACTTACGAGATTCTCATTCGTCGTCTCCATCGCAAAAATAGAAATTCTAGTCGCCCATGGCTTCATTGAACATTTTTGATAAATTCTTGTGTTTCATGATTTGATCATGTAGGAGTATGTAGGAGTGTATTGATGTATTTGAAACCTTAACAATGCTTAAATAACTCCAAAGAACCAAAAGAAACCATATACGAATCGATGTAGCATTGCGTTGTGAAACGAGCGCGGAAGGGCACAACATGTTGTGCCTTGCGCCACTGCTGCAAAGCAAGGCAGTGGCGCAAGAATTGCACCCCCTCTGAATCAGTGGCTTGAGCCACACCCCCTGAAACAGGGAGTGGCGCAAGTCTTGGTACTTTGCTGAATTTTTCGGCCACTTTTTCCAACACTTGCATATCGTCCAATACCTTATCAAAACACTACAAAATACTTACTTAGTGATCTTAATCATCACGTAACCATGACTCCAAGTCACCAAATGAGGTTGGAATGTGTACGGGTTATGACACAAATGCTCCACAAAATCACAAAACACCTCCTACGAAGGTCTAATCGCATGTATGTGGCCAAATTTCAATTCCCTCATCATTAGCATTACCAAATACATACTTATATCTCTCGACCCCTAAGCAAACATTATTCAACGTCATAAAGTAGGGTTGAGAAGGTACGGGGTGTTACAAAATCATGTTGGTTATGTTTAAAAAGTGTTGAGCAGTCCACTATTTGTAAAACAGTCCACTTTTGCTTAATCGCCAAGGATTTGCCTTCTATGTGGTTTAAACTTGAAAGGGGACTTAAAGTATTTAAGGAATTGAATTATATGGACTAAATTTTAGTATATTTAAGTGTGGTGATTTCCCTAATTCGTTCCCCTTGTGTATGGCTTGATGAAAATGTTTATACGTGTTTGTATATGGAACATTTGGCTTAGTGAAAAGAGAATACTTTCTTGTTATGTTAAAGTGAAATCTGAAAATGTGTGGAATATTTTAGTATATTGTTGTGGAAGGTATTTATGTGACTTAATGGAATAAATATGTGGATTTGCATTGAGGTAAAAATGTGAAGTATGCACTTGGTGGGAAATCTTGTCGGTTTGTGACGTCTATGTTGGTTTGTGGACTGTTTTGGCATTGTTGGTCTTGTGAGGAAGTAAATTGTGTTGTAGGAGGGTGTAATGAAGTTATGTGGAAGTAGGAAAGAAGGTGGAATGATATACCATGTGTTTGGGATGTTGGATAGTTTTTACTTCCCGTTAAGTGACTAATTACCGTCTTGTGAACTTGTAATGTAATTAGTTGTTAATGTTAGCTCCGTTATGTACTTGTGTTGTAGAGTAACACATAAGGAAGGAGCTGAATTGTTGTATTCACATTTTGGAAAGATAAGGTATGTAAGGTTACTCTTTTCTGTATCCTTTGGCCGCACGTATTGTTCTTATTTTCACCGAACTTGTTTCCACTCCGAAATGTTCTAAAGTATCTCATTTCAGGTTTGTTATAAATTGTTATTCACGTGTCTCTTATTCATTGACTATTGTTACAAAGCTCCAATAATGTTATGACCACCAATGTAACAATCTTACAAAAATTAAAGAAATGAAGTAATGCATATGTGATTGAGTGCGGGTGGTAGCTTTGAGGGCGAAAGCCTAGCGCAAGCCGATCCTGATTGATTATTGGATATAGGGGGTAGCTCTGGGGGCGAAATCCTAGCTCGAGCCGAACCTGATTTATTGATTTATGGGTGGTAGCTCTGGGGACATAAGCCTAGCTCGAGCCGATCCCAATGTTATTTACCACTATTCAGTTGGTCCCGAGCATTGTATGATGTTTATTGATGTAAAGGTAAAAAGAAAGAAATGAATGTAATGTACATGGTTCCACATATACAGAATGGTGGTATATCAGTATTATCTATTCACTTGTATTTGATTCCATTTGAGTTTCTATATTTCATACAGTTACTTATAGCCTTACATACTCAGTACATTCTTTCGTACTGACGTCCCTTGGGGAACCTACCTTACTTACTATAGGCATGGGAGCTAGTAGACCTTCACAATAGGGTACGGGTTATCCGCAGACTATTGGTGGGCTCCAGGTTGATTCGGGGCTTTCTGAGTCATTTGTATATATTTTTGGTGATGTGTAGTAGTTGTATAAGGCGGGGACTTGTCCCGACCTTAGTCATGGTTATGTATGTCTTTTAGAGGCTTTGTAGACCATTGTAAAGTCAAACGTAGAAATGTCGTACCTTTTTGACGTTGTGGCCCCAACGGCCAAGTCTCGTATCCATTTTGAACGTCTTTACATGACTTCCGTCATCGATATATTATTTATACTTGTGACAGAATTTTAGTGCATTTAGTGACATGCATATGAATGTTCACGGTCATAGGTTGGTTCTCTCAGGCCTTAACGGCTTCGGGTGTCGGTCCGCCCCATTTGGATTCGAGGCGTGACAAATAATAACCTCGGTACACTGAATATACAACTTTTTGTCACTGGTAAATTTAAGCCCTTTTACACCTGTACATCAATCGTTTGGATTATAAACCAAATATACTATAATTGAATTGTGCAGTTTGATTTTCTTATTTTTACCACTATCAGTACATTGTTATAACTTAATTTTATGCTAGCATAATTTTATTATTTTATACTAAAATTTTTTAATTACCATCACTCTTTGAGGGATTTCAAATTACTTTGATCTTAAAAGTTAAAACACAAAGACAAATAAAAACTAGTCGTAATGTGCAAAATTTAATTACATTGCCTTTGAGAAATTACAATGTACTTTGAAATGAAAAATAAAAAGCATTAACGTCTATTCAAGCTGCAAGTTGTTCTTATGTAGCCACTTTTCCTGCATAATGAGCACTTGTTCCGGCATCCATATTTGCCCGTATGATCTTTTCCACCTTGGGAACAAATTTAGTGGTAGTTTTTAGCATCTCTGAAAGCCTCTTCCTGAATTTTTCAGCAAACTTCTTGGCTATGGAATTGAATATGGCAACCGCGGGAAACTCATTTTCATCCGTCAACACCCCATCGAGTGACTCCGTGATGTTTATGGTCATCAAATCAAACCTGTTCTCGGGAAAGTAAGCCCTGCTCCACCTTGGAAAACCAATAGCAACCTCAAGGCACTCGGTTGTTGTGGGGCATTTACTCTTGAACTCCAAAAAATGTTCGGCAAACTCCCTATAGCTAAACGCCCTTGTCGCATGGTAGTACAAATATAGATATTCCCCGCAATAAAAGTTCTTTCGGAGGTTTTACTGGAAGATGCCGCAAGCAAAGTCCATGGTGAGCCTGCCTATGTACCCTAGAAAAGCCATTGGCTATGCTCGCATGCCTGTCGAAGATGATACACAACTCTGGTTCATCGACAACAATAGACTGCAACTTCTCAAAAAAGAAGGTCCACAAATTATCGCATTCCTTGTCAACAATGCAAAAAGTAATTGGAAAAATATGCTTCTCTGTATCTTGAGCAACAACACTCAACAACACACTTTCATATTTACCAGTCAAATGCGTGCTGTCAACGACAATTACTTTTCGCATGTGGTGATATCCCCGAATGCAAGATCCATAAGCGACGAAGTAGTAGATGAACCTGCGATCTTCGGTATTATACCTAATGGTGTTTATGGAACTGGGATTCATTTCCTTTACCATGTGGGAAAAGCCCGACAAACAAGCATTTTCGTGCTCCGGAGTACCCCTAGCCATGTTTTTGGCCAATTCACCTATATACCAGCACTTATAATAGCTTGCTTTGCTTTGGAACTCTCTGAAGACAATCCTCGCTATTTCCTGTGGGGTTGGCCCCTTGCGGTCGATATAATTCTTGGTCAAGAGTGAGGCAATTAAATTCTATGAGACGTTTTTGTGCTTGCCCATGACGTTTTCAACACTACAAGTGTGATCACCTATGTAATCGTAGATGCGAAACCATCCGAGGTCTCGTACTTTCTAGCATGCAACATCCATCCACAGGTAGGACTCTTACACCTCAAGACGTAGAAATTTGAACAACTTTTAAGCATTTCGAAATAGAAGGACTTCTTCACCTAAGCTTCAGTGACAAGTAATTTCAACTATGCCTTGTCATCAAATGTTTGAAGCAGCTCAAATCCAGTTCCATCAGGGAAGGAGTGGAGGGGTTGTTACTCAACAACACTACATTCACCCTCTTCTTTCGAACTTCTAGAATCATCTCCATCTCCATCTGATGCTCCATCATTGACCTAGTCATCTACCCACTCATCTCTCAATAAATCATCATGGATTGGAGATTGAGGTAGAGGTGTGGCTAATGTCGAAGCTTCTCCTTCACACCTCTCCTTAACATTTATCCTTAGAAAAGGCCTAGAACCGTCTAAGACAACATTAAGCATGTACATTACCATTTGTCTGTCATTCTTTATGAATGTGGGATGTACTTTTCCCCTTCCATTCATCAAATAACTAATTACAATGTCCGTACGATCATAAGACAATTCACCGTATTAATTACACTATCAATCATATCGTCGTACGAACTATTTCTGTGTAGGGCAATGGATACAGACTGCTTGGACCAAGACTTCCAATTCCAACATATTGGAGTCTCCTCCTACTCACCCATGAAATCACCACCAACTACAACTATTTCAAATAGAGACATAATGAAAACGCTGGTCGATTCCTAGGTCTATTAACTCTCAATGGGTCGATGACAGTTCAAAAATAAGGACAAACAAAGCAATGTCTTACCAAATGGGACCTTAGCTGCAACAATGGAGGCTCAAGTATAAATAGAATAGTTTAGAAGCTGTAGGGTTTACCTATTGTGGAAGAAACTAGAAAAGATGAAGCTTTTGCAAAAAATGGCTTGAAAATAAAATTTTGGGGTGAAACGAGCTCTATTGCGGAAAATATTGAAAGTTTGGGATGAAAATGACTTCCAAACACCAGATTTGACAAAGAAACACCGAAATTTCACCGGAAAATCGAGGTTGATTGGAATTTTTTTTTGGCGGGAGTGACTTTTGGCAGTGGAGTTGCTGGAGAAAATTTTGATCTATTTTTTTGCTTTTGATCTTGTTTTTTTAAATGGGTATTAAATGTAGGGTATTAAATGGATGATGATTGGGAAGGGCCTTATTTGTATTATTGTAAACTTTGGGATCAAAAGAAACATAAGGAGAGGGTGGGGTAGGAATGATGTGATAATAGTGGGTATATGCCTAATACTTTAAAACTTATGACTAAATTCCTAATTGAGTTTGGAGAGTGGCTATCTAGCCGACTTACCCATGTAGCTAATAATACCCCTGTGAATAGAGAAGATCTTTCAAGAAAAAGAGATGAGTTCACACAATATCTCAAATTACAAGAAAAAAAAATTCTAAGACAGAAGGCAAGAGCAAAATGGTTTGAAGAAGGAGATGTCAACACTGCCTGCTTCCATAGCATTATCAAAGAAAGAAGAAGGAGGCTCTCCATTCGCATGATGATGGATAAACAAGATCAATGGGTGGAAGAAAATGATGAGATCGCAGAACTTGATTTTATTAGACGTTTCCAACATATATTCAGACATGTTATACAATTCCCAACCTTGATACTTTAAACTATATTGAGAGAATTATCACCGAGGATGATAACATCATTCTCATTGCCACTCCAACACTTCAAGAGGTAAAAGATAGTGTCTTTTCCATGGACACTGAGAGTCCTCCTGGCCCATATGGTTTGAATAGTTGTTTTTATCAAGCTACTTGGAATATTATAAACATAGATCTTTATAGAGCCATTGAAGCTTTAGTCAATGGTGATAAACTTCCTAATAAGTACTTCTTTCACACTTGCTTGGTTTCTAAAGTAGGGAATACTCAGAGATTATTTGACTTTAAGACCAATCAGCTTGCGTAATGTATCAAACAAAATTATCTCCATAATTATCAATTTCATACTGGCTAGTATTCTTCCTAATTTCTAAGATCATTTTAAAAAATTAGTCTGGTTTCATTAATAGAAGGGGTATCCCAAAGAATATTATGCTAGAGCAAGAGATTATTAATGATATCAGAAACCATCTAGAGGTTGTGACATATTATTAATAATATATTTTGAGACACTTCTAATACATTTATTACAAGCATAATTCACTTTTAATGCATAATACATATTTCACTGATATATTGCTATAGATGTTAATAAAAAAAGTATGTTTAAAAAGTAGTAATTATTTATTAAAAGCTACTCATCCAAGTAATTAATCCTATTTTTAAAATTTATATAAGGAATTTGTTAAGAGTTTGATAGCAACTTTAATGTATTTTTGGAAACTCATGTATGGTTCTCTAAATATTATTTTTTGTTAAATGATATTTTAATATAAAGTATATATGCATTTAGTTTTAATTCACTTATTTGTATCTTTCATATTAAAGATGTTTTCATTTGTGTGGAATTTATAATATGAAATATGTATTATATCATATATTTTTTAATTTATAAAAATTAACTTTTTTTTGCATATTGAATATCAAATTTATCTCCTCCATCTTAAAAATTTATAAATTCAAAGGTTATTTCTTAAATATATTAGTAGTAATTTTTTAGATTGTGCGAAACGCGATCAAGTTTACTAATATATTATATTTACATTAGTCCCAAAATAGTCCCTTATTTTTGACTTTATTCTCAAATTCATCTCTTTTAAGGGACTATTTTTGACCTTTTCTCCCATAGTTTCATTTATAGAAATGTAAAGGCGAAATGACCTGGGAATTCTTTGTTGTAACACCTCATGAGGTGCTACGATTACATGAAAATATACAATAGTCGGGGTATAAGGCTAAATGAAGGAAAGGTGAAGAAACCTGTGTTGAAAACGAGCATGCGAAGAAGGAAAGACCTGAGACTCAGAGGTGAGTCAAGGAAGGACTCACGTGGCGTGAGTCCCACCCACGTGACGTGGGTGGCTGCCGTGACCAACTTCAGAGAGTTGGACAATTGTCTGATAATTGTCTGATTTTCACGACAGGAGTCACGTGGCGTGACTCCCACTCACGTGACGTGAGTGGGTGCTGTGGATAACTTCAGAGACTTGGAAAATGTGGTCTGATTTCCATGACACTACCTACGTGGTGTGACTGGGTTCCACGACACCAGTCACGGTACCGTGAAATTTTGCTGGCTTTGTTGACCTATTTTGACTAGATGAAATATTTAAGTGTGGGACCCATTAAAGGTGTTGGGATGGATCTATATTCTGTATTTGAGGCCCAAATATCATGTAATAAGCCATGGGCCTCAACAAATATACGAAAGACCCATTCAACATGGATCAAACTTGTGGCCAAGGATTAATTGGACTTGAGGAGCTTTATAAGACACAAAAAATAGCATTTATTCACATAAACACACATATGCCCTTTCTAGATATTTCTCAAAAGTTTCTTATCTCATAAACCCTAAGGCAACAACACTTGGTTGGTACAAGATCATCTCTTTGCAATTATTGGTAAGTGTTTACTCTTATGAATCTTATGGCTTAATTTAGTCTATACATGAAAGGTGGTATAGGTCATGGTGGTTATGTTCTAAAATGTTGAGAAGTCCGCTTTGTTTGTGGTAAGGTGGAATCAAGTGATATGGTAGTAAGAGGGGAGGTGGGATGATATATCCTATGTGAAGGATGTTGGAGGGTTTCATTACCGTATTGTGAACTTGTACTAGTCTTGGTTCCTAATGTGAGTTCCCTTATATGTAGAGTAGAAGGAAAGGTGGAATTGTGTAGCCTCATATTGCAAGGCTAAGGTATGTAAGGTTTCTCTTTTCCATGACCTCTGGTCACACCTCTTACTCATCGTTTGACCGTAGAAATTCTATTCCGAAATATGTTTCATTCCAAGTAAGTTGTTAGAAATTTTTGTTTGTATGCCGCTTATTCATTGCCTATGGTCCTCAAGTGCCATTAATGTCGCAACCACCAATGTATCACTCTCATAATGAAAGAATTGAAGTAATGCATATTTGTGTTTCTTGAGTACGGGTGGTAGCTCAAAGGAGCGAAAGCCTAGCTAGAGACGATCCCGATTGATTATTGGACACAGGGGGTAGCCCAAAGGGGTGAAAACCTAGCTAGGGCCGAACCTGCTTTATTGATTTATGGGTGGTAGCTCAAAGGGGCATAAGCCTAGCTAGAGACGATCCCAATGTTATGACCCACTGATCAGTTGGGGCCCGGGTACGATATGAGTTATTGATGATGATAATGAACGTAAAAGCAAAGAAAGTAATGAACGTAATGTATTTGGTTCCACACACACAGAACAGTGGTTTATCCATATTGGTTACTCACTTGTCTCTGAGTTTATTGAAATTCCTATATTGCTTATATTTGCTTATAGCCTTACATACTCAGTAGATTCTTCGTACTGACGTCCCTTGGGGGACTTACCTTACTTGCTGCAGGCGCAGGTGCTAGTAGACCTCCACTGTAGGTTGCAGATCTTTTGCTGAGTATTGGTGAGCTCCAGTTGCTTCGGGGCTTTCCGAGTCACATGTGTACATTGGCTGTTGGTACTATGTAAATATTGCATAAACATGGTCATGTATCTATTAGAGGCTTTGTAGACATATGTGAGGAGATGAATGTAAGTGATGTATATCCATTTTGACTTGATGGCTCCAACGACCACGTTGTATATATATCGCATGTGTTTTTCATGACTTCCGCCATTGGCATGTTATAGTTATATGAGTTAGAATTCTATTCACACAGAGATATGCATATAAGTGTACAGGATCAAGAAATGGTTCTCTCGGGCCTTAACGGCTTCGGGTGCCAGTCCGCCCCATTGGGATTCGGGACGTGACATTTGTACTTGGCTTAAATTGTCACTTAGACCCTTCTACTCATGATTTTACCAATTAAAAACTTAAATTCGATGAAATTCAACTTTTTAAATCCCTCTGACTGTTGACTGGGCTTATAGAAATGAAAAGGCGGAACTTTTCTTTTAAAAAAAGTTCAAAGAAAGTAAAAGGATAATATTGTTAAATAATTTTTCTAATTAGTGTAATTAATTAACTTTCTTAAAGGACAAATATTCGTTTATTTTGAGTTGAAAAGAGTACTCAATTCGTCTACTAATTTATCCTTAATTCATATTGTTGGATATCAAGACCTTTTATGGAAAATATGCTCACATTAATTTGTTTAGGCTTCCAAAGAATATTAATTGTAGAGATAAAATGAGAAAATTTTAATTAGTTTTGTCTTGATTTAGTAAGCGGACAAGTAATTTAGAACACTGAACAAGTATTTATACTCCATCCGTCAAATATTAGTTGATCACTTTCACTTTTGCACGCTTTTTAAGAAATCATAAATAAGAAGGATAGTTTTACTAATTACCCCTTAAGATATTTTCTTGGAACTTTATAAACTTGTTTTTAATGATTTTTTTTAATTAATTTTATTTTGATTTAGTAAGTGGACAAATAATTTGGCAATTAAATTAAAATGGGACGAAGTAAATTTTTAAGAGGTGTTAGTTCAAGTGAACAAGGGTCTGACATCCCATCATCATTCCTCATTAAAAAACCTCAGCATTCGACACCTGAAATAAATACATGAAAGAAAAGACAATCCCTTCTTTGTCTCTTTTCTTCGAGCACTTGCAAAATTATGTTCAATAACCTAAGCTACAGTATTAATAGCTGCAAAACGAATCGGAGATAGATAAATAGATACTCCATGAGTGAAGCAATGGTTGTTTTACCAGTAATCTTGCCAAATTCTTTATCCAGTATTAATGGGAGGAGATATATTAATACTACTACTTATAATTGTGAACTCAGAGAGAAAAGGATGAATCAAGCAATTATGCTTCCTAATTCCTTTCGTGTTTGGGGATCATATCCTAATTTCCCTTTGAGAACACAAGCAATGTATCCTACTTCCACTTCCAGCAGCTTTTAACGTCCTTTAGCAGATTTTCAACCAACAGTTTGGGGATCATATCCTTTCCATTTCAATCAACAGAGAGAGGGAGAGTTAATTACAACAATCACGCAAGCAATGGATCCTTCTTCCAGTACTTCCAGCAGCTCTTCACGTACCATTTCCTCTCCTACACTTCTCAACTCACTGTATGGCATGTCTTTCTATGTCCCAACAAGAACAAAATATGAACCAATTTCTAGTGGAAAAGGAAAGAAACAAAGTTTTCCATCTGCTCCAACGTTCAAAAGAAATAAAGGAATTGGATGATAAACGCCATAAGGCAATGAATGCCAATTTAAGAGATTGAATGTTGGGTAACAGTCACCTTTTGACCATATATATATATATATATATATATATATATATATATATATATAGTTAATAGAACCTTTTGACCAAATATGAAGGTATGGACAGCATAAATTTTTTACCACAATTAATTTTTCTTTTTGAGATAATTGTTTTTTCAATAGGGTGTCCATAATACGGAACGGAAGACAGATCAACTTGCATTAAAATTTGTTTACATTTAAAGAATAGGTTTCAAGAAAAACTAGTTAATGAGAGTCGTAGTTCAAAATTCTTTGATAGTACCAAGACTCTATACATATTCACACCGAGATTGATCTTTCTCATCAAATCCTTGATCAACGAAACTCACGAACAAATTGGATTACGAATATCTTACTCTCAACCCTAATCCTCAACCTCCATGCTTTTCTATCTAGGGTCATGTCCTTGTTGAGCTGAATATGAGTCATGTCTAATCACCTCTCTCCAATTCTTCCTTGGTCTACCTCTACCTCTCCTTAGACCTAATATATATGCTCTACCAACCTCTCGCATCTCCTTACTGGGGCATCTATGCTCCTCCTCTTTACATGCCCAAACGATCTTAACATTGCTTCTCGCATCTTGTTCACCACTGAGGCCACTCACACCTTATCCCATATATCTTCATTTCTAATATTATCTCTCCTACTCTGTCTATACATCCATCATCTAATACCTTCATATCCGCTACATGCATCTTCTGAACGTGTGAATTCTTGACTGACCAATACTTTGTCCTATATAATATAGTAGGTATAAAAGACATTCTATAGAACTTAATTTTAAGTCTCGATGACACGTTCTTATCACACTATACATCGCATGAGAGTCTCTATTTTATCCACCCTGCTCTAACACAATGTGTGACATCGCGTCATTCCCCCTGTTTTTTTGGACTATTGACCGAAAATAGTTGAAGCTTCCTCGCTTGAGGATGACTTGAGAGTAAAACCTCACTACTTTCACATGCGCCTCATGTGATGCGTCATTGAAATTGCATTCAATGTACTCTGTCTTTGTTCTGCTCAACCTGAGAGCTTTAAACTCTAAGGTTTGTCTCGAAACCTCCAGTCTATCATTAACCTCTCTGCGTGTCTTCAATCAATACTATAACATCTGAAAATAACATACATCATGGTACCTCCCCTTGAATATGCCGTGTTAATTCATCCATCACTAAAGCAACTAAAATTAGGGGCTAAGAGTTGATTCCAAGTGCAACCATATCAGTGGGAAGTGTTTTGAGTCTTTTTCCACTATTCTCACTTGGGTTTTGGATCCATCGTACATATTGTTAATTGCTCTCTCGATTCATTTTTGATATTTTCCAAGCTAGTTTTCCCTAAAAGAACTAGTGCCAACTACTTTACACAGGGGCCACGTTCCCAAACAGATACTGAGTGCAATAAGTAAATTCACAAGCAATTTATGTGGAAAAAACCTCCTAACTCAAGGAGTAACCACCACGATCATAATCCACTATAAACTCAACCAGGTTTTGTGATTACAACTCAATAATCAAAGGAACTAACTCTAGTACCTAGACACAAACATTTAGCTATAACTGTTTCTAGCAACAATTCTCCCAAGAAGCCAAACCTACTTCTTTTTACAAGCCTCACCAACTAAATCACACCAACTACCACAATAGAATAGCTATAACTAAATAGTTAGACTCTATCACTACTCAACAAAGCAACTGACTTAAACTATAAATTTCCTTCAATGGATGTCTGCTTCTCTGCTTGCTATGATCTCATATTGCTTGAGAATACTACTTTCTCTGCGTATGCAATAGGTGGTTCAAAAATGTCTTATTTTTCTCCTTATATAGATGTATCATGATGTCCTAGTTTAGTAAGGATAGGAAGACAACCGGCTTCAAATCCTTATTCCTTATTTAACAGGGACACAAATAATACTTACCATAAATAGAATAACCTCCAAAATTTGAATTATTTCATAAATAGAATTTTATTTGCCTATCATCAAAACTTATACGACAAGAAGTCTTCAATTTTCCCTTTTTGATGATGGCAAACCTATATCCATTTTGTGTCCGGTCTTTTCATCCATGCACTTGATCCTTGATCTTTTCAACACACACAATATACAAGGTATAGTATAGCAACACATTAACAATGCCTCCACCTACTAGAACACATATTGTGTCTCCACTTGCTGCTTGAATTCATTAGTTCCCTCACACAAAACTCAACACCACAAGACAAGTCAAGAGACACTCACAAAAGACACCCATTCTCCCTTTTGACATCATTTAAAACAATAAGAATAAGAGAATACAAGATAAAAATAGAGTACAATTTGTAATAACTCAATGGCCATTGAGGCAACAGAGCCACATGCCAAAGAAACACCACATTTAAAATCTAAAGATATTATCTATTTCAAGCATTAAGCAGTCACAAGAAGATATAAGTAGTTTAAGTAAGGTATGCATGAATTTAAGCCAACCAGTGGCCTTAAATAAAACTATCCAAATTTTAGTTACAAACCAAAAAGAAATTGTTTTTCATAAGAACCAAGAACGAAGAGAACAAAACCAGGAACGAAGAGAACAAGGTAGTGATCATAAAAACAAATCTGGATAATCAAGGGCTTAGACTTTGGAATGAGCTCCATGAGAGACTGCATGTTCTCAAGATGTTTGCTCTGCTGCAACAACATGCCAGTCTTCAAGTTGTCCACTTGGGCTTGGGAGGTACAAATGTTTCTTTAGATTGAAAATCTCCTCTCTCAACTGCGTATTTTCCTCATGTGCAGCATCCAAGTCTATCATCAACTATGCCATAGGACTAGAGGCTTTCTTCCCGGCAAAACTTTTGGGCAATCAGTTATATTTTTCTAGAGTTTTGTTGGTGATCATGTCACTTCTAGTAGCTGCTTTCCCACCCTTCAGTGGCACCCCAAATATCTTAAATACAATAGTGAGCAAATACCCATAAGCTAGACCATGAGGACAAACCCTAGAAAATGTGAATCTTTTCATGTGTTTGATCATAAGAGCAGGAAGGCTCACCTTTTCATCCATATCTAGGGTATTTATGATCCCTAAGTTTTTGAAATAAGCCTTATGCCTTTTTTCCTCTCTAGGGAGTACCTCCTTATTCACAACCTAAAATAAGAGCTTATGAGCTGGAGACATCCTTTTTTATATACCTTCCTAGGGACTATTTTTTACCTTATCCTAAGTGAACTTTATTGTTAACAAACATCCTTCATCATTCTTCCAAACATATTCTTCAAACCCCTCAGCAGGCACTTTCAAAATTTCCTCTAGTTTGACAGAATCAAAGACAATCCCTACCCCACCTACACTAGAGCTTACCACCCATCCTTCTAACATATTTAAATTTTCATAAAACTCAAAGACCTCTTGTTCAAACATGATAGGATTCTCTAGCCTAAACATATGTTCCCAACCTTAAAACCTAGGCATATCCAGTAAATGTTTAACAAAAGAGTTTTCAAGTACCTCATCATCAAAAACTCTTCCTTCCAAGTTTGTCATTGATCCATAGTAGGCAATTGGTCCCAACATCAAGAACTTCTGAAAGTTCTTATTTGTACTTCTTTTTTTAGGTTGAAAAGGAGTAGTTTCATGGATTTTCTCATTTTCTTCCTCTTCAAGTTTGATAGGGTCATCATCTTCTCCAATATTTTTTTTACCTTTAGAGATCTTAGTCTTTTGCTGGCCTCAGCTATAGCTCTAATTGCTACAGCCTTATTCCTTGTGTTAGGGATTCTAGGAGGTAAAGAGGATACAGGTTTTGACTTTAGTTTGGATTTGGGCTTGTGCGCGACTCTCTTCTTGTACCCAGGGATGGAAGAGGTCACAGTTTTAGTGAATTTTAGGGCAAGAATAATATCCCCATAATTGTCAACCTCTTTTATCTGGGGAGGATGCTTTAGGGATTTTAGAAGAGGGTGCAACAGTTGTTTCTTCCTTAGAAGTCCAGGAATAGTTTAAAGAATTAGATTTTTGGCTTTGAAGAGATAAGGGTTTTGGAGGAAGAGCGAAAGGAAGAGTAGGGGATGGTGACCTTAGAGGAGCAAATAGAAGTAAGGGTGATGAAGAATGGGACCTAGATTCCCCCTGAATATATGCATCAGTGAATGAAGAAAAGTTCTCATCATTGAAGTAATCTACCAGGGTGGAATAGAGAGGGAGTAAGTAAATGACAAAAAGTCCTGTCATGACCCACTAGTTGAGTCATGATAGCGCCTACCGTAACCCACCAATAGGCAAGCCAAACCCTAGCCCAGAGCGACAAGCAACGGGCTAACGGGCGGAACCTCAGAAGAACAGAGATGAGGTGGAAGTAACTGTACTAATAAGCATGCTAGAAATATAAAACAAACAGAACCAAAATAAACCCATACCGAGGTTGAGAAGGAAGACGACAATATATATAAAGTCAAGAACCCCTCCCAAGACCTGGTGAGGTCAGTACAAGAGCCACTACTAGACATATCCAGAATACAAGACAGAAACCAAATGTATATAACAAGTACAACAGTCTCGAGAGAAAAAGAGATGGAGTAGGATCTGCCTCGGACGTCAGTAAGCCCATCCTGCTTTGGAATCAGTGCTGAGAAGAGCATCACGTCAAAATCATCGGCTAGTGCCCGGATCTGCATCGGGAAAAAAGATGCAGAAGTGCAGTATGAGTACCGGGGCAACGGGTACTCAGTAGGCATCATCGGCCGACTGACCTCAAAGTAATATAAGCAAGCTAAAATGCGATGGTACATGCTAAGTCCGGGGTATAAGTAATAAATACATAATTAACTGCCGGGGCGTATGGATATGCTTAGGCAATAAATAAATGTGATACTGAATAATTGAGTAAATAAATATGTAAGTAAACACACAAGTCAAACATAACCTATCTGGGCCCCCATAAACCTGATAGGCACACGGAAGAAAACAATAACCCAATCTGGCCCCCATAAATCGATGGGACACACAAGAATAGTAAATGCATAGTCACCAGTATCTCGAAGTTGTATCAGTATCCAGTAACCACAATAACCAACAAGAGTGTACCGGGCTTGAACCGGCACCAATGGGTAATAACAAGAGGCCAGACGCCGGAATCGAATCGGACGCAGTGGCTAATAATAATAGGCCACATATATATCATATCTGTCGGACTCAAACCAAAACTCAAAGAACAACAGTATCATAACCACGATACCCAGTACCAGAACTCATAGTGTACCACAATCCGGGGCCGGACTCGAACCGGAACACCCAATAGTTAATAACCAAAATCATCATACCTGAATCAGTAGCCGGACTCAAACCAAAACTCATCATAGCCAATAACCAGAACAGAATCAAATTTCATATCATATCAGATAAATAGGGAAAGCCCTAGTCCCAAGTCAATACTAATATATAAGTACAAAAGCTAACCCCACAACATGCTACAAGTCAATTTTGGGGTCCTTCTAGGTCAACTATCTACTATAAACAATATGTACATCCAAGTCTGGGTATACATTATAAGTCATGGAAAAGCGGTTCAACATTCTAAGTCAAACTAGCCGACCCCGATCAAATAAGGTGCTATTAGGGACGAACAAAGCTAAATAGGCCAACCGGGTATAGTCGGGGTGACTCAATCCCGTCACAACCCTAACAGTCATATAGGGCTTATCTAAGCCCAAAGATGTCAAAGTTTTGACAAGTCGACAAAAAGGGTAACGGGGCTAGCTATCGGGTCCCGAAAACCAGGTTTGGTTATACTTGTCTAAGTCTGGGCTATGTCAAAGTTCTGATAAGTCGACAAAAAGGGTAACGGGGCTCGCTATCGGGTCCCGAAAACCAGGTTTGGTTATTCTTGTCTAAGTCTGGGCTAAGTCTGTATAAGCCTGGACTAAGGTCCAATAATAACATTCCCAAACTGGCAACAACAACAACAATACTATCCGACCCCCAAATAGGTCATCTGTGGTGTACCACGAGGATAACGGGCCTGGAATATATCCGAATAGCCCTATCCGGCCTAGAAGGCCTAAATCACAGCAAACCACCACCACCAAGTTTATAATACCAGCCCACAACACCAACACAATAGCATACATATATTACGCATAAGCCCAATCTAAGTGTAAAAGAAGGTAAACCTAGCCTACCTGGACGCCGCCGCAAGCCTGCCAAAAGAACAAGCTATACAAGAGTCTTCCCCTTTCAAGAGTCTTATGACTGCTGCCAAGCTACCAAAATAATAAACTATATGTCAAAACATGACTATTGATACCCATATTGCATTAGTTCGAAAAAATGTTTGAACAGTCCACGTGGGGTCCGCTTGCAGAATCGCAAAACTAAAACCGTCACAACGTCCCAAATCACCCCATGACCAATAGTCACAACTAGCACTGCTCAATTTGAGCTCAAAATATAGCTCAAACATCAATACCAATCCCAACAGTATCACCGTAAACGAAAATTATCATAAAAATAAGAAAACGTACCGTAGAAACGACGAGAACGAGTCCACGGACTCAATATATATAAACCCCTAAGCTCAAATCTCAATGGATAAGATCAATATTGAGTAAGAAATGGTAAGGGATTAGACGAAAACAGTGACAGAAATGTCACGTTATATGTTTAATCCAAAAATGTAAGTCAGCACACATATAGTCCATTATTACTATTTGATGGTCTTTATGCCAAGTGGCTTAGTAAAAGCCACTATGTGTGCACCTCTTCACCTGCCACGTGGTGGTGGAGGTGGCACTCCAATGTAATTTTTATCCCATTATATATATATATATATATATATTCGGGTATTGCATAGGCTCGTGATAAAATAAATACAATATTTTAAATATACCATAATTAACAGAAAATTATTTCGAATAAAACGTCTATAAAATAAAAATATTATTTTAACATATTTAAAAGTCCTCATCATTGAAGTAATCTACTAGGGTGGAATAGAGAGGGTGTAGGTCTTGCAGATGAGGGTGAGGGTGTTGAAGAATTCATTTGAGAGATGGTTGGTGAGAATTTCTCAAAGTTTAGGGAGAGAAAGAGCAAGGATTTCTTTGAAATTTTTTTAAGAAGATGGACAGTTTTGGGAGAGAGAGAGAGAGAGAGAGAGAGAGAGAGGTTTTGAAGTGTTTGAGATGGTTGGAGTGACGGTTGTTAGTTTTGGAAAGAGGGAGAAATGATTGAAAAAGCACCTCATTTGATTTTTCCGCTTAGAATTTTGTCTTATTTAGATTAAGGAATTTAGTGCTGAGCATCAGGTTCGCATGACAAAACAATACTTTCAGAGAATTGCACTTAATATTTGAAAGCTTTCTAAATGATGTGCATATCTGACTTAAGGACCAGGTGTCATGCCCCGAGCCTACACCCTGGACGTAACCAGCACTCGGAACCACGAATGGTTCGAGAGAACCACTTGGCTTGGCATTTAACTAAAAAAAAAAAATCTTTTAATAAAATTCGAAAGCTGAAAAACATGGGCTAACTTTTGTAAAGAGAATAAAGTAAAAATAATATGAACTCTTATTAACCGACTCTTTTAAAATTGTTACAACTTACTTGACTTGACTATGTCTACGAAGCCTCTACTACATTTTGAGTACAACTACCTTTATGTAATAAAGAAACTGATGACTGACACACTGCTAAGTCCTTAGAAATAATAAGAACTCACTCAAGCTGGTAGCATAGCCTACTGAAGAGTCTGTTCACAACCTGCATATCTGAAAGCTGGCAGCTACATCGTCCAATGATGTAGCTGCCGAAAAGAGGCGTCAGTACTTTGAATGTACTGGCATGTAAAGCAGTAAAGTGAAACAGTACTAATATCTAAAACTGATAAAGTTGGAAAACTGAGACATAAACAGTATAATCATAAAACAAGGCTGAACAACTGAGAGGAAGGATGATTAACCTGAATGCTCAAACTTAAAGTAATATAAATAAAACTATCTTAAAACGTGTTCATAAATAGTATAATCATAAAACAAGGCTGAACAACTGAAATGAAGGATGATTAACCTGAATGCTGAAATTTAAAGTAATATAAGTAAATCTATCTTAAAACGTGTTCATAAAACTAAAACTAAAACTTAAAATTGAATGACTAAAGTCTGAACAAAACTTAAAAATAAGGCACCATTAAAACTCTCTTTAAACTGGTGGTCTCGGTCAATCATATATTATCTCAAAATAAATAGGTTTTCCTTTTTGGGGAGTTTTTCTTAATCGACATAAACCATGTAAGCAACATGGAGTCTAATGTCTTGCCTACATTGAGAATTGCCATCTTATACCTTGCCAGGGTATAAGATGAAACATATCTTATGGATCCAACTCTACACTCGAAGGCTAAAAAGAGGAGTCACCCTAACTGCGACCGATTTTTCTTTCCTACGGTGGCAACGTAGTTTTTGGGTATGCGACCTCGGACTCATACCTATCTCAGTGCTAAATAATGCTCCCAAAAATATGCTATTTGCTCATATCATAAGTCTTTAAACAATTTCATAAAAATCATGATTAGCTCAAAATATCGTATCATGAACATATTTATCTCTATGAGCCTTGGCTCTAAATCTTCATAACTTTTCTTAACTTTAAATTTTCAAGATACGATGAGCTTTTCTCTTTTCAAGACATGATAATGACATAAAGATTTTATGTAAACTTTTCATGAACATACACTTGAAACTCTTAAACAAATCTTCTGAAAAAATATAAATCAATTCCAATAACCACGAAAACAATCTTTCAAAACACAAAATGACTATCAAATTCACAAGAGAAATTCATAAAGTTTCTTGCAAGAATCAATAAACATAAATTAGGAATCAAATCACGGGAAAGTCTTTAACTCATAGAAATTCTGATAATAATCATGAAATACTCAGAGACTTATATCAAGAGATGAGAAATTAAACTTAAAAATCTTGACTTCTCAAAATCCTAACTTGATTCGTAGACTGAAACAAAAATTGAACTTGATTGTGGGGAGAATGGGGTTCCCACACGAAAGGATTAGCTTTACATACCTTGGGGACGAACTTTGGAGAAAGAAATATCTGGGGAAGAACCCTAGCTTTGAACCCTCTCTTGAACTTGAGCCTTTGAAATTTTGGACGATAAGAATGAAATATCGATGAAAACTAACTCTTTGGGGGCTTAAGAGAGTGAAATAATCAGGTTAGGGGGTTTCCTAGTGGTATAAGGAAAAAAATGACCTTTTTAATGGCTTTTTGTCGGTCAAAACGAGGTCTAGTTCACTGCACTGTGTCATCTTAGCAAAATGATCATAACTTTTTACTCGAGGCTCGGATGGACAAACGGTTGGTGGCGTTGGAAATAAGACTCAAATATATTTCATTTGGTGGGTATTGGGTCACAAAATTCTTCATATTTTAGGAGTTATTCTCATTTGAAATTGACTTAAGTAAAATCACATACTAAAGCTCGATTGATCGAAATGCTCTCAACTCAACTTTGCGCCAATTATTTCTTATGACCATAATTCACATCAAAAGCACTCACCACACTAAGAAATTGATACTAACACTTATATTTAATTAGAAACATCAGGTTTGGGGCCTATATGCATACAAAGAATGGTTCAAATCCTAGTTTAAATATTTGGGGGTGTTACAATAACTCCCCCTTGGGATCATTCGTCCTCGAATGATGGGTATAGCTAAAATGAACCAAGAATAGAATACTACCATATAATTAGGCTGGAAACAGGAATACTAATATTAATTATGACACAGCAACTCGAGGGTCAAGATATTTAGTAGAGCATACATAAGCACGAATTCTCTTGAATACGAAAACTATAACTTAGAAGACATGAAACATGCTTAGGAGTTTACATCATAAATAAGGCTTTCTCTTCTTTATCTGGAGATGATCATGGACTGAAAAACATGCTAATATGCGAGGCTAGCATAGAGTATCCCCTTCACTAACATTGAGAGAAATTTCACAAAAAAGGTAAAACACGATCATACCCAAGCTTAAATCTCTAAAAAGGAAACTCAATGAGCTAACACTAATCTTTGTTTAAGGACTCACCATATCCCCCTTAGATTAAAGTTAATAACTTAGTGTCTCAAACTAATTCTATTTACTACACTATTTTCATCGAAATCAACGGAAACATCACTATACTCATAAGACTCAACACTGACCCTCAACAAATCCCTCAGTTTTCTTCTTAAAAACACTCTTATCAACCATCTTAGCCTCTTTAACACTTAGCAATACTAGCTCACTTTCTAACCACACATGACTTTTATGACTTCAAAATCCCATGTAGCTAAAAAAAACATCTTAAACACATATTACCTTCCTCTTTATTGCAAGGCCTTCATTCACCTTTAGACTTAGCTACAATCTCCCTATTTTTTCTAGGGGTTTCGTCTACCACATTCACAATTAACAACTTACTTACCACAATGCCACATTATACCTGCATAAATTATATGCCCAAAATCAACATTACTACCCTTGTACTGCTACTCCCTTTTGCTTTATAAACTTAAAGCTCTTCTTTATCAACTAACTTTTCCACAATTCACTATTTCAACTTTAGTTCGCATATAAATCAGACTTACACACTCTCACTTCTCATAAATTATGAACTTAAGCTCTTCCACACACTGTATCAAGCCTACTAGATCTACTTCCACAATGACTGCATTACTACCCCCAAACAAACATTCCTTCTACCTCGATTATCATCCGCAATTCTAACTTAGAATCTAACACACAATATAGATAGCCGCACAACCTTTCACATACTATACTAACTTATATCTACTAGACGAAAATCAAGAAACACTTGTCCTCTACACTTCACCACCACTTATTCGATCATCTGTCTGAATTAGCTTTGCAACTCTATAATCATCAAAGGATTTCTCTCTTAAAAGCCACAAAGTGCATCCTTGTCCTATCCACTCTTGACCATTTTATACTTCCATTCAAAACCTATACTTTATTTATACTAACACCACGACAAGTTATAACACACCATCACCAACAACTCCTCATCTAAATACATCCATAAAATCTACACTACACTTATTATACTTCAACGAATATTCAAAGAACATATCACCCCAACACTCACACCATCCCCGAGTTACAGCACTACTACAAATATAAACACATACTCTCTTCTCCCTAAAATGTTTCATCTAAAACAAATCTTAGAGAATGGTCTGGATACTCATCTTATTCTGGATCTAATGCATGATTCATAAGGACAAGGGTGCAATCTTTCGAAGCAAAGAAAATGAATGCACTAATGGGCTTTTCTCAATCGCTTGTACAGTTTCTGAACTTCCTGCTGACTCTATCTGAGGAACCACTTTGATAGGAGAATGAGCTTGATACCTCTACCGCCAGTAAGATAAGGCATAGTTGGAGGAACATGGAGCAACACTTGAACTTGTAAAAGTTTTCTTATGGGACAACTTTAGTGCATGATCTAGAGTAAGAAAGAATGAACAACTTTTCTTAAATTCCCATAGTCCCTCATTTATAGAAGTGGGGCCCTCACAACGATAAATAAGATCCTACTGACACTGAGTCATAAACTCCCTAGGACACTTGAACTCTGTACTCTGATACCAAGTTTTTCACGCCCCGAGCCTACACCCTAACGTAACCGTCACTCGGAACCACGAATGGCCCGAGAGAACCACTTGGTCTGACATTCAACTAAAAAAAAAAATTAAACTTTTAATATAATGCGGAAGCTTAAAAACATGGGCTAACTTTTGTAAACAAAATAAAGTAAAAATAATATGAACTCTTATTAACTGAAACATTAAAAATATTTTAAAATGGTTACAACTGACTTGACTTGACCATGTCTATGAAGCTTGTACTACATTTTGAGTACAACTACCTTTATGTAACAAAGAAACTGATGACTGACACACTGCTAAGTCCTCACGAATAATGAGAACTCACTAAGGGTAGTAGCATATCCTACTGAAGAGTCTGTTCACAACTTGCATATCTGAAAGCTTGTATCTACATCGTCCAATGATGTAGCTCCAAAAAGGGGCGTCAGTAAATAGTACTAATATCTGAAACTGATAAAGTTGGAAAACCGAGACATAAATAGTATAATTATAAAACAAGGCTGAACAACTGAAAGGAAGGATAATTAACCTAAATGCTGAAGCTTAAAGTAATATAAGTAAAACTTTCTTAAAACATTTTCATAAAACTAAAATTGAAACTAAAAATTGAATGACTAAAGTCTGAACAAAACTTAAAAATAAGGCTCCATTAAAACTCTCTTTAAATTGGTGGCCTCGACCAATCATACATTATCTCAAAATAAATAAGTTTTCCTTTTTGGGAAGTTTTTCTTAACCGACATAAACCATGTGAGCAACATAGAGTCCAATGTGTTGCCCTCATTGAGAATAACCATCTTATACCTTGTCAGCAACATAGAGTCCAATGTGTTGCCCTCATTGAGAATAACCATCTTATACCTTGTCAGGGTATAAGACAAAACATATCTTATGGATCCAACTCTAGGCCCAAAGGCTATAAAGAGGAGTCGCCCTGTCACGACCCGAGTCAGGCCCTAACCGTGATGGGCATCCCAGACCAATGAAGGCTCGGGAAGAACCCTTAGCATAACATCAATAGCATAGTCAAACATAAAGTGCGGAATTAGGCATATAATTAAGAAGTTCATCTTCGAACAAGAGTTTAAACATTTGGTCTTAAAGACATAAAGAAAACATTTACCAATACTAGTCTACGAAGCCTCTAATAATATGAATAAAATCCTAAGCTGGAACATGGCCTTGGCAATACAATAAATCAAAAGTAAATGTCTAAAGAGAATGAAACAGGATGCCTTTCGGAAAATGGATGGCTCACCACTCTTAACTCGCTACCTTGGGAAGATCCTAGTGCTGCACAGAATCATGAGAAAGTGCCTCTGAACCTACATCATGAAAAGATATAGCGTCCGAGGATGGTCAATATGGTGAGTTCTAGCATAAAACCCAAGGGAAAGGGAATAGAACATTTTATAAGGAAAAATTATAAGATGCATAATGTAAATCACGAGTGTAAGAAATCATGAAATAAACTCTTAAGTAATAAAACAAAATCATCCTTTAAATGCTTGCTTTATGGAATATGTAGTTTGACCAACCTTAGGCAATCCATGGGCTGATATGGGTCTGGTATTCGCCCAATCGATGGGGCCCCAATCCATGTTTGCCACATGAATTGAGATGAACATAGTATGTCCATCATAACATACCACCCTCATTGAGGTGCGTGTCAAGGTTGTCCTATTTGGGAGCAAACCACCCCTATGTCGGCAAACATAGGTTTCCGACATTGATCACAAGGACTTACACCTTCTCGGTAACTACATAATCCCCAAATACGCCCCATTAAAACAACTTTAATAAATCTTTATCCGTGGAGTCTTTCATTAAGGCATTTAAATTTGGGATAACTTCAAATATATACAATAGAATAATTAGTTTACAGTAAATATAGCCATATTTTTATTTACATAAGAAATAGCCAAAAGTTAAAAGGAAGTGCAATTGTTATTCGGAACTGCGGGTGCTATCAACTCAATTCCACTAACGTATATTCTTCCTAATCACATGTATATAATTGCCATAGATCAAAGAAAAGGATCCTCCAGCATCATGCAATGCTGGTATGCATCATTATTTTACCTTCCACTTTAAATTAGCTTATGGTATGTAATGTATATGTAATTTATAGATATTGTGTAAATATTTATGTAATGTATATTTAATGTATATATGTAATGTATCAATAGTGTATAAATGTACATATTGTGTATCGAGATAGCGTAATGGTGTATAAACGTGTATCATATTGTATAAATATGTATAAATATTATATAAATAGTTATGTAATGTATATATGATGTATCGATATTACATCAATGATGTATAAACAACTAAAAAATACACCTATAAACTGCATATCCATCCTGAAAGAAAGGAGATGTTGGATCTTCAGAATGATCAGTTAGTAAGTGTATGATATATTTAGCTTCATCTCCACAGACAAAGGATTTTGCTTCTAAATATGGTGGCACAACTTGAAAAACAAATTGATGCACACATGGTTTCTACACAGTCATTTTATCAAGCTTGAGGATCTTACAGATAATGAAAATTTTATCTCCAGAATTTCCATTCAAACCTGTCATAATGTAGAGCTCAAAAAGCAACATATACACGTATGTGTGACCATTAAAGAATTTGGTTTGGAAGTTCTTCCAATTTTGACCAACTCAAAATCTCCTCTAAACAGTCTCAAATTTTAGATATGAGCTCCTCTCGAATGATGGGTATAGCTAAAATGAACCAAGAATAGAATACTACCATATCATTAGGCTGGAAACAGGAATACTAATATTAATTATGACACACCAATTCGAGGGTCAAGATATTTAGTAGAGCATACATAAGCACGAATTCTCTTGAACACGATAACTATAACTTAGAAGACATGAAACATGCTTAGGAGTTTACATCATAAATACGGCTTTCTCTTCTTTCTCTGGGGATGATCATGGACTGAAAAACATTCTAATATGTGAGGCTAGAGAAGAGTATGACCTTCACTAACATTGAGAGAAATTTCACAAGTAAAGGTAAAACATGATCAAAATGCGTCGTCTAAGTAAGGACAAAAACGACCTTTTTAATGGCTTTTCGTCGGTCAAAATGCGGTCTAGTTCACTACACTATGTCATCTTAGTAAAATAATTATAACTTTTTACTCGGGGCTTGGATGGACAAACGAGTTTGTGAAATTGGAAAGAAGACTCAAAGATCTTTCAGTTGGTGGGTCTTGGGTCACAAAATTCTTCATATTTAAGGATTTATGCTTGTTTGAAGTGTACCCAAGTAAAGTCACATACTAAAACTCGATTGATTGAAATACTCTCAACTCAACTTTGTGCCAATTATTTCTTATGTCCATGATTCACATAAAAAGCACTCACCACACAAGGAAATGAATCCTAACACTTATATTTAATTAGAAACATCGAGTTTGGGGCCTATACGGGTACAAAGAATGGTTCAAATCCCAGTCGAAATTTTTGGGGGTGTTCTACCAGGTCCCTGTATGTTTTCCATACTTTGTAGGAGACTGTTTTACATCAGAAATAAGATAATATAATCAGATCCCAATGGTGATCTCTCAAGTTATGGGTGTGATCTTGTGAAGGAAAAAAAGAAGTTAATTACACTATCTATTATTCATCAAGCATCTTCCTATGCATTAATTTTTCTAGTTAATCATTGAGGGAAGTTTCATGTTTTTTCTTGTCAGAGCTGGTTGATTAGACCAAGGGCTAATCTATTAATCTCAAAGTTTTCCCTTCCCAAGTCTTTAGTGAAGATGTTAGCAATTTGTTCATCAGGTTGATAAGGCACCATTTCAATCAAACCTTTCTGTACACGGTCTTCGAGAAAGTGATGCCTAACATCAATATGTTTTATTCTTTTATGTTGGACTGGGTTCTTTGCCATGTTGACTGCACTTGTATTGTACATAAGATTGGAATACACCCTAAATTGATGTCATAGTCACTAAGTTGTTGCTTTATCTAGAGTAGTTAAGAGCAGCATGAAGTAGCAGCCACATATTCAGCCTCAGCAGTTGAAAGTGCTACTGAATTCTATTTCTTTGTTTCCCAAGAAACAAGACAAGGTTCAAAAAAGTGGGTTATCTAGAGGTGTTTTTTTTATCCACCAAGTATCCAGCATAATCAGCATCAGCATATCCAATTAGATCAAAAGGATCACCAGCAGGGTACCATAGAACCAATCCCTAAGTTCTCTTAAGATATCTTAGAATCTTTTTTACTGTCTTCAGATGAGATTCCTTAGGAGAAAATTGAAACCTGGCACATAATCCTACACTATAAACAATATCAGACCTGCTAGTAGTCAGGTAAAGCAAGGAGCCTATCATTCCTCTATATTTAGTCTTTGTAACTGCTTGACATGTTTCATCAAGATCAAGTTTGGTGGTGGTAGCAATGGGAGTATTATTTATTTTAGCTCCTTCCATCTCAAACCTCTTCAGTAGTTCTTTGATGTATAGCTGTTCCAATCGGAGTTTGTTTAATTTGTATGCCCAAAAAAATATTAGTTCTCTCAACATGCTCATTTCAAATTCACTGCCCATCAAGGAGGCAAACTTTTTTCACAACACATCATCAGCGGCTCCAAATGTGATATCATCCATATATATCTGAACAATGAGGAGCTTTATTCCTTCTCTCTTAATAAATAGGGTGTTATTAATTTCCCCCTTTCATATCCATGCTCAAGAAGAAAAGAAGACATTCTATCATACCAAGCTCTTGGTGCTTGTTTAAGTCCATAAAGAACCTTGTCAAGCTTGTAAACATGATCAGGAAATTCAAAGCTTTCAAAGTCTGGGGGCTGCTTTACAAATACTTCTTCCATCAAATAACCATTCAAGAAGGTACTCTTGACATCCATATGAAACAACTTTAATTTTATATGAGATGCAAAAGCAATTAGCATTCTTATGGCTACTGGAGCAAAAGTCACATCATAATCAATTTTTTTTTCTTGATTATACCCTTGAACTATAAGCCTGGCCTTGTTTCTAGTGATTATTCCTTAATCATACTGTTTGTTTCTAAAAACCCATCTAGTCCCAATAATTATTCTATCTGCAGTCTTTGGAACAAGATGCCACACGTTACTTCTTTCAAATGGGTTTAGTTCTTCTTGTATTGCCACAATCCAGTCTGCATCTAATAAGACTTCATTGACATTTTTAGGCTCTACTAGTGACAAATATACTGAATAAGCACACATGTTCCTCAACTTGTTCTTAGTTTGCATCTCCGAGTCCATAGGAGAAATAATATTTTCAACTGGATGTGAACTCTTGTGCTTCAAGTTCCTACCAACAGTAGGTTGAGAGGGGCCTGGTTCATCAAGGTGATAGGAATTGGTTCCTTCATCATCAGTTCCCCCTGAGGCTAGCAACTCTCTATGATCTGCTGGATCGTGTTCAACAGCTGAGGTGATATCTTTGTACACTTCTTCATCTTGCTCATCTTCTGAATCTTGTACCAATCCAATCCCTTCAACATCATAGGTAGCACCTTTCTTGATCTTATAGTTTTCTTCATCAAATATGATATGGATGTTGTCCTATACACAACTTGTTCTTTTGTTGAAGACTTTATATGCTTTACTTTATGAAGAATACCCTGAAAAGACACCTTCATCTCTTTTTGCATCAAACTTTCCCAAGGCCTCTTTTCTATTGTTGTGAACAAACCACTTATAACCAAATGGTCTTAAATGAGTGAGATTTGGCTTTCTTCTTTTGAGCAACTCATATGGATTTTTATCTAGTAGTGGCTTGATTATACACCTGTTTATGAGATAATGAGTTATATTTACAGCTCCAGCCCAAAAACTTTTGGGAAGACCACTATCTATCAGTATGGTTCTAGCCATATCCTCTAGAGATCTATTCTTACTTTCAACCATACCATTTTACTGAGGAGTTCTTGGTGCTGAAAAGTTGTGATCAATATCATTTTCAGCACAAAAGGTTATGAAACTTGCATTCTCAAATTTAGTACCATTTTCAGACTTTATTCCAACTAACTTAGTATACAAATTCTTTTGAACCAGTTTAGCAAATATTTGGAATACATCAAAGGTTTCATCCTTGAAACTCAAATAGAGTTTCCATGTAAACCTTAAGTAATCATCAATAATAACAAAGATATATATACCTCTTTCTTCCTCTGCTGAGAACTTTCATAGGACCACATAGATCCATGTCTAGCAGTTGTAGTGGTACTCCACTATCCTTTGGGGCTTGAAGGATGACCTTATATTCTTCCCTCTTGCACATGCATCACATACTATGATTTCATCAATCTTGTTCTTTGGCTGGCCTAATACTAGATCTTTTGACACCAGCTTGTTGATCAAATAAAAACTTACATGCCCCAGTCTTTTCTGCCATAGCAATGAGCTGCTTGTCATGGCACGAAGACAAGTTAGTTCTAACCCCATAGGATCCATAATATCTGCCTTGTATACATTCTTGTGTCTCCTCTCCTTGAGGACTAGATTGTCATTCATTGAGTTGGTCACAGTACAATCAGCTGAAGTGAACAACACATTGTTTCATTTGTCACACATTTGTGATATTCTCAGTAGATTTTGTTTAAGATCAAGCACATAGTAGACATTCTCTATAGCATGAGAGGCAGACTTTCCAACTTTTCCTATCCCAACAATTTCTTTAGTCTTTCCATTTCCAAAAGCAACATTCCCAACTTAAAAGTTTGTGTGAGAGAGGAAGTTTTCTTTGTATCAAGTCATGTGTCTAGAGCAAGCAACTGCCAAGGTACCATGGATTGCTTCTTCCTCTCATATTTCCCTATTAAAGTTAAATCATATGTTAGATTTGGATACCCAAATCAACTTGGGTCCCTTCTTATGAGTAAAAAGATGAATCAAATTTCTTCTAGCCCAGTAGGGAAGAGTTTCTATTTTGGAGTAAGTTTTTAGGAGACCTTTTGACCAATGTTTATTAACAAAGTTAAAGTTTCTTTGTTCAACTCTTATTTATGCAGGGCAGTTTTTTTTAAGATACCCTTCTTTGCCACAAGCAGTACACACCATAAATATAGAGTGGTAAGTCTATGATGCTTTACAAGTCTCAGGTCTAAATCATAGCCTATGTTTAGAGGTGGATTGGCTATTTTGAATGTGAGTACGTAAAACTGAGGATTTGGTCCACTTTTGGTTGTGTTCCAACTCAAGCTTTGCCTTATTTAGCTCATTTGACAGTGCATTATTTCTTTCAGAAAGTTTTTGGAGTTTAACATTTAACTTTTTAATATCTTCTTCCAAGTTTTACTGAATAACAGTGTCCTTGTTTTTCCCTCTCTCTGAGAATTCTTTGAGGGAGTTCCTGAGAGATTCATTTTATTCCTTAAGATTCTCATACTCCAATCTTAGATATGTATAATCACTCATTAGATTTTATTTATCAAAACATACAAAGTAGTATGCATCTATAAAAACATATGAGAGAGGTTTAACCTTTCTTTTAGAATATTTTGTAGATTTGGTTTGAGATCAGAAAAATATACCTTAGTTTCTTCTTGTTTAGTGTCCTCATCAGAATCAGATCCAGCCATAAGAGCAAGAATTATTTCTTGTGAACCTTTTACTTCTTGTTCTTCCTCAGTATCACTCAATGCAAAAAGTGCTAGAGTATCCCCATCTCTTGCTTCAATCATGGCCAAAAAAGATTGATTGTTGGGATCATCTTATTCAGATTCATCAGAGAGCTCTCCCATAACAGCTAGAGCCTTTTAAATAATTATGTCAGCTTCTTGAGAATTCATCTTCCTATGTGAGGGAAGAGTAAATTCTTTTCTTTGATCTTTTGGTTTCGTAGTGACAACCTTTTTGTGTTCTACAGCCCCATGAGGACAAAACTTAATGAAGTGATCACGACTACCACACTGTAACACAGCTGAACCTCCTTCTCTTGCATTTTTGAAGTTCTCTTTTGAAAGTTTTAGCCTCTTTTGAACATGCGCTGGAACTTTTTTGTTAGGAGAGTTAGATTCTCTTCTTCAAAGTCAATAGTTTCAGTAGCTTTGAGGGAAATTGTTTTCTCCTTGGTTTTGGTCCCAATATCCTTTTCTTGATTTTTCTTCGATCATAAGTAGTTATATTGCCAATGAGTTCATCCATTGCTAGAGTGTCTAGATCTCTAGCTTCTGTAATGGCTTCCACCTTGCTTTCTGATGACTCAGGCATAACACTAAGTACGTTTCTAATAGCTTTGCCAGTAGGAATGAGTTCTCCCAAACAGTAAACCTTGTGTGCATGTCCTGTATGGTTTCTCCTTCCTTTATCCTGAACAATTCATATCGCCTATTTAGATTATCTGTCTTAGCCTTTTTCACAGAAGAAGTCCCTCCATGAGCAGTTTGAAAAGTGCCCCATATTTTTTTCATCTTGACATGAAGAGATTCTATTATATTCATTAGGTCCTATTTCACAGATCAAAATCTTCTTAGCCTTGGCATTATTTTGAATTGAAATCTTATCAGCAAGAGTCCACTCTTTCCTTTCCTTGGGCACTTGTTCCTTTCCATCAGTAGATTCTTTTATGAGAATAGTAGCTCCATCCAATATGACATTCCATAGATTAGTAATTCCACCAACGATATGATCTATCACTCTGTTTTTCCACCAGCCATAATACTTATTGATGGTCTTGTTTGATAGGCACCTTCCTGAGTAGTTAGAGGAGCAACCATAGGATCCTTTTCAAGGGGTTAACCTTCAATGAAAATATCTGGCTTTGATACGAATTGAAAGAACTAATGCCAACTTCTTTACACATGACCAGGTTCCCAAACAAATAACTGATTGAAATAAGTAAATTCACAAGCAATTTACGTGGAAAAAACCTCCTAACTCAAGGCACAACAACCAAGACCTCAGTCTACTATAAACTCAATCAGGTTTTGTGATTATGACTCAATAATTAAAGGAAATAACTCTAGTACCTAGACACAAACAGTTAGCTATAACTGTTTCTAGCAACAACATAACTCTCCCAAAAAGCCAAACCTACTTCTTGTTACAAGCCTCACCAACTAAATCACACTAATTACCATAATTGAATAGCTATAACTGCATAGTTAGACTCTAGCACTACTCAACAAAACAACTAACTTTAATAGTTAACAAGAATGGAACTCAAACTATAATTTGCCTTCAATGGATGTCTGCTTCTCTGCTTGCTATGACCTCCTATTGCTTGAGAATACTACTTTCTCTGCGTATGCTATAGGTGGTTCAAAACTGCCTTGTTCTTCTCCTTATATAGATACACCATGATGTCCTAGTTCAGTAGCGCTAGGAAGACCACCGACTTTAAAGCCTCATTTCTTGTTTAACAGGGACACAAATAATACTTACCATAAATAGAATAACCTCCATAATTAGAATCATTCCATAGATAGAATCCTATTTGCCTATCATCAAAACTTGTATGACAAGGAGTCTTCATTCCCTTCCAAATACATCTTTATTTTTTTTACTTTTTAGATTAAACATTATTGATGTTTCATCAAATTCTCATACCTTCCCTTTACATGCCCATCCGCAATGGCAGGGCAGAAAAAAAATTATTTTTGTGGATGAAAAATTAATACTAGTAGAAAGGATCTTACTTTTAATTTCTAAATTTCCACCTTCCCCAAATAAATAATATTGAATCCTTGAGAGTAAACTAGCTAATCCATTTTAGAGGAAACTTGATCAACTATGGCTAATAATTTTACTTCTTTAATGTGCTTACAATAGTGTATCGTTAAAACACATATAGAGCATATTGTTACCCTGTTCTTTCAAATTACAATCTATCCGAGAGCTAAAAATGGTTGCCAACTTTAACCAGACAATTATAAATTTCTTAACTATGAAATTCAGCAGTCATTGTAAGAATATTTATGTTCTTTATATAAATATTATTTTTTCGATAATAACTTGATATATAAGTGGTGCTCTTTTGCTTTTTTGGTCAAAATTACTATAAACATGATGATTTAACCAGATGTGTTCAAGCAGTTCTGGATCATAACAGAAATTTCAAGGAAACACTTATTAATGATGATGTCCAAGGATTGTTGAGTTTGTATGAAGTAGCACATATGAGAATTCACAACGAGGAGATTCTTGAAGAAGCTCTTAGCTTTACCTCCACTAATCTCGAATCCATGCTCCCCAACTTGAACAACTCACTTAAGGCTCAAGTTATTGAAGCCTTAGGCCAGCCTTTTCGTAAAACTGTAACAAGGGTGGGAGCAAGGAAATACATAAACATTTACGAAATCAGTGAAGCATATAATGATTTACTCTTGAAATTTGCAAGGAATTTAACATGTTGCAAAAGTTGCATCAGGAAGAGCTTAACGAGCTAACAAGGTATATATATTCATTGATGTTATCTTCTTCCTAAATGAATGTGCACGGTTAATAAGATAAACTAACTACACTATATATGCTCTCGCTATCTAGCTGTTGGAAAGATTTTGATATTGCAAACAAATTGCCATATGCAAAAGACAGATTTGAGGAGAGTTACTTCTGGGTAATCGGAATGTCTTTTGAGCTCCAATATAGTCGAGTGAGAAGAATGCTAACAAAAGTAATGAACATTAACTCTATCATTGACGATACCTATGATGCTTACAGAACCTTTGATGAACCTATGCTCCTCACTAATGCAATTCAGAGGTAAGCTATTCACTTTCTATCTAATATTTTGATATATAATAGGAGTACATTCTTGATCCACTTTTCTTTTCTTTTTTTGCTACAAAAGATTCTTCTTTTCTTCTTCTTCTTCTTTTTTTTTTTTTTTTTTTTTGCAAAAGATATTGTATATATAGCTAATACTCCGTGTTGTTACTGTGAAATGATATATACAAGAGATAAAATTAGCTAGTACTTAAACAAAACTCAATCGTCAAGTGCAGATGGGACATAAGGGCCATAGTTCATTACCGCCATATATGAGAACTATTTATCAAGAACTTCTCAACATTTACGATGAAGTAGAAGAAGTATTGGCCAAAGAAGGCAAATCAGACAGCGTAGTCTCCTATGCAAAAAAAGAAGAAGAGGTAATTCTTGCTTACACTACATTCAACTATAAGTTAAGACGAAATTGTTGACATTTTGAATCAAAAGGAAGATATGGTGTTAGCTTGGGAAATTCCCTAAATCCAATTCACAAATTTGGTATTTTCTTGTAGTGGAAAAATTTGGCGAAGGCCTATATGAAGGAAAGTGATTTGTTGAATACGAGCTACATTCCAAAATGTGAGGAGTCTATGGAAATTGCAATAGTAACTGCTACCTGTATGCTTTATGTAACGAGTTCCTTGATTGACATGGAGGAACTTATGACCAATGAAACTACTGGATGGATGATTAATAGGCTTTCGATTGCGCGTACTGCTTCAGCAATCTGCAAATTTATGGATGATATTGCTGATCATAAAGTAAGTACAACAATATATAAATTTTCAATTTGGTGCTCTTAATTCCCAGAGTTCAAACTTAATCTTCTAAATAATTCGTGGAGTATTTGGTTTAAACAAAGGTTAAGGTGTGTAAATACATACTACCTATTAATTGCCCAACGACAGGCACGTGGATCCTGTCTTGCTATTTTCGTCTTTTTATTGTGCTTCAATAAGCCTTTAAAGTGAAGTATAAAGCTTTAGACTATGATTAAAAAACATAGAAGGGTATAAATGTTGTATTGAAGATATTGAAATGTATTTCTTGTAGGTTAATCAACAACAAGGACATGTTGCTTCAATTGTTGACTGCTATATAAAAGAATACGGAGCTTCAAAGGAGGAGGTATATATTGAGATCCAGAAGAAAGTCATGAACACATGGAGAGACATGAACAAAGAATTCCTTTCCCTAGAAAATTGCATATTTTATCCATGAACTAGCTCTAAAGTTTGCGCGATTGGTAGATATAACTTTCGAAAGTGGTCATGACGAATATGCTGATCTCAAATCCAAAACTAAAAACTGTTGTTTTAAGGATTTAGTAAAATCTGTATTTTTCAACAAGAACTTCAAACACATGTTCAAACAAACATATGAACAATCAAATGAAGCTTGAACTCTGTATTCACAACTTTGAACTTCAATAATAAGTTCAACCCAACTTATGAACAACAACAAAATGAAGTTGAAACTATTTTCTGGAAAATAGCAAAACCAAACATTTAGAAATAGATTAATATTGGAAGATTCAAGTCCACCGAATTCACGGTGTGTCCTTAAGGAAATTATTCCCCTCATGTACCCGAGGTTATGGAATATATCCTCCCATGATAAAATAAATCACTTCGACAAAATGGTAGTACCTCAAACTCTGTCGAACAACGAACGCACTCAACGATTCGTAAATCACACTTGAGTTTTTAGGAAGAAAAGAATGTTTTTCACTTCAAACTTTCGTGCATATACTTGAGGAAAAAATCAGGTATTTATAGACAAAAGGTGGTGCTTCTGAAAAAAACAATAGTTCTTGAACATGCGCACTTTTTTGGACCGTCGCCAACCTGCAGACCCCACCTATTCCTGCAGGTGGCCCACATGAGGCCGCAGGTCACTATTTGTCATAAACCAAAATGTTCTGTCTTGACTTGCATTGGCACCCGCGTGCGCAGGTCACCTTTTTCATTATCAAATAGTGCCTCGAAGGGTATCGTCCATTCGAGGTGCGTTGTGACATGCACCCGCACATGCTCATGTGCGTCTGCAGATGGAGAATATTTTCATATCAAATTTTTGGACTAAAACATCATTAACTCTTAAGTTTCAAATGAATTTTATCCAAAAAGATAATCCATCGATCAATCATTTGACAAATCCAAATCCAAATTCGAAGCCGAGCCGGGAGACGACGATAATGGCGTGAGGCTTATCTTCTTCTTACCTCACTATCCACATGAAGGAGTGCTTCTATATTTAAGCACACGGATTTTTCTTTCTCCCACCAATGTGGGAGAACACTCCTTTTATAAAGTGAACATACATTTCTCTTTCCCTCCATTTTCTTTTCTCCATTTTCCATTCACATTTTCACTAGAACCCAACAATCCTCCACATGAAAGGGGAATTGATATTTTATCAAAAAATATATGGACAAGTGTGTGATCTACAACCAAAGACTAATTGTATCTGAATAAGTAGGTTTCCCTTTAAACTTTTCGTAGTGAACTTGTATCGGATGCACTCGGTCAATTGGTAGATGCGATATCTTTAAACCGTCGAACTTTAGTGTACACCTAGACAACACAAGTCACACAACCAGCCTTTTACCATTTATGGTTCTCAGAATTTTGTTCGTTTCAGCCATGAACACTATCTGGTTTCATAAGAGCTTAGAGAATAGGCCTTTACTATCATTCTTCTTGAAACAGCTTCCACTTCACCCTCGCATAGGTGATTCCTAAACGTTTAACCCTCTAGATCAAACTAATTGATCATACCTTCCAAACTTAGAAACCATTAATAAGCTTCAAACCATAAGCCTTATTCTTGTTTCCTGAACATTGTCTTTATCATGAGAATGGACTGAGTTAATTTACAATGTTAAATCGTCAGTCACAACTTTATTTTATCTCCTTGAACCTAGCTCTTGGGATCTCCAGTCCGCTAGGTAGAGTTACCATCGTGATGACTTGTCCTAGGCCGCAAATCCATTCCCTTCGATAATATCTCAACTCCCTCTCTAGATAGGCCTTTTGTAAGTGGATCCGACACATTATCCTTTGACTTTACATAGTCAATTATGATAATTCCACTAGAGAGTAGTTCTCTAACGGTATTATGTTTTCGTCTTATATGATGATATTTACCATTATACATCATGCTCCTTGCCCTACCTATTGCAGCTTGGCTATCACAGTGTATTCATACTGGTGCCAAAGGTTTGGGACAATAAGGAATATCTTCCAAGAAATTTCTAAGCCATTCAGCTTCTTCACCCGCTTTATCTAACGCAATAAATTCAGATTCCATTGTTAAGTGGGTAATACATGTCTCTTTGGATGATTTCCAAGAGACTGGTTGTCATGACCTGAGTCGAGGCCCTAGACGTAACAGGCATCCTAGACTATTGCTGGCCTAAGAAGACCCTTTAGCAGTACATCATAAGCATAATTGTAGATAAAGTGCGTAAAATTAGGCCCATAAGTATACCATTCAACTTAAGTAGAAATTAAATCTAAGTCTTGAAAGTAAGACATAAAAACAGTTATCCGACTCAGTTTACGAAGCCTCTAACACAATGAATAGCAATCCTAAGCCAAAACATGGCCCCGGCTGTACCATAAAAATAGCCAACTAGAGTCTAATGAGAGGAATATCTGCCTTTCAAAAGATGGAGGGCTCACCACTTGCTACTAGTTGTTCGTACGAACCTACTGCTGCACCGTACCACAAGAATAAGCCTCCGAAGCTACATCATGAAATGATGTAGCCGCACGGAGACAGTCAATACGTGGAATGTATTGGCATACAGAGTAAGTAGAGAACAATATAGACATTATAAAGGAAATAATCATTAAGTAAATATCAAGGCAATATGATAAAATATTGGTTGTGACTCCAAGTAAAAGAAAACAGTACTTTCTATCTTTAAAATTTTGAACTCGATGGTATCACCGACTTTCGTTAAAACACCACGGACTATGTGGGTTCGATCAACGCTCGACTGACTATGCCCCAATCCATGTTTACCACATGGACCCAAACCTTCTCGGTTAACCATCTAATTCTCTTAGAGCCCATATTTTAGCCTTTTCGAACCATCAGTCATCATTTAAAATAATATTAATTCCATTAGGGGATAGATCATCGTTGGTATCGTCATACCAAGACTTGCAAGTCATCCATTTCATTTTCTTTTTAACCATAAGATTGGTTGTCCGTTTATCATGCCCAACATATGTTAAAACCAAGTATAAGATGTTTCTTGGAAATCAAACAAAATCAATTTAAGGATCCATCTAACCATTGGGAGTCATAGCCATTCTTTAGCATAATAGTAAATCTTTCAAAATGAGTCAACCATCGTTAAATCGTTAAAACGTTGCTAAGCTGTAAATCCCATTCATTAGTAACATCATTTTTACTCAATAATAATCCAACCATTTAAATAGTAGTTTGGGAAAAAAATACAATTTCATTCCTCTTCCCAAGATTTAAATCAATATGTATTTAAGAGTAACCCCAAGTACAAAACATGGAAATACAATTCGGTTTTGCTTACATAAATTCTATATACATATACATGTAAACCCAAATCATTATTCAACATTCACGTAAGCATACAAGGGTTTAGAAAATCATAAGTTTGAAATCTATTTGAGAAGAGGTTTTTCTGCATACCTTTTTGATAAAGGATTATAGAGGAACAATTTAGAGATTGACTTTTGAACCCAACTATGAGCTTGACTTCTTTATTGACTTAGAGAGGATAAGAGGGGAGGTTTTTAATTGATTTAGTGTAATTATAATGTAGGAAAACGTTTTAAAGCAATAGGGGATGGTTTTCTCAGTCTAAGGACCAAAATGCCCTTAAGATAGCGTGTAAAAATGTAGTCCCGCTAGGCAAATTAGGGGGGGTCGCGGCGCACATTTCAAGGCGTGGCCGACCCCCATACGGAGCGAGGCTAATTATGAGTCCAAGGTCGTGCAACGTGGGGTCAAAATAGTATTCCCTTGCATTGCCTCATGCGGCGCAGGGCTAAGGCATGGCCTTCTAGCGCACGATGCATGATCTTCTTTCTCGTCGTAAACTTCCCTAATGCACCCAAACTCATCCCTAAACGCTTTCTATTAATTCTAAGAGTCATATGGGTTCATTTCTAAGCCAAAATGGGAATAGTAACATATGGGGAATTACAATATCCCCCCTTGGGATCATTTATCCCCGAATGATGATTACGGATATATCTATCACGATATAAAAGGACTTGAACAAGACGTGAGAGATTGATTGCCCAAAGAGATAGAGAGATAAGTGTGGTATTGGTACCTTAAACAGTTTCATCTGAAGGCGAGAACAAAAAAGGGTATTTAGCCTTCATATCCTCTTCTGATTCCCAAGTAGCTTCTTCTACCCTATGATTCTTCCATAACACTTCCACCGAAGCTATTTCTTTGGTCCTCAACTTTCAAACTTGTCAATCCAAAATCACTATAGGAACTACTTCATATCACAGAGAATCCTTCACTCCAATGTCCTCTATGGGAATTAAATGATCATCCATACACTTCTTGAGCATAGACACATGAAATACAGGATGAACCAATGAAAAATTCGTGGGCAAGTCCAACTCATAAGAAACATTCCAAATCTTTCTCAAAATCTGGTATGATTTTTGCAGGTCACTAGGTGCGTGCACAGGTTGCTTTTTTTGTTATCAAATAGTGCCTCGAAGGGTTGCATCCCTTTGAGGTATGTTGTAACATGTGTCCGCACATGCTCGTGTCCATCCGTAAATGGAGAATATTTTCATATTAGATTTTTTGATTAAAACATCATTAACTCTCAAGTTTCAAATGAATTTTGTCTAAAAAGATAATCTCTCGATTGTTTGACAATAAGCCGAAGCCGAGCCGAGTGATGAAGATGATGGTGGAGGCTTGTATTCTTCTTACCTCATTATCCACATGAAGGAGTGCTTCTATAGTTAAGCACAAGAATTTTCCTTTCTCCCACCAATGTGGGAGAACACTCCTTTTATAAAGTCAACATACATTTCACTTTCCCTCCATTTTCTTTTCTTCATTTTCTATTCACATTTTCACTTGAACCCAATAAAAACTTGATTACTTTGCTGTTTGTTGAATCCGTCAACATATGACGCCAATGCAGATGCACCTTCGGCTAAGTATTTACAGCTAATATGGAAGGTTTTCTATGTTCCTGACAACCAAATATAATTTTTTTAATAAATAATTTATGTTAATTAATGGTTGATACTTTTTTGTTGTCAGTTACATTTGAGAAGGGAGATGGAGAGTATATAACCTGTCCATTTATTAACTCAGTCCATTTTGACCAACCTAAATTCAGCCCAACCCGTCCATTTGACACCTCTAGACTCCTTTCCTTCACGGATTTCTTCAAGAGTTCAACAGTTGAGCCATTGTGACAAGTTGTCATCAATATTGGCTGTGTAATACGTGCAATGTTGATAAACAAATTGATCTTGAGCCTAGCTCAGCCTAAAAAGCTAGATCATGAGGTGAGAATTGTGTAAGACCATAAAAGGAGACTAAGTTCCAATCTCACCACCAGTATGGGACTCAACAAAATTGGGCAGGTTCCAACCATAATCATATCATCACCTAGTATTGAAAAACAAGTTCTAAGAACTCCCTTTAATTTGTTAGTCGGTCAGAATAAAGGCATTACATTTTTAGCCCATACGGTGACAATTATAGGCAAAAAAGAAAAATTTGTATTGTAGAACTTCTTACTGCTAAGATATGATTAAGTCATTTAGTGCAATCGGAGGATGAGCTTTCAAATCTCATTTGATGAATTCATAATTCTGTGTCCATGATCGATAGCTCTACTACTTCTACAGTGATCAACTTAACAGAAAAAGGTTCTTTTGGTGTGTGAACTCTGTCATAAGTAGAGCAGCCTTCGAGAAAATATGCAAATATATAGGCAAGTTTATATTATGTATCTTTAGGAAAAAATGGATCCCAAAACCATTGCTTTAGCTGCTTTATAGTTAAGTCGGTTTTCTGTAGTATGTGATACTGATGTATGTATATCCTGATTATCTGAGTCGTCCATGAGAATATCTGTAAAAATATTTATTTATTTATATATATAAGAAAGGCTCAGCACATGAGCGGGGAAGAGAAGAGTGTGCTAAGAGAGGATATCTCAAAGTCTTGCTCTTCTCAAATGAGTTACACACATATATATATACATAAGGATTGGCTATCTGTGTAGAATCGTCAATGGAATAAATCGATTACATGAGACATGAAAGCTCATCTTCTCAAATATCACTACAGGACTTGATCACCTTCCCTTTAAGAAGCTCTTGAATACAAATTTTACGCATTTGTCTCCAGTAATCACCATATTGGAAAAACACAGTCTTTATAATTGGAAATGGTTAGTATAATTGTAAGAGATGGTGTAGAAGTCCTACTCCAATCAAGTGATGCAGAAGGGAAATCTCCATGGACCTGGAGGCAACTTTTTATTTTGGTTTTGCTTTTTTGATTTTCTTCATTCTACGACTAGAATGTTAATAAAGAGGGATGAGAAATGAAATTAAGTTACTGGAAAGAGAGCAATAAATCTCCATTGAATAGTACTATTATCCAGCCTTATTAGCTCATCGTATAATGTCGAAGAGGGCAATCATTATAATATAGAATCTATAATTTGCCTAGATGATGTACTTAAACTATCTGTAGTATAAATAATCATAGGATGACCTACCGAAGGCTATCTGAATCAAACATAAGGCGTACGTCTCCCAAATACATATGACTATGATTTATACGTATGACTATAATCGCAATCTGATATAAGGTACGCCCTTCCAGGGGCTCACTATGAGGGTCTGCCCATAGGCCATATATGCCATATGTTGGCTCGAGTCAGGGGGAACCAGTGCATGACGTTCCAGCTGACTCCAAATACAAATGATGCCACAACGGCGGGTACGCCCCAACGTTCGGGCTCACTATAATGGTCTAGTCTCGATCCTGTGCACAGTATCATGTCGAGCGCATATGCCAAGTAAAACCTATGTACCCTCCCGTTATTAACGTTTATAAAATAATGCCTCAAAGGCCTATGACACATGAATTACGATAATGATCATTTAGCTAATATATATATATATATATATATATATATATATATATATATATATATATATATATATATATATATATACAAGTGCAACTATGCTATGGCTATTTACTTTTATTCACAACGTCTGACATATATATCATGTGACCTAAGAATTTCAAGTAAAGAAACTTACCATAATATGAAATATTGTGAAGACTTGACATAATGAGAACAGAACAAATAGTTATAAGCATGATGGCAGGATGAGGGAGCGATATATAACAAATAAAAACCTACCTTCATATCCTATAAGAACTATATTGACGTTTATAAAAAAGAGCACATGACGTAGGTGGTGCCTTAGTGGCGAGGGAAGGTTTAGCTTTACATACCTTAGTGTTATACTAGCTACGATAGTATTTCAAGCCTAAGACAATTCAACCCACGGAAGTGTAGCCTTTATCTTGCCAACCACTAGCTCTGTTATCCAATAGGCAATCAATTAGCTACAAAGATAACATATACATCCATCAATGACCCGTAGGTGCATTTAACAATTTATTCTGATAATATTCACTTATGCTTGAAATTAATCGAATTTTTTAACAAGAATACGGAATGAATTCTTTAGTTTCCAATGTATAAAATTCAACATTAAGTCCACCCAATTGACAGGAATTTCCTAAAAACTCCACTTTTATCAAAATTTTACCTTTTCCCTTTTTTCTCATGAACCCATTTCGGGAAGTAGTGCAAAAATCCAAATCAAACGATAGTCAATAACTTATACTAAACCCCAACATATATTCTATAATTAAATTTGAGTATGGAGTGAAGAAATTACCTTTTGAAATTAAATCCCAAATTGAGTTCTTGAGAAATCTCCATAATTCTTGAATGATGATCGGTAGTTGTCTAAGATATAGGATCACTGTAAGTTTCTTATTTTTGAGAATTATTGATTAACTCTCGAGCTCACCTCGACTTGGAGCCTCAAGTTGCAACAACAACCAGTGGAGAAGACAAGTAGAGTACTAGTACTCTAGATGCCGCTTCTTGTTTTCGCTATGCAATATGTTGCCCTTCTTTTTTCTCTTTTTTTTTCTTCCTTAGCCACTTAACTTAGTATATTCTAGAAAGCCAAAGTGTCCCCCACTTCCACATACAACAAAGTTAAATTAAATTTCCTCAATTTCTCTTTTTTGTTTCCCACTAAAAGCAACCATATAAATCATATACTATAATTATATATGTGCACTATAGTTTTCCTTATAATATGTGAACCGCGTAACTCTTTATAAATTTAGAGTCATGCTCGCTTAAGGTATTAAACTTAAGTCCAAAATTTTCCCGTGGTGTTACAACTATAATTATTAAGGAGAAAAGAAGGAAGCTTTTGAGGTAAAAGCACTCGTATTTTAGAACAAAATATTTATCAGCACTAAAAGTCAATAGGCAAGCAGTTGGTAGTTGCTGCCTACCAATTCATCCTAGTCCATTCACAATTCTTTAAAGCAAATCTACTTAAGCTGGACTATCCTCTGCCTCTGGACAATGGCTAAAAGCAGAGCAATATTTTTAGAGGAGCTAATTGATTTATCAACTATGCTGAATTCCCCCTTAAAAACCATGGTTGCTTCCGCTCATGGCTTATACTCTCCCCGAGAATGTATCTTATGCTATTTCCACTTTATGAAGAAGAATAAAAGGCAGTCCGCAAAACATTTCGCGTTCACACAGGGTCAAGAAAGGGCCACGCCTCAAGAGGTGTGATGTGGACACCTCAAGGACAAACACACAGAATTTAAAACATGAAAATATTTGAAAATTTAGAATGGTAGGTTTCTATGAGGTGTGCTTGTTAAATCTCATCGATGTATGAGGTTAACCGATAAAATACAAGCTCGAAATGAGAAGATATTATCTGATTATAACATGAAAGTGAGAGAATGAATACAAAGTTTTTAACTACTATGTCTAATCCTCTCTATATATAGACAGAATATACTAACAAATTTTATCAATTAAGTTAGCTCAACTAACTATCCGATCCTAACTAACAGTTGTGTACTACTCAGCACTCAATGCACTGATTTATACACTTCACTAACTGCTTAACATCCTCCCTCAAGCTAGGTGTATTGAAAACATTCTTCATCCCTAGCTTGGTAAGCAAATACTCATGATGAATTTTTGTAAGTCCTTTGGTAAGTAAATCTGCAGGTTGCTCTGCTGTATTCAAATATGTTGGTTGAACCAATCCAAGCTGTATCTTCTCTCTGATAAAATGATAATCTATATCTATATGCTTGGTGCACTCATGAAACACTGGTTTGGCTGCAATCTGAATTGCAGACTTAATGTCACTATATATAGACACAAGCAACTCAATGTCGACTTTTAGTTCCTTAAACAGTCCAACTAGCCACACAATTTGTGCCATAGTGGATGCTAAACTTCTGTATTCTGCCTCTGCTAAACTCCTTGAGATAGTGTTTTGTTTCTTAGACTTTCATGAAATCAAAAAATCTCTATAAGTCACAAGATAACCAGTGATTGACTTCCTGATGTTTGGGCATAATACCCAGTCTGCATCACAAAATGTTTTTAGCTGTTTTGTGCCCTTGGAACTCATAAGTATTCCCAGTCCTGTTGACTGCTTTACATATTTAACTACTCTTATTGCTGCTTCCATATGAGAGACCTTGGGTTGGTGCATGAGTTGGCTTAGAAGCTAAACTGCAAATGCTATGTCTGGCCTGGTTATTGTTAAGTATTACAGCCTCCCTACAAGATTTTGATATGTTTTAGGATCTCCCAACAACTTATCAGTGTTGTTACTAGGTGGGAAATATAGATCAAACTCTGCTGTAGTTAGCTTCTGATTTAGTTCAATAGGAGCTCCAATTGGCCTTGAACTGGACAGTCCCATGTATGATATCAACTCCAAATAGTACTTTCTTTGATGCATGAGAATTCCATCCTTATTCCTTTCAAATTCAATACCTAGGAAGTATGTTAAGTCACCTAGATCCTTGATCTTGAACTTATCTTGAAGAACTTTCTTTGTGTCTAAGATGAATTTATGATCATTTCCAGTTATTAACAAATCATCAACATACTAGTACCACAACCATGTTGCTTCCATGATGCTTTGTGAACAAGGAATAATCAAAGTGACTTTTCTGGAAAATCAAAATCAACCAGAGTTGTAGTAAGCTTAATGTTCCATTGACTGCGTGCTTGTTTAAGTCCATAAGGGGACTTGGTAAGCTTGTACACTGTCCCCTTCCCACTTTGATAAGCAAAACCTAAATTTAGCTCTATATACACCTCCTCATTCGAGTCACCTTGAAGAAATGCATTGAATACATCCATTTGGTGAATATTCCAACCATGTGCAGTAGCTAGTGAAATAACTACTCTAACAGTCACCATCTTGACAACAGGGGAAAATGTTTCTTGATAGTCCAAGTCTTTCTTTTGGTTGTATCCTTTTGCAACCAACCTAGCCTTGAATCTATCAACTTCACCATTAGCCTTGTACTTTATCTTGTACACCCACTTACATCCTATTGCCCTTTTATTTGCAGGTAATTGTGCTAGTTCCCATGTATGATTTTCTTCCAAAGCTTGTAGCTTATTCTGTATGGATGTGATCTATTTTAAGTCCTTTAAATCTTCATAATAAGTATCAGACTCATTTTATTGTGACATTTTTGTAAGAAAACTTCTCTAGGAAGGAGAAATGCTCTTGTAATCTAATACATCTGCAATGGAATATAAACAATTCCCAGTTGCTGACTTTTTCCCTAATAATACATAATCAGTGTGCCAAAGTAGAGGTTTTGTAGGTCTGTTTGATCTTCTAATTGCAGCAGGTGGAGCATGTGCAACATCTTGAGGAGTCTGTGAAGAATTATCTATCTTATGCAACTCTGCAGACAATACAACATCATCTGCTGTTGAACCACCAAGTGAATCTAAAAGTGTAGTATTATTTATAGGATCTACATCAAGTAATTCATTAGATGGAAACTCATGAGAACCATAAACTGAAGTAGATACCACATAAGGATCATGATCACAGCTCTGAATAGGTGAGTATGAGATAAGAAATTATTGAGTATCCTCTGGCTCACTGTTTGACATTGAAATGGAAAGATGGTCTCATGGAAAACCACATCCCTACTAACAAAGATAGTGTTTGTATCTATATCAAGCAGTTTGTATCCTTTCTAAACCACAACATAACCAAGAAGAACTGACTTCTTTGCGAGGCAAACTTATCTCCTTTTTGCGGGTTTGTTGCATAAACAAGACACCCTATCACCTTGAGATGAGATAGGATAGGTTGCTTTCCATAAAGCACCACATATTATGATTTATTTCCCAGAACAGATAGAGATATTCTATTAATTACATATGTTGCAGCTTCAATACATTCTCCCCAGAACCTAGCAGGCAAACAACCTTGAAATTTTATAGCTCTGGCAGTCTCTAATAAGTGTCTATGCTTTCTCTCCACAGCACCATTTTGTTGTGGAGTATAGGGACAAGATCTCTAGTGAATTATACCATGCACGTCAAATAATTTATGACAATTAGTATTAAAGAATTCTCCTCTATTATCATATCTAAGCACCTTAACACATTTATCAAACTGATTCTTTATCATTAACAAAAACTGTCTGAAAACAACAATTACATCAGATTTCAAGATCAGTAGAAAAGTCCATTTCCATCTAGATTTATCATTAAATAAAGTAAGAAAATATCTCACTCCTGAGTGAGTAGCAACCTTATATGGACCCCAAACATCCATGTGAACCAAATAAAAAACATCATATGTGCCTGTGCTACTGATATGAAATGGCATTCTAATCTATCTAGCTTGAGGACAAACATCACAATGATCTATACTGAAACTACTACAATTGTCAAACTTTTTTATTCTCCAAAGAACACTCATGGGTATATGACCCATGATTAGTTTTCCAAATTAGCACATACAAGCCTTCTTCTACATCACCAATCCCCTTGACCTTTCCAGACAAGAGATCCTGAAATACACAACAGGTAGGGAAGAAAGATACACAATAGTTTAAATCCTTCGTCAGTTTATTAACATAAAAGGGATTAAACTTTAATATTGGCACACATAACACATCATTAATCTTGTCTTCTTCACTTAATTGGAGATTACCAATATGAGATACTGTGACTGAATCACTAGGAAGTAATTGCACCTGTCCTATGTTTCCTATCATCCTTTCACTATGTAGGTGTTCACTATAATTTATCATGTGATATGTGGCTCCAGAATCAACAATCCATTTAAGAGTTTCTACATTAGAATTACCTGCCATGTTGACATAGCCATATAACTCACCCATGTTGTTGGCATTCATTACGTCTAAGATCTGCTGAAGTTGATTTGGTGTAGCTTTAGCCATTAAATGTGTCAATTGATCCTGGAAAAGTATGTGATTGTTACATAATTGTTCTCCAACCACTGTATTTTCCCTCTTTATCATCTGCTGATCCTGTACCCCTTGTTGGTGCTGTTGAACCACATTCAACTAGCCTCCTCCTCCCATAATTACATTGACCTTCTTCTTTTCTTTGAAATTTTCTGGGTAACCAATCAACAAGAAACAGTCATCCATGACATGAACTGTACATGACAATAGTCATATTTTTTCAACTTGTTGCAATTGTCTCTAACATGCCCCTTCATGCGACAGTAGTCATAATAGAGATTGTTGAAACTCTTCTTCTAGAAATGCTTGTTGTTGTTCTTAGCTGTATAGAAATCCATCAAATCTATTCCTTCATGAATTGTACTACCAATTCCCTTGCTCCTGTTGGTTTATAAGGCCACGGATTCCATTCCTTCATGAATGTGACCAGCTATTCCCTTCTGACTTTCATCTTGAATTATGAGGGCATACACTTGATTAACATGGGGAAAGTTATGCATCATCAGAATTTGACCCCTAGCTTGAGAATAACCATTGTTCAGGCCTATTAAAAACTATAATAATCGTTGATACTGCATCTGTTCAACATACTCCTTAGATTTCACACAATCACAACTAGATGGAGATAAAATTGAATCATACTCATCCCAAAGATTTTTAAGTTTGGTATAGTAAGTCAAAATTGTCGACACTCTCTAATTCAAAGTGAAAATATTCCGATGCAACTGATAAATACATGAACCATTGATTTTTTCAAATCATTCCTTGAGTTTGAGCCATACCCGATGTGCACTCTAAGAGTACAAAATTCCACTTAGTAGTTCCTTGCACAGAGCCATCAATGAATCCAAGTTTGTTCCTACAAAGCAATGCGATCTCCATAGCTCGACTCCACAAGGTGTAATTCTCCATTCGTGTCAGTTGAATCCCAAATGATAATGTACCTGGTACATCGGCAGAGCTCAGGTACAATGGATGATTGTGATCGATCATCATTGAGCTTCCAGTCATTGAATCCCCTTGTCCTCTACTGTTCGTGCCATCCTGCGATACATCCTCGATCACCATTCCACATAAAACTTGCAGAAATCCCCAAAATTATTGATGAAATTCCCCGAGATAAACCCCTAAATCAACTCCAATTGCTCTGATACCATGTTAAATCTCATTAATGTAAGAGGTTAGCCGGTAAACTGCAAGCTCAAAATAAGAAGATATTTTCTTATTATAAGATGAAAGTGAGAGAATGAATACAAAGTTTTTAATTGTTATGCCTAATCCTCTATATATATAGACGGAATATACTAACAAATCTTATCAATTAAGTTAGTTCAAATAACTACCCGATCCTAACTAATAGTTGTGTACAGCTCAGCACTCAGTGCACTTCTATACACTTCACTAAATGCTTAACAGTTCTTTCATACAAAACAAGACTATAATAATCACATCAGACACAAGGTACAACACATAGGATAAAATGAGAGAAGTTAACATGAGATTGTTTGGTTTGTAGGAATGCTATAATGTTTTAAGGTCTAAAAGGTGACAAAATAAACTTAAAATCACGTGGGGATGGATGAAGTCATCTTAGAAGGCATATAATATCTGAGAACGCATGTGTAACACCCCGTACATTTCCGAACCTATTTGATTATCTTGACATTTATGGAATTATTCAAACTTGAAATAGTTGGAGTAATAACTTTATTGGGATAAATTAATGTTATGCAAATGGGCTCAATTGAGGCCCAAAATGAGGTTAAGAAGGCATGGCCCAAAATGAAAATTGATCCGTTCAAAGGTTGACCAAGTAAACACCTAATCTTTGACCCAAAGGTTTGGCTAAGGATGACCATTAAAAGAGATGATTTAAAGGGGATACATAAGGCTAAAAATCAGATTTTATTCACCAAATAACACTTGCAAATTCTAGACTTTTCCAAGAGATATTTCTCTCTTCTTTCAAACCCTAAGCAACCACCTCTTTTGGACAAGATCATCTCCTTGTAAGCTTTGGTAAGTGTTTACTCTTATGGTTTAATATATTATATGCATGAGGGGTTGTGTAAATCGTGTTGGTTATTTTTAAAGAGTGTTGAGCAGTCCACTTTTGCTTCTTTGTTAAAGGATCTGCCTTCTATGTGGTTTAAACTTGAAAGGGGACTTAAGGTCTTGAAGGATGTGAATTAGATGGATGAGATGTCAACATGTTAGGATGTGGTTATGTACCTAACTTTTTTCCTCCTTGTGTATGACTTGAGGAAATATTGTTGTGTAATTGTGCTTGGAACTTGTGGTGTAGTGAAAGGAGAGTATAGTTTTGGTGATGTTCATGTGCATTTTGAAACCATGATTGTTCATTAGCATCAAAGTTGACCTAAAATATGAAAGGAGAAGCTCACTTATGGCCATGGACCATTTATTGCAAAGAAGGACCCAAAAATGACCCCTGGCAGCCGAAACGGGCATTTGCCCTCGCGGATGAGGCACCTGCCGGCGCAGGTGGCCCTAGACAGGGCCAAGAGGGCACCTGCGGGCACCACCTGCGGGCGTAGGTGGATCCGCAGGTCCTTCCAGAATTGTTTTTAGTTTGTTTTTGCTTCTCTTTGACCCTCTAAGGCCCTCTACCCTTCTTAGATGCAATCACCAACTCATGATACCCTTTGGGAAGCTCTAAGGGGTTAGTTTGGCGGCATCTTAGATTGTATCAATTATGGATTTTATTTAATGTGTTGTTGTGGAAGGTATTTGGGTGACTTGATGGAGTAAATATGATGATGTGTGAGGAGGAAATGTAAAGTATAAACTTGATGTGAAGTCCTATCGGTTTGTGGTATCTAGGTTGGTGTGTGGACTGATTCGATGTTGTTGGTATGGTGAGGCAGTAAATTGTATTGTAGAGATGGTTGAATGCAGTTATATGGAAGTCAAATAGTTTATCATCACCTTGTGAACTTGTAATGTAGTTGACTTTTAATGTAAGCTCCATTGTGTGTTCATATTGTAGAGTAACGCTTTAAGAAAGGGCTAAACTGTTATAGTCACACGTTGAAAGGATAAGGTATATAAGGTTTCGCTTTTCCGTATTCTTTGGCAGCTCCTATTGTTCTCAATTTTACCGAACTTGTTTCCATTCCAAAATGTTCTAAAGTGTCTCATTTCAGGGTTGTTATAAATTGTTACTCACGTGTCTCTCATTCATTGGCTATTGATCCAAAGTTCCAATAATGTTATAACCACCAATGTATCAATCTCATAACAAAGCCTAGCTCAAGTCGATCCCGAGATTATTGGATCAGGGGGTAGCTCTGGGGGAGAAAGCCTAGTTCGAGCCAAACCTGACAGGTGGTCAATGGGGAATAAGCCTAGCTCGAGCCGAACCTGCTTTATTGATTTATGGGTGGTAGCTCAAAGGGGCATAAGCCTAGCTAGAGACGATCCTATTGCTATTTTCCCACTGATCAGTTGGGCCCGGGCATTATATGATTGATTGATGATATTGATATGAACGTAAAAGAAAAGTAAAAAAGCCAATGTACATGTTTGCACATATACAGTACGGTCGTTTACCGGTATTGTCCATTCACTTGTATTTGATTCTATTGAAGTTCTTATGTTTCATGCAGTTACTTATAGCCTTACATATTCAGTCCATTTTTTCGTACTGACATCCCTTGGGGGACTTACCTTACTTACTGCAGGCACATGAGCTAGTAGACCTTTGTAGTAGGATACGGGTCATCTGCAGACTATTTGTGATCTCCAGATTGGTTCGGGTCTTTCCAAGTCACTTGTATACACTTGTTTTGGTACTGTGTAACAGTTGTATAAAGCGGGGACTTGTCCCGACTTTAGGCTTGTTTATGTATCTGTTAGAGGCTTTATAGACGTTGTAAGACGAACGAAAGAATGTATTACCCTTTTGACGTGGTGGCCCTAACGGCCAAGTCTCATATCTATTTGAATGTCTTTCCATGATTTCCGTCATTGATATCTTTTATCTAAATATGACAAAATATTGTTCACTTAGTGGCATGCATATGAATGTACTCGATCATAGGTTGGTTCTCTCGTGCCTTAACAGCTTCGAGTGCCAGTCCGCCCCAATGGGATTTGAGGCGTGACAAAAGTGGTACCAGAGCAAGTCGTCCTAGGGTGTATACAAAGCCGTGTCCGAGTAGAGTCTTGCTTATGGATGTGTTGTGCGCCACATTTATAAGCAGGAGGCTATGGGGCATTTAGGAGTTGTTTCTTATCTTCATTTCTTAGATCGTGCAACAAAGCCAAAGTTGTAGGTGGAATCATATCTGACTATTGAAATTATTTTCCTTTGTTATAGTAAAATGTCGTTTACAAGGAGAAACAAGGGTAAAAGTAAGAAGCTAGACCGGATTATTGGAGAAGGAACTAGTAAATCACCAGCAGAACGAGTTAATCAAGGTGAAGCTAAAAATGAGTTTGCATCGCGGGCTTCTTCTACTTTTCCAGCTCCAGGAGAGCCGAGAAGGAATGTGGTACAGATGTTGGCTCATATAGTTGCTGCACAAAATCAAGGACAAGCTGGTCCAACTACAAGTAATGACGGTGAAGCTAGGGCAGCTAGCCGACGGACACACGATTTCCTGAAAATAGATCCTCCTACGTTCACTGGGTCAGATCTTAATGAAGACCCATAAGACTTCATGGACCAAATTCAAAGGGCTTTAGATGTTATGCATGTGTCTGATATAGAAACGGTTGAGCTTGCAGCATATAGACTAAAAGGATAGGCTATATTTTGGTATGAAGATTGGAAACGATCTAGGGGTATCGGTGCACTTCCAGCTAGTTGGGAAGAATTCAAAGAGGCATTCTCTGATCATTACCTTCCATACAAGATTCGAGAGGCTCGTACAGACCAATTATTAAATCTTCTTCAAGGGAATATGAGCATCAGAGAGTACAGTCTTCGGTTTAACTCTTTGGCCAGGTAGGCTCCTAATGTGGTAGCTAATATGGACGATAGAGTTCACCGGTATGTGGATCGATTGGACCCATATTTGGTTAGGGATTGTACTATTGCTGCTTTGAATATAGATATGGATATAGCCAGGATACAAGCTTTTGAACAGAAGATGGAGGATCAGAGGCAAAGGAGAAGGACGCAAGAATTTGAAAGAGGATCGTCAAAGAGGGCTAAACCTATGGGACAGTTCATATCGTCCCAAGGAGAATTTATGCCTCAAGTTTTTAATAGACCGCCTAGACCATCATTTTCTTATTCTACAGCAGGTACTCCATCCTAATTTCGAGGGTTTAGAGGCAGTCATGTTGGGCAAAGTAGTAGGATTCAGGGTTCACAGACAGTGGGGTTTTCTCATCAACTGTATCAGCACTGCGGGAAGCTTCATTTAGGTGAATGCCGATTTGTGATGAATGTTCGCTTTTGGTGTGGTATGTCGGGGCACATGGTGAGAGAATGCCCAAAAAGGGGCATGAGTAGTATGGCACGACCTACTGGATCAGCCGTATCATCATCATCATCGGTTCCTTTCTTAGGTAGGGGTGTACAGCCTACTAGTTGTGGTAGATGTAACACACCGTACCTTCCCGACCCTACTTGATAACCTTGAGCCATGTTTACCCTAAGTTCGAGAGCAATAAGTATGTATTTTGCATTGTCATCGATGGAACATTTGATATTGTGTTAGAAAATGTGATTAGACCTTTGTAGTGGGTGGTGTTTGTGACTTTGTGGAGCATTTGTGGGGTGAAAAATTGAGGTTAAAGGGACATCCAAGCAAATAATCTTAAAGCTAAGAGGTAAGCAAAAGTTTGGGACTTGAAAGATCCAACCAAATCCGCAAAGAAAAGTCAAAATAAAAAATTTGGCATGGGGCGCTACAGAGAGCGTGCCAGGCCACTCTGGCCCAAATTTTTGTTTGCACAGGCAGCAAAGGGGCGCGCCAAGCGGCGTGTCGGGGTGGTTTTTGCCAAAAATTTTCTTCGACTATTATGATGTATATAAGACCTTTGAGTCATGGTATCATTACTCTATCATATTAGGACTATTCTTAAGCGCGTTTAGCATCCGAGTTGGGGTTAATTCTTCGTCACAAGTATTTTAACAAATTATGTTCAAATAAGCCATGAGCGACTATAATTTCTATTTTGCGATTGAGGCTACGATCGAGAATCTCGTAAGTGAATATTGTCGTGATGATTATGGAATTAATTAACCATGAGATATATGATAGATTACACATTGATTTTTGTGGGCTAAGATAATATGTGTTGATGGGCCAATTTGAGGCCCAAAATGAAGCCAAAAGACGTGGCCCAATGGGTCAAATGACCCATTCTTCCATTTGACCAAGGAAAACACCTCAATTATTGATTAAGTTTGGCTAAGGATGACCAAAATGGTTATAAAAAGGGAAAGAAAAATCAGATTTCTATTCTATTACATACACATGCCTTTTCTAGATTTTTCTACACTTTTCTCTCTATCTCAAACCCTAAGGCACCCATCAGTTGCTTGGACAAGATCATCCTTTAGCAAGCTTGGGTAAGTGTTTAACCTTATGATTTAATATATTAGATGCATGAGAGATTATGTAGATCATGTTGGTTATGCTTGGAAGTGTTGGATATGGCACTTTTGCTTTTTGTAAGAGATGTGTCATTTATGAGATTTAAACTTGAAAAGTGACTTGATGTTTTGATGAAAGTGAATGGTGTGGATGATATCTCAACATGTATGGTGTGGTTATGTCCATAACTTGTTATTTTTCTATATGAGTAAATTGTGGAATTTTGGTTATAAAATGTATTGGAGAAATTGTGGAATTTTGGTTATAAAATGTATTGGAGTGACTTGATGGGTTCATTGTGATGTGGTGTTAATGAGAACATGTAAAGGAGGAATTTGGTGTGAAAAGCTATTGGGTTATGATGTATTGGTCAATGTATGGAATATTGTGGCATGATTAGTATGATAATGCCATGAATGGTATTGTCAAGGGGGAAATGTCATGTTAAGGCAATCATGTAACTCATTATCGTTATATGCATTTGTAAGGTAGTTGGTGGTTAGTGTAAACTCCATTGTGTACTTGTGTTATAGAATGAAATGTAAGGAAGGAGCTGGGCTGTTGTATGCACATTTAAGATTGTATATTCATATTGGGAAGATAAGGTATGTAAGGTTACTCTTTCCGTATCCTTCTGCAGCACATAGTGTCACATTGTCATTATACTTGTTCCATTCCGAAATGTTCAAAGGTATCCCATTTTCGGTTATTAATCATTGTTACTCACATGTTCCTTATTCATTGAACAATTGTGATTCACATGACTCATGTTCATTGTTTAATGTTCCAATAATGTTCCAAAGTTCCCATAACATTGTAACCACTAATGTACCAATCTCATAACAAAAGAATTGAAGTAATGAACACTTGTTGAGTACAGGTGGCAACTTAAAGGGGCATAAGCCTAGCTAGAGGCGATCCCAAATGGATATTGAGTGCGGGTGGCAACTCGAAGGGGTGTAAGCCTAGATAGAGGTGATCCCGAAAGTTCATTGGGAACGGGTGGCAACTCAAAGGGGCGAAAGCCTAGCTAGAGGCGATCCCGATTATTATGTTATTCCCACTGATCAGTTGGACCCGGGAACTATATGATAGATGAGCACTTGATTGACGATTGAGGATGGAGTAAACTAAAGTAAAGTAAAGTAAAGAGAGCAATATACATAATCCCACATGTATACATTATGGTAGTTTATCCTTATGACGCATTCACTTGTACTTGATTCTATTAAAGTCCTTATATGTCATACAGTTTCATATGGCCTTGCATACTCAGTACATTCTTTGTACTGACCCCCTTGGGGGAATTTACCTTACTTGTTGCAGGCACAGGTACTAGTAGACCTCCACAGTACAGTGCAGGTCATTTGCAGATTTTTGGTGAGCTCCAGTTGATCCGGGGCTTTTCGAGTCATAGTGTACATTAATTTTGGCATTGTAAATGCTGTATAAAGCGGGGACTTGTCCCAAATCTAGCTTGGCTATGTACATGTATCTATAGAGGCTTTGTAGACATATGTGGGATGAGGAATGTAAGAGATGTATGTCCAGTTTGACTTAATGGCCTTAACGGCCAAGTTTCATATATTGTACAGTCATGAATTCCACCATTGGTATTTGTTTATTATATGGGATAGAATAACATTCATATAGAGACATGCATATGAGGGTACATGAGTAAAGCTTGGTTCTCTCGGGCCTCAACGGCTGCGGGTGCCATTCCGCCCCGTTGGAATTCGGGGCTTGACAGTAGAGGTGGTAGTGTAGCAGCTAATTCTAGTGGGGTCCAAAACCGTACCTACGCTTTAGCAGATCGACAAAATTTGGAGGTTTCTCTTGATGTAGTTATAGGTACCTTATCCATATTTTCACATAATGTATATATGCATTGATTGATCCGGGCTCTACCCTATCATATGTCACTCCATTGGTTGCTCAAAAATTCAAAAGAATTATTAGCTAAGCCATTTGAAGTATCCTCACCCGTTGGTGAGTCTATTATAGCTAAGAGAGTCTATCGTAATTGTATATTAACTGTTTGTGATCATGATACGTTGGTTGATCTTATTGAGTTGGAAATGGTAGATTTTGATGTTATAATGGGTATGGACTAGTTGGCTTTTTGTTATGCCACGGTAGATTGGCGAGCTAAGAAGTTACATTTCCATTTCCCACAAAAGACCGTCCTTGAATGGAGGGGTAATGTTGGAGCACCGAGAGGTAAATTTATTTCTTATCTTAAGGCAAAGAAAATGATATCCAAGTGGTATATATATCACCTAGTAAGAGTGCAAGACACCGATATGAAGTCACCAACTCTTCAATCGGTTCCAGTGGTAAATGAATTCCTTGATGTATTTCCCGAAGATCTTCCAGGTTTGCCTCTAGAACGAGAAATAGAACTTGGTATTGATGTCATCCCAGACACTCAACCTATCTCTATTCCCTCGTATAGAATGGCCCCAACAGAGTTACGAGAATTGAAGGAGCAATTAAAGAACTTGCTGGAAAAGGGATTCATAAGGCCTAGTATGTCCCCTTGGGGTGCACCAGTGCTATTTGTACGAAAGAAAGATGGCACATTGAGAATGTGTATTGTTTATCGACAACTAAATAAAGTAACAGTCAAGAAAAAATATCCCCTCCCTAGAATTGATAATCTGTTCTACCAATTACAGGGTGCCAAATGTTTCTCAAAGATTGACCTGAGATTGGGTTATCATCAAGTAAGGGTTAGAGAAAAAGATATACCCAAGACAGCTTTTCGAACACGGTATGGTCATTATGAGTTTTTAGTTATGTCATTTGGGCTGACAAATGCACCAGTAGTTTTTATGGATTTGATGAATAGGGTGTTCAATCCATTCTTGGATGTGTTCGTGACAGCGTTTATAGATGATATTTTGGTTTATTCGAGATCACAAGAGGACCATGCTAACCACTTACGGCAGGTGTTACAGATTCTTCGTGATCATAAGTTATTTGTAAAGTTTTCTAAATGTGAATTTTGGTTAAAATCTGTAGTATTCTTGGGTCATATTGTGTCGGATGAAGGAATAAGGGTTGATACACAAAAGATAGAAGCAGTGAAAAATTGGCCAAGACCTACAACGCCTATAGAGATTCATAGTTTTCTTGGGTTGGCAACTTATTATAGAAGACTTGTTGAAGGATTTTCTTCTATTGCTACACCTTTAACAAAGCTAACACATAAGGCAACCATGTTTCAGTGGAATGATGCATGTGAGAAGAGTTTCCAAGACCTGAAGAATAAGCTGACTTCTACACCCGTATTGGTACTTCCAGAAGGCACGGAAGGGTACGCGGTATATTGTGATGCTTCAGGAGTCAGCTTAGGATGTGTATTGATGAAGCACGGTAATGTGATAGCTTATGCCTCAAGACAATTGCGGCCACATGAAAGAAATTATCCAACACATGATCTTGGGCTAGCAGCTGTGATATTTGCTTTAAAGATATGGTGCCACTATTTGTATGGGGTTCATGTTGACATATATACCGATCATAAAAGTTTGCAGTATATTTTCAAGCAGAAGGACTTAAATTTGAGGCAACGGAGGTGGCTGAAACTGTTAAAAGACTATGATATTGATATTTTATATCATCCGGGGAAAGCAAATGTGGTAGCTGATGCGTTAAGTCGCAAAACAATAGGAAGCACTGGTGGCCAGCATACGGAGAAACAAGGTATAGTCAAGGATCTGCATCAACTAGCTAACTTAGGGGTTCGTCTTCTTGAAACTTCAAGTGAAGGAATTATGGTGCAAAATGCGGCAGAATCTTCATTAATAGCTGAAGTGAAGGAAAAATAGTATGTGGATCCTATGTTATTGTAGCTGAAGGAGAATGTGCAACAAGGTTTGACAAAGGCATTTGATCTTACGCAAGAGGGATTACTTCAGTGCCAAAGTAGATTGTGTGTACCTGATGTAGCTGAGCTAAGGAGAAGGATTATGACAGAGGCACATCATTCACGGTATTCTATTCATCCGGGAGCCACCAAAATATATCATGATTTGAAAGAAATGTATTGGTGGGGTAACATGAAGAAGAACATTGCAGAATTTGTAGCCCAATGTCTAAATTGTCAACAAGTAAAAGTAGAGCATCAGAAGCCTGGAGGTTATATACAATGTATAAATCTTCCAGTCTGGAAGTGGTATATGATCAACATGGATTTCATCACAGGTTTGCCTCGTACACTTCGGAAATTTGATTCCATATGGGTAATAGTTGATAGGCTTACCAAATCAGCACACTTCCTACCGTTCAAGACCACCTACACAGCTAAAGATTATGCACGGTTGTATATTAAAGAGATAGTTTGATTGCACGAAGTTCCAATCTCTATTATATTAGACGAGGGAGCTCAATTTACTGCACACTTTTGGAAGTCTTTTCAGAAGAGTTTGGGAACCCTACGAGCTTGTACATTGGACTTTAAAGGAAGTTGGGATGATCATTTATATCTTATTGAATTTGCCTACAATAATAGCTATCATTCAAGTATCAAAATGGCGCCTTACGAAGCTTTATATGGAAGAAAGTGTAGATCACCAATTGGATGGTTTGAAGCGGGTGAAACTGCCTTATTTGGGCCAGATCTTATTCATCAAGCTATGGAGAAGGTTAAGGTGATACAACAGCGATTACAAACGAACCAAAGTCGGCACAAGTCATATGCCGATGTTAGAAGAATGGGGCTAGAATTTGCCATAGGTTGGGTATTCTTGAAAGTGTCACCAATGAAAGGAGTAATGAAATTTGGGAAGAAGGGAAAGCTGAGTCCACGTTATATAGGGCCGTATAAAATTGTCCGAAGATTTGATCAAGTTGCGTATGAATTAAAACTATCTCAAGAACTCTCCACAGTTCATCCAGTGTTTCATGTTTCAATGCTTCGAAAGTGCATAGGGGATCTATCTCATATTACTCTTATTGAACATCTACAAATTATGGAAGATCTCACCTATGAAGAAGTACCTATTGCTATTCTGGATCGACAGGTCAAGAGGTTAAGAAATAAAGACGTAGCTTCCGTAAAAGTGCTTTGGAAAAATCAGCAAATAGAAGAAATCACATGGGAAGCCGAGGAAATGATGAAGTCTAAATTCCCGTATTTATTTCAAACTGAAGAGAAAGTTCAAGATGCGGAAAAGGAGAAATAACAAGTAAGTATATATAAGTATTATGACTTTGTGATGATATGAAGAATGAACTTAGATTTGAATTTGTTTAGATTGAATAGTGTTATTAACATTCGAGTACGAATGTTCCTAAGGGGGGAAGCATGTAACACCCCGTACATTTTCGAACCTATTTGATTATCTTGACATTTATGGAATTATTCAAACTTGAGATAGTTGGTGTAATAACTTTATTGGGCTAAATTAATGTTATGCAAATGGGCTCAATTGAGGCCCAAAATGAAGTTAAGAAGGCATGGCCCAAAATGTAAATTGATCCATTCAAAGGTTGACCAAGTAAACACCTCATCTTTGACCCAAAGGTTTGGCTATGGATGACCATTAAAAGAGATGATTTAAAGGGGCTATATAAGGCTAAAAATCAGATTTTATTCACCAAATAACACTTGCAAATTCTAGACTTTTCCAAGAGATATTTCTCTCTTCTTTCAAATCGTAAGCAACCACCTCTTTTGGACAAGATCATCTCCTTGCAAGCTTTGGTAAGTGTTTACTGATCTAAGGCGTATTTATACGCTTTATTGCCAACTTTGACCCATGTTTACCTTAGTTTTGAGAGAAATACATGCGTATTTTGTATTGTTTTGATGGAATATTTGATATTGTGCTAACAAATGTGATTAGACCCTTGTAGGTGAAATTTATGACTATTTGGAGAATTTTTGGCATGGAAATTAAGGCTTGGAGGAGCTACGAGCGAAGGATATTGAAGATAAGAGGCTAGCCAAAGATTTGAACTTGAAGAATTCAACCAAATCCGCAAAGAAAAATCGAAGAAAGGAAGAAAATCGAAATCTAAGGGTCTGGCGCGCCAAGGGGCGTACCGGGCCGCTTTTGATGAAAATTTTGTTCAGCTGGGCAGCAGAGGGGCGCGCCCAAGGGCGTACCGAGCAGCTCAGGCGTACCTTTTCAGAGGCAAAAAATTGCCTAAGTCCCAGGCGTGCCCAAGGGCGTGCCAGGCTGCTTTTTGGCAAATTTTTACCCCGAGTTTTTGTCTATAAATAGGGCTTTTGGGTTATTATATCATATTCCATCTTGGTAGGACTACTCTTGGGCGATTTTGGCATCCAAATTAGGGTTAATTCCTCTTCCTTTTTATTTTTATTTCTTTTTTATAATTTTTTATCAATGCTCATTCTTGGGGTTGAGGCTACGAACATGAATCTCGTGAGTTGACTATTATTAGATTTTTCCAGAAGTTTATCAATTATTGGTTATTCTTATATTCTTGATTTTACTATTTTAATGCTTAATTACCATTGAAATAAATCCATTGTCTTGAGGTGAGCTTGAGAGAGAAACTAAGAGATTGAACGTGGAATATAAGGAGCATGATCTTTACTCGAGGAAGCGATTCCAAGAGATTGATATGCGGTTAGGACCGAGAGGTACCTAATTCGCCGCACTTGTTCAAATGCGGGAAGATAGCTTAAAGGCGTTAGAATTGGTTAAATCTATCCCCGCTCAACGATGTAGTTAGGTTTCCAATTTCTAATAGAAGGTCATAGTTTGGAGATGAATATAATCATATTATCAACCTCGTGATCCATAACCACGATAGACAACTCAATTTGCTTAAACCATTAGTATTCATGCGCTCGAGATGACGTTCAGGATGCCTTGACCCTGGGAATTCAACTTGCTATTGTTTATACCCCAAGTTAATCATGTTAGTTTATTTCATAATTATTTTATACTTTAAAACCATCATATCTCTATATTCCACCGCTTAAATAAATAATCAAGAACTAGTTTAGTCTAGTGAATAGTTAAACGACAAGTCCCTATGGGTTCGACATCTGGCTCTAAAGGGCCACTTTATTACTTGAACGATCATGTACACTTGTGTGTATAGCTAAGTCGCAACAAGTTTTTTGCGCCGTTGTCTGGGACTTCGGTTTTAATTGTTTATCTAGATTGGACTTTTTATTTTTATTTGTTTGAGTTGTGTATAATTTATTTTTGTATAAATTTTTGGTTTACTTTTCTACCACTCTTATTGATATGTCAGCCTGGGATAGATGGTCATTGAATGATGACAATTCATGTTGTTTTTGTGGAGGACCACACTTGGATGGTAATTGTCAGGATGTTCAAGAGAGAGGGTTGTGCGTACCTACCCAATCTTTTGAATTGAATAGATGTCAGATGTGTGGTGGTCAGGATAGCCATTGGAGTCACTTTTCAAACTATTATTCCCCTCCCCTGAACCCCTATTATGATCAGTCTGTTATTTGTGATGTTGACAGAGCTAATGGAACTAATGAGGCAGAACATGAGGCTCACTTTATGGATATGTTGAAGCAAATAATGGAGATACAGACACAACACAGGGAAGACATACAAAGAATGAGGGAAGCCACAGAGAAGATGCAGTCCCAAGTCACAAAGTTACTGGCTAGGGCTGAAACTTGTGTTGATCAGCAAGTTACAGTCTTATCCAACACTCAAGAGGAACCTCGAATTGATGAAGAAAGGGAGGCACTAGTGGAAGAAAGTTGTGATGAAGAAGATGTAGTGAGCCAGGAATGACTAGTGGATCAAGCACAATAATTAAAAATTCATGAGTGTATCTGGGATGCTATCACAACCATGGAAACCCAATTAAAAGGGGGGGGGGGAGATGAGCTTATCTCAGAGATAGCTCAATTTGTCTTAGATATATGTGACTTGAATGTTCAGTTGATGAAAAAGATTGAGATGTCTGATGTCCAATCACCAATAGTTGCGGAGACTAGCCATTCTATGGAGAAAGAAGAAGAATATCAATAATTTGACTATCATTTTTTAATTGAGGCTGACATTGAGAGGGAGTATAAATGTGAGCATGTTGCAGCTAGTGCAAGCGGGAAAGAAGGACGTATTAGATCTCATTCAAAGCATTTTTCTACATTATGTTTAGATGATGATATGTATTTTGAGTCATCTGAACTATTGGAGGATTGTGTAGATGAGGAACAAGAACCCTACATTCTTAAATTTGCACCAGACAAGCAACAAAACAACATGCCTCACCTCAGGGATAAGAGATTTAACATGCACCATCCATTACTTGGTCCCTCCATATGTGCACCACCACCTTATGAGCGAAGCAAAAAGATGGATGCGATGTTGGGGGTGAAATTTATATCCTCCAGGTGGAGGAAAAAGTTGTTGGGTCGTGTCGCGACGTTAAATTAGGCGCTTGTGGGAGGCACCCCAACGTTTAGTAAGTAGTTTGTTTTTATTTTTATTTTTTTAGTGTCACCTTTGTTTTTGTTTTGGTTTGTTTTGTTTTGCAGATTAGGGGAAGTCTGAGTACCCAAAGATCTAAGTTAAGGAGCATTGCAAAAACTAAGTGTGGGGTCCTCTGGACCTCTTTGATGGATAAGATGCTACTAGCTAGGCCTAGAGGCCTCAGGGAGTATTTCCCTTTCTTTATTCTTTGAGTTATACTTTGGGTGGGAAATCTTCCGATTTGGTTAGGGTGGAGTGTGCTATAGGAGTCTTTTGGTTATTTGTTTTATTTTTCCTTATGTTGCTGAAAATTTGGAAAATACAAAAAGATTTTCTTTTAGTAATTTTTAGTGTTATTTAGGAGCACACTTCATCCACCCTTCGATTTTTCTTTTCGGTTCTTTTTCGAGGGGAAGCCCTCTGAACCCAGTATCCTTTTTATTTTTAGGAGTAATTTTAAAATTTTAGAGATGCTCTAATTAGATGCTATGCATGATTGCATGATGCAAGTTGGTTTTGAATGTTGAAGCATGTGTAGTGAATTGAATGACTATTATTGAGACACCTAGGCTCATTTGTTTGACTCTTTTGTGATGTTGGCTTAATGTTGAATTCTTGCTATTGCTTGGTTGAGAGTCTATAGGGATCCTTCTTGATTTAGACATGTTCCATATGTGAGTGAGGTTTTTGTGTTATTCCATGTGCATATTGATGTCTAGAACTTGCCCGATGTGTTTGCAAAGCAAAATAAAGGGTGTTGAGTTTAGGAGATGATATAGGCATTTCTTTGACTTCCATTTTTTATACCTACTTTATCTACCTTTGTGCATGATCTTAGTTAGCCCTGTTGAGCCTTTAGCCTATTCTTTGGTAGCCTTATATGTAGCTTAATCCTTTTCTTTCAATTAACCATAATTTGATCCAAGAATCCTAAGCGCTTTAGTTGAGAAATTAAGATGTTAAGGAGTATAAAAATTGAAGAGGGAAAAAGTGAAGTTGAAGGCCCCAAGTAAATAGCTTTTGGTGTGTGAAAAAAATTATGTGTTGTTGGTAGGGAGTAATGTAATGAAAAGAAAAATTGACAAAAGAAGTGAATCATGTGTTGATAGCAAATACTCCTTGTCTAATATGTGTAAGCTAGCTTAAAGAGATGGGGCAAAACAAAAGAGAGTTGGAAAGACAAAAGTGGTGCAAAATAGATTGTTTGGAGGTGATCTTAATGTAAATTGTAGTGTATTAAAGCGCTTAGGAAAGAAAGTCACTATTTTTGACCAAATAGTTCCTACCCGTCCCTTAGCCTACATTACAACCCTTAAAGTCCTACTTGATCTTGATCTTTGACATTCTGATACTAGTGGAGTACTACACTAAGGGCAAGCTTATGGTTCATCTTATGTAACATGTGAATTCTTTGTGAGAGTGAGCGAAATTTGCTTACACCCATTATTGTGATAAAGTGTATATCTATGAGTGAATGTGGGTGACTTTCTTGTGGTGAGGGAACATGTTTGATGATGGTAGGTGACTTATATGATCACTTTGTTGAATAATGTGCATGAGTTGGAAAACCTGGTAGAGTTAATTCTTGAGGCTAGGAAGTTTTGAGGTAGTATTCATGTGTTTCAAGTTGTAATATAACATGCCAAATGTAGAGCTTGCTATTCATGTGGTCGTTGTAGTGCTAGCTTGAGTGTCTTAGTTGTAGTAGTAATTATAGAGTCGCCTTGAGTTGATTGTGGTTGTTGTTCGAGAACGAACAAAGGTTTAAGTGTGGGGTGGTGATCTAAGGCGTATTTATATGCTTTATTGCCAACTTTGACCCATGTTTACCTTAGTTTTGAGAGCAACACTGTAACACCCCGTACCTTCCCAACCCTACTTGACGACATTGAACAATGTTTACTTAGGTGTCGAGAGCTATAAGTATGTATTTGGTAATGTTATTGATGAGATAATTGAAATTGGGCCTCGTACATGTGATTAGACCTTCGTAGAAGGTGTTTTGTGACTTCGTCGAGCATTTGTGGGGTTAAAAATGAGGGTTGGCTGGCCTCCAAACAAAGGATATTAAAGGTAAGAAGTAACTTAAAGAATAGAACTTGAAGTATCTAACCGAATCCGCAAAGAAAAGTCGAAGAAATGAAAAATTTTAAAAAAATAATGGTGGGGCGCGCCCAGGGGCGTGCTAGGCCGCTCTAGGCTGAAATTTTCAGCCCACAGGCAGCACTGGGGCGCGCCAAGCGGCGTGCCGGGGTGGTTTTTGCCAAAAGTTTTCTTGGACTATTATGATGCGTATAAGGCCTATAAGTCATGGTATCATTACCCTATCATAGTAGGACTATTCTTAAGCGTGTTTAGCATCCGAATTGGGGTTAATGCTTCGTCACAAGTATTTTAACAAATTATGATCAGAGAATCCATGAGCGGCTAGAATTTCTATTTTTGCGATTGAGGCTACGATCGGGAATCTCATAAGTGAATATTGTCGTGACGATCATGGAATTAATTAAACATGAGATATATGATGGATTACACATTGATTTTTGTGGGCTAAGATAATATGTGAATTGGGCTCAATGAAGGCCCAAAATGAGGCAAAATACTTGGCCCAATGGGTCAAATGACCCATTCTCCCTTTGACCATCAATTATTGATCAAGCATGACTAAGGATAAGATTAAAAGGGGCTATATAAAGGCCACCAAATCAGATTTTATTCCTTCAAAAGTCACATGCCTTTCTAAACATTTCCAAGAGATATTTCCCTCAAACTCTCAAACCCTAAGTTCTCTTCTTGGACAAGATCATCATTTGGAAAGTCTTGGTAAGTGTATATTCTTATGATTTAATATTTTATATGCATGAGAGATTATGTATATCATGTTGGTTATGCTTGAAAGTGTTGGATATGGCACTTGTGGCTTTTGCAAAAAGATGTGTAATCCTTGTGAATTAAACATGAAAAAGGACTTGGTGTTTTGATGGAAGTGAATGGTGTGGACGATATCTCAACATGTATGGTGTTGTTAGGTCCATAACTTGTTATTTTTCTATAAGTATGAATTATGGGATTTTGGCCGATATGTGGTTATCAGGTGTATTAAGTTGATTTGGCGGATTAATTGTGACGTGATGTTAATGAGAAAGTGATAAGGAGAAACTTGTTGCGAAATGCAATTGGTTAATTATGTTTTGGTCAATGTGTGGAATGTTGTGGTATTGTTGGTATGGCAATGCCGTGAATGGTATTGTAAAGGGGGAAATGATGTTGTAAGGAAATCATGTAATTCATTATCGTTTTTACACTTGTAATATAGCTTGTGGTTAATGTTGGCTCCGTTATGTACTTGTGTTGTAGAGTGAAACATAAGGAAGGAGTGGGACTATTGTATGCACATTTAAGATTGTAGATTCATATTGAGAATACAAGGTATGTAAGGTTACTCTGTCCGTATCTTTCTGCGGCACATAGTATTCACATTGATCTCGCACTTGTCCTATCCCGAAATGTGCTAAGGTATCATATATCCGGTTATCAATTGTCATTATCACATATTCCCTACTCATTGATCAATAGTGAATCACATATCGCATATTCATCGACTAATGTTCCAAAAGCCAATAAGGTTTTGTTCCAAAGTTCCAATAGTGGTTATGCTCATGTCTCTTATTTATTGATTATTGTCCAATGGTTCCAATAGTATTATGTTTCCAATAATGTTATGTTTCCAATAATGGTTATTCATATGTCTCTCACTCATTGATTATTAATCCAAAGCTTCAAGTAAAGTTATGACTATCATTGTATCAATCTCAAAGCAAAGAATAAAGTAATGCATATATGTGGTTAATGATTGAGTATGGGTGGCAGCTTTGGGGGCGAAATGCCTAGCTCAAGAAGATCCCGAGATTGTTGGATCAGGGGGTAGTCCTAGAGGCATAAGCCTATCTCGGACTGAACCTGACAGGGGGCAGCTCTAGAGGTAATAACCTAGCTCGAGCCGAAACTGATATGTTGGTTTATGGGTGGCAGCTCTAGAGGTAATATCCTAGCTCGAGCCGAACCCGATGCTTGGATTTATGGGTGGCAGCTCTAGAGGCATAAGCCTAGCTCGAGCCGATCCCAACATAAAGTTATGTTATGTAAAGATCCACTGATCAGTTGGGGCCCGGGTACGATATAGTACAGATGATGATGAGTGAATACAGAAGTAAAGAAAGTAATGAACGTAAAGTACATAGTTCCAAACATACAGAACGATGGGTTGTTCATAATGAATGTAAGGTACATGGTTCCACATATACAGAAATGTGGCTTATTCATTTGTGTATGAGTCCATTGAAATATTTATGTGTCATACAGTTTCATATGGCCTTGCATACTCAGTACATTCTTCGTACTAACCCCCTTTGGGGGAATTTACCTTACTTGTTGCAGGCACAGGTACTAGTAGACCTCCACAGTGGAGTGCGGGTAATTTGCAGATTTTTGGTGAGCTCCAGTTGATTCGGGGCTTTCCGAGTCATAGTGTACATTGATTTTGGTTTTGTAAATGTTGTATAAAGCGGGGACTTGTCCCGACTCTATCTTGGCTATGTATATGTATCTGTAGAGGCTTTGTAGACATATGTGGGATAAGGATTGTGAGAGATGTATGTCCAGTTTCACTTGATGGCCCTACCGGCCAAGTTTCATATACATATATTACATGTTTCTATGACTTCCGCAAAATTTATGAGATACAGTGATGTTGTTACAGAGGCATGCATATGGATAGACATGAGTAAAGATTGGTTCTCTCGGGCCTCATCGGCTTCGGATGCCAGTCCGTCCCGAATGGGATTCGGGGCGTGACAAAAGTGGTATCAGAGCGGGTCGTCCTAAGGGTGTCCACAAAGCCGTGTCTGAGTAGAGTCTTGCTTATGGATATGTTGCGTGCCACATTTATTAGTAGAAGGCTACGGGACATTTAGGAGTTGTTTCGTTTCTTCATTTCTAGATCGTGCAGTAGAGCCAAAGTTGTAAGTGAAGTCATATCTGATCATTGACATTGGTTTTCTTTTGCATAGTCAAATGCTGAGTAGCAGATGAGATAAGGGCAAAGGTGAGCAGGTTGATATGCCTGCCGAAGAAGAAATGAGTAAACCACCACCTGATCAAGTTAGTTAAGGTGGGGCTGACATGGAATTTGCAATATGGGTCCTCTTAGCCAAAAAGTAGAGAAGTACCTGCAGAACCACCTATAAATGCCACTGAACAGGATTTAAGAAATGTAGTGCATATGTTGACTCAGACAGTTGTTGTATAATGTCACGGGCGAGATGGCCCGATGACGAGTTATGACGGTACAGCTAGGGCAGCTAGTCGTCGAACATAGGATTTTCTGAAATTAAACCCTCCCATGTTCACTGGGTTGGAAGACCCACAGGCCTTTATAGACCAAATCAAACGGGCTCTAGATGTTATGCATGTGACTGGTGTATTGATGTACTTCCAGCTAGTTGGGAGGAATGTAAAACGACATTCCTTGACCAGTATCTCCCATATGAGGTCCGAAGAACTCATGCGGACCAATTGTTAAATTTTTGCCAAGGAACTATGAGAGTCAGAAAGTACAATCTTCGGTTTAATTCTTTGGCTAGGTATGCTTCAAATGTGGTAGCTATTTTGACCGATATAGTGCATCGGTATGTGGACAGATGAATTGTACGATTGCGGCCTTTAAAAAAAGGAGATATGGATAGAGCCAGAATACAGGCTTTTTGCATAGATAATGGAGGATCAGAGGCAACAGAAAAGGACACAAGTATTTGACAAAGGGTCGTCAAAGAGGGCTAGACCTATGGGATAGTTCATGGCGTCCCAAGGAGAATTTAGGTCTCAGATGTTTAACAGACCGCCTAGACCATCATTTCCTTAGTCTATAGTAAATGTTCTACCTCGATCCCAAGGGTTTAGAGACAATCGATTTGGGCAAAGAAGTGAGATTCAGGATTCAGGGGCGATAAGGTATCAAGCACAAGAACGTAGAAAGTAGTTATCGTCTAAGTGAATGTCGGTTGGGGATGAATATTTGTTATTAGTGTGGTATGTCGGGCCACAAAATGAGGCTTCTCCTGATGTAGCTATAGGTACCGTATACGTAGTGATTGACCCATCGAGCATATGTTATTTCATTAATTACTGAAAATTCAAAAGAACACCAAAATGACTAGTTATGTCACAGGACGTCTATACATCAGTTGGTGAACCTATTGTAGTTAAAAGAGTATATCATAAGGTATAGTCATTGTTTGTGGTCATGAGAGACTGGTTGATCTTATTGAGCTGGAAATAGTGGATTTTAATGTTATAAAGGGGTTATGCCATAGTAGATTGCCGAACTAAGAAGTTATATTGTCGTTATCCCCAAAAGAATGTTTTGAATGGCCAGGAAATGAGGGGGTACCAAGAGGAAAATTTACTCCCCATCTTAAAGCAACGAAAAGGATACTATAAGGGATACATATGTCACTTAGTAAAGGTGAAGGATACTGATGTGAAGCCACCAACCCTTTAATCAGTTCTGGTGGTAAATAAATTTCTCAATGTATGAGCTGGTATGAATGTGATGTGAGGTACTCAGCCTATTTTTATTTCTTCATATAACATGGCCTGGTAGAGTTACGGGAATGAGCCGAGAAATTAAAAGACGTGATGAACAAGGGATTCATAAGACCTAGTACGACCCCTTGGGGTGCATCAGTGGTCAGAGTACAAAAAAAAAACATGGCACATTGAGAATGTGTGTTTACTATTGGTAACCGAATAAGGTGACAATTAAGAAAACATGTCTTCTCCCCGGAGTTGATGACTTATTTGATCGGTTATAGGGTGCCATACTTTTCCTAAAGATTGACTTAATGTCCGGAGATCATCAAGTAAAGCTCAGAAAAAATAAAGATACCCACAATAGAAGTATGGTTGTTATGAATTCGTAGTTATGCCATTTGGGGTAACAAATACACCAGCTGCATTGATGGGTTTGATAATTAGGGTGTTTAAGCCATCGTTAAGCATAAGATATATACAAATTTGGTCACAATCTGTATTGTCCTTAGGATACATTATATTGAATGAAGGAATAAGGATTCATATATACAAAAGAAGTGGCCAAGGCTTACGACACCTACGGATATTCGTAGCTTCCTTGAGTTGGCCAGTTATTACAAAAGAATTGTGAAAAAGGCTTTCTTCCATCACCCTTAACGAAGCTAGCACACAAAGTAACTAAGTTTCAGCGGAACGATGTATGTGAGAAAAGGTTGCAAGAGATGAAAGATAAATTGACTCCTACACCTATAGTAGTACCTCCCAAAAGCACAGAAGAGTATGTAGTGCATTGTGATATTGTAAAAGCTGGTGTGGGATGTGTATACAGGCAGTACGACAATGTGATAGCGTATGCCTTAAGACGATTGCATCCACATAAGAGAAATTATCCCACATATGATTTTAAGTTAATAGTTGTGACAATTGCTTGTAACAGATAGCACCACTACTTCTATAAAACTTCAGGTGAAAGAACTATAGTGTCAAATGTTTCGGAATTTCTTTGGTATCCAAGATGAAGGAAAAATCAATATGTAAGTCATATTTTTAGTTCAATTGAAGAAGGAATGTACAGCAAAGGTCGACAAAGGTATTTAAGCAAGCACAAGAGGAAGTACCTTAATGCCAATGTAGATTGTGTGTACTGGGTATAGATGAGTTAAGAAAATGAATTATGAAAAGAAGAACATCGTTCAAGGTAGTTTATTCATTCGGAAGCAACCAAAATGTACCATGGTGTAGCAGAGATGTCTTGGTAAGGTTACATGAGAAGCACATTGTAGAATTTGTAGCTCAATGTCCAAGCGGTCACTGAGTAACAATATGGCATCAAAAAAAAATCTGTATGTTTATGCAATGTATTACCCTTCCAGTTTGGAAGTGGAACATGAATAATATGGATTTAATCACAGGGTTGCCTCATACACTGCGAAGGTTGATTCCATATAGGTGATAGTTGACAGGCTTATCGATCCTATCAGTTAAGACCACAGATACAGCTGAACATTATGCAAAGTTGTATATTACAGAGATAGTACGATGACATGGGATTCCACTCACTATTATATCAAACATGAGAACTCACTTTATTGTACAATGTTGGAAGTCTTTTCAGTAAAGCATGGGTACACAGGTGGATGTAAGTATAGCTTGTCATCCTCAGATGGATGGACAAATAGGACATATTATATGAACATTTGAAGATATGCCACGAGTTTGTACATTGCACTTTAAAGGTAGTTGGGATGAACATCTATCATCTATTGAAATTGCTTACAATAAAAGTATCAAAAGGCACCTTACGAAGTTTTATATGAAAGCAAATAGAGATCATCAATTGGATGGGTTACAGCTGATGAAATTTGCTTTGCTCGGGTCAGATTTTGTGCATTAAGCTATAGAGAAAGTGAAGGTGATATAACTGCAGATACAAATGGCCCAAAGTAGATACAAATCATATGCCGATATTAGAAGAAGGGAATTAAAATGTGCCATAGGTGGTTAAGTAGTTTTGACAGTGTCACCAATGAAAAAAAGTATGAGATTCGAAAAGAAAGGAAAATTGTCCAAAGATTTGAGCAAATTGCGTATCTATTAGCACTAGTCCCAGAACTCTTCACAGTTCATGCAATATTTCATAATCGATTCTTTGAAAGTGTATAGGAGATTATCGCGTATTGCTCCTAGTGGAGATATACAAGTTATGGAAGATCTCACATGTGAAGAGGTACTGCTTACTATTCTAGATCGATAAGTGAAAACAATGAGAAATAAAGAAGTAGCTTCCGTAAAGGCACTATTGGAGAAATTAGCATGTAGAAGAAATCACAAGGGAAACCAAAGAAATAATGGAATCTAAAGTACTCATAATTGTTGTACACGGAAGAAAAAGTTCAAGATATGAAAGTGGAGTCATAATAATAAGTCTTTACAAGTGTTACATGTGTATATGATGATGTGAAGGATTCACTTCGACTTAAGTGTTACAATGAGACAATGTTACTAACATTCGAGGACGAATGTTTATAAGGGGGAAGAATGTAACACCCCGTACCTTCCCAACCCTACTTGACAACATTGAACAATGTTTACTTAGGTGTCGAAAGACATAAGTATGTATTTGGTAATGTTATTGATGTGATAATTGATATTGGGCCTCGTACATGTGATTAGACCTTCGTAGAAGGTGTTTTGTGACTTCGTGGAGCATTTATGGGGTTAAAAATGAGGGTTGGAGGGCCTCCAAACAAAGGATATTAAAGGTAAGAAGTAAGTTAAAGAATAGAACTGGAAGTATCTAACCGAATCCGCAAAGAAAAGTCGAAGAAATGAAAAATTAAAAAAATGATGGTGGGACGCGCCCAGGGGCGTACCAGGCCGCTCTGGGCTGAAATTTTCAGCCCACAGGCAGCACTGGGGCGCGCCAAGCGGCGTGCCGGGGTGGTTTTCGCCAAAATTTTTCTTCGACTATTATGATGCGTATAAGGCCTATAAGTCATGGTATCATCACCTCATCATAGTAGGACTATTCTTAAGCGCGTTTAGCATCCGAATTGGGGTTAATGCTTCATCACAAGTATTTTAACAAATTATGATCAGAGAATCCATGAGCGGCTAGAATTTCTATTTTTGCGATTGAGGCTACGATCGGGAATCTCATAAGTGAATATTGTCGTGACGATTATGGAATTAATTATACATGAGGTGTATTAAGTTAATTTGGCGGATTAATTGTGACGTGATGTTAATGAGAAAGTGATAAGGAGAAACTTGTTGTGAAATGCTATTGGTTAATGATGTTTTGGTCAATGTGTGGAATGTTGTGGTATTGTTGGTATGGCAATGCCATGAATGGTATTGTAAAGGGGGAAATAATGTTGTAAGGAAATCATGTAATTCATTATCGTTTTATACACTTGGAATATAGGTTGTGGTTAATGTTGGCTCCGTTATGTACTTGTGTTGTAGAGTGAAACATAAGGAAGGAGCGGGACTATTGTAGGCACATTTAAGATTGTAGATTCATATTGAGAATACAAGGTATATAAGGTTACTCTGTCCGTATCTTTCTGCGGCACATATTATTCACGTTGATCTCGCACTTGTCCTATCCTGAAATGTGCTAAGGTATCCTATATCCGATTATCAATTGTCATTATCACATATTCCTTACTCATTGATCAATAGTGAATCACATATTGCATATTCATCGACTAATGTTCCAAAAGCCAATAAGGTTGTGTTTCAAAGTTCCAATAGTGGTTATGCTCATGTCTCTTGTTTATTGATTATTGTCCAATGGTTCCAATAGTATTATGTTTCCAATAATGTTATGTTTCCAATAATGGTTATTCATATGTCTCTCACTCATTGATTATTGATTCAAAGCTTCAAGTAAAGTTATGACTATCATTGTATCAATCTCAAAGTAAAGAATAAAGTAATGCATCTATGTGGTTAATGATTGAGTATGGGTGGCAGCTTTGGGGGCGAAATGCCTAGCTCAAGCTGATCCCGAGATTGTTGGATTAGGGGGCAGTCCTAGAGGCATAAGCCTAGCTCGGACTGAACCTAACAGGGGGCAGCTCTAGAGGTAATAACCTAGCTCGAGCCAAACTTGATATGTTGATTTATGGGTGGTAGCTCTAGAGGTAATATCCTAGCTCGAGCCGAACCCGATGCTTGGATTTATGGGTGGTAGCTCTAGAGGTATAAGCCTATCTCGAGCCGATCCCAACATAACGTTATGTTATGTAAAGACCCACTGATTAGTTGGGTCTCGGGTACGATATAGCACAGATGATGATGAGCGAATACAGAAGTAAAGAAAGTAATGAACGTAAAGTACATAGTTCCAAACATACAGAACGATGGGTTATTCATAATGAATGTAAGGTACATGGTTCCACATATACAGAAATGTGACTTATTCATTGGTTATTCATTTGTGTATGAGTCCATTGAAGTATTTATGTGTCATACAGTTTTATATGGCCTTGCATACTCAGTACATTCTTCGTACTGACCCCCTTTGGGGGAATTTACCTTACTTGCTACAGGCACAGGTACTAGTAGACCTCCACAGTGGAGTACGGGTCATTTACAGATTTTTGGTGAGCTCCAGTTTATTCGGGGCTTTTCGAGTCATAGTGTACATTGATTTTGGTTTTGTAAACGTTGTATAAAGCGGGGACTTGTCCCGACTCTAGCTTGGCTATGTATATGTATATGTATAGGCTTTGTAGACATATGTGGGATAAGGATTGTGAGAGATGTATGTCCAGTTTCACTTGATGGCCCTACCGGCCAAGTTTCATATACATATAGTACATGTTTCTATGACTTTCGCAAAATTTATGAGATACAGTGATGTTGTTACAGAGGCATGCATATGGATAGACATGAGTAAAGATTGGTTCTCTCGGGCCTCATCGGCTTCGGATGCCAGTCCGTCCCGAATGGGATTTGGGGCGTGACAAATACATGCGTATTTTGTATTGTTTTGATAGAATATTTGATATTGTGCTAACAAATGTGATTAGACCCTTGTAGGTGAAATTTGTGACTATTTAGAGCATTTTTGGCGTGGAAATTAAGGTTTGGAGGAGCTACGAGAGAAGGATAATGAAGATAAGAGGCTAGTCAAAGATTTGAACTTGAAGAATTGAACCAAATCCGCAAAGAAAAGTCGAAGAAAGGAAGAAAATTGAAATCTAAGGGTCTGGCGCGCCAAGGGGCGTACCGGGCCGCTTTTGATGAAAATTTTGTTCAGCTGGGAAGAAGAGGGGCGCGCCCAAGGGCGTACCGGGCTGATCAGGCGCACCTTTTCAGAGGCAAAAAATTTCCTAAGTCCCAGGCGCGCCCAAGGGCGTGCCAGGCTGCTTTTTGGCAAATTTTTGCCCCGAGTTTTTGTCTATAAATAGGGCTTTTGGGTTATTGTATCATTATTCCATCTTGGTAGGACTACTCTTGGGCTATTTTGGCATCCAAATTAGGGTTAATTCCTCTTCCTTTTTATTTTTATTTCTTTTTTATAATTTTTTATCAATCCTCATTCTTGGGGTTGAGGCTACGAACATGAAGCTCGTGAGTTGAATATTATTAGGTTTTTGCTGAAGTTTATCAATTATTGGTTATTCTTATATTCTTGATTTTACTATTTTAATGCTTAATTACCATTGAAATAAATTCATTGTCTTGAGGTGAGCTCGAGAGAGAAACTAAGAGATACAACGTGGAATATAAGGAGCGTGATCTTTACTCGAGGAAGCGATTCCAAGAGATTGATATGCGGTTAGGACCGAGAGGTACCTAATTTGTCGCGCTTGTTCAAATACGGGAAGATAGCTTAAAGGTGTTAGAATTGGTTAAATCTATCCCCGCTCAACGATGTAGTTAGGTTTCCAATTTCTAATAGAAGATTATAGTTTGGAGACGAATATAATCATATTATCAACCTCGTGATCCATAACCACGATAGACAACTCAATTTGTTTAAACCATTAGTATTCATGCTCTCGAGATGACGTTCAGGATGCCTGGACCCTGGTAATTCAACTTGCTATTGTTTATACCCCAAGTTAATCATGTTAGTTTAGTTCATAGCTATTTTATACTTTAAAACCATCATATCTCTATATTCCACCGCTTAAATAAATAATCAAGAACTAGTTTAGTCTAGTGAATAGTTAAACGATAAGTCCCTGTGGGTTCAACATCCGGCTCGAAAGGGCCACTTTATTACTTGAATGATCACGTACACTTGCGTGTATATCTAATTCGAAATATTTACTCTAATGGTTTAATATATTATATGCATGAGGGGTTGTGTAAATCGTGTTGGTTATGTTTAAAGATTGTTGAGCAGTCCACTTATTGTGAAGCAATCCACTTTTGCTTCTTTGTTAAAGGATTTGCCTTCTATGTGGTTTAAACTTGAAAGGGGACTTAAGGTCTTGAAGTATGTGAATTAGATGGATGAGATGTCAAAATGTTAGGATGTGGTTATGTACCTAACTTGTTTCCTCCTTGTGTATGACTTGTGGAAATATTGTTGTGAAATTGTGCATGGAACTTGTGGTGTAGTGAAATGAGAGTATAGTTTTGGTGATGTTCATGTACATTTTGAAACCATGTTTGTTCATTAGCATCAAAGTTGACCTAAAATATGAAAGGAGAAGCTCATTTATGGCCATGGACCATTTATTGCAAAGAAAGACCCAAAAATGACCCCTGGCAGCCGAAACGGGCATCCGCCCTCGCGGATAAGGAACTTGTGGGCGTAGGTGGCCCTGGACAAGGCCAAAGGGGTACCTACGGCCGCACCTCACCACCTGCGGGCGCAGGTGGCTCCGCAGGTCCTTCCAGAATTGTTTTTAGTTTGTTTTTGCTTCTCTTTGACCCTCTAAGGCCCTCTACCCTTCTTAGATTCAATCACCAACTCATGATACCCTTTGGGAAGCTCTAAGGGGGTATTTTGGCAGCATCTTAGATTGTATCGATTATGGATTTTATTTAATGTGTTGTTGTAGAAGGTATTTGGGTGACTTGATGGAGTAAATGTGATGATGTGTGAAGAGGAAATGTAAAGTATAAACTTGATGTGAAGTCCTATCGATTTATGGTATCTAGGTTGGTGTGTGGACTGATTCGGTGTTGTTGGTATGGTGAGGTAGTAAATTGTATTGTAGAGAGGGTTGAATGCAGTTATATGGCAGTCAAGTAGTTTATCATCACCTTGTGAACTTGTAGTGTAGTTGACTTTCAATGTAAGCTCCATTATGTGTTCATATTGTAGAGTAACGCTTTAAGGAAGAGCTAAATTGTTATAGTCACACGTTGGAAGAATAAGGTATGTAAGGTTTCTCTTTTCCGTATTCTTTGGCAGCTCCTATTGTTCTCATTGTTACCGAAATTGTTTCCATTCCAAAATGTTCTAAAGTGTCTCATTTCAGGGTTGTTATAAATTGTTATTCACGTGTCTCTCATTCATTGGCTATTTATCCAAAGTTCTAATAATGTTATAACCACCAATGTATCAATCTCATAACAAAAGAATTGAAGTAATGCATATTTATTTGAGTACGGGTGGTAGCTTTAGGGTCGAAAGCCTAGCTCAAGCCGATCCCGAGATTATTGGATCAGGGGGCAGCTCTAGGGGCGAAAGCCTAGCTCGAGCCGAACCTGACAGGGGGCAGCTCAATGGGGCATAAGCCTAGCTCGAGCCGAACCTGCTTTATTGATTTATGGGTGGTAGCTCAAAGGGGCATAAGCCTATCTAGAGACGATCTCAATGTTATTTTCCCACTGATCAGTTGGGCCCGGGCATTATATGATTGATTGATGATATTGATATGAACGTAAAAGGAAAGTAAAGAAGGCAATGTACATGTTTCCACATATACAGTACGGTGGTTTACCAGTATTGTCCATTCACTTGTATTTGATTCTATTGAAGTTCTTATGTTTCATGCAGTTACTTATAGCCTTACATACTCAGTACATTACTGAAGTCCCTTGGGGGACTTACCTTACTTGCTGCAGGCACAGGAGCTAGTAGACCTTCGCAGTAGGATACGGGTCATCTACAAACTATTGGTGAGCTCCAGATTGGTTCGGGGCTTTTCGAGTCACTTGTATACACTTGTTTTGGTACTGTGTAACAGTTGTATAAAGCAGGGACTTGTCCCGACTTTAGGCTTGGTTATGTATCTGTTAGAGGCTTTGTATACGTTGTAAGACGAATGAAGGAATGTATTACCCTTTTGACGTGGTGGCCCTAACGGCCAAGTCTCATATCTATTTGAATGTCTTTCCATGATTTTCGTCATTGATATCTTGTATCTAAATGTGACAGAATGTTGTTCACTTAGTGACATGCATATGAATGTACTCGATCATAGGTTGGTTCTCTCGGGCCTTAACAGCTTCGAGTGCCAGTGCGCCCCCAATAGGATTTGAGGTGTGACAGCATGTGTCTAAGAACAATCTCTCTGAAAAGAAAATATTTTTGTCCGAAACACTTTGTCTTAGTAAGAGTCACGACAAGAGATTCCAACGACACAAACCGAGATACAGCTATTACTTCTCAAATGAGCCATTTCAAAAATATGCTGAGACTTGTTGGCTGCTTCCAAGAATTTGCAGAATCAGTTGTGGTGAATGACTATATTTAATTTCTTAGTGAAAGGATCAGCTATTTAATCGCCTCAGTAGTTGTTTATCTTCATAGTGAATTTAATTTCTACGCTCATTATCTACACACATCTAAGGTTATATATACAAGATCAGACTAGCGGTGCTGCATAAAGAAATCAAAACCCTCCTGCTTCAAATCATTTATTTCATGAAAGGATGCAGATCACAAAATATACACACACAAAAAAAAAAGGAAGAGAGAACTAATACAGAAGTGACTATCTCAATATGTGTGCCCACCAAAACGTCTGTGTCGTCTTTGAAAGGAAAGTATGGCCTCCTTCAGAGCTTCTTGTCCAAAATCAGGAAATATCGTCTTTGTAAAATATAATTCAGAGTAAGCGAGTTGCCACAATAAGAAGTTACTGATTCGCATATGAGTAAATCAGGCCTAGAAAATTTGGCACACTTAGTAGCTAGTTCTTGTTCAAATAATGTGTTGTCAATGTCCTCTAATTGTAGAAGACCATCCTTTACTTTACTGGCAATGCTCTTAGTTGCTTGTAACATGTCATAATGTCCTCCATAGTTTAGTGCCAACATAAGATCGTGACTTCGTAGAATTTCTTTTGCAATAGTAGGTTTACCTAGTGTATTCATAATTCTTTAAAGCAAATCTACTTAAGCCGGACTATCATTAGTTGATCACCTGAAGAGAAAATTCCGTAGAATTTGAAGACCAAATCCATCTGAAGTTGTCCAAATTTAAAAGAATTACCAAGTTAAATTTCCTGGAAGTAGACATATATACATCAAGATATGTTGCATTTATTCAAGGGATCGACTCAAGAGGAAGAAGTTGTCCTCTGCCTCTGCACAAAGGCTAAATGCTGAGCAATATTTGAAGAGGAATTTCAGTGCGATGGAGATTGACAGGGCAAGAAAACACTTCAAAAGAAACAGTTTACTCTCCTGAAGCAATGTCGATGATAAGTTCATGAAAGGACGCAGATCACGAAAACACACAGACGCACAAAAAAAAATTAAGAAGGAGAACTAGTACAAAAGGTTATGGCTCAATATGTGTGTCCACCAAAACGTCTGTGTCGTTGTTGAAAGGTAAGTATGGCCTCCTTCAAAGCTTCTTCTCCAAAATCAGGAAATAGCGTATTTGTAAAATATAATTCAGAGTAAGCGAGCTGCCACAATAAGAAGTTACTGATTCTCTGTTCTCCCCCGGTCCTTATTAGTAAATCAGGCCTAGCAAATTTGGCACACTTGGTAGCTAGTTCTTGTTCAAATAATGTGTTGTCGATATCCTCTAATTGTAGAAGACCATCCTTTACTTTACTGGCAATGCTCTTAGTTGCTTGTAACATATCATAATGTCCTCCATAGTTTAGTGCCAACATAAGATGAAGTCCTTCTTTGGTTTTGGTGGCCTCTTCGGTTAACTCTATGCCCTTTTGTAATGTTATGGGAAGTTTGGATCTATCTCCAATAACAGACACCCGCACTCCAAACCTGTTGATCATTTGAAGTAATGAGAAAATTGAAAAATAGTGTAATACTTTATTTTTCAGTCATGCACAATCGTTTGCATAGAATCACCCATTTTTACCGTCCATCTAATTCCTTTTGACTTTAGCTTACCCATATAATGGGTTGACATTTATTGATGGTGGAAGTTTTTCTTTCTAGAGGTTTTTAGCTAGAGGCGGAATTAAAATTTAAGGTTTATATATTTAAACTTGTCACCAAATTCATAGCTCGCAATTGAATATTTGTACACATTTAATGAATATTCTGATGCAAATCTAAAATCTAAAGAAAACTTTCTCTCGTGGGTCTTCATGGGTTTCTCACAACTCCTAAAATTTTCTTTTGTTGTATCGTTGAGAGAAATGGCTGGAATTATTGCAAAATCCAGTTTCCTGGCTTTCGTCCTTTCTTTTACGTATAAATTCTTCTTAAAATTTTTAAGTCTTCTTTGAATCGTTCTTGTGTAATCCTCGTTTTGTGTATAATCATCTCATTAAGTTGCTAGAGAGAGTATGCTTTCATTATTTTATGTTTCTGCATGCCTCCGCACGTGTTGGCGTGATTACTGTTTTTTCTGTTGGCCAAAAACGTAAAAATTCTTTTTTAATAATGGGTGGCAGAGAGAATTGAATTGAAGACCTCAGTCCACTTTGATATTACATTGTGATTGAAGCATGTTACTATGTAATCTAAAAGTTTAAATTGTTAGAAGAGGCATATTTTAATTACATTATGGTTCAATATACACACCAAATAAATAAATATTACCTCATAAATTCTTCAAAGAACTCTTCGAATAGTTGCATCAGGAAATCAACCTCCTCCTGCTCAAAGTCAAATTGTTATGCTTGAACAACGGTAAAGAAAATTATTCAAAAATCTTAGAAAACAAGTAGCAACTTCATGTCTGAAAATCCTACAGCATTAAAATGCAATGACGAGTAAATCATGCTTGAGTAGTCAATAATAACTTTAGTTCAAACACAACATTTGTCTTAAAAATTTATGGAATATATATGTACATATAGTCGAATAATTTAAAAGTTAGAATTTAGAAACTCACAAACTTCAAATTTTAAACCCTCCTTTGAGTATTATAGCTAAACAATTATCTTCATGTGTCTACATACTTTTGCATGCGTTTAGTTTACTTTTTGTTACTATTAATATATATCGATAGGCAAAATTATCGAATTAGAAAGAAGATTCATAGGAGAAACTAATTGTATATATGTAGTTTATAAACATGAAAAAGGTTGTGAGGGTCAAACTAATTAACACGTACCTTGGAACGAGTCCAGTTTTCAGTAGAGAAAGCAAAAGCAGTGAGAAATTGTATTCCAAGTTTGGAAGAAATGTTACAAATACTCTTTAGATTTGGGGCAAGAAATCTGTGACCTTCTTGCACTGGTAAACCTCTAGCCTTAGCCCATCTCCTATTCCCATCCATTATTATAGCGACGTGTTTAGGGATAAGATCTGGATGAATTATTTGGATACTACCACCACCATCATTTTCGAGACTCAGTGAGTTTGATATCTTGCAGAAATGGCCACGACGAACACATACTGATGATGATGATGGAAAATCCAAATTATAAGAGCTCTTGTGTATTAGCCTCCCTACTAACAAAGAGCTCATTTCCTCAAAACTTTTTTTTCTTCCTAGTAGAGTAAAGTAAAACAAGTACAGATCTCAGTGATAAAAGAGAATTTAATAAAACTGTTTAAATATATATAGTCGAACATAGTGATCAGATAGAGCACATCGCACCGATACCGACATCTAATTTAGGGTGTCCCACCTAACAGTAGGGTTAGTATGGTACAGTATTGAAAATTTAGTTCAATAGTGTTATTTATTTTATTTTTAAAAAAAATATTTCGAATTTTTTATGCAAAAAAAAAAGTACAAGCAATTTCCTTCGTTACTTAAAGTTGAGACGCCAAAGATCAATCAAGATAAAGTAAACATTTCAAGGTCTAAACGATTAGTTTTATACTAGTACTAGTTTATAAATTTATGAGTAATACAATAATAATAATAATAATAATAACTTTTACATATATATATATATATATATACACACTTTGGTACGATATTCTGTAACACCCAGTATGTTTTCGAACCTAGTTAATTCCCGTAACATGCATGGAATTATTTAACCATGAGATTGTTGAGGACTTATGCATTAATTTTGTGGGCTAAAGTAATCTTGTACTATTGGGCTCAATAAAGGCCCAATAATATTGCAAAGACATGGCCCAAATGAGAAATTTGACCCATTCTTTCATTTCTCTTTTATTGACCAAGTAAACCATTAAGTGGTTGGATAAGATGCTATATATATGCTCAAAAATCAGATTTTAATCATTTATTCCACCTTGCCATTTCTTGAAAAATCTAGATAATTCCAAGAGACCACAAAGAAACCCTTCTCTAAGCCAAGGCAACTACACTTGTTTTGAGCAAGATCATCACTTGGTGAGTATTGGTAAGTGTATATTCTCATGGTTTACTTTATTATGGGCATGGAATATTGTGTAGATGATGTTGGTTATGTTGGTGAAGTATGAGAAATTCATTATGTGTAAAACAACTTGTGTGTGCTAATCGGAGGATGATTTTTGTCTTGAAAGCTTGAACATGGATTTGTGCTCTTGAAGGAAATAACCTTGATGGATTCAATATTGCCATGTGATATGTGATTATAGTCTTGACTTGTTTTGTCATGGTGTATCATGTTGGGAATTTCCATTGTGAAATTGGTTATGGTTTTGGTGATGTTTTGACCGTAAGGTGTCGTTTTGGTGTTGTTACGTGTGTTGTGAGATCATGGCTGCTTGTTGGCGTATAAGATGATCAAGAATATGTTAAAAGAAGTTTGGTTATGATCATGGACCATTCATTGCATTAAAAGACCCCAAAAATGACGTTTCGGACCAAAACGGGCATCCGCCCCCGCAGATGGAGGCACCTGCGGGCGCAGATGCCAACGCAGATGCCACTGGAGGGCATCTGCGCGCGCACCTCAGCCACCTGCGTGCGCAGGTGGCAGCGCAGGTCAGCCCAGATTCTCGTTTTGTATGTTTTCGACTCTCGTTGATCCCCCGAAGCCCCGATACCCTTTATGGATATAATTATCAACTTGTGATGTCGTTTTAGTGACTTTAAAGTATCGTATGGAGGTGTGTTGGACTATGTTAAGTATGGATGATTGTTCATATGTTGTTATAAAGGAATACCTACGACGAAATGATAAAGAGAAATGTGTAAAAGGTAAGTATGGGTGAAATGCTATCAATGTATGATATTTTGGTCAATGTGTGTAATGTAACGGTGTTGTTGATATGGAAATGCAGCGAAGGGTATTGTAAGGGGGTGATGTGACGTTATATGGTGGTCACATAGTTCGTTGTCGTCTTGTACGCCTATTTAATGACTAGTTGCTAATGTAAGTTCCGGTTGTATACTTGTGTGTAGAATAGACGTAAAGGGAAATCTGAAGTGCTGTATTCAAGAGTAAGATTGCGTATCCATATTGAGAACATACGGTATGTAAGGTGACTCTTTCATATTTCATTTCGAAATGTCCAAAGGTATTTCAATTCAAGTTGCCATATCATATTCCTTATAGGGTCAATGGTGATTCTCATGGTTCATGGCCATTGGTTAATGTTTCAAAGTTCCAGTAATGTTTAGTTACATGTATTTTCCGCAATGTTAGAGCTACAAAAGTGTCACTCTCTCTTAAGCTAAGGGTATCCTATTTCCGGTTATTCATGGTTATTGTCACATGTTTTCTATTCATCACACGATAGAGATTCTTGTCTCATAGTCAATGCTAAGGTTCCAAGTGTCCAATACTTATTGAGCAATTGTGCATCTCATGTCTCATGTCTCATATTCATGGTTAATGTTACAAAAGCTCTAATAAGGTTATGTTCCAATGTTCCGATAGTGATTATGCATATGTCTCTTGTTCATTGATTATTGTCCAATGGTTCCAATGGTATCGTGGTGCTAGTAATGTTATATTTCTCATGATGTTTATTCACATGTCCTTCACTCATTGGTTAATGATTCAAAGCTTCCAACAATATTATGTTCCATAGTTCCAAAGTTTCAAAGTGATGTTATGACTATCAAAGTATCAATCTCAAAGTAATGAACAAAGTAATGCATATGTGGTCAATGATCAAGTACGGGTGGAAGGTCTAGGGGCGTAAGCCTAGCTCGACTCGATCCCGAGATATTGGATTATGGGTGGCAGGTCTAGGGGCATAAGCCTAGCTCGACCCGATCCCGATACATTGATGTATGGGTGGCAAGTCTAGGGGCATAAGCCTAGCTCGACTCGATCCCAACACGATGATATGATATGTAAAGACCCACTGATCAGTCGGGGCCCGGGTACATTGTGACATGTGTATTGACAAGTGAGTATTGAATGTAAAGAAAGTAATGAAAGCAATCCACATGGTTTCCAAAATGCAAATGGTGACTTGTTCACATTGAATATTCATTTATCTTGAGTTCATTGAAATATTCATGTATTGTACAGTTTCATCTGAGCCTTACATACTCAGTACTTTTTCCGTACTGACCCCTTTTGGGGAACATACTTTAAATGTTGCAGGCGCAGGTACTAGCAGGCCTCCCTTGTAGGTTATCATTTGTGTGCGGATTCATTGGTGAGCTCCAGTTAGTTCGGGGTTTCTCCGAGTCTCAGTGGTATATGTATTCTGGTGGTGTATATATTGTGTAAAGCGGGGACTTGTCCCGACTTTCAGTTGCCAGTGGTCAATGCATCTGTTAGAGGCTTTTGTAGACGTATGTGGGTGTATGTATATGAGATGTCACATGGAGTCTTGTTTGATGGCCTCAACGGCCAAGTTTCTAAAAGGTGTATGTATATGTCACATGTTCCATAATTTCCGATTTTAGTCGTTCATGCTCTTGTGGGATAGTGGTGTTCCTATGGTATGCATATGAATGTATAGAAGCACAACTTGGTTCTCTCGGGCCTTGTCGGCTACGAGTGCCAATCACGCCTCGTAGGGATTCGGGGCGTGACATATTCGTTGTTTCGATATCTTTTTAACGAATACCGTGCTAAATATCAAAAAAAAAATGCATACCAAATATCATATCAAATATTATAATACAGAAATAATGATATAAAAAAATTAATTTTAATATGATAATTCATATCCACCATACATGCTCATCCCTACTTAATTGTTTAAGGTGGACTCCCTCAGTTCTAATTTATTTGATATAGAGCCTATTTGAATAAGCTTATTAAAAGTCATTACGTATTGAGAATCACTTTTGAATGCTAAAACTAATTTATAACTAAAATAGAGATAATTACGCTCTCTATCACTTTGGGGAACAATACTATCAAATTGGCTCATGTTTTACCATCTTATCTAATTTGGCCCAATTTTTATGTAAATCGAAATTTACTTTTAATCTATTAGCCAAACAATTAAAAAACACCATCTCTTCCTCTGCATTCTCAATTTTTCTTCCATGGCAAAAAACTGAAATAAAAAAGGTGTGGTAGCAAAAAGAGGGAAAGTAAATGCGTTTTAGAAGATTTTTTTTATTTCCCTTTCTGTTCTGTTAGTCCTTAATTATGAGAGGAAAAAAACTTTTACCCACGGTGTAACTTTCAGAAACTCCATAGATAGTAATTTGTTTGTTTATTCATGATGAATTGTTACCTTCTTTTATGGTATCAGACTTTTCTTTTTTAAAAAAAATAAAAGAAATAAAATTTGGGGTAGGGGAAGGGGCAACTGGGGAAGAGATTTTATAGTGGTGAATCTAATTGTTACCAACAAGGTAAAAGTTTAGGTAGTCAACTAACCAATTGTGCTAGTGAGATTTCCTTATATGATATCAGACCAAGCACTGAAGGATGTATTTATTACATTTTAAAATAGTTTAAGAGGGGTAATAGAACCCTCATGAAATTTAGTTGTGTCATATCAACTTCGGCTATAGTTTTGGAGGGGCTAGTGGTGGTGTATTAGTACCTTATCTTTATCTTTATATATATATATACTAGTATACGTACCCGTGCGATGCACGGATAATATTAAAATATTGTTTCTAATTATTTCATGTTAAAATGTCTTGTTTGAGTATATTAATTTATATTATATTGAAAAGAACTTCAACTATCATATTATTTCTCAATGAAATGTGAAAATAAAATAATTTTTTTTCTCTCCCCCAGCTCCCACCCTACCCCCAACTCCACCTCCATCTCCACACACACACCCCTTACCCCCTTACCCCCCACCCCACCTCAATTTAAAGAAAAATAAAAATCTCCCCACACCCCCTATTACATAATTCTGGCATTACTCATTATCACTTTAATTTACATCACTATCTCCTGTTTAACTTGCTCTGAACCAAATAGTTAAAGATAAAAAAAATCCTCTAATGAAGGCTATATTCATTACATAATTTCCTATATTATTCTCACCATATGATACAACTAATATTCGTGTGATGGAAAAAATTGTGAAAAATGATAATTTGACTTATTTAAGTGCAGAGTTCATATTACTTTAACAAATGTTCTATTATCATCTTATTTCTTAATTTAATGTACTTAATAAAAAAAATCATGAATTTAAAGAATAAATAAAAAAAATGAGTTAGAATTATATCACATATTTTTATGGGTGAAAATTACTTTACCTTTAATTTGCTTAAAATCAAGTAACTCTCATGGCTTTAAACATTCAGTTTTAAGTTTTTAGTACAATGTACATTTATTGTTTTTAAAAATTAATCAAAGTATAAATAACTTTATATTATCTCCATTTTATGTAACGACCCATTTTTTCGTTACTAAATTATCCATTCCTCAATATTAACTTGAGTCCAAAATAGCCATCATTTTGTTCATTGTGTCACCTCAAGTTTTTCGGCGAAGATTTTAGCCTTTCAATATGTCTAGATAGACTCAAGCCGGATGAATTTAATTATTCATGAGTACTAATATAAATCCTTTAATTTGGAAGCTCTTTAGATATGAATTAAGGTCATACAATATCCCTAGCACAAAGTTAAGTTGAAAACATTTTTAACCGATAGAGTTTCGATATGGGTTTCTATTAGGGCCAACTTCAAACGATCATATCTCCTAGAATATAAGGATTTAGGGGTCTCAATACCCACCAAATCAAATATCTCTGAGTCTTCTTTCCAACGCAATAAACCATTCATTAATCCGAGTTTGGAGTAAAAAGTTATGATCATTTTACCAAACACTGTCCGGGCTGAAACGGGAATTTCGCTGTAGCGAAAAATCTGGTGGTATGTAAATCATATTTAGCCGATTTTCAGATCCAAAACCCCAAAACTTCATTCCCCAACCCTAGAGAGGTGATTTTACATGGTTTAGGGTGAAAGTCCTTCGTGGAGGTAAGTTTTTCCATCATCTTCTTCGTCTTTTAATCCTTTAACATCCTAGAATTATTAGAAAGACATTTAATGGTGAAATTTTGGGTTAGAACCTTTAATGGTGGATTTTTGGGAAAAACTTATGGGTGTTCTTAATATCATCTAGAACTAATTCTAGATTATAAATTAATGATTTCTAGCATGAACTTGGCAAACTAGATTATGTATTTTGTTGGTTGAAAATCTTGAATTCCATAAAGATAAGACATTTAGCATAAAAAATCCATTAATGGAGATGGGTTAAGCTTGAAAGAACTAGTTAATAGTTAATTGACCTTGGAGAATGATATAGACCTTGAGTTAGGGTAGAATTAGTGGGTTTTGAATTCCCAAAGATATTTATTTAAAGAGTAATTGATTAATTACTCTTATGATTGTTTGATGTTTAGATGATTGATCATTCCAAAGCATGAAGAAAGGGAAGGAGCATCCTTGATATGACTTGTTGCTTAAAAAAGCTTGGAGTCCAGGTAGGCTAGGTTAATGAGTAGAAGACTGTGTTATTTCATATTTTCATAATTTATAATGATGGGAGAAAACATGTCTAGGCCTGCAGACATGGAGTTGAGGTGGATAAAGACATAAGAACTTTACTTTAATCCCGAAAACTATGTTATTGATTGATTATGTGATATTTATGATATTATGTGTTATGTGCCCGAAGGGGAATTGTTGTGAATGAAGTATGTGGACATGATGCTTCTTAGTTGTTCTAGTGATGAACCTAATTGAGTTATAAAGGTATAAGTTGCATATTGTGTCATGATAATGGTGTGGCCTAAGGGATAGATGACTTGAATCATTGTGTGTATTATATTATGCGGAGAGAGGTAGAGAATAATGATAAGGTTGAATATGCTGGTTATGGGTGGTAATGTTAGAACCCAAGTTGTGGTATTTGAGTAGGTTATGGTTTAATTGGAGTTTAGACTCAATTTAATTGTGTGTATGCTCTTAAATTGGATGCTTGTTGATTGGTCTTCGGACATACTTGAATTGATGATATTTGGATTGTTGATACTTGCATGAATAATTATGAAAAATCGAACTTGATCGAATTGCCTTATGATTATAAGTGTACTTGTAAATTTAGTACGTCGTGTTGTATCCTGAGAGATAGTATGAAGTTGATAAAATATACATATTATGGTTATGGAGGATCGGGTACCACTCCGGTACGGATATGGATGTTGATATTACTTATTTATGGAGGATCGGGTACCACGCCGGTATGGTACATGGACTTAGATTATTCCCTGCAGGTCATGACTAGTTGGGCAGAAATAAGTCCCTTAGCATGTGTGTAAAGACTATTGTTGATAAATGAAAAATCTTGATTCATAATGATAATGTGATTGAAAAGAATGCCTTGAGTAAAGAAGTCTTGTGATATACCTTTATACAAGTTGAAAAGTGAATGATAAATATTTATTAAGAACAGAAAAGTGGAAAGATTGTTAGTAGCATGTGGCCGACGTTAAATTTCGGTATTGCTGTAAGACATGATTGGATCGGGTGCCACGAGCCGACATGGTAATAGTAATAATAAAGGAATTGATAATGAAGTGATCTAAAGTGATGAAGCCAATGAATAATCTCAAAGAAACGATCCCAAAGTTTCAATAATTGAATTAATCCTTCTCCAAGAGTATCTATAAGTTTTACTAATGCAGCTTGAGTTCTCTTGTATGTTTTACTGAGATGTGAGTTGATTTGTATTCTCTATTTGATTGTATCCTTGAGATTTATTGTGTGACATGTACTTGGAAAAGTGAAACTCTATGCTTGCTTGCTATATGTTGGTTGATTTACTTCATTTATACTTGGTGAAATCATGGCTTATTCTATTGGCTAGTTATTATTCTTTAATATTATAAGAGAGTGTTTGGTTGTTAGCCCGAGAGTTTAGTGTGGGTTGTCTATGATTATTGGGTTGATCCTATAGATGTGGGTAATGGAAGCAGCAATGCTAATAAAGGGGTGATAGTGATGGTCTAGTGTTAGATTATGGTGGATGGTATGAATTAATAAGGTTAGACTATGCTAGTGGTGAATATAATCTCGTTAATAGAGTTGGGGAATTGTATATTATAAGGCAAAGTGTTATAATGATATTACAGACTTAGTTGAATTATACTCTATTTAAGATGTCATGATTTTTTTTTCTTTGATTCTATTTTATGATTATGTGGACTAACACTGGTCGGCCAATGATGCCTACTAGTACGTGTGTTTGTACTGACCCTACTCTTCTACATCCCTTCTTGGGGTGTAGATTGGATGCAGGTAAGTTTGCAGTTACTAGATCAATGGCGATATTAAGCACTAACTTCTGCACTTTCCTCCTGGTAGATGTTAGAGTCTTTGTGTTATTTATTTTATTGTCAGTCTATTCTGTAATAGGTAGCTCTTGTACATGTCTGACCAGGTCTTAGGGTAGTGAAGGACAATTGTAAGAAGTTTTTGGAAAGTTTATTTATTGGTATTTAATTTACTTTGTTATATTTAATTCAGTATTCTCTTAAAAACAGAAGTCTTCCGCATATTTTTGGTTGGGGAATAACGGTTTTCCTAGCTACTTAGGATAGCATAGGTTCCTGCATGGTCCGTTAGTGTAACACCCCGTACCTTCCTAACCCTACTTGACGATGTTGAGCAATACTTACTTAGGTGTCGAGAGCCATACATACGTCTTTTGTAATGCTATGAATGAGATACTTGACTTTTGGCCTCGTAAATGTGATTAAACCTTCATAGGAGGTGTTTTATGATTTTCGTGGAACATTTGTGGGGTTCCAAAACGAGGCTAAGAGGACCCCTAAACAAAGTATATTAAGGTTAAGAAGTAAGTTAAAGAATAGGACTTGAAGTATCTAATAACCAAACCCGCGAAGAGAAGTCGAAAAATAGAATTTTCGAAAAAACTAAGTGTGGGGAGCGTTTGGGAACGTGCCACTCCGCTCTGGGCTAAAATTTTTAGTCCATAGGCAGCAAGTTGGCGCGCCCAAGGGCGTGCCACGCTGGTTTTTCCACTTTTTCGAAAGTTGGAAATTTCTAAGTCCCAAGGGTATCCGGGGTCGTATTGAGCCTATTTTTGCCACGTTTCATCCACAACCACAAGTATATACATGAAATGAATGACATATTATATTTGTATGATAAAATTATTCGAGAACGAATTTGGAGTCAAAATGACAGTTTTGCCCTTTAGGTCAAAATAAGCCAAACGTGGCTAGAATCACTTGTTCTTGGGATTGAGGCTACGGATATGAATAGCATGAGTGGAAATATTATTGTAATACGTATAAGACGACTTAAACACGAGAAATTATTGATTTTATCGGGTTAAGTGAATTGGGCCCAAAAAGGACCCAAAAATGAAAGGAAAGCATGGCCCAAAAATGGGTCAAAAGACCCATTCTTGCTTGGACCTTCTAGAACACCCCAATTAATGTTAAAGAGTGGCTAAGGATGGAATTGAGGGCCTATATAAAGGGATCAAAAATCTGATTTTATCTTCACAAGTCTCATGCCTTTTTGACAAATAAACAAGATATTTTTCTTCAAATCCTAAAAATTCAAAGCCAACTTTTGGAGCAAGATCATCACTTTTCAAGCTTGGGTAAGTGATTATTGTTATGAATTAATATATTATATGCATGAAAGAGTATATAAATCATGTTGGTTGTGCTTGAAAATGTTGGACATGATACTTGGTGTTTTTGTATAAGATTTATGATCCATGGGATTCAAGCTTGAATTATGACTTGTGCCTTTGATGAAAGATCATGGTATGGATAAAATATGAACGTGTATGGTGTTATTTTTTTATTAAACTTGTTATATTTATATAAGTGTAAATTGTGGGATTTTGGCCGATATATGCTATGAAGTGTATTAAGGTGAATTGATGGACTATTTGTGATGTGGTGTGGATAAGGAAGTGTAAAGGAGAAGTGTTGTGGTGAAATGTATTGATTGTCATGTATTGGTCAATGTTGGGAATATTGGGGGATTTTTGGAATAATAATTTTATCAATGGTTTTGTCAAAGAGAAATGACATGTTTAAAGCAAAACATGTAACTCGTTGACATTGTATGCATTTGTAAAGTAGTTGGTGGTTAATGTCAATTCCGTTATGTATTTGTGATGTAGAGTGACACATAAAGAAGGAGAGGGACTATTGTGTGCACGTCTAAGGTTGTTTATTCGTATTGGGAGTACAAGGTATGTAAGGTTACTCTGTCCGTATCTTTATGCAGCAAATAGTATTCATGTTAACATATCACTAGTCCTATTCCGAAATGAGTTAAGGTATTCTATATCCGGTTATCCATAGTCATTGTCATATATTTCCTACTCATTGAACATTGTTGAATCTCATGTCTCATAGTCATGGTTAATGTTCCAAAAGCTCAAATAAGGTTATGTTCCAATGTTCTAATAGTGATTATACGTATGTCTCTTGTTCATGGAATATTGTCCAATGGTTTCCTTGGTGTTATAGTTCTAATAATGTTGTGTTTCCAAGTTAGTCACATGTCTCTTACTCATTGGTTAATGATCCAAAGCTTCATATCAAGTTGTGAATATCATGGTATCAATCTCAAAGTAATAAACAAAGTAATGCATATGTGGCCAATGATCAAGTAAGGGTGGCAGCTTTGGGGGCGAAATGCCTAGCCCAAGTCGATCCCAAAATAAGGGGGCAGTCCTAGAGGCATAAGCCTAGCTCGGACCGATCCTGACAGGGGGAAGCTCTAGGGGTAATAACCTAGCTCGAGCCGAACCTGAAATGTTGTATGGGTGGCAGCTCTAGAGGTACTAACCTAGCTCGAGCCAATCCCGATATATACATTGATTCATAGGGTGGCAGCTCTAGGGGCATAAGCCTAGCTCGAGCCGATCCTAACATAACATGATGTTATGTTTAAAAACCCACTGTTCAGTCGGGGCCCGGGTATCACAGGTCAAAGTCAAAGATGAATAATCATTGAATCTTAAGATACAAAGAAAGTAACGAAAGCTATATACATGGTTTCCAAAGTACAGAATAGTGACTCATCCACATAGTGATTTATCTATATTGGTTATGCATTTGAACTTGAGTTCTTTGACATACTTACATATCTCACAAGTTTCATATGGCCTTACATACTCAGTACATTCTTCGTACTGACCCCTCTTGGGGGATTTACCTTACTTGCTGCAGGCGCAGGTACTAGTCGGCCTCCACAGTAGGTTGTCAGTTGTTGCAGATCTTTGGTGAGCTCCAGCTAGTTCAGGGATTCTCCGAGTCACTATTGTACATATGTTTTGGTGTTGTACATGTTGTATAAAGCGGGGAATTGTCCCGACTTTTAGTTCATTTTGGTCAATGCATTTGCTAAAGGCTTCTGTAGACGGTTGTGGGTGTATAAATGTAAATGGTACATGTCGTTCTTGACTTGGTGGCCTCAACGGCCAAGTTTTGCATACGTATATATATATCATGTTCCATGAATTCCATTGTTGGTATTTAAAGCTATTGTGTGATTGTGGGTTTCTTATGGCATGTACATGATTGGATAAAGGCAAAGCTTGGTTATCTCGGGCCTTGTCGGCTACGAGTGTCAATCCATCCCGATGGGATTAGGGGTGTGACAAAAGTGGTATCAGAGCAGATCGTTCTAAGGGTGTCTACAAAGCCGTGTCTGAGTAGAGTCTTACTTATCGATGTATTGTGCACCACATTTATAAGTAGGAGGCTACGGGGCATTTAGGATGTTGTTTCTTTTCTTCACTTCTAGATCATGCAATAGAGCCAAAGTTGTAAGTGAAATGATATCTGATCATTGAAAATTATTTTTCTTGTTATAGTAACAATGCCAATGACAAGAAGAGGTCGAGGTAAAAGTAAGAGGATCGATAGAATTGTTGGTGAGGGAACCAGTATACCACCACCTTATTAAGTTAATCAAGGCGATACTGATCATGAATTTGTGTCACGAGCTTCCTCCACTCCCTCTGTACCAGAAGAGTCGAGTAGGAGAAGCGTACCTGTAGAACCACCAGTTAATGCCACAGATCAGGATCTTAGAAATGCAGTTCAGATGTTGACACAGGTAGTGGCAGCCCAGAGTCAAGGACGAGCTGGTCCGATGACACATGATGATGATGCAGCTAGAGTGGCGAGTCGCAGAACACAGGATTTCCTAAAACTGGACCCTCCTATTTTCACAGGGTCAAATCCAAAAGCAGATCCACAGGACTTCGTGGATCAGATTCAGAAGGCCTTGGAAGTTATGCACGTGACGGGGGTAGAGACAGTTGAACTTGCTGCGTACCGATTGAAAGGAGAGGCAATATTGTGGTACGAGGATTGGAAGAAATACCGTGATATTGGTGCAACTCCACCTACTTGGGAAGAGTTTAAAGTGGCTTTCCTAGATCATTATCTTCCGTATGAGATCCGTGAGGCACGTGCAGATCAATTCCTAAATCTCCGTCAAGGAAATCTAAGCGTCAGGGAATATAGCTTGCAATTTAATTCCTTGGCTCGATATGCGCCAAATGTTGTGGCTACGATGATAGACAGGGTCCATAGATACGTGGACAGACTAGAGCCATATTTGGTAAGGGATTGCACCATTGCTGCCTTGAACAAAGACATGGATATAGAGAGAATTCAGGCCTTCGCCCAGAAAATGGAAGATCAACGACAGAGACGAAGGGTACATGAATTTGACAGGGAACAGTCCAAACGGGCTAGACCTATGGGACCACCTATGATGTCCCAAGAAGGATCTAGGCCCCGTATGTTTTCGAGACCACCTAGACCATCGTTCTCTTATTCCACAGGGGGTGCTCACTCACAGTTTTGAGGGTCTAGGGGTGGTCCATCTGGGTAAAGTAGCGGAGTTCACGGATCACAGGCAACAGGTCTTCCTCGTCAGCAGTGTCAACACTGCGAGCATATTCATGCAGGTACATGCAGAGTGGGGACAAATGCTTGTTTCTGGTGCGGCATGACAGGACACATGATGAGAGAGTGTCCCCAGAGGAGTATGGGAGGTGTAGCACGACCGACAGGATCGGCTGTTGCGTCATCAGCATCGATTCCCTCTTTGGGCCGAGGTGTTCAGTCTGTAGGCAGGGGTAAAGGTGCCAGAGGAGCAACCAGTACTAGTGGGGTCTAGCATCGCACTTATGCTTTAGTGGACCGACAGAATTCAGAGGCTTCCCCTGATGTTGTCACAGGTACATTACTCGTATCCTCACATAATGTATATGCATTGATTGACCCTGGTTCTACATTTTCCTATGTTACTCCATTGGTTGCTGCAAAATTTGCAAAGGCACCAGAATTATTAATTAAATCAATTGAAGTGTCTACACCGCTTGGTGAATATATTATTGCAAAAAGAGTATATCGTGACTGTGTGGTAACTGTGTGTGGTCATGATACGTTGGTCGATCTCATTGAATTGGACATGGTGGATTTTGATGTGATCATGGGAATGGATTGGTTGGCCTCTTGTTATGCCACGGTAGATTGCCGGGCCAAGAAGGTGCAATTTTATTTTCCGCAAGAAAGTGTTCTTGAATGGCAGGGTAATGTAGGGGCACCACGAGGGAGATTTATTTCCTATTTGAAAGCCAGAAAAATGATTGCTAAAGGTTACATATGTCATTTAGTACGGGTGAAAGATAATGATGTGGAACCACTAACTCCGCAGTCGGTTCTAGTGGTCAATGAATTTCTGAATGTATTTCCAGAAGATCTTCCAGGCTTACCCCCAGAACGGGAAGTAGAATTTGGCTTTGATGTGATTCCAGGCACTCAACCTATTTCTATTCCCCTATATAGAATGGCTCCCGCAGAATTGCGTGATTGAAGGAGAAATTGAAAGATTTACTAGAAAAGGGCTTCATTAGGCATAGTATGTCCCCATGGGGTGCACTGGTATTATTTGTCCGAAATAAAGATGGCACATTGAGAATGTGCATCGACTATCGTCAATTGAATAAGGTAACGATCAAGAACAAATATCCCCTCTCTCGAATTGATGATTTGTTTGATCAGTTACAGGGTGCCAAGTGTTTTTCAAAGATCGACTTGAGGTCGGGTTACCATCAAGTCAGAGTTAGAAAAGAAGATGTACCCAAGACAGCTTTCCGAACACGGTATGGCCATTACGAATTCTTAGTTATGTCATTTGGACTAACAAATGCATCAACTGTGTTCATGGATTTGATGAATAGGGTGTTTAAGCCATTTCTGGACGTGTTCGTCATGGTATTTATAGATGAAATCCTAGTTTATTCAAGATCACCGGAGGACCATGCTAATCACTTGCGAAAAGTATTACAGATTCTCCGTGAGAGAAAGTTGTATGCCAAATTCTCTAAGTGAGAGTTTTGGTTGAAATCAGTTGCATTCTTGGGTCACATTGTATCATATGAAGGCATACAGGTTGATACACAAAAGATTGAGGCGGTGGAAAATTGGCCAAGACCTACGACACGCATAGAAATTCGTAGTTTTCTGGGACTAGCAGGTTATTACAGAAGATTTGTGGAAGGTTTTTCCTCTATTGCAGCACCATTAACAAAGCTTACACATAAGGCAGTAAAATTTCAGTGGAATGATGTATGTGAGAAAAGCTTCCAAAAGTTGAAAGATAAATTAACCTCCACACCGGTTTTAGTGCTTCCCAAAGGTACCGAAGGTTATGTAGTGTATTGTGATGCTTTCGGGGTTGTCCTCGGATGTGTGTTGATGCAACACGGTAATGTCATAGCATATGCCTCACGACAGTTGCGACCACATGAGAAAAACTATCCCACATATGATCTTGAATTAGCAGCGGTGGTCTTTGCTTTAAAGATATGGCGTCATTATTTGTATGGATTTCATGTTGATATTTTTACCAATCACAAAAGTTTGCAATATCTCTTTAAGCAAAAGGAACTCAATTTGAGGCAACGAAGGTGGTTAGAGCTCTTAAAAGACTATGACATTGATATTCTTTATCACCCCGGCAAAGCAAATGTAGTAGCTAATGCATTGAGCCGTAAGGCAGTAGAAAGTAATAGTGGCCAGTTGAATGAAAAGCATGAGATAATCAAAGATTTGAATCAATTAGCCAGCTTGGGAGTTCGCCTTATTGAATCCTCAGATGATAGAATTATTGTGCAAATGCAGCAGAATCCTCCATAATAACTGAAGTGAAAGAGAAGCAGTTTGCGGATTGTATGTTATTGCAGCTAAAGGAAAATGTACAGCAGGATTTGACAAAGGCATTTGATCTTACACATGAAGGGGTACTTCAATGTCAAGGGAGATTATGTGTACCGGATGTGGATGAGCTGAGGACACGAATTATGACAGAGGCGCATCATTCGCGCTATTCTATTCATCTGGGTGCTACTAAAATGTACCATGACTTGAAAGAATTGTATTGGTGGGGAAATATGAAAAAAAACATTGCAGAGTTTGTCGTTCAATGTCCGAATTGTCAACAAGTGAAAGTAGAGCATCAGAAACCGAGAGGTTACATGCAATGTATCAATCTTCCAGTCTGAAAATGGGATATGATTAACATGGATTTCATTACAGGTTTGCCTCGTACATTGCGGAAGTTTGATTCTATATGGGTTATAGTGGACAGGTTTACCAAGTCAGCACATTTTCTACCGGTCAAGAAGACCTATACAGCTGAGGATTATGCGAAGTTGTATGTCAAAGAGTTAGTACGATTGCATAGTATTCCACTTTCCATTATATCAGACAGAGAAGCACAGTTCACAGCACACTTTAGAGATCTTTCCAGCAGAGTTTGGGTACACGGGTGAATTTGAGTACGGCTTTCCATCCTCAGACTGATGGGCAAGCGGAACGTACTATTCAGACACTTGAAGATATGTTACGAGCTTGTACGTTAGATTTTCAAGGCAGTTGGTATGACTATTTGCCTTTTATTGAATTTGCTTAGAACAATAGCTATCATTCAAGTATTAAAATGGCACCTTATGAAGCCTTGTACGGGAGGAAATGTAGATCACCAATTGGATGGTTTGAAGCAGGTGAAACTGCTTTACTTAGGCCAGCTATTGTTCATCAGGCTATGGAGAAAGTTAAAGTGATCCAACAGCGGTTACAAACGGCTCAAAGTCGTCACAAGTCATATGCCGATGTTAGAAGAAGAGGTCTTGAATTTGCCATAGGTGATTGGGTGTTTTTAAAGGTGTCATCGATGAAAGGGGTAATGCGGTTCGGAAAGAAAGGGAAATTAAGTCCACGTTACATAGGCCCATATGAAATCATTAGAAGATTTGGGCAAGTTGCTTATGAATTAGCGCTACCTCAAGAACTTTCCTCAGTCCACCCGGTATTTCATGTTTCGATGCTTCGAAAATGCATAGGAGATCCATCTCGTATTGTTCCAATTGAAGATGTCCAAGTTACGGAGGATCTTACTTATGAAGAGGTACCCGTTGCTATCCTAGATCAACAAGTAAAAAGATTGAGGAATAAAGACATAGCTTCCGTAAAATTCCTTTGGAGAAATCAACAAGTAGAGGAGATCACATGGGAAGCGGAAGAGATGATGAAATCCAAATATCCCCATCTATTTCAAATGGACCAAGAGGTTCAAAGTGCGGAAGTGAGGCAATAACAAGTAAGTCTCCATGAGCTTTAAGTGTTTATGTATATGCATACTAATGTAGAGATGCAATTGTTGTAATTGAAACAATATGTTAACATTCGAGGACGAATGTTCCTAAGGGGGGAAGAATTTAACACCCCGTACCTTCCTAACCCTACTTGACGATGTTGAGCAATGCTTACTTAGGTGTCGAGAGCCATACATACGTCTTTTGTAATGCTATGGATGAGATACTTGACTTTTGGCCTCGTAAATGTGATTAAATTTTATGATTTTCGTGGAACATTTGTGGGGTTCAAAATGAGTCTAAGAGGACCCCTAAACAAAGTATATTAAGGTTAAGAAGTAAGTTAAAGAATAGGACTTGAAGTATCTAACCAAACCCGCGAAGAGAAGTCGAAAAATGGAATTTTCGAAAAAACTAAGTGTGGGGAGCATTTGGGACCGTTCCATGCCGCTCTGGGCTAAAATTTTTAGTCCAGAGGCAGCAAGTTGGCACGCCCAAGGGAGTACCACGCTGGTTTTTCCACTTTTTCGAAAGTTGGAAATTTCTAAGTCCCAAGGGTATCCGGGGTCGTATTGAGCCTATTTTTGCCACGTTTCTTCTACAACCACAAGTATATACATGAAATGAATGACATATTATATTTGTATGATAAAATTATTCGAGAACGAATTTGGAGTCAAAATAACAGTTTTGCCCTTTAGGTCAAAATAAGCCAAACGTGGCTAGAATCACCTGTTCTTGAGATTGAGGCTACGGATATGAATAGCATGAGTGGGAATATTATTGTAATACGTATAAGACGACTTAAACACGAGAAATTATTGATTTTATCGGGTTAAGTGAATTGGGCCCAAAAAGGACCCAAAAATGAAAGGAAAGCATGGCCCAAAAATGGGTCAAAAGACCCATTCTTGCTTGGACCTTCTAGAACACCCCAATTAATGTTAAAGAGTGGCTAAGGATGGAATTGAGGGCCTATATAAAGGGACCAAAAATCTGATTTTATTCTTCACAAGTCTCATGCCTTTTTGACAAATAAACAAGATATTTTTCTTCAAATCCTAAGAATTCAAAGCCAACTTTTGGAGCAAGATCATCACTTTTCAAGCTTGGGTAAGTGATTATTGTTATGAATTAATATATTATATGCATGAAAGAGTATATAAATCATGTTGGTTGTGCTTGAAAATGTTGGACATGATACTTGGTGTTTTTGTATAAGATTTATGATCCATGGGATTCAAGCTTGAATTATGACTTGTGCCTTTGATGAAAGATCATGGTATGGATAAAATATGAACGTGTATGGTGTTATTTTTTTATTAAACTCGTTATATTTATATAAGTGTAAATTGTGGGATTTTGGCCGATATATGCTATGAAGTGTATTAAGGTGAATTGATGGACTATTTGTGATGTGGTGTGGATAAGGAAGTGTAAAGGAGAAGTGTTGTGGTGAAATGTATTGATTGTCATGTATTGGTCAATGTTGGGAATATTGGGGGATTTTTGGAATAATAATTTTATCAATGGTTTTGTCAAAGAGAAATGACATGTTTAAAGCAAAACATGTAACTCGTTGACATTGTCTGCATTTGTAAAGTAGTTGGTGGTTAATGTCAATTCCGTTATGTATTTGTGATGTAGAGTGACACATAAAGAAGGAGAGGGACTATTGTGTGCACGTCTAAGGTTGTTTATTCGTATTGGGAGTACAAGGTATGTAAGGTTACTCTGTCCGTATCTTTCTGCGGCAAATAGTATTCATGTTAACATATCACTAGTCCTATTCCGAAATGAGTTAAGGTATTCTATATCCGGTTAGCCATAGTCATTGTCATATATTTCCTACTCATTGAACATTGTTGAATCTCATGTCTCATATTCATGGTTAATGTTCCAAAAGCTCAAATAAGGTTATGTTCCAATGTTCTAATAGTGATTATACGTATGTCTCTTGTTCATGGAATATTGTCCAATGGTTTCCTTGGTGTTATAGTTCTAATAATGTTGTGTTTCCAAGTTAGTCACATGTCTCTTACTCATTGGTTAATGATCCAAAGCTTCATATCAAGTTGTGAATATCATGGTATCAATCTCAAAGTAATAAACAAAGTAATGCATATGTGGCCAATGATCAAGTAAGGGTGGCAGCTTTGGGGGCGAAATGCCTAGCCCAAGTCGATCCCAAAATAAGGGGGCAGTCCTAGAGGCATAAGCCTAGCTCAGACCGATCCTGACAGGGGGAAGCTCTAGGGGTAATAACCTAGCTTGAGCCGAACCTGAAATGTTGTATGGGTGGCAGCTCTAGAGGTACTAACCTAGCTCGAGCCAATCCCGATATATACATTGATTCATAGGGTGGCAGCTCTAGGGGCATAAGCCTAGCTCGAGCCGATCCCAACATAACATGATGTTATGTTTAAAAACCCACTGTTCAGTCGGGGCCCGGGTATCACAGGTCAAAGTCAAAGATGAATAATCATTGAATCTTAAGATACAAAGAAAGTAACGAAAGCTATATACATGGTTTCCAAAGTACAGAATAGTGACTCATCCACATAGTGATTTATCTATATTGGTTATGCATTTGAACTTGAGTTCTTTGACATACTTACATATCTCACAAGTTTCATATGGCCTTACATACTCAGTACATTCTTCGTACTGACCCCTCTTGGGGGATTTACCTTACTTGCTGCAGGCGCAGGTACTAGTCTGCCTCCACAGTAGGTTGCCAGTTGTTGCAGATCTTTGGTGAGCTCCAGTTAGTTCGGGGATTCTCCGAGTCACTATTGTACATATGTTTTTCTATTGTACATGTTGTATAAAGCGGGGACTTGTCCCGACTTTTAATTCATTTTGGTCAATGCATTTGCTAGAGGCTTTTGTAGACGGTTGTGGGTGTATAAATGTAAATGGTACATGTCGTTCTTGACTTGGTGGCCTCAACGGCCAAGTTTCGCATACGTATATATATATCATGTTCCATGAATTCCATTGTTGGTATTTAAAGCTATTGTGTGATTGTGGATTTCTTATGGCATGTACATGATTGGATAGAGGCAAAGCTTGGTTCTCTCGGGCCTTGTCGGCTAAGAGTGTCAATCCGTCCCGATGGGATTCGGGGCGTGACAGTTAGTTTGGGTCGTGACATTTTATTTTCATTATTCAATATTTTTGTTTTTGACTCATTTCTAAAAAATTACTTAAATATAATTTTTTAAAATGCATGCACACAAATTTGAGTTAACTACCATCCATTCAAATGCAAACTCAAACATTAATCAAATTATTTTATCTTTTTATTAATTATGTTAAGCTAGTCATTAAAAAAACTATAAGACAAAAACAAGAACTTACTCCAAAATATAGAATTTAACAATTATATTCGTTAATAAGGAGAAAAATTTTATCATCTCACAAAATCAACTTAGCTTTGTCCTATCAAATTTCTTCTACATCTAAATTCATTTGTTTAGAACCAGTTGATACTTAATTTTTTTTCTTAGCAATCTAAATGAAGAAACTTGGACCTATAAATTTATCTATGATATCTTTTCTAAAAATACCAATAAATTCAGTATTTGCATCAGCTAAAATCAATTTGTGAGAAATGAAAACTTTTTCCATCATAGAGAAAGCTCGTCTCTTCTCCACCTTTTTGATCATGTCAAGATTAAAAAGTAAAAAACGAGAAAAATAAAATAAAATATAAAGTATGAATTTATCTTAGCATTTATGCTATTAGTGCATGTTATAACTCAAAATTAACTAATAGCTACTAATTAATCTTTTCATTACTCTAAATAACTGCTTGAGTTCAAATCCTGCTATAATCCTCCTTATAAGTTCTTCTTAAGTTTGTCTTCTATTGAACGTGGTTTTGAAACATAATGAATTAGTTCAACAATTGAAATGAAAAAATATATATAAACATACTCCATAAACAATTATGATAAAATATATATACAAATATTAATTGTAAATATTCAATAATATATTTTCAAAAAGTCATTATAGTATACACTCAGTAAGTATATTCAGATATAGAAATTGTTATGAACCTTAACAAAATGGAAGCAATAAAAAAGGATGATATTGAAGATACATGTTGAATTATGGTGGAGCAAAAAAACAGTGACAATAATATTACTCATTAAGTCTAATTATAAAAAAAAGTAGATACTGACCTTGAACATTAACAGGAAAAGATGAAGATGAATGACATATCCTTCCTGCATATGAAAAATAAAAATGTTAAATTAAAGAAAAAATTTAAAAATGAATGAAGAATGTAGTAAAATATTTCACTATATGGTGTATATATAAGAGAGATTAAGAAGCTAGAGTCTCATTCCAATTCAAATTTCATTTAAATTCAAATTCAAATATCATATCAATTTGAAAATTTTAAAAATGAATGAAGAATATAGTAAAATATTTCACTATATGGTGTATACATAAGAGAGATTAAGAAGTTAGAGTCTCATTCCAATTCAAATTTTATTTAAATTCAAATTCAAATATCATATCAATTTGTTAGAAGAAGATGAGTTTATTATTCTTCCTTATATTGTACTTTTCAAACACAATGCATAATTATCTTATTATCTATAAATATGAATTGAAAAATATTTGAAATCAATAAGATCAATTTAAGTATTTTTTTATAGTAAATAATAAGAAATAAAAAAAGACTAATTTGTTACTCTTTTTTATCTTTGCTATTTTACCTTTTCTCTTACATTTTTTTTTCGTTAATCTTCTTTTCTTTCTTTAATTTGTTTGTTTTTTAAAAAAATCATTTCTTTAATAAAATTTAATAAAGATTTAGATATATAATTGAATTGCATGTAAATATATAGGTTAGATTTAGATAATTTTCAATTTATGTTTACAATTTTGAAATTTTTTCAAGTGAGGGTGAAGTTTGGATAACCCAACACAAATGGATATTTTAGATGTTTAAATAATTACAAATACGTTTAGATATTATTATTATTATTATTTTATTAATTATTATTATAATTGTTAATACTATTACTACTACTAATTATTACTATAATAATAATAATAATTATTATTATTATTATTATTATATTAGATTTAATATTTAAATCAAGTAAATTTAAATATATGTTATAACATCTGATATAGATAAGTTCATGAAATAGCTATAATTCATTTAGGGGTTCTCTATTATGGGATTCTCTATTTATAAATAATTACAAATAAATATTATTATTTATCATTATCACTATTACTATTACTACACTACAATGCACTGCCATTAATACTATATTTTTTTTTACATTTTTTTTTTTTTATAACTACTATTATTACTACTACACATATACTACGTACTACTTCTATTACTATAATTTATTATTATTACTATTATTTACTATTATTATTATTATTTAATATTTAAATAAATTATATTCAGATATATTTTATAATATATAAATTGTAAAAGAGATAAGTTTATGAAAGAGTAAAGGTCTATTTAGAATTCTTCAATATGAGTTTCTACTTTTAAGGTAATAATATTTTAAATAAAAGATAATATATTTTAAATTTTAACATTTCTAATCTATTAATTCAAAAAATTTATTACAATATTATTGAGCTTTGTTATAAAAACTGTCACTTGGCTAATTGTGGTGCTTCGTCCTTTGCTTTATAATATATATATATATATATATACACACATCTATATACACTATTTATACAATATTTATACATTGCAAGCAGTTCATCTTCCTCAACGAATTGATCTTTTTTAATCCCGACTAACTCAAATCTTCTCTAAACAGTGCTAAAATTTAGATATGAGTTCCTCCAACGTTTCAAGTACAGTCAAGACAGCTGCAATGCAAGCCACTAATGAGGATTTAAAAGACTTTGAAGTACAAATAAAGGAATTACTCAACTTAGGAGTAATAAGGAGATCTATATATATGTATATATGTGTATATATATATATGGTGTATAAACATGTAATATGATGTATAACTATGTATCAGAGATATATATATACATCTATATACACTATTTATACAATATTTATACATTGCAAGCAGTTCATCTTCCTCAACGAGTTGATCTTTTTAAATCCCGACTAACTCAAATCTCCTCTAAACAGTGCTAAAATTTAGATATGAGTTCCTCCAACGTTTCAAGTCTTTCGATATATTAATCACTTGCAATGATTCTCGTTCAAGTCTTCAAGTGCGGATTTCAATGGATGTTAGTTGTGAGCTCGTTTTCCAGCCTAATGGGAAAAAAAACAGCCATGGCCAGCAGAATTCAGTCTCTAAACCAAGAACACTTCAATGAAAAAAGTAATAGAACTGAATGGTGTCATTCTTGATTTTTGGGTTATTTATACTGTTGTCTTGGAAGTATATTAATCTGTTCGTACTACCTATTGCTCCAATTGACAAAAATATGTTGTTCTTTAAGCTAGTTTTAGTATACAGATTAAAAAATTCAATAATATGCTTTTAATGTGTTAACGAGCTTATGGGAAAATGTGGTTGGTTTTAATTTTCAAACTTTGAACAGATATAGAACCGATCGTTGTAAGTACGAACGGTGAAAGTAATAGAGCTGAAGGGCTATTATTCTAATAGTAATGGATGGTTGAGACATATTTTGGGTTAGTGAATTGACCGAATGGTCATTTCCTTTAATTTAGGTAGTTGTAATTTCGGAAATTCTCCCAAAAAATATTATGTGTTTCAATAAAAGTACTAAAACTGATATAAAAAAAGAGGATGTATGATAGAAACAGAATGGATAGATGATAATTAAAAGTTATTTTTTAAGAAAAAACTATAAATAGCATCAAATCAAAAATATTTAATAGTAAAATCTTAAGTCAGGAGTGATCAACTCATGGCTTTTGATTGATTTTAACTTGTACGCATTTTTTGTGTTTACCAAATAGGCAAGAGAGAGTACCAAATTTATAAAGTTATTATTCTTTTAAGAAGAAATCAAAAATAAGTGTTGTCATACAAACTCAAATAGAGTGTCACGCCCCGTATCCCAACGGGGTGGACTGGCACCCGAAGCCGATAAGGTTCGAGAGAACTAATCTTTACTTCTGTCCATTCATATGCATGCCATTAGAAACATCACCACCATGTAAGGACATAAAGTGCTAATAGCGGAAATCATGGAATATGTGATATATATATGTACGTGAAACTTGGCCGTTAGGGCCATCAAGTCAAAATGTACATACATCTTTTACATTCATATACCCACATATGTCTACAAAAGCCTCTAACAGAAATACACACATAACCAACCTAAATTCGGGACAAGTCCCCGCTTTACATAACACAATACCAAAAACCAATATACAACTGTGACTCGGAAGCCCCGAACCAACTGGAGCTCACCAAAGTTCAGTAGATGACCCGCAACTTACTGTGGAGGTCTACTAGTACCTGTGCCTGCAACAAGTAAGGTAAGTCCCACAAGGGACGTCAGTACGAAGAATGTACTGAGTATGTAAGGCCATAAGAAACTATATGATACATAAATACTTCAATGGAATCAATATGAGTGAATGACCAATATGGATATGTTACCATTCTATATGTATGGAAATATGTACATTAGATGGATTACTTTCTTTACTTTTACGCTCATTCATTCGTTCATCACTCACTTCTTCATTCACTACTCATCGTTACATTCTTACGATGCCCGGGCCCCAAGCTGATCAGTGGGTAATCAACAGTTTTCGGGATCGACTCATGCTAGGCTTTTCTTTTGCCCCTGGGATACCACCCGTAGTAGCGGGATTGACCCATGCTAGGTGTCCTTTTCACCTCTGGGATACCACCCGAGATATTGGGATCGACCCATGCTAGGTATTTTAACCCCTGGGATACCACCCCAGAATAAATACTTTATTACCTCACTTCTTCAATCTTAGAAATAGATCATTCGATGATTATGTTATTATTGGAACTTTTGAATGAAACATTATTGGAACTTGGAACCATGTTCATAATTATGTGACACATGAATAACAATAGATCAAGAATAAGGTATATATGATTAACAATAGATGATAACCTGAAATGAGATGCCTTAGGACATTTCGAAAATGAGTAAGCACAATAACAAGGTGTACACTATATGCTGCAGAAAGATACGGAAAGAGTAACATTACATACCTTCACGTACAAGTATGAACACTCAATCCTATACATGAATACAATAGTCTAGTTCCTTCCTTACGTCTTACTCTACAACACAAATACATTACGGAGCTTACATTAACAACTAGTTACCGTACAAATGTACAAGACGACAATGAGCTATATGACTGCCATATAACGTCATTTCACCCTTTACAACACAGTCCACTGCATTATCATACCAAAAATACCATAACATTCCACACACTGACCAAAACATCATACATCAATATCATTTCACACCAAGTTTACCCTTTATATGTCCACATTAACACTACGTCACAATTACCCTATCAAGTCATCTCAGTACCTTTTGTAACAACACATGAACAACAATCCATACTTGATACCATTCAAAATACCTCCGGTATACTCCTTTAAAGTCATTCAAAAGGTACCATAAGTTGATAATTGCATCCATGAAGGGTATAGGGGCTTTGGGGGGGTCAAAGGGATGCAAAAACAAGCAATTCGGGGTTCTGGGCTGACCTGCGAAGCCACCTGCGCCCGCAGGTGGCTGAGGTATGCCTTAAGGTGACCTTTGGAATTAGCCATAGGCACCTGCGAAGTCACCTGCGCCTGCAGGTGCTTCGTCTGCGAGGGCGGGTGCCCGTTTCAGCCAAAAAGGGTCTCTTTTGGGTCTTTTTATGCAATGAATGGCCCATGATCATAACTCAACTTATCTTGACATATTTTAGATCATCTTGGATGCCAACAATCATCCATGGTTTCACAACACACATGCACATCACCAAAACCACATTTTTCCTTCAATACACCACCAAATCTATGCACAATTTTGCAATAACAATTCCAAACATTATGTACAAGAATAAAACAAGTTAAGGCTATAATCACATCTCACATGTCAATATTGAACCCATCAAGTTCACTTCCTTCAAGACCACAAGTCTACTTTCAAGTTTACAAGACAAAACCCTTCACCGATTAAGCAAACATAAATTGTTTCACACATAGTGAACTTCTCACACTTCACCAACATAACCAACATGATATACACCATATTCCATGCATATAATATATTAAAACATAAATATAAACACTTACCAAAGCTTGCAAAAAGATTATATTGTCCAAAGAGGAAAGCTTAGGGTTTGTGTGTAGAGAGAAAGGTTTGGAAAAAACTAGAAAAGGGCATGTGTATTGATAAGAATAAAAATATGATTTTTACTTCACTTTATATACTACTAATGGTCCTCCTTAGCCAATTAAATGCATGTTGGCTTGGTCAACACAAGAATGGATCTTTTCCATTATTTGGGTCATGTCTTCCATGTAATTTTGGGCTTCATTTAAGCCCAATGGCACATGACTCCTTTAAGCCCAACAATTTAATAAATAATTCACCAATTCTCTCATGTTTAAATATTTTCATGAATGTTACGGTAATCAACTAGACTCATAAACATAAGGGGTGTTACATCAGGGGAAAACTGTTATTGACTTATTGTAGATTTTAATTTGGTTCACTAACATTAAAATCTAGAATAGTCCTTTTTAATAAAAGATAATTACCTTTTTGAGTACTTTTTATAAAATATTTATTGTATTTAAACATATTTTTTATTTATTACATAGATATACCATATTTAGAAAATATTTACCTTTTATAGCCAATGTACTATGTATTAAAAGTGAATTATGTATGCAATATAGATGTATCAACTCATGGCTTTTGATTGATTTTAACTTAATAAGCATTTTTTTGTGTTTACCAAATAGGCAAGAGAGAGTACCAAATATATAAAGTTATTATTCTTTTAAGAAGAAATCAAAAATAAGTGTTGCCATACAAACTCAAAAGGAGGAAAACTGTTATTGTAGATTTTAATTTGGTTCACCAACATTAAAATTCAGAATAGTCCTTTATAATAAGAGATAATTTCCTTTTTGAGTACTTTTTATAAAATATTTACTGCTCTTAAACATATTTTTGATTTACTAGTATATGGCACGTGCGTTGCACGTGGTTGTTGATTGAGAAAAACAAGTTAAGCAAAGTTTTGCCTATTTAACTTTATACGAAATAATGTAGTAGATTCTTTTATGAATGTTCAATGTCGAGCATCTTCACTTATTCACCCGAACTTATAAACACAACCTATGAAAGTTTATTAGATAAATGCAGTAATTTATGTCTTGATTTAATGTGGTTCAAATATGTAATTAATCATATATCAGAGAAAAATAAAATAAAAGGCCAATTTGATGTCTTATAAATGTACTTTCACTGTCACGGTCCGATTTTTCAAGTCATGATAGCGCTACTGTAACCCATCAATAGGCAAGCCAAACCCTAGTCCGGAGTGACAAACGACAGGATAACGGGCGGAATCTCAGAAAACAGAGATGAATTGAAAGTAACCATACTAATAAACATGCTAGAAATACAAAAACAAAATCAAAATAGATATTCATACCAAGACTGAGAAGGAAGAGGACAATATATAAAGTCAAGAACCCCTCCCAAGACCTGGTGAGGTCGGTACAAGAGTCACTGCTAGACATGTCTACAAGACAGAAACTAAATACATAGAACAAGTACTACAGTCTAGAGAGAAAAAGGCTATACAGTAAAGATGGAGTAGGATATGCCTCGGACGTCAGTAAGCTCACCCTGCTCCGGAGTTAGTGTTGAGAAGAGCGTCACGTCAAAACCGTCGACTAGTGACCGGATCTGCATCGGGGAAAAAGATACAGAAGTGCAGTATGAGTATCGGGGCAACGGGTACTCAGTAGGCATCATCGGCCGACTAAGCTCAATATAATATAAGCAAGCTAAAATGCGAGGGTGCATGCTAAGTCCGGGGTGTAAATAATAAGTATATAAGTAACTACCGAGGCGTATAGATATGCTCAGGAGAGAATAAGTGTGAGACAGAGTAACGAGTAAGTAAATTCCTAAGTAAACACACAAGTCAAACATAACCTATCTGGGCCCCAATAAACCCGATAGGCACACGGAAGAAAACAATAACCCAGCCTGGCCCCCATAAACTGGCGGGACACACAAGAATAATAAATGCATAGTCACCAGTGTCTCGAAGCTGTATCAGTATCCAGTAACCAAAATAACCAACAAGGGTGCACCGGTCTTGAACCGGCACCAATGGGTAATAACAAGAGGCCAGACACCGGAATCAAACCGGACATAGTGGATAATAACAATAGGCCATATATATATCATAACCACCGGACTCGAACCGGAACTCAGAGAACAACAGTATCGTAACCACGGTACCCAGTACCATAACTCTCCAATCATATCATAACTAGATGCCGGACTCGAACCGGAACTCATAACAATCGGTAACCATCATATCTGAATCAGTGGCCGGACTCGAACCGAAACTCATAATAATCATTACCCATCATATCTCAATCAGTGGCCGGACTCGAACCGAAACTCATAATAATCAGTAACCAAGTGACAGAGTAGTGCCAGAATCCACACAAACACAAATAAACGGGGACATACCAGCCAGCCCCAGAACGAACCCAAAACATAAATAAGGAGCTAAACCACCACGTACTACAAGTCAATCTCGGGATCCTTCCAGGTCAACTATCTACTATAAACAATATGTATATACAAGTCTGGGTATATGGTAAGCCTAACCTCCCTGGACGCCGCCAAACGTCTGTCAAAGCTTGCTAAATAGGAGTCTTCCCCTTTCGCGAGACCTTAGATTTCTTCAACGCTAGCAAAATAATAAACTACATGTCAAAACATGAATATTGATACCCATATTGCATTAGTTCGGAAAAAAATATTCGAACGATCCATGTGGGGCCCACTTGCGGAATCGCAAAACCGAAACCGTCACAGCGTCCCAAATCACCCCGTGACCAATAGTCACAACTAACACCGCTCAATTTGAGCTCAATATATATCTCAAACATCAACACCAGTCACAACAACCACCGTAACTAAAACTACCGTAAAAATAAGAAAACATACCGTAGAAATGACGAGAACGAGTCCACGAACTCAAATATACCAACCCCTAACCTTGAATCTCTCTATTAATGCCTAAAGTTGAGCTTAAATTAATTAAAATGGCTGAATATATGTAGCCTTTCATAAAGAAAACAAAATGAGAAAAGAAAATAATATTATAGTATATATATATATGTACCACACGTACCAAATCCAAAAAAGAAAGTAATCTTACAGTCAAATACTAATTAATGTAACATGCACATGGCCTTATCCATTTTTGCTCTCCGTATATATATATATATATATATATATATATATATTCGGATATTGTATAGGTTCATGGTAAAATAAATGCAATATTTTAAATATACCATCATGAATAGAAAATTATTTTGAACAAAACCTCTATAAACTAAAAATATCATTTTAACAAAATTAGATTTACTATCTCCATTTAAAAATATTAATAAATTATAGAACTTTTATAAAGTAGTATAGATATATCATTTTACCAAATTCTAATTTAATTTAAATATTTTGCAACAGGCTCGATATAAATAATAGTCTCAAACGAACTGCCCGGAAACCAAACTGTCAGTTCCAACAAGTCATAAATAACTTGGGGCAGTTATAGAAAAACTCTAAACGCTGAGAACATACGAAAACGAGGGAAATGACTGGGAGGGTCATTACAACATCCATTACTAAAAGGACTTTTGTCTGCGAAAGTCAACAATAAGTGCATACCTGAAGATGTGAACAAGTAGGGATATTGGGCTCGCATATCACGCTCAAGTTCCCAAGTGGCCTCCTCAACCGGATGGTGACGCCACTGTACCTTAACTACTAGAATGTCCCGGGAATGCAATCGTCTGACATCTCTGGCTAAAATGGACACAGGCTCCTCCACAAATGCTAACTTCTCGTCTAACTGAACCGAGTCCCACTAAAGCACATGCGACTCATCCGGGATATACTGTCGCAGCATAGAAACATGAAATACCGGGTGAATAGCTGAAAAGGTCGGAGGTAAGGCCAGTACATATGCTACCTCCCCGACTGTCCGCAGAATCTCAAAGGGTCCAATATACTTGGGGCTAAGTTTTCCCCTCCTACCGAATCGCATCACACCCTTTATTGGCGATACGCGTAAGAAGACCCTATCACCAACTCTGAATCTTAACGAACGACGTCTACGGTCAGCATAACTTCTCTGTCTACTCTGAGCTGTCCGCAGCCTGTCGTGAATCACCCGAACTCGGTCCAAAGACTCTCGGAGTAAATTTGTGCCACGAGGATTGACTTCTGAAGTCTCGAACCATCCAACTGGAGACCGACACCGTCTACCATACAAAGCCTCAAATGGAGCCATCTGAATGCTGGAGTGGAAGCTATTATTATACGCGAATTCCACTAAAGGCAAGAACTGATCCCACTGACCACCAAAGTCTAACACACAAGCATGGAGCATATCCTCTAACACATGAATAGTCCGCTCTGACTGCCCGTCGGTCTGAGGATGAAATGCAGTGCTGAGGTCCACCTAAGTACCCAACTTCTCCTGGAAAGTCTGCCAGAAATTAGAGGTAAACTGAGACCCTCGGTCTGAGATAATAGATACTGGCACTCCATGTAAGCGAACTACCTCCTGAATATATACGCGAGCTAACTTCTCAACACTGTAGGAAACTTGAATAGGGATAAAGTGCGCGGACTTAGTCAACCGATCTACAACAACCCAAATACTATCAAAGCCACGAGAGGTGCGAGGTAACCTACCAACAAAATCCATCGTGATACGCTCCCACTTCCACTCGGGAATGGGTAACTGCTGAAGTAGACCACCGGGTCTCTGGTGCTCGGTCTTTACCTGCTGACAACAAAGGCATCGAGCTACAAACCCTGCTATGTCTCATCGCATACCACACCACCAATAGTGTTATCTCAGATCTCTATACATCTTAGTTGTCCCGAGGTGAATAGAATATCTAGAACTGTGCGCCTCGCGCAGAATCAACTGAGTCAAGTCCCCAACCCTTGGAACACAAATAAGACCATCAAACCTCATAACACCATTCGAATCCAAGGTAGCCCTCTCGGACTCAACCCTTAACACCTGATCTCGAAGGCTACGAAGACCACTATCCTCAAACTGACAATGCTGAATCTGCTCCAGCAAAGTAGATCTGGCCTCAACGCAAGCAACAATCCTCCTGGGGTCAGAAATATCCAATCGAACCATCGAGTTAGCTAAGGACTGAATGTCCAAAGCTAATGGCCGCTGAGAGACTGGAATGAAGGCTAAGCTACCCATACTCACTGTCTTCCGGCTTAAGGCGTCCGCTACCACATTCGCCTTGCCCGGATGATAGAGAATAGAGATATCATAGTCCTTCAACAACTCAATCCACCTGTGCTGCCTCGAATTAAGATCCCTCTGAGTCATAATATACTGAAGACTGCGATGGTTTGTAAAGATCTCACAATGAACACTATATAGATAATGCCTCCAAATCCGCAGTGCAAACACTACCGCTGCTAACTCTAAGTCATGAGTGGGGTAATTACGTTCGTGCACCTTCAGCTACCTCGATGCATATGCAATAACACGACCCCTCTGCATCAGAACACATCCCAAGTCGATCCCAGATGCATCACAATATACGGTGAAACCCTCGCCCTCAACTGGAAGAGTTAACACAGGGGCAGAAGTATGTCGATCCTTGAGCTTCAGGAAGCTTGCCTCACAATCCTCAGACCACTGAAACGGAACCTCCTTCCTGGTCAGTCTGGTCATAGGAGATGCAATAGACGAGAAACCCTCAACAAACCATCTGTAATAACCTGCCAACCCAACAAAATTGCGAACCTCGGTAGGCGACGTGGGCCTAGCCCAACCTCGAATAGCCTCAATCTTCGCTAGGTCTACCATGATACTGTGTATGGATAAAACATGCCCCAAGAAAGCTACAGAATCAAGCCAGAGCTCACACTTTGAGAACTTGGCATAAAGCCGATGATTTCTCAAAGTGTGGAGCACAATCCTCAAATACTACTCGTGCTCCTTGCTACTCCTCGAATAAACTAAGATGTCGTCAATAAACACAATCACAAAGGAGTCTAAGTATGGACTAAATACACGATTCATTAAATCCATGAAGGCTGTTGGGGCATTAGTCAACCCAAAAGACATCACCAAGAACTCATAGTGGCCGTATCGAGTCATGAAGGCTGTCTTAGGGATGTATTCAGCCCTAACTCTCAACTGATGATATCCAGATCTCAAGTCTTTCTTCGAGAATACCGCTGCACCCTGAAGCTGGTCAAATAAATCGTCAATACGAGGCATAGGATACTTATTCTTTACTGTCACCCTATTTAGCTGTCTATAGTCGATACACATACGCATGGAGCCATCCTTCTTCTTTACAAACAGAACTGGAGCACCCCACGGCGATACACTCGGCCTGATAAAACCCTTCCCCAAAAGATCCTCAAGCTAACTACTCAGCTCTCTCAACTCAGCAGGAACCATACGATAAGGAGCCACAGATATAGGTCGAGTGCCCGGCTCGAGGTCAATAATGAACTCTATATCACGCTCAGGAGGAAGGACAGGTAGGTCAGTCGGGAATACATCAGGAAACTCATGAAAAACCGGGACGGAGTCAAGTGACGGACTCTCAATTCTAGCATCCCGAACATAAGCAAGGAATGAATCACAACCCCTCGCAATCAATCTACAAGCCCGAACATATGAAATAATCCCCGTCGGTGTGCGGCTAACAGAACCCTGCCACACTACTGGGGGTACATCAGGCATGGCTAAGGTAAAGGTCTTGGCAAAGCAATCCAAGACTACATGATAAAAGACAACCAATCCATGCCCAGAATCACATCAAAGTCTACTATGGCCAATACAATAAAATCAACTTGAGTCTCAAACTCCTGAATATTCACCAGACATGATCTATATATCCGATCCACTACTAAAGAATCACCAACGGGGGTAGATACACGTAAGGGCACAGATAACAACTCAGAACATAAACCCAACCATGGTGCATAATAAGTAGATACATAAGAAAACGTGGATCATGGATCAAATAATGCAGAAGTTGGCTGATGGCATGTGGAAATCATACCTGTAATCACCGTATCTGAAGCCTCAGCCTCCGGCCTAGATGGCACGGCATACAACTGACGCTGGCTACTCCTAGTCTGAGCACCAACTTAACTACCAGTCCGACCTCCCTGCGCTCCATCTCGAGAACCCTGGGGACCACCCCGACGACCCTGTACACCACCTCTGCCTGCTGGCGGTACAAATCTGATGGGTTGTGTTGTCTGAACTGAAGGCTCAATCGCCCTGCGCTGAGGACACTCACGCGCAAAATGACCGATAACCCCACAAGTATAACATGCTCCTGGCTCCCAGCTCGGCCTAGAAGATCCGATATGACCACCTCTAGCCAATGAACTGGGCTGACCACGTCCCTGAGGCTGATTAACAGAACCACTCTAGACGAGCTGACCCCTATCAGACATCTGCAAGGCTGACTGTACGGGCCTACTAGGCTGACCCTGTCGCTGAAAAGACTGTTGTTGCTGCTGAGGGTACCTACCCTGAAACTGGAAACCACGACTTCTGAACTGCGAACCACTATGGCTCCCACTGAAACTACCCTGTACACGAGGTCTCTTATCGCCGCCCCCTTGGGCCTCGCGATCCATCTCCTCAATAGAGTATGCATGCTCAGTAATCTCTGCGAATGACTTCCCAGAAGTCACTAAACTCTGGGTACCCTGCGGAGTGGCAATCTCATTCCCCTGACAAAACATCTAACTCTCTCCTACTCATCAGGCAAAATAGAAGTAGCATGCCTAGCAAGATCATGAAACCTCGCTTCATACTCGGCGACAGATAATGAACCCTGAGTCAATCTGGAGAACTCATCCCTGAGTCGCTCCCGCATAGTACAGGGCATATATTTTCCCAAGAAAATCTCAGAGAACTGGGTCCAGGTAACTGGCGGAGATCCCGCTGGCCTGGAATCAAGATATCCCCTCCACCTTCTCCTCGCTGCAGTATCAAACTGATATGCCACGAAATCAACACCACGAGACTGTACCAATCCCAAATTCCTCAGTCTATCCTCGCAGCTGGACAAGAACTCATATGCATCCTCTCCTGGAGTACTAGCAAATCTAGGTGGAGCTAATCTCAGGAAATGACTTAAAATCTTCTACTCCTCGGCAGACATAACTGGCTGGACTACTACCGATACAGGCAGAACCTCAACTCTGGGTGTCGCAGCTATAGGCTGCGCCCCAACACCAACTCCCTGTACGGCTGGCTGTACTCCCGCAATAGGCGGACCTCCAACTAATCCCAACAACTATACCAAAGTATCAATAAACCCGAATGGAGACAGGGCTGCCCCCTAGCCCACCGACTGCTGTAGCGGTGGAACATCTGGAACTATAACGGGATCGGGTGACTGGTCCCTAGCATGATCTCGGCTTGGGGATGCTACTCTGTCCTGCCTCCGACCACTAGGTCGACCTCGGCCCCTAACTGGAGCCCTAGCTGCAGGCTCGGGATTTTGACCCCCGGCTCTCGTATTATGCGTCCTAACCATCTGCGTAAAGAGTAAACCAAATAGAGATTAGAAACCAACATAGACACCAACGCACGAAGGCGAATCAGAAATAAGATTTACCCTAAACATGCTCTGTAGCCTCTCGACGATAGGATACGGATGTCTCCGTACCGATCCGCGAGACTCTACTAAACATCGGATCATGCACCAACAATACCAGTGAAACTTAGGCTCTGATACCAAGCTGTCACGACCCGATTTTTCAAGTCATAATGGCGCCTACCATAACCCACTAATAGGCAAGCCAAACCCTAGCCCGGAGCGACAAGCGACAGGCTAACGGGCGAAATCTCAGAAAACAGAGATGAATTGGAAGTAACCATACTAATAAACATGCTAGAAATATAAAAACAAAATCAAAATATATATTCATACCAAGACTGAGAAGGAAGAGGACAATATATAAAGTCAAAAACCCCTCCCAAGACCTGGTGAGGTCCGTACAAGAGTCACTACTAGACATGTCTACAAGATAGAAACCAAATATATAGAACAAGTACTACAGTCTCGAGAGCAAAAGACAATACAGTAAAGATGGAGTAGGATCTGCCTCGGACGTCAGTAATCTTACCCTGCTCCGGAGTCAGTGCTAAGAAGAGTGTCACGTCAAAATCGTCAACTAGTGACCGGACCTACATCGGGGAAAAAGATGCAGAAGTGCAATATGAGTACTGGGGCAACGGGTACTCAGTAGGCATCATCGGTCGACTGAGCTCAATATAATATAAGCAAGCTAAAATGTGAGGGTGAATGCTAGGTCCGGGGTATAAATAATAAGTATATAAGTAACTACCGAGGCGTATAGATATGCTCAGGAGAGAATAAGTGTGATACAGAGTAACGAGTAAGTAAATACCTAAGTAAACACACACAAGTCAAACATAACCTATCTGGGCCCCAATAAACCGGATAGGCACACGGAAGAAAACAATAACCCAGCCTGGCCCCCATAAACTGGCGGGACACACAAGAATAATAAATGCATAGTCACCAGTGTCTCGAAGCTGTATCAGTATCCAGTAACCAAAATAACCAACAAGGGTGCACCGGTCTTGAACCGGCACCAATGGGTAATAACAAGAGGCCAGACGCCGGAATCGAACCGTACATAGTGGATAATAACAATAGGCCATATATATATCATAACTACCGGACTCGAACCGGAACTCAGAGAACAACACTATCGTAACCACGGTACCCAGTACCATAACTCTCCAATCATATCATAACTAGATGCCGAACTCGAACCGGAACTCATAACAATCGGTAACCATCATATCTGAATCAGTGGCCGAACTTGAACCGAAACTCATAATAATCATTACCCATCATATCTCAATCAGTGGCTGGACTCGAATCGAAACTCATAATAATCAGTAACCAAGTGACAGAGTAGTGCCAGAATCCACACAAACACAAATAAACGGGGACATACCAGCCCCAGAACGAACCCGAAACATAAATAAGGAACTAACCCACCACGTACTACAAGTCCATCTCGGGATCCTTCCAGGTCAACTATCTACTATAAACAATATGTATATACAAGTCTGGGTATATGGTAAGCCTAGCCTCCCTGGACGCCGCCAAACGTCTGCCAAAGCTTGCTAAATAGGAGTCTTCCCCTTCCGCGAGACCTTAGATTTCTTCCATGCTAGTAAAATAATAAACTACATGTCAAAACATGAATATTGATACCCATATTGCATTAGTTCGGAAAAAAATATCCGAACGGTCCATGTGGAGCCCACTTGCGGAATCGCAAAACCGAAATCGTCACAGCGTCCCAAATCACCCTGTGACCAATAGTCACAACTAACACCGCTCAATTTGAGCTCAATATATAGCTCAAACATCAACACCAATCCCAAGAACCACTGTAACTAAAACTACCGCTAAAATAAGAAAACGTATCGTAGAAATGATGAGAACAAGTCCACGAACTCAAATATACCAACCTTTAACCTTGAATCTCTCTAGAAATGCCTAAAGTTGAGCTGACATTGATTAAAATGGTGGAATATATGTAGCCTTTCATAAAGAAAACAAAATGAAAAAAGAAAATAATATTATAGTATATATATATATATATATGTACCACACGTACCAAATTCAAAAAAGAAAGTAATCTTACAGTCAAATACTAATTAATGTAACATGCACATGGCCTTATCCATTTTTGCTCTCCGTATATATATATATATATATATATTCGGATATTGTATAGGTTCATGGTAAAATAAATACAATATTTTAAATATACCATCATGAATAGAAAATTATTTTGAATAAAACCTCTATAAAATAAAAATATCATTTTAACAAAATTAGATTTACTATCTCCATTTAAAAATATTAATAAATTATAGAACTTTTATAAAGTAGTATAGATATATCATTTTACCAAATTCTAATTTAATTTAAATCTTTTGCAACACACTCGATATAAATAATAGTCTCAAACGAACTGCCCGAAAATCAAACTGTCAGTTCCAGCAAGTCATAAACAACTTGGGGCAGTTATAGGAAAGCTCTAAACGCTAAGAACATACGAAAACGAGGGAAATAACTGGGAGGGTCATTACATTCACAAATTGTGGTTTATTAAATACCAAATACGAAACTCCAAAATATTCTCACGCAACTTATTAAAAATAATATTTGATTTCCCAACATTAATTAGATGCAATATATTCTCCCATTATTTGAAATTTTTGTACTATTTGTTTTTTGTATTTATCATATATTTTAAGACTCCTTAATTTTTAAAATATGATTTTATAGTTTAAATAAGAAAAATTATGCAAAATTTTATAGTGTTTTCCTTTTCGTATTTTCTTTTCTTTATTCCTTTTACGTATGATTTTTCTTCTTCTCCTTGTGTGATTTTGCTTTCTTTCCTTTTCTCTGACATATGATTTTCATTCTTTTGTTACTCGAATTTCTTTTTCTTTTTCTTAAAATTTTAGTTAATTTCAAATTATTAAGTATTAAAAAATAGTAAAAAGACGATTTTGTCTATTGCAGAGTCTTTTAATGAAGGGCAAAAAGTCCAAACAACTTTTCTAAGGACTTTCACACTTTTAATACTCCCTCCGTCTCAATTTATGTGATGTACTTTGACTTGGCACGGAGTTTAAGAAATAAAGGAAGACTTTTGAAACTTGTGGTCTAAAATGAGTTATAGATATTTGTGTGGTTGTAAATCATTTCATTAAGGGTAAAGTGGGTATTTTAAAGTTAAATTGTTACCAAATATAGAAACGTGTCATTCTTTTTGGAACTGACTAAAAAGGAAAGTGTGTCATATAAATTGGGACAGAGGGAGTATAGTATAAATTACCTAGATATACCATATTTAGAAAATATTTACTTTTTATAGCCACTGTACTATGTATTAAAAGTGAATTATGTATGCAATATAGATGTATTACAAGGGTTCGTTTGGTAGGGTGTATAAGAATAGTGCAAAAAATAATGTATTAGTAATGCTAGTATTAGCTATGCTTGCATTAGTTATACTAAGATTATTTCTTATACAATGTTTGGTTTGGTGTGTTAAAAATAACTTGCATTGCATATTTGTAAATACATAGAGCTAATGCATGCATTATTTTTTCTAATACATCCTACCAAATGACCAAAGGAAATTGGGGGGAACATAACAAGAACACTACCCAAGAATAATTTTTACTTTTTTCAAGAATCCAAAAAGAGATCAACAGATAGGAATTTTATGTTCTTGGTGGATATTTTCTCATACGTGCTTATACCATAACAAATAATCAAGTTCATCCATCACTCTAAATTTCTCAAATGCTTCTTCCTTTTTCACGTTCATTGTCCTACAACTAATTGTGCATTTTCTGCCCTTATATGGCATGAAGTAATGCTTTGCAACTACAAATTTTATAGTAATTAACGACTAGGTAAAGAGAGCAGGATACTAATTGAAGAAAAGGGTTCGCCATAGAGTCCATTTTTGAGCACTTAAACTTTTGTTCACAAGAAATCAATATACAAAAAAGGGGTATAGAAATCGAGTAGAAGAAGGAGGAAAATGAAAATGAGACATGGAAAAGCAAAATGTATGAAACAATATATTAAAATCATAGTGAAGTCCAACAATTGGACTTGAAATGATTCAAAACTATGAAGAAGATAGATAAATTTAATTGATATCTAATGCTTATATAATATTTTAAATATGTATATATCTATCGGTTTGGTTTTGATTTTTCTCAAACTAACATCAAATCAAATCAAATATTATTGATTTTTAAAAATTTAAAACCAAATCAAATCAAACCAAGTCGGTTTTCAATTTATTAAGTCAGTTTGATTCAGTTTACTAGTTCGGATCAGTTTTTAGGCCTCATATGAACACCCCTATGTGTGGCGATAAACTATTTTATTAAGGGTAAAAATAAAATTTTAAAGTTAAATTATTTCTAATTATAGAAAGGTGACATCCTTTATGAGACAAACTAAAAAAAGTGTAACATAAAATCAGGACAGAAAAAGCAGAGGAACCCATGATTTAATGATGGCGGGTGCACCATCATTTTAACATATATGGCAAAAAAAAATTCAATGATAATTAAGGAATAATATCGTGAGCCCTGACGAAAATACAAGTATATCTGACCCTTTTTTTTATGGTCAAATATGATTCGTTATGCTGATAATCTAAACTTTAACAAAGACAAAGCAATTGCTAGAGATAGCTCAGGGATAAAGGTTTTGTAGAATGAATTAATTGACCCAATTGGACTAACTCCCCTTACCTTTCTTCCTAAACAAAAACAATATATACGTAAAATAAATGGCATTAAGACAGACTCGAACTAGGGTCTAATGTGCTGAAGTAACTCTTGCAACAAGCATGCCGGCAAGGCACCTTTGATCATATGGGTGCACACTTAATTATATCTTAGCTTATCAAGGTATATATGCATATGCATACATATTTTTCACAAAGTTAACGGGTGCACGTGCACCACCAAACTTCCATATGGGTCCGCCTCTGAGAAAAAGCATATCTTGTTGTGTGGTAGGCTTTAGGAATGGGTAGGAAACGGTATCGAAAATTTTGGTTTTGATTTTTAAAAGTACTGTACCATTATCATACAAATTAATTTGGTATGATTCAGTATTTTAAAGTTTAATTTTGATATTTTTCGATAGGGTAAATCAGTAATCATAGTTTGTTCGACTATGACATACGTATACTCATAGAATAGAGAATTATGACTTCAGCTTTCAAGAAACCTCTCAATTATATCATACTAACACCTTCATATGTAAAAATATTCAAAAGCAAGTACAAGAATGCAATTTTCTTTGTTAATTAATTACACGAAAAGGACATTCCAATCAAGATAGAGTACTAGTCAAAGTTCCAACGTCTAAATAATTAAGTTTATATTAATACTATCTTATATATTTTCTAATATTATAATAATATATATGAATTGTATATATAACTATATACTTCGATATGATAATCGATATTTCAATATTCTTTTTATAAATACCTAATACCAATTTTTTTAACAAAACAGATCAAATAACCATATATAAAAATCAAGGTATCATAAATTTCGATTTCGATGTAATATTCGATATCTACCATATTATGTCTACCCCTAGTAGGCTTATTAGATTGAATCAAAACTTGTCATAAGGAAAGGATCTCAAACAAATGATAGTAGTTAGGTCTCACCCGTAATAATTTTTTCAGAGTAAACATAGTATCCCGTCCAATTTATATTATATGATTTTTTATTTTTATCGGTAGTTCAAAATAAATGAATTTTTATATAATTAAACAGTTGTTAATTATCTTTTCTAAATTTACCTTTATTTAAATAAGTAATGTTTTATATAATCAAAAAATTATACTAAATTATTACTATTTAATTAAAAATAAATTGTAAAAATAATTCTTATTTTACTTTATACATAATATATTTCCTATAAAATATTATTACATAATATTTAAGAATATTACATAATATTTAAGAATATTACATAATATTTAAGTATAGTTGTTATAGAGGGATAATTTTACATAGTGGATGTTGTTGTAATAAATGTTATTGTTAATATATGTAGAATGTTGTTTAAGAAAAGTAAAATATAGCATGAAAAATTAATTCTGAAAAAAATTAAACCATTATATTAAAAATATCATTATAACTAGGAACCGCTATGGAAAATTTTTAACGTATATTTGAAGTGCCTCATATTTCTTAGTGGGTTCCTTATTAAATTGATGACATAAAGAAACTTTCTTTTATCTAGTTTTCCACTTTAGGAGCCACTAGCATTTCCAATGATGCTTTTCCAGATTAGGAAATCTTAAGGAGCCACTAGCATTTCCCAAGACACTTTTCCATATTAGGAAATCTTAAGGAGCCACTAGCATTTCCCAAGACACTTTTCCAGATTAGGAAATCTTACCCAACCCATTATGTGCATTTGTTTAATGTACTTGATAGTATTTTTCATTTAATATTTACTTCAAATAGTATATTATTAATATGCTCACTATTAAATATAAAGAGTTAATATCACAAAATGTCATTCAACTTTAGGGATATATTTAACAAAGTCATTAAACTTTGTTTTATATCAATAAGATCACTGAACTTTGGCCTTTGTATCAATAAAATCACTCAACTAACTTTATCATTAAAAAATAATAATCTAAAATTACAAAATAAATTATTTTTTTATGTCATGTAAATATGAATCCCATAAATAAATAAAATTATAAAAATTTCATTAAAATACTTTTACGAGTGAACTTAATTAGTGAAAATAATATTATGGTATTACTATATATTTAAAACTTATAATGTATAATAATGAGTGGTTTTCTGCCAAACAAAGAGAAAAGAGAGCAGCCATCGATATTCTAATTTGATACAAATCCTGTACTCACCCTATAACTATAATTAATTGAGCATAAAATATTTATTACTTTTATCTGTATTATGAAAGGTTTAAAATCCCATGGAGCCAAGTTCAATTCTAATTTCTGAAATCAATGTGGACTTAAAAATAGAAGACCATGGAAAACAAATAAGTACTACGAGTACCAATTAGTTAAAATTAAGATCTGTATTATCATTAAACTACATTAAGTTTGGTGAGGACAAGTGTTAGATTTGGAAAATCTCTCATTTTAAAGATGTAAAATCCTTATAACGTTTTTCTCCGATAAAATAATGTAGATAGTAAGTTTTTTTTTATTTAAATATTTGAAAGTAGGGTAATTAGTTTTAAAAAAGAGTATTTAAGTAATTTAATTTCGATTCAAGTCTTATTACTTTTATAATATATATATATAGATTATTATGACAGGGTTGTGGTAGACATGTCAAGAATTACTTTTTGTAATTATTGTTATAAATATACATGCTCTGTTTTTAAATTGTTAATGTTTTAAATTATTAAGAGTCCTTAGGATATAAAATATATAGTAATATCATAATATTTGTTTTAGTAACAAAGATTTTCTTTTTATTTACTAAATCAAGACATAATATACAGTAATACCATATTATCTTTTTCACCAATTAAGTTTGTCCGTAAAAATTCCTTAATGAGTTTTTTTTAATTTTATTTATTTGTGTGGTTCATGTTTATATGGCATAAAATATGATTTATTTTGCTATGTTAGATTTTTTTTTTTAATAAGAAATTTAGTTGAGTGATTTTATTGATACAAAGGCCAAAGTTCAATGATCTTATTGATATAAAACAAAGTTCAATAACTTTGTTAAATATATTCCCAAAGTTGAATGACATTTTGTGATATTAACTCTAAATAAAATAGTAATATCATGGGCAATGGACAATTGCTGTGACCATATACTTTTTATTAATTTATGCTCATTATTAATAATGTCATGATTCATGTGCAATGAACAATTGCGACAATCAGGTGCGGTGGACACTTATTTTAAGTCACCATGCGCATTATTCCAACATTCCAACATTCTCCTTTCATTGATTCTTTGATTCTCGTCATTATATAATAGTAAAAAAAAAAAAAAAATTTAAAAAGTGTTAGAACCGACATGAATCAAGTTATACTATGAGGACACGTTTGGTATGATGGATAAGTCTGAAAATTTGGAGATAAATTTTTAATACTCCATAATTCTTTATTTGATTACAAAATTTAGAATAACTTATCACATGATTAATAATTAGTATAGAGATAAGTTATTCCTGCCTCTAAGTGGAATAATAATTATGCAATAACTTATTTAGAAATAAAATAATTAAAATAATAAAAATATCCCTATAAGTCCTTTTGGTACATCACTAATATAAAAGGTTGAATTATATGATATCTCTCATATGTTCTGTCAGTATTTTGTCAGAGGCACTATGATTATTTTTTTATTGTAATTATACTTTAAATTATTTGTCCACTACTCCACTAATGACCTAAAGATATTTTTTTCCGGTCATCTATTAATATACTGACGAATGTTGATTTGTTTGTTTTTATTATTATACATACAACTATTATAATCTATACTAGAGAACAATAATCATTGCATGCCCGAATTGAATTAGGGCACTATAGACCATTTTTTAGTGTATTAAGTGTTAAGGAGATAAAGACTATTGTGCTGTCATTTTTCATGTCCAAATTTAATTAGTAAGTAAATTAATTAACTAAAGGCTTATGTTATAAATTGGAGAATACATGGATTTTACTTTCTTTTTAAAAGCAAAGCAAATACTCTAATAAATCATCTTTGGTGTTAAGAAAATATCACTTTGATAGTCTAACTAATAATATATCTTTAATGATTTCACAACATATACTTCAAATTATTTACGTAAGTGGATTTGTCGAATATTCCACTAATGACTTGCAGATATTGATTTTGACAAATATAATTTATACTAGGGAACAATAATTAGAGCACAGAAGGGGATTATTAAAGGGAAATTGCATTGCTTAGCAAACATAAGCTCCTAATTATTCTATTTACAGCTTAAGTTTCAATTAATTATAATACATAGTCACTCTTGCCAATTAAATACAATTCATAGCCTCTCTTCTCCTTCCTTCTCTCGCTAGTACTCTCCTTCCTCTCTCCCAATCTCGGTCGCCTCCCTCCCCTCTCCCTCTCTCTCGTTGCCTCTGTCCCTCCCTCTCTCTCTCTCGCTGCCCCTAACCCCTCTCTTTCTCTTTCACTTTCTGTTTACAAGTATTTGTATTTTGTTTTCAGGTATTTGTATTTTTGTATTCTGTTTCAGATATTTGCAAGTATTTTGTATTCTGTTTCAATATGTATTATGTTTTATATGGTTTTGATACAAAATTGTGTTTGTTAATACAAATTGAAAATGTGTATAGACACGTATTGATATTGTATAAATAGTTATGTAACGTATCGACATTGTATAAAGAGAAAAGACATAAAGTCACCATTGAAGTTGTCCCGAATTTGCAAAAAGACACTTAAACTTTGCGGGGATCCTATTACTCCCTAAGCAATTTTAAACCAATATTAATACACTCTTATGTGCCCACATGGCATAGAGAGTGTATTCCACTCTCTAATAGAGAGTGAAACAAGGAAAAAATTTAAATTTTTTTATTTTTTTCAACATTTATTTCATAATATACTCTATGTTTAAACTTCATTTATTTTAATTTATTTTTTAATTCTTTTCCCTCATCTTCTTCAATGGAACTCACCATTTCTTTCTTCTTCTTTTTTCCTGCTATATTCTTGCATGGAGTTCCGTTCTCATTATTATTATGACGATTTTAATTTTCAAATTTGAATTTGGATGGTAATTGATCCTTGGCCACGATAATAGAAGGTTGCAGTTTATTAGGAGATGAAATAAAATAAAACTATGGTAAATTTATCAAAGATTGGTCAGTAATGGAGAGCATGGAATAAGATTGATGGCAGAGGAGCAAATTAAGGGGATGAAGTTTGTTGAAGAAGAATAAAGGAGGAGAAAAAAAAATGATAAGGAAAAAGAAAAAGTAGTAAAGTACAAAAACATAAATAAAATGTAAACTTAAATGAATTTGAAACGTGGAAGATACTTATTGGTACGTGATTATTCTTTCTTTCTTGCAACTGAGATTGAACAAAAAATATCTTATTTATACTATTTTAAAATTATTTAGGGGAGTAATAGGACCCCCACAAAGTTGAAGTATATTTTTAAAAAAAATGCTATAGTATATTTGAAGCACCTCATATGTCTTAGTGGGTTTATTAAATTGATGACATAAAGAAACTTTCTTTTATCTAGTTTTCCACTTTAGGAGCCAGTAGCATTTCCAAAGACACTTTTCTAAATTAGGAAATCGTAAGGAGCCAGTAGCATTTCCAAAGACATTTTTCCAGATTAGGAAATCTTAAGGAGCCAGTAGCATTTCCAAAGACACTTTTCCAGATTAGGAAATCTTACCCAATCCATTATGTGCATTTGTTTAATGTACTTGATAATATTTTTCATTTAATATTTACTCCAAATAGTATATTATTAATATGCTCACTATTAAATATTAATAGTAATATCATGGGCAATGGACAATTGCTGTGACCATATACTTTTTATTAATTTATGCTCATTATTTAATAATGTCATGATTCATGTGCAATGAACAATTGCGACAATCGGGGGCGGTGGACTCTTATTCACCATGCGCACTCCAACATTATCTTTTTATTGATTCTTTGTTTCTCATTATATAATAATAAATATTTTTGAAAAAAAGTGTTGGAGCTGCCACTAGGGGTGGTTCAATATTTTTGGTGGCCTAAAGTAAAATTTTAAAGAAAAGACTTGATTTTGTTTTTTATCAAATATATATATATTATAATCTTTTAAGATGTAAAATTATAAATAATTATCTTATAAGCGATTTATTCTAATAATTCTTTTACAATTGACAATATACAATATACGTAATTTACTCAACTTTTCTTGAGATATTATTAATCTCAAATAAGATTTTCTAGTTCATATAATCAAATTAAATAAAAAAAAATTCATATTTTCTAGTTGACATATTAAATTTATATAAATAATAAATGAATAATATATGCTACATAATAAACATATCAAGAAAAAAAATTTAGATGAAAAAATAATAAAATGAAAAGGATGAGTATTATTAAAATCAAGAAAGTAAGTGCAATTTTAGGCCTACTTTTTTTTATCAAATCAAAGTTTAAAGTTGTCTTTCCTTTCTAAAAAATAATATAATGTAGTATTCCCTTCGCTTCATATTAATTGACCCTTGTTGATCCGTTATATTTCTTAAGAAAGTTTTTATTTGAGGTGTATTTTATTAAATTAATCTTATTAATGATATTTTAAAACTCTAAATTTGATTACTAGGATTATTGTATGTAGGTATTTAATATTAAGGGTAGTATGACAAAAAGTAATAATATTGTTTTGATTTATTAAATTGGACAAGTAAAATGAAACATATATTTTTAATATATAGACCAAGTAAAATAAAATGAATGGAATACTTTAAATATATATATATATATATATATATATATATAACAACATTTTGGGGGCCTAAAGCCCAAGCTTTAGAAGCTTGAGCTAGTAGTCGGCCCTGGTTGACATGAATCAAGTAAAAAGGAATGAAAGTAGTAGTGGTAGATCTTGTTACAAATTATTAAAAAGGAAATATACCTAAATACCATATTTAGAAAATATTTATCATCTATAACTATATAATTTTAACACATTTATATTAAATGTATAATTCACTTTTAATACATAGTGCAAATTTTTTACCAAAACAAGCATAATACATCCAAGACACTTATAATACATCTATATTGCATGCATAATTCACTTTTAATACATAGTGTAATACATCTATATTGCATGCGCAATTCATTTTTAATACATAATGAATTTTTTTTTTTACCAAAACAAATATAATACATTTTAATACACTTAATGAAGCTTAAATTTTGGGTTATGTGTCTGCCATTGTTGTTGTATCTAATTTCATTTTTTGTACCTCACTTGTATAAATTTCTTTGCGTTATAAAATACATCCTTAAAACTCATAAAAATTGAACCGAACCGACAAAATCAAAACCGAAAAAATTTATACTAAAATTGTTGCATTTGGTTTGAGTATTAAAAAAATTGTCGTTATTGGTTTGATTTGATTTTAACCAAAAATCGAGTCAAATCGGACCATGATCGCCCCTAGCCATACAAATATTTAAGATTTGTTTTAAATTACAAATATTAATTTTTCTTTTTAAACTTTATGACAAGTCAAACAACATCACATAAATAGGGATAGAGGGAGTTACATAATTCCCTTCGAAGACTTGAAATCAATTTATTAGGTTGGGCCAAACGATATAAACGTTCCTAAATTGAATAATGGGCAATTTACAAAAAATAACAATAAGAACAGCAAATGGGGCGCGCGACAACAACGTTTCAGAAATTACAATCCATAGCCGATGTATCACTATACTTGTATCAATGAATATAGGTGTATCAGCGAATACAAACCTTCTTCTTTTTTCTTTTTTTTTTTATTTTGTGTTTTAACTTCGCTCTTTCTCTTTCTTTGTATTTTGTATTTTCACCTCTCTCTCTCAAATGTATCAAACTTATCATTTGTATTTGTATATTAACAAGTATATGCATCATTTGTATTTGCTTGAGTCTATCATCTACAAATACAAATACTACAAATACAAATATAAAGTTTGATGCAAATATATCATTTGTATTTGAATGGTTCAATTTGTATCAACGAACACAATTTGTATCAAAACCGTATAAAACATAATACATATTGAAACAGAATAAAAAATACTTGCAAATAGCTCAAACAGAATACAAAAATACAAATACCTGAAAACAGAATACAAATACTTGCAAACAGAAAGTGAAAGAGAAAGAGAAGGGTGAGGGGTAGCGAGAGAGAGAGAGAGAGGGGAGGGACAGCGACAACGAGAGAGAGAGAGGGGGGGGGGGGGTAGGGAGGCGAGTGAGATTGGGAGAGATGGAGGAGAGTACTAGCGAGAGAAGGAAGGAGAAGAGAGACTATGAATTGTATTTAATTGGCAAGAATGGCTATGTATTGTAATTAATTGAAACTTAGGCTATAAATAAGATAATTAGGGACTTATATTTGCTAAGCCATGTAGTTTTCTCTTTAATAATCCCCTTCTGTGCTCTAATTATTATTCCCTAGTATAAATTAATATTTGTCAAAATCAATATCTGCAAGTCATTAGTGGAATATTCGACAAATCCACTTACGCAAATAATTTGAAGTATATATTGTGAAATCATTAAAGATATATTATTAGTTAGACTATCAAAGTGATATTTTCTTAACACTAAAGATGATTTATTAGTGTATTTGCTTTGCTTTAAAAAAGAAAGTAAAATCCATGTATTCTCCCATTTATAACATAAGTCTTTAGTTAATTAATTTACTTACTAATTAAATTTGGGCATGGAAAATGACAGCACGATAGTCTTTATCACCTAACACTTAAAACAATAAAAATGGTCTATAGTGACCAAATTCAATTTGGGCATGCAGTGATTATTGTTCTCTATTATAGATTATAATAGTTGTATGTATAACAATAAATACAAACAAATCAACATTCGTCAAAATATCAATAGATTATATGAAAAAAATATCTACAGGTCATTAGTGGAGTACTTGACAAATCCACTTGCACAAATAATTTAAAGTATAATACAATAAAAAAAAATGGTCATAGTGCCTTTAGCAAACTACCAATAGAACATATGGTGAGAAATCATAAATAAACTATTTTTGGAAATAATACGTGTACAATTATACTAAGTGACCATTGATGAAAAAAATTATCTGATGCACTGTATTCTACTTTTTATTATATTTTTAATGATATTTTTAAATAATTGTAAGCCTACGAAAATAAGTGATTTCTTACTTACTTTTTGTTGGGTTCTACTGAAAATGTGAATGGAAAATGGAAAAAAGAAAATGGAGGAAAAGTAAAATGTATGTTCACTTTATGAAAAGAGTGTTCTCCCACATTGGTGGGAGAAGGAAACATTCTTGTGCTTAAGTATGGAAGCACTCCTTCATGTGGATAGTGAGGCAAGAACAAGTCAAATCTCGCGCCGTTGTCGTCGCTCGCTCGGCTTCGGATTTGGATCGATCGAGAGACTATCTTTTTGGATAAAATTATTTGAAACTTGAGAGTTAATGACGTTTAATCCAAATATTTGATACGAAAATATTCTCCATTTGCGGATGCACATGAGGAAGTGCGAACGCATGTCACAACGCACCTCGAAGGAACGTGACCCTTTGAGACACTGTTTGAAGACGGAAAAGCCAACCTGCGGGCGCAGGTGGCCAGCGCAGACCATTGGCAGCTTTCTGTTTTGTGCCAAAATGGCAGCTGCGGATGCAGGTGGTCCCGACGGTCCAAAACAGTGCCTCTTTTCTGGAACCATTGCTTCCTTTCTGAAGCACCACCTTTTGGCTATAAATACCTGAATTTTTCCTCAAGTATGGTGACGAAATTTTGAAGTGATAAACAACTTTTTCTTGATAAAAAACTCAAGTGTGATTTACGAATCGTTAAGTACGTTCATAGTTCGACAGAATTTGAGGTACCGCCATTCTGTCGAAGTGATTCATTTTATACTAGGAGGATATATTCCATAACCTCGGGTACTTGAGGGGAATAATTTTTTTAAGGATACACCGTGAATTCAGTGGACTTGAATCTTCTAATCTTCATCTCTTTCTATAAAGTTTGGTTTTGCTATTTTCCAGAAAAAAGTTTGAACTTCATTTTGTTGTAGTTCATGAGTTGGGTTGAACTTATTAAAGTTCAAAGTTGTGAATACAGAGTTCTAACTTCATGTGATTGTTCTTATTTTATTTTGAACATGTGATTGAATTTATTGTTGGAAAATATAGATTTTCTAAACCCGGTAAACAACAATCTTAAGGAAATTATAAGTACTTGTTAATCTGTATAGTGTCTGATTTTGTGGAGACTAAATCTTTTGATTTCTACTCCCTCGGTTTAAAGAATATAAAAACTTTGCCGAGAAATTAGATTGTGAATTCAAAGAATATAAAAACATCACCGATTCGTTGAACTCTTTGTATTAGTTTCTGAAGTTTAAAATCTATGATTTTTTACTCTGTTTGAATCTGTTTCTGATTTGAAGAATATAAAAACTTCATCGGATTTCAAAGTTCATTCGGTTGACAATCTTAAGAAATAAAAACTTCATTGTTGACTAGAAACGAGTTGTTTAGAAACTAAATTCTTTATTGTTAGTATTCTGAAATACTAAATAAATTGTTAAAGCTTGACAGGAAAATGACGAATGAAACTGAACAATAAATTGATTCGGTTGTGAATGGTGCTTTCCCAACGGCAACCAATGTTGCGTCATTAAGTCGTTCAGATGTTGCTATAGCAATGGAAACGATAAAGAAACCGAAAAAATATTCTGGTGTGAACTTCAAAGAATGGCGGCAAATGATGTCATTTTGGCTGACCAAACTTGATATGCAAATGTTCACAAGTAGAGATCCTCATATTCCTGAAGAAGGAATGTTTGAACACCAATTATTTGGTTTGGAAGATCTTGTGACTAATCTCAAGATAGAAGAGGATATTAAGTTACGTGAGAAATCAACAATGATGTGTTTAAGTCTTGTTGAAGATAATGCTATACATAATAGAAGAGAAAAAAATTCTTTTAGACAAGGGAAAGAGCAGAACAAGAAAAGGTTCGAAGGCAAATGTTACAATTATAGTAAAGTTGGCCACAAAGCTCTAAGTTGTCAAGTTCTGAATAAGAACAAGAAAAGAAATCAGATAAACATATTGGAAGTAACAGGAAAGATTGAAATTTTGTGTGCTATGATCACTGAATGCAATCTAGTTGGAAATCCAAATGAATGGTAGTTTGATTCAGGAGCCACTAGACATGTTTGTGCGCACAAAGAAGCTTTTATTACTTATGATACCACTTCTCTCAAAAAAGTGATCTTCATGGGAAATAATGCAACATTCAAGGTTGAAGGAAGTGGGAAGATATTCCTAAAAATGACTTCCGGCAAGATATTAACTCTCAACAATGTTCTCTATGTTCCTACCATTAGGAAAAACTTAGTCAACAATGTTCTCTATGTTCCTACCATTAGGAAAAACTTAGCGTCGATAACACTTCTCATTAAAAACGAGTTTAAATGTGTGTTTGTTTCGAAGAATGTTGAAATAAGAAAGAATTAAATGTACGTAGGAAAAGGCTACCTTATTGAGGGGCTTTTCAAACTTAATGTAATGGCTGTTGAAAAGAATAAAGGTGAGGCTTTTTCTTACTTGCTTGAGTCAAATAAATTAAGACATGAACGTTTAGGACATATTAATTACAAAACCTTGCGAAAACTGATTAACTTGGAAGTTTTACCTAACTTTGAGTGCAGTAAATCAAAGTGTCAAACATGTGTTGAATCGAAGTATGCTAGGCATCCGTATAAGTCTGTTGAAAGGAATTTCAATCCCTTAGACTTAATTCACATAGACATTTGTGATATGAAGTCAACACCATCTCATGGTGGAAAAAAGTATTTCATAACTTTTATTGACAACTGCACTAGATACTGTTATGTCTATTTGTTGAATAGTAAGAATGAAGCAATAGATGCATTTAGGCAATCTAAAACTGAAGTTGAAAATCAGTTGGACAAAAAAATCAAAACAATAAGAAGTGATAGGGGTGGAGAATATGAATCTCCTTTTGCAGAGATGTGTTTGGAAAATGGAATTGTCCATCAAACTACTGCCCCGTACCCACCTTGAAAGAAATGATGAATGCCTTACGTATAAGTTCAGGTTTACCGCAAAACTTGTGGGGGAAAGCTATCCTTACAGCTAATCGCATACTCAATAGAGTGCCCCATATAAAGACACAGTCTATTTCATATGAGAAATGGAAAGGAAGAAAACCCAACTTGGAATATTTTAAAGTGTGTAGGTGTCTAGCAAAAGTCCAAGTTCCTATTCCCAAAAGGATAAAAATAAGACCAAAGACTGTGGACTGTGTTTTCATCGAATATGCTATAAACATTAGAGCATGTCGATTTTTGGTTCATAAATCAAAACATCCGGATATCCATGAGAATACGGTAATGGAATCAGATAATGCTGAGTTCTTTGAACATATTTACCCGTATAAGACTAGACATGAGCTGTCTAGTGAAGGGCCTAAATGACCTAGTGATGAACCAAGGGAGAATGTACTTAATGAAGATAATCTAAGGCGTAGTAAGCGACAAAGAACGTCGACTTTCTTCGGATAAGATTTTGTAACATTTCTTCATGAAAATGAACCTCTAACATTCAAAGAAGCGATGTCGTCTACGGACTCATCCTTTTGGAAAGAAGCTATCAATAGTGAGATTGATTCAATCTTGAGCAACCATACTTGGGAGTTGGTTGATCTTCCTCCAGAAAATAAACCTTTAGGTTCTAAATGGATCTTCAAAAGAAAAATGAAAGTTGCTGGTACTAGTGACAAATACAAGGCACGACTTATTGTGAAAGGCTTTAGACAGAAGAATGCCTTGATTATTTTGACACATACTCGTCAGTAACAAGGATAACGTCCATTCGGATGGTGGTTGCATTAGCTGCGTTATATGATCTTGAAATCCATCAAATGGATGTGAAAACTGTATTCTTAAATGGAGAATTGGAGGAAGAAATTTACATGGAACAACCTAAGGGTTTTGTGGCTCCTGATAAAGAAAGAAAAGTGTGCAAACTTGTTAAGTCACTTTATGGACTAAATCAAGCACCCAAACAGTGGCATGCAAAGTTTGACCAAACTATGTTGGCAAACAAATTCAAAATAAATGAATGTGATAAATAAGTTTACATTAAAGACACTCCAAATCATAAAGTCATTGTTTGCTTGTATGTGGATGATATGTTGATCATCAATAGAGACATTTCTGACATAAATGCTACGAAATGAATGTTTGAGAGCAAGTTTGATATGAAAGACCTTGGAGTTGCGGATGTGATCTTAGAGATAAGAATTCATAGAACTCTACAAGGCTTAGCATTGTCACAGTCTCATTACATTAAAAAAGCACTTGACAAGTTCAGGTATTTTGATTTCAATATTGCTAAAACACCATTGGATGTGAGCTTTGCACTTTGAAAGAATGAAGGTAAAAGTGACTCACAATTGGAGTATTCAAAGGTGTTGGAAAGTTTGATGTATATCATGAACTGTACATGACCAGATATAATATGTGCTATTAGTAGATTGAGTCGGTGCACGAGTAATCCCAATCAAACTCATTAGATGACAATGAAAAGAGTTTTGGGGTATGTAAAACATACTCAAGACTATGCTTTGCATTATAACAAATATTCTGCGGTAATTGAAGGATATAGTGACGCAAATTGGATCACCGGATTGAATGAAGTAAAATTCATAAGTGGATATGTATTTACTTTAGGTGGAGAAGCAATCTCTTGGAATTCTTCCAAACAGATATGTATTACCCGCTCTACAATGGAATCTGAATTTATCACGTTAGATAAAGCCGGTGAAGAAGCTGAATGACTTCGAAATTTCTTGGAAGATATTCCTTATTGGCCCAAACCATTGGCACCAATATACATACACTGTGATTGTCAAACGGCAATAGGTAGGTAGGACAGGGAGCATGATGTATAACGGTAAATTTCGTCATATAAGACGGAGACATAATACCGTTAGAGAACTTCTCTCTAGTGGAATTATCACGATTGACTATGTGAAGTCAAAAGATAATGTGTTGGATCCACTTACAAAAGGCCTATCACATGAATCCGTGGTCATCCGACTAAACTCGATATATTATTTATATAAATCTTAATATATATTTTATATTATCGGAAGGAATACATGGTCAAAAAAGGTTGAATGGTGTGGTACTAGTTTAAAGCTTATTTTTAAGTCTTTGTTCTTTCATTCTAATGCAAAAGCTCAAATACTTTGAGTTTTCTCTATCCCCATATCTATTCTCTAATCCCAGTTTGTCTCAAGATAGAAAACCCCAATGAAATTGTTGTTGCTTTTTTTTGCTGTAAAACCTAGATTGCTAAATCGTCGTCACAAAGACTAAGTTTCTTGTCACTATAAAAATTTATATCTCATCTTAAAAAGTGCAAAAAGTAATGGTGTACCCATGATCTTGAAATTCTGAATTAGCCTCGGGGGGTGTTGGTGCTACCATGATGGAGTGGGGCATGTGTGGATGAGAGACAATACCACTTGTTTTCTTTTCTTTATTCCTTTTACGTATGATTTTTCTTCTCCTCCTAGTGTGATTTTGCCTTCTTTCCTTTTCTCTGACGTATGATTTTCATTCTTTTGTTACTCGAATTTCTTTTTCTTTTTCTTAAAATTTTAGTTAATTTCAAATTATTAAATATAAAAAATAGTAAAAAGACGATTTTGTCTATTGCTGAGTCTTTTAATGAAGGGCAGAAAGTTCAAACAACTTTTCTAAGGACCTTCATACTTTTAATATAATATAAATTACCTAGATATATTTAGAAAATATTTATCTTTTATAGCCACTGTACTATGTATTAAAAGTGAATTATGTATGCAATATAGTTGTATTATAAGGGTTCATTTGGTAGGGTGTATATAAGAATAGTGCAAAAAAATGATGTATTAGTAATGCTTGCATTAATAATGCTAGTATTAGCTATGCTTGCATTAGTTATGCTGAGATTATTTCTTATACAGTGTTTGATTTGGTGTGTTAAAAATAAATTGCATCGCATATTTGTAAAAAAAAATTATTTACGAAATTATCCTCCATAAATACAATATAAATGATGTGAAAAAGGTTTTGAGGGGTTTTTGTGTCTTTACCCATGCTAATGCATGCATTAAAGTCCATTGCATTGCTAATACCTATGGTTTTCTATGTATTAGTTATGCATAGCATAATACACAATAGAGTGTATAACTAATGCTTGCATTAGTTATACATAGATTGAAAAAGTGTACCAAACAAGGTATGAGTAATACATAGAGCTAATGCGTGCATTATTTTTTCTAATACAACCTACCAAATGACCAAAGGAAAATGGGGGGAACATAACAGGAACACTACCCAAGAATAATTTTTACTTTTTTCAAGAATCCAAAAAGAGGTCAACAGATAGGAATTTTATGTTCTTGGTGGATATTTTCTCATACGTGCTTATACCATAACAAATAATCAAGTTCATCCATCACTCAATTTCTCAAATGCTTCTTCATTTTTCACGTTCGTTGTCCTACAACTAATTGTGCATCTTCTGCCCTTATATGGCATGAAGTACTGCTTTACAACTACAAATTTTGTAGTAATTAACGACTAGGTAAAGAGAGCAGGATATTAATTGAAGAAAAGGGTTCGCCATAGAATCCATTTCTGAGCACTTAAACTTTTGTTCACAAGAAATCAATATACAAAAAAGGGGTATAGAAATCGAGTAGAAGAAGGAGGAAAATGAAAATGAGACATGGAAAAGTAAAATGTATGAAACAATATATTAAAATCATAGTGAAGTCCAACAATTGGACTTGAAATGATTCAAAACTATGAAGAAGATAGATAAATTTAATTGATATCTAATGCTTATATAATATTTTAAATATGTATATATCTATCGGTTTGGTTTTGATTTTTCTCAAACTAACATCAAATCAAATCAAATATTATTGATTTTTAAAAATTTAAAACCAAATCAAATCAAACCAAGTCGGTTTTCAATTTATTAAGTCAGTTTGATTCAGTTTACTAGTTCGGATCAGTTTTTAGGCCTCATATGAACACCCCTATGTGTGGCGATAAACTATTTTATTAAGGGTAAAAATAAAATTTTAAAGTTAAATTATTTCTAATTATAGAAAGGTGACATCCTTTATGAGACAAACTAAAAAAAGTGTAACATAAAATCAGGACAGAAAAAGCAGAGGAACCCATGATTTAATGATGGCGGGTGCACCATCATTTTAACATATATGGCAAAAAAAAATTCAATGATAATTAAGGAATAATATCGTGAGCCCTCACGAAAATACAAGTATATCTGACCCTTTTTTTTATGGTCAAATATGATTCGTTATGCTGATAATCTAAACTTTAACAAAGACAAAGCAATTGCTAGAGATAGCTCAGGGATAAAGGTTTTGTAGAATGAATTAATTGACCCAATTGGACTAACTCCCCTTACCTTTCTTCCTAAACAAAAACAATATATACGTAAAATAAATGGCATTAAGACAGACTCGAACTAGGGTCTAATGTGCTGAAGTAACTCTTGCAACAAGCATGCCGGCAAGGCACCTTTGATCATATGGGTGCACACTTAATTATATCTTAGCTTATCAAGGTATATATGCATATGCATACATATTTTTCACAAAGTTAACGGGTGCACGTGCACCACCAAACTTCCATATGGGTCCGCCTCTGAGAAAAAGCATATCTTGTTGTGTGGTAGGCTTTAGGAATGGGTAGGAAACGGTATCGAAAATTTTGGTTTTGATTTTTAAAAGTACTGTACCATTATCATACAAATTAATTTGGTATGATTCAGTATTTTAAAGTTTAATTTTGATATTTTTCGATAGGGTAAACCAGTAATCATAGTTTGTTCGACTATGACATACATATACTCATAGAATAGAGAATTATGACTTCAGCTTTCAAGAAACCTCTCAATTATATCATACTAACACCTTCATATGTAAAAATATTCAAAAGCAAGTACAAGAATGCAATTTTCTTTGTTAATTAATTACACGAAAAGGACATTCCAATCAAGATAGAGTACTAGTCAAAGTTCCAACGTCTAAATAATTAAGTTTATATTAATACTATCTTATATATTTTCTAATATTATAATAATATATATGAATTGTATATATAACTATATACTTCGATATGATAATCGATATTTCAATATTCTTTTTATAAATACCTAATACCAATTTTTTTAACAAAACAGATCAAATAACCATATATAAAAATCAAGGTATCATAAATTTCGATTTCGATGTAATATTCGATATCTACCATATTATGTCTACCCCTAGTAGGCTTATTAGATTGAATCAAAACTTGTCATAAGGAAAGGATCTCAAACAAATGATAGTAGTTAGGTCTCACCCGTAATAATTTTTTCAGAGTAAACATAGTATCCCGTCCAATTTATATTATATGATTTTTTATTTTTATCGGTAGTTCAAAATAAATGAATTTTTATATAATTAAACAGTTGTTAATTATCTTTTCTAAATTTACCTTTATTTAAATAAGTAATGTTTTATATAATCAAAAAATTATACTAAATTATTACTATTTAATTAAAAATAAATTGTAAAAATAATTCTTATTTTACTTTATACATAATATATTTCCTATAAAATATTATTACATAATATTTAAGAATATTACATAATATTTAAGAATATTACATAATATTTAAGTATAGTTGTTATAGAGGGATAATTTTACATAGTGGATGTTGTTGTAATAAATGTTATTGTTAATATATGTAGAATGTTGTTTAAGAAAAGTAAAATATAGCATGAAAAATTAATTCTGAAAAAAATTAAACCATTATATTAAAAATATCATTATAACTAGGAACCGCTATGGAAAATTTTTAACGTATATTTGAAGTGCCTCATATTTCTTAGTGGGTTCCTTATTAAATTGATGACATAAAGAAACTTTCTTTTATCTAGTTTTCCACTTTAGGAGCCACTAGCATTTCCAATGATGCTTTTCCAGATTAGGAAATCTTAAGGAGCCACTAGCATTTCCCAAGACACTTTTCCATATTAGGAAATCTTAAGGAGCCACTAGCATTTCCCAAGACACTTTTCCAGATTAGGAAATCTTACCCAACCCATTATGTGCATTTGTTTAATGTACTTGATAGTATTTTTCATTTAATATTTACTTCAAATAGTATATTATTAATATGCTCACTATTAAATATAAAGAGTTAATATCACAAAATGTCATTCAACTTTAGGGATATATTTAACAAAGTCATTAAACTTTGTTTTATATCAATAAGATCACTGAACTTTGGCCTTTGTATCAATAAAATCACTCAACTAACTTTATCATTAAAAAATAATAATCTAAAATTACAAAATAAATTATTTTTTTATGTCATGTAAATATGAATCCCATAAATAAATAAAATTATAAAAATTTCATTAAAATACTTTTACGAGTGAACTTAATTAGTGAAAATAATATTATGGTATTACTATATATTTAAAACTTATAATGTATAATAATGAGTGGTTTTCTGCCAAACAAAGAGAAAAGAGAGCAGCCATCGATATTCTAATTTGATACAAATCCTGTACTCACCCTATAACTATAATTAATTGAGCATAAAATATTTATTACTTTTATCTGTATTATGAAAGGTTTAAAATCCCATGGAGCCAAGTTCAATTCTAATTTCTGAAATCAATGTGGACTTAAAAATAGAAGACCATGGAAAACAAATAAGTACTACGAGTACCAATTAGTTAAAATTAAGATCTGTATTATCATTAAACTACATTAAGTTTGGTGAGGACAAGTGTTAGATTTGGAAAATCTCTCATTTTAAAGATGTAAAATCCTTATAACGTTTTTCTCCGATAAAATAATGTAGATAGTAAGTTTTTTTTTATTTAAATATTTGAAAGTAGGGTAATTAGTTTTAAAAAAGAGTATTTAAGTAATTTAATTTCGATTCAAGTCTTATTACTTTTATAATATATATATATAGATTATTATGACAGGGTTGTGGTAGACATGTCAAGAATTACTTTTTGTAATTATTGTTATAAATATACATGCTCTGTTTTTAAATTGTTAATGTTTTAAATTATTAAGAGTCCTTAGGATATAAAATATATAGTAATATCATAATATTTGTTTTAGTAACAAAGATTTTCTTTTTATTTACTAAATCAAGACATAATATACAGTAATACCATATTATCTTTTTCACCAATTAAGTTTGTCCGTAAAAATTCCTTAATGAGTTTTTTTTAATTTTATTTATTTGTGTGGTTCATGTTTATATGGCATAAAATATGATTTATTTTGCTATGTTAGATTTTTTTTTTTAATAAGAAATTTAGTTGAGTGATTTTATTGATACAAAGGCCAAAGTTCAATGATCTTATTGATATAAAACAAAGTTCAATAACTTTGTTAAATATATTCCCAAAGTTGAATGACATTTTGTGATATTAACTCTAAATAAAATAGTAATATCATGGGCAATGGACAATTGCTGTGACCATATACTTTTTATTAATTTATGCTCATTATTAATAATGTCATGATTCATGTGCAATGAACAATTGCGACAATCAGGTGCGGTGGACACTTATTTTAAGTCACCATGCGCATTATTCCAACATTCCAACATTCTCCTTTCATTGATTCTTTGATTCTCGTCATTATATAATAGTAAAAAAAAAAAAAAAATTTAAAAAGTGTTAGAACCGACATGAATCAAGTTATACTATGAGGACACGTTTGGTATGATGGATAAGTCTGAAAATTTGGAGATAAATTTTTAATACTCCATAATTCTTTATTTGATTACAAAATTTAGAATAACTTATCACATGATTAATAATTAGTATAGAGATAAGTTATTCCTGCCTCTAAGTGGAATAATAATTATGCAATAACTTATTTAGAAATAAAATAATTAAAATAATAAAAATATCCCTATAAGTCCTTTTGGTACATCACTAATATAAAAGGTTGAATTATATGATATCTCTCATATGTTCTGTCAGTATTTTGTCAGAGGCACTATGATTATTTTTTTATTGTAATTATACTTTAAATTATTTGTCCACTACTCCACTAATGACCTAAAGATATTTTTTTCCGGTCATCTATTAATATACTGACGAATGTTGATTTGTTTGTTTTTATTATTATACATACAACTATTATAATCTATACTAGAGAACAATAATCATTGCATGCCCGAATTGAATTAGGGCACTATAGACCATTTTTTAGTGTATTAAGTGTTAAGGAGATAAAGACTATTGTGCTGTCATTTTTCATGTCCAAATTTAATTAGTAAGTAAATTAATTAACTAAAGGCTTATGTTATAAATTGGAGAATACATGGATTTTACTTTCTTTTTAAAAGCAAAGCAAATACTCTAATAAATCATCTTTGGTGTTAAGAAAATATCACTTTGATAGTCTAACTAATAATATATCTTTAATGATTTCACAACATATACTTCAAATTATTTACGTAAGTGGATTTGTCGAATATTCCACTAATGACTTGCAGATATTGATTTTGACAAATATAATTTATACTAGGGAACAATAATTAGAGCACAGAAGGGGATTATTAAAGGGAAATTGCATTGCTTAGCAAACATAAGCTCCTAATTATTCTATTTACAGCCTAAGTTTCAATTAATTATAATACATAGTCACTCTTGCCAATTAAATACAATTCATAGCCTCTCTTCTCCTTCCTTCTCTCGCTAGTACTCTCCTTCCTCTCTCCCAATCTCGGTCGCCTCCCTCCCCTCTCCCTCTCTCTCGTTGCCTCTGTCCCTCCCTCTCTCTCTCTCGCTGCCCCTAACCCCTCTCTTTCTCTTTCACTTTCTGTTTACAAGTATTTGTATTTTGTTTTCAGGTATTTGTATTTTTGTATTCTGTTTCAGATATTTGCAAGTATTTTGTATTCTGTTTCAATATGTATTATGTTTTATATGGTTTTGATACAAAATTGTGTTTGTTAATACAAATTGAAAATGTGTATAGACACGTATTGATATTGTATAAATAGTTATGTAACGTATCGACATTGTATAAAGAGAAAAGACATAAAGTCACCATTGAAGTTGTCCCGAATTTGCAAAAAGACACTTAAACTTTGCGGGGATCCTATTACTCCCTAAGCAATTTTAAACCAATATTAATACACTCTTATGTGCCCACATGGCATAGAGAGTGTATTCCACTCTCTAATAGAGAGTGAAACAAGGAAAAAATTTAAATTTTTTTATTTTTTTCAACATTTATTTCATAATATACTCTATGTTTAAACTTCATTTATTTTAATTTATTTTTTAATTCTTTTCCCTCATCTTCTTCAATGGAACTCACCATTTCTTTCTTCTTCTTTTTTCCTGCTATATTCTTGCTTTTCTTTTTCCTCTTATTTTCTTTCTACACTATTTTAAAAGCTTTTTTCTCCTTGAGTCTATTTCTTAATATTTGACTATTGTGTCTATTTTTAACTTTTAATTTTTACTTTTTGGAGTTGTCATATATCCTTTTTTTAAATAAGAAGAACTATAAAGCACTATTTTTATGGAGTTCCGATCTCATTATTATTATGACGATTTTGATTTTCAAATTTGAATTTGGATGGTAATTGATCCTTGGCCACGATAATAGGAGATGAAATAAAATAAAATTATGGTAAATTTATCAAAAGATTGGTCAGTAATGGAGAGCATGGAATGAGATTGATGGCAAAGGAGCAAATTAAGGGGATGAAGTTTGCTGAAGAAGAATAAAGGAGGAGAAAAAAAAATGATAAGGAAAAAGAAAAAGTAGTAAAGTACAAAAACATAAATAAAATGTAAACTTAAATGAATTTGACACGTGGGAGATACTTATGGGTGCGTGATTATTCTCTCTTTCTTGCAACTGAGATTGAACGAAAAATGTCCTATTTATACTATTTTAAAATTATTTAGGGGGGTAATAGGACCCCCACAAAGTTGAAGTATCTTTTTGAAAAAAAATGCTATAGTTTAAGGGGGTAATTATGTGCTTTCTCTTATATAAATGGTGTACAAGTGTGTATTAGTATTGTATAATTAGTATTTAGATGTGTATCGATATTTTATAAATAGGTATGTAATGTATTGACATTGTACGGATGGTGTATAATCGTGTATCGATATTATATAAACAATTATGTAATGTATCGATATCAATATCTATTTGACTATCATATGTTTCCGCCTTAATAAATAAAAGTATACACAAAAAATAATAAAACAACATAAATATTTATTTCTTCCATAAAAAAAGTGAAATAATTAGAAAAGAAATTTTTTTTTAAAAAAAGAGCAACAAAAATATTTTAAACAACGAAAAAGATTTTATTTTTTTTTATAAATAGCACATCAATTTTTTTTTATTAAAAGTAAAATGGCCAAATGTCCGAATGACCAAACATTCAGGTAAATGACGTCTACCAAAGGTTTGGTATCAATTAGCCGACCAACTAATTTTAGTAATAACTTTAGCCGGTTGGCCATTTTAAGTAAAAAAAAAAAAAAGTGAGTTAATTTTTATGTAAAAAAATTTTCCAATGGATATTTTGAGTAATTTTTCCATTAATAATTAATTAACTAAAGGCTTATGTTATAAATTGGAGAATACATGAATTATATTTTTTTTAATGCGAAGCAAATACTGTAATAAATTATTATCTAATACGTCAGTGTTAAGAAATATCACTTTGATAGTCTAACTAATAATATATCTTTAACGATTTCTCAACATATAATTCAAATTATTTGCATCAGTGGATTTGTCAAATATTCCACTAATGACTTGTAGATATTGATTTTGACAAATATTAATTTACACTAGGGAACAATAATTAGAGCACAAAAGGGATTATTCAATTTAGGAACGTTTATATCGTCATGTAGTGGTAGGACTATTTCACCCTTAACCAGAGGTCTCGGATTCAAGCCTTGGATATGGAGAAAATCCTGTTGGGAGCTTCAACCCCTGAATGGTCCCTGCAGTGCGCTATCCGGATTAGTCGGGACTCCAATGCTGGTACCATACATCGGATAGGAAATAAAAAAATATATCATGTGGCCCACACCCCAACCTAATAAGTTGATTTCAAGCCTTCAAAGGGAATTATGTTACTCTCTCTGTCACTATTTATGTGATATCATTTGATTTCACATAAAATTTTAAATTAAAAAAAATTGTAATTTAACATAATCTTAAATATTTATATGACCATAAATTATTTCATCAAGGGTAAAAAAAGACTTATAGTTAAATTATTTCTAATTATAGAATTGTGACATTCTTTATGAGACAAGATAAAAAAAAGTGTCAGATAAATTGAGACAAAAAAAGTATATCCTTTTGTGTTGTAGACTTTAGGGATAATCAGGATATGAGATTGAACGATAATTTTGGTTTTGAATTTTCAAAAGCACTATACTATTACCATACCAAATTAATTCGGTAAAGTTCAGTATTTTAAAGTTTGATTTTGATATTTTGTTATACGGTAAATCAGTAATCATGGTTTGTTTGACTTCGACATATATATACTCATATAATATAGAATTATGACTCCAGCTTTTCAAGAAATGACTCGATTATATCATACTAACATCGTCATATATAGAAATATTCAAAAGCAAGTACAAGTATGCAATTTCCTTCGTTAATCAATTACACAAACAGGACAGTTCAATTAAGATAGAGTATTATAACCTTGTTTACAATAAATTTTAACAGTGATAGAATATAAATTGTAATCACAAAAAAAATATGAAGAAACAAGAATTTTTATTGATAAACACGCGGGTACAATTTTGTTCTCCCTTGATTCTTCTCTCTAAATTTCTCCATAATTTGAGAGCCGTTAGTAGCGTATTTTTCGAACGCAGGAATATTTGGATTTGATGGACATGAAAGAAAGGTTTTGTGGATCTTCTTGAAATATTTGGTTATCAAGAAGAGAGTGTTTTGATCTCTTTGTGAATATCCCGGAATTTGTGGAATTTCGAGATGCCTTTCAACAGAATATGTTACCTTTTAAATAGGTGTATTCTTGGGTTTAGGTAGAGTAGCCTCCAAGCTAAGTTTAGGGTAAAGTAGACTCCAAGAACTCTATCAGAAATTAGATTTGTCTTGTAGAGTCCCACAAAATTTCGATGTCTACAAATGACCCCTACTTCAAGGCTTGTCGAGTGTAGACTTGATGAGTCAAAGACATGTCTTGAAGTACTCTTCCATCTTTGCAATTTCGTGACTCTAGATTTGTAGATCTGATTTGTGAGAAAAGAGATGAAGGACATATTTGGTCCGACTAGGCGTGCCAATTTGTTTACAACAAATTTTAACCGTGATAGAATATAAATTACAATCACAAATAAAATATGAAAAAATAAGAATTTTTATTGATAAACATGAGGGTATAATTCTGTTCCTCTCTCGATTCTTCTCTCTAAATTTTCTCCATAATTCGAGGGCCGTTAGTAGCGTATTCTCGAACATAGGAAGATTTGGATTTGATCTCCATGAAAGGAGGGTTTTGTGGATCTTCTTGAAGTATTTGTTTATCAAGAAGAGAGTGTCTTTATCTCTTGGTGAATATCCCAAAATTTGTGGGATTTCGAGATGCCTTTCAAGAAAATATGTTACCCTTTAAATAGGTGTATTCTAGAGTTTAGGTAGAGTTGCCTTCAAACTAGGTTTAGGGTAAAAGTAGACTCCAAAAACTCTACCAGAAATTGAATTTGTCTTGTAGAGTCCCACAAAATTTTGATGTCTACAAATCTGTTTGACCAGACTTCTAAAATTGACTTATTTTAAAAGTTTAGCCAATAAATTTTCACTTTTGAGTAACAATTAGTGTTTGGTCAAGCTTTTTAAATGTGCTTTTCAAATAAGTGTTTTTAGCACGAAGCTACTTTTTTTAGTTATGACATAACTAATGGGAACCATTTAAATGCAACTTTTTTTTTCCTTTTAATTAGATATTTCATAATTGAAATTTACTAATGTGCTATTAATGATGATTACCATAAATATTTTGGTATTTTATTTTATGCATAATATATTTCCTATAATATATTATTATATAATATTTAAGTATGACTGTTATATAGAGGTAATTTTACAAAGAGTGTACTATTGTAATGAATGTCATTACTATTATAGAGAAGTAAAATATAACATGAAAATCGATTTTGAAGAAAATCAAGGCAATATAATGAAAATATTATTACAATAAGGGACTATTATAGAGAAATTTGACTGTATATTTGAAGCGCCTAACATGCCTTCTAAGAAAGTGTATTCTTAATACTTTACTAGTAAATAATATAATTAGAAAACGAATAAATCATGTCAATAGCTTGCGTAAGAGATATGGCATAGAAAATGAGATTGTGGAACATGTGCTTTTTAAATGTCATGATTCTCAATTAGTTTGAAAAATCAGCCTTGTTAATTGGAACGATCTTGATAACATTATTGACTTTTCTTTGTGGCGGAATGATAAGATTAGCAAGGCTAAACTATGTTCTAATTTTGCTACTATTCTGAATTTGACGGTAATGATAATGTGACATATATGAAAGTCTAGCAATGCTTGGAGTTTTAATAATGAATTAACCGACCCTCCAAACATAGTTGCAAAAGCTTTATTTGAGTATAATGAATTTCTTGATATAATGCTTACTAATTCCTCGAATGGTGCTTTACAAGAGAATTATGAATGTCAATTAAAAGTTTCCGAAAATGGAATTTGCTTATTTGTTGATGCAAGGCTACAAGTTGAGTCAAAGAAGGCAAGTATTAGTTTGGTTGCTATGGACAACAAGGGTTTTGCTTCATGTCCATGGATCCTCGATTCAATTTGTTGGAAAGTCTATGATTGTTGAAGCATTTGCAATAAGAAAAGTTGTAGAAAAGGCGATACAAAATGGATGGAGAAGCTCTATGTCTTCTCTGATGCAAAAAGTCTTAGTAGATATATTAAAGAAAAATGTGAAGGCTACTTGAGATATAGATGTAGCTTGAATATGTCTGCATATCTAGAGCATGTCATGTTTGTACATATTCCTAAACGGTTTAATGTTGTAGCTATGTAACTAAATTTTCAAGGTCTTTGTTGCGTAGGTTGTCTTGAGAAAGTGTATTCTCAAGCTGGATTGTGAATGATGTTGTACTATCTTTTAGACATATTATGTTCGTAATGAATGAATAGATGAGAATTTCGAAGGAAAAAAAAAAGGTCCTTATTAAATTGATAACATAAGAAACTTTCTTTTATCTAATTTTTCACTTTAGGAGCTACTAGCATTTTCGAAACACTTTTCTAGATCAGGAAATCCTACCCAACCCCATTATGTGCATTTGTCTAATGTACTTATTTGTCATCATTATTCGTTTAGCATTTAATTAATATGTGCTATGGACGATTATGGCAATCATGTAGAATGGACAATTGTTGTGGCCATGTGCCTTTTATTTAATACTCCAGTATTTATTACTTGTTATGCTCACTATTAATATTTAATAGTAATATCATGTGCAGAAGACAATTGCTGGGACCATATGCTTTTTATTAATTTATGCTCATTATTTAATAATGTCATGATTCATGTGCAATGAACAATTGGGACAATCAGGGCGGTGGACACTTATTTTAAGTCACCATGCGCATTATTCCAACATTCTCCTTTTATTGATTCTTTGATTCTCATTATATAATAATAAATATTTTTTAAAAAGGTGTTGGAGTTGACACTAGGGTGATTCAATATTTTTGGTGGTCTAAAGCGAAGCTTTAAAGAGAAGACTTAATTCTTTTATCATATATATATATATATATATATAATAATAGTAATAATAATAATAATAATAATAATAATTTTTTAAGATGCAAAGTTATAAATAATTATCTTATAAGCGATTTATTTTAATAATTCTTTTATAATTGACAATATACAATATACGTAATTTACTCAACTTTTTTTGAGATATTATTGATCTCAAATAAGATTTTCTAGTTCATATAACCAAATTAAATAAAAAAGAATTCATATTTTTTAGTTGAAATATTAAATTTATATAAATAATAAATGAATAATATATGCTACATAATAAACATATCAAGAAAAAAAATTTAGATGAAAAAATAATAAAATGAAAAGGATGAGTATTTTAAAATCAAGAAAATAAGTGCAATTTTAGGCCTACTTTTTTTTTTTTATCAAATCAAAGTTTAAAGTTGTCTTTCCTTTCTAAAGAAAATAATATAATGTAGTGTTCCCTTCGCTTCATATTAATTGAACCTTGTTGATCCGTTATATTTCTTAAGAAAGTTTTTATTTGAGGTGTATTTTATTAAATTAATCTTATTAATGATATTTTAAAACTCTAAATTTGATTACTAGGATTATTTTATGTAGGTATTTAATACTAAGGGTAGTATGACAAAAAGTAATAATATTGTTTTGATTTATTAAATTGGACAAGTAAAATAAAATATATATTTTTAATATATAGACCAAGTAAAATAAAATGAATGGAGTACTTTAAATATATATATATATATAACTATATTTATAGTATAAAATTTTGGGGGCCTAAAGCCCAAGCTTTAGAAGCTTGACCCAGTAGTCGGCCCTGGTTGACACGAATCAAGTAAAAAGGAATGAAAGGAGCAGTGGTAGATCTTGTTACAAATTATTAAAAAGGAAATTTACCTAAATATCATATTTAGAAAATATTTATCATCTATAACTATATAACTTTAACACATTTATATTAAATGTATAATTCACTTTTAATACATAGTGCAAATTTTTTACCAAAACAAGCATAATACATCCAAGACACTTATAATACATCTATATTGTATGCATAATTCACTTTTAGTACATAGTGTAATACATCTATATTGCATGCATAATTCATTTTTAATACATAATGAAATTTTTTTACCAAAACAAGTATAATACATTTTAATACACTTAATGAAGCTTAAATTTTGGGTTATGTGTCTGCCATTGTTGTTGTATCTAATTTTATTTTTTGTACCTCATTTGTATAAATTTCTTTACGTTATAAAATACATCCTTAAAACTCATAAAAATTGAACCGAACCGACAAAATTAATAAAACCGAAAAAACCAAAACCGATATAATTTATACTATAATTGTTTGGTTTGGTTTGAGCATTAAAAAAAATCGCTGTTATTAGTTTGATTTGATTTTAACCAAAAATTGAGTCAAATCGGACCATAATCACCCCTAGCCACACAAATATTTAAGATTTGTTTTAAATTACAAATATTAATTTTTCTTTTTAAACTTTATGACAAGTCAAACAACATCACATAAATAGGGACAGAGAGAGTAACATAATTCCCATTCGAAGACTTGAAATCAACTTATTAGGTTGGGCCACACAATATAAACGTTCCTAAATTGAATAATGGGCAACTTACAAAAAATAACCATAAGAACAGCAAATGGGGTGCGCGACAACAATATTTCAGAAATTACAATCCATAGTCGATGTATCACTATACTTGTATCAAGAATACAGGTGTATCAGCAAATACAAACCTTCTTCTTCTTCTTTTTTTTTTTTTTTTTTTTTTTTTTTGTTGTTGTTGTATTTTGTGTTTTAACTTCTCTTTTTCTCCTTCTTTGTATTTTTTATTTTCACCTTTCTCTCTCTCTCTCTCTCAAATGTATCAAACTTATCATTTGTATTTGTAGATTAACAAATATATGCATCATTTGTATTTGTTTGAGTCTATCATATACAAATACAAATATATTGTTTGATGCAAATGTATCATTTATATTTGAATGGTTCAATTTGTATCAAAACCGTATAAAACATAATACATATTGAAACAGAATACAAAATACTTGCAAATATCTAAAACAGAATACAAAAAAATGAATACCTGAAAACAGAATACAAATACTTGCAAACAGAAAGTGAAAGAGAAAGAGAGGGGTGAGGGGCAGCGGGGGAGAGAGAGGGGGAGGGACAGAGGCAACGAGAGAGAGGGAAAGGGGGAGGGAGGCGAGCGAGATTGGAAGAGAGGGAGGAGAGTACTAGCGAGAGAGGGAAGGAGAAGAGAGACTATGAATTGTATTTAATTGGTAAGAGTGGCTATCTATTGTAATTAATTGAAACTTAGGCTATAAATAAGATAATTAAGGGCTTACGTTTGCTAAGCCATGTAATTTTCCCTTTAATAATCCCCTTCTGTGCTCAAATTATTGTTCCCTAGTATAAATTAATATTTGTCAAAATCAATATCTGCAAGTCATTAGTGAAATATTTGACAAATTCACTTACGCAAATAATTTGAAGTATATGTTGTGAAATCATTAATGATATATTATTAGTTAGACTATCAAAGTGATATTTTCTTAACACCAAAGATGATTTATTACGGTATTTGCATTGCTTTAAAAAAGAAAGTAAAATCCATGTATTCTCCAATTTATAACATAAGCCTTTAGTTAATTAATTTACTTACTAATTAAATTTGGGCATGGAAAATGACAGCACAATAGTCTTTATCACATTAACACTTAATACAATAAAAAATGGTCTATAGAGCCCTAATTCAATTTGGGGATGCAATGATTATTGTTCTCTAGAATAGATTATAATAGTAGTATGTATGGTAATAAATACAAACAAATCAATATTCGTCAAAATATCAATAGATTACATGAAAAAAATATCTTCAGGTCGTTAGTGGAGTACTTGACAAATCCACTTGCACAAATAATTTAAAATATAATACAATAAAAAAATGGTCATAGCGCCTTTAGCAAACAACCAACAGAACATATGGGGAGAAATCATAAATAAACTATTCCTGGAAATAATACATATGGAAGCACTCCTTCATGTGAATAGTGAGACAAGAACAAGTCAAGCCTCGCGTCCTCGTCGTCGTTCGCTCGGCTTCGGATCGATCGAGAGACTATCTTTTTGGACAAAATTATTTGAAACTTGAGAGTTAATGATGTTTTAATAAAAAAATCCGATACGAAAATATTCTCTATTTGCGGACGCACATGAGGAAGTGCAGACGCATGTCACAATGTACCTCGAAGGGACGTGACCCTTCGAGGCACTGTTTGAAGACGGAAAAGCCAACCTGTGCGCGCAAGTGGCCAGCGCAGACCATTGGCAGCTTTCTATTTTGTGCCAAAATGGCACCTGCGGGCGCAGGTGGTCCCGACCGTTCAAAACAGTGCCTCTTTTCTGGAACCATTGCTTCTTTTCTGAAGCACCACCTTTTGACTATAAATACCTGAATTTTTCCTCAGGTATGGTGACGAAATTTTGAAGTGATTGGTGACAAAATTTTGAAGTGATAAATACCTTCTTCTTGATAAAAACTCAAGTGTAATTTACGAATCGTTGAGTGCGTTCGTAGTTCGACAGAATTTGAGGTACCGCCATTCTGTCGAAGTGATTCATTTTATCCTGGGAGGATATGTTCCATAACCTCGGGTACTTGAGGAGAATAGTTTTTTTAAGGACACACCGTGAATTCGGTGGACTTGAATCTTCTAATCTTCATCTCTTTCTATAAAGTTTGGTTTTGCTATTTTCCAGAAAAAAAATTTGAACTTCATTTTGTTGTAGTTCATGAGTTGGGTTGAACTTATTAAAGTTCAAAGTTGTGATACAGAGTTCCAACTTCATGTGATTGTTCTTATTTTATTTTGAACATGTGATTGAAGTTATTACTGAAAAATACAGATTTTATAAACCACAAACAACAATTATTGTTGGCCGCCAAGCTCTAAGTTGTCAAGTTCTGAATAAGAACAAGAAAAGAAATCAGATAAACATGTTGGAAGCAACAGAAAATATTGAAAATTTGTGTGCTATGATTACTGAATGCAATCCAGTTGGAAATCCAAATGAATGGTGGTTTGATTCAGGAGCCACTAGACATGTTTGTGCGCACAAAGAAACTTTTTCTACTTATGATACCGCTGGTCCCCAAAAAGTGATCTTCATGGAAAATAATACAACAACCAAGGTTAAAGGAAGTGGGAAGATATTCCTAAAAATGACTTCCGGCAAGGTGTTGACTCTCAACAATGTTCTGCATGTTCCTACCATTAGGAAAAACTTAGTGTCGATAACACTTCTCATTAAAAATGGATTTAAATGTGTTGTTTCGGAGAAAGTTGAAATTACGTAGGAAAAGACTACCTCACTGAGGGGCGTTTCAAACTTAATGTAATGACTGTTGAAAATAATAAAGCTGAGGCTTCTTCTTACTTGCTTGAGTCAAATAAATTAAGACATGAACGTTTAGGACATGTTAATTACAAAGCCTTGAGAAAACTGATTAACTTGGAAGTTTTGCCTAACTTTGAGTGCAGTAAATCAAAATGTCAAACATGTGTTGAATCGAAGTATGCTAGACATCCGTATAAGTCCGTTGAAAGGAATTTCAATCCCTTAGACTTAATTCATACAGACATTTGTGATATGAAGTCGACACCATCTCGTTGTGGGAAAAAGTATTTCATAACTTTTATTGACAACTGCACTAGATACTATTATGTCTATTTGCTGAATAGTAAGGATAAAGCAATAGATGCATTTAGGCAATATAAAACTGAAGTTGAAAATCAGTTGGATAAAAAGATCAAAACGATAAGAAGTGATAGGGGTGGAGAATATGAATCTCCTTTTGCGGAGATATATTTGGAAAATGGAATGTCCATCAAACTACTGTTCCATACTCACCTCAATCAAATGGGATTGCAGAAAGGAAAAACCGAACCTTGAAGAAAATGATGAATGCCTTACTTATATGTTCAGGTTTATCGCAAAACTTGTGGGGGAAAGCTATCCTTACAGCTAATCGCATACTCAATAGAGTGCCCCATAGAAAGACACAATCTATTTCATATGAGAAATGGAAAGGAAGGAAACCCAACTTGATATATTTCAAAGTGTGGGGTGTCTAGCAAACGTCCAAGTTCCTATACCCAAAAGGGTGAAAATAAGACCAAAGACTGTGGACTGTGTTTTTATCGAATATGCTATAAACAGTAAAGCATGTCAATTTTTGATTCATAAATCCGAACATCCAGATATTTATGAGAATACGGTAATGGAATCAGATTATGCCGATTTCTTTGAACATATTTACCCGTATAAGACTAGACATAAGATATATAGTGAAGGATCTAAACGACCTAGGGATGAACCAAGGGAGAATGTACTTAATGAAGAGAATCCAAGGCATAGTAAGTGAAAAAGAACATCGACTTCCTTCGGATCAGATTTTGTAACATTTCTTCTTGAAAATAAACCTCTAACATTCAAAGAAGCGATGTCGTCTGCGGACTCATCCTTTTAGAAAGAGGCTATCAATAGTTAGATTGATTCAATCTTGAGCAACCATACTTGGGAGTTGGTTGATCTTCCTTCAGAAAATAACCTTTAGGTTCTAAATGGATCTTCAAAAGGAAAATGAAAGCTGGTAGTACTATTGACAAATACAAGGCAAGACTTGTTGTGAAAGGCTTTTGAAAGAAACAAGGCCTTGATTATTTTGACACATACTCGCCAGTAACAAGGATAACGTCTATTCGGATGGTGGTTGTATTAGCTACGGTATATGGTCTTGAAATCCATCAAATGGATGTGAAAACTGCATTCTTAAATAGAGAATTGGAGGAGGAAGTTTACATGGAACAACCTAAGGGTTTTGTGGTTCCTGATAAAGAAAGGAAAGTGTGTAAACTTGTTAAGTCACTTTATGGACTAAAACAAGCACCCAAACAGTGGCATGCAAAGTTTGACCAAACCATGTTGGCAAACAGATTCAAAATAAATGAATGTGATAAATGTGTTTACATTAAAGATACTCCAAATAACAAAGTCATTGTTTGTTTGTATGTGGATGATATGTTGATCATCAGTAGAGACATTTCTGACATAAATTCTACGAAACGAATGCTTGAGAGCAAGTTTGATATGAAAGACCTTAGAGTTGCGGATGTGATCTTAGATATAAGAATTCATAAAACTCTACAAGGCTTAGCGTTGTCACAGTCTCATTACATTAAAAAAGTACTTGACAAGGTCAGGCATTTGGAATTCATTATTACCAAATCACCATTGGATTTGAGCTTTGTACTTCGAAAGAATGAAGGTGAAAGTGACACACAATTGGAGTATTCAAGAGTGTTGGGAAGTTTGATGTATATCATGAACTGTACATGACCAGATATAGCATGTGCTATTAGTAAATTGAGTCGGTACACAAGTAATCCCAATCAAACTCATTAGATGACAATGAAAAGAGTTTTGGGGTATGTAAAACATACTCAAGACTATGCTTTGTATTATAACAAATATCCTGCGGTAATTGAAGAATATAGTGATGCAAATTAGATCACCAGATTGAATGAAGTAAAATCCACTAGTGGATGTGTATTTACTTTAGGTGGAAGAGCAGTCTCTTGGAAATCATCCAAACAGACATGTATTGCCCGCTCTACAATGGAATCTGAATTTATTGCGTTAGATAAAGCCGGTGAAGAAGATGAATGACTCCAAAATTTCTTGGAAGATATTCCTTATTGGCCCAAACCATTGGCACCAATATGCATACACTATGATAGTCAAGCGGCAATAGGTAGGGCAGGGAGTATGATGTATAACGGTAAATCTCTTCATATAAGAAGGAGACATAATATCGTTAGAGAACTTTTCTCTAGTGGAATTATCACGATTGACTATATGAAGTCAAAGGATAATATGTCGGATCCACTTACAAATGGCCTATCTATAGAAGAAGTTGAGAGATCATCGAAAGAAATGGGTTTACGGCCTAGGACAAGTCATCAAGGTAGTAACTCTACCTAGCGGACTGGAGATCCCAAGAGCTAGCTTCAAGGAGATAAAACAAAGTTGTGACTGATGGTTCAATATTGTCAATTAACTCAAACCATTCTCATGATAAAGACAATGTTCAGGAAACAAAGATAAGACTTATGGTTGGTAGTCTTTTAATGGTTTCTAAATTTGGCAGATTTGACCAAATTATTTGATCTATAGGATTAAATAATTAGGAATCACCTATGTGAGAGTGAGGTGGAAGCCGCTTCAAGGAGAATGATGTAAAGGCATATTCTCTAAGCTCTCATGAAACCAGGTAGTTTTCATGGCTGAAACGAACAAAATCGTGAGAACCATAAATGGTAAAAGGCTGGTTGTGTGACTTGTATTGTATAGGTGTACATTAAAATTCGACGGTTCAAAAATATCACATCTATCGATTGACCGAGTGCATCCGATGCAAGTTCACTACGGAAAGTTCAAAGGAAAACCTACTTATCCAGATGCAATCAGTCTTTGCTTGTAGAACACACACTTGTCCGAATATTTTTTGATGAAATAGCCATTCCCCCTTCATGTGGGGGATTGTTGGGTTCTAGTAAAAATATGAATGGAAAATGGAGAAAAGAAAATGGAGGAAAAGTGAAATGTATGTTCACTTTATGAAAAGAGTGTTCTCCCACATTAGTGGGAACAGGAAACATTCTTGTGCTTAAGTATGGAAGCACTCCTTTATATGGATAGTGAGGCAAGAAAAAGTCAAGCCTCACGCAGCCGTCGTCGTCGCTCGCTCGGCTCAGCTTCGGCTTTGGATTTGGATTTGGAAAATTATCGATCGAGAGACTATTTTTTTGGACAAAATTCATTTGAAACTTAAGAGTTAATTATGTTTTAATCCAAAAATTCGATACAAAAATATTCTCCATTTGCGGACACACATGAGGAAGTGCGGACATATGTCACAACGCACCTCGAAGGGACGTCCCTTCGAGGCACTGTTTGAAGATGGAAAAGCAAACCTGCTCGCGCAGGTGGTCACCTGCGGGCCCAAGTGGCCAGCGCAGACCATTGACAACTTTTTGTTTTGTACCAAAATGGCACTTGCGGACGCAGGTGGGCCACCTTCGGGTACAGGTGGTCTCGACAGTCCAAAACAGTGCCTCTTTTCTGGAACCATTGCTTTCTTTCTGAAGCACCACCTTTTGGTTATAAATACCTGAATTTTTCCTCAGGTATGGTGACAAAATTTTGAAGTGATAAATACCTTCTTCTTGATAAAAACTCAAGTGTAATTTATGAATCATTGAGTGCGTTTGTAGTTCGACAGAATTTGAGGTACCACCATTCTATCGAAGTGATTCATTTTATCCTGGGAGGATATATTCCATAACCTCGGGTACTTGAGGGGAATAATTTCCTTAAGGACACATCGTGAATTCGGTGGACTTGAATCTTCTAATCTTTATCTCTTTCTATAAAGTTTGATTTTGCTATTTTCCAGAAAAAAGTTTGAACTTCATTTTGTTGTAGTTCATGAGTTGGGTTGAACTTACTAAAGTTCAAAGTTGTGAATATAGAGTTCTAACTTCATGTGATTGTTCTTATTTTATTTTGATTATGTGATTGAAGTTATTATTGGAAAATGCAGATTTTACTAAACCCGGTAAACAACACTTTCTTGTATTTGTTATACAAGTGAAAAAATATTATTCTAAAAATATTTATATATATCTAACACAAATCTATGAGGATGAGTGGAATCTAGGAAAATAAACGGTTTCTTACTTATTTTTTTGTATTCATTATACAAGCAAAAAAAATATTATTCTAAAAACATTTATATATATCTAAAACCAAACTATGAGAATGAGTGGAGGTAGGGTGTTGGGTGTTGTAGTGGGGGATAGTGACGGCAAGGGGTTATGTGGTGGGTGGGTTGGGGGCGGGGTGGTGGCGCGGGGTTGTTGTGGGGGTGTAGGGTGTAGGGGGTGGGGGTGGATGTGGGGTGTGGTCAGGGGCGATTTTATGTTTCAAAAAAAGGATCATGTGAACCTGTGGTCATCCGACTAAACTCGATATCTTATTTATATAAGTCTTAAAATATATTTTATATTATCGGAAGGAATACATGATAAAAAAGGTTGAATGGTGCAGTACTAAGTTAGAGCTTGTTTTTAAGTCTTTGTTCTTTTATTCTAATGCAAAAGCTCAAATACTTTGAGTTTTCTCTATCCCCATATCTATTCTCTAATCCAGTTTGTCTCAAAATAGAAAACCATAATGTAATTGTTGTTGCCTTTTTATTGTTGTAAAGTCTAGATTGCTAAATCGCCGTCACAAAGACTAAGTTTCTTGTCACTATAAAAATTTATATCTCATCTTAAAAAGTGCAAAAAGTAATGGTGCACCCATGATCTTGAAATTCTGAATTCGCCTCGGGGGTGTTGGTGCTACCATGATGGGGTGGGGGATGTGTGGATGAGAGGAGACAATGCCACTTGTTTTCCTACTTCTTTCCCTACTTCTATTAAAGAAATCATTTTTCTTATTTTCAAATAGCCTATTTTTCTAAAAAAAAAAAAAATTTTTTTTTTTTTTATTAATGAATCGGGCACAAGAAGAGGAAAATATCTTCATATCGTATACACCATAAGTATGTTGTCTATCTATTTCCTATCTCTATTGGTTTTTTTTTTTCTATAGGAAAATGCGTTCCTTATCAACTTGCGCTCTTGTTCAACTTGGTGTTGTATGTATAATGGCCTTGATATCTTGGTCTCCCATAATGCTGTGTTCCTAAGATTAACTCTCTACAGCCCTCCCCTTCAAATCCGTGCGTTGAACCCCTTTTCCTAGCCATGTGAGTATCCTTTCTAGACAAATCTTTGATAATTGGCACTCAAAAAAAAAAAAAAAAAAGATGCTCCACATATGTATTATATTTGTTATCCTGACCTATACCAAGTGTGAGTAGCCTGTCCTTGGTAATTAAGCAATCTCCTAAGTTGGGTTTGGGGATGTTTCCTGGGAGAGTTGGCCAAATGTCCACTTTGAAAATTTATTTGAGCATTTAGACACAAGTTTTAAAAAATGTAGTGGATAGACACTATTTATAATGTCATCCATTTGACTTCAAAACCATCCAAAACTAGGACACAATTCTTCAATCTTACACTTTAGCCCCCCCACCCCATCCAACGAAAATCCGATTTTTAATTTCTAAAATAAAAATAAAAATTCTCCAAGAAGCCACAAAAAATGCTCCCACTTTTTACCTAATTTCTTCGATTCCGGCGGCTTTTCCGGTGACTTTTTCCTCCTCACAGCTGAAAATCACCATTATCTTGCTCATTGCTTCCATTGTTACCCTATTATCTTTCAAATATTTTCAAAAATTATTTTTTCACCATTGTTACAAGCTTGAGAATCTTTCAAAATCACTCCATAACTCGTTATTAGATAGATTGATGTAGTTTTGAAGTACTATAAATTCCTTTCTCCATTCTAGTAGCTAGAAGAGCATCTATAACAACCCGATTTCATTCATTCAAATTTTGGTACGGATTTCTTACCAGTCATCGACCAGTTATAGATCGAGACCTTAATCTAGGATCGACCAGTGTAGTCTATAATGATAGTAGCAGAATTTGTTATTGTTGGTGGTGATTATATGAGAGTATGGGAGGAGACTGCTAAATATTGGAATTGAAAATCTTTTAGTAAGACGACAGTGTCGATTGCGTTGCGTCGCAATGCTTCATACAACGACATGATTGCAAGCGTAATTGAGAGTAGGGAGTTAGCTTATGAGCCAAGCAACTTGGTGATTAGCTATATAATAAATGGGAGGGAAAAAATACATCTCACATTCATAAAGAATGATACGCAGGTGGCTATGTACATGTTGGATGTTGTTGTCGATGGCCTATATTAAGGATAAATGTCGTCGCAAGGTCTCCGATAGAATCAATGACTTCAGCCCCACCCCCACCACCACACTCGATAATCGACGACAACGATTCGGTTGAACATGAGAGATTGGATGATCATTCAATCACTACAAGAGAACATGGAATTAGCTACGGAATTTGTCGATAATCCCCGGCTAATCCATCGCTAAAACGCTTCTAGCTAATTGAATTTTCTTATAATTCCTCGCTAATCCCTAGCTAAATGGGATTAGCATGGAATTTTTGTTGTTTAGCTACGAAATTGTGTCCGTTGCTAATTCCTTGTTTTCTTGTAGTGAATGAATATGGATAATCATCCAATGGATATGAAAGATCATCCAATGGATGCGGAAGATCTCGAACGTTTTCAAGAAGAGTAAGGAGAGTGTGGATCGAGATCACACCCAATCATTTCTTCTCAGATGGAACTAGTTTCTACAAAGAACAAACATTCAGTAGCAAGAAAGAGATGAAAATGTTATTGGATGAAGTGTCGGTGAGGAAGTCTTTTGATTTTGCCATGTTGAAGAGTTGTAGTAAATATTTTAAGGTGAAATATGTATGTCCTAGTTATGCCTAGATGTTGCGTGCGAGGAAGTATGAATGCTCGAGCAAATTTTGCATTTATAAGTACGTTGGAGATCACAGTTGCGGTGTTGAATATGCCATGGGAAGCCATAGGAAAGTATCGGTTTTTGAATGCAATAGTTGATTGCTTTAATAATTAATTTTGCAAATCTGTTAAAAGTCTTCATTTTATGGTTTTTGAATTTTGCAAATATGTTAGAAGATGAATGCAATAGGTGATTGCTTTAATAATTAATTAATGGTAGACATTATATATATATATATATACACACATACAAATTCATATATTATCATAGATAATGGCTCTGGTCTAACATCGATTAGATGGTTATATAGTAGACAAAGTGAACAGTCTATAGGGTCTACGATTTAATAGGACCATTGTCAATGCTAGACAATCAATATAATCGATGGTTTCCAGTGTACGGGTCGATATAATGGTCCAAAAATATTAGTCTATAGTAAAAGTATAAGTTGTTATTTTTTCAACGGTAAAATTTGAGTTTTTTTTTTGTTTAAAAGAAAGGAAAGCTTGTTTTATCTCCTTCATAAGCTTCTCTATTTTATTTTGTTTTAAACAACTACAATGTTTCAAGCATCTCAAACATCAATGCAAAGAAATCTTACATTTATCGTTGTGATAATCCAGCTGTCTTGAGGACGTCACACACCAATACGAATCTAGGTCGCGAATTCTTTAACTGTGCAGTTGAGAAGGCGAGTGCTTATATATATACATGTGTGTGTGTGATTTTATGATTTTTAATTTAAGTAATAAAATCATCTAATATTTTTTTTTTGTCTAGGATAGTGACAAATACTCTCTTTTTAAGTGGCTTGAAAATGAATGACCGATGAGTAGCCCATCAACGTTGAATCCGGGATCCGAGACATCAAATTTTCAATTATGGTCAATCATCTATCTCCACCTATAACAAAATTAAAATATATATTATTTTTATTTATTTTGATTGTGTTCCTTTTTTTTTTTTTTTTTTTTTCTTCCTATTTTGCAAATTCATCTTTGTCTATTAATAGACTTAAAACTTTAACCCCTATTTCATTAAAATATGTTATTTTTATTTATTTTTCTTGTTTAGATAATACATTTTTATGTTTCTGTTAAATAGGCAAGGGTGTATCATTACCATTGAAAATGTAAGAGATTTGTACTTTATTATTGTTGGAGCTAGTAAAAGCTCGATAATAGTCTAAAACAAATATGATTCAATTATATTAATAGTTTTGCATGTACCATTGACATAGTTAGTTATAGATTAGGATAATCTATGATTAACCAATTGTAAGGACCTAATTTATAAAAACTTGTTTTTTATGTGTTTTGACCATTTTTTCCTTCCCCGTAGTTGCTACATATTGATTTTGGGGTGTGGGGATCACTACAAGAAAAAGGCTAAACGTGTAATTATAAGGACCAGATTTTCTTCTGGTCTCCTATTCTTAATTTTTATCTTTAAATTGACGAAGTGTATAATTCTAGTCCCTAAGTTAATAAGTATCTGGTTGCTAATGCTCAAAATTGAGTGGGACCACCCAATTTTGTGCTTTTAGAAATGAAAGAAATAGCAAAAATTGAAGACATAAATAAATAAAAGCGTAAAACTCCAAAATAAACTCTCTTTCAAGTTGTATTAAACTCTTAATCCTGGTGGCACAAAAATGTGATTATTTTGGAGCTAGGGTATTAGATTTCAATGCTTCAAGCAAACTCCACTATCTTCAAGCCTAAAATGTGATTACAGACTCCTATAATCATCAGTATTAAACTCTTAATCCTTCCCACCTTGTAACACCTCTATTACAAGGCTAGTGCAGTAACTCTACTATACCCTCTAACTCAACAAACTCTAGTTGACTCCCTAGGTAACTCTACCCAAAATGACACAAGGCATAATAAAGAAAACTTGACTAAACAAAGGTTGATTCAAGTAACTAACTCTAGTTGACATGATTCAACCTAAGGCATAGACAAGACTAATATCTTCAATCCTTTATGACACAGGAGTAGGTTTACAATTTCAAGAACAAAAGAATACGATTCAAGAAATCAATAAAGACTGAATTGCAGCTCTATCAGGTCCCTTGTTGATGATGAACAATAATATGTGAAAAAAGGCTTTTGCTTAAGAGTGGAAACTTTTAATTTGCAAAAACTAGGTTTTTCTCTTATCACATCTTGCTTTTATACTGCAGAGCAAAACCTTAACAACACTCCATTGGTTCAGGTGTTAGCATGCTAGTCGCAGCACTACCAGCCAAAACAGTCAGTACAGTTTACAACTGTCCATACAAAATTTTCTTACTTGTTAAATCAGCACAACACGGACCATGTCCCTTGCCTTCTTTTTTGTAAATCATCACAACTAAAATACAACATTTTCTCCCTTTTTGATGATGACAAACTATATAGACTCTTTCCAGCTATTCCCCCTATCAACCAGATTCCTTCAGATTATTTCCATTTGTTCCCCCTATCAACTAGATTCCCCCTGTATACAAGGGACCAGGTCCCCTGATATGAACCAAGAATGCCCTGTCATTGGAAATATCTTCCCCCTTTTGGCGTCATAAAAAATTAATAACAGTAAACCAAGTTAAGCAAAATGCTCATAAGGTTAATTCATGGCCACTGGGGCAACACTAACAAGAATGGACAAGGTTGAAAAGAAAGATAGATGATAGACAAGGACAAGGATTCCATTCATAAGAACAAAGGAACAACATCATACATATGAAACTTAATAAAAATGCATAAATGAACTATTTCAAAATAGCCACGGAACAACAAAAGGAACAGGAAAACTAGGATAATTTGAAGAGGGCTTAAGAAAGAGGAGGTTTAAAAGCAAGGGAATGGAGGACCAGGTTCATACACTCACTCTCATCTGCGTGAGCATTAAGAAGTTGTTTGGTCAGGTCCTTGACCTCAACATTTACACTTTTAACATCTGCAGTTAGATCCTTGACCTGTGTCTTTAGACTAGCATTTTCTTCTTTGAGGGCATCAGTGGTACTAGGTCCCTAAGAAGACAGTTGTTGCACCTTGACCTTCAGTTGAGAAATTTCAGCATTTCTTTTGGCCAATGTCACTTCCATTTCCTCCAAGTCACTAGTCAGTTTTTCTTGATTTTCAATCAAATCCAATACTCGGGACTTTGACTTGGTCCCCACCTTTCCTTCTACACACTTGTTTTCAATGAAGGTTGTCATGGTAAATGTTGATTTACGGATCCTGCCACACCATTCTCACACTGAACCTTGAAGTGATTGAACAAATTATATAGAAGATAACCATACGGCATCCCATGCCTCACATCCTTAACATGCATAATCTTGTACAAGTGCTCAATCATTGTTGCGCCCAAGTGCAAATGCAAGTGTACGTGGTCAAACAAGTAGTAAAGTGACTCTTGCAAGTCAGTTATCGATCCCACATGGACTTGGTGTTTAGCAGACAATCTAATTCTAGTATTACTATTTAAGTTAAACAAATGCGATTTGTAACCAGCGATAGTTTTAAGTTTTGTTTTCTTATAAACTAACTAACAAAAATAACAATGATATGAAACTTGGATTGTGAACAATATATGGAGAATTCCAGGGTTGAGGCATTTACTTCACATTCATGTATAACTATGGTTTCTAAATGGCATTGGTGGTTATCGTGACTATTGATTTATGAAGTTGATATTACAACTTGGTAATGGTCATCCTCTAAGTCATCTACCCAAATTAATCTCATAACTACATAATTGAGCCGGAATGTGAGTCTTTAATTTGGATGCATTAAACTATCTTCCCATTTCATTAATCAAGTGAGGTGTTTTGGCATATCTCTATGCTAACCGCAAATCATCTTTTAATAATTAGTATTTAATGATTAAAGACATGATCAACACTCCCTACATTCTTCATTCTGTCCCTCCACTCCTATGGCCAATTCGTTTTGAGACTTAGATTTATCCTAAAGTTCATGACGCTTTAGAATAGTAACACAAGAACGCAAGAATAATCACATTACTTGGTAAACACATTAACCAACTAACAAACCATAATTAAAACAATCATGTTGTAGACTCAACCCTAGAAAGAGGGTGTTTAGCCACTCATATTCATACAAAAAAATCTCCATAGATGAATTCATATATTCAAACTACAAGAAAAAAAAGTAAAAAGAGAAAGAACCCTAATTTCGAGCTCCTTGGTGTCTTCTCTGGTCTCCAATTCGTGTAGCCTCCAAGAATATGTGTTAATATGTCTAAGTACTCCTTTTATAGACTAAAATTTCGTCCATAATCAGTTCCACACTAAAATATACACATTTACCCCTTTGTCCTCACTTAAAATAGGTAGAAACCCAAATCCTAATCGATTTAAGAGTGTGTGTGTTTTAATTTCGTGTGGTGGAATGGTACCACGTGTTACTCACTCCTTTGTAGAATTTTAAGATGTTTATATAGCCTCCAATTCATCCTAGGCAAGTCCCATAAGTATTAGGAAAAAGTACCATATGTTTTCTACTCAAACTAGGACTTTAGGACAGACTTAGCTAGCCTCTAGAAACCTCCGCGCAGCGGAGCTTGTTTTAATGAATGGATGGCGCGGCTCAGGGCTTGTAGGATTGAAATTACCAATTACAGTATATCAATACATGTTTTAGGGTAGCGCATGACTGGGAGCCTTGGTAGGCTGCGTGGCGCGGAGGGGGCATCAACTAGGCACAAATTCGCTCGGTTTTGTCCCTTATTGCCCGTCGAAATTGCTCCTTGTTCCATCATCCATTGTAGCTCATTTTCAGCTTCAAATGTCACCCAATACACCTCCATTAACCTCCTGTAAATTCTCATAACAAAAATTAGAGAATACAATGGTTTAGGCTCATCAAAATCACTCGAGAATAAGTACAACTCAAGCTTGGTTTGACTAGTTAACTCGTCTATCCTTGCCTTTGTTGTTTTTACTCTTGAATTGATTCAAATGAACCTTAAACCACCTAAAAATGAGGATTAGCTCTAAAATATACCAATATCACTAATTCACATAAGCACGCTAAGTTATCCTCAAAACTAAGCTAAACACGCGTAGATAATGACACTTAGGTGTATAAATACGCCTAAGATCACCACCCCACACTTAAAGCCTTGTTCGTACTAGAACAACTCTTTACATTAACCACCAAAAAGAAAGAATCTATCATCACTACTCGATGTAAGACACTCAAGCTAGAACTACAACGACTACATGAATAGCAAGTTCAATATTAGGCATGTCACATTCTAATTGAAAACACATGAATACTACTTCAAGACTTCCTAGACTCAAGAATTGACTCTACTATATTGGAAAAATCAAGCATAATACTCAACAAAGAGATCATATAAGTCACCTATCCATCATTAAACATGCACCCTCACCACAAGAGAGTCATCCTTATTCACTCACATACATACAATTTATAATAAGAATGGGTGTAAGAATCAAATTCCGCTCACTCTCACAAAGAATTCACATGCCACATAAGATGAACCATAAGCTTTCCCTTATTGTAGTACTCCACTAATATAAGAATATCAAAGCTCAAGATCAAGTAGGACTTTATGGGGTTGTAATGTAGGCTAAGGGACAGGTAGGAACTATTTTTGTCAAGAATAGTGACTAACTCTCCTAAGAGCTTTAATACATCAAACTTTATATTAAGCTCATACTTAACCAACCTATTTTTCACCACTTTTCTCTTCCACAACTCTGTTTTGTTTCTCCCCTCTTTAAGCTAGCTTACACATCTTTTGTAGGGAGTTGTTTTATCATCTTTTTCAAAACACTTTACTCTTTTTGCTTTACTCCCTGTCAACAACACATAAAATTTTCTAACACACCAATAGCTACTACTATGGGGGCTTCAAATTCACTTTTTCTCATCAACTTTCACTTCTTCACAACTTTTATTTTTCAACTCAAGTGCTTAGGAGTTTTGGATCAAGTTACGGTCTATTGAAAGAAAAAGAGTAAGCTACATATGAGGCTACCAATGAATAGGCTAAGGCTCAAAGGGGCTAACTAAGATCATGAATTATGGGTAGATAAACAAGGTATAAAACATGGCTATCAAAGAAATGCCTATGTCATCTCCCAAACTCAACATCCTTCATTTTGCTTTACAAACATACTGGGCAAGTTCTAGACATCAATATGCACATGGAATATAATAAAAACCTCACTCACACTTAGCACATGTTCAAATCAAGAAGGATCCCTATATACTCTCAACCAAGAAATTTCAAGAATTTAAATTTAAGCCAACATCACACAACAGTCAGATAAAACAACCTAGGTGTCTCATATAAGTCATTCACTTTTCACATCATGCCTTAAAATTCAACACCAACTTGCCTCAAGTAATCATGTGTAGCACCTAGCAAGAGCATCTCTATTTATTCCTAATGACAAAATTTTTAAAATTACCCCTAAAAATAAAAAAGGATACTGGGTTCAAAGGGCTCTCCCTCGAAAAAGAACCAAAAAGAAAAATCTAGGAGTGGGTGAATAGTATTCTACTAAACAAAAGCAACAACTAAAAATAATCAAAGATAAAATCTTTTTAATTTTAGTCAAAAACATGCAAATAAATAAAAATAAAAATCCTATAACGCACTTCACCCTAAACAAATTGGAAGATTCCCCACTCCATACTTAAAATCATACTTTGTCCTCAAAGAATAAATTAAAGTAAGGATAGAAATACTCCCTGAGGCCTCTAGGCCTACCTAGTAACACGCCACTTTCTCAGATTTCCATCATGGGGGCCGGAGTACCCCACACTTATGCTTTCATCATGATCCTTATCTTAGATTTTGAGTACTGAGACTTCCCCTCAACCTTTCAACACAGAACAAAAACAAAAACCAAAGGTGATACCAAAAAAATAAAGAATTAAAAACAAACTACCTTAACTTAGGTTGCCTCCCAAGCTGCGCCTGATTTATTGTCGCGGTACGAATCACATCACAACTGTCATCCATATTCTCTCATACTTTTTACTCCTTATTGGGGCCCATCTTTTCCTTCTTTTTTGGCCTCTTGAGTGCTCACAATCAAGGTCTGCAGGTTTTCTTACACTCACCTTTTCAGGATTCCCTTCAAGTTTTTCCAGCTCTGGCTTATTTGTCAGTTAGGGCAACTCTATAAGAGAGTTCAAAGAGAAAATTGAAGGTTTTCTCCCTTCATCCCACGCTCATCCACTTCTATTGCTGTGATCATGCATAATCTCTATAGTGTGAGGGTGTGTTGAGTGCTTTGTACACTCTGAAAACTACCTCTTCATCATTCAATCTCATCTTGAGCGTTCCCTCTCTAACATCTATCAATGCTCCACTAGTAGCCAAGAATGGGTGTCCCAATATGATTGGTACCCTGTTATCTGAATCATAGTTAAGAATAATAAAGTCAGCAGGAATAATGAACTTACCAACCTTAATGAGAACATCCTCAATAATTTCTTCGGGCACTACTCTAGTTCTGTCTGCCATCTATAGCACAACTGATGTGGCCCTTGGCTTCCCCAACCCTAGAGTATTAAACACTGAAAGGGGAATCAAGTTGATGCTTGTTTTCAAATAACTCAAAGCTTGAACAACATCACTTTCACCAATTCGTATGGGGAGGGTTAAACTCCCAAGGCCCTTGAGCTTTTTAGGCATCTTACTCATAACCACAAAACTGCACTCTTTAGTAAGTGCTATAGTCTCAATATCACCAAGCCTCCTTTTGTTCGCCACCACATCCTTCAAGTACTTAGCATACTTGGGCATTCCCTGCAAAACATCTAACAAAGAAAGGTTAATGTGAAGTTCTCTAAATATGTCAAAGAACTTCTTAAAATAAACATCCTCTTTGGATTTCTTAAGATTTTGAAGGAATGGTGGTAGTGGTCTATTTTGAGATTGATCAGCTGGCTTTTTATTTTGGTACTAAGACTTCCCCTTTTTATCAGCTTCTTTGGATTTAACTTACTTTTTTGTCTGCTTACGTGTGCTCAATTCTACTTGCATCTCATGGTTTCTCTTTGGAGGCATATCAACCAAATCCCTACCACTCCTCAAGGTGATTACCATCATTTGCTTTGGATTTTATATCACTTGGCAAATCCCCTTGAGGTCTTGTGTTGCGCGCCTGAGCTAACTGACCCACCTGCATCTCTAAGTTCTTTTGATCCATTTACTGATATTTTATATCCATAACCATTTGTTCTTGACAGGTCAATTTTTTTTTCAAAGTCCCTATTATATTATTGGCTTGAGTGTTAGTCTGTGTACCTTGCTGCTGCTGGAACTGCGGATGTTGGATCTGATTATTACCCCTGGCTGAATTGGGTTGAGTCTGCCAAGTTCGATTGTAGATGTTACTATAATCCTGGTTACCTTTCTGAGCATTGCCTACAAAATTGACTGACTCTGAATTAGCACCGCAAAGGTCTGTATATTGATCACTTCCTCCCCAGACTTGACACCAAATATGAGCTTGCTGAACCTATTGCACTGAATGTGTAACATTGGATGGAGCTTGGCCCTAAGCCATACTCAATTTAGTCAACTAGATCATCATCTGATTTTGCATGCTATCCACTTGTGCAGTCAATACTGTGATGGCATCACTTTCTGATGTACTTGAAAGATGCTTCACTGAAGCTCTGTAAGCATTACTATACTAATTTGGGTAACTCTGCGCAAGTCTGTCCAATAAAGTGCAAAGCTCATTATAAGTTTTCTCCAATGCTTGACCACCTGCAGCTGAATCTAACGAAATTTTAGTATTTGGGTCAAAACTTTCAACAAAACTGTGAGCTAACACTTCATTAGATTGCTGATAATGAGGAAAATCTCTGAGAAGACCCTTAAATTGCTCCCAAGATTGGTACAAATTTTCTTTGAGCTTCTAAGTAAAACCTACTATTTCACTTCTCAATTTTGCAGTCTTACTGGATGGAAAGAATCGATTGAGGAATTTTTTTGCAAGATCATTCCAAGATGTGATGGAATTTGCAGGCTCTCTATTTAACCACTTCTTAGCATCTTCTAAAAGTGAGAAAGGGAAAAGCATAAGTCTTACATAATCTGTAGAGACTCCTACAGGAATGAACGTGTCACTGATCTCTAAGAAATTTTGAAGATAGACCTATGTGTCCTCATGAGTCTGACCAGTGAACTGTCTACTCGAGTGTAAGAATCACACCATATTCTATTTCAGCACAAATCTACCTCCAGGTTCCAGTTTGAGGATGGAAGAGGTAACATTAGTTGCGAGTGGGATTTCCACATCGCACACAGTCCTTGGTGCTGCCATGACTTCAGGAACAACCTCAACCCATTGATATTGCTTAACCTGCGGTATTGGGTAGAGAAGTGCTACTTTTCTTCTCAACTGGTGTAAGCGACACTCAGGTTCAGGATCTGGTTGGACCAAATCCTTGTCCCTTGCCAGCTTACTAGTATCGCAAACCTGTACCTGCAAGATGAGTAGCTAAGACCAAGTTGTTATCATTTATCAAATAAAATATAAAAATTAAAACTAGAAATTTACTAATCTTAAGTCCCCGACAACGGTGCTAAAAAAATGTTGCACCCAAGAACACACACAAGTGTACGTGGACAAATAGGTAGTAAAATGACTCTTGTGAGTCGGTTATCAATCCCACAGGAACTTGGTGTTTAGCGGACGATCCAATTCTAGTATTACTATTTAAGTTAAACAAATGCGATTTGTAACCAGCGATAGTTTTAAGTTTTGTTTTCTTATAAGCTAACTAATAGAAATAACAACGATATGAAACTTGGATTGTGAACAATTTATGGAGAATTCCAGTGTTGAGGCATTTACTTCACATTCATGTATAACTATGGTTTCTAGTCGGCGTTGGTAGTTATAATGACTAATGATTTATGAGGTTGATATTACAACTTGGAAATGGTCATCCTCTAAGTCATCTACCCATATTAATCTCACAACCACATTGTTGAGAGGGGATGAGATTCTTTAATTTGGATGCATTAAACTATCTTCCCGTTTCATTAACCAAGTGGGGCATTTAGGTATATATCTATCCTAACCGTAAATCATCCTTTAATAATTAGTATTTAATGATTAAAGACATGATACACTCTCCTTACGTTCTTCATTCCATCCCTCCACTCCTATGGTCAATTCATTTTGAGACTTAGATTTATCCTAAAGTTCATGACGCTTTAGAATAGTAAATAAGAATGCAAGAATAATCACATTACTTGGTAAACACATTAATCAACTAACAAACCATAAATACTCAACCCTCAAAATAGGGTGTTTAGCCACTCATATTCATACAAAAAATATCCATAGATGAATTCATAAATTCAAACTACAAAAAAAAAAAGTAAAAAGAGAAAGAACCCTAATTTCAAGCTCATTGGTGTCTTCTCTTCTCTTCAATTCATGTAGACTCTAAGAATGTGGGTAAATGTGGCTAAGTAATCCTTTGTATCCCAAAATTTCATCCATAATCAGCCTTACACGAAAATATACACATTGACCCCTTTGCCCTCACTGAAAATAGGTAGAAAACCAAATCCTAGTCGATTTAGGAGAGTGTGTGTGTTAATTTCGTATGGTGGAATGCTCCCACTCCTTTGCAGTATTTTAATATGTTTATATATCCTCTAAATTGTCCTATCCAATTCCCATAAGGATTAGGAACAAGTACCATATGTTTCCTACTCAAACTAGGACTTTAGGACCGACTTAGCTAACCTCTAGAAACCTCCGCACCGCGGAACTTGTTGTATTGAATAGGTGGCGTGACACATGGCTTGTAGGATTGAAATTCACAATTCCAGTAGCTCAATCCATTTTGTAGGGTGGTGCATGGCTGGGAGTCTTGGTTGGCTGCGCTGCGCAGATGGGGCATCAACTGGGAACAAATTTGCCCGATTTTGTCCCTTATTGCCCGTCGAACTTGGTCCTTGTTCCGTCATCCATTGTAGCTCATTTGTAGCTTCAAATGTCACCCAATGAACCTCCATTAACCTCCTTCACATTCTCATAACAATCATTAGAGAATATAATGGTTTAGGCTCATCAAAATCACTCGAGAATAAGCACAACTCGAGCTTAGTTTGACTAGTTAACTCGTCTAGCCTTGCCTTTGTTGTTTTTACTCATGAATTGATTCAAATGCACCTTAAACCACCTAAAAATGAATATTAGCACACAAATACACCAATATCCCTAATTATTCACATAAGCAGACTAAGTTATCCTCAAAATAAATCTAAATGAATGTAGATAATGACACCTAGGTGTATAAATATGCCTAAGATCAATCATTATAGCTGGAAGATTTACCAACTCAAACTTACTGAGGGAATCCATAAGGAACAGGTCCCCTGCCAATGAAATTGTACACTTTTCTTAGCGTGGTAATAGAACCTTGTTGACCAGTTCAAACAACAATTGAAACTCCCCTTTTAGGAATTTCTTCCTCACTCCAGCCTTTGATTTGCTAGCAACTTTGCAAGCTTGCTGCACAAACTCAATAGATGGAACTTTGTTTGCTACAGACCTAATACCTTCCACTAGGACCTCAAGTATCTCTCCAAGCATTGTTACATCGAGAAAAATCTCAACGCCTCACACCATAGTAGTTAGACTCAAACCATTTTCAAAGAATTTTATGGTGTAGTAGAAATCCCTCACTTCCTTTTCATAGACTGAAGGAACTAGCAACTCAAACAAGTGAAGCCAGACTTGACATTTCACATATTCAATCAACTTACACATACCAGGATTTGCAAAGATATTTGGATAAACAACTCGGCCTTTCAACACTTGTTGTGTGCTGAGTACCCTGATTCTTTCTTCCCTAGTAAGAGTTTTTTCATCCTTTTGAACTTTACTTCACTTAGAAGTGGTACATGGTCCCTTAGTTGACACACCCACTGGTTCAGAGGTGATATATCCAACTTCAGGACTAGGTCCCTCCAAAGCTTCAACTACTATTTTTTTAACTAAAATATGCTTCTTCAGAGCAACTCCTTTGGGATTTGTAATGTAGGACTTAGAAGACATTGAGACACCTGATCCTTTCCTTCTTTTTGATGTTGCAGCAACAATATCAGAATGTATTCATCTTCTTTCTCATCCTCCTCCACAACAACAACCTCTTTTGTGGGAGTTTTTTCTTTCTCTAACATAGAGACTTTCCTCAGTCTTCTTTTGTAAACAGTAGTAGATTTGTTTGCTTTCATTGCATCCCCTATAAAATTCTTTCCTGCTCCTCTAGTTCCATAAGTCTTTATCACCTTCTTAGCACCGTCTATATTTTCTTTTCCCTTGGAGCCATGCTGTCTAAACCTTCTCTACATCAGACCACCACTTTCTTCCTCCTCTACTTCATCCTCAACTGGGGGCAAGAGTGGTTTCTTTTGGATCTGAACTGAGGTTGGAGTTCCATCATAAGTTGGACAATGGGATTAAAAGGGTAACTCAGGCACGATAGGTTCATTTATAGTTGTTCGTTGGTCTCCAGCCAATAGGGTTAAGCTTTCAGCAACCTAGTCTACTCCTACTACAATACTATTTGAGGGATTGACTCTTTTAACCAGAAGATCTCCTTCAAACAAGTGTTTATCAAAGGGTATAGAGTCAGACAATTCAAGGGTACCAGGGCCCTAAGAAAGTTCTGTAGTCTCTTCAGTACTCAGAGGACCAGGTTGATTCTCAGGAACAGCTGACTCAATAGGGGACTTAGACATCGTCAAAGTAGTAGGAGTTGGTTCCTCAACTATGATGAAAGCAGTTTTGGGAAGAATCGTAGAAGGAATAGGAGATATTTTAGCGATGGAGGGTATGATTGAGTTATCCTTTTCTACCATTGATAAGGGGTTTTCTTAGAAAAAGGGGTTTTCAATCAGTGGTGAAGCAACTTGAGGACTTTTGTCATCAAAAGGAGTTTTGGATGGAGATGAGGGCTGAGACATTTTTTGGGATGAAGAGAGTAAGATAGAATTGAGAGTCAATAAAGATAGAGGGATTTTCTAAGAATGTGATTTGAAGATAATGTAAGAATGTGAGGATTTAGGGTTTTGATTCGATATTTAAAGAGCATGAAGAGGGGTGTCATTTGGAATTAAAGCTAAAAGATATGCCTGGTCCCTATTGGACACGTGGCTATTTAGAACAGTAAATTCCTGTGTTTTCAAAAAGTATTATACATGACACTAACCTTTGAGTAGAGACCTGGTCCCTCTCTTGTTGAGGAATTTTTTCCTTTAAGTCTGTCTCATCCATCTCTCTCATTTACTTTCCCACTATGTGTGTATACCTGCAGAAGGTATGAAACTGAGTTAGACCAATGAAAAAATTGACTACAAGGATACATGTGCCCTAATCATAGCTAAAGTCAGTAGTGATAACACCACTTAGAGCAGCTCAATTCAACTTGATCAGTCCTAGCCTCAACTTGTTTTTCTCAAACTGATCCCTTTGGAGAGCCTTTGTGAAAATGTCAGCAGCTTGATCTTCAGTCTTGCAGAATTTCATGCAGATGTCCCCTTCTCTATATTATCTCTTAGGAAATGATGTCTCACATCAATATGCTTGGTCCCCTTGTGCTGCATAGGATTTTTGGTCTTATTGAGAGCACTGGTGTTGTCACATAATAGAGGAATAGTATCAGACACTATTCTAAAATCCTTCAGCTGCTTCTTGATCTATAGTAGTTGAGCATAACAAGAGGCAGCTGCTACATTCTCAGCTTCAGTTGTGGATAGTGCTACTGAGTTTTTTTACTTAGATCCCCAGGAAATTAGAGAGGAACCTAAGATATGAGCCAATCTAGAAGTACTCTTTTTGTCAACCAGGTACCCTATATAATCTGCATCAACATAACCAATTAGATCAAAGTTATCACCAGATGGGTATAACAGGACCAGTCCCTTGTTCCCTTCTTATATCTGAGAATCCTCTTTGCAGTCTTCAAGTGAGACTTCTTTGGGCAAGCTTAGAACCTAGCACACATTCCTACACTAAATACAATGTCAGGCTTGCTGGCAGTCAGGTACAAGAGGGACCCAATGATTCCTCTGTACATAGTCTCATTCACTAAGGGACCATGTTCATCAGCATCTAGCTTTGAGCTTGTCCCAATAGGGGTATCAATGGGCTTAGCATCATTCATGTGAAACTTTTTTAGAAGCTCCTTGATATATTTCTCGTGACAGATCATTGTTCCACTGGGAGTTTACTTGATTTGCAGCCCTAGGAAGAAGCTTAATTCACCCATCATTCTCATCTCAAATTCACTTCCCATGAGTTTACCAAATTCTTCACATAGTGAATCTAAAGTTTTTCAAAAGATGATGTCATCCACAAACACTTGCACAATCAACAAATTTTTTCCTCTTGATTTGAGAGAGAGAGTATTGTCAATTTTTCCTCTTTTGAAACCATTTTAAAGAAGAAACTTGGACTGTCTCTCATACCATGCCCTTGGAGCCTGCTTCAATCCATATAGAGTCTTGTCTAATTTTGGCACATGATTGGCTTGATTAATGTCTTCAAAGCCTGGTGGTTGTTTGACATAAACTTCTTCTTTCAAGTACCCATTCAGTAAGGTAGTTTTAAATCTATTTGGAACAACTTGAAATCCATATATACAACAAAAGCAATAAGAATTCTTATAGCTTCCATCCTTGCAACAGGTGCAAAAGTCTCATTATAATCAATCCCTTCTTCTTGATTATATCCTTGGACTACAAGTCTAGCTTTGTTCCTTTTAATAATACCATATTCATCATGCTTGTTCTTGTACACCGATTTTGTGCCTATAACAGTTCTGTCAGCAGGTTTGGGACTAGGTGCCATACTTTACTTCTTTCAAATTGATGAAGTTTCTCCTGTATTGAATTTACCCAATCAGTATAATTGAGTGCTTCTTTCATATTCTTAGGCTCAATGGTGGATATGAATGCTGAAAAGGCAGCCAAACTCCTTAATTGTACTTTGGTTTGCATACTAGAGTTCAAGGGTGAGGTGAGATTCTTATAAGGATAAGATGACTTGTGCTACCAATTTGATCTTCTTACTGTTGACTGAGACAAATTGGTGCCAAGTCCCTTAACAACTTAATCCTGAGATACCTGCTGTGAAATATCAGGTTCAGTAGATTTTTGCTAAGGACCTGGTTCTTCACCTCTACCTTTATCATCATATTCAATATCTTGGTCAGCCTGTCCTTCACTATTTTCTTCAGCAAGACCATCTTTTTGAATTGAAATGAGTTCTTCCATGTCTGCATCATCTGCATTTCACAAGTTATCCATGTCTCTTGACTTATCAAAGATGACATGAACACTTTATTCAACACAAAGTATTCTTTTGTTGTAGACCCTATAAGAATTGATGGTTGATGAATAACCTACAAATATTGCTTCATCACTCTTGGGATCAAACTTCCCAATATCATTCTTTCCATTATTTAACACAAAGCATTTGCAACCAAAAGCCCTGAAGTAGCTCAGCTTAGGCTTTCTTTTGAACAACAATTCATTGGGAGTCTTGTTGAGAATTGAACTGATAAGACACCTATTTTCAACATAGCATGAAGTGTTAACTGCTTCAGCCCAGAAGCTCTTAGAAAGACCAACATCAATCAACATAGTTCTGGCAATATCAACCAAGGTCCTGTTCTTCCTTTTAACAACGCCATTTTGCTGAGGAGTTCTGGGAGCTGAAAAATTCTGACTTATTCTATCCTACATATAAAGATCATTTGTTAGGTTGTGGAATCCATTTAAGTCTGAGTTCCCAAAAAGAGGGATAAGAGAGTAATCAAGGCCTTCTTTGTCCAGATAGACAACTTAATTTTCTGAGATTTTGAAACAAGACCAGGTCCCTTTAAAGCAACTGCTTCTGCTAGGCGTAATTTGTCAGACTCATTTTTAGCCCTTAACTTAGCTTGACAATCCCTTTTTGATGACTATTTCTTCCACAGTCAGTACACAACAAATTGTTAGACACAAACACATATTTGCTGTGGGGATTATGAGGGGGATTAACATGTTGACATCCCAGACCTTCACCATTGTTAGATCATTGACTAGTTAAATTTGCCAAAATCTGAGATGAAGCAGTCTATTTTAAAAATTTGTTAAGATCTTGCTTAATACGGACCAGGTCCCTCTCTAGCTCAGCATTTCTCTCAAGAGAGGCTGGAAGATGTCCCTAGGACTTGTTCAACTTTTTTTCAAGCTCAATTTGAAGACTGCTAGCTTCATGCTTACCTCTTGAAGATGAATCAGATAGCTTTCTCTACTTTTCTTTCATTTCAACACTTTTAGTGGTTAATTTTTGGAACTGTTCTCCCAACTCAGAACTTTGAACAGTTAAAGCAATTTTTTCATTTTCAAGATTTTCAACACTTTCTTCACAAAAAACTTTCTCTGTAGTGAGCTCGCACAGGGAATCAATCAAATCATTTTCTAGCCTTTTTAGTTTCTTTTTAGAATAGTCATTAATGTTTTGGTTAATGTCTAGAAGGGTTACCTCTTAATCTACATCATCATCTGATTTTGCCATGAGAGGAAAAAGAGAGTTGAACATGGTGTCATCCTTTTCCATAGCCATCATAGAAGCATCTTCAGGGTGCTCTGACTCATCAGATTCATCAGATAAGTCTCTCTAAATAGCCAATACTTCCTTGACTACATAATCAGCTGCAACTCTTCTCTTGGACTTGTCTGGGATCCGATCCTTCCTCTTGCCTTTGTTTTCTCCTGCCTTCTCAAAATATTTATACTCTAGTTTGTGCATGGGATAATCCTTGACAATCCTTGTAATCTTTCCCTTCTTCTGAAATCCACCATTTCTTTTCATAGCTCTTCTGAATCTTCGAGCTAAGTAAGCAATATCCTCATCATCTTCACTAGAATCAGATTTTAAGGCTTTGAGATCCAGATTCTTCTCCTTCTTGGGTTCCTTCTTATCTTGATCTTGATGGATTTATAGCTCATACCTCTTCAAATCCCCAATCAATTCATCCATTGTAAGAGTCTTGAGATCTCGAGCCTCCGTAATAATATTGACTTTACTTTCCCATGACTTAGGTAGAACACCAAGTATTTTCCTTACTTATTTACTGGGAGGATTACTTCTCCAAGATAGTGCAACTCATTTGTTATAGCAGTGAACCTGGTGTGCATTTCTTAAATGGTCTCACTTTATTTCATAGTGAAAGCTTCATACTGAGTAGTGTGCATGTCCACTTTGGAATCCTTAACCTAACTTGTTCCCTGATGAACAGTCTTCAAACAGTCCCAAATTTCCTTTGCTGATTCACATGCAAATATTCTATTGTATTTATTTGGACATATTCTATAAACAAGTAATTTCTTAGCTTTGTAGCTTTTTTCAAGATTTTTCCAATCATCTTCATCATACTCCTTTCGTGTCCTGGGAGCCAATCTTGTGACATTTCCTTCCTTGACTTCCTTCATGGGAATGTTTGGTCCATCACGGATAATGTCCTATAGTTTTCTATCTTCAGCCATTATGAAGTCGTGTATTCGAGTCTTCCACCAACCATAGTATTGACCATTGAAGTGGGGAGGTTTAGTTGTCGACTGACCTTCTTCCAAATTGGGTGGAACAACCATCAACTCAGGATCCTCTCTAGGTGTTAACTGTTTAAAGACTACTCGCTCTGATACTAATTGTTGAGTTATATGAGTCCACCACCAGTAAGGGACCAGGTCCCTCATAAGAACAATAAATAAATAAGATAAGCATAAAGTGCTAGAAGTAAAGAACACAAAGTATTTACGTGGAAACCTCCTTACTTAGGGGAGGAAAACCACGACCTGTCTCACAGGATTTCCAACAAACTCCACTATCTTCAAGCCAAAAATGTGATTACATACTCCTATAATCACCAGGATTAAACTCTTAATCCTTCCCACCTTGTAACACCTCTATGACAAGGCTAGTGCAGTAACTCTACTACACCCTCTAAATCAACTAACTCTAGTTGACTCCCTAGGTAACTCTACCCAAAATGACACAAGGCATAATGAAGAAAACTTGACTAAACAAAGGTTGATTCAAGTAACTAACTCTAGTTGACACGATTCAACCTAAAGATAGACAATACTAATATCTACAATCCTTTATGACACAGGAGTAGGTTTACAATTTCAAGAACAAAAGACTATGACTTAAGAAATCAACAAAGACTGTATTGCAGCTCTATCATGTCCCTTGTTGAAGGTGAGTAGTAATATATGAAAAAAGGCTTTTTCTTAAGAGTGAAAACTTTTAATTTGTAAAAATTAGATTTTGCTTTTATCACATCTTGCTTTTATACTAGAGAGAAAAACCTTAACAACACTCCATTGGTCTAGGTGTTAGCATGCCAATCGCAACACTACCAGCCAAAACAGCCAGTTCAATTTATAGCTGTACATACAAAATTTTCTTTGACTTGTTAAATCAACATAGCACGGACCAGGTCCCTTGCATTCTTATTTGCAAATCATCAAAATCAAAATACAACACAAAATTTATTTATATCTATGTACTTTTTGCTTGTAAGGCTTGTTTGTTATTTCTTATTTAGAGTAAACCTTTAATGAGTGAATGTAATGTTATTCAACAATCACATAAGTTTTTCATGGGGCAAGTGATGCAAATGATAATAGAAATATAAGGATTCTCTGCACCTATTGTATTTGTTAGTGTCATTTTATATATTTTTTCTTTTGATGGAAGTAACTAATGTTAGTCTCAGTTGATATTTTACATATATGGGTGTCTTGACTCTTGGCTAAATGCAGACTAAGTATATGGAGAGGACAAAATCTACAAATAGGAGCTTGGAGGGTGATAATGACCAGCCGCCTTAGCGTAAAAGACCTGATTTTGCTAGGTAAATCTGTGTAATTTTTGAGTCACGTTATCTGAAAAGTATCTTAACAGAGTACTCAATGTGCATCTGTTAGTATCTAGGAAATAATATACTTATTTGTTCCTTTTATTGTTATCTATGGGATTTTAATGGTTATAATATATGGATCATTATCTTTTTTAGTTTGAAGAAATGGAAGTAACTTGCCTTGAAGTTTACTATTTTGGTTACTGAGTAATGATTCCTAAATGACTTAATATGATCGATTTGATTACTCGAAATAAGTACTATGAGAAGGTGTGGTGTGATATATTTCCCTTGGATTTTGGACACTTATGCTTAGGTGCTAATTGGTTTGTGAAAAGTAGAGTTCCGAATAAGAAAAATTGGCCTAAGATTGTAGTGGAACAATGGGGAAACCATCTCTTTCCACCTACCCTTCCCAAGACCCAAAGAAATGTGACCACTTAATCTAAGTTCTTTAATTATGAGAGACACAAGATTAAGAGGAGTAAGGGAGTGCAAAGTGGCAACCCAAGAGTGGAAAAAAGAGAAGTTGTGAGGAGAGAAGTAAGAGGGTTACCACACACACAATCTAACTTTGTTTGTCCTTCTCTTAATAAGGACACTTGTGCAGGTACTAATGTTACAAATGGAGGAGGAATACAAGCTATAAATATTGGATCTAATCAAAAAGATCGGGAGATTAATTTGGACCTATGCCTCAAACCATATGAAGAGTATTCCGACACTTTGAAAGGAACCTTGTACTAAGGTAAAGAAGAATCTTCTCATGAGCTTCAAGGTAACATAGCTAACTCTTGCACTTTAGTAAAAATGAGTGACATTATGTAGCTAGTAGCCAATTGAGCGTGAGTGATAGCTTATCCATATGCAAGCCTAATAATTCTTTGCCTTGTGTTGATAATGTACATGTTGAGAGTGTGGATACACTAGTTGATCCTATTGATGACCGAATTAACTCTTCTTGTAAGATCGATTTGAGTCCACCTAGTGTTGAATAATAGTACATTGTCTTGTGAAAATGGTGTTGATCAACTTATGTGTGAATCTAGTACACTACTTGAGGGTGTTTGTGATGTGATTAGTGAACCTCAAGTTAATGATGATGTTAATAATGTTGATCATTTGAATAGAAGTGACCCTTTGAGCATGCCATTAAATGAAACTCTATTACTTGCTTGGCTCATAGGGATGATCATGTGTTTGAAACTTCTTCAAAATTTGATAATTGTATTTTTGAGAGTGAACTTACATGTTCCAGTTATCCTTCTTGGATTGAGCCTTCTCTCTTTAAGTATAATTTCTTATTTGAGGATGATGAAATCACTTCTATTGAGTTACCTAGTGGCGTGGATCATGTTAAAGAATTAGATCTTCTTGAGGGCTATATTTTATATAACAACCCACTGTGGTGTGACAACATTCCTCCTAAAAATGGAAATTTCTTCTTGGAAGATGAGAGTACTCTTATGGGAAAGGATTGTGAAGAAAGGGAAGGTGGTCTTTGTGTTCAGATTATTTCTTATTCTTTGAGTGTTTCAATTCTTGAGCATACTCTTGATAATGTTCTTCCACATAATAGTGAGCATGTTCTTAAGGACCCCTTAGAGGAAATCAATTTACGTGACACTTTTATTTACTCTTTATTTGTTTATGATATTGCCCATGGTAGAGTAGAGAGTATGCCTTTTGGTAATCGAAGCACCTTTGGGGAGAATGATCATTACATTGTCCCATGTTCATGGATACTTCTCCCATTTGACCCCGGTGACCATTTGGGATATAGTGGGTTTTATACCCTAAAATTGGTGTTTGGTCAGGAGGGTACATCTTTGTGTGGTGCATATAGTAGCAACACTTCTTTTTATTCATGTGATAAATGCTTGGTGTTACTACTTGATTACATTGTGAGCTTAGATGCAATATTTTTGTTGACTTATGGGGGATACCTTTGTATTTGACCCCGGTGATGATTTGGGAGTAATCCTATTCTTAGAGATAGCTAGTGCATTGAGTGGAGTCTTAATTTGGAATGATCTTGTTCATGACATTGCCTTTAGCTTTAGAGTTTTCTATGTGAATTTTGACTTAAAGGGGATTTTGTGCTTGTGAAACATAGAACCAATGTTGGTTTTCATCTGTGGTTGAATAATTACCATGGTTCTCTTGGCTTTTCCCTTTGTCAAAGTCTTTTGAGTGGCCAAGTAGTTTTTATTATTTGGGGTTACACACCATTGATTAATCATTTTGACTCTTGGATATATGTTAAGTGTGTTCCTCCTTGGCTTGGTGATAAGTTTGTTGTTACTAACCCTAACCCTCATGCCATGAGGATATTGTGCTTGCTTGTTTTTTCTATGATTTTGTAAGGTTTGAGTTCGAGGTTGAATCCTTTTCAACAAGGAGAGGATGATACAATCCAAATCGGCGTTAGCCTTTTAAGGACTATAATTCAAGGCTGACACAGAGAGACCCAAGCCACTATCATCTCAAGGATGCAAGGATACGTTTAGAGGACCCTTTTCAGGCTCCTAAGAGTTCAACACCACGTGTGGAGGATAGATTGGACCCGGGAGCCAAAATCACCCCCCAGTTCAATACTAGGCAGTTATTCGGGGATAATTTAGCAACCTTTAGTTGCTAAGGGCTAAGGGGCTTCCTATTCTTCGGTCAACAGGCCTTCTCTTAAGCGAGGTTATTATTATTGTGGTGCTGCAGGACACTTCAAGAGGTAATGTCCTTTGAGACAGGTAGGTAATTAGGCACAGCAGCAGACCAGGGTTGTGGTTCCAACAGGTAGAGGTGGAGGTGGTAATGGTAAGGGTCGTCCACAAGGTGGATGGGATAATAATCAGGGAGGTTGTGGTGGAAACAAGGGTAGTGGTAATATAGGGAAGGGTGGAGTGCAACCAGCTATGAAGGTTGCCCAGCTTGATGATAAAGCTCACTGTTATTCCTTCCCAAGCAAGACTGAGGCTAAGGCATCTGACACCGTTATTACAGGTACTATTCTCATCAGTGACCAGATGGATTTTGTTTTGTTTGATTCGGGTTCCATTTACTCTTATGTATATGTTAGATTTGTTTTGGGTCTGGATTTGGTGTACGATGTACTTGATTCTCCTTTGTATGTTTCCACTCTGGTTAGAGATTTTGTGGTGGTGGTCCATGCTTACCGTGCATTTTTTGTTTTGTTTATGGGTTTTCAGACCTCGGTAGACTTGATCATTTTAGACATACTTGATTTTGACATTATTTTGGGTATGACTTGTTTATCTTTTTATCATGTTGTCTTGAACAGTAATGCTAAGACAGTAACTCTAGAAATGTTGGGTATGGGTAAACTAGAGTGGGAGGGAGTGTATAAGTCTAAGCCGGTGAAAATCATATCTTTTTCTAGGGCTAGAAAGCTAGTAAGGAAGGGGTGTTCAGTCTTTCTGACTCATCTTTGGGATGTCGTGCGGAGTCCCCTTCTATTGAATTTGTTTATGTGGTTTCTGAGTTTCAGGAGGCATTTCCTATGGATTTTCCTGGTATGCCTCCGGACAGGGATATTTATTTTTGTATTGATTTGGAGCCGGGCACTAGCCCAATTTCTATTCCTCTATATCATATGGCTCCAGTGAAATTGAGGATACTCAAAACTCAGTTACAGAAACTCCTTGATAAGGGATTTATTCGTCCAAGTGCTTCACCTTGGGTTGCTCCAGTATTATTCATTAAAAAGAAAGATGGTAGCATAAGGATGTCCATTTATTACAGGCAGTTGAACGAGGTTACCATTAGGAATAAGTATCCCTTGCCTCATATAGATAATTTCTTTGACCAGTTGCAGGGTGCTCCTTCATGAGCTTCATGAACGGTATTTTCAAGTCTTTCTTGGATTTTTTGGTTATAGTTTTTATTGATGACATTTTAGTTTTCTCCAAGAGCAAGGAGGAACATGTAGGTCATCTTCGCATTATCTTGGGAATTTTAAAGGAAAAAAGTTGTACGCAAAGTTCTCGAAATATGAGTTCTGGTTGTATTTGGTTTTTTTTTTAGGGCATGTGGTCTCGAAAAAAGAGGTGATGGTAGTTGTTGACACCTAATTTTTGCCCTCCACAACTGAATTTAGTTCTAAGTTTTCTTCGATTTTAAATAAAATCAAAATATTTGTTTTATCCGGATATATACTCTCTAAAATATTTATTTGGGTTAGTTTTTGTCATTTAAGTGACGAATTATATATTTTGGTATTCATGGATACGAGATCGTATAATTTTGTCACTTAAATAATTATTTTATCAAAGATTGATTTTTATCAAGAACTATTGAGAATTAATTCAAAATGGATAAAGTCTTGACTTAGATAAAATTTGTTCTTAAAATAATTTATTTGGGGAAATATTTATTTGATTTTGTTAAACCAAGAAGCTCAGGATTAAATCATTTGTCAATTCGTATCGGATTTTGATTTAATTTAGCCAGGTTTATTAAATTTGGTCATAATTGAAATCAAATTGGCCATAATTGCAATGCAATTGACCAACTGATTTTTAGGTTGGCCTAAATTTAAATGAAATTGACTAAGTGCTAATCAATTGGCCATTTTCTAAATAGCCTAAACCTAATTAATTTCTACCCTTTCCAATTTAACCCATCTACCCAACCCAACATTAAGTCAGCCGCCCCAGGCCCATAAGACTAACCTACCCGGCCCAATTCCCATCTCCCCTTTCCCTTGTCTTCTAAACTACAACAATAACCTTTACATCGACAACAACTTCAACACACACCAGCAAGAACAACGACAACACTAGTAGCGGCAGCTTCAACCCACCTCCGACCCAAAACCAAAACCCTAGCCAAATTCCTTTCCCGCTCAACTCTCCTCATCTCTTCTTCAATTCGTACAAACCCATGTGATGGTCACGCGAATTCGTACCGGAGGATATTCTAGAAGGTGTCCGGGTGTCACTCAAACGGCCATATTCCACGAAAATTCACCTCACATTATGGAATCGTACTGTGAGGGTACATATGTGCTTAATTTTCATTGGGTTAGGAAGAGTTTCGAATTTCCCCAATAATTTCCAACTTGAAAATTCTTCAAAAAAATCCAAAATTGGTACAAGGATGAGTTGTTTAACCTTATCCTCGTTTTGAATTTTAAAATATTGTAACACCCCGTACCTTTTCGACCTATGTGATGATGTTGAACAATGGTTACTTAAGTTTCGAGACGCTATGAGTATGTATTTTGTAAGGTTGGTGATGAAAAAAAAATTTACTTCGAGCCTCATACATGTGATTAGATTTTAGTCGGAGATGTCTTGTGTAATACCCCATACATTTCCAACCTCATTTGGTACCTTGGAGTCATGTTTACTTGATGATTAAGGTCACTACGTAAGTATTTTGTAGTGTTTTGATAGGGTATTGGATGATATGCAAGTGTTAGAAAAAAATGGCTGAAAAATCCAGCAGGCCACTGATTCAGAGAACCTTCAATTCCTGCGCCACTGCTGCAAAGCAAGGCAGTGGCGCAAGGCACAACATAATTGGCCTTTCCGAGCTCGTTTTGCGACGAAATGCAACGACGATTCTTCCATGGTTTCTTTTGATTCCTTGGAGTTCCTTTAGCGTTGTTAAGGCTTCAAATACCTCGATACACTACTACATACTCCTACATGATCAAACCATGGAATACAAGAATTTACCAAAATGTTCAAAGAAGCCATAGGTGACTAGAATTTCTATTTTTGCGATTGAGGCTATGAATGAAAATCTCATAAGTGAATATTGTCGTGGCATTATGGAATTAATTAAACATGAGATATATGATGTATTATACATGAGAATTGGTGGGCTAAGTTGAGACATGTTATTGGGCCCAATTTGAGGCCCAATATGGAATAAAAGACAAGGCCCAAAGAGGAAATGACCCAATCTTCCAATGTTGACCAAGTAAACATTGTATTAAATACCAAATGTGGCTAAGGATGCCTTGAGTACTATATAAAGGCTCCAACATCAGATTTTCTTTTATTCACACAAAACTCTCATATCTTTTTGGACATTTTTCACAAACATTTCTCATTTCCAAACCCTAAAGCAAAATAATTTCCTTGAGACTTCTTGGACAAGATCAACATATTCCAAGCCTTGGTAAGTATTTATTTTCAAGGATTAATATCTTATATGCATAAAAGAATATGTATATCATGTTGGTTGTGCTTGGAAAAGTTGGTCATGGAACTTGGTGAGTTTGTATGAGATTTGTGGTATATGGAATTCAAGTGTGAATTAGGCCTTGTGCCTTTGATGAAAAAGCATGGTAGGGACAAAATATGAACATGTATGGTGTTATTTTTGGTATAAAACTTGTTCTTTTCTAAAAGTGGGAATTTTGGGATTTTGGCCGATATGTGTTATGAGTTGAATTAAGGTGCTTTGATGGATTATTTGTGATGTGTTATGGATAAGAAAGTGTAAAGGAGAAGTATTGTGGTGAAATGTATTGATTTTCATGTATTGGTCAATGTTGGGAATATTATGGAATTTTTGGAATAGTAGTATGATCAATGGTTTTGTCAAAGGGAAATGACATGTTGAAAGCCAAACATGTAATTCATTGACATGGTATGCATTTGTAAAGTAATTGGTGGTTAATGTGAATTTCGTTATGTATTTGTAGACACATAAAGAAGGAGTGGGATTATTGTCTACGCATCTAAGGTTGTAGATTCGTATTGCGAATCCAAGGTATGCAAGGTTATTTTGTCCGTATCTTTCTACGGCCAATAGTGTTCACAATTGACATTTCTTTAGTTCTATTCCGAAATGTACCAAGGTATCCCATATGCACTTATTTATGGTCATTGTCATATATTTCCTACTCATTGATCAATTGTGAATCTCATTTCTCATATTCATGATTAATGTTCCGAAAGTTCAAAGAAGGCTATGTTCCAATATTCCAATAGTGCCTATACTTGTGTCTCTTGTTCATGGCTTCTTGTCCAATGGTTCCAATAGTATCATGGTGCTAGTGATGTTATATTTCTCATTGATATTTGTTCACATGTCCTTCACTTATTGGTCAATGATTCAAAGTTTCCAACAATGTTGTGTTCCAAAGTTCCAAAGTGATGCAATGTGAAAGAGGGTTTCAAAACCTGAAAGATAAGTTGACTTCTACACCAGTGTTAGTTCTTCCTGAAGGCATAGAGGGCTATGCAGTGTATTGTGATGCTTCCGGGATTGGTCTCGGATGTGTATTGATGCAGCATGGCAGGGTGATAGCATATGCCTCACGACAGTTGCGGCCACATGAGAAAAACTATCCCACACATGATCTTGAATTGGCAGCGGTAGTTTTTGCTTTAAAGCTATGGCGTCATTATTTATATGGTGTTCATGTTGACATCTATACGGATCACAAAAGCTTGCAATATCTTTTTAAGCAGAAGGAACTCAATTTGAGGCAACGAAGGTGGTTAGAGCTTTTAAAAGACTATGACATTGATATTCTTTATCACCCAGGCAAAGCAAATGTCGTAGCTGATGCATTGAGCCGTAAGGCAGTCGAAAGCACTAGTGGTCAGTTGAATGAAAAGCGTGAGATAATCAAAGATTTGAATCAATTAGCCAGCTTGGGAGTTCGCCTTATTGAATCCTCCGATGATAGAGTTATGGTGCAGAATGCAGCAGAATCCTCCTTGATAGCTGAAGTGAAAGAGAAACAGTATGCGGATTCTATTTTATTACAGCTAAAGGAGAATGTGCAGCAGAATCTGACCAAGGCATTTGATATTACATCGGAAGGGGTGCTTCAATGACAAGGGAGACTATGTGTACCGGACATAGATGAGCTGAGGACACGAATAATGACAGAGGCGCACCATTCGCGCTATTCCATTCATCCGGGTGCTACTAAAATGTACCATGAATTGAAAGAAGTGTATTGGTGGGGCAACATGAAGAAGAACATTGCAGAATTTGTCGCGCAATGCCCAAATTGTCAACAGGTGAAAGTGGAACATCAGAAATCGGGAGGTTACATGCAATGTATCAATCTTCCAGTCTGGAAGTGGGATATGATTAATATGGATTTTATTACGGGCTTGCCTCGTACATTGCAGAAGTTTGATTCCATATGGGTCATAGTGGACCGACTTACCAAGTCGGCGCATTTTCTACCTGTCAAGACGACCTATACAGCTGAGGATTATGCGAAATTGTATGTAAAAGAGATAGTACGATTGCATGGTATTCCATTTTCTATTATATCAGACAGAGGAGCACAGTTCACAGCACACTTTTGGAAATCTTTTCAGCGGAGTTTGGGTACTCAGGTGAATTTGAGTACGGCTTTCCATCCTCAGACCGATGGCCAAGCAGAACGTACTATTCAGACACTTGAAGATATGCTACGAGCATGTACGTTGGATTTTCAAGGTAGTTGGGATGACCATTTGCCTCTTATTGAATTTGCGTATAACAATAGCTATCATTCAAGTATGAAAATGGCACCTTATGAAGCCTTGTATGGAAGGAAGTGTAGATCACCAATCGGATGGTTTGAAGCAGGTGAAACCGCTTTACTTGGGCCAGATATTGTTCACCAAGCCATGGAGAAAGTTAAAGTTATCCAACAACGGTTACAAACGGCTCAAAGTCGTCACAAGTCATATGCCGATGTTAGAAGAAGAGGGCTTGAATTTGCCATAGGTGATTGGGTGTTTTTAAAGGTGTCACCGATGAAAGGGGTAATGCGGTTCGGAAAGAAAGGGAAATTGAGTCCACGTTACATAGGCCCCTATGAAGTTATTAGAAGATTTGGGCAAGTCGCATATGAATTAGCCTTACCTCAAGAACTTTCCTCCGTCCATCCGGTATTTCATGTGTCGATGCTCCGGAAATGCATAGGAGATCCTTCACGTATTGTGCCCGTAGAAGATGTTCAAGTGGCAGAGGATCTCACTTATGAAGAGGTGCCCATTGCTATCCTAGATAGACAAGTAAAGAGATTGAGAAATAAAGACATAGCATCCGTAAAAGTCCTTTGGAGAAATCCACAAGTAGAGGAGATCACATGGGAAGCGGAAGAAATGATGAAATCAAAGTATCCCCACTTATTCCAAATGGACCAAGAAGTTCACAGTGCGGAGGTGGAACAATAACAAGTAAGTATTTAAAAGCATTATGTGAATGTTTATCGGTATGTTAGAGTAAAGATACATTGTTGTGTATAAGACATGTTGTTAACATTCGAGGATGAATGTTCCTAAGGGGGGAAGAATGTAACACCCCGTACCTTTTCGACCTATGTGATGATGTTGAACAATGGTTACTTAAGTTTCGAGACGCTATGAGTATGTATTTTGTAAGGTTGGTGATGAAAAAAAAATTTACTTCGAGCCTCGTACATGTGATTAGATTTTAGTCGGAGATGTCTTGTGTAATACCCCATACATTTCCAACCTCATTTGGTACCTTGGAGTCATGTTTACTTGATGATTAAGGTCACTACGTAAGTATTTTGTAGTGTTTTGATAGGGTATTGGATGATATGCAAGTGTTAGAAAAAAATGGCTGAAAAATCCAGCAGGCCACTGATTCAGAGAACCTTCAATTCCTGCGCCACTGCTGCAAAGCAAGGCAGTGGCGCAAGGCACAACATAATTGGCCTTTCCGAGCTCGTTTTGCGACGAAATGCAACGACGATTCTTCCATGGTTTCTTTTGATTCCTTGGAGTTCCTTTAGCGTTGTTAAGGCTTCAAATACCTCGATACACTACTACATACTCCTACATGATCAAACCATGGAATACAAGAATTTACCAAAATGTTCAAAGAAGCCATAGGTGACTAGAATTCCTATTTTTGCGATTGAGGCTACGAATGAAAATCTCATAAGTGAATATTGTCGTGGCATTATGGAATTAATTAAACATGAGATATATGATGTATTATACATGAGAATTGGTGGGCTAAGTTGAGACATGTTATTGGGCCCAATTTGAGGCCCAATATGGAATAAAAGACAAGGCCCAAAGAGGAAATGACCCAATCTTCCAATGTTGACCAAGTAAACATTGTATTAAATACCAAATGTGGCTAAGGATGCCTTGAGTACTATATAAAGGCTCCGACATCAGATTTTCTTTTATTCACACAAAACTCTCATATCTTTTTGGACATTTTTCACAAACATTTCTCATTTCCAAACCCTAAAGCAAAATAATTTCCTTGAGACTTCTTGGACAAGATCAACATATTCCAAGCCTTGGTAAGTATTTATTTTCAAGGATTAATATCTTATATGCATAAAAGAATATGTATATCATGTTGGTTGTGCTTGGAAAAGTTGGTCATGGAACTTGGTGAGTTTGTATGAGATTTGTGGTATATGGAATTCAAGTGTGAATTAGGCCTTGTGCCTTTGATGAAAAAGCATGGTAGGGACAAAATATGAACATGTATGGTGTTATTTTTGGTATAAAACTTGTTCTTTTCTAAAAGTGGGAATTTTGGGATTTTGGCCGATATGTGTTATGAGTTGAATTAAGGTGCTTTGATGGATTATTTGTGATGTGTTATGGATAAGAAAGTGTAAAGGAGAAGTATTGTGGTGAAATGTATTGATTTTCATGTATTGGTCAATGTTGGGAATATTATGGAATTTTTGGAATAATAGTATGATCAATGGTTTTGTCAAAGGGAAATGACATGTTGAAAGCCAAACATGTAATTCATTGACATGGTATGCATTTGTAAAGTAATTGGTGGTTAATGTGAATTTCGTTATGTATTTGTAGACACATAAAGAAGGAGTGGGATTATTGTCTACGCATCTAAGGTTGTAGATTCGTATTGCGAATCCAAGGTATGCAAGGTTATTTTGTCCGTATCTTTCTACGGCCAATAGTGTTCACAATTGACATTTCTTTAGTTCTATTCCGAAATGTACCAAGGTATCCCATATGCACTTATTTATGGTCATTGTCATATATTTCCTACTCATTGATCAATTGTGAATCTCATTTCTCATATTCATGATTAATGTTCCGAAAGTTCAAAGAAGGCTATGTTCCAATATTCCAATAGTGCCTATACTTGTGTCTCTTGTTCATGGCTTCTTGTCCAATGGTTCCAATAGTATCATGGTGCTAGTGATGTTATATTTCTCATTGATATTTGTTCACATGTCCTTCACTTATTGGTCAATGATTCAAAGTTTCCAACAATGTTGTGTTCCAAAGTTCCAAAGTTCCAAAGTGATGTTATGATTATCAAAGTATCAATCTCAAAGTAATGATCAAAGTAATGCAAATGTGGTCAATGATCAAGTACGGGTGGCAAGTCTAGGGGCGTAAGCCTAGCTCGACTCGATCCCGAGATATGGATTTATGGGTGGCAAGTCTAGGGGCGTAAGCCTAGCTCGACTCGATCCCAAGGGTGGCAAGTCTAGGGGCATAAGCCTAGTTCGACTCGATCCCTATATGATGATATGAAAGACCCACTGATCAGTCGGGGCCCGGGTACATTGTGTTATGTAATGACATGTGAGCATTGAGATAAAGAAAGTAACGAAAATAATGAAAGCAATTCACATGGTTTCCAAAGAATAACATGGTGACTTATTCACATTGAGTATTCATATGTTTTGAGTTCATTGACATATTCATTGAAATATTCATGTGTTGTATAGTTTCATCTGAGCCTTGCATACTCAGTACTTATTTCGTACTGACCCCTCTCGGGGAATTTACCTTACTTGCTGCAGGCGCAGGTCCCAGTAGGCCTCCTCAGTAGATTGCCAGTGTTAGCGGCTCTTTGGTGAGCTCCAGCTCATTCGGGGCTTCTCCGAGTCAGAGTGTATATATGTTTTGGTATTGTATATATTGTGTAATGCGGGGACTTGTCCCGACTTATGGTTCATTTTGGTCAATGCTCTTGTTAGAGGCTTTTGTAGACGGATGTGGGTGTATGAATGTAGAAGGGATATGTCGTCCTTGACTTGGTGGCCTCAACGGCCAAGTTTCGCATATATGTACATATATCATGTTCCATGACTTCCATTGTTGGTCTTGATAGTTGATATGTGTTTATGGGTTTCTTATGGCATGCATATGATTGAGTAAGTAAAGATTGGTTCTCTCGGGCCATGTCGGCTACGGGTGCCAATCACGCCTCGTTGGGATTCGGGGTGTGACAAATATCTTAACAAAAATACCAAAATTACCCCTGAAATTCCCTTCTCCCACATCGTTGAAGACCCCAATTCGATCCTCACCTCTTTTCTATATATATTCTCACTATTGAGGGGTGAGAACCAACTCTTGAATAGTTGAAAAATTGGTTCAAGCAAGAAAAAGTGAAGTTCCGAATTGAAAGAAGTCGTTCGCTAAGTTTCTAGGCCATAATCCGTGAAAAGCTCCGTTGAGCCTTGGATTTTGGCTAAGAAATAAGTAGGTTTTTTTTCGGTTTTGGCAGATTTCGACGATAGCTCGAGTCTCAGTTAGCTGCCCGGAAAAAGGTAAACACCCTCCCTCTTTTAGTTTCCCTTTTTCTCGCAGTTATCAGGCTATAGATTTTCATTAGTTTTGTGAATGAATGCTGGGATTGCTTGCTGTAGAGGCTTTGAAAGCCATAGGCTGTTACGACGAAGTTTGAGGTTCTCGTTGTTTGATTCATTGTGTTGGCTTCATATTTCAGATTTAGTCTTTTTGTGAAAAATTTCATTGTTTTCTCTCGATGTTTGTTTGTTTATCAGCCTCCTATTGTTTAAGTTAGCTTGTTAAATCATTCTAGTGTCGTTTGTTTCAATCTCAAGTTCATTATTACACTCTAGTTTCTAGTCTATTGGTTTTTTCTCTCTTTTTTTAGCCTAATCCTGTTCATCGTGGTGCTTCAATTAGTGATTTTATCTTTACCTATTAGCTCATTGTCTAAGCTTGAACATTTACTTATTATAGCTCCAGTTCACTGAGTTGGGCCTAAAATCTTCTACTTTGAGTAATTAATCTACTGTTTTAGATTCTAATTTTACTTGTCTGGCTGTTTTGTTTTTCTTTATATAAGTTATTTTGTTTGTCTCCGTCTTTAGCTTAGTTTCATGTAGCTCTTTCCTTTTATGATTTCCCTTGGTTTGATCTCGGATTTCCTTGGGCCTCAAATGCCAAAGAATGAAGGGTATATGATCGCAACAATATATCGATCCCGTGAAATCCTCAATGACCATTTTTGACCCTTATGCACTTGTTTCGAGTTTGTCAAGGAGAGGCTGAGGATACGAAAATATTGATGTTGTCATAGTACCTAAGTTTCGTTTTCATAATTTGTTTTGGATCTGTTATATTTGCTCTAGATAATTGGCACCGAAACTGGAGTTGGGAATACGTGTTCAGTTGAAAACAGTGGACTGATTTGCCTTCTAAAAATTTGGTTTGCTAAACAATCTTGTCTAACCCTTTTCTAGAGTAAGGTTATGACCATGTTCGTACTGGTACGCGATTAAAATATATAGGATTTAGTTAAACAAATTTCTTATCTCTACCTGCGAACCAATGTGACAGTCAGCTTGTTTGTCTTTCTAAAGCATGGTTGTGTATCCAGTGATCTTTTCCTCTCATCTTCTTCCCTTTCCTATGATGTGTTTGATTATCTTATGTTAGTTACATGCTAGTCTATAGGATTTTTTTTGTTCATATTCAAGTTCGAGTTTAAGCATATTAGAACTTCAAAGTTCCATTTCTGGTCTTCTTGCCATGCTTCTCATTATGCGCTTAGATAAATTTAAGCTCTCTTCGCTACCAATTAATGAGTTGTGATAATTTGTGAATTTTGCTATGGCCTGATCTCTGAAGTATGTTTTAACAGGTTTTTCCTTCTTGTTCAATTTCTCTCTTAATCATTTTTTTTCTTTCTTTCTGGTCTCTAATCCTTATCTTTTTCTTTGCATGTGAAATTCATTTGAGTCCGAGCCTGGACTCTTCTCTCCCTTTGCATTTTCCTAATGGGCCAAGGAGGGCCATTTCACCGAGTCAACCTCAAAATCAAGTCTAGATGGACTATCCCATGGTGTACAGGTTGAATATAAAGAAAATGGGCCAAAGCCCAAACATGCAATAATTCAGAGTTGATTTTGAGACTTTCAAAGTCTTGAAAAATTTATATTTTATGGGTCCTGAAGCCAAAATTGTAATTTAATACAGGTGAAGTAGTCATTTGGGCCTCAAAGGTCCAAAAAATAGCTTAGGACAGGTACACATTGCGGAGATGGGCCAAGTCCAATAGTCCAATATTGGACAAGTTAGGGAGTTCGGGCTTAGAGTGCCTAAACTCAATCTCTTTCTCCCTTCTTTCCCTTTTGTTGATATTTGCTACTAACTTTATTTAACTTAGTTAAATTCCCCACTAAGTTGTCAAATTCTCGATTTGTATAAAATTTCCAACAAATTTTTTCTTTAAACATTCCTTTTCAAAATTAGTCAAATAAAATCATTTTCAAATAGTCTGGATAACCGCAAGTTAGAGGATACCTCGAGTGCCTTAAAAACCTTCTCGGGGTATTAATAGGAACCACTTACCTAGATTTCTTATTTTTTAAAGATTTTTTCTGTTTTAAGTCTTTAGAATTTTTTTTAAAAAAAGGGTTTTTCTTAGTTTTCCTAAATAAATTAAGTGGCGACTCTGTTCAAAATTGAGTTTGAAACTTTTTCCTAAGTTTTCGAATTCAAAATAAGTCAATAAAGTCATTTTCTCCGCAAAACAGAAATGACGACTCTGCTGGTGATTTAACTAGGTTCTAACCACATATTTGAATCTAACTTTATTTGACTAACTATTCGGATTTGTAATAATTAGTATTTTAAATTGCTTTACTTTCTTATATGTTTAATTCTTGTTATAAACTGTCATAGCATGACATATTCCGCCATTCCTAGCAAATCATTAGGCATTAGGAAAAAAGGGCAGTTATGTGGGTTTCTGCACCCACCCTTCAGTATAACACCTCAACTTCTTTGAACCACCAAGTGAAGTAGTTGACTCGAGTCGGTCAACAGTCATTTGGTGTGTTACCCCGAAAAGTCCACTTCGGGTTCTCGGTCAATTCAAACAAACTATTCTAGTTAATTAGGATAGAGCGAAACCAAATCCCAAAGGTTTAGGCATTAGCCTAGGATGTCTTAATATCCCGGGGATATTAAGTCCATTAGACAGACGCCAAATGTGTCAAAAGGGTCTACGACCCATAGACACCACATCCAACTATATTCTATTCAAAAAGACGTATGTGTTGTAATAGAACTATTATCCCTGGGGTGGGGTCTAACGGTTTGCTCCTTTTGTAAGATGTCGCGGTTCTTGAACTTTAGTATGGTGTTAGAAGCTCCGATCGAAATTCACTTATGGCATAGGTCATTAAGCGCGGAGCAAAAGCGTGAAGTGAAAAAGTATCTGGGCCATTTGGTAAGCATAGAAGACATGAAGGCATGGCGGAGCTAATCCAAATATTGACAGAGTATTGGGATAGCAACAACATGGTGTTTCGTTTTGGAAATATGGAAATCACCCCAACCATTGAGAAAATTAGGGATAGTATATCTTCTTGGGCAGATTTGAAAAGGCCTCAAAAGGGCGTTTTGATTCCGAACAGACCATCTATAACAGATATTGCTCAGACCCTTAAGTTGCGTCAAGACCAATGCAATTGGATAGATGCTCCGAGCATTCCTTTTCGAGAATTTTACACTCACTGGGGAGAAGGCAGCAGGGGGTTCATACGATTCCAGAATGAGTTCTACACTTATCGCGAATGGGATGAAACTCGACCCATAGCTTTTGCTATAGCATTTTTGGGACTTATGGTGTTTCCTTTGAACCAAAATCGCACCATCAGCACTCAAATTATTATGGTGGTCCAAACTCTTTTCGAGGTCTTGAACGCAAGAGGATCAATCAAGTATTTCTCTTTAGTCCCGATTATCTTGTCCGATATTTATAGAGCCCTCGAAAGATGCAAAAACAAACATTGCTTCTTTCAAGGTTGCAACTTGGTTCTTCAATGGTGGATCCTTAGTCACTTGATGAAATTTAAGGGAACTCAAGAACCACCCAAACTAGATGAGGAGAATGAGTTCGATAACCTACCAGAAATGCTCCGTTGGGGTGACATGGGAAACAGAACCAAGATTGGGTGGTCCCAAGTGTTTTGTGAATTAGGAGAAGATAACATTCAATGGATGCTGGACAGGTTTTTCTCAAAATTCGTGATCACCAAAAGTCAAGGCCTACCTTTTCTTCCTCTACCAAGAATCCGGGTAGTCCGTCCATATGCCCCCCAAAGGGTCCTTAGATAGTTTGGGAGGGCTCAAACTAATCCTAAGTGTGATTACATGGAGGGTTTTGTCTTCGATTACGATGAAGAGAATAAAGTTCCAAAAGTTGATGCCATTGTCAAAATTTGGAAAGCATGTGTAAAAATGGGGCCAGAAACGGTAGCTGAAGACAGGTTTAACACAGGGTACGTAGATGGCTACAAGGAGTGGTTAAAAAGGGACATCCAAAGCATGGATATTTCTTGGCCAAGAACTAACTCCAGATCCAAATTCCATGAACAGTTTCAGAATCTACAAGAAGAAATGGTTAGGCATGAACAGGAGTTTCTGAAAAAGCAAGAAGAAGATAGTCATACCATTGAAGAGTATCGCCGCACAATAGACATCTTGAGTCAGAAATTCTAGGGTATGAGAACAGAGGTGGAAAATGAAGCCGTTAATATGTTACAAAAATACCATGGCTTTCCTCAAGTGCCAACAGACCACAAAATGCTCAAAGAAGAAACAGAGTATTGGTTCGCTCAATACACATTCGGAGACATCGCGAAGAAGTATAAGAAAAGGGCAAATGGAGAGGGATCATCTTCAGGACAGCACTAGTAGTCGCCCCTGCGTGGGTTTATTTCTATGAATTATTGTTTTCGCTAAAATATCCCTGCGTGGGTTTATTATTTTTATGTATTTACTGTTTTGCCCCTGCGTGGGCCCCTTTTATTTTCTATTGTCTTTAAATGTGAACCCTTTTGTCGGCTGGCTTTGTATCCCCTTTTGGGAAAATTTTGGTTTTCTCTCTCTCTCTCTCTCTCTCTCTCTCTATATATATATATATATATATTGGGGGCAATAGAATGGTTCTAAAACAACGCATACGTCTTTTTGAACGAACGCTAGGCCCACCTCTGGCTCAAAATGTCCCCTCGAGTAGGACACGCTCTTTATTAAATGCTTGTGTGATATAACTGTCTTATGTGCTCATATGTGTTATGTTGATTCGAATTAAAGGTGAATTGATCCAATCCCATGATTATAGAGACCATTTAGGCAGAAATATACGTCCACTACACAAAAGTCCGACCAAAATGCTTTAAGTCTTCCAAAGTTTCCCAGAAAGATCCTAAAGAGTCATCTCCCGTACTTTCAGGAAGGTTTGACTGAAGAGATGGATATGGAAATAGATTTGACAAGGAGAAAAATTGCGTCAATTCAACAAGAGATCGATGAGCTCCATAGGAAGAGTGAGGAAATTCGCCGTCAGACAGAAGTAGCTTTGGCAAAAGACAAGGAGTTGAATATACAGACCATTGAGGTCAAGGCAAGGACTGCGGAAATAGATCAAGCGTTGAATGAAGGAAAGCCAGAAAAGAATTTCACCGAAGATGTCGAGCGGATGGTGTCGGAATTTGAGGCGTACCAAAGTGAGGCTCTTGGAAATCCCGAGAAGCTCGTACAAGAGATGGAAAAGCAGTCAGAAAATATAGAGGAAATAACCTGGCCTACAGAAGAAAAGGGGCAAGACACACTCAAGGTAGGTGCTAGAAACTTGAGGGAGCCGGAAGTTGTGCAAGTCTCAGAAATTTATCAGTTATTGCTAGCCATGGGAACTTTATCCGCGATCAAGACCCAAGGACCCAAGTGTGATCCCTGAGATGAGCACAAAAAGTGCACTTATCACCTTCTCCAAAAAGGGCATACCACAGATGGATGTCGTGTGTTGAAAGCTAAGATATGTGATATGATCAATAGTGGGAAGATTGCTCATTTGTATGGACCACATACTATGCTGGTATGTGATATGATCAATCCAGGAACTCCCATTACTAGCGGTGTTTCAATTAGTCGTGTGGACTTCACAACTTTCAAGGACAACTATGAAGACATCTATGTCAAGTTGGTTCAAACACAAATCTTACATCCAAAGAAGGCAAATGAGAGGAAGAATTTGGCAAAATGGAGGAAGAATGATGACTCCTGCATCTATCACAATGGAACAAAAGGGCACAACATTGAAAAATATCGAGCTTTCCACTTTGAGCTGGAGCACCTCATCAAGATTGGGATGATATGTTTGGAGTTTGAGCCCGATCATCCATAGAAGCGAAAGAGGTCAAAAAGAAAAGAAGCACTTTTTATCCAGAATCAAGCTTTAAAAGTAGCAAGTTTCTCAGTTTCCTTGTATTTAATTTTCCCTAATGTAATGAAGTTTAGTGAATGAAATGAAAACAATCCTTTTTACAACCATTCGAACTACGTAGGGCTTGATTTCTCCTTTGTGAGATACGTAGGCAGCCTTTTGGCCCGGCCCCTACCTTTAAAAACCTCTATTATCCCCCACTTCGGTGAAAGAAGGCATAAGAATGGAAAGATGAAGAATCGAACCTTCCTGATAAATTCTACTCATCCAAAACAATGAACAAAATCCTGTTCATTGGAACTTTCGAGTCATTATGGATCAATTCACCTGCGATGAGAAACAACTCTATGTGTTCCTTGCCTATGTGATTATCTTGCATTGCTTATTACTAACAGGATCTAACACATCTGCCTTTGAGTTGTTTTTACTTTGCATATAATAGAAACTACTCCGTGCTGTCATAAGCTGGTTGAACACCCTTACTTCACCCGATCAAAAGCTCGTAAAATCCCATCCCCTAGCCATCATTCAAGAATAACTGGAAGCGATGAAGATAACGCATTGGCTATCAGGGACAATGTCATAGCAGAACAAAGCGAGATGATTGCTGAACTTGCAAGGAAGCTAGAAATGCTTCAAGAAGAGGTGAATCGTACTAGAGACTTGGCTAATTTAGCCATCACTACTAATGCTCCTGTCCCAGGAGAGCATGGTCCTCCACTCCAAATCCCTCATCTCAACACACCTGACCTCGGAAATCATCCAAATAACATTTCATCCGCTTCCGCCTCTCAACTTCCCACAGACCCAATCATTAATAATCCACCGGTTCATCAAACTACACTCCACCCATTCAAAACACCAACCGAGATAATAACCCAGATGCTTACCATCCAAAAAATCCTTCCCTAACTCCCTAAATCCATCCTCAAATCCCACAGAACCACTCTCAAACTCTACAAAACACCTTTAACCCCCAAAATGTCCTCCCTGCCTACAACCCAACTTCCGTTCATCCTCAAAATCACGCTTTAGCATACCAAAACCCTTCCGCCACTATCCCAAATCCATCTCACATCCGACCTATACCCCCCAACTGCTTTTCATGTCATCACATCTCCTGATCTCTATAACCCTTTTCCTAATGCTGAGGTAGACCATTATTAGGAGAAAGAGAAAAAATAGAGGATCGAGCATGAAAAGGAAATGCTTGCAATGAAGAAAGAGATTATGAGGATCAAAGAGTCTCATGGAGCAGGGGATAATGATGGCCTTGGTTATGATGATTTGTGTGTCCACCCCGGTGTAGACCTACCAGAAGGATACAAAGTCCCCAAATTTGAAACATTCGGTGGTACTAGAAATCCCATGGCTCACTTAAGGAGATATTGTGATCAAATGGTTGGAATTGGAAGGAGCGAGGCATTGCTAATGCGTCTATTTAGCCAAAGTTTAAGCGGCGAGGCTCTGGATTGGTTTACGTCCCAAGAACTGAGAAAATGGTCCGGCTGGAAGGCTCTGGCCAAAGACTTTATCGACAGGTTCGGATACAATGTAGAGATAGTTCCGGACCGACATTCACTGAATTAGATCAAGCAAAAGAGCAGCGAATACTTTCGAGACTATGCCTATCTCTAGAGAAAAGAATCCGCTAACCTATTCAGTGAATAGGTTCGCATACAAGGTTGTACACCAGTTCGTACAACCTTTGTAGATTTGGTAAATATTGGTGAAGCACTCGAAGAAGGGATTCGAACTGGGAAAATTATCCAGACTCCAACATCAACTGGGTCCTCTGGGTTCCTTAGGAAGAAAAGAAAAGACATGACTGCGGTATCTACTGATTCTATTGCTAATTTGAAAGGGAGATTCAGACCCAGGAGTACTCTTTCTTCACCGCCACCCCTGAGTCCTCAATCCGTATTCTACACTCAACCCCAATACCAAGCTCCACAGCCAAATATCTTACCTCAATACCAAGCTCCACAGCCAAATGTCTTACCTCAATATCAAGCTCCACAACCAAATGTCCTACCACAGTATCAAACTCTATTGCCAAATTATCAACCTAATGTCCAAACCACCACCCCAAATCACCAAGCTAACATCCACGTAGCTCCAAATTATCATCAAGTACCACCTCCTGCTACTCAAAATAACCTTCCTCGTCCAAACCTTGAAAAAAAAACCTCTTCGAAACTTCACACCGCTGGCTGAAAGTCGCACTCAACTTTTTGAAAGATTAAGAGTAGCCGGCTATCTCCAGCATGTCCAACTAAAACCCACTAATACAAATTCCCAATTTTATCATGCTGATCAAAACTGTGCCTACCATTCTAGAGGAGTAGGCCACAGTACCGAAGATTGCATTAATTTGAAACATAAGATCCAGGACCTGATTGATCATAAAGTCATTACTCTTCAAACACCAACTCCAAATGTCAACAGTAATCTGTTGCCTAACCACGGAGGGGCTACGGTTAACATGATCGAAATAGAAGATGAATGGGCAGTTAGTAAGACTATCGCTAAGGTTAATTCAGACAAGCCTAAGAGGACGGAAGGGGTAGAGAAGATAGAGAAGGTCGTGGCTACCTTAAGTGTTAATGAAAGGCCCCTATTTGTGGTAATGACCTCCCCGACTGAGGTATATATTCCAACACTGCCTAGAAAGGAGTTTATTGTAGAGACTGCTGCCACCCATGGGATGACTCGGTCCGTATGGTGCTACATTCCTGAGAATTTAGCCAACGACTCTTACAAGAAGGACTCACAAAAGAGGCCGATTACTGAAGGAGAAGCCGAAGAGTTTTGAAGGCGAATGCAACCAAAAGAATATTCAATTGTTAAGCATCTGGAAAAGACTCCAGCACAGATCTCCGTGTGGGCATTACTAATGAGTTCTCAATACCACCGATAAGCGTTGTTGAAGGTCTTAGAAGAAGCATATGTGCCCGTGGGTACGAGTGTTGAAAACCTGGACGCAATGATAAGTAACGTTGTGGGAAGTCATCGCATATCATTCAGTGAAGAAGAATTTCCTTTTGAAGGCATAATGCATAACAAAGTGTTGCATATTTCTGTTACTTGTCGTGACCATGTGATTAATCGGGTTCTGATAGATGATGGATCTGGTTTGAACATTTGTCCCCTTTCCATATTGACTCAAATGGGTTATGATTTGGGAAAGGTTCGTCAAAGCCATGTTAATGTGCGAGCTTTCGATGGAGGACAGATGGACACTATAGATGAAGTTGATTTGTACATCCAAATGGGACCCGCAGAGTTCAAGACTAAATTTCATGTTATGGATATTAATCCTAGTTACAATCTACTCCTCGGGAGGCCGTGGCTCCATGGTGCAAAAGCAGTTTCATCACCTCTTCATCAATTATTAAAATTCATCTGGGATGGTCAGGAGGTGGTCATTCAAGGCGAAGGGAGTCACTTGAGCCACCCTAATGGTTATGTACCTGTGATTGAAGATATTCCAAAAGGCAGTAATTTTTATACGGTGGAAATCGTGAACGCTGCTGAAGAGGACTCAACATACCAGACTCCCATGCCTTCTATCTATAAGATGATGGCAACTGTGATGCTAAGAAATGGATTCGAGCCTGCTCGAGGCCTAGGAAAGAACTTGGAGGGTATCATTAAGCCGATTGTGATTTCAGAAAGAGCTTTCAAATATGGACTAGGATATAAGCCGACAAAGAAAGATGAGAATGAGAAAAGGACAACAATGGGTCTGCCCAAGCCATTGCCACTGCTGTACCAGTCGTTTCCTGTACGTGAGATGCCGATGGATGATGGTCTGGGGGATAGGATAGGAATTCTGTTCGAAGGTTGCAATGCTATAATAGAAGATTTTTTGAAAACTAGTGGAGTGAGAAAGGCTGCACCTGGAGAAACTTTGAAAAATTGGACATCCACTCCGCTCATGACTCCTCGCCCTCTGTGGTAGATGAAAGGGCAAATTTCTAGTTTTTGAAAATTAGGATGATCTGGAGGAGGCCCCGCGATCCACTCTTTTATCTTTCAAATCCTCTTTTGCATGTTTACTGCTTTCAAAAAAGGCATGGGCCTATACTCGTGCAGGTCATGAGCCATAGTTTGTAAATATTTCCCGAGTTTCAATGAAAAGGCCTCCCTTTATCTAGAAAACTATTTTTGAGTTATGTTATTCCTATTTCGCTATTTTTGTGTTATCTTGCTATTATTTGACTTGGTTTGTTTGTTTCTTTCAGTAATAATAACTTAAAACCTGCCAATGTCATGTCATGTCAAGAGCTAAATGAACACAGTGATGCGAATGACAATAAATGGGAAAGCTATGATGAGGAACAACTAACAGAGGATTTGGAAGAATTTGAAAACCGCGAGAAGCCTAACCTGGAAGAAACTGAAGCTGTCAACCTAGGGGACCATGATGAATTTAAGGAAACAAGAATCAGTGTTCACCTGACAGAAGCACAGAAGAGAGAACTCATCCGCTTGTTACGAGAATACATCGATGTATTTGCTTAGTCCTATGATGACATGCCGGGGTTGAGCACCAACATCGTGTCACATAAGTTGCCAATCAACCCAGAGTTTGATCCAGTAAAGCAAAAAATGCAAAAATTCAAGCCAGACTTAAGTTTAAGGATTAAAGAAGAAGTAAATGAAGCAAATCCAGTCTAAAGTTGTGGAGGTCACAAAATATCCAACGTGGTTAGCCAATATTTTTTCGGTGCCAAAGAAGGACGGCAAAATCAGAATTTGTGTTGATTACAGAGATTTGAACAGGGCCAGTCCTAAAGATAATTTCCCTCTACCCAATATCCACATCCTCATCGACAACTGGCGAAGCATGAAATACAGTCTTTCATGGATTGCTTTGCCGGGTATTATCAGATCACAATGGATGAGGAAGACGCAGAAAAGACGGCCTTCATCATACCCTGAGGTATTTATCACTACAAGGTAATACCGTTTGGTCTAAAGAATGCTAGTGTGACATACAAGAGGGCAATGACAACGATCTTTCATGATATGATCCACAAGGAAATTGAGGTGTACGTGGATGACATAATCATCAAATCCCGCGAGAGTTCGGATCATTTGACACACTTGAGAAAATTCTTTGATCGATTGAGAAAGTATAACTTGAAGCTGAATCCCGCTAAATGTGCCTTCGGTGTGCCAGCCGGAAAATTATTGGGGTTTATAATCAGTAGGAGGGGCATCGAACTCGACCCTTCCAAGATCAAGACAATTCAGGAGTTGCCCCCACCGAGGACCAAGAAAGAAGTCATGAGTTTCTTGGGACGTTTGAATACATTAGTAGGTTCATTGCCCAGTCAACATTCATATGCAAGCTAATCCTTAAGATGTTGAAGAAGGATGCGTTGAATGAGTGGACAGAAGAGTGCCAGAAGGCTTTTGATAGGATCAAAGATTATCTATCCGCTCCGCGCGTTTTGGTTCCACCAAGAGAAGGAAGTCCATTATTGTTATATTTGTCAGTCTCAGAAAATGCTTTTGGATGTGTCCTCAGGCAACACGATGAAATCGGCAAGAAAGAGAAGGCGATCTATTATTTGAGTAAGAAATTCACTCTGTACGAGGCTCGCTACACCTTGGTTGAGAGGATGTGTTGTGTTTTAACTTGGGTTGCCCAGAAGCTGAGACATTACTTATCTTCGTATACAACATATCTCATTTCCAGAATGGACCCCTTGAAATATATATTTCAGAAAGACATGCCTACAGGGAAGTTGGCCAAATGGCAGATGTTATTAAGTGAGTTTGACATTGTGTATGTGACCCAAAAGGCAATCAAAGTGCAAGCCTTATCAGATCATCTAGCTGAAAATCCAGTTGACAATGAATATGAGCCACTCCGTACTTACTTCCCGGATGAAGAAGTTTTGTTCGTGGGGGAAGACATAGCTGAAGCATACCCCGTATAGAGGATGTTCCTTGATGGAGAGGTCAACTTTAAAGGTTCAGGAATTGGAGCCGTTCTAGTGTCAAAAATAGGTCAATACTACCCAATAACCTCCAAACTGCATTTTCCGTGCACCAACAACATGGCCGAATATGAAGCTTGTATCCTAGGCCTCAAGTTAGAACTTGACATGGGTGTTCGAGAATTATTTGTCATTGGAGACTCGGATCTATTGATTCATCAGGTGCAGGGAGAGTGGGCTGTGAAGAATTCCAAGATCACTCCTTACGTAGAGCTCGTGTAGGACCTATGCAAAAGATTCAAGGAGATTGACTTCAGACATATCCCAAGAGTACAAAATGAGTTTGTTGATGCTCTAGCTACTATATCCTCCATGATTCAACACCCAGATCGAAATTACATTAATCCCTTGTAAATAAGCTTGAAGAAGCAACCAGTACACTGTGCACACGTTGAAGCAGAAGCCGATGGGAAACCATGGTACTTCGATATCAAGAGGTATTTAGAGTCTGGAGCATACCCTAAAGATGCCAGCAACATTCAGAAGAAGACAATCCGTTGTTTGGCAAAAAGTTACTTCCAAAGCGGGGAAATCCTTTTCAAAAGGATCCCAAATCTAGGATTTCTAAGATGTGTCGATGCCGTAGAAGCCACGAAGCTATTGGAAGAAACACATGCTGGAGTTTGTGGGCCTCATATGAACGGATTCGCTCTCTCTAGAAAAATCTTGAGGACGGGTTACTTTTGGATGACTATGGAAAATGACTGTAATAAGTACGTGCAAAAATGCCCAAAGTGCCAGATACACGGACACTTGATTCAGATGCCTCCACATGAACTCTACCCAATGAGTTCACCATGGCCATTTGTAGCATGGGGTATGGACGTATTGGTCCGATAGAGCCAACAACATCGAATGGACATAGATTTATCTTAGTTGCTATTGATTATTTCACAAAATGGGTGGAAGCTATCTCATACAAAGCTGTGACCAAAAAAGTCGTTGCAGATTTTGTCAGAAACAACTTGATTTGCCGATTTGGGATACCAGAATCAATCATTACAGCTAATGGAGCTAACCTGAACAATCACTTGATGAAATAAATTTATGAAAAGTTCAAAATCACTCATCGGAATTCGACCGCGTATCGTCCGCAAATGAATGGAGCTGTAGAAGCCGCCAACAAAAACATCAAGAGGATATTGAGGAAAATTATTGAGAACAACAGATCTTGGCACGAGATGTTGCCTTATGCTTTGTTAGGATACTGTACGACAGTCAAAACTTCGACTGGGGAAACTCCATATCTATTGGTTTATGGAACTCAAGCCGTGATACCTGCTGAGGTAGAGATACCTTCCATAAAGATTATTCAAGAGGATAAACTGAGTAACGAAGAATGGGTTCGTGCTAGATGTGAACAACTCATGCTAAACGATTAAAAGCCAATGGAGGTCGTATGCCATGGTCAGCTATACCAGCAACGTATGATTCGTTCCTTCAACAATAAAGTGAGAACTCACACGTTTGAAGTAGGACAATTGGTTCTCAAACGCATATTTCCCCATCAAGAAGAATACAAAGGCAAGTTTGCTCCAAACTGGCAAGGACCATATGTGGTACGTAAAGTGCTATCTGGAGGGGCCCTAATCCTGTCTGAGATTGATGGTCAAGAGTAGACCAAGCCAATCAACTCCGATGCGGTGAAGAGATACTACGTCTGAAGATAGTCTCTTCTCTATGTTTCCTTCCCTTGTAATCGTACTTTTCTTAGTGTAATCGTTTTATGCTTTGTAGTAGCTTAAATATCCATTCCCCTTTATGTACGAACTACGTTTGACCTGAATTCTCAAGAATGAGATACGTAGGCGGCCTATGTCGGCTTCGGTCAACCCCTTAGGAAAATCCCATATTTCCCTTTTATGTATGAACTACGTGATGACCTGAATTCTCAAAGAATGAGATACGTAGGCGGCCTATGTTGGCTTCGGTCAACCCTTTAGAGTTTTCTATATCCCCCTAGCATAGTCCTGAACTACGTTTGACCTGATTCCTGCTTCAACGGGATACGTAGGCGCCCCAACAGCTCGGTCATATCACCCCAGGAAATGAAAACTGGGGCAGAATTTTTGAGAAGGAATCTCAAAAATTCCGAAAAAAAAGATCATCTTTTGGCAAAGAAAATGGAGACCAACAAAGATTTTGGGAGAAAGTCTCGAATTCCCCAAAGGTCGAGATCATCTCAAATAGCATCTAACTGGGGTAGAAATTAATTTCCACTAATACTTTAGAATGAATTCCAAATTCCCCAGCACCGAGAGTTTAAAGTCAACCTCAGAAATCACCAGCTGTGATATAGTGCAAATAGTCTAAATCCCCAGCTATGACAAGCTTCTACAAATTATGATATTGAACTTACCCAGCAACGACAATGAGTTTTTGGGGATCTTCCATTGGATGTCAGACATGACTAGGCCTCAAGTGGGAGACGTTCGTTTAGCTAGCACATGACATGACTGGCAGAGTTTTTCTAAAAAACTTTCACACAAGTTTTCAAATCTATAATTCCAAAACCCTAACTATTTTTGAAAATCTATAAATATTTTCCTCTTGACTAGTTTTGCCTTACATCTATTTAAGCGGGGGGTCAGGGCGGAAGTCCAAACACGACGGAGTACCCGAAAGATAGCGAGGAGCAAACCAGAGATCTAAGGAGGTCAAAGCGGAGTAGTTTCACCCAAAACTAACAATTTTTCTGTGGATGCAGGGATCACCGCACATAAGTAGGGTCTCTTTCAAAATACCCTGAGCAAATCAAGAGTTACACCAAAGCATACAAGGCTCAAAAATGGTATTTTTGGGGGGCCCCAAAGATATGTTCAGCCACCCATTCGGGATCAAGGATCATTTGATTTGTTTATCCTATTTCAGAAGAATACGGATGACAAACAAAGCATCCTGTCTTTGTTATGAATATTTTATTTGGAACTTCTTCTAAAAATAGTCGCTAGTAAAAGAGACTTGGTGTCTACTAAATGGTTTCCTTGAGCGCAGGTATACTCGAAAAAATCGGTATAACAAGAACGATCAAAGAGATCAACCGATAAGGAGAGTATGGACATCCTCCTCCAATCCGTCATGGGTCAAAATGAACATATAACGTTCAAAACTGGTATTTATAGCTATCCACAGAAATGGGTTTAACCATTCACTTATCTCCAAAATGATTTTGGCAAACAAAATTGTTTATATTGTGAATGCTCTCTTTAAAGCTTTCCCATAATTTGACTATAGTCGCTAGCAAAAGCGACATTATGTCTACTAATGGTCTATCTTAAGTGCAGGTACATTCAGAGGAATCAGCACATCAACCAAATAGCCTAAAGGCCATCTTATTACATCAAAGCCGAAAAGCCTGACGCTGGTCATTGCCAAAGGAAGAGGATGGGGATTGTCGAAAAAATTTATCTTATTACATCTGATTACATCCTGATGCATCTCGTTGCATCCCAATGCATTTCATTGCATCCCGATGCACCCCATGGCATCCCGATGTATCCCAATGTATCCCGATGAATCCCATTGAATCCCGATGTATCCCAATGCATCTCAATGCATCCCTATGCGTCCCATGGCATTTCGATGCATCCCAATGCACCCCATGGCATCCTGATGTATCCCAATGCATCCCATTATATCCAATACATTCTATTACATCCCAATGCATTCCACTGCACCATACTGCATCATATCGCATTCCATTGCACCATACTGCATCATATTACATCCCATCACATTCCATTGCATCATATTACATCCCATCACATTCCATTGCATCATATTACATCCCATCGCATTCCATTGCACCATATAGCATTGCATTCCATTGCATCACATTGCATCATGTTGCGTCCCATCATATTGTGTCACATAACATTTAATTGTGTTTCATTATATATCATTTTAGCTCATTGCAGGACATTCCATTCCATGCTGAGAGGGCCATGCCGAGAGGGCCATTTCATTTTATTTCCAAGAGGTCCATGCCAAGAGGGACATTTCATACCATTGTCGAGAGGGCCATTTCATTTCATTACCGAGAGAGCCATTCCATTCCATTGCCGAGAGGGCCATTGTATTTCATTGCCAAGAAGGCCATGTCGAGAGGGCCATTTCATTTCATACCGAGAGGGCCATCGTATCATAAGTCTCCATAATCGCTCACCATGCAAGACAATACAGTCTGGTTTTAGAAGATGCTTTGGAGCACCTATATCTGTTGACTACGCGAAGATAACACAATCTGGCGTTAAGTATATCCCATTACTTTATGTCTATTGACGCGCAAGAGGTGATGTAGCCCAGCGTCGAGGATATTTCAGTGTCTCGTATATTTGCATCAACATATCGAAGTTGAAGAAGTACATGATCCAAAGGGACGTCCTTAAGTCATTATCCGAAGACGGACGACAAACTAGACTTTCTAAAAATTGACAATCTGAAGGTCATCTGTAAGTCACAATATTCGAGACAGGATAGTGTGTAAGATTACTTGAAAGTTGATAGTCCATGGGTTATCCGTAAGTAGCAACAACATCCTAACCGGATAGTATGCGAGATTACCTAATAATTGATAGCTCAAAGGTTATCCGTAAGCCACAACAAAATCCTTACCGATAGATTTGCGAGATTACCAAAATTAATAGTCTGAGGGTTCTCTATAAGCCTCGACATATCCAAGATTGATTATGTGCAGGATTACCCGAAGATCGATAATTTAAGGAATATCCATAAGCCACATTGCATCCAAGGTTGGATAATGTGCTGGATTACCCGAGAGGCTGACGATTTGAGGGATATCTATAAGCCATCTCTTATCCAAGGTCGGATAATGTGCAGGATCACCCAAAAAACCGTCAACTCAAGAGACGTCTATAAGTCATCTTGTATCCAACATCGGATAATATGCGTGATGACCTAAAGATTGAAAATTCAAGGGATATCTATAAGTCGTACCGATACGGAAGATGTACAGGGCTTACCCGAGATTATGTGCACAAGATCATCACTGATAGCTGAAAAAGTTATCATCTCAAATGCAAGAAGCATCATAGGTGACCAAGAGGGTTGCCACATCAACATAAAATTATGCGGTTGCAGGGACCGTTTTACACAAAGTGTCGTCGGTGTCCAAGAGGGCCACCCCACTTTGAAGATATTTCAATAGATAAACAGCCGTCTTATCCAACAACTAAGAGGGTTGTTGTATCTATTAGTGCAAAGAGTTGTTTTCCTCCAAAAGAGGTACACGAGAGGACGACATCGCTTTTTGGATAATAATTCACATGGAGATATGGTAAAAGACTATATACCCCTTCATGAATTATGTTTATCACTAACAATTTTGTTTGAGATATTGTCGAGAGCATCCGAGAGGATGAAAATCTCAAACCAAAACCACAGGTGCGGACAACTTCAAAAAGGACGCAGCACAACGTGGAACTTTTTCTTAGCAGCAGACCGGGACGTAGTCCAGAGACGGACGTCAAACTCTTTGGACGCGAGCTAAAGGATGATTGGCACCACCATCAAACCACACCCCTATAAGAAGGCATGTGGGTATTTTGGGATATTTAGTTTCAGTATTCACTTCTGGGATATTTTTAAATTCATACCGGAGGTAACCTTTTTCTTCCTTCAAATTCGAGTGACATCATACTCAGAATTTTGGAAGCTATATCCTGGTAAATTCTTGTCTATGGATGTGAAGGATCCCACATTCATGGTTACGAGGTTACAAGCCTCTTTTCCATAACTCAAATCACTTGTCATTCATCCTAAGCCAAAGATTGTCTAAAATAAAAGACTATCTTTTCTACCGATCGAGTCGAACTACAAGCAGTCTGATTTTCTAAATCTCAGGAATATGTAGGCTGGGCTCTTTATTGAAAACTCGACTGCATTCCAACTTCCCCCCAATATCCTCTTATTCCCCAGCGTTCTGGTTTCACCAAAAATTCAAAACCAGGATAGTTTGTGAATTCTTCCAAAATCGTGCTTAAAAATCAAGCATTATGAACTACAAGTGGCCTGAATTCTCATGTAACCTGAGATATGTAGGAAACCCGATATCGGGGTCCGGCCATAACTCCTTGAAATTCATGCGAAAACCAACTTCTTTCAAGAAACGAATTTGTGGTCGGACAAAATTAGGAAGTCAAACTCCCTTTGCCCAGGGTTGCTTGCATTCACCCTATCCAAAGGAAGGGGGCAGTTGTTGACACCTAATTTTTGCCCTCCACAACTGAATTTAATCCTAAGTTTTCTTTGATTTTAAATAAAATCAAAATATTTGTTTTATCCAGATAGATGCTTTCTAAAATATTTATTTGAGTTAAATTTTTCAGCTAAGTGATGAATTATACACTTCTGTACTCATGTATATGAGATCGTATAATTTTCATTACTTAAATAATTATTTTATCAAAAATTGATTTTTTATCAAAACTATTTTGAAAGTTGGTTCAAGTAGTATAAATTTTAATTTCAATATAATTTACTCGAAAAACTAATTTATTTTGAAAATATTTGTTTCATTTTATTAAACTAAGAAACTCGGGATTAGATTGGTTGTTAATTTGTTTCAAACTTTAATTCAATTTAGTCAATTTGTTAAATTTGACCATAATTGAAATCAACTTAGCCAAAGGTGCAATGTAATTAGCCAATTGACTTTCAATTTGGTTAAAATTTAAAGGGAATTGACTAAAATTCTAGTCAATTGGCTATTTAGTAAATGACCTAATCCTACATCCATATTCCTAATTAATTCTGCCCCATCCCACAACCATTTCAGCACCTCCCGGGCCCAAACCAGCAGCCACCGCCCCAGCCCATCTCCCACTTAACCACTTCCCCAGGCCCAATCCCAAACATACCTCCCCAGCCCACCTATGCAACTCGCCCCAGGCCCAATAACCCCCCGACCCGGTCCAGCCCATACCTTATAACCTCTTCTTCCTCACCCCTAACAACAACAATACACCAATGATATCAGCAGCAGCTAGTGCATTCGACAACAATACTCAACAACAACACAACATCGACAAAAACAACCAACAATCCCAACTTGGAAAACCAAAACCCAATTCCCTTTCCCGCTCTCTCTACCTCTCAAACTCGCACGTCATGTGATTCGCACGTGAGGATTGTACCCGCCATGTTCTAGAAGAGATAGGTGGCCCGTAAATCAGCGAATTACGGGAAGGATTGTACGAATTCGTACATATTCGTGCGAATCCAATTGATTCTTGAGAGGAATTCCTTTTTCCCAATTTTTATTGGTTGACCCAATTTCGAATTTCTTCAAAAATTCAAAAATTAGTACTGATTTTGAGCTGTCCATCCTTATCCCAGCTTTGAAATTTGAATTTCCCCTCAGTGAAATTCCCAAAACTACCCTCAAAATCCTTCTCTCCCACATCGACGGGAACCCCAAAAAATCAACCCCAACCTTTGTCTATATATATCCACACTATTGAGGGAAGAAAATAAGCCTTGGAGAGTGAAAAACTCCTAAGCAAAAGTCTTGAAAATCTTTTAAGGAGTTTTCGAGCAAAAGGGAAATTTTGAAAGAATTTTCCCTAAGTTTAAAATTTCTAGTGGTGTTTTTCCGGTGGTGATAAGAAGATTCCGGTGATAGCTCGAGTCCCATTTTGCTGCTCCGAAAAAGGTAATCCTTCATCTCTTTTCGTTCCCTGTATTAGTAGCTCTTTTTGTAGTGGTAGTTGGTGGGATTATGTGCTGTAGAGGCTATGAAGGTCATAGGTTGTGACAAATGTTATTTTCGTTTTGGTTTTGCAGATTAGTTTCGCTTTCATAAAAACATGTTTTATTGACGTTTCGTTGATTTTAAAATTTTCATCTTGGGATGTTAGTATGGTTTGACTAGTGTTTAATTTAAATGTCATTCGGTTTGAATTCTGTCCTTTAAGACCATGCTTTCTTCTTTTGATGTGTTTGTTGTTAAAAATGTTCGTTCACTGTTTTGTCCAGTATTTTTGGTTTTTTTTATCATTGTTCTTTTCCTTGATATTTCGTGTTCTAGATTTCCATCCACGGCTTTAGCTTGAGTCTAGTTAATCATATTTTAGTCCATGTTTCTAGTTGTTGTTACGTTGCTGTTTTAGCCTTAGTATTTGCTTACAATTTAGCTCTCTTTATGCGTTAACGGTTAAATACATCTCTTTTTGTGATTCAAACTTTGAACTTTCTTTGGTTAATATTTAAAATTCTTTTCTTTGTGTTATAAGTTGAACAAAATCACTTTGGACTGGCATAATTCGTTGACCTTTCTAGGATAAATATTGACTCAAAGTTCTTTTGAACTTGTCAAAGAGTGGGGTAGGATGATTATAAGTAACTCAAACAGTGTGTTTTTATGTGTTTTCACTCGGTTTGATCATTATTGTTAAGTAATCCTATTAAACATGTTCATCCCTTCCAGTCTTCTCACAACATATTAGATGTCTGTTTGATAAGTATGTTAAAGAATATTTTCTTTCCTCCTTCCCTTCCGAATCCCAGTTCTCGCTTTAGAATATAGAAGTTGTTTACATAAAGTGTAAGATCCCTGGAAAAAGCTTGATACTTGCTGAATCATGCTATGTGAATTTCTTCTTGACTTTCATGTGACATTAAAATCAAAACCATCTTTGCATTCTTATATTTATGTGCTTTGATGCTGGTTTCGATCTGGTCTCACATTCTTCACCTTTGGTTTTTCCTGAATCTATATTTATGTCCTAAAAAATTGAAGCGTGAGATCCATTGAAATATGTTATACTGTGTTGTCTTTTTCAAACTGCATATGAATTCTCCCTGTTCTTGTCTGTCCACTATCAAGTATGGTGCATGCTATTTTATTAAATCTGTTAAGTACTAATTTTAGGACATGTATTAATCCTTACCTTTTCCTTTGCATGTAAAACCTTCTTTCGAAGCCTCAAAACTCAAGTCCAAATGGACTATACCGTATCAACATATGGCGTACAGGTTGAAGATAATGAAATGGGCCAAAGCCTATGATTGGAAGCTGTGGCATTTCTGAGACTACAAGTCTTAGAAAAAATTCATGATTTATGGGCCTCGAAGCCAAACTTGTAATTTAATACAGGTGAAATCGTCATTTGGGCCTCAAAGGTTCAAAAGGTAGCTTAGGACAGGTTGCGGGTCGAAAGCCCATTTTTTTAGACTTAGCACAGGTACATGGAGAAATTGGGCCAAGCTTAAAAGTTCAAGTTGGACTATTTAGGGGTTTGGGCCTTAAAAGGCCTAAATCCACCTCCTTTCCCTACTCATTTATTTATTATACATTGCATATTATTTACTATTAACTATTTAACTTAGTTAAATCCCCGTCAAGTTGCCAAAGTCTTGTTTGCGTAGATATCTTTCAAATATTTTTTTCCTTAATCACTTTCTTTAAATAATCAAAACACATTTTCTAAGTTAGTCAAATAAAGTTAGTTCTTAAATAGCTTGGACAACCGCAAGTTAGCGGATACTCTTGGTGCCTTAACACCCTTCCAAGAGTATTAATTTGAACCCTTACCTGGATTTCTTATTTTTTAAAGACTTTTCTGTTTTAAGTCTTTAGAAAAATTTTAAAGGTTTTCTTAGTTTTTTCCTAAATAAATTAAGTGGCGACTCTGTTTTAAATTGAGTTCGAAACTTTTTCCAAGTTTTCTAATTCAAAATAAGTCAATAAAGTCATTTTCTCCTCAAAACAGTAGATACCCAGAAGATTGAGTCGGTTAAGATTTGGGTTAGGCCTAGCTCTATGACTGAGGTTAGGAGTTTCATGGGTCTTTCTAGTTACTATCGTAGGTTTGTCAAGAATTTTACATCTATTGCTACTCACTTAACTAGGTTGACCAGAAGGAGGTGCCCTTTGTATGGTTAGATAAATGTGAGGAGAGCTTCCAAAAATCTCAAGACACTTTTGACTACAGCTCCTATTATTTCCCTGCCAGTTGAAGGTAAAGATTTTATTGTATTTTTTGATGATTCACTCTTGGTTTTGGGTGTTGTGTTGATGCAGGACAAAAATGTCATTGCTTATGTTTCTAGGCAGTTGAAGCCTCATGTAAATAATTACCCAACTTATGACTTGAAGTTGGCAGCGGTGGTGTTTACACTAAAGATTGGAGACACTATCGTTATGGCGCCAAGTGCGAGATATTCACAGACCATCATTTCCTGCAGCATGTGTTCATACAAAGGGATTTAAACTTGGGATAGAGAAGATGGATAGAGTTGTTGAAAGACTATGATGTGACCATCCAGTATCATCCGGGTAAGGTCAATGTAGTGGCAGACGCATTGTGCTAGAAAGCGATAAGTATGGATAGTTTGGCCTATTTGAGGGTGTAAAGACGACCCTTGGTTAGAGAGTTTCAAACTCTAGAATCTCAGTTCATGTAGTTTGGTGTTTAAGAAAGGGTGGAGTGTTGCCTAGTATTGAGGTAAAGTCAACTTTCCTTGATGAAATTAAAGCCAAACAGTTTGAGGATGTGAAATTGAATAAACTCCGAAACAAGGTGGTGTCTGGAGAGGCTTCAGACGCCATACTTGATACGTGTGGAGTATTATGGTTTAGAGGAAGGGTATGTGTTCCTCGAGTTGGTGAATTGATTCAGAATGTGCTTGTTTCCTCATGGTTCGCGATATTCTATTCATCCAGGTGCAACCAAGATGTATAGTGATTTGAGGCAGCTTTATTAGTGGCTTGGGATGAGGAGAGACATAGTGGAGTATGTATTTAAATGCCATAATTATCAGTAGGTAAATAAGGAGCATCAAAGGCCTGCGGGATTACTTCAAAGGTTACCTATTCACGAGTGGAAGTGGGAGAGGATAGCTATGGATTTTGTGGTAAGTCTTCCTATGACCTTGGAAAAACATGACTCGATTTGGGTCAAAGTGGATAGGCTGACTAAATCATCCCATTTTATTTTGCTCGATTTTTTTCTATTACAATTATGCTATAAATGAATGTGTAACTAGATTATACAAGCTTTGGAAAAAATAGATTATTTGAAAAATCAAGAAACTACTAACAAATTAAAAAGCAAATACTAGCAAAATATTTTTTTTCATTATTTTTCTTGAATCAAAAATAAAAAATTCTCGAAAGATATCTTGCTTTATCTTGTAATGATTAAGTTATGTGGATTCCCAATTGGAGTGGCAAAAAATTCAATATTTGCATGTAATATGTCTAAATTAATTTAAAAAATATTTACAAAGTAGATTATAATTAATATTTTCTATTTATTAAATAATTAAAACTATATATGTATTATGTCGACTTTGATTTGAGTTTGGTTTGACTTTTTTTTTTTAATACCAAACCAACCCAAGAAAGGTTGATTTTTTTTTTCTAACACCAAACCAAATCACAAGTCGATTTTTTTTTGTTTTGTTTAACTTGATTCGTCGATTCGGTTTCGCTTGATGGTTTAGCCCGTACACCCCTAGTAACCAGAATCGTCTAGTGCACATATTTATTTTTAAATAGATAATGGGATCAAATAAAAATATTATCAAGTATATTAAACAAATAAAAACATTATCAAATACATATACATTATATAAATAGTTATGTAATGTATAGATATTGTATAAATGTGTATCGATATTGTATAAATAGTTACATATTATATATGTAATGTATCGATATTGTATAAAAATTATGTAATGTATCATATTGTATAAAAGTTATATAATGTAATTAATTAAAATATCATAAATATAGTACAATAATTCTGAAATTACTTGCACCATAGTTATGAAATTATTTTATTAGCACACACAATGTAAGATAGATTATAAAATCCCAACAAAATGACAAAACTTTTCCTCCAAAGTAATATTTAAAAAGTTGATATTAATATTAAAAATAAAAAACTATTCAGGTCTATCTAATGTAAAACAACGTAAAATCAGAAACATATTCTATATTGTATTTCATTAGTTTAATGAAACAAACATTACTACTAATAAAAATATAATTATTAATTATCCTAGTAAAAACATAAAAAATAAAATAGAGAAAAAAAAACGTGGTAGTTGGTTTGCTAGTATAAAACAGGAAAAAACAAAAGCACAAAATCATTAGTTTAACTTAACCCAAAACAAACAAGGCAGATAAGTAAACCCAAAACAAATAAGGCAGATAAGTAGGCTTCCGGCTATTTCAAGTAACTAGTCTATGGAAACGTGTGTTGCCATAGATTCATTCTGTGAATTCCTTTTGGCTTTTGATCTTCTAACTTAAACTTCTCATTTAAAAAAATAGAGAATATCCAATTTTCTTCACCTCACTCATTATATGTCCAATTCTATATATGTTCATAGATTCATTTAGTTTGGACAAGATCGATAGTCGATTTTAGACTCACTATTTAGTCGGTTCTTATACTGTATTTAAATGGTAGCTAGATGAGACAAACCTTAAACCTTCGGATATGAAGTTTTAAATTGTCAAAGCCTTACTTCTACCTTCTGGCCTGAAATTTGAATTTGCTTCCTTTTTTCATCTTCAGACCTCTCAAGTAATTTGTCCCAAAAATCGATTACACACTCAAACTATTGTGGCAATTTATTACACACATGTACTACTTAAAAGTGAATATATTTTAGCATTATTGAGTGAATATGTCTTTAATTCACCTCAATCAATTTCTATAGTATCCACAATCTCCCAACTGGGTTCTGAAATTTTCTATGACAAAGCCACGAAGAGGAGCAAAAGACAATTTACTCCTAGATCGAAAGAGCCACATAGAGGAACAAAGGACATAATTTACTCTTAGATTACCCAATTAGTTATATATACTCTTTATAATAATTTGATGCATATACTTAAACAATTGAAAACGTTCTATGAAAATTGAAGATGAAAGAGATAAAGGCTAACAAGAAGACAAAAAAAAAGAAAAGAAAAAGACAATGAAGACCCAAGAACTTATACTACAAAATTAAAATTGCAAAAGGATTAGTGGAATAACATTCTCTAAATAGTTATAAGCTCTAAAGAAACATCACCCAAAGGCTATTTGAAAATTAACTGGAAAAAAAAAGAAGAAAACGCAACTAGTTAACATACTAATCTAATGTTCAAGTAGGTCATTCTTTTTGAAATGAAGGGAGTAATAATTTTAAAAAAAAATGGTAAATGACAATTTCTGATACAACAAATTTATCAATATCCACAAATCCGACATCCTCTTAAGTCTTAATCAACACAACTTTTACAGGAGTAATCCAAGCTTCCATATACCAAGTAAATTTGATTTATTGATTACCAAAAGATTAATATTACACCTTATAATCAAGTTGCAACCCATAACTCACCAAAAGGATAAATAAAAACACATGCTTCAAGTGCATACTATACATTAAACCTAGTCTTTTTCTTAAAGCCCGATCGAACATTTATAAGCCACTGTACAGTACAACAAACAACAACAACTACAACAACAACAATAACAACATACCCAGTATATTCCCACCACGTGGGGTCTGGGGGAGGGGGGAAGAGTAAGTGTACGCAGTCCATACCACTACCTCAGAAGAGAGATAGAGAGGCTATTTTCGAAAGACCCCCGGCTCAAGAAACAACAGTGTAGAAAAGAAATAGTAAGGGACAAGATATTCAATGTAAAACCACACCCAATAATAATATAAACAGGACCCACCAAGTAATCCAACAAATAATAACACACTATGAAGTAATATAAATACTCTAGCTACTAATGCAACAAAATTCTCCTATCTACTAACACTGACACCTCTTTCCTACTAACCTTCTACCCTAATTCGTCTCCTCTACACCTTCTTATCTAGGGTCATGTCTTCGGTAAGCTGCAGCTGCTCCATATCATGTCTAATCACCTCCCTCCAACACTTCTTCGGTCTACCCCTCCCTCGCCTGAATCCATCCCTAGCTAACATCTCATACCTCCCAACTGGGGCCTCCGTGCCCCTCCTCAACACATGCCCAAACCATCTCAACCTCACTTCCCGCATCTTGTCTTCCACCGACGCTACGCCCACTTTATCTCGTATAACCTCATTCCTAATCCTATCCTTCCTAGTACGCCCACACATCCATCTTAACATCCTCATCTCCGCCACCTTCATCTTTTGGATGTGAGCTTTCTTGACTGGCCAACACTCTGCTCCATATAACATAGCCGGTCTAACCACTACTCTATAGAACTTGCCTTTGAGTTTAGGCGGCACCTTCTTATCACACAAGATTCCAGACGCGAGCCTCCATTTCATCCATCCTACCCCAATCCGGTGAGTGACATCCTCGTCAATCTCTCCACTCCCCTGAATCATAGACCCAAGATACTTGAAACTATCTCTCTTTCGGATGGCCTGAGTATCAAGTTTTATAACCACCTCAGCCTCATGCGGCGCCTCGCTGAACTGACACTCCAAGTATTCCGTCTTGGACCTACTCAACCTAAATCCCTTAGACTCGAGGGTCTTCATCCAAACCTCCAACTTATCATTAACTCCACTACGGGTCTCATCAATCAAAACTACATCATCCGCAAAAACATACACCAAGGCACCTCACCTTGAATTTGCAAAGTCAAAACATCCATCACCAAAGCAAATAAAAATGGGCTAAGAGTCGATCCTTGATGCAACCCCGTCAAGACAGGAAAGTGCTCAGAGTCCCCTTCCACCGTCCTTAACCTAGTCTTAGCTCCGTCATACATATCCTTAATGTCCCTAGCATACACCATAGGATCACCTCTAGCCTCCAAGCACCTCCATAAAACCTCCCTGGGGACTTTATCATAAGCCTTCTCCAAGTCGATGAGCACCATGTGCAAGTCCTTCTTCCTCTCCCTATATTGCTCCACTAGTCCCCTTATGAGGCGTATGGCCTCAGTAGTCGAGCGTCCCGACATAAATCCAAATTGATTCTTAGAAATAGGCACAATCTTACGTAACCTCAACTCTACCACCCTCTCCCAAACCTTCATAGTGTGGCTCAACAACTTGATACCCCTATAAATTTGCAATCTTGAATATCGCCCTTATTCTTATACAAAGGAATCATCGTACTCCATCTCCAAGCTTCCGGCATCCTTGTCGTTCTAAAAATGGTATTAAACAACCTAGTCAACCACTCCAACCCTGCCCCTCCCGTGCACTTCCAAAAATCCACCGGGATCTCGTCTGACCCCGTCGCTCTACCTCTATGCATCCTACGAATAGCACCCTTAACCTCCTCTACCTTAATTCGCCTACAATAGCCGTAGTCGCGAAGCCTCTCAAATTGCTCCAAATCCCCTAACACAATGTTAGTGTCCTTTCCTTCATTCAAGAGCTTATGAAAGTACGACTGCCATCTCCTCCTAATAAGAACCTTCTCCACTAAAACTTTACCGTCTGCATCCTTAATACACTTCACTCGGTCAAGGTCCCGAGCCCTCGACTCCCTAACCTTGGCTAGCCTATACAACTTTTTATCACCATAGTTATCCTCTAACGCCTTGTATAAGCTTTCAAAAGTCGCATTCTTATCTGTCGAAATGGCCAACTTAGCCTCTTTTTTAGCAATCTTATACTCCTCCCTATTCTTCCGCTTCTCCTCCTCATCCCTACTCTCGACCAATATCGCGTATGCCTTCTTCTTCACCTCCACCTTTCCTTTAACATCTCCATTCCATCACCAGTCCCCTCGGTGCTTGCCTGAACGAACTTTTGAGACACCCAACACCTCTCTAGCCGTCTCCCTGATGTAACTGGCAGTCTTATCCCACATACTATCCGCATCCCTTCTACTCTCCTAAGCTCTTCTCGCACTCAACTTCTCCCCTATCTCAAGCGCATTGTAAAAGTCAGGCTACCCCATCTAATTCTCGGCCTGTCCTCCACACCCCTTCTCTTTCTCTCCTTCTTGATCTCCAAGTAAATCACCAAAAGCCTATGCCGGGTCGACAGACTCACTAGGTATAACCTTACAATCTCTACAAAGACTCCTATCACTCTTCCTAAGGAGCAAAAAGTCAATTTGGGTCTTGGCCACTGAACCACCGAAGGTAACCAGGTGAACCTCCTTCTTTGGGAAGTACGAATTAACTACCAGCAATCCAAAAGCCCGAGAAAAGTCCAAAAGGGCTCCTCCTCCTTCGTTCCTTACACCGACCCCAAATCCTCCATGCACATTAACGTAACCGCTCGAAGAAAGCCCTATGTGACCATTAAAGTCCCTTCCTATGAATAACTTCTCATTGTTAGGAACCCCCCTCACCACCCCATCCAAAGTTTCCCAGAAACTCCTCTTCTCATCCTGATCCAAGCCTACATGCGGGGCATACACACTAATAATGGTCAAAGAAGACCCCTCCATAACTAATTTAATCGTCATCAACCTATCGTTGACCCTTCTAACCTCTACCACGTGCTCCCTAAGCTCATTATCTACTAGGATACCTACTCCATTCCTATTCCTCACGCTTCCTGAGTACCACAACTTATAACCGTCTACTACCCTTGCCTTAGTACCCACCCATTTGGTTTCTTGAAGACACGCTATACTTATTTGCCTCTTCTTAAGAATTTTCACCAGCTCAACGGACTTCTCCGATAAAGACCCTTTGTTCCACGTCCCTATTCTCAGCCTAGGGGGTCCCTTAACCCACCTACCCCCTGCCCCGGCCCTCGGCCCCCCACCTAACCCCGCTCGAAGACATGACCCTACACCATCACCATCAACCCCCGCCACCAAAGACCGCACAAGCTAAAAACACGACCACCCCAAGAATATACCCAAGATCAACACCAAGTACAATTGAACAAATATAAACCTATCCCTGCTAACTACTAATAATAAGTAATCAAGAAAACAAATCAATAGATTGTCAAGAATAAGCAGAAAAATCAGCCAATAAACCTAAAGAAAATGGACCAAAACCCGAATATTAACCACTATTGGCAGTAGTTGCTGCCACAAAATACGAAAGTTATACAACGGCTAAAAGAGATGGAGCGTGTGCACCTGGCCGACGTTTGGACTGATTTCTTGCTCGAGGTGTCTAATTTCGATAATTTGGTGTGGAAATTGGTCGCCGAAATTTATTGTCGGAGCTGTTGCACGTCAGTCGAACTGCTGACCGGATCTGAGAGAGCCTGTAAAGTAAGAAAGCACAACAAAACACGAGAGTGTTATTTCCGGCGAGATTTCGGGTCGCCGGAACAGATCTGGCCGGAGCAGATCTGGGTTTTCAGAGAAGATCTGGATCGCCGGAGCCGGAACAGGAGCAGATCTTCCTGAGAAGCAACGAAGGAAGAAGGGCGTCAATAGTCAATTAGATCTGGCCGGAGCAGATCTGGGCCGTCGGAGAAGATCTAGGTCGCCGGAGCCGGCACTGGAGCAGAAACTAGTATTTTCTAACACCTCGAGCTGATAATTATTTTGAGAAAAATATTTGCTTATAATTTAGCTCGAATATTGTCGGCCGCCGGAGTATAGATCGGAGAAAAGTCAACGGTTGTGCTAAGTGGTTGAACCAGAAATATAATCAGTTGGCCTCCAGTGTACTCTAGCTTAATATGCGAAACTTTAGCTACACTCGTAGAATTAGGTTGACAGAGGTAAAGAATGCCATGAAAAATATGCAGATTAAAAAGCTTGTGATCATGGTAGTATCTCTATAGAGGTTTTTCACATTGTTTCTTTTTAACTTCACTTTAAATTTAACTCGTTAGATTCAGGAACATATAATACGTAGAGTATTTGATAGAGATATACCATACTTTCAATAATTAATCAGATTCTCTAGCAAATCAACCTAACACAAATCCAAGATTCAAAAAAAGGAAACAACAAACCCAACAGACCAACCAAACAAAACTAAGCTAACACAAAGTATGCAAAGTATATATTCTTAGTAGGGAATAACGTTGGTGTCAAGAACAAGAACAGTGGAATGAGAGTTGATATCGTAAAAACAGTAGAAGAAGATACCGTAGATTCTACTAAAATTTGATCAAAATATTACTTAAATAGAATTGTAGAAATTCTTTTTTTATATAAGGTAAAATTCTAATTGATTTAGAAGTATTAAATGTTATGATTACTTAAACCAAATAAGGACTTTAAATTAATTTTAAATTAAATAATCAAATGACAATAATTGGAGTAAAAAGGTGAAAAGACGATTTTGTCTAAAGTTGAGTCTTTTAACGAAGGGCAAAAAGTTCAAATAACATTTTTAAAGCCCTTCACACTTTTAATATATTAGAGATAATATAGGCCGAGTGGTTATTTTCAGGTAGAATGTTGGCCGAGTGACCATTTCAAGTAATAAACCAAAAAGTAGGTTAGTTTTTAGAAAAAATAACATAAACATACACCTTAACTTACCATATTTACACAAATCCTCATCCTTACAAAGTAATTACAAAAATCTCAACTAATTATATGTCTTCGTTGGATGTATCGGGAACTAATTATGTATCTAGATAGACCTAAAATGGGAAAAAATATATCGGAGCCAATTATGTATCTTTATAAAGGAAAAAATGTATCTTAGTTGGATATATTATGTAGCTTGACAGACCCAAAATCGAAAAAAATATATTGGGAGCTAATTATGTATCTTTACAAAGGAAAAAATATATCTTCTTTGGATGTATCGGGAGCTAATTATGTATCTCGACAGATCCAAAATTGGGATTTTCAATAATTATGCAAAATATTAGAATTTTTTGTAATTAAGCTCCAAATTGTCGAATTTTTTTAAATATTTTTTATGTAAATTTTTTAACCCAATGAATATTTTATCTAATTTTCCCTTAAAGAAATAGCATAATCATTTGACTAAGATTTCCTGTCTAAAAATATTCCACTACGCATGGTGACTGACCACAAGTTTCCATTGCTGATTGCACCTCATTGTCGTAATTGTTGGTGCACATAATATTATTTAATAATGAACATATAAATAAAAAGCACATGATTTCCAAAATTGTCCATTACACAAAATACCAGAATTGTCCGTTATACATATTTATTTTTAAATAGATAATGAAAACAAATAAAAACCTAATCAGTTGGAAAAGATTTACTGATCCAAAAGTAATAGTCCACTACGCATGGTGACTGACCACAAGTTTCCATTGCTGATTGCACTTCATTGTCGTAATTGTTGGTGCACATAATATTATTTAATAATGAACATATAAATAAAAAGCACATGATTTCCAAAATTGTCCATTACACATAATACCAGAATTGTCCGTTACACATATTTATTTTTAAATAGATAATGAAAACAAATAAAAACCTAATCAGTTAGAAAGGATTTCCTGATCTAAAAGTAATATTCCACTACGCATGGTGACCGACCATAAGATTCCACTGCACCTAATTGTTCAGTTATTTCTACGTTTAGGACGGTAATTAATACAATTTAATACAAAAGCAATTCTTTTGTATGATTGAGTCCAAATCAAAGTCTAAGTTGGTGTCGTCAATTACTAGAGTTATATATTATTGAATTCAAATCAAATAAAGTCTAAGTTGGTGTTGAAGAATGCATAGAAGAAGATTAAGGAAGTTGATGCTGCTTTTGATCTTACCGTTTAGGTTAGAGTTATTAGTTTCTTTTTGATATTTTTTGTTAAAGTTAGTATTTTTTTAGTTTTAGTTAATGGAGATTTGAATTTGTGATTACTTGTTTGGAATACTTTTGAGACATTTCAATTTAATGGGATATTATCCGTTAAAGCATACAAATATAATTTAAAAAATTGATGATCTCTGACAATATCATGGATACTTGTGATCATGAGAATTGTAAGTTCGAATCTTTATTTTATGTTATCTTTTGATCTTTGCTGTTAGTATGATTTAAGAATTGATTTTTGTTCTATGAGAAAATTTTAGATAATTTTTGTATATAAACTAATTTGTGAATACTTAGTATGATTTAAGAATTGATTTTTATTCTATAAGAAAATTTTATATAGCTTTTGTATATAACCTAATTTGTGATTACAAAGTATTGCTATGACATTAAGACGTATTGATGGTAGAATTTTACAACGCATTTCGATAAGTTTACAGGAAACTTGTGCATGAAGAACTGAGTTTGAAAATTGTTCGAATGAGCTCATGAAGATTTCTTCTTGAGTAATATGTTAATGTATTAATTACATACAAAGGTTGTCGCCTGGTCCAGTGGTGGATGCGCGACTGCTGAGGTTTCTTCTGCCTTAGATGATTTTTTTTTCCCTTTTCTGATGTGTACTGATGTGTAGATGATTTTTTTAACAAAAAAAAAAACATAAAACGAATAATAAATAAAGAAAAGAAAAAACACTCGATTATTAAAGGAAAACCTTCGACGTTTGAGTTTCTTCACATAAACTCAGAAACAGAGAAACCCAGAAACAATCGAACAAAGACCTCAGGTCTCAACATCGGAGTTCGGAATGCCCGCGTCGCCGGCTACTGCATCGCCATTGCTTGCCAGAAATCAGAATCGTACAATAGTGGTATGTACCGTATCTCGTTTTCAATTTTTCGCAAGACTCCTAGTTCTTTGTTCTTCCTCAATTTCTCTCTTTCTCATCTTTTCCAGATTTTATTAGTTGCTAGACACCTTATAATTTGTGTTTTATAATTTTTAGGATCTTTAAGCAAAGTCAATATGATTACGAAATTTTTCAAGCCTAAAACTCCTTCAGATACTGCTTCTAGTTCTTCTTTGCCGAGTTCTCCTTCACCTATCAATCTTCCCAAAGCATTGGATACGGATAAAGTGTTCATGAAATTGGATCTTAAATCAGATCCTGCAGAAAGAGAACCAATTTCAAAATATCCTTCAGATGTACGTGATCGGGTGAGGAGATATTATATACAAAAGAAACCTTGCCAACCAGGTAAATCTGATAAATTTGAATTTCCAGTAAGAGATTTTGGAGGAATACCACGTCACTTTAATTCTAACTGGTTTAAACCTCCGTATTCTCAATGGTTAGAATATAGCATTCAAAAAGATGCAGCATATTGTTTATGTTGTTACTTGTTTAAGAATGAGCTTGGAGGATACGGAAAAAAAGTGAGTGATTCTTTCACAACGAAAGGTTTTCGAAGTTGGAACAAAGGTTTAGAGAGACTTAAAAAGCATGTGGGTGAAGTGAATAGTGTTCATAATCGATGTTTCAAGATGATGCTAGATTTAATGAATCAAAAACAATCTATTCTAGCCTCACTTGACAAGCAATCCGAGAAAATTAAAGGTGAACATCGGGTTCGCTTGAATGCTTCGATTGATGTGATAAGGTATCTTTTGAAAGGAGGATTACCTTTTCGGGGTCACAATGAGTGTGTAACTTCTACGAGAAGAGACCGTTTTTTGGATCTCTTAAAGTGGTATGCGGATAAGAAGGAAGAGGTAAAAATTGTTGTATTAGATAAAGCTCCAAAAAATAGCGCCATGACTTCTCCCGATATTCAAAAAGATATTGTAGATTCTTGTGCAAAAGAAACAATAAAAGCAATTATTGAAGACTTGAATGGGGATTACTTTGGGATATTGGTTGATGAGTCTAAAGATGTTTCTCATAAGGAACAAATGGCTCTTGTTCTGCGATATGTCAACAAGGAGGGTAAGCTTATTGAGTGATTTCTTGGTCTTGTTCATGTTAAAGACACATCTGCACAATCATTGAAAGAAGCGATCTATTCTTTGATTTTAGATCATTCTTTGAGTCGATCTCAAATACGGGGATAAGGTTATGATGGAGCTAGTAACATGCAAGGAGAACTTAATGGTCTTAAAACCTTGATTTTGAAAGATAATTCTTCGGCATATTGCATACATTGCTTTGCTCATCAGTTGCAATTGACTCTTGTAGCAGTTGCGAAGAAACATCATGATGTGAATAATTTTTTTGATATTCTTGCTAATGTTTTAAATACTGTTAGAGGTTTTTTTAAGCGAAGGGAGATGCTTTGAGATGATCAAGCCAAAAAGTTAGAGGAATTACTAGTGCTTGGTGAAGTTCATACGGGAAGTGGACTAAATCAGGAACTTGGACTTCAAAGGCATGGTGATACCCATTGGGGGTCTCATTTTAAGACAGTACGTAACTTTATTTCCTTATTCTCATCAATTGTTCATGTACTTAGGGTTCTTGAAAATGAGGGTGCAAATTATCATGAGAAAACAATGGCAAAAAGTCTAGTGGAAGACATTAGATCTTATGAGTTTATCTACATGTTGCATTTGATGTTGAAAATTTTGACAATTACATATGATTTGAATATGGCTTTACAACGAAAAGATCAAGATATTGTTAGTGCTATGAAGCTTGTTGATTTCACAAAGAGACAATTGCAATCGATGAGGGAATCTGAATGGAATTCTTTGTTAGAAAACATCTCCTTATTTTGTGAAAAGAGTGATATTGAGATTCCTGAAATGAATGAAAAGTATTGTCTTGGAAAGTCGAAGCGTAAGAGCTCAAGTGTTACATATTCTCATCATTTGCGTGTGGAAGTTTTTTATGCTGTTATTGATTTGCAACTTTCAGAACTTAACAATCGTTTTAACGAAGTCAATACTGATCTACTTCTTGGCATGGCTAGTTTGAGTCCCGAGAATTCTTTTGTGAATTATGATAAAAACAAGATCATGAAGCTTGCAACATACTATCCAAATGAGTTCAGTGCCTCCAAGCTTGAAGATCTTAGTTTTGATCTTGACAATTATATTTACTATGTGAGAGAAGTGGATAATGCTTTCTCAAATTTGAAAGGACTTGGAGATCTTTCGATGAAGTTGGTCGAAACAAATATGCACAAGACATGGGGACTTGTTTATTTGCTTGTGAAGTTAAGCTTGATATTACCCGTGGCTACTGCAACAGTGGAAAGAGCTTTTTCTTCAATGAAGTTTATTAAAAATGATTTGCGAAGTAGAATTGGTGATGACTTTTTGAATGATTGTTTAGTTTGTTATATAGAGGATGAAGTATTTGAGAGTGTATCTAATGATGCGATCATTGATCGTTTTCAAAACATGGCAACTCGTCGAGTGCAATTATAATGATAGTGTTTATATTTATAATGTTTAAGAAGTTCATCGTTTTTTTTAATTTGTAAAATAGTGTTACTTGTTAGTTGTTAGTTAGTTTGGCTATGATCATACACTAGCTTGAGATTATTTTCTTGTCTTTAAATTCAGAACCCACAGACTTAAAAT